>CM050399.1:32452994-34941744 GCA_027562975.1 Rhynchospora breviuscula
GTTAGTTTCGTCTATGTGTATTGTCATGGTATTTTCGTGATTTCGATCGTTTCGTTCAAAACGAAACGATTAACGCAAACACGTAGTCAGTTTCGTGTCCAAAACGAAACGGTTAACGTAACAGCCCATTTTCGTGGTCGTTTTAGACGTTATGCACCCTAGTTTCTTTTGACAAGAAAGAAAGTGGGCTTCGAGCTAGCTTAAACTTGGGCCACACATTTGGCCATGTGAGTGTTACAATGGCTTGTATATCTTAATCGTATTACATCTATTCATGCAAACAATTCTAGATGTCATTGAGGATATTCAGAAGAGACCAGAAATCTGAATTCAGAATTCTAAAAAGAAAATCTAAATGCACCAGACCTGAACCAATTAAGATGCCTACCAGTGACTGTATTGAATGAACGTAAATGACACGACATTCATCTTTCTTATAATGATTAGTAATTTTTTAGAAGCCCACGAAATTATTTGTATTATATGTTTCAGTTGGGATGGTAAATATAACAACGGAATAAAATAGAATTATTGGCATTAGTGTAACTGGAATTGTTGCAGTTGGTTTCTTCCATTAATTTTCTATATTTTTTTAGAATTGTTGCAGTTGGTTTCTTCGATTGATTTTTCTTTAAACTATGTGTAACTGGATTAATTTTTGTTTTTTGTTTTTTTTTTAATTCAATAGGTCATGGTAGTAGATATGTCATGTTGGCTTTGCTAGATAGATGAGACTATCCAAAAACATACCCTTGACATATTGCAGCAGGCTAAACTTCCAATTGCACCTCTTGACATGATGACAGTTGACAAGTTCAAAAATACCATGACTGTAAGAATGGATTCCTCTCTTCCTTTCTCTCAATCTGAAATTCTTTGTACTGTCAATCTTAAGTGCTATTTTACTTGTAGGTAGATAAGAAGGTAGCCGATGGATTGCTAAGATTGATTTTGCTCAAGAGACCATTGGGCAATTGTGTTTTTACTGGAGATTATGAGAGAAACATCCTTGAGGTCTATTTTTGTCTCTATTTTGGGTTCTTTGTTTTCACTTTATAGTCACTGCTACCTAATCAAGGATGACCTTAGAAAAAAATATATATGTTATAAATCCTTCATGGATCTGACAAAACTGGTATTAACTGAAATGCTTTTGGCATTTTGATAGTATCTGGTATTTTCTTTTATTTATGCATCTTTTTTTTTTTTTTGCGGTGTACAAAGATGGTGGAAATGAGGAGGAGGAGAAGAAGAGTGGTAAGAACTCGTAGTAATTTTTTCATCTTTAGCGATGAACCTGTATAATGATATTTTCCTAAAAAAATTTCGAGTTGTTCAAGTTGTTCTCCATATTAAAATATCCTTGAAGATCAAATTTTATTATTTTTCAAATTTCTTTGCTATATATTATGTTATTTTCAAATTGGAGGGCCTGAAATACTCCTTTACGGTGTTTTTTTGAAAATAGCATAATATATAACAAAAGAATTCAAAAAAAGTATAAAATTTGATTTTCTAGGAGATTTCAATATGGAGAACAACTTGAACGGTTTGGATCTACTGTTTGAATTTTTTAGCTTCCGAAAAATGACTTCAGCATACGAACGGTCCGTGTGCTGGAGTCTACTTTAGTCAATCTCTCTCTCTCTCTCTCTCTCTCTATGTATATATATCCGGATTATTTGAAGACTGGTGGGAACTTAACTACTTGACCATTGCCCTTGGGTAGTTAATTATAGGGAATTGCTTACCATCATTCCCTCCTCAGCATCATCCCCATCATCCTCTTCTCAGCGCATTTAATTTTTTCCATTTTCGAAAATGATTTGTCCAGTGATTCCTCCATCCCTCATCCCATCCAGCATCCTCATTAATGACTTCTCTCTTCCATTTTTAGAATGCAATTAATCCAGCGTACTCCCATCCTCCCTTCCATGTATTTCTCACTCTCCCTTCCCTGTGTTTACCTTCCCTCCTAGAACTTTTTGTTTCAGGTGAAATAGTTTTCTTTCGAGAACAATTAGGTTATGAAATTAGAATAATTAGTATTTTTCGAGTACAATTAGATATATTAAATAGAATAGTTACTTATATTAACTAGAACAATTACTTATATTAACTTGAACAATTACTTAAATTAACTAGAACAATTAATATTCAGAACTAAAACATTTAGTAGTTGTTCTAGTTAATATAGCTTATTGTTCTAGTTTATATAGCTAATTGTTCTAGTTAATATAAGTAAATGTTCTACTTAGTATAGCTTATTATTTTATGTAATATAGCTAATTGTTCTAGTTTATATAGGTAATTGTCCTAACTACAGATCCTAATTGTTCTGAAAAAATCGTTTCACTAACAATGTATGCTTACTCTACCCTTTATTTTTCTTTTGTCATGTTTAATTTAGTATGAAGCATTAAGTAATTATATTAAAAGCAAACTAGTGAAAATTCGAAAGAAAGAGATTTTTTTAGGCCAATGCATCTCAACCCGGACCATATATTTTTTTTTTGAGGGTTGGGTGGCAAAGTACCACACCGGCAAATTTTATTTAATAAAAAGTTATTTACAAAAGGTTAAAATAAGAAAAAATAAATAAGTAAAAGCCTATACAAAAAGAAAGAAAATTATAATCTAAGATCTAAGAACTAGGTGTATTTCATCCAAGAGTGTACGCATGTGCAGATCTCTTCCAACACTATCTGCGGTGAAGTTGAACAATCGGAGAAAATCCTTCTGTTGCGTGCCTTCCAAATATTCCAAGATGTAGTAGCCCAATTGGTGTCCCACAATTTGAGATCAGGACTCCTATGTGAAAGCCAGAAATCACCTATTCCAAGCGTGATATTGAGTAGGGGCAATCTAAACCGGATTTGAATCAAAGTCCAGACTGTTGTTGCAAAATGGCAATGTAGAAAAAGGTGATCAGATGTTTCTACTGCCATAGTTGTACATGAAGGACACACAGTCGGAGAGGGCCAACCCCTCAACATAAGGTTGTGTTGAGTTAGTAGCCGATCTTGGAGCAGTAACCAAAGAAAAATTCGGACTTTTGGTGGAGATTTCACTTTCCATAGGTACGGATGGTATCTTGAAAGAACCCCGGTATTAGAAAGTAACGCATATGCACTGGCAGAGGAGAAGATTCCAGTGGCCGTCCATTTCCAAGTAGGAAGCGGGTTTCCGGTTGGGAAACTGCAAGAGAGATTGAAGAAGGGACCCTGTTGAAGGATGTCTGACAGACCATAAGAGATTCCACATGAGACTAGATCGTTTACATCCGAAGTACCATACAAGAGTTGGACTGTGGACGACCAAATTGAATTTGGGTCATGCTTGAGTTTCCAAAGCCACTTCAATAATAAGGCTTGATTTTGTCGATGAAGGTCAAGAATACCCAAGCCACCATTAGATTTTGGCAAGCAACATTTCTTCCAATTTACGAGGCAATGGCCTCCAAGGCATTTATCTTTTTCTTTCCAAAAGAATCTCCTTCTAATCCCTTCTAATTGCTTTAAAAGCCACAGCGGCAATTTTAACACTTGCATGAAGTGTAAAGGTAAAGCAGTGAGCCGTCCCCCTATGGATAGGAATCGAGCTTTCCATCCATCAAGCTTGCGTTGAAAAACATTAAGCAAAGATTGAAAGTGGATCTTCTTTGGTCGGCGGATAGATAAAGGCAGTCCCAGATAAGATATAGGAAGTTCCTTTGACGGACATTTGAGGATAGAAGCAATGTGTGGGTGGGCAGATTCATCGATAAAAATTGGGACAAAGAGACATTTTGCATTATTGACTCGGAGACCAGATAATAACGCAAAATTAGAAAGCACCTCAGAGACAGCGAGCAAGAAATGTGAGTGAGCCTCCATTAAAATAATGGTGTCGTCTGCATATTGTAGAGCACGGGGAGGAATCAAGATAGAACCAGAAATGAGTGGAGAAGCATTATTAAAAGAAGATTGGAGAGAATCTGTGACGATAATGAACAGAAGTGGTGACAAAAGATCTCCCTGTCTTAATCCTCTCTTGTGTGAGAAGAAGGTTGAGAATTCTCCATTGATTTTGACAGTAGAGGAAGATGGCTTGAGTATCTAAAGTGTTCAAGATATCCAAGACGGAGGAAAACCTCTTTCAATGAGAATGTTGGTGAGAAAAGTCCAAGAAACTGTGTCAAAAGCTTTTGCAAAATCAATCTTGTAAAGAATGGATGGTATCTTATTTTTATGCCAAAAGGAGATTACCTCCCTAGTCACCATGTAAGATTCCATGATAGTCCGACCTTTTGTGAAGGCAATTTGCAGAGGGCTCACGAGATCCACCATAAAGGGTTGTAAGCGGTTTGCCAAAACTTTAGTTAAGATTTTGACAAAAAAATTGATGATACTTATGGGCCTATAGTCGGATATCTTTGTACAAGATTTTTTTTTCGGGTCTAAGGAAATATTAGCCTTGTTGAGTTCAGACAAGTCAAGAGAAAAATTCTGAAAAGCTCGAAAGGCACGCATGATATCTGGTTATTAATGAATTTTATAGTTATTGTTTATTGATCCACAACTACATCCAATATGTTCCAAATATAAATTCAGGAAAATACAAAGTTCTGCAGTACTTAACCAAATAATATCATCAGCACCAGTTTTTCAATGCAGAGGACATAATGTTCTGGCATAGCATAACAAGATATACAAGAGTTTTACAAATCCCTTAATAATATTACTGCTGTTAGTATGGGGACTTTACTGGTAAGAGGGAAGTAATGCTACAGCTTTCCTAATTTTTTGAAAACCGATTTTGATCTTCTTCCTTTCCTTCTTTTACATTTTATTTATTATACACCAGCTTATGATGCCTCTGTTTTCTCTCTCTTTTCCCTCCTCCATTGTTTATTCGTGGGCCCCAAATAGCACCAATAATTACGTTCGAGTATTGACCAAGTCGACGACCTTAGCTAGCTTGGATATATTCTGAAGACTTTTCCTGTCAAATCAATCCTCTTTGTCCAGTATTTTATTAAGGGACAAATAATAAAAATTCAATCACACAAATATCGCTCTTTTGAGATTACAACAAATGCTTGGTACTTGATAGGGACATGGGTTGGAATTTGGATACAAAATGTCACTACGTACAACAAATGCAAGTGGCAATTCCACAAAAAAAAAAAAGGGGTAAAAAAATACAATGCGGTAAGCCGGTAACTTTTATTGGACGTCTGTTCCGTTTCCAAGATAGCGTGGAAATTTCTGCTATCCTTCAAAACCTACAATTGTCTTCTTCGTGGAATATTCATTACCAAACATAAAAAAAAAAACCCATCCATAACAAAATGCCTCGTGACCTCGTCCACATGAAGCACCAAAAAGTAGATAATGAGGTTTAATTAAATGCATATTATTTGAATTTGTCTTAATAATACAAAAATGTGGTGAATATATACCAAATATGGACGATTTTTATTGATTTGGTCAGATAATAATTAATTTATTTGTAGTTTACTGATAAAAATGTTGTTGTGTTTTTACATCTACTACCAAAATAATAATAAAAAAACATTATATTAGTTTTCTTTTCTATATTGTTTTTGTCCACTAAATTGCCAAAATCAACTTAAAATTTTTTTCAAATGCAAAGTGATATACTTGAAAGAATATTTTAAAATTAAACTCCAAGTATATTAACCCTCATATTATCATTTTTCTAAAAGTATGTATATAATTGGATTGTTTGAAGACTTTAGTGGAAATTGAGTACATGACCATTAATTGCCTTTGGGTGGGTTGTTAGTTGTTACACGCACCGGCACTGCCACCATCAGAATTTTTCTCAACCACCAGTCTTTAAAACAATTTAGATAGCTAGAGGTGATTCAGAAAATTTATTTAGACATATACTAATTATGTAATTACTTAATCTCTTAAGGAATAAATATGTAAATATAAAAAATTAAATAAATTGAAGTAATGCAGCCACGATCGAGGACTAGACTATATCCACCTCTCGCCTGAAGATGTTATGAATAGGGCTGTGGAAAGTCTCAAACGGAATAAGGATATTTCGTTTTTGTTCCGTTTCAGTCAATGAAACAGAACACTGTTACGTTTCAATAAACAAAACAGTTTTCATTTCCTTTTTCCGTTCCGTCCCTCATTTTCCATTGATTTCAGTCCATCCCGTGTTCCATTTCAAGTAACGTTTATAAATCAGCATTTCGTTTCCGTTCCGTTCTCAGAAATGAAACAAGTTTCCTCTTCCGTTTCTGTTTTGTTTTGGACGGGACGAAACGGAACGAAAACATGTGAAACGGCATTCCATTGATTTATAAAGTTGGTCAAGTACTCTAGTTATGATAGAGTTGGTCAAGTCTAAAATATAATATTGAATTGTCAAAGTCATCATCATATTTAATTTCATACGGTTGGAATATTATCGCCAGGTCCCTGCTCCCCTGCTGTTCATGTTCATATATATACACATATGTGCTATTAACCAATTCTAAAGAGAAAACATTTGTAATTATTTTCTCAGTTAGGATCTTCTCTTCAAGTCTATGGCCAAGTCCTCCTCCCCCTTCAGCTTCCTATGGCAAGCCCTACACCTCCCTTCTAAGAACCCAAAACTCTTTTCTAATGTTTTCTTGATCTACATCCTAAGCCATGGGTTGCTTTACATCAGCTTCCTGCTTTCTATTGCACCTCTTACTTCTAAACTCACCGAGCTGGCAAAATTGACACCTACGATTGATCCGTCGAGCCCTGAATTTACCGAGCTTATTAACACAATCAAAGCAGTCACCAAAGAGTTGTTAATCTTTGAAATAATTTATTATGTCTTTCTGTTTGTGATTTCTTGTTTCCTGTCAATCATTACCTACTATACGAACTCGGTAACATACCTAGGAGAGATGCTGACATTGAAAGATGTGCTTAAGAAGGTTAAGAGTATCATTAAAGGGCCATTAATCACTCACCTCTTTGCTTCACTCTTTACCCTTGTTTACTTCATCTCTCTTGCTGTAATCATATTTGCAGTGTCTTTCTACTTCACGGCCTATAATTCCAGCATCAGTTCATGGTTTTGGCAGATCCCTCTGATTTTGTTTGCAACTCTTCTCTTAGTCTACTTATCAATAATTTGGTCCATGGGTGTAGCGATATCTGTCATCGAGCCAAATTTATATGGAATTGGTGCAATTTCACATGCGACAAAACTTTTGAAAGGGAAGAAAGCGCAAATATTTCTCCTAATTTTTGCTCTGACCATCATCTCTGGCATTTTATATGTAGGTAATTTTATGATTATGAAGTTCGCTTCTGGTTCCAAGGCTGGTAGTTGGGTTCTAGGGTTCGTGTACCAGATTCTTCTGCAGGCTATGAACTTTTACACTATGATGGCAATCACGGTTCTCTACTATGAGTGCAACCAGAGTAATGGAGACCAAATTGAATATACCAAATTGACCACTGCTAGTATAGTTTAGATAATTAAAGTTCTATTAATGATCATATATATGAGTCTTTGTGTGTCACGAAGTATAGCTAGCTAGCTTTTAAAATCATGTACAGCTTTTAATGAGCATATGTGTGTCTTTGTACGTATGTAATGATGATATATATAACTTTTAAATTATGTAATCATAATATGCGTGTCTAATATTAACAATAGTTTGGCTTATGAAGTTCGAGTCTTTTATTTGATGCATTTCCTTTCTATAGCTATAACTTTGCATATGGATTAATTAATTTTCTGTCAACAGAATGTAGATTTGACATGAAAAATAATTATTATGCATTCTGTTACAGCAAACTAGGTTTTACTGTTAGAGAGAAATAAAGGGACACAATTCTTCTAGAAGTGTTAATTTTCTATCCATCTAAGAGTTTATACAATCTAATGCAAACTTACAAATGAGTCCCAAGAAAATATAAATTACACAAAGATGAGATGAGGGCTAACACATTCATTATTTTATTGATAAAATAACCTATCATGCATGGGGGAGCCGCCATTTTAGACTTTCTTTCAGGATGATACATTGTCAATTCTCCCTCACAGTTTTAATATTTTCCCATAAAAAAAAGAATGACTGAGCTGTAACCTATCCAGAATAGTACTGTGAATATACTTCTCTGTGGTAGTATAAATCCTATTATGAGGAAAAAAAACTAGGAGTAACCATTCATGATAAAAAAAAAAAAAATTATTTCCAAATTAATGATTAAGAATAATTTCGTTTCGATCAAGATTTCTAAGTGGTCCGAATTCCGAAAAAAAATTAATCCGATTTTGTTAGGGGTTATATCTTAATTCGAATTCAATTTTTGTTCCAAATTTTTTCTTAGTCCGGATTAAAAAATAATCCAAAATAAGCTCAGATTATTTTTTTTTCTGGAATTTACAATTAACCACTTAAGAATAATCTCTTGATCTAAACAAATATATTCCTAATTATATAGAAATAATATTTATATCTTGAATAAACGATAATTAAAAATATATGTTTGATTTGCTTTCCATATAAAACAATTATCAAATCTATATTAGCATTAGTGAACTTTCGAATGGAACTATGGGAACAGTGGTTACTAAGCTTTGAAGCTTTCAGCTTGTGCTGTGCAGTGCTGAATGGATAAGCTAAGGCCGACCCTTATTAGAATCTTTGTTTTTAACAAGGAATTGTGTTTGAGTTCATTCATTACAATTTTTTTTTTAAATGAATAATTTGATGTCATTTGATCGGAATTTTCATATTATTAGACCCAAAGAAATCCTAAAAAATCATTTCTAATTAAATAAAATACCTCATAAAAATCATTTTGACCAAAACCTAAGTCATTCAGCATCTCTCCCTACAGCTATGATAGATAAATACTCAGGAATTGTGAAAATCAGTACATTGGCACTGACACCAATTAGAACCGCAAGAGTTGCAAAGAAAAATCTCTAATTAATTTCTAAATTTCCATAATTCTCACAAACAAGCAAAAATGTAATGAGTGAAAAAGAGAATTCTTAAAATATAATGAACGATCTAAAGAAATGAAATGATCTGAAAGTTTCTTTAATTAGGTTTTGATCAAAATATTTTTTTAAGTGAGATTTCATTTCATTTGAATTGATTTCTTAAGATTTCGTTGGATCTAATAACATGGCAATTTAACCAAATGACACACGTCCATTTGACCAAAAAAAAATCTACTTAATCTGATGAGAAGGACGAAATATGCATACGCACCCTGAAAACATAGGGCTTAACCATAAAAAAAAAAAAACTTCGAAAATAGGGCTAAGGGCTTAACCATAAAACATAGGGCTTAAGCAAATTTTCGAAAAAAAAACTTGCAATTCCACAAATGCCTAAGGGCTTAACCATAAAAAAAATAGGGCAGTAATTAATGAAATACTGTCTGTTTCATCTCCAATTGCGTGGAAAATTCTGCTATCTTCTAAAACCTACAATATCGTCTTCGAGGAATATTCATTACCAAACAGAATGCCTCTTAAAAACGTACCACCGGAACCTGAATGACAGGGCTTAATCGAATGCATATTCGAATTTGTCATTATAATTAGCAAGTGCGTTGAATCTGAGTATACCGAATATGCTTGGACGATCGTTACTAATTTGATCAGATGATAATAATCTTACATATAATAAAGATGTGTGGATAACTCCAAAGGATGCGACTTAAAAGATACTTATTAAGTGAAGTCTTGAAAGGTGTCTTACAAAAAAATGCAATCGAGTATATGCCTCCTACACGAAAGGGTACCACATTTTATCTATAAATAAAGCTCTCATTTTTAACTTTCCATCAACAATTTCACTTTTGCAAAATAATAACAATAAAGATGTGATACGTGCATAGGTCATGGAAATTTGGTCCGCAACAAATTGGAAGACGGAAAATACATGAGTCATGAATTTTGTTCTACTAAATAGTAAGTTAATGTTTTATTTTTATGCAATAATAATTAACTTTTTTTTTAAATTATTTGCATACCTATAATTTTGGATATACTTATCAAATCTCCATAGAATGGGTAACTAATTTTTATGTAAACTTTATTGATTTCAATAATATATAAAATCTGCAAACACTTATGTTACCCCAAAAATATAAACGACTTGATTGTTTTATTTTTTTTATGGACATAATTATGTTTTTTTTTTATTATCATGAACATATAGTTTGAGGATTTTTGCAGGGACACGATTCTATAGAGATAATAATAAATATATTGAAGAAATTTAAAAATATTTCGCAAGGTTATTATCTCTATATGATTATATATATATTCGAAATATTTTGAATTATATTCTAATTACCATTTACTTCTCATTTATATTTAATTATTATTTTCATTGTAGAAAATTAGAGTCCTTTCAAGGAAGAAAGAATACTGTTTTTCACCACCAAATGAACTGATACCAGGGAGTCCATCATCATGCAATTAATGATCATGTCCCAATAGTGAAATCAAATGCTATTGCTTTAGTATAACACCAAATTCAAAGACAACTTTGATATAACAACAAATATACCACTTTACGAGACGATCTGCACATCCAAGTTGATCTTCGCATATCTCCGTTGAGAGACCGCTGATATAGGTGGAGAGAGACATATGAAACGGTCCGATATAAAAAAAACATATAAGAGAGCAACTAGATTTGTTGTTTAAAAAATAAATAATAATTATTAATATATGGTATTAATTAAAAAATTATTTTATAATAATCTCTCTTTATTAATCTTACATATAATAAAGATGCGTGAATAGTCCCAAAGAGTGCGAATGAAAATGTCTCTATTTTAATATATATTTCAAAAGAATGTCATTTGAAAGATGTATCGCCAAAGAATGCAATCAACTTGATGCTTTAAAAGGTGTGATTGAAAAGGTGCATATCTTCAAAAAAAAAGAAAAAAGAAAAAAGAAAAAGTGCATATATTGACATGATGACCATAGGGTGTCATCTAAGGGATATCTCGGCAAAGAGTGCAATCAAATATATGCCTCCTCCACTAAAGGGTATCGGCATTTCATCTATAAATAGTGCTCCATTTTTTATTTTAAAAAAAGAAATAATTTGTAATTTTCTAAGATTTTCTCAAAGTCCTAATCAGTCTTATTTATAGATTACAGATGTTTCCATTAAACCCTTTCAATGCAACTGCTCATGGCATCCGCTCATGGCACTCTTTCATGGCATCTGCACATGGCATCTGTTCATGGCGCTCTTTCATGGCATCTTCACATGCCATCTGTCCATGGCACATTTTCATCGCATCCGCACATGATACTTTTTCATTACATCCTATCAATGCAGCTCTTCATGATCGGAGGTAAAACCTAAGTCAAATTAAACGTCAAATCTAATCTTATGCAGTATAGCTTGAGGGTCGAATCCACAGGGACGGATTTTCTAAACTTTTAATCTCTAGTAATTCAATTCTATTTAACCTAGGGGTATAATGGTCAAAAACAAGTAAATCAAGGTTTTGTTATTTAAAACTAATAAATTAAACTAAAGAAATTAAATCTAAATTACTACGATACTCTCTAAATTAACCTAAGACTTAATGAAAATTAAATAACTCGAATTAATGGCTTAAACTAGGGTCAATTGATCGGGTTCCTCTACCTGGCCCTATCCAGGCGGATTCGCCAGCATCCTGGCGGGGTCGCCAGAATAGGTCGTTAACTCGATTTAATTAGGTTATACCTTCTCTAAGTGCAGGTTGTTGGTCAAATCTCAGGGTCAAATATAAACACTCGTTCTCTATTTGGATAACTAAGTTTTAACCTTCAAACCTCCTAAAAATCCTAAGTTTCAACTCTCGTTCCTTGGTTAGGGTTTCTAGGTTTACCTTTCTATTCGGTAGGATATCCTATATCTCTCGATATTAGGTAAAGACATGCTTTTCAGCTAAGTCCTGGTTTCTCCTCTCGGTTACTCCCTATCCTATATTGTGTGATTTTGAACTTAACTTGAAATTAGGGTTTTTGATACCAAACTATTAGACAAGGTCTTAATCTAACGGGTAAACCTTCAAATCAAGCAAATCAAAATCACAAACTTCAGCAAATAAGATCAAGAAAAGGCAAAGCAAATAGAAAAGATATAATCCTAATTAAACTTATATTAACTACCAAGTTAAGAGGTTCCCTACAATTGCCCTAAACTAAACTACTCACTACTTAACATATTCAAAGTACAAAACTCAGGTTTCATCAAATCAAACATCAAAACAAAGAAAATAAAGGAAGATTACAACAAGAAGTAAAGCAAATCTCTCTCAGCTTCAATCCTGGCGGGGTCGACAGGATCGTGGCTGTGGTTGATTTCTGCAATCTCCTCTCAATTCTTGCTCTCAAATCTGACCTTTTCTTTAATTGGTGGCCTTGAACATGCTTAAATACCCATCTTAGGCGGTTCTAATTCGTGGAGAACATGTCTGGAAGGTCTGGAAATAGCGCAAGGGTTTCTCCAAAAATATCGCCCTAAATCTGTCCTGGCGGTTTGGTTCAGGCGGGGTCGCCAGAATTGGTACCTTGTCTGGATCTCTTCAGTCTTCATGTCTGGTCTGCTTGGATCTTGGCTTGCTCCGCTTGAACACTGTCCAGACTCCAAAATTGTGCCAAATCTTCAATGAACCTGAAATTTATCAAAGGACAATAGCAGTACCTCGATTCTAACATAAAATGCGAATAATTCTAACTAAAACACAAACATTCAATTGAAATTAAGGCCTAAAGGGTTGAATATTTCGATGTGAAACCCGTCTATCAAATCTCCCCAAACTTAAACTTGCTTGTCCCTAAACAACAATTCAAAGTTAGAAAGATAGTTTAGGACTTAATTGAAATTCAATGTTTTGTTT
Source organism: Rhynchospora breviuscula (assembly GCA_027562975.1). NCBI lineage: Eukaryota > Viridiplantae > Streptophyta > Magnoliopsida > Poales > Cyperaceae > Rhynchospora > Rhynchospora breviuscula. The sequence goes on from CM050399.1 coordinate 32,465,888, forward strand.
TCTACAAATCTAGGAAGGGTTTTTAGCAACAATTATCATTGAAACTTGAGCAACTTCGACTTTGAACACATCAAAATAGATTTTCAAATTCAATTTCAAATCAATTTGGGTTTAAGTGACCAATGTTTTGAATCAAATAGGTTTTTAAAACAATCGTATCTCATTGTTCATGACTTATCTCGCTTTTTCCTAACTCCAATCAGTTTTTGAATTTTCAATCTACATTGATAATCAAAGTACGGGATCTAACCCTTCCATCACAAACATTAGTTCAACAAATTTAATCACATGCAAGAGTTAAGAAGTATCACCGCGAATTTTTTTTGAAAACGCATTGGAAAACGACTAAAGTGGGGCGGAAAAAAGGGTACAACTCCCCACCCATCGCTTCCAAAGTTTTTGGGTTGGAACTTTAAATTTTCTCCCGGGGCTAGGAGGATTTCCTTGCTGAGGGGGGATCGGCTAGATTAAAGAAGGTTTGGACTTTTTGAGGTTTTTCTCGTCCTTTTGATTTGGTAGATCCTTTTCTCCCTTCAATTACCTATAACCTCTCGCAATGTCCACTTCAGAGCACAGCTTTTTAGTTTCCCTTTTTTTTATGTTTTTTTTTCGTTCGACTTTTAATTAAACTTGAAAACAGCGGTGAAATTACTTTACTCTTGCAGTTCATTCCTTTGTTGAACCTCGATTTTGTGTCGCAAGAATTGATCTAAGGGCATTTTGGGTATTTATTTTAGGTGGATGCCTAAAAGACCGAAACTTTAAGCTATCAATGCAATTGGTTAACTCGAAAACGTTTTGAACTCAAGAATAAGCGAGATAACTCATGCTCAATACCTCCTTTCACTTTAAAACCCTAATCGAGTCAAGGATGGTCAAATTCAAATTCATTTTGTTCAATTTTCGTTTGATGACACATTCAAACCCTAATTTGCTCAAATTTCAACTCTAATCGATGCTAATTATCTTCCTAAACTTCCTAAATGCAAATTATATGAATTATAATGCAATATTTACAACTTACATGAAATGCAGCTCAGGATCAGCATTCAGGCGACCCCGCCAGGAACCTGGCGAATCCGCTTGAATTCTGGCCGAGAGTAGAACCTCTTCAGGCGACCCGCCAGAAACCTGGCGGCTCCGCCTGAAATGGTCCCGAGAGGTTAATTTCCTATATGAAATTATGCATTTTCCTAGATACATGTGATTTTTCATCCAATTTCCAAAACCCCCTCCCCAAACTTGTTCAATTGCATCCAGCAAACACAAGGAAATAAATTTTAAAGAGAAAAGTAAGAGAAAGTGAAGAAAACTCACAAAAAGTCGTGCCGAACCGGTCGATCGAAGCTCATTGCGGCGGTGGGTGGCCGGGCTGCTGTCCGTAGATCGGAAAGAACCAATCATACATCTCGTTCACCCTGCCTCTCGCCCTTGCATTCTCCTCTTCATTCTGGAGAAGGAGGTTGATGTCTTGCCTCGCCGCGGCTTGCTCCCTTTCAATAGCTTCGTATTTGTCACTTATGCGCTTTCCTAGCTCAAGAGACTCGTTAGAGAGTTGAGCTATGTTGGCGAGGCTCTCACAGAAGGCGGAGTAGTCAAACTCTCCTTGAGGCGGCGGTGGTGCACTTGAAGATGAACCTCCCATATCAAATCCCGCCCCCTGAAATGGTGGCATGGAGTACGGCGGTGCTTGATATGGTGGCGGCTCTGGGTACTCTTGTGGTGGCGCTTGCGGTTGTTGAGGAGCATCAGGTATGGCCGCTCCTTCTATTGCTATTGGCAACAACCAAGTCCCAGGATACAGCACCTCAAAGCGTGTTGTCAAAGGCAGAGGGACGGGTTCTCTCACTTCGTTCTTCCATGCCCATGGTCCTTCATCCGGACCGACTAAGAACCCGATTTGTTTCAAGTACTTGGCGTCTAGAAGGGACGGTGCTGTGCACTCCGTCAAATCCTCGAGTCGGGACAAGTTAATGCCCTTCATTTCAGCCAAGTAAGTCACATATCCTCCGATTGTGATTTGTCCCTCTCCTTGTCGCCTCAAAGTAGCCACACTCATCCAATACCTCATCATCATTATCGCTAGGTCTAGCTTGGATTGAGTGTTGCGGAACATCATCCGAGACATCACCAAAAATTCCTCCTTCCTTATCTTGGCCGATGACTCTCCTCGAGCGAAAAGAGTGTTCCCCAGGGCCCTTTGAATCATGCGGAGGGCGGGGTGTTGGATGTACTTTCCCTTCGGTTGCTCCCCCACCTTGCCCGTCTTTCCTGTCAAATCATTCAAAAAAGAAGTGGGGAATGTACCTTTGTAAGCACCACCGGGCGAGAATTCCATGTATTGTGCCAATTCCGAAGCCGTGGTGACTTGATCCGTGTCCAAGAGTCGGTACTGGATCACTGTTTCATCTCCTACTTCCTTCATTTCCAAAGAGGCCAAGAATTCCACGGTCAGCCTCTTGTACGCGGGCTTCTTGATCTCCCAGAACTTCCTTTATATTCCTCCCCGCTGCGTCAAATTGAGGAACAGCTCCAAAATTCCCATCTTCTCCAGAATCTCCAAATCCACGGCTCGGGTGTTCTCAATCCTCTTGTTGCTGAAGTATTGGATTGAGTCAGCCATTTTCTGTGAGGTGGCAATGATCGGGCCACCCACATCATCTTCCTCCATGTGTTCGGAGCCGGTTTGAGAGGCGGAGCGGGATGTGGAATGGGAATGGCTAGATTGAGAGGGTGAGGGTGATGGTTCGGGAGAGCGGTTGCGGCGAGAGGTCCCGGAGATAGCAGAGCGGAGGCGTTTGGCAATTCCCTTGAGGTTTAGGTTTTTAGAGCGCGGCATGGTGGATTAGGGTTAGGGTTTTGGTTTCAGGTCGAGTTCTGGCAGGTCCGCTTGAATCGGTTTTGGTATTGGTTTGGTTAGGGTTTGGTATACCAGCGGTTTTTAGCGGCGTACCAACTGCAAAATCAAACACAGGGATGAGATGAGTTGATATTACCTTAAGAATCACGGTGGTTTGGCCAAGGAGAGTGGAGGATGGCGATTGGTGAAGTCGGGGCGAAATTCGATAGAATGGGTTGAAATGGGGGTTGGCAACGTGCTCACGGCGTCGAGGAGAGTCGGCGGGTGTGCTCCGTTTGTCAGAAGGCGGCGGATTCAGTAGGATCGCGTCGGCGCGAGGGTTTAGGCGGGTCGGCTAGGGTTTTCATCGGGATTGAGGAGAGAGAGTCGGATAGAGGGAACGAGAGAGAGAGGGTTAGGTTAGCGGGTTTAATTTCGGGTTAACGGGTTTATGGTTAAGTCTACCGCCTCTGTCAGTTGGCTTGCTTTCTGGCGGGCCCGTCAGGATCCAGGCGGGTCGTCAGAAATTGTCCAGAAAGCTCCATTTTCTGCATTTTTCCTGGCGGGGGTCGCCAGCTTTCTGACTGCTCCGTCTGAACTCTTCAGATCACCTGTTTCAGCATAAAACGACTTGTTTAAATCCTAATTTTTTTTTTTGTATTTTCGTATTTTTCTAATTTTTTTGTGTTTTTCTGATGATGATTTTTTTTATTTTTTATTTTTTAAGATGAAATAAAATTCTAATTTTTAATTATCCCTTGGGTTGCCTCCCAAGAAGCGCTCGTTTAAGGTCTTGAGCTCGACCCCTGTAGCTACGTCTCTACGGGTCTCAGATCCTTGAGATTCTCCGAGACAATTCCGTTAATGTACATCTATATATGATTTTAATACCTCCCATATATTGTTTCATAATAAACAATATAATGTGTAAAATATGTAATGGGACCACTATTCAATGTATTATTGTTTTCATTTTTTGATTTACTTTTCACTTCAATTCAATTTTGTTGTCCCTAAAGGAGGCGGCTTAAACAAGGTCTAGCGGAAGCAATTAAGGTTTTAGACCGGTTTGGTATGAACTACCTTAACACAATTCAATTGGTACCCAACAATTAACAAGCACACAAGCAATTCAAGTAGCAAGAAAATAAAGGGAGAAAGAGAAAGAGAGAAATTGAACACTCGATGTGATTACAGAGTTCCGACCCGCTAGCAAAGGCTAGCCTTAGTCGTACGTCTCCGGGAGTTCCGCTACCACGAAAGGGCGAGCTCCGTTCAATTCCATGAAACCGCCAGAATTATCAGAATTGTCTGATTTAGCAGTTCTATGTTTGTACGACGGTTTCCACCGACTCAATGTGCATCCAGAGCGCGTTTTCAATTATTTCCAGCGTTTCTACACCTTCCCAATGCCTATTAAAGACGAGTTTGAGGAGAGATCAAAAGAGAGACAAGGAGGGAGATCAAATCCAAGGTCAAAATTAGGGTTAGATATTGAGTTATTTGAGAGCTGAGTCTCAAGTCCAGATCGTGACAGCGCCAAGCAGGTCATTTGCGACAGCAACAAACTTGTTTGATAGGTGATTTCGACACGCAAGAGCAATTGGTTGTAATCTTTCTTTATTCTCATTTTCTCTTGTGTTTGTATGATGTCTCTTAGTTGTTGATTGTTTGTTCTAGGGCTATGGTTGTAAACTCGAATTCTTAGTTGTTGATTGCATGTTTATTTAGTTTATTTGATATTTTTGTGTTTTATACCTTGCTTGAATTGCTTTAATTGATTATGCCATGATTATCTAAGTAGATTTGTTTACACCCGTTAAGTAGAGCTCGCTTAATTGCTAGGTGGTTCAGTCCAAACAAACTTAGATTATTAGGCATGGTTATGATTAACATGAGGGTTGATATCGAGAGGTTAAACTAGGACCAATTAACGAGAGTTTAAGTCCTTTCCAACGGTGAGAACCAAGGAATTCGTAGGTTAGAAAGGTATAAACATATAGAAACTAGACCACGAAACGAGAGTTGAAATTTAGGTTCTATACGAGGGAAATTGAGTTAATTAATTGGTAACCAGACCTAAAACGAGAGTTTGATCTAGGAACCTTAATTAAGCCATTATCCCTACACAATTATCAACTAAATTAAGTCAACTTGCATTCACATCGCTAATTCTAGCGGGCCGCTGAGTGAACCAGCGAGGTTGTCTGTGCTCGCCAAGTAACCAGCGACCAGTCTAATAGGTTAGCGACCTAAGTTCTTAGCGGGCCGCTACGAGAGTCAGCGAACCGCTAAAACTGGGACTAAGAAGAAGTGTTAGCAACCAGAAACTCTAGAATTACGTGACTTGTTGAATCTCTCTCATTAATTATTGTTTCGACCTCAAAACTAGACTTAGGATTTAGACCCACCTTCAACCTTTAATTCACAAAAGAGTTGAACCGTCTAGCTAGTTTAGTAAAGTAAAAGACCGGTATTCCAACACCGTCCCTGTGGATTCGACCCTCAAGCCGTTCTACAAAAGATTAGATCGGTAGACGCGAGGTTTTTATTTTGAGACTTGATTTCACCATCGATCATTGTGCGACACCATATAGCGTTGTGCGACGCTCTATCACTGAAAACTGAATTTTGCTGGTAAATTGAGCTTTTCTGCTATCTAGACCATTTCAAGGATAATTAAGGACTAAAGTATACCTTCTACCCTAGTCTAAGCTAGCCTACAATCTCTCTAAAGACTTGATCTTGATCTAACTCATAGCTCTCATCCAAGTCTTTATAATTTGCAACTTCTTCCTATAAAACTTAAAGAAGATTGTTAAATGCCAAATGATATTGTTTTGTAATCGACAAACCTAGAGACGTTTAGTACAACAATCTCCCCCTTTTGACGATTTGCAAAACAATATCATTAGTAAAGCGATTAAATTTTCGCATTTCACAAGCTTTACTACAATTCTCCCCCTTTTTGTAAATCGATAAAAGGTGAAAATTGTAGCAAGCTCCCCCTAAATTTGTGACTCCCCCTTAATTTTGGAAAAACGAAATTGGAGAACCAATTTAGGGCACTACGCAAAGTAGTGTGATCAATTTTTAACCTCTTAAAGAAATAAACGAGAATTAAAAGAGGCTCCCCCTAAAGATTTGGCTTATAGGATCGGGGGTAAACTTGGTATTTAGGCCACATTGGTTACCATACCATTAGTTGTACCACTAGGGGTACAAGCTTTTGGAACCCATTTACCTTTGGACTCACCATTTGGTTTCCTAAGTTTGCATTCCAAAGAAATATGTCCATTTTGACAACAATAATTGCAAAATGCATTGGTTGGCTTAGGTATGGTAGAACTCTTGACAAAATGAGAATAGTAATGGGTTCTAAGGTATTCGGCCTTTTTCTTAGGATCGGTGGATGAGGCTTTGAAATTTTTGTTGCGATGCTTTTGGTAATGTTGGAAAACATTCTTTTGATGCTCATTAGATTGAGCATTGTGGTTTTGAGAGTAATGTTGCTCTTTAAATTCATAAAACCATCCATCGGGTCCTCTAAAATAAATTTTATTGGACTCCTTAGGAACAAAAATCTCCTTGTTTTGATTTTGCAAATTCATTTTCTTTTGCACTCTAGTGTTTCTAGGCTTCCGTTGGTACATATGTGCATGACGATGAGAATTCTTAGGTTTTTTAAATTGTGTGTTTTGTGCAACTTGTTTCTCATTATTGTGTGACAAGTTCTTTTTCTTGGTTTGATATGGCTTTTGGTAACCAAGACCAAACTTGTCATTAGACTTTTGGCCCTTGATAAGATTTTTCAAATCCATTTTGGGGGCTTGAGCTAAAACCGATTTTTCAAGCTGTTTTTCAAGCTCCCTTATTTTAGCCTCATACTCACCCATCTTAGAAGTAAGCTCATCTACCTTGGTTTTTAGGGTGTCAACCATATCGGCTTTTCTAACCAAAGCATCATGGGTGCCATCTAGAATGGAGTTCAACCTATCACAATCAACACATTTGGTTGAACTAGTTGGTTCATCATCACTCTCATTATCACTATCACTAAGAGGTTCATTGAGAGGAAGATATACCTTAGGATAGCTCGACTTTGGTGAAGTCGGTGGAGATGGAGGTGGTGTTGATCTACGCGCTTGACTTAGCGAATGAACAAACCTTGTCCCTTGATTGTACTCGTTGAGGACTTCTCTCACGAAGTCATCTTCAACATCATCCGTTGAGAATACCGCCCCTTCCACATTTGCCACCATAGCATATACCTCATGATTATCCGAGTCGGATGAGCTTATTTCGGATTCAACATCCCACAAGGCATGCATAGCTTGAGCCTTCTTCTTTTCTTTCTTGTGCTTCGATTTTGGCTTGTTGGTTTGCACTTGAAAGAAAAGCTTGTGACATTTGTGCATTGAATGCCCCTCTTTATTGCACACAAAGCACAACTCACGTTCATCATTGGCCACCCTCTCCTTGTTGAACATCTCCTCATGCTTTAGCAACCCACGAAACATCTTTTCAATCATGGCCTCTTGCTTGGTCTCATCAAACTCATAAAGGTTTTTGGGTGTTTGATGTGGGTATAGGCGATGAGAGGATTTTGAGGAGGATGTGGAGGCGAGGGTTCTTGGAGTATACCCTAATTTATCGAGTTGCTTGAGCTTTTCCTCCACGCATCGGAGCTCGGTGTACATTTGATCCGGGGTGTACTCATGGTCCATCCGGATAATGGTCTCAAGCGATGTGATATGAGCATCCCATTCGCGCCTTCCACTCATAGCTCGCATCATCTTCCCTACAATCTTGCCATTTGTTAGAGACTCTCCTCCTTCGATGAATTCATTTTGGAGTTGTACAAGACGAGTGTACATATCCTCAATGGATTCACCATCCTTTATGTAGAAATTCTCAAATTGAGAGTACAACTCATACAATTTAGAGTGTCTAATTTGAGAATTTCCCTCATAACGGGTGAGGAGATCCAACCACATATCGTGTGCTAAATCATAACGACTAAGGGTTACACCAATAGATTCATGGACCGAGACTAATATGACATTAACCGCACAATCATTGTCCTTTCGGTTGTCTTGGGATTTCCTAGTCAAATCGGTAGAATTTGGCCTAAATTCGGGAGGTATACTGATTTTCAACCATGTGCCAACATCCTAAGATATTGAGGTAGTTCACCATGCATCTCTTCCAAAAAGAGAAATTTTTACAATTTTGGCCTATCTTATCCGGTCTCTCTACAAATCGAGCCGCCATGACCGAAAACCGAGATTAAGACTAACTTAATCGAGGTTCCCGCTCTGATATCACTTTGTTGTCCCTAAAGGAGGCAGCTTAAACAAGGTTTAGCGGAAACAATTAAGGTTTTAGACCGGTTTGGTATAAACTACCTTAACACAATTCAATTGGTACCCAACAATTATCAAGCACACAAGCAATTCAAGTAGCAAGAAAATAAAGGGAGAAAGAGAAAGAGAGAAATTGAACACTCGATGTGATTACGGAGTTTCGACCCACTAGCAAAAGTGAGCCTTAGTCGTACGTCTCCGGGAGTTCCGCTACCACGAAAGGGCGCGCTCCGTTCAATTCCAATAAGAACGGGACTACAATTTTGAACCGAATCACCTCGTCACAACGACACTCGAGGCGGATCGGCCTAACTCGAAAGACAAATGGCACCAAGGCCTCCAATGGAGATGAGCTCTCAACTTATTCCAACCTACACCTAGCGACAAAGTCGGGGCGGTGGTGTTTGAGGCTACTTTATCTCTCAAAATGATCTAGCTATGAAAAGCTCAAATGGGAGAGTATCCATGTTCTCAAAGGTTCAATTCTGGTCTAATTTTACAAGGCAAAGCTCTCTAAAGAGAGAGAACAAGGGGTGGATATATATAGGGCTCGGAATGAGCAGTTTACCAGCAAAAACTGGGCAGAACGTTGCCTGCCACTAAATAGCGTTGTACAACGTTGAATATTACCGTTGTAAAATCAAACGGCTATTTAATATAGCCGTTTGACTGTCAGAGCGTTGTGCAACGTTATATGCCGTTGCACAACGATGGAGTGTACAGCCAAAGGAGAACTCCGACAGTTCTGTTAGAATTTGTCAGAGCGTTGTGCAACACCAAATACCGTTGCACAACGATGGAGTGTATAGCCAAAGGAAAATTCTGACAATTTCGTTGGTAAACGAAATAGTATCGGTGAGAAATAACTCTGACAAATTCAAAAGGGCGTCATACAACACTAAAGACCGTTACACAACGTTGTCGTTACATACCTGTACCCAGGAGCGTTGTGCAACTGTAAAGGGCGTTGCACAACGTTCTGCCTTAAGTACACAGGAATTTCCCTGTCTTTAACTGGAGCGTTGTACAATGCTACTGAGTGTTGTACAACATTGTGACTCAGCGTTACCTAACGCTATTTAGCGTTGTGTGACGCTATTTCACAAATTGTCAGAATTTAACTGTTTTAGTTTTGAAACCACAGTGTTGTGCGACACCATATAACGTTGTGCGACGCTCTGTCACTGAAAACTGAATTAGTTTTGAAACCACAGCGTTGTGCGATACCATATAGCGTTGTGCGACGCTCTATCACTGAAAACTGAATTTTGCTGGTAAATTGAGCTTTTCTGCTATCTAGACCATTTCAAGGATAATTAAGGACTAAAGTATACCTTCTACCCTAGTCTAAGCTAGCCTACAACCTCTCTAAAGACTTGATCTTGATCTTGCTCATAGCTCTCATCCAAGTATTTATAATTTGCAACTTTTTCCTATAATTCTAATACGTTCATAATTTGGTCACTTAATTAAGTATCAAATCGACTTCAAATTTTATAAAATTTATATGAAAACGCATCGCCCGTAAAATTTAACAAGATCAACGGTTTGGATTCTCCATTTGAATTTTAAAATTTTTAAATATTAAAAAAAGAAGAAAGGACTGCTTGCAGCAGTAAAAAAAAAAAAGACCGCTGAGGATTTCAATCGCATATGTGCCAACCAATTCCATAGTGAGCACATTTGTATTACCCTTACTTGATCTACATCTTAAGCAATGTTTCGCTCTACGTTGGTTTCCTGCTATGTATCACACCTCTTGTTTCTAAGCTCATTGAATTGAGAAAATCGAAACATGCAATAATTGACGTGTCAAGCCCTGAATTTATCAAGCTTGTTGATACTATCCAGGCTGTCCTTAATGAGTTGCTCATTATTCAAATGATTACCTACTATGCAAACTCAGCGACATATTTAGGCGAGATGCTGACACTGAAATATGTGCTGAACAAGGTTAATGGCATAATCAAAGGGCCCTTAATCACAAACCTCTTTGTTGTACTCTCTACACTTGTTTACATCATCTCGTTTGCCGTAACCGTTGTTGCAATATATTGGTACTTCCTAAGTAATTCCGATATCAGTTCATGGTTTTTGGCGATCCCTCTGATTTTGTTTGCATCTCTTCTATTAGTCTACTTATCAATAATTTGGTCCATGGGTATTGCAATATCTGTCATCGATCCAAATTTTTACAGAATTGGTGCGATTACACGTGCGACAAAACTTTTGAAAGGGAAGAGGAAGCAAGTATTTTTCTTAACTCTTGTTTTGATTATCATCTTTGGCATCATACAGGTAGGTAATGCTATACTTACAATGAAGTTAGCTTCTCATGATTCCATGGCTGCAAATTGGGCCCTTGCTTTTTGTGTACCAAATTCTTCTTCAGGTGCTGAACTGGTACAGTACGATAGCAATCACAGTTCTCTACTATGAGTGCAACCACAATGGAGACGAACTCGAATATACCAAATTGGCCACTACTAGTATAGCTTAGATAATTAAAGTTCTTTTGATGATCATACAAGTTTATTGTGTGTGATGATGATATAACTGTTCATGTCATGCATATTGTATCATACGAACAATTATTAGGCTTCTACAGTTTGAATTTTTTTTTTTTTTTTTTTTGTATGATGATCTTTGTTCTCATATGATTGATATGAACAATGATTTCGCTTCTATATAGTGTTTTTGTTTGATGCTTTTTCTTTCTAGATAAACTTTGCATACGGATCCTTGTTTCATCAGTGAAATTTACATGAAATGTAATTAGTATGCATTCATTATTCTTATTGATAAACCGGTTCTAATCCATCATGGATAGGGTGAGCCACCGTTTTGGACTTCCTTCCAGGATTATACTTAGTCAATTTAGAAAATTTTCCCTCGCAATTTACAAAATTTCCCCTAAAAAGCACAAAAACCGGTTTCCACAAACCAAACTTATGCCCTAGTTATAACCTCATTCTACATAATATAGTTTTTTTTTTTTTCTTTTCTTTCTCATTGGTAACCCCCAGACAGTTTAAACGAAGAATCAAGTGTACTTGTAGCATCAGAAGTAAATAGTAAATAGATAGTCCAATTCAGGTAAATTGCATACCAATTTGCGTATTACTATATTAGAAAACTCATATAGTTGCTGGAAGTAATCGTCCATATCCTGTATTACGTTTCTCCTACAATGATGGCTTTGGTTAGAAATGTCATCTAGTCAAATAAATAAATCAAATAAAAACTGAAAAGATCTGCATCCAGTGTACTACCATTTATAAAGTGTTTTTTAAGGCTAATTGAGTAGAATAGCAGTTGTTGTGGTACTCTTAGGGGAAAAAGAAAAAAACAGTACACAAATTTCAGAAAATTCAAGATGATTACTCCCTTACTACAAAGTTAAATAAATTGCGGCATAAGTAACAATTGCAATTTCTAACTCACCTCACCACAAAAAATGTCAAAATGAAAAAAAAAAAAAAGAATAGCAATGGTGAAACAACAAAATCACCTATCTGATCTTTTTGAAAGAGCTGACCCGCTCAAAATCTGGAACTGCAAGGTTCTTCTCAATCTCCCATGCAAGGTGAGACATGGAATTAAATGATGATTTCACCCCTTTTTCATCTGTGACTTCCCTTGGGAAAGGGATTCGAACTGCAAAAACCCCGTGTTCTGAGTAGATGAACAGGTCAAACCCTAGCCGGTCCACCCAAATCAATTTTGCACTTGAAACCTGTCACAATTTTAGCAATCCACATGGGAATTGGTACAGAGTCATTTCAGTTTGTGTCTGATAATTACTAAAGCTTAAAGCAAGCTCCTATTGATTCATAAACCCTAACAAGCTAAAAGGGTAGAACCGAAAAGAAAATTTTATTTTGAGGGTCTACTTTTTATCAGCTCAGGCAATAATAGAGGTAATGCTAGAACCATTGCCAGAAACAAATTATAAACGATAATGTCAGTACATTAAGCAGTTAAGTACACTAATCCTGATTTTGGTACTGGTAAGGTACAAGCACATACTAATATCATACTAATATATACTAGTTTCATAGTGGAACAGACTACAAAGAAGTAAAACTTGCCTGAAAACCAGTGTCAACATAGATGTTGCATAGACGGTGCACATCTTCAGCATGTCTTGAATTCATTTCTTCCACTATCTTCTCAGCGACGTTCCTTAAAGGGTCAGGTTCAGCTGTTACATACTCTGCCGGAGCCACCCAAACACCGTCCTATCAAATAAATCGAGAAACACAAATACATAAAGTGCTTGATATTATGCCTGTATTATCAATGTAAAAATTGAGAAGGATGCAAATAAATACATACATCACTGAAGTCTTCCATATGAAAAATCCTTTCAACAGACATCAAATACATGAGGTCTAGATCTACCTCTTCACCAAACTTCTTTTCCCACTTTGTACTATGTTTCTACACCACACACAAAAGAAAACCTCCTTAAAATCAGAAAAATCATTTTACAATGAAAAGATAGAAAAAAAGTACAATTACTGTTTAATATCTACCTGCAAAAGCTTTTCATCAGTAGGCTTTGTCAAGTTACCAAGCAGTGTACATTGTGGAGTTCTCAATCCGCTCTGCTCAAACTGTACATAAAAACCAGGGAATATATGAAAACAGGAATTCAATATATCTATTTTCATTACAAGGCGCCTTTTACTATTTTTGGACTAATTACTGTTCATGGTAAAAGTTCAATTTTCATGCAATGCCAGACTGAACACACACCCCCATACCAAACAATTCTTTTGTGATCAAATTAAACATTCAATCTGCACAATCAACTTTTAAGTTCTAAAACTAACCGAACATTTAAATTTAGAACAAAATAGCAATTTTCAGAGAAATACAATACCTTTAGATGGAAACTCGATCTGGTATCTACGGCAAGGGACCTATGAGCCGGATTGAGGCAGAGAGCAGGGGTTCCTTCGGGGTCCACAACAAAGCGGGCGCCAATACCAAGCGGCCACGTGTCGTGGGACAGCGCAGACAAAGTTCCGGTCTGGGCCAGGTCCACTATGGACCGAGACACCTCAGCGGGCGAAGGTTTGGTCTTGGATTCGGTGACTGCGGAGAGGGAGTCGGTGGAGATGGCATGGAGAGAGCATTTGGGGAAGGATTGAGGACACGCGGCGGGATGTAATTGGTGGGGAGATAAGAGATGGGGTTTGGTGGAAAGAGAGAGAGGTGGAGAGGGAGAGACCAAGGAGGGCGAGATGAGGAAACGCATTGGAGAATTGAGAGTCGAGAGAGATGGATAGATAGAGTGAGAAAGGAAAGAGGAAAAGAGAAAAATGAAAAATCGGAACTGGTGCAGAGTGCAGAGAGGAGAATTAGTTGACTGAGTCTTGATCTGATTGGGTGATGAGTCGCCTATGCTTCTATTAGGAAAAAGCAACTTTTATTATTTTTATAGTTTTTAGTACTATAATTAGTACTAATTATTTTGTTGATGTTATTATTACTACAGTTATTATTACTAGTTATAGTACTGAGTAGTTTTATTACCTCCATTTGGACATCATTATTGGTTCACTTGTGTATTATAAATTTTTAATAGTACTTCAGAACATTTTTGTTTGTGCAGAAACATACAGGGAGATAGGCTTGTGTGATATCAAATGTTGCATCTGATCTGATCGTTCTCAAGTGGCAAAAGATCATTTTTTTTTCCCTAAATGGTACAGTGCCGTGTTAAATACAAGGTATTTAACAATTTAATTTACTACTGTCTGTTAATCATGGCCGAATGTAATATCATAATATATTTCATCATCATTGGGATTTTATTAATATCTTGTTATTTCAAATACTAAATATTGACAACAGAAGTAAACAATTATAGTATTTTTATATATTGATTTGATATAATTGCGATTTGATTATTCATCATGTGCTTCAAACTTTAGTAATTTAGTATCATTGACATCTGATTAGTATTAAATTGTTAATACATGAGTACATGACTTCTATATTGTGCCTTAACATCGTCTTTTGAAGTCCAATAGTCCGCAATATATAAAATTCACTCGTAGTTTTCTACGATATAAACAGAACATTTTATTTTGTTTTCTAATTATGTTGGACCCACAATAATATGAGGTCTCATCTTTGATGACCTTTATCCCGCTAAATTTCATTTCTACGATATAAACATAACATTTTAAAGCTTTGTTGCCGTTGTATAATAAAGTGGTATCACTATAATCCATGTGTTAGAACAAAAAAAAATTTTCGTTTTATCTCATAGGGATTAAAAAATAGAAACCTGTTTGTGTTTTAAACTCGGGTCGAAAATTTATATGTATTAAAAAAATCGGTCTTTTAATTCCTAACAGAAAAAAATGGCTTTCAAAGTTGCTAACATTACTTTCTAGGAAGAATATTTCTTTTATTTTCCGACTTTGGTCATTGACAAAGCCAAACTAACCATAAGCAATAGCGAATATGCAAGGTCGCAAACCTAACCACAAGTCATAGCAAGAATGGACCCATAAGGTAGATTAGAACCAGTATATATTCTTCAAATGACATAAAAAATAACCTACAATATTACAATAATGTTTTTCACTTGCAAAATGGTCATTCAAAAAGTACTCTACAGAAAAAAAGAAAGAAAAGACGCTGAGTATTCAAACTTTGTCCTGAACTAATGGTCATGCCCCAAAAACAGATTCTCGAACCATCCACCAGATTATCTATAGCTCTGTTCAGAAGAACAAAGTACAAAATAATTAGTAAAAGATGAGTACAGAATGAAACAATTGAACAAACTGCATCTTGCAAAAACCTCAAACCAAAACGATTTTGACTTACCAGATTTGCCAATCTAAAAGAACTAAACAAACAGAACTGAAATCAATTGATAACATGGCACAACAACTATTATCTATAGTGAGAGATTTGTCGACAATTGGAGGTGTTCACAACAAGGGAATACAATTGAGTATGCTGAATAAAATGTAATTGAATTTCTTAACATCTTATAAATAAATATTTTTAAAAAATAAGGATGCAAAACAAATTATTTAGAAAAAAAAATATATAAATCAATCAATTAAAATTACACAATAGTGACAGAGACCTAACCTTAGTTTAGCCTGACCCAACAATGATGTTGTTGATGGGGATGAAAATAAGCTTCACAAAAAAGCCCACAAATCCCATTACAACAAATCCAATAGCTGTTCGTACTGCCACCTTTGAAAATTCTACAAAACCGATACACAAACTAAATAAAATGATCGTGTAAGCAGATACTAGTTAATGTGGTAATTGAGAACCCAATGATGTAAATACAGGACCATATATCTGTACCAGTCAGCGGATCTATTTGTCATTCCAGTAGGATTAAGACATAATTGTGGTTTAAACAGAAATTTGAATCTTAAAAAAGCTATACCTAAAGTCCTGAAAGACGTCGAGAGGACCCATTGTTTTAATTGCAAAAGAACCTAATCTCAGACTATCTTATACAATTTTGATAATTTTTAACTCCAGTTGATAATACATCTCCAAGAAGCTCAGATCTGATAGAACTGACAGGAAATTTGAGCTGAAACAGAGGAAAGGGGATGAATCAACCCTTGAAAGTGCTCTCCGAAGATACATATAAACTATAAAGTCATATTTATAAATTTGAGGTATAACGTGACCTTATTTCCAACACAAAAGGTAAAATTTAACTCGAAGATGGATCA
The DNA here is from genome assembly GCA_027562975.1 of Rhynchospora breviuscula. Taxonomy (NCBI): domain Eukaryota; kingdom Viridiplantae; phylum Streptophyta; class Magnoliopsida; order Poales; family Cyperaceae; genus Rhynchospora; species Rhynchospora breviuscula. The sequence continues at coordinate 32,481,829 of CM050399.1, forward strand.
GAACATACAATCAGGTCAGATCTGATGATTTCAGGTGTATATACGTGTATAAGAATTACGTCGATCTGATTAACTAAAAATAATCTGAGATTACAGTGGGCAACATCCGATCTCCTACAGCTAAAGCGAACATCTAACAACTTGGATCGGGATCGAAGTAATACAGAAAAAAACAGGAAATTGAAACGAAAAGGAGAGGGAGAAAAAACCTTTGCGATCGGGCTTGTGACAGCGCTTGACGAGGCGGATGCTGTCCTTGGCGAACTCTCTGAGCGGATCTACCACTGAATCGATCGCATCCATTTTCCTTGATTCTTTTTCTTTGGAGAAAGAGAGAAGAAAGAGAGTACAAATGTACAATGGCGATTATTGTCTTGGGATTTGGGAAGTTTGTCCTTCAGTCGATGCGAACTTGAACTTGCGAAGATATTAGAAGTAGATCTACGATTGTAACAAGGCCTGATTTGGTTTAGAATGGACCCATTATCAGAAGGCCTGATTTGGTTTGGACCCGCAGGCTTAACAAGGATAGATTCTTTAACTTTTTATTATATTATTATCCGCTTTTTTTCTTTTCCAATTCTTTTATTTTTATTTTTATTTTTTTTAGGAATCCAAAATCCAACGTACATGACAGACGTGGTTCTTCCAATATGATCATTATCGCGAATCAAATTTTAGACAATTTATCTAGATCGTTAGATTGAATTTTCATATTGAGAATTTATATAAAATCAAATTTTATATATTTTTATTTTGTTACTAATTTATTTCGTATTTTTAAAACTGTTTTTATTAGACATCCCATAATCCTATAGCATGAATTTTTTTTTTAATTCGAAAAAATAGTAAAAAAAATTGACAAAAAATATATGGTTTCATATAAGTTCTCAATATGAAAATTGGTCGTTTAATATGATATGCGAGAATAATCATGTTAAACAGGCTACATCCGTCCTTTATGTTGTACTTTAGTATTTTTCTTTGTGTTCGCGGTGAAAAATGAAGAGAACAAATTGTAAATGAAGAATGCACGGCTACTGTAGTCCAGAACCGCTTTTCAGCAATTTTAACACTTTCTAAGTATTTTTTTAGTATTTTTCGTCATTTTAAAGCGCCTTTCTCATTATTATTTTAAAATACACTTTTTAGCATTTAAATCTTTTTCAGTAGTTTTTATCCATCAACATATTTTGAGAAACAAAAAAAAAAAAAAAAATTACGCTTCGGTCTGGCTTTGAATCTATCAATAACAAGAGTCAAGTCAAGCAGCATGACGGATACACTACCGGAAAGAGAAAAAAGATGGTATAATAAATAAGAAAAGTTTTTTTTAACTCACATAATTTCACAAATTCATTTTTAATTTATATTCAAGATATAATATTGAAATGTCAAATCTAAATTTTTCTAATGTTTAATTTCAGATCGAAGAGATTCGCCAACATAAAATTTAAAGAGGAAGGTTCCGCTGCTAACATTTTAGTTGCCCCCATATGCCAACATTTTGTTCAGTTGTTTTTTCAAATTTTAAAATTGAAATGTTTAATCCAAACAATTGATCTTATTTAATTTAATAAGCGATGCGTTTTCATATAAATTTTGTAAATTTTGGAATTTATTTGATACTTGATCAATAGATAGAAAAATAAGCGAACCTTGTTAACTATGATAGATTCGTTCTAATACGTTCATGTTTTAGCCTTTGATCGAGTATCAAAAAAATTCCAAAATTTACAAAACTTATATGAAAACGCATCGCTCGTTAAACTAAATAAGATCAACGGTTTGGATTAAACGTTTGAATTTTAAAATTTGAAAAAATAACTTAATAGCAAAATGTTGGCATTTGGGGTAACCAAATTGTTGGCGGAACATTCCTCAAATTTAAATTGTAGTTTAAGTTATATTACATCAGTAATCAATTGGTTAAAAATAATAATCGAATCTAATTAGAAGTAAAAACTTTATGATATTGTAACATGTAACATTCCTCGTAACATATTTTAAAACGTCAACATGTTATGTTTTTAGCTATATTAATTTGTGAACAGGTGGTTCAAAGTCAAAGAAACTTGTGTCAGCTTGGTAGCCACCGCCCCAACGTCATTTCCCTGCTGATGGATAAAGAAAAATCATGATCCTTTCTTTGTGTGCGACTCCGTGTGGCGATCTATTTGCGCATCCTTCTTCCCTTACTAAGCTCGGTCACTGAAACTACACACAAAATAAGGTACCCTGCCAGCCACAAAAAATTTGGTTGGATTATATTCGACCTCCCGCCCCAAGAGCCGCCTCCCCAAGATTTCGACTTGCCTTTTTCTTTTCTTTTTCAAAACTCAAATTCAACTTTCAACTTCCGATGATATCATACGCTTACGAAGTTACGATAAGGGTGCAATCCGAATCCTGTGGCGCGCGACACAGACCGTCTGATCAGATCTGGACGGTTCATTTTTTTCGGGCCTTACAATCTGGTTACATGCACGGGGCTCCCTCATCCATCCAGATCTGATCGGACGGTCTGTGACGCGCTACACGCTGTGTCGCGCGCCACTAGATTTGGATTTATAAGGGTGGGTAAAAAAAGAGCACTTCCAAGTCTTCAAGCTAGCCTCCGTCGTTGGTTATCAGAACCTACGATAATAATTCATATTTATTAAGTACAATGTTACTTCACCATTCTGGTATTTCACCAGCTGGCCTTCAAAAAAAAATGTTACTTCACCATTGATTATTCAATGAAATATTTTGTTCAAGTACGTTGTATAACTTTAGTTTCATAGCCATGTCCTTGAGAGACGACCTTTCTACCATGGCTGAAGGAAAGGGAAAGAGAGAGAAAAATGTATCTTCAGTGTTAAATTCATAAATTGCGTTGTGTGATGGAACAAGATGCCAATACCCAGGATAAATTTCAAGGAGTAGAATAGAGAGAAGCTGTCAGGTCAGTGAATTTCATGGAAAAGGAAAAATCCACATAATTTCTAGTAAACACACACACACACACACATATAGAGAGAGAGAGAGAGAGAGAGGAATGCTACGGTCCTACGCGTAGGACGGATGTGGTCCGTCCTACATGATCGTATTCACGTAATCAAATTTCAAATCACCGATCCAAACCATTAGATTGAATCTTCATATTGAAAACTTGTATGAAACCAAATTTTACATTTTTCTAAAATTTTTTATTATTTATTTTGTATTTTAAAAAACCATTATTATTGGACGTTCCATATGAAGATTCAATCTAATAGTTTGAATCGGCGATTTGAAATTTGATTACGCGAATACGATCATGTAGGACGGACCACATCCGTCCTACGCGTAGGACCGTAGCATTCTTCTCTCTCTCTCTATATATATCCCTTTAATCGATTAGTCACCTCATTGTGCAATGTCACTTCGCAAGTCGCAACATCTGTTTGGTCACTAATACAGAATCGCTTCAAGCTACCTCTTCTGGATTTTTCCCTTGGCATTGATGAGTTCTGGTTATCTCTCATAACCAGGCATATTAAAGATTGGGAAATTATTTGGGTTGCTGCATCGTGGAATATTTGAAAGGCTTGCAATCGATGTATCTTTTCAAATGTCGACATTATTGAAAGTAAAATCAAAACCTTCCAAGCTGAAGCACGTGGTACCTACTTTGGTACCAGTGAACCTATATCAGCGAAGATACTTATTCCCTGAATCCCAATGCAAAAATAAATGTTGCAAGACTTAATTCATACAACGCCAAAGCCACAACGTAACAAAATAAAAGAGCAGTATGTCAAGCCGCTAAAGCCCCATCGCCCCTGGCTGGCCCCTCTATCTGTAGAGGCAATGTTGTCAACTCTGGGATCATCTCTAACACCTCCCTCTTCTTCTCAGCATGCCACATATCTGACCAGTAAAGCAATAAATTGTTTATCAACAAAGCATAAGATCTATCAGTGTGAGGTGCACTACCTCTAAAGCAAATATCGTTCCTATTAAGCCATATAATCCAGAGAATAGCACTAAGACATATTTTAAAGCTATCCCTAATCCTATTATCTATATTATGTATAGCTCCTAATAGCTCCTCTAAATCTCTAGGTCTTCTAATTGGGAATTGGTTCAAGAACCAATCCCAAAGATTTCTATGTTGAGTGCATCTAAAGAAGAGGTGGTCCACAGATTCATTCGCCCCACAGTACACGCAAGATTTATCTCCATTCCATCCCCTAGCACTGAGCGCCATTCTTGTCAAAAGTCTCCTTTTACTCAATACCCATATGAAAATCTTGATCTTGAGAGGAATTTTCATTTCCCAGATCTCCGTTGACCCCTGCTTGTTTCCAAAAAAAAAAAAAAAATGTCGACACTCCTTCATCCTTATTATTCAAGGATATTTGCTCTTGTGTTCATTCTTGGAAAAAACATACTTAGCTTTTTTAGTTTTTTATAGTTTTAGGATCTAGGTTTTAGTTTTTCCTTTTTTTCTTTTCTTTCTTCCTTACTTTATTTTTGTAATTATTTTTTATCTTAATAAAATTTGTCAGCTTGGCATTTGCCACCTGGCCCTCAAAAAAAAAAATTCAGAAAACTGTTGTTTCATCCAGAATTCGTGGAATACTAGTCCGTTTGAATTGTAGTTTATTTCCCATAGTCCAAGAAACACTTCTTTTGAATTTTTCAATAGCACATATATATATAGAGAGAGATAGCTCAAAACCTCAGTTTTTCTCTGGTGACATGTCAGTGAAAGAAAAAGAAATGTGGCACCTTGAGCCCCTAAAAGAATCATGTATGTTTGCATTATTTGAATTTTTTGTTATGTATCTAGGTAGTACCAATCTAAGTTAGAATCTTAGAAAAAAGTTCTGATATAAAATTAACAGTCCAAAAATTGCAGGTTCATGTCACCAGAAAGAGGAAAACACAAAAAGCTCCAGAAATCAGTAAATAGAATGCTCCTCTCTTTAAGCAAACCAGTAACCAATAACCCCAGTCAAGTACCATCATCCCCCAAAGACCCTACAAATTGTCCAAAATTGATACTAGACCCCGATGGCTACATTCTCCTTACATGGAACCGAGCTTTTCTCATGTCATGCTTCATGGCTCTGTGCATCGACCCATTATTCTTCTTTTTACCTTTTGTAGACAATACCTACCCATATTTGTGCATCAGAACTGACCAGCATCTAGCTTGTGTATTGACTATTCTTCGGTGCATGGTGGACATGGTCTATTTGATCAACATAATCATAAAGTTTCATACAGCATATGTGGACCCCATCTCAGAAGTGCTCGGAAAGGGGGAGCTCATTACTAATCCTAGATTGATTGTGAATAGATATTTAAGGAAAGGATTTTTGATAGATTTACTAGGGGCATTGCCTTTCCCACAGGTTTGAATTTGATGAGAAATAAGCAAAGAATTTTAATTATATTTTAGCAGTTTAGGTTCTTATGCGCTAGATACTTGAATTTAGTGATTTCTTGTCTGATGCAATTACATTTTTCTTTGGAAATGCAGGTTATGGTGTGGTTCATACTGCCACAAATAAGCTTTATCCACATAAATACCCCATACCTTCTATTCATTCTGTTTCAGTACACAATTAGAGTGTACTTAATTATTCCCTTAAGCAACAAAATAATTAAGGTGATGGGGTTTTTAGCACGAACTGCTTGGGCAGGAGCTATATATAACCTACTACTGTATCTCATGGCGAGCCATGTATGTTTATTCTTAAATTTTTCAGTTTGCTCCCACTATTTTTGTACACATTCATATGCTACTTATAAAACAGAATATTCAGAAATACATATGTATACCTGTCTAATTCTGTTCCTTAAGCGGATTTGTTCATAAATCTTTATGTTAACTGAATCTTATTTGGTTTTCTATCATTAGGTTGTCGGTGCTGTATTCTATCTACTTGCAATGGATAGGCAAGCCACTTGTTGGCAATCACAGTGCTTGGCTGACGCTACGGCACAAAATAACCAAACATGTAATTTCCAATATCTGGAGTGCAGGAGTACTGGTAGTCAAGACAGCCAGAATTGGGCAAACAATACAAGTGTTTTTGCAAATTGTAATGCTGCCACCAAAGGCATCAGCTTCAACTTCGGTATATTTCTCATTGCATTGCAATACGGATTGACTACTACTTCACTATCTGAAAAGTACTTCTATAGTCTATGGTGGGGATTTCAAGAGCTGAGGTAGGGATTATCTAATTTTTTTGCCTCAAAGAACAACATTTATGGGGGATATTTCACTTGGGAACTTGTTCTTGCTTTCCATTTGTTAGGGGGCTGGTGTTTTCTAGGATCTCATCATGATTAAAAGTAAAAACTAAGTGAAAGGAAACAACAACAAATACACATCAATGCCATATATCTGGCCCCAGTATATATGGGTTCTTTTTTTTTTTTTGTTCTGAGAAAAAACCATTGGGCCCGTTTCCATTGAACAGAAACAATTCATATTACAGACTAGTATACTAGGGTTCTGTACAGAGGTTTGAGAAATTGGATACTGTATATACACAGCAAATCTGTTTCAATCTTGTTACTGTCAACAACTCAACATGCATGTGCTCACTAAACCATATAGCCAGAGTATTTTAAGAAAAACACATATAAAGCAAAAAATTGTTCAATCAAACTAAGAAGGCAGGGGTAAAGTAGTCCTTACTCCTGGATTATTAAAGCATCATATTCTTGTTACTGTATCTGTAGTTAGTATATGGAATGTACCGATATTTTGTTCTCAATTGCAGTACATATGGAAACCCCGTTGTTACAAGTAGCTTCATTGGAGAAAATTTATTCGCAATAGGATTCACTCTCCTCAGTATCTTTCTGTTTGCACAGTTGATTGGCAGCATGAATGTAATTTGTTTTGTATTTTCTTGGAATTTTTAGTTAATCCTCTTGAAAAAAAAATGCAAATATTTGCAAATTTAACCCAAATCAATTCTGGTAAATATGATCAACCTATATTAGGTTTGGCACATGAATTGTACCAGTATGTTATTGTGTACCATCTAGTACAAAAATAACACCCACATACCTAAGAGTAAAGACTTCTCGAGTTAAAATATATTTGGAACATTTGCAAGTATGTCTATATCTTTAAATACAAAATTGAGGCCTCGTGGGACTCGATCAGTAGTTTGTAATGTCCTGACATGGCAAAACCTTGTATAATACTGTTTTATTCCATTTTTTTTTTTTTTTTTGCACTAAATGATGATTACACAATTAGATCTACATGAGATCAATATCAATAAACATAGAAGCATGGAGGATGAGACAGAGAGATACTGAAGAATGGATGAGGCATCAAGGGCTCCCAGAAGATTTACAACAAAGGGTCTCCCGGTATCTTCAATACAAATGGATTTCAACACAAGGAGTAGACGAGGAATCCATCCTCAAGGACTTCCCAGTTGATCTCCGCCGCGCCATTCAACATCATCTCTGCCTTTACCTTGTTCGCCGTGTAAGAGCCCTGATCTTGTTCATCTTCACCTTCATTTTCTTTATTTTTTTTTTCTGTAGGGACTTGTTTGGGTATTATTTTGATTGATGTATGAGTGAATCTTAAATGAAGTGTTCAGCTTATATTTCTAGAAATTTGATGAAACTCCAGGTGCCTTTCTTTTCTGAAATGGACCACCAACTCCTAGATGCAATATGCGAGTGCATGGTGCCATTTTTGCGTACTGAAAATACGTACATCATTAGAGAGGATGAGACCGTGAGGGAGATGCTCTTAATAATACGTGGTATGGCGGAGAGCTCACCTTCTAATGGAGGCAACAATGATTTCTACAACTCAATCATTTTAAAGCCAGGAGATTTCTGTGGGGAAGAGCTCTTTACTTGGGCGCTGCTTCCCGGGAGTGAGATAATATATCCTAGTTCAACCAGGACAATCAGAACTCTAACAGAGGTAGAGGCATTCACATTGCGAGCAGAAGATCTTAAGATTGTTTCAACCAGGTATATGTATTCACTTAAATTCGTTGTAATTGTCACACTTAATTAAGGACGAAAGGAAATCAAAACTAAGACTATGCCTGCCATTTGGTCAAAAGAGACGGATGCTTCCAAATGGGAAAAATTAAATATTAGCCTGATATAGTGAGGCGCGCAGATGTAGTGCTGTTGTTCTTATTTGTTTGGGAATGCGCACAATTTCAACTTCCCTATGCTTGAGGTTAGATAATAGCTAAAAAAAAGACAAGAATTCATTGAATTCCAGCAATGCACATCACCTCGTAGTCTCGTACCACCATTTCCACCACAAATATTCTTGGATTTGATGGGTCAGTCAACTATCCCAAAGTTTGGTCAAACAATATCCAGAATATATAATTTAACATGACTAGTTTATGCATGACAGGTATAGACGGTTGCACTCGAAGAAGCTCCAGCACAAGTTCCGCTTCTATTCGCACAGCTGGAGGACATGGGCTGCACGTTGCATTCAAACAGCATGGCGGCGTTGTGTTAGCAAGAGAGCATGCGCAACCGAGGGCAGTCGTTGGGAGACATTTTTCTCGCTTGTGAACCAACATGTCATAGGAAATGAGGTGATAGGAAACCAGGAAAGAGGAGAGAGGCAGCCGATTTCAAAAATCGCTTCCATTTTCAGACGGTCGCAACACGAAAGACCAGAAGAACCTGATTTCTCTGGTGACTTGTGACAGAAACGAATTTTGTAAAATCTCTTTATACCTGTGAGCATTATAGACTATAGTAGCAAAGAGTTAATTATAATTTATAAGTAACGTACTATATTTCAGTCAAATTATGTGTAGGTAGTTTGGATCAATAGAGAATGCAGCTTAACTTACTGTCGTGGCGTTTATATGTAGTGGTCTAGATTACAATTTACAAATTTAAATTTCCAGTGCAATCATAAAATTTGGATTTTTATGGATACACACCTGTAATATAATATTTTGGAAATGCGAACAGCTGGGGCGAACAAAATTTGGATTTTAATTGAGTAGCTCTGTAGCTGGGAAGATGATCCGGACAACATTACGTTTGGTGGCACAACATTTTTTGACAAAAATATCCCTGTATTAATTCTGATTTCATTATATTTCTTTCAAGATTTATTCTTATATCTTTCCTTAACTATATTATTTCTTAATTGTTCCATTTATACTGCAAAGAGAAAATGTCACTGTTATCGTTCATTAGAAAATTGCAAATTTGAGATTCAGATACATTAAATTGTAAGTTTGATACTCCCTTTTTGAATCAAATTTCATGAAATAAACAAGATTCAATTAGTTTTGAAGTTGTCAATACCTTTGAATATACTAATTCACTCAATCAAAATAACTTACCATGCAAATAAATATTAACAAAAAGAAAATGAACATAAATTAAGTAAAAAGTTTAATGCAAAAAAAATTTGATAAATCAGATTGGGAACATGATATATAGTTAATTAGAATTTAACAAAAACGTTCAAATAAAGCAAAGATATGATAAATTATAGTCCAAAAAATGGAAAATTTTTGTTGCTCGGAAATGGAAGGGTAGTAGCGCCATTTCTTTAAATAATGATGTTGCTCGGAGAAATTAACTGTTGTCCGGATCACCTCCCCTGTAGCTGTATCCATTTCCGGACCGGAGCGTAGAAGCAGCGCATCATTAGTCCCACAGAGCGGAGTTCAAAGCGAGGTAGAAGCCTCTGAACTATACAAGATACAGCAGGGCACCTATTCAAAGCATACCTTTCTCGGCCTTTTGGCTAAGATCAAGTGTAGTATCTGTTCTTATCAGTTTAATATCTGATATGTGGGCCATGTGCTCACAACGATATTAAATTTATTTTTTGTGGGGGAGGATCCACAACAGTAGCTTGCTACTGGGGTCCTCAAGTGTCGCCCTTGCGCTGCACTACTGCATTGGCCTGGCGCACCCCAACCAAAACTAATTAAAGTTTTTACCAAGTCCTAAAATAAAATATTTGGACAGTTGTAAGTAATAGGCCAGGGTTAATTATATATATAGGTCATTATATGTGCATATCTCAGACTCTAATAACAAAAAAATCTATTGAAGAATTAGTTGTATAGATCATTATATGTTATAAGCCGTGATTTATAAATTTCGGAGAAGATACTTTTTGACATGCTAACATGTTTACTTCTTACGTTTTAAAGAAAATATTAAAATAATCCAAAGATAAAATTTGATTACCTACAAATTTTAATACCAGAACACGACCATTGGTATACAACAGAAAAATAAATGAAGATTTGCGTCATTAGCATTTCAATGGAAATACTATTGTAGTACATCTGCAAAACTCATGCTTAGGATATGATTATTTGGAAACATGAGATGACTGATTAGTATGTTGCAAATACAGCCAATATTATTGATCTAAATTTAGTAGCATGCTCAAGGTGAAATTTTGTTCAGACGCACCAGCAGTGAACCTAATACTAAGTGTAAATTCAGTACAAATTATTCAAAGTTACGAATTTATAAAATATCTATTTGTGCATAATTCACATATTTTTGGACTGCTATACTAAAAAATTTTCATTTCAGTCACAAATCGCTAATTTATTAACCAAACTACAGAAGTTATTTTCTTTGTGATTTTGAATTTTTATAATTAGTGGCACCACTGTATTCCTCAGACCAGATATTACCACAAAAGACCAAGTCAAGTTATAATTACAAGATACCCTTATACTGCTGTCATGGTTAAACACGAATCAGTAAAACCTCTTTCTACTATGAAGCACACTAATCATAAAACACTCTCTTTCATTTTCCACCATATTAGTCAAATAAGTATGCAAGCTGATTTCAAAGGGAAAAAAAGAAACACAATTTACAAGTCATAGCGATTGAGATCATAGAATTCAATGTTCTTGTACTTTTGTGAAATTATTTCTGCTTGCACCTTTCTAGCGGTATCAGTTGCACAACCAACCAGGATAAGAACTGACGTACCAGCAAATCCTCGAAATGCAGTCAGATGTGTAATTTGTTCGACCACTGCAGGCCCTGCAGCCAGTATTGCCAGAAAACCAGAACCAAGGACCGAAATGCGGCTAAGTACCTATAAAAACGTAAATATAGGAAAAGACCTCAGTATCAAAGCTGCTGTTGCTCTTTTAATTGATAATAAGCAAGGAATTTCACTAATATTGTTGTTTTAGGATAAAAGGGTCACCAACTTAAAGAAGATGATAAAAAAGTATATGGCCTTTTGAAACTCCCACTGCACCACTAGTACAATTATGGATGTAGCCTACAAATTTGTGCAGGTGTCCATTTTCTCCAAAAAATAAACTATAAATTAAAAAATAAATAAATCTTTTAAAATGGATTACTGCAACTCTTTTCCAATAAAACAAATAAATAAACTCCAAACACTCAGCTGATTACAAATTCATCTTTTAAGATAAGACCAATTTGAGAGAGAGAGACAGACAGACAGACTGTTTTGATATATGCAGCTGTGCTTTTTCCTGGTCTGACAAGAGGGATCGAAGCACCTTGCCTCTTTAACTGCTCGCTGAGATCATCAGGATCGAGTTGAAGAAAGGTATAGTAATAATTGAAAAATGCTATAAGAAGGACATTTGTTGGGAGATAAAAGGCACCTAAAAAAACAATTAAGTACGTTATTACTATAAAATAAATATAAACTCCTAGAACAAATAAATAAATGCAGATGTTCCATAAATGTTCATCCTACAAAAATAGGTGTATAGTAAAATAAATGCAAATGTTTCAATATCATCTATTAGACAAGATTTTAGAGGTACAAACTTCCACCCATCTTTATGAAAATGTTACCTGTTATAATGGGGGGATTCAGCATTATTTTTGAAGTTGTTTATCCATAATAACAAAAAATTGTCTTGTATTACAGACAAAGTATAGTACATGCACCAAACAGATTGTCAAGTTTTGGTAAAATGGTAAGAACAAAAGCATTACCTCCAGGGTTTAAAGCAATAGCAGCTTTCTTTAAAGCAGCTAAGCCAGTGAAACGTGCCAATGTACCAGGTAGAGCCAATGAAGAGGTAGAGAATATTATTGGCATCACACCTGAACTATTTACCTGCATTTAGTAAAGAAATTAGATACTGGCAAAATAAATAGTTCACTGCTTCTTCCAGCTAAGACATAAAGTTAGACCTTGAAAGGAAGGTATGCTGATCTTTGTAGCCCCATGCCTTGGCTACTGCTGCTATATCTTGAAGCATAGTTTAGTGGGATTTTCCTCTCTGCTTCCTGTTAAGCATCCTTCACAAAATGCTCATTAGCTAATTCGCAATTGCCACAATCTAAACAGAATCTTTGCAAAGTATAAACATTTTCCCAATTTTGCTAACCAAAACATATTATTTTGACATTCTTATGAATCAGAAACCTGGATGTCCAAATCATATTACTTAACCAAGTTTCTCAACATATTATGCAAGCTTCAGACTAAATGCCTAAATGGCTAAATCCTTTTATTTTGGAATATGGATTTATTTGAGTTATATATAAAGGGCTTAGGGCATGTGCATCCCTACAATTACCAAAAATTCTGTTTTCCGCATCAGCAATTTAGAATTATTCATATAATGTCAAAACATTTCACCCAATTTCAATTTCTGAGGCAATGCAATATTCTAATATATCTTACATTTACATTCCTGAAACAGGCACTGCAAACCAATTGCAATTGCCAGCTAAATAAGCAAGCTTGGTAAATGAGCAATTAGTTTACATCCCTATAATTGATCTTGCAACGGTCATGTCTAGCATTTGCAATTGGGATGTGCATGCTATTAGAATAGAGGAAGAAATAGTAAGCCTACCCTAACAACTAGTGCCTATATTAGTTTTACTTGTTGAACTAGTGATACTTTATTATAAAGACCCCAGTAATTGTTGATAAACCAGGTTATATATGGCATACATGAAAAAGAACAATTAGCTATCAACAACTTCAGTGGTATGGCAAGAACGGGGGAACATAAGAAAGCTTAAACAAAAAATAAACATCAAGTACTTACTTGAACATAAACAATACCAAGGACCAATGCAAGAAATGATGCAACAATTGTGGCTAATCCAGTGTAATTTCCATCCTGAAATGCTTGGACAACTGTTCGGCCAAATGAGGCTGGTAAATACGAAATAATACTAGTGAAAATAAGAAGCGATGTGCCATTTCCGAGCTTCAGATCAGAGATTCTCTCTCCAATAAATGTAGTGAAAACTGAGCCCAAGGTTAAAAGAGTAACTGAGGTTAAAACCCACTCAGTGCTGAAGTCTGTCACAAAAGGCCGAAGGTAAAGAACTTGGCCAATTGCCTACACAATATTCAATCAAAATTAGTTAGTCGAATGAAAAGATTATTTACAAGTGGCCAGTCAAGGAAAAAGGCTAGACAGTTATGCACTAGCCAAGCTCTACCAGAAGAAGCTACTTGAACTGGTTGGGTCGATTATTTCACTGCTTTTGGCCAGTTCGGACCATACATTTTATACAGCATCCATAATTCCTACTGGCATCAATTGTTCATAGAGCAGTATTGGCTCTTTCACCTCTATTGTCCCACTTGTGTAAGGTTCACGGATGCAGTTTTTACTACTAACACACTATTTTTCAGGTTTTGAAAGAGTAACTAAAAGTCGTACTGTGAGATAGATTACAAAAAGATTAAAGTTCTTATGAAATTAAGAACTACATTTAATATTTCCCGTGTTCCAAAGGTATATACTACACAATAGCTTCAGTTTTGCAAGAGCAACGAAAAATAGTTTTGAAATGAAATAAATTACGAAGAGATATAGCTGTCATAAAATTAACAACATTGCAAAATTCCGGCAATATACATTTTTGTATCCAGCAGACCTTTTTCTGTTGTTCAATGTACCTCTTTTTTACTTAACTTTATTTTCTAAACATGAAACAACTGTTCACCTCATAATGGACCTTTCTTTCTCCAAACCTACTACTGTTCATATTCCTATAATGGACCTTATGTAAAGATCCATTAGTGGTGCCTTTTGGGGAACGTATCTCTGAAACTTTTCAAGAATTGAATATGAAATAAGTACCTGAACAATAGCAAATCCAACTGAGGCATATCTGGTATACTCTAAAATCTTCTTCCTCCCTGCCTCCCCTTCCCTTTTCTGCAAGTCTTGTAATTTTGGTAAGATCTGTGCCAGAAGTTGAAACACAATTTGTGCATTGATAAATGGAACAATCCCAAGGGAACAAATCCCAAGGCGGCCGATGCCACCCCCAGAGAATGAGTCCAGTGTGCTTAGAAGGCTATTTTGATCCAAGTTGCCAGTGAATGCATCCCGGTTAACACCTCCCAAGGGAATGTAGATACCAACTCGGGATAGCGCTAAATAGCCGAGGAGTTTGAGAAATTTTCCAGGCAAAGGGCCCTTGAAGAAGTCACCAATGTCAATGGAACTGTCTTCAATGGCAGCTGAGGTTTTGAATTCAATACAAGTTAGAAATTTGATGTTTCTACAAGATACAATATTAAAAGAGACAGGACTTCAATTTTGGTGCTTAGGAAGAACATGTGGGTCCGCAGCTCGAAATGCAAACCAGTAGGATCTGGTAAAGGTTTTAGGATACTTTATCTGGTCGAATTGCCATTTCCCTCTATTATAAAGGAATTTAAAAACACTATCGAAATCTATCGATTGGGAATGTATACAAATTGTACACAACTATACAGGTAAAGTAAGTCATTTCCCCCCTATAAAAGAAGAAAAGTATGAACAAAATGATACAAATTACATTTGCAACTGTATATGTCTACATATTAGTTAATTAATATATGACGTCAGAGCTGGTTGTACTAGTCATGACCAAAACCACTACGTAATCAAGTCTAATGGGATAAGAATTGACATGGCATCTTTACCTGCGGCACCTCCTCGATTAAGAGAAGATTTCTCCTTTCGGGGGCTCGACGTGCTCCCCAATGTGGGAAAAAAGAAATCAATAATGCTTTCCATCGCCGAGTCAAAAGCAGATGAAGTCTCTTTGTTCAAGCCCAGTGGGTCGAATTCTGAGCCAATAGTCTCTCTAGTGGTTCCAAAAACAATACACAATTACTCAAAACCACTCAGAAAATACTTAAACAAAAATTTTACTTGATAATAGGAAAGGAAGTACCTTGAGCAGGATGAAGTGGATGCAGTAGTGGAGGCGACAATTATACGGCGAGAATGGCGCCAGGGACGAGAGAAAGTGATGGTTGTGGCGCGAGAGAGAGAGGTGGGAGCCGAAGGAGGAGAGAAGCGGAGAGGTGCGCCATGGGAGCAGGAGGGAAGGTAAGCCATGGCGAAAGCTTCCCCAACTGACAAGCGCATATTTTCCCGCTTTGTTTCTCTCTCTTTCTCTACACTGTGGAGAAGAAAGAAGTGTGGATGCTTCGTTTCCACTTCAGTCCGAGAAGCCGGAAGAGATATCGAATTTAGAATGGAGATCTCCAGTTACTTTTAAAATGGACCGTTCAGATTTAATGGGCCTCTAGAGGTCCATATATAGAAGTTGTTGGAATTGGCTTAAAACAAGGCTTGTAAATTCAATCAACAATTGCTTGGGCCTATTTTGATGTATTATGTTTTCCCCTTTCTACCTCCCTCCATTACATTTTGGAAAGTGATAAAGACAGGTATGGCCCATCCCCAAAAATTACTTTTGTTCTCCGTTCTGCTTGGGTATATAATCTGAGGTTTACCATTATGTTTGGGGCTTACATTAGTTAATAAATTAACTTTTTTCTTCTTCTTCTTCTTGGTGTCTTGTACAAGTCATTGAAAGCATTGTCTTTTTTTTTATTTAAGAAATATTCGACAGAAGCTGTCAAAAAGATCATTGAAAGCATTGTCGGTCATGAAAAGTGTTTTATAGGGCTGGATTCATCAGTGACATCTCAATGTGATACTGAAAATTATAATCAGACCCGTTTTGAACAAATGTGCATTATTAACAATATAAGACTATAACTCCCAATATTCTCCATTTCAGCATGTAAAACTTTTCCAAAAAAAAAAAAAAAACAAAAAAAATTGAAGAAAAGACCAAAACAAAATTCCTAGGATGAAGAAATACAATTTTTTCAACTCCACTCCACTGTGCAATCTCCATCAAAATCTATGCCCTTTCCGACAGCGTAATTAATTTGCATGTAAACCAAAGCAACCAAAGTATTCTGAAACTAAAAGTTCTTTTTATAAAAATATGGTTCTCTCTATCATCTAATATGATCCCAACAGCCTGCATATTTCTGAGATTTCTCCAATTGATTAGTACAATCAGGAAAAAGTACTCCAGAAAATAGTGTAATATTTTTTTTAATAAAAAAGATAAAATAGTGTAATTAATATAATTAATTAAATAAATCGAGTAGGTACGAAGAGAGATCTGCATCACATTCCATTTCATGTGCGCACACGCAAGCACGGATCCTGATCACACAAGAGTCCAAAATAGAATTTTTCAGCGTAGATCCTTCACTTCCTCTTCTCTTTCTCTGACACTGACAGCATCTCAGTTTCCGAATCCACGGGGTTGCACATGAGCTGCACGCAAGTCAAAATAAGCTGCACACAGATTTAGGCGCCTTATTAAACTCAGGTCAAATTGGATCTCTAGGGAGAAAACCGACACTTTATTAGTTAATTTAGTCCAGATCTCCCCAGAACCTTTTGTTAAGAGCAAGCATTAAATGTGCATTTCCTGGACTGGACGATTAATGAATGCTTCACTGAAACAAGCCATGCATATGCATATGCACGAGGTGAGGTACCACTAATTTCGGACGCGGTTGAAATGGAATAACCATTTTTGTTTTTGATATAAGAAATTAAAGAAAAGAAAACGAATCTTGGGTTTACCTCCGAGTGCAATAGCAATACATGACAATTATAGAATTGCTCAAGTAATTTTACAACCGTAGGAACTAGGAAGCCACTAACTAATTTGTTGATTCTTATACATGTTTCAATGTCAAATCTTAACTTCTTAATTTGAATTGCTTGAGTATCGATATATGAACAAACTTAGCACCGCATAGTATCCACAGGACCACAAGTATCAATCATATATACCACGCGAATGTGAGTAAAATATCAAATTATTTTTTCCATCAAACATAAAAGAAGTGATAAAAAGTTGAAGATTGTGTTGTATTCTTTTTATGATCGATATTTTTGCCACAAAATTGAAACGAGCCTACACAGGCCAAAATCAAACAGTACAAATCGCACACGCTTTTATAAGAATGAAGCTCTATGCGTATGCACATGGCCAGTATCAATATCAAATATTGGAATTTTCTAATGAATATATTACATTAAGATGTGGTAAGGTTTTGTTTTTCCATTCCCGCCGTGTACAAAACTCATTATCGTTTAAAATTTTATTCAAGAAAAGACGGGGAGTTCGAATTGTACGCAAGTTTTAATTGTAATTTGTTTTCAGTTACACGTCTAACCTGAGCAAGGAATCTTAAACCAAGAGATCGATAAAAATAAAAATTTCAGGTATCTTTCAAATTTATTGAGGTTATCAGACAAAAATGATTCATAAATTGAATTTGACAAACATGATATGAGTTTTACATCAAATAGGAGAAAAACCCTGACCATATATCTTTCCCTTTGGAAATTACAACCAACCTTTCCTTCCTTCTCTTTCTCTCAAAGATATTAACTAAAACCAAGTAATCTTTGTGTAAAAACAGAACAAATATAGAAGCATAGTAGTTGGGAAAAAGAATAGAAAAAGAGAAGAACAAGAACAGATTCTATAGCAAGAAGTTCTCTAGATGCCTAAATAACGTTCTTATTTCTATCAAAATCTGTAATCTTGTGCCGTTGTGCTGTACTCCTTGCATACTGTATCAACTAACCTGTTCTCCAATCAAATCCAAACCTACCACCAGAAAAGTGATACCCTGAAATAGTAAGAAGTAAAAGTGGATCCCTTGAGCTGATAGGAGACTCCGGACGGCAGCCGTGAGAAGTAAAAGTGCGAGTGCCAACTCATTTTTGTAAATCTTATTTCTCTTTTTCGGCTTTGATTCCTTGGCCTTATCTTCCTTGAGTTTATCCAAATCCAGAAACCCACCATCCGAGACCCGTCTAGTCAACTCAGGTGGCTCCTTCCACTTATTACCAAGATCAAGTAGACCGCCATCAGAGACCCTTCGGCTCAGTTCTGCTTTCGGGTGGTCTCCAATAGAAAGGAGATCGGGTTCAGATGAAGATCTTCCAGCCTTCTTAGTGACAACCCACTCATAAGAGCTACCAAGTTGGAATAGACCCGAAACCATTGCATTGAATTTTGTTACCGACATGGTGTTTTCGAAGAGGAGATACGGTATCACAAAAGGGAAGGATTTCGGAGATGGAAGGATGTTTAGGATGGACATGGTGACTGGTACATAGCAAATGACCCAGGTTGGAAGCTCTGCCTCTGGTATGAACATGGTGAGCGGTAGAATCACACAAAAGAGTGTGAACGAGTAGAACGGGAGGATGAGCTTTCTCAGGAGAAAGAACAGAAATACCAAATTTGCCTTCTTCCATATGGAAATCTGCCAAATTAGAATAACATGTTGGTATGATTATGTTAGGAAAACCAGAAAAAAATGAAACAACTGCCATAAGGTTTCCATATTTGATGGGTCAGAGAGGACTAGATTTATGAAAAATTCAAACAAACAGTAGTTGTTATTATTTGAAAATTCTACAGCAAAATAAAGTTTACTACTCCTCATCACTCAATTTCTTATTAGGAGATATTGTTGAATAGTTGGACACAAGTACTGTTTAACAGAAAATATGGACCTTGGATTTCATGATTGCCGGTAGGCAGAGTTGGAATAGCTGCATGGGTCCAGAATGCCAGCGGTGTTGTTGTTTCCTGTATGTCTCGAACGACTCTGGCAACTCACAGAGTGCCTGGCCATTTTCAATAAAAAAAATAATTAATTAAAATCATTCCAAATGCAATCATACCATTATGATATTCATCATAAACCATTTTGTCCCAAAATGTACTACTTACAGAAAGAGAGTAATTTGCGTCCCCAAAATATTTTGGACCTTATTTAATATACTTAGTATTGATGTTACTATGGAAAACATCTCAAATGGAACTTAATTAAATGAAATTTAACCCATTAGATCTGCATCAATTAACATCATTAATTTCTAAAAATAACCCAATAGACATGCATCAATTAACATCATTAATCTAGAAATATATAGACATATACCCTGACATCATCAACGTAGATGAACTTCCACCCCTGGAGATGGGCCCTGACAGCAATGTCCATGTCCTCGACAGTAGTCCTCTCAAGCCAACCTCCGGAATCCTCCAAAGCCTTGATGCGCCAGACACCAGCTGTCCCGTTGAACCCGAAGAAGTTCAAGAAAACCCCATTCACCTGTTGCTCAACCTCAAAGTGGAAGCACAAATTTATGTTTTGTAGCCTTGTCAGAAGGTTCTCTTCTTTGTTTACAAAGACCCATCGGGCTTGTACCAGCCCCAACTCTGGGTTGTCCTGCATACCGATATAAATGGTACAATTACTTAGTTGTGCAGTCTTACTTATGATTTTGTGTTTTTTTTTATGTTGCTGTTTATATCAAAGACAAGTTATGAGGGTTATTGAATAGAAAGGAAATGCAAATACCCTGAAATGAGGAACGGTTTGCTTGAGAAAATCCGGGTTAGGCTGGAAATCAGCATCAAATATGGCAACAAACTCATAATTCTTCACATATTCACAAGTCATGGCAGACTTGAGGTTACCGGCCTTGTACCCTGTACGCACCAGTCGGTGGCGGTAAAGGATATTGACACCCTTTTCCTTCCACTTGTCGACCTCAGCACTGATTAAATTTCGTATCATCTCGTCATCTGAGTCATCTAATACTTGTATGAGAAGACGGTCTTTTGGCCAATCCAGCTGACAGACTGTAGAAATTGATTGTTCGTAAACCTAAAATTACAATAAAAAATAACTTCAATTTGAAGACTAATTGAGCTTATTAGAGTACTGAACTCCACTCTTCTTACTTGAGTTGACACAAACAAATTACGGGTAAATAGAAGCATATAAAATGGATCATAAGTATCTAAGAGAAGCAGTATTTATGTGGTAAACTACATATTATTGGAGCATTACTTTTGTCCACATTTTTTCAAGTCATGATCACAAATTGTTATTTGCCGTTTCCCAATATTTGCACTTGAGAGCACTCTTGACAATTTACTCGTGGTATTGTACCACATTGTAAAATTACAGTACAGAATCAAACAATGGATCAGAAACAAGAGATTTGGTTAGATACACCATGCCTTTTGACATAATGAGACTCCTGACTATTAACTAGTTAATTAGAAGAACGTAGTTTATTAATGTAAATTTAACTCGATATTAGAAAACAACGCACCTCTCTCTCATTGCACATTGGTATCTGGACAAGCACCATTGGGTGATAGGACCCAGTACCAGCTGACTCCAAATCTCCACCCGACCCGCTTACATCCGCCTTAATTCTCGGCTTAAGGTTTCTCACCTTAATCCAGAAGCAGCCGAGACAGAGGATGAGTCGATCAACCGATTGAATCAAAAACAAAATAATGCAAAAGTTGGACAATAATTGGATCGGGTAAGCTACATAATCCACACGAACAGAGAGCCAGAAAATATAAGCCTTCTCTAACCACCCCTTTATCTCCTCTGTTTCTGGTAAATGGAAATTGACCATGTTTTCTGGCAAATGCAACTCAGGTTGCTGCAACTGCCACCCTTTCCAGTGTGCAAACATCTCAAAAGCAAGAAATATTAAAGCAAGTGCGAGAAAGGCTTTGATGAACTTGTAGAGGAGGCTCCTTTTACCGGGTTTCTCTGATTCATCACAAGCTTTACTGTGAGCAAACCGCTTTTTTATTGCACCAAGTACGCCCCAGAAACCCGATGCAAGCCAGGCCACGCAACCGACTGCACGGTGGGCTCGGAGTAACAGGACCCAAGTGAACTGTTTAGCGTTTTTGCCTTTTGCCGCCTTATCCATGGACTTTAATGTGACTGCCACCTCAGGACCATCAATTTGTACCAGAGAGTAATTTTGGTTTTCCATTTTAACCACGACTGGAGTGCCCTTTTGGTTGTCTCTCCCAGACCAGTCCGAGAAAAACAAACTTGGAGGTGACATTTTTTGAAAGTAACCAGAGTTAGAAAATCAACTCAAATTTTTCTCAAGGACCCAGTTGCCAAATTGGGGAACTTATCAGTATCTGGCATCAAAATCAAATATTTCTACAAGGAATGAATTTTGAACTTATCAACTACAAGATTTGGGTTATATTCAATGATTAGGGTTTAACTTGGAGGGAAAATAACTAAAGCTGCAAATATTTAGACCAAATGGGGCATTTAAACAAGGACTGAGCACGAAAATAGGACCCAAATCCTCTCTCTCTATCGCTCTCTCTTTCCTTCTTTTTAGCCCAAATTGTTTATATGACGTTTCTCCTTCCTTTTCTCTTTCTCCTGCCAAACAAAACCAAATAAAATAATTAAGAAACAGACCAATTTAAAGAATTGAGAAACAAAGCAATTCCAAAGATAAAAGAAAATGTAAGGAGAGGAAAAAAAAAAGAAAGAAAGAAAGAAACAGAAAACTAATGGTTACCTTTTATTGTCATAGGGGTAACAATGTTTGAAAATATCGAATGCATTTTGGGTTTTCAGAAAAAAAGAAGAAACTTAAACTTTTGCATGACTTGTTGAAAAACTTCAAATCGAATAAACAGAAATATTCATGTACATACAGGCAAGGAATGGTACCCAGTAGTAGTAGTACTATCAGTGAGAGGAAGGCGAACTTACAGGGAAATGTAGACAAGTATCCAACGATCATATGCTTGCTTCAGATCCGAGGAGAGGAAGAGAAAGAGGAGAGAGGCACTCAAGTGGCTTTGAAGCTTAGTAGCTGGTGTGAAGCACGGAGCACCATATATAAATTGCAGAGGGAAAGAGTAAGAGAGAGAATATTTTAAACGAATTATTTAGGGAATGATAAAAGCGTAACTTCAGGAATTAATTTCGTAATTAATTTAATTTTTTCTCTAATGAGAAATTAATTTGTTGGGTTCCTGGAAAGATGCTTTTCTTCTTTTTTTTTTATTCCTTGCTAGCAAAATGAACTTGTTATAATGTAATCTCGGGTCAAAATGGGTCATGGGTTTGATCTCAAAGAGCGGCATCTTACCAAAGAACCAAAAATGACTAATGATTCCTCTCCATTTTCTGTGGCAATGATATTATCTTTCACTTTGGTTTCTCTTGCGTCTGACAAATAAAATAACTTGATGCACAAATCCGCTTTCTGATGATCGTAAAGATTTGCTAATTGAAACCTCAGAGCGTCATTTTTTTTTTTTTTTTTTTTTTTACTATTGATGGTTCTACGTTACTGATTTTTCAGAATATAATGCAATTCGGTTGGTTAATCAAAATTGAACTCATTAAATTTTAAAGAGCAGTTTTTTTTTTTTCAGTTACACATAATTAGATGAACTTCTAATTGATATGACGAACAAGGTCAAATTTCTAATTCTCCTCTGCCCTGAAGGCTGAAGTATTCCAGTGTTCTGTGTATATGCGTACATGCATACATTAAGTAGAGCATCCCTTCTCGAATTATCATTTTGGAGGAGTGGAAACAGCCATTGCCTTTTTCAATGGAGAGGATCACCATCATATCAATTTTATCTTTCTTTATATAATTAAATTGTATGTCCAACAGTAATAAGTTGTACAACATAGCATTAGTTTTAGGATTTCTCTGTGAGGTAAACACATGCTGTCATAATTTGTATTTAAGAATTTTTTTTTGGTAATTTAGATCTTGAAAACATATAAGAAAGCATGTACAGAATGCACTGTATTGTACCTATATGTTGATACTTGACATTTAATCGCATTTTACTATATAAATTGTGTAGATATATATATGGTGGGTGGGCAGAACCTAAATTATATGTAAACGTGAATGAAATAAGGTGTTGTTTAATAAAATAATAATTAAAATGCTATATAAATTATATGTGAACTTGACATTTAATCGCATTATACTATATAAATTGTGTAGATATATATATACTCTAGTTCATTTCTTTTTTAATAAAATAATAATTAAGTGTGATTCACAGCCATACGATCTACCATTTGTTATAACGAGTCATTAAAGTCGAAGTCAATGCTCTTGATATTCTAAATAGGATTAACTCTAGTTCACATCGCCATAGTCAACATATGATGTTATAATAATTAACTTGCACAGTTGCACTATTGTCTGTTGATTATCAATAATATTCATCACTCCAATAAGCCCCGCGAGAGAGTTACAAAATAACCTTTCCGTCTGAATCAACATTTCAAAAATAAAAAACTTCGTTAAATCCTCAAATTAGCCACGTTACCTTATTAATTCTCAAATCGGCCTAATGTATTTCCTCCTCTTATATTTCATTTTGATGGATCGGATGGCTCATGGCTCATAAAAAAGATTTTTTGACATGCTTAAAATGCTATATATAATTCTGAAACTAATATTGTTCTTTCTTATAATTCTTATGTAGGAATTATTAAGCGGTGAATCGTGTTGTTTTATATTAATAAATGCATTTTGAATTTACTGTTGAAGAAGTATTTATTTTTATCTAAAATTTGTTGAATACAAAATGTTCAATAAATATTTTTTCGAAGCGAAGCTGAATGCTTTTAGTTTTCCTAATTTGTGTAGGTAACGATTAAATTAGAATTATCTACTTATATATATATATAGAGAGAGAGAGAGAGAGATAGAGAGAGAGTTTTGCTATGGTGAGTCGCGACTCACGTGAGTCGTGCTAAAAAACTCCTAGATCTGGTTCAAAATGACCGATCCAAACCGTCCAATATGATCTTCCTATTGAAATCTCCATGCAGACCAAATTTTATATTTTTTTTGAATTTTTAAGTATTTTTTCTGATTTTTAAAAACTGTTGTTTTTGAACGGTTCAGAACTAATTAGATTAACAATTTTCTAAAATTTCAAAAAAATACTTAAAAATTTCGAAAAAATACAAAATTTGGTCTGCATGGAGATTTCAATAGAGAGATCGTATTAGACGGTTTGGATCGGTCATTTTGAACCAGATCTAGGAATTTTGAGCGACACTCATAGACTTCTGGTGAGTCGCGACTCACCATAGCAAAACTCTATATATATATATATATATATATATATATATATAATTCCAAATCAAACATAGTTTTTAAATGTGCAGTATGTGCCGTTAGATATATTGGAAAGGGGGCAATTCTAATATACTGTCATTGCAAAGATAAATCAATTTTTGTACATTAAAGAGTCTTAATAACAATAATTAAGTAGGAAATAAAAGCCTGTTTAAATTTTGTTGTTTTATAAAAATTATTATTTATCATTCCGATCATAATCAAATGGATCTGATATATATAAAAATAAGGCAAATTTTGTATTGCATTAGATTTTAAATCAGGCTTAAATTTATGTTGTTCATTTAAAATTATAAATGGATAAGATTGAATCAGAACTCAAGTCCGGTTTAAAATTTCATTTCACACAAGCGAAAACAAATTCAAATACGAACAACACGGTTCAAAATTACTAGGGCGCCCTAATTTCCCGTCCTAGATAGCTCCAACTTCTAAGTTCTAAGTAGTTTTATTTCTAAGACTTCATAATTTTATTGCAGTGTGTATTCGACGCAAGTAGCATTTCGGATTGATGTCGCTTTCGGCCGATTGTTTATTGCAAGATGCATGTAGAAAAATGGCCTAGTTGCAATGCTGGGGCTTTTCAGGAAAAGAAAAAAACAAGAACTAACGAAAGAACAATTCCAATGCTTCCTCAGTGCCACATTAATTATTGTGTTTTTATAAACATAAATATATAATGAGGGCTAAGAATGTATTTATAATTATCTTTTACAACAACCGGCCGCTTCTGATAAAAAATTTATTGAAATAAAAATTAAATTTTAGAAATACTATATATTGGTTAATGAATTATATAAATTTGGTGGGAAATTCATTTGGTCGTCAATGGAGTGCCAAATTATTATACAATTCAACTTTCCGAGCCACTCGATGAATAATCAACTAATTTTTAAATTTCACAAAAAATTAACTTATAACTTATCTAATTAAACTGAATATATCTGTATTAATCCATGGTTATCGAATATATGTATCGTATTCTAATACGTACGTATAGAAGATTAAAAATTACAAATTTAGGAATACTGAAGTGTTACTAAAGTTGAGTACAAATTTTATAACGAAAAAATTCCCTCGACGCTAATAATTTGCTATTCATTATGTTTAAATGACCAATCTAAATTGTTACAGATAAGCAGTTTAAGAAAGTACAGATACATTTTCTTGTTGTTTCCTTTTTAGGGAAAGTACAGCTACAGCAGTTTAAAAAAACAAAAATAAATTGTCGTGATATCGCGCGTAATGATGAAGGGTGTGTTTGGTAGTGCGCCGAATAAGCAATTCGTCCAAAAAACTTATTCGTGCAGCACCCAAACGCAAAACAAGCAAATTCAATAAAGAATGAATAGCTTATTGACCATCTTATTACAATTTCATGTACTTGGAAAAATAAGAGGCCAAGAGGTGAATTAGCAGGAGAGAGAAAACCCACTAACATGTTTTCCAACTGTCTATTCAATCCAACATCCAAATACACCCTCAAGAATGTCACAGTGTTATCATTCTCCTTAAGTATCATCCACTTGAGATTGTTTTGATATATTTTTTTTCTTATGAAAGATAGCTGTTCATTTCAATTCAATCAAGTTTACATTTCAGTCGAAAGTTGTGTTTGTTCTAATATTAAAAAAAAAAAAAGTAGGTTCTAGTGGCATCAAATGATACAACTATTTTTTATTAATATTTTAACATTTGAATATACAAATGACGAATCCAACCAGTTGACCTTGGTTTAGTTAAACAGGCGATGCATTTTTCTATAAATTTTATAAAATTTTGAGTTTACTTGATACTTGATCAAGATGCTAAAATATGAATGTGTTAGATTTAATCTATCATGATTGACAAGATTAGTTCATTTTTTTTTTTACTTCTTGATAAGTACCAAATGAATTCCATATTTAATAAAAATTATATAAAAATACATCACTCGTTAAATGAATTTTAAAATTTTAAAATATTAATATAAAAAATAAGTTGTGACATTCGGTGACACCACAAAATGATGGCACTAGAATCTTGCTCACTGTTATAAAATAGGTATTACTGATGACTAAAGTACAAGTATGAATTTTTCAATTTAATCACACGTGTCCCGTTAGTTTATTGACACGGTTCATCCTTTCATTATTACAAAGGATGCATCATTAATTTGTCACCAGCCTATAGACCTAGCTAGTTTGATATTTAAGGCAAAAAGTTCCGACGTATATATTCGAAGTTCTCTTCTTTGTCGTTTATAAACCAAATTAAAGTATTGTACGCACCTCAATTATCAAGCTTTTTTCAAACTCCGTTTCTCTTAATGATCAATAAATCTATGCTTTACCATTGTAAATGGATTTTGACTTCAATTAAGAAGTATTAAAACTCTTTATCTGTCCAACGGCATGTAGACGTTGAATAAATATGGCAGAATATTTACTATCATGTGAAATATCACTTTGAAATTCTGGCACAAATGAAATGGAGATTAGTAGATTACTAATTTGTTTAAAACTCCGAGCAAAATATATTATTTTATCAACAAATTTTGAAAATTAAGTCCAGATCTGCTTCGGCCACTACAGAAAAAAAGAGATTCTGTAACGGGCCTTCTATAACGGTTTTCTAAAAAACCGTTACAGAATAGCAGAAAAATTGGTGCCAATCATCAGTAACGGTTTTACAAAAAAAACCGTAATTAATTTTCCGTCATGGCTGAGAGAAAAAACGGCTAAATACTCTGTAACGGTTTTTATATAAAAACCGTTACAGAAGGTTTTCAAATCTGTAACGGTTTTTATATAATAACCGTTACAGAAGGTTTAAAAAATATAAAAATAACGGTTCACCTTCTGTAACGGTTTTTATATAATAACCGTTACTGAAGGTTTAAAAAATATAAAAATAACGGTTCACCTTCTGTAACCGTTTTTATATAAAAACCGTTACAGAAGGTATTAAATCTGTAACGGTTTCGTTTTTAAAACCGTTACAGAAGATATGATGATTTTTTTTTGTAACTCTTCTAAAACGGTTTTTAAAGAAAAATCGTTACTGATCAGTTTATATTTTTCTTTTCCTGGATCTCTCTCCTCACTTACTGCCGCAACCACTTCATTAAAACCGAAATTTCTCTCTTTTTTCCATTTTCATTTCCACTCCAAAAAAAAATAGCAAACAATTTCTAAAAAATTCCCAAAAATAAGAATTAGAAAGAGAAGAAGAAGGAGACCAGATTGAAGGTAAAAAAAAAATTAAATTTGAACAATATTTCATATATTTGTATTTTTTTTCTTATTTATTTCGGTTTTTATTTTGATTTAATGGTTAATTAATGATTTATTGTTTTTTTTATATAATTTTAGATATAATTTAAGAGGAGAAGAATTACATCGCGACTTTAAGGTATATTTTAATAAATTTTTCTATTTATTTTATTTTTATGCATGCATTAATAATTTGCATATGCATTTCATTAGTTAATCGTATTGTCATAAAAGACCAAAATACCGGAAGCACAACCGAATTTAGGTCATTGTCCGTCCGAGATTAATCCATTAGGGATTAATCTCGGATAGTACTCCCGGTCGGGAGTACTGCTCTTTGGATACTATCTGTCTCATTTAGGACAGCGAGTTGTACGTTAGATGCAATGTGTTATCTGAGAAAAATTTGACGGCATTTCCCCTTATGTTCCCACGAATACGTACGCACGAGCAATTAATCGTGTGTTGGTGTATTCAGGGAACATAAGGGAAAATGCTGTCGAATTTTTCTCAGACACACATTGTATCTAACGTACGCTCGCTAATGAGACAGAGTATCCAAAGAGTGGACTAGGATGGTAACTGGGCCAAAAACCTTATATGACAAATTGACTCATGTCTAATCCGAAACCCTAACATTTTGCATATATTTTATTGTTCAGATGGATCGGACGTGGATGTACTCAAGTAGTCGATTCTCGTCTACATTTTTTAGAGGAGTTGAAGAATTTATGGTTTGTGCTAAAGAGAATTTGAAAAT
Source organism: Rhynchospora breviuscula (assembly GCA_027562975.1). Classification (NCBI taxonomy): domain Eukaryota; kingdom Viridiplantae; phylum Streptophyta; class Magnoliopsida; order Poales; family Cyperaceae; genus Rhynchospora; species Rhynchospora breviuscula. The sequence goes on from CM050399.1 coordinate 32,510,193, forward strand.
TAAGGAAGATGATAAAATGTATTGTTCTTGTCGTATTTGTCAGAATTTGTTGAAATGGTCTAATTTTGAAGATGTGAAAGCTCATTTGATTATAAATGGATTTCAACCGGATTATACTCGGTGGACACTCCATGGAGAGACTGGGGGGGGGAATCTTATAGAACTAGTACTAGTACAAATGTATTGGATTCTCAGTATGAGGAAGAAAATGTATTATTGGATGATGAAATTGATGATGTCAATGTATTTGACGATGATAGAAATGTAGATAACTCTGAATTGAATACTGATTTAGAAGAAATTGTGAACAATGTGGATGAAAATTTTGTTGATAATTCTGAAATTTTTGGTATGTTACGTGAAGAAGATAAAATAGTTTTATATCCTGGTTGTGAACTGTCAAAACTTAATACTGTTTTCAAACTGTTCAATCTTAAAGCCAAAAATGGATGGGAGTGGTACCAGTTTCACATCTTTGCTCAAACTTTTGCGTACAGATTTTCTTCCAAAAGATAACCAGTTGCCGGATTCAATTTATAAGGCTAAAAAGATATTGTGTCCTTTGAAAATTGGAGTTGAGAGAATTCATGCATGTCCAAATGACTGTATATTGTTCCGGAATGAGTACAGAGATTTGTATAAATGTCCAAAGTGTGATGCGTCACGGTATAGACCGAGAGACGATCAGATTGATGAAGGTAGTAAGGGACCAGCTGCGAAGGTGTTGTTTAATTTTCCAATAATACCAAGATTTCAGCGACTTTTTTCTAATGTAAAAGATGCCAAATTGTTAAGATAGCACGCAGATTGTAGGAAAAAAGGCGATGGCATGCTCAGGCACCTAGCAGACTCTCCGGATTGGATTAATATAGACATAGAATTTGAAAATTTTGGCAGTGAACCTAGAAATTTGAGATTGGGTTTATGCACGGATGGGATGAATCCTTACGGCAACATGAGTAGCCGTCAGACTATGTGGCCGGTCTTATTGTGTATTTACAACATTCATCCATGGTTATGCATGAAAAGGAAATACATGATGATGCCCTTATTGATTTCAGGTCCTAAACAACCAGGTAATGACATTGATATGTATTTGGCTCCATTAATAGATGACCTTGGTGAATTGTGGCGTAAGGGAGTGACAATATTTGATGCACACTCTAGAACTAAGTTCAACCTCCGTGCCATAATATTTTGCACAATCAACGATTTTCTTGCATATAGTAATCTCTCTGGATATAGGAATAAAGGAGCGAAAGCTTGTCCTATTTGCATGAAAGACACCCATTCTGTTTACCTGAAAAATTATAGAAAAAATATTTACTTGGGACACCGGAGATTTTTTAAGAACCGCAATCACCCTTACCGGCGAGACAAGGAAAGGTTTGATAGTAATGTGGAAAAAGACAATGCCCCAATACCGTTATTCGGTTTAGGAATGTATCGACAGGTTAAGGATATAAATGTAAAATTTGGTAAGAAATTTGCAAATGAGATTCCGAAGGGGATATGGAAGAAGAAGTCTATATTTTGGGATCTTGAATATTGGCAGAGTTTAGAGATTAGACATTGCTTAGATGCGATGCACATAATCAAGAACATATGTGAACCTTTGATTGGTTGCATGTTGGAAATTCAAGGAAAAACTAAAAATGGCATGAATGCGAGGAAGGACATGGTTCAAATGGGGATCCGGAAAGATCTAGCGGCACAAGATAAGGGTAAAAGTCGAGCTTGGCTACCTGCAGCACAATTCAATTTGTCAAAGGAAGAGAAAAAAAGCTTGTTGGAATGCCTGAAGTCTATTAAGGTTCCTTCCGGTTATTCCTCGAATATATCAAGAAAGGTTTGTGTTAAGAACAACAAATTACTTGGTATGAAGTCACATGATTATCACGTCTTGCTGACCCAATTACTTCCGGTCGAAATTCGAGGAATTCTCAAGGAAGAAGTGAGGAAAACCATCACTAAGTTGTGTTTTTTCTTTAATTCTATTTACTCTAAGATTTTTGATCCGAATAATTTGGACAAGTTACAAGAAAGTGTTGTACTGATTCTTTGTGAGCTTGAGATGTATTTTCCGCCATCATTTTTTGACTCCATGGTGCATTTGACCATTCATTTGGTTAGGGAGATAAAAATGTGCGTCATGTATTTCTACGGTACATGTATCATTTTGAAAGAGCAATGGGTCAATTGAAGGGGCTCGTTCGTAGTCGTTCTAAGTCCGAAGGAAGCATAGTAGAAGGATATGTTGTCGAGAAGGTTATTGAGTACTACACCGATTATTTGGAAGATTTACAACCAATCGGTCTTCCAAAGTCTCGGCATAAGGGTAGACTTGAAGGAAAAGGTATAATTGGAGCTAGTACTTATGTACCGGATTTCGAAACGAGAACAAAAGCACATATGAAAGTTCTCCAACACCTTGCTGTTGTGGCACCTTACATCAACGAACATCTGGCCGAGTTACATGAGCAATACCCTTCTTACACTGAAAACTTGATTACCGTAGAGCATGAAATAAAATTTGTCCAATGGTTTCAAGAAAAAATAGAGTCCCAGTTGAAAGAAGGGATAGAGGTTGATGAAACCGTGAAATGGTTATCAAGACGTCCTGATGCGATGGTCGAGACGTATCAAGGGTATGATTTGAATGGATTTACCTGGTACACAAAGAAACAAGACGGTAAGAGTACTGTGCAAAATAGTGGAGTCACAGTTGTAGCTTTATCTAGTGATAATGGAAGGTCAGCTACTTATTACGGGTGGATCGAGAAAATTTGAGAACTATATTACCTTAAATTCAAGATATCCTTATTTAAGTGTGCATGGATCGACAACGGTCACGGTGGAGTCAAAAAAGACAAAATGGGGTTCATAACTGTTGACTTCAATAAAATGGCTTATCGAGATGACCCTTTTATACTTGCAAATAAGCAAGCAATGCAAGTTTTTTACATTCAAGATCCGGCGGATAAGAAAAGGCATGTTGTACTTCCAGGTAAATGTTCATCTAAAACAGAATAAATGTTCATGTAAAGCATATAAATGTTCATGTCATTACATATAAATGTTCATACTATTACATACAAATGTTCATGTAAAGCAATATAAATGTTCACTTTTAGGAAAGAGACGTATTGTCGATGTTGGAGATGTCGTGGATGAAGAAGCATACGACCACTTCGAGGAAATACCTCCATTTTCTACCGGTATCGACGATACATCACAGCCAGTATCGATCAGTTACCGACGTACAGATAACACCGAAAGCGTGTGGGTCGATACGCGAGGGAAAAAAAAAGAAAACGGCCACATAATTTCATGTGAGTTAAAATCTAATTTAATTTTAACATATTTTAAAAATATGTTCATTTCTAATATTAATATTTATATATTTTTAAATTTTGCAGGTTATTGGTCAATTTTAACATTTTGTTAATTTTAGTTTATTTTTATTAATTATAGTTAAAATTGTAATTTCATTTTGTTAAAAGAAAAATGTAAAAGAACAGAAAAAAAATACAAAAAAATTTGTACTTTATTTTAAATTTCAGTTTATTTTGATTTGTATTTCATATTTGAATTTTATTTCTTTAAAAACGAAATACTATATAAAAAATGGTAAATCAACATTGACCTTCTGTAACGGTTAATAGCTATTAACCGTTACAGAAGGTCAATTTTTCCACTAAAAGCTGTCCCGCCGCTCTCTTTCTCACTCTCTCGACTAAGTCTCTCTCGACTAAACCTAAGTCCCACCGCTCTCTCTCTCGCTCCCTCACTCGACGGCGACAGCAGCCCCTCTCCCTCTTAACAGGTAACTCTCCCTTTCTCTCTCTCCATCTCACTCTCTCCCTTTCTCTCTCACTCCATCTCACTCTCTCTCGCTCTCTCACTCTCGACGCCGACAGCAGCCCCTCACTCTCGAAGGTAAATCTCTCTCTCCCTCTCCCTCTCCATTTCTCTCTCACTCTCTCATTTCTCTCTCACTGCCTCTCACTCTCTCTCACAGATCCTCTCACTGCCTCTCTCTCACTCTCTCCAAGGCGACAGCCCCCTCGACAGCCTCTTTCACACTCCCTCGACAGCCCCCTCGAAGGTAACTCTTTCTCTATTTTAATTTGAATTGTTGTTTGTTGATTTGAATTGTCTGTTTGTTTGATGCGTCAATTTGAATTGAATGAAATTGATTTGAATTGAATTACCATTGGATAATGGGTTTGAATTGCTTGTGGATAATGGGTTTGAATTGCTTGTGGATAATGGGTTTGAATTGCTTGTGGATAATGGGTTTTGAATTGCCATGCATCAATTTGAATACGGATAATGGATTAAAAAATAAAATTGCTATTGAAATTAGATGGAGAAGGATCAGAAAGTGGCGGAGGTGGAGAAGGAGAATGATAAGGTGGACGAGGAAACGCCCAAGGTGGTGGTGAACAAGCCCACGTTTTTTTACGGGCCTCCCAAGAGAAGGGCCGTCTCTGCTGTACGTCGTTTCCCTCCAGGCTGTGGCAGGAGTCATGATTTCAAAATGGAAATTCATATAGATGAGGGATCTAGTCAGAACAAGGAGGAGAAGACTAAGGAGGATGAGAATTAGGTTTAAATTAGAATTTGGATTTATTTTGAAGTTTTATCTATGTTATTTTGTATGAACCTTTGTATGAATTATTGTGTCTGAACTTTTTTATGAATTGATTATCTATCTATGTTTAATTATTTTCTAAATTATTGTGTATGAACTTTTATATGAATTAATTATCTATCTATGTTTAATTATTATCTAAATTATTGCGTATGAATTTGTGTATTATATATGATGGTTTAGGGTTAATTAAATATATTAATTATGATGTTTTAATTAGGTAGTAATGGAGAAAGGTGAAGGAAGCAACCAAAAAGGGAAAATGCCGATCAAACGAGTTTATGTTCGGCGTAATGTTCGTGCTAACCAAGCAAACCCGACCAACGAAAGCCCCGCCAACCAAAACCCACCCAACCAAAATCTAATTTTTCTAGACGTCCAGGTCAGCGAAATGACTCAAATGGCCATTAAGCACTTAATGGCAAAACTTGTGGCACCGTACCTTGAATGGAAAGAAGAAGATAATGACGAAAACAAACCGAAGGATGAAGAATAGTTAATTGTTGTGTTAGGGTTTGGCTTAGAGTTTAGCTTAGGGTTTCAAGGATTTTATATTTGACTTGTTTGTTATTGAGATTTTATGTTATTTGAGATTGAACTTGTTTATTTAATTGTCAATTGTTATGTTATTTGAGATTAAATTGCTATGTTATTTGAAATTGAATGTGTTTGAATTTGTTTGTTTAATTATCAACTGCTATGTTATTGTTAATTACTTGTTAATAGATATGTCTGGAGAAGATAGAGACCTACAAGCTGGATAGGATTTGGAAGAATCCGGCGATGAAGAGATCACTCAAGATATTGATGGATCGAAGAAAAGAAGTAGGACGACAATGGAGGAGTTCAGGAAACTAAAAGCAGCCGGACACAAGTTTCATATTAAGTTTGACAATGAAGGAGTGCCGACTGGTGATAAAGAGTCGGTGGCCAAATTCGCATCATATTGCGGGTATCTCGCTAGGGCAAGAGTGCCACTCACAATTGATAACTGGCACCACGATGTTACAAAGGAATTGAAGAATGAGTTATGGGAGGACATCAAGGTACGTAAATAAAGTTTTAATTTAATTCAATCATCTAATTAAACTGCCTAGGTACAAACCCTAACTAATGTGTGGCTATCTTTCAGAAAACGTTCAACATCAAGGAAGATGCTACAGCCAAGAAGAGCACTCTCACAGCTATGGGCATCAGTCATAGGGCTTATAAGAGTAGGATTGCTGACGAGTACATCACAAATGCCGATCCAAACAATTCCAAAAATACGTGCGATAAACACCCAATCTCACAAAAAGAATGGGAGGAATTTTATAATAAGAGGACAAGTGCAGAATTTGTGGAAAAGAGTAATAAAGCGAAGGAGTTGAGAAAGCAATGGAAGGAGCCTCATAGAATGGGTTCCTCTGGCTATAGAGGAAAAAAAAGTTCGTGGAAACCTACAGACAAAATTGTCATACCTGGTGATTCCGAGGGGGTCGGTTCCACAAGCATTACCATCGGAGAATTGGAACCGAGGAGTCAGAAGTATTTTATGGGAATGACCTGTCAAACGAAGACAGAAGGTACAATTACATACATAGATTATATTTTATGCTAACACAAATTCTCTCTTATAACCACTAATAATTATTCTTTGTTGCTAAATAGGTAGTTACACATTCCACAGTTCAGATTCGGCGACTATTGAGGCATTCAGTCGATTACATGTCTTGTCTGACGAAATTAGTTCCGGATCAATCCAGCCAGAAGAAGTCTTAAGTCGGGCAGTTGACAGGCCGGAACATTCAGGTCGAATGAGAGGATCCTCTTCATGGACCAAGAAGAAAAATTTGTATGATAGAAAGGTTAGAAAGAATGTGCATGAAGGATGCATGACACCGGCCCAGATTTTAGATTTGGTGAACCAGGCCACCGAAAAAGCTAAAATGGATTTAATTAACTCTACGGAGATAAGGAATGCAGCGAGACAAGAAGCTTTTAAGGAGGTCAAAGAATGGTTGGCCATGAGTGGAGTGTAGGTTCAAACACCGCCTCAATTCTTCACGCCCCAGCAATTCGTTGAAGCCGAGGTGGACTCAGGAATGCCAAACGAAGAGTTATTTCGAACGGTCGCCTCAAGCTATATGCCTCCAGATCCGAGTGGCGGTGTTCAGGTTCATATTATTATGTCATTTCTATCAAGTAATGAATTTTATTACATTTGTAACTAGAATGATTATCTGAATTTATTTGCGAATTTCAGAAGGAAACGCCGTGCGATCTCTACCTCCTTGATAACCAAAATCAGAGGATTAAGACGGCCGAGAGAAATATTATTCCGAGTACTGTTGGTCAGATTGTACATGGCGTGCCCTTATCTGATCAACATGTTTATATCCAACTTCTCAAAGTAGGCGACGATTTTCGTCACTGGCAAGTCCCTGGTTGGACAGAAGAGCTATTAGGCAATAATATTTGAGGGCGATTTGCGTGGCCGTCATTTCTAGTGGAGGTATGCCACAAGGTATCATTTAATAATCACAATCTGTTTCACACATTTCTACGTGTGACTAATTAATTATATGATTAACTTGAATGCAGATTCAGAGCAACAAGAAACCAGCAGAGAAGATCAGGAAGAAGGTGGTGAAGAAGGTGGTGGAGAGTCCGAAGGTCACAAGTGCGGGGTCGCGTATTACTCGCGACGCACTTCTCGAAAAGGACGTCATTGAACGACTTACCCCTTCCGAACTAGAGATGTACAATTTGTTGATGCTCCAACCGGAAGACGAGAAAAATTTTGAGCTCTTTAATTGCAATCCCTAGGGTACGCACGATGGGGAGGTAAAGTTCAATGTCGAGTTGTGCGACATCATCGAATGTTTTAAAAGGGATTCTCTAAACGTATCGATAGTTAAGTTGTACTGCTGGTATGAATTCTCAAACTTAAATATTTTGTGCCTACTATTCAATTCAATTTGAAAAAAATTAAGTGTGATATCCATTTTTTGTAGGTTTTGGATGGAGGAACCCATTCCTGATGGCATCACCATATTGGATCCAGAGATATTGGCATGCAAAAAAATCTAACACGAAAACAATAATGCGGTGAATTACCTTCTGAGAATGTTTCTACAATATCCATCCACCTATCTTCTTCTGGCGTATAATGAGGAGTAAGAACCAATATAATGAATAAAATAGCTAGATACAAAAGAAGTTTTTAATTTCCATTAATTCCATCAAAACAATAAACTCTATTACAGGTTTCATTGGATTCTCATTGCTATTCATGTCGAGAAGCGAACTGTTCACTTAGTTGATTCTTTGAAACGTAAGAATCAAAAGTACAAAATTAAGCCGTTCATAACCCAGTAAGTTTTCTTTTCTAAATTAACAAAACAATTATGTCTGATATTGAGAAAATATTAGATTATATCTAAGATATCTAACATAATTTAATGCTATTGCATGTAGGGTATATAAACAATACCTGATGGAATTGGGAAAATATAACCCAAAGATCAGAACAGTATTTGACTGGTACGAAATAGAGGTACGTATGAAACTGGCTAATAAGTGTCTACAAGATTATTACGGTTTGTGAAACTATAAAAAATCTTAACTATTTATTTTGTTGAATCTTAATTAGGGGCCGAAACAAAGAGGCGGCACAGAGTGTGGATATTTTACAATGCTCGCCGTGAGAAACGTAATAGCCTATATGACAGCATGCGGAGAATTACCCCCGGTGATTTTTTATTAACTATTACGATTTAATTAGGGTTTAGCTAGGATCAAAACAATTAAGATTTAGAGTTTTTGGTTTAGGATATCATAATTTAACTAATAATTATTTTTTACTTGTTTATAATCAAATGCAGATGATCGAGCCGGTTGGAAAACCATATGAAAAGAGTACGATTGACGGTATCGTGATAGAGTTAATGAACTTCATGCAAGGGGTATTATTTGAATAATATAAATTTGATATGTTATCATGACTTGTTTGATATTATTTGTATATATGTTAATTGTTTTGTTGCATATGTTATACTTGGTATATATAACTTGATATATATGCTATATATATATATGTGTTATGCTTGATATGTTTGATATGCAATGTGCGTGATATGTTTGATATTGGTACAATTTGGTACCAATTGGTACGACTAGCAAACATGGGCTAGCCACCCAAAACAGGCGTTTTATTTAAAAAAAAAAAATTTGTAACGGTTATTAAGTAATAACCGTTACAGATTTTTAAAAAATTAATTTTTTTTACGGTTATGTAATTATCTGTAACGGTTATTAGGTAATAACCGTTACAGAAGACAAGATTCTGTAACGGTTATTACTGAATAACCGTTACAGAATATAATAAAAATTTATACCTAATTTCGTCATACCTTCTGTAACGGTTATTAACTAATAACCGTTACAGAATCTAGTCTTTTGTAACGGTTATTACCTAATAACCGTTACAGAAGATAGGATTCTGTAACGGTTATTAGTTAATAACCGTTACAGATCTTGTGACGGTTATTAACCCTTCTGTAACGGGGGCTACTGTAACGTTAGCATAACCGTTATTAAAGGCTTATATTAACCGTTACAGGAGCCTTTTTTTCGTGTGGTGGGCCTACGTATCTGCCACTTGTGTTCTAAATACGTGTAGTGTCGTGTCGTGCCGTGTCAAACACATCGTGTCCGGATCATTTGCCGTGTCGTGTCGTGTCGTGTCGTGTCGTGTCTAAATATTTCACGTGCTGTGTTGTGTCGTGTCTAAATTCTACGAGATGGACACGACCAGCGGTGGAACTAGGATCTTCAAATAGCAGGGACAAAAAATCATAATATAGATTTTTTTGAGTTTTTAGAGTGTGCCAATTAAGGATTTTTAAAAATTTTAAAAGGACCAGTACATAATTTTCAAGTTTATAAGGGTGTTTTTAAAAAATTGGCATATGCCAAGCACACTTTCAACTATACCTAGTTCTGTCCCTAGACACGACACGCCTAAGGACACGACACGCCTCGTGTCCTTGTGCCGTGTCGTGCCATGTTTTCTTTAAACGTGTCGTGTTTGAACACATTTGAATTTCATTAAATATAGTTATATACTTATGCTTATGGATGAACTCGACATTCAAATTATGAAATTATTCTTAAAAAATAGACAATATAAGGATTTTTCTTATTATTTCGTAACATGTACTATTTTTTATCCTGATTATAAACTTATTATGTCTATTGAGTTGTGTCGTGCCATGTCTCGTGCCGTGCCGTGCCGTGTCTATGCCATCAAAGTTGGACACGACACCTATGTTGCACGGGTGCGGGTGCGAGTATCATATCTGATACGATGCGGGTGCGGGGATTCGATATTTTTAAAAAAGTTAGGATACAGAAATATATATAAAATAATAAAAAATCACATTTTATATCAAAATATATGATTTTTTTTATAGTTCAACTAGCATTATAGTGTATCCAACCTAAAAATATATTCAAAACATACTTAAAAATTGAATCCAATGCATATTTTGACAAATTTAGATCAAATTCATCGGTCAAACACATTAAAATAATATGATTCATCACGTAGAGTATCGGATGAGAATCGCAAGAGAATCGGTATCGAATATGGGTGCGATACGGGTGCGACAGTATTTTAAAAGTATCCGTGCAACATAGCACGACACTCCTAAGTTCTCGTGCTGTGCCATGTCCGTATTTTACCATGTCGTGCCATATTCAGACACGCCGTATTTTTTTTAGAACACTATCTGCCACTCTCCTGCCGAAGCAGAACCACAAGTTTCAGTAACTTGCATATCTAGTCTAGCTAGTTCAAAAAAAGTTTTAAAATGTCTTGAATAGTTACCGGCAGCAACCGAAATTCAGTATTTTTATTGAAATTTTTCTGTATTTTTCTCTTTTACCAGTTGGGTTCATACCTGTTCAATTTTCGATTATACGGTACAGTATTAAAAACACTATTTTTTTTTAGTATGCATTTTTTGAACAAATATGCTTAATTTTATACGTAAATTCGTTATTTCGCATAAACATAGTTTGTGCTATTATCATTTATAAATTGCGGAAGGACAATAATAATTGTCGTAGCAGTTAGTATAATATGAATATGATACATTTTGTTTGTCTGTCCGAAGTAAGCATTAAATTTTGAGCTCGCATCGAAAGCCGGAAAGCAACGGATCAGATTATTTTGTTGGTTGGCGTGGGCCGCGATCGAGTCCGTGCTCTTTGACTTTGCAAAAATTAACGTCCAGGTTGGTTATTTTTTATTATTATTATTTTTTTTTTTTTTGGAAAAAAGTGGAGATAAACCTCCACCACTAAAAAAAAAAAGTACAGATAAAACACAAATACCAAATCCAATCGAATTGGTATTACTCCCCACCTCTACCTTACTCGGACATGCACTGGTACAGGTATCTTGGTTACTTGGTTCGGGCATTTGTGCAAATTTCCAGCTCGTTTCAGGAACCGCGCAAGTTTCCGTTCCGTATCTCAGTGGCGCTTGCGGTGCAGCTATAATCTTATGTCTGCACTTTTTAAGTTCTTTTTTATATCAAGGAATTAAATGCCAATCTTTTTCTGTTCATCGGATAGATCTTCTCGAAGAGTGAAAATAATAATAATAAATGGTACCAATTTTTGCAACTTTCGAATTTTCGATGCAGAAGAGTGTTCAAATTCTGCTTTATTTTTATTTATTTTTTCGTGCTTCAATCCTTCTTGTCAAAGAACATATTCATCTATGAGATTTTCAGTACAGAATCAAGTTGCTTCCTGCTAGCTAATCCAATAATATTTTAGGATTCGCAATAAATGTGTGCTAAAAAAAATTCGAGGATCTGTAATTATTACTTGGACAAATTTGCTCGGTGCTCTCGAAAGAATATTGATGTATGCGTTCATATGATTTTTAATGAAGTTTTTACTTCTTTGAAAATGTCTATTAGAAAATGTCTATTAGAGACTCTTCAGTTGGATTTCCAACTCGCTTACTCCACCCAAGATTCGTCGTTCTTTTTTTTTTTTTTTTGTCACTAGACCAATGATTAGTTCTCATGATTTCTAATGAATTAATTGAATATTAGAATTGGATGTAAATTTATCTTTTGTTATTAAAACTAAAAAAATAAGTTATATTTAAAGCATTTTAAAATAAATTTTGATCATAGAAAATAATAAAATTATGAGTAAGACTAAAGTCCAATATATATATGCATTAGATGGAGAGGTCAGTCCAATGTGCTCATTTTTTAATTTTGAATCTCAAACAATTGATCTAAATCATTCAATATGATCATCATATATATGCATTAGATGGAGAGGTCAGTCCAATGTGCTCATTTTTTTTTAATTTTGAATCTCAAACAATCGATCTAAATCATTCAATATGATCATCATATTGAAATATAGTAAGGAAATGAATTTTTATATTTTTCTGAATTTTTTACTATTTTCAGGTTTTTGGAAAGTCATAACTTTAAACAGTTCGTAATTTTAAACAGTTCATAATTTTTTAGATTGATGACTTTCAGAAAATTTGAAAAATAGTAAAATTTAAGAAAAATATAAAATTTGATTACATACTAGATTTCAATAAGAAGATCAAATTAGATGGTTTGAATCAATTGTTGGAGACTCTAAATTCAAAAATGAATGCATTGGACTTTAGCCTTGATCTAAAATTAAGACGTATTTGTCACTAAACCAATAATTACTTCTCATGATTAAGGTTTATTTACTTTTCACGTGTGAAATATTCAAAACCATATTTAAAGATAACTCAAATAGTGTTGCTCTGAAAGCAATAGGCAAAAATGAAAAGGCCTCATATTTTCTGGTTTTTTTATAGTTTTTCTCGATCTTAGGCTCTTAGCACAAAAATTACTTTTGCTATTGCATCTCCATGCTGGATTGAAAGTTGTAACATACGATTTTGTGGTTCTTTGTTGTCTCTATTCGAGCTTACCAAAACTATTTTCACAGGGACAATAGTAATACACCCATCAAACCATAAACCCGTTGCTAGGATTGCTTTGAAGTTACTGCAATGATAAATAATTAAGTAATGAACTAATTATTCGACTAGTTGATAAATGCATTTAATCCTAATTAATAAAAAGATCAATTGCTTATACGAAGAGTTATTTTGGAACGAGTTTAATGCGGCTTTGACCTGATACATTTGAATAAACTGTCTTGCATGCATGCCATAGTTCGGTGAATATATTAAGTTTAGCCAGACGTGTTCATACCATTAATTATCGAGGGTTTAGAACGAAAAAGTAATATTGATGATCAGTTCAGAGCGTGAGTCTTCTTGTATATTGTAAGTTTGTAATATAATTTAGTCTCATACACTACACGAGTGTGCTATTTTAGAACCGAATATTCAACTACAAATGCGCGCATTACTAAGAACTTATAATTGGACCGAACTTCATGCTGTATCTTTACAGCATGAAGAGGTATGAACATAATCAAGGAAAACTTCTAATTATACCGAGCAGAAAAGGCAAATTTCCTCTAATAAAACGGTTGATTTAATTACATTTGTATTAAACTAGAGATATAACACGTTAAAACTCTTCTAATTAAGTCATTATATCAGAATTTAATAACAAAAGGTTAATTTAACATAAAAAAACGCATTATAACGTGATAAAATAATAAATAAATCATATTATATATATATATATATATATATCAATACATTTATTTTGAACAAATTAACTGGAGGGTGAAAATCATCCAACCCTTTTTTTTGTTCTGAAATTAAACGCATATGTGTTACTTAAAATTCTTGACCTTTTGGAGAACAACCTAGTACTTAAAGATATTTTTTTAATTAATTTTTCACTTATATAAAATCGCAATTATTAATTAATTATACACCATTAAATAGTATCATATTATACAATCAATTCATCGCTATAAAATGCAATTTATAATATCCTACTAATTAGTCAAATAAAATATAATTACAGTCTAAATACCTTTTCACTATATTCCATGAATTTCTTAAATAGCATTTAGTATGTGTTAAAGGATTGTATCCTCAAAGATGCTATAAATAATACTGAACTCATACAAAGTTCATATTTAAAGAAAAATTGCATACGTGATCCATAGTTAACATACGCCAACTATGTGCAAAACTATTCTGACAAGGGTCAATGTTATATGAATTCAAATATGTATTGCAGTTAACAAAAAAAAAAAAGGCAGAGTTCAAGGTTAATTTATTATGTTTAGTATTAACAGTATCCAAATTTAATTTTTTAAAGTGCATACTTCCGACGATTTTAAACAAAGTTTTATACACAAGCTTAATTTAGCCATTGGAGTTTAATACACGAGTCTATCTTGCTGTGCATGAGGAAGACAGAACAGTCCTGCTTCAAGTTGGTCATCATGGCGCATAAATTACGTCTTTTATTTGATTTTTAATAATATACTTGTGTATTAAACTGGAGACTGTCGGTATTAGTTATAGTATTCGCTAATGGTACTATCGCTACAACCAGATAACTCTCATATAAACTGATCATCGTAATATTGTTCATTAAATTGTTAAAATTATGGAATATTTACTTGGGGACCAATGTGAAAGATACGAAAGTTCACATCATAAATAAATTAAAGGAATATTAATAAACGCATTTTATTTGAGTTTTGTATGACCCAGATATTATTGGCCTGTCAATTAATACAAATGAAATAAATAGTCTTTTTCGTTTAGAAGATGCATATGAGCTCAAATTTGTGAGATAATTTTAATCGGTATTAAGAACAAAAGCTTTTTTATAAAAATAACTTTTCAGGTGATTAATATTTTTTCAATCGCTCCGAGTGAAGGACATGAATGACTCATAATTAATCACAGTCAAACACATCTTTCCCACTATGCTGTCGGCTAAAAACTATAAAATTCGTTTATCAATTATCATTGAAACTTTTAAAGCTATATATATTTATGGTAGAAATGAGAATCTTGTAGTTCTCCGATGTGAGAACGATGTTTAAGTGAAGAGAACCAAAAATTGAAGGCTAAAAGACTTTTGCCACCGACGGTAGCAACTGGCAACACTAGAATATGGTAACAGTGGCAGTAGGATTGCTTAGTGTTTATTTAAAAAAAATTAAGAAAGAAAGACAGCCTTATTAATTGCCACATAGATCTCCGGCCTTAGAACAAGTTTTTTTTTTTTTAATTATTAATACCATAGAACCGTCATAGTGCTTAGATGGAAATATAACTATATATTTTGCTCTAAATACCAGCTGTTCATTTTCTCTGCTTAATAATTTAAAATTTTCATGCAGAACTTTTTTAAGTCATGCGGTAAACAATGTGAATCGTCTGAATTAGGAATTTTTTGGGGCAGTTAATAGTTGCAGCGGGAACATCGCTACACCATGTAGCGCAGTAATCTCCATCATTCAAAATCAATTCAACAGTTCTCTCTCGTTTTTCTCAATTTTTCAATAACAAATACAGATCGACGGGTTAATTTTGAAATATCTAGATTGTTGCACTACACGATGTAGCGCAACACCAGATTTGAACTTGAGAAGATATTTGGCAAGTTATACCTATGTAGTTTAGCCAATCAAGGAGGAGATTTTTCTATTCAGAATTGCTTACTACCATCTCTTCCATCATCTCTGTCATTCCCTATAGAAATTAAGATTATAGCAATTGAGCAATTTAAAACTTTTTCAAGCACATCACAAATCGCAATAATCAAAGATCTAGCAGAAACAAGTCATTTCATGCAATATTCACATAGAGATGGAATAAGAAGTTATATCTCTTCTTGTATCGCAACAAGAAGGCTTGTTCCTTGGTTATAGAGGTGGTGATGGCTTCTTCTCCCTCTTTCTTGCAATACCAAAAGGTCCACAAAGATTAATCAGCATTTTGACAAAATTATGCTAGTAATTTTTCAAGAGATGGTCTGATCCAAGTTTTCATTCCTTCAATTAATTCTAGCAATCAATTGAAAGTAGCTATGTCCAACACTCAAGATTCTAAATTTATGCAATAGAGTGTGCTTTGTTGGCCAAAACCAAGAGAGGAAAATGGCGTCCTCAAGGAGGAAGAGAGGTAGCTTGTGTTGTTATATTTTTCTCATCCAAATAAGAGTTATATATTTATAATATAGCTAGGATCCCTTCCACAAGTCACATTGACTAATCAACTAACATCTCTTCCAAATAACACTTAACTTAAGAAAGGGGCGAAATCCTCCATTAAGGTCGGCCTAATAATAGGCTCATTAGCCCATGTATTTAATCCATACATGCTCACTTTAATTTGCATCAAATCAAGGCCCATGTAATATACAATAAAAATAAAATAGTATATTAAATTAATATAATTCTCACAATTATATTAATTTTGTTGAGAGAAAAATAATATTTACTAGTTGATAATTATTAATGGATTAGACATAACATTATTTTTGTTTCATATAATCCCTTGAAATAATTAATTATAATGACGTTTATAATTAATCATTCAACATATTATATTTTGCATTCTGCAATACAATAAGCTAAACTTAATGCAATGTTGATTAAGAGCTTCATACTGTGTGACATTTGGAGGATTTATGTTATGTTGGTCATGAAAATAAATTATCGTTTATTTTCAATAATCACAAACGGTATCTAGAAACACATTATTTTTTTCCAATAACATAAATAAACACTATACAACTATAGTATTTCAATTATGCATAAGAAATATATAATTGCCCTTCATCTGATTCTTATATCACATGATATCACTGTGTAAGATAGGAATGTGTCATTTTTTGCAGATTACACATTTCTTGATCTAGAGTTTATTGTTAAGTTTGTATGCATACAATGCAACTCTATCAAGAGGTCCAATAAATATCATCACTCATCAGGTATACTAATGAAGAACATACGATTTTCTTGATGAATATTTTTTTCCCGTAAGATTCATGTGAACTTAAATAGAGTCTATATTGCAGCTTTTATCAGAAATCAACGTTAACCAATATTTGCCGAACCAATCCTCATGTAGAAAAGTTAAAGCATCTCAAACTCAAATGAAATAAATAATGACACATAACACAATCCATATATTTATTTCATTATGTCAAGTCATGTGCTATGTTCTAATAACATACACATGTGCAATTAAATTGGTAACTCTTTACCTATGATTTGTGGAACTTTATCATCACTTAACTTGCATACTAATCTGGTGTGAATTATTAATCTTCATTATCAATTATTAAGTTTAGAGACACTTTAGATTTATTATTGTCATTCTAACAAATGAAATTCAGAGATCCACAATTCAGATCCTCAACCTTAATGATCTGTCAATAATAAACTCAATTAACAAATGTTCAAATATCATCAATGATATAAACTAAAATAGCTATCAAAATGATTGACTTCTAGGACATAACTCTAACATCCCCATCCAGCGCTTACTCACCTGTTCTCCTCCTAACATCACTCACCCCCTCCCCTCTTTGATCCTCATTCCTTGCCATCCACTTTCCACGCCTCCTCCCTCCCTACCCCACCTAATGTTGTCCTATAAAATAATACTAATTGTCCTATATTATGATACTAACTGTCCTCATACATATCCTAATTGTCCTATAAATACTAATTGTACTAGTTTATGATAGTAATTGTCCTCATATATATCTTAATTGTCCCAGCAAATAATATTAATTGTCTTATATTATGATACTAATTGTTCTCGAACATATCGTAACTGTCATATAAAATAACACTAATTGTCATGTAAAATAATACTAACTGTCTTCATATACATCTTAATTGTTCTAGAAAATAATTGGTGGGGGGAGGAGAGGGTGGAGTGGAAGGTCAACATGAGGTAGGGGAAGGAAGGGAAACATAGATGCTAGAAGAGGGGGAGCACAGTTTTGATAATAAATCTAAGGGATGATGGGGATGAGCGACAAAAATGAAAAATGTGATTAGCACTTAAACCATCACATTCCAAAAATAAAATAAAAAAAGAGAAAACGAGCGATGATGCGATGATGGTTATCGGGCCTGTTTTTTGTTCATTTAAATAAATTATTATTTAATTTATTAATTTCAGACAAGATATCTAAACTATTGAGTTTTTTCCATAACCTGACAAATGCTTAAGTCTTAAAAGTCATAACATTTCGCATTTAATTTATGAAGAACAAGAGGTAGGGAAATCAATGAACTGAACTTATAACAGAAAAAATCTCATATTATTTTCGGCCTCTGGACCTTGCTGAAAACGAACTACTTAATAAAATTAATTTTACTAAACATGATCAAATGATTCAGAGTTATTGTCGGAATTCAGATCTTAAATTTGTTGTATATTCAAATCTCAGATTTATTAACGCAAAAGAGATCTTAGAAATCTGAGTTCATATATATTAGCCCAATTCAGACTTCTATTATTAATATTGTTCATATTGTGTTCGGAGTGCATTGGGAGTATAAGGTAATTTATAAATTTAAGTAATGTTGGATGTTACCAATCTATGCGCTTTATACAAGACGATGCGAGTATACAGTTCCTAATGTAAATATTCGGTGTTAAAACAATAAAACATACCACTCTGAAACAGCTTCAGTGAATCTTGATATTCTATTTGGGGAAGATTTTGGTAGACCCAAAAGATATAGAAATGGTCACTATCTGGTATGACAGTTTTATTTGGCAAGTCTAAGTTAAGAGGATAATTTTATATTTTGAGAATATTTAGAAAACTAGCATAAGATGCACTCATATGTGGACAAATAAAGAAACAAAATAATGTTAGATAATAAAAATATGTTGCTTAATCTATCAGCGATACAAATAAATATGTTATTCAATTTATTTTTTTATTAGACGAAAAACCAAAATATATCGTTGCTTTGTCTGGCAATTAATATCTAACCACAAATCAAATTGATCGAACAGCAAAAACACGTGTTTACCTGCTAAAATTTTAAACACGTGATTTTGTATTTATGTTGGTCGTACTCTATCAGATGGTCAAAAAAACAACTTAAAATTTTCTTCACTTAAAAGTGATTTTCTTGAGCAATAACTTCAATTTGATATCCCCAGCTTCTAAAATTCACTTGGAATGGAAAAAAATCACTTAGCAAAATTGTAAGAGCTTTTTTTTAGAAAAAATGGAAAGCCACCAAACTAATGCAAGAAGCATAAAGGAATATGATTTTGATCCTGTTTATAAATTCTACTAATGTGAACATAAAGGAAATAAAGTTTCCAACAACAAAAGGCACCATCAAACTGTAAAAATTTAAAAGGTAATTCAGTAACTGACATGCTGTAGAGCTTTGATACAGCTTCTTCTCAAAAGGAATAAAGATTAAGGATAGTGTAGGGTGTAAATTGAAAAATCAATATACTATTTTAATAGTAATGACAGTGGCATATATGCGTGTTGACTAAGAATTTTGTCAACCATAAGCAACCTCTCTCTACTTTGATTTACACTATAGTAAATACAAATTTCTCCAGAGGCACTGCATTACAGTTGGCTTTTGTCTGTCAAATCAACCCTTCTTAATAGTTAAATAGAAAGCAATAAATAAGTTAATAACCCAGGGTAACATGCCTTGCTTAGGGAATTACCTTCTATTCGGCGGTCAAAGAGGCAAGTGTTTTACATAACAAAGTTTAATAGAAGTAACAAAGTTTAGTTGATACATAATTTCATTTACTTCAAAAATCAATATATGATCTAATGATTAATAAAGACGAAGGCAGAAGCTTCGGGCGGCATTCAATTTTCTCCGCACAACACTAATAGACAAAATTACCCCGCTTACTAATCAAATGCAATTCAACATTATATTTAAATTAACAATTAAACTATTGGCCTTAGCTAAATCCACATTATTTAGCTTAGATTATGTATATTCTCAAATACACATCATGCCACTAGAAAATCTTTGATGAATTTGTTTACACTTTTAAAAAATTTTCCATTAATTTCACTAGTAATTTGAGATAAAATAATTTATTATATTTATTTGTTAGACTAAACTTGATTTTTTTTCTCAAATTCTTATTTTATATTATTTTAATCGATTGCATTTAATTAAAGAATTATATATAGTGGTATTGGAATGTATCTACTCAATTAGAGGGGCACTTTTGTCCACAAATGTTGTACGAAGAAAATTGGACCCTGTCCGAAGCAGTGGCCAAAGACGAATCAATGAAGTTATCAGGGGAAAATCCTTGGACATTAAAGCCAGAACCATTACTAGTCATCTCATGAAAAAAAAAAAAAAAAAAGGTTTTGCTCCCTTAATAAGCGCAAATTAAAAGATATCATGAGAAATTCATACATGCCTTCCTACAAATTTGCAATTATTATATGTAATCTCAAATGCAACATTGAAAGTGTTAAAGGAATCACAAATTTTGTCTGCATTCTGCAAATTAAAAAAATTAATCATCAACAGGAATATAGTTTACCAAACACTTCTTCTTAATTTATATTTTCAATTCATCAAAAGAATAAAAACAGGGAGAAAACTACGCATTCATACAGAGGAGCAGCGACAAAGCCGGATCAAAGTGCCAACGGACCCGAAATACCAAAAAAACAGAACAAAAAACAAAGCGGAACCAAAATCACCACCTAATAAGAACAGAAATTTACAACAGAAGTCTGTATGTTAAGAATTAATATCATTCTAAAATCTTTTATGAAAAATATCATTTTAGACTCTAAAATGAAACATTTTAAGTTGATTGTCATAATTGGTACTGTTTAACGGTCTCTAGGGAATTGGTACTGCCTTCTATCTCCTAGGGATCCTTATAATCGGTAACAACGCTACCTTGCTTCATGTTTGATAGAGAATTAAGATGCAAATTGACCTTAGTACTAATTAGTATATGCACTCACATATTGGATTCCCCAATAAGGGGGAAAGCATAAATATTTGCATGTGAGTGATGAAAATTGCGCGCATCTCTCCTTGTTTGACTAGGATTCATGAAGTCATGTGAAACTACAAAGGTTACATTTTTCAATGTACCAACATGATCGTCTTATATATGTTAGCTATTTTCATTAATATTCCTTTAATAAGTCTGTGTGGCCGTACTTTACTAATAGATTTTTTCTTGTTTATATATTTACATATTGTTCTTAAGTAACTTATAGTGGACAGTTTAAAGGCCTTGTCGGTAATTTACGAGTCTATGATTAAATATCATACCGACACGCTCTACCAGTATCATAACAAGATTTACAAGCAATATCTATATTATTTTCTTTTAGCCTTTTTCTGAATATATTTTTTTACATATACTTCTATTATTCTTATATTTTTTTAAAAAATTGCATATAATGATTATAGCTGACTTATCTTATTTGTGAAATTTACAAATTAATTTTATGTCTACATATTAGTATTTAGATTAATTATTTGCATTATAAGAATACAAAATAGTCTAGCTAGTATCACAACTACTTATAATGCAAAAACGTAATAGTATTGTATTATAACTAAATTATACTAATTACAAACGTTAAACCTAATTATTACATGCTCTACTGAATATACTGGTATCTACAGCACCCAACGAGTTGAAAAAGTAAAAACATCCAGCTGGTTTGTACGACCGAGAATAAGTATCTAAAATTTAGAATGAACTGAGTATGAAAATTAAAATAGCCAACTGGAGTTGACATTATACTGGCCACGAAGTAAACTTCATTAAATAGCTTTAACCACGTATTCACTTGCATTTACATCAAACTTAAAAGAGGTATCTCCGTACAGCGAAACTGTTTTTACGATATCAAATACTTCAAGGCTAGCTGTAACTTGATTGAAATAGATCTATGGCGCTAAAGGGAAATCCAATTTCGTCAGATTGGTGACCTCAGATCTGATTTATTATGGTGCTTCACCTAGTTTTTCCTTTGTTTTTCTTTTTCGTCTTATAAACACAATATGGGAGGGAAGAGAAATTTATTTTCTAAGTGGACTTAATTAGTGGACACTTGTAACCATATTTTAATTATCAACATTATATATTGAGGGTGCTTCATTTCAAGTAAAGTTAAAATAGGTTAAGAGGAAAGAAAAACGTGTTATTATCTTTTCTAATCAAGTCTTCGCACAAAAGTTATTTGTATAATAATGCATTATAGGGCCAAAATCTTTCCACGCTATGTCATGATGATTGAATAGCATCACGTGTTATGCATTTCATCATTACCTTGTTTGTTAAAAATGAATTGAGCAAATTCAACAAATAGCTTTTATTTGAACACAACCATTTCAATATTTTAGGAGACGAATATTCTGTGCTAAAATAGCACTGTAATTGGGCCACTTTTTGAACTTAAATTGGACTGTTTAAACTCAGTGTTGAGTAAACTGTAAGAAAAGATATATTGTTTGAACCTACTTGGGCGTAATAAAATGTCACATCCAACAACTAATCAATGAATTTCAATATTCTGTTATCTAGCATTTTAACGTGGGCGGGAAAAACGGCTCTCAAAATGTCAAGTTACGTCGGTGGTATATAATGTATACATTTGGCCATTTGCCAAGTCATATCATACTACCAGGATATGATACAAGAAAATACTACTAGAAACAGAATCCATAAAGAAAAAATTATGGCTAGCCAGCACTAAATTTTGTATAAATACTATAAATTTTGGACTATTACCCCTCGGAACTAATTAGGGTATAAAATGTGAAAAAAAAATAATTTTGGCAGACACCTGCAAAGGATGAGGCTTCAGCATTTCATTTGGGGTTTAAACAATTGGATATTCCACTAGAGCACTGTGCAATCAAAAATTGTCCGAGTAAAATGTACTTTATCAATCAGCGGACCCAAGCTCAGTGCGTTAAGAGCCCATTGTCTACCCTGGACAAACCCAAGTTTTTTAAATAATAATAAAATATTCCGTAACAGACTAGTTATTATTATTAATATTTAATATTATTTTATTATTATTTTAAAAATTGGGGGCCTGGACAATTCCTAAAAGATAAAAGAACTTTAGGTATCACTGTATCAGCCTAGCCGAAAACGTTTATCCAGCCAATAGCCCAATAAGTTTTAAGCCCAATATAAAGAGGCTATAGATGACTTTATGACCAAGTTTTAAGACCCAATGGAAATAGGTTATAGAGAACCCAACTATTGCCCACTTCCAATGCATCTCCGTTCTTCAACAGAATGTAATTTGGGTCGATGTATAATATTTCTTCCATTAGATTGATTGGGTCAGACCTTCTTGCATTTGCATATGGGTTTTGTTTTTTCTTTCTTGGGAAGTATTCTGTTGTCGACAAAACAAGGATGCAAATTTGGAGGTATTCTCTTCTTGTTTATATTCATTGATAGGAAATAGGCCTGTCAATTTCATACCGTTTCGAACGTTTCCGTTCCGTTAAACGAAAGAGAAAATCAATTTCGTTTCTTAAAACAAAATAGAAACGGAACTGAAATTTATAAACGTTACTGAAACGAAACACGGAAATGGGCTGAAATCAATAGAAAATGAAGGACAGAACGTTAAACGGAACAGAAATCTGTTTCGTTTGATGAAACAGAACAGAAACGAAACAACAATTTCATTCCGTTACCAAAATGAAACGTAAATGGAAGAAGTTGTTTCCGCTTCCGTTTTCGACGTTTGACAGGTCTAATAGGACAAATTTTGTTTATAAGCTTGTCTTTCATGTGGAATTTTTATTTCCCTTCTCTGAGTTCAAAAGAGGCGTTGAAATAAAAATTTGGTTCTTCTTGTTCCACTTGATCTCGAGGCCCATTTATTTGCGTTTTATTAGTTGCTATTTGGATTTTTGTTCCAAAATGGCACAAGGCCTGTTTTATCCAATGTTTTGAAAACCGGACCGGACCGGCCGGTTCGACCGGTTCAACCGCGAACCGGACCCTAGTCCGGTCCAAACTGAGCCGGTTTTTTTGGTGTTTCTGAACCACAACGAACCGGCCGGTCCGGTCCGATTTTTGGCTAAACCGTCGAACCAAACCGTCCGGTTTTATATTTGTTAACAATTTTGGTTTGATTTTTTAGATGACATAAAATTCTAACAAAATTTGCTGTTTATGGGATTCGAACCCATGTCATTGGGCCGAACAAACAAGAGCCTTGCCACTGGGCCACAAGTCATTTTGTGAAAAAACTGAACAACTAATATATTTAACTAAGATTTGAGTGGATGACGTCATCCGGTTCGATCCACCGGTCCGACCAGTCCGACCCTTGACCCAGTAGCCTCGCCGGTTCGATGTCCGGGTCGGTTTTCAAAACATTGGTTTTATCTGGATTAGTTTGGTCCTACCAAATTTTATAATTATAGATATTTGTTGGTATTTAGTTATCTAAGATATTAATTAAATCCCGTGATTTTTTTCTCTATTTTTGACCGTTTTTTACATTAGATAAATATAGTTTTCTATTTTATGTATTTTCTATAATTAAAAATAGTTTTATTTTTTTTATTAAATATATATTAAAAATAGTTGTGTCGATCATTATTTTAAGATAGTTCATGCTGAATTATTATCATTTAAAAAACATAGCGCGACGAAGCTAAGGTAGTTCATGCTGAATTATTGTCATCTAAAAAAATATAGCGCAGCAAAGCTGCGACTGCCATATCTAGTTTACCATAAAATCGGATATATTGTTCAATTGCCACACTGACTAAGTGCTATTTTTTAAACAAGTTTTATTCTACACGTGTCGACCCCCTGTGAATTGTGATTTGAGTTGTCATGTCTATTTCTGTGCTTTACATATGGCCGAAGTTTGTTCGGGAAATCGGGATCTGTTCCAAGCCAGACGAGAAGGAATGTATTTGTTTACCAACATGCGTTCCTCTTTCTATTTGCAGTTTATTTTTAAAAGTATATATAATTCTTGATAAGATATTATCAGAGTAAGTTTAGACTGACAACACTTAACAAGCACAGGAAGCAAGTCATGAAGCCTGAAGGCATATCTAGCCTGGTATTTATAAAAGACAAGCATTTAGGATTTTTATATTATTTCAATTAGATTTAAATCTTATATGAGAAAGCACTGTTAGAAAGTGATACTACTACGATTAGTTTTGAATCCCAGTTTGGAGAGAAGCTAACTTCTAGGTTCTAGGCTTCTAGCAATAAATTGGCACGCCAAGATATCTAATAGGTAAATGAGATATTCCACAGCTTACAATATGTGCCTGTGTAATGCCTTCATCTAAAAGGATTATTAGGGACCATACTGTCTCTTGGAATAATTGACTTCAATATCAGATAAAGCTAAAAAAGCCTATGGTGCCCATCGAACAGCCTCAACATACCTATCATGGTCTTGATATAAAATAATTATGCCATCTCCTAGTGAAAATTCAAGGCTTGCCATTATTAACAGGTGGCCCTAAACCAACTACGGTCTACACCTCACTATGGACTACTCTATCTAACATAGTACAAAGACTGTCATCAATTAAGCCTAATAGCGAGGGGACAAAAGGTCCCTTTGCTTAGTTCAATTTTACAGATGAAATTAGGAGATGAACCATAAAATTCAATGCAGGCTTGTGAGCCAACTAACAAAATCATGATCTAGTTGGACCGCGTTTGACCAAAACCTCAATTTATCAATACTTCACGCATAAAATTCCAATGGACCCAATATAGTTTTTCGTAGTCTATTTTCAGTAGGATACCTTGTTGCTTATAAGTGACTACATTTCCAAATTATATCTACTTTTTCACAAAAGTAGCTTGGCTAATGTCCACAATATCATTTAGTACCACTCTATTTGACAAGATTTTTGAAAGTTTTTGTACCTAAAATTTCTGAATAGTTCTAGCTTCCTAGTCCTTCGAAATCAAGCATGAATGCAATTCTGGTGCAGGTCATGGGATGAGGAAATGTGCGGTAGCACTACTAATACCCGTTTGCTTTTTGATATTTTTGCTTGTAACTATTATTTTTCTTTAATGAAAAGAGGTGGAGTATATCGACTAATTTCTGTAAGTTCTGCCAGTCAGTCTCGGATTCTTTTCTGGCGGGTCCGCCAGGATCCTAGCGGACCGGGGCCGTCAGGATTCAGACGGATCGCCAGGACGGAGACAGTGCATCTGGACAGAACGTGTGATCTCAGCGCTTATTGGATTCCACCACCCATAGCGCCTCCTGAGTGGTTTCTGACTTTTTAACACCCTGTTCTAATGGAGAATAGTATGAAAAACACATCATATCACTCTGTTTACCAAAACATAGACGAAGATAGAGATTTGAGGGAGACGTGGTCTAGTCCGACATCCTGAAAGCAAGCCATCACTGTAAGGGAGGTCGATCGGACTAGCGGTGCTCTCTTTCCTGCAGGAACTGGTGGCGTTGGCATGCTTGGCGACCGAAAGCTCTCTCTCTGGTGAAGCATCTCATCCACAATACTCAAGAACAAGCAATGGCTAGAGGTAACTTTTGATCCTAATCATTTTCGCATTAAGATCCCAAAAACACTTACAATTGCCACAAAAAAAAAATAACAAACCTGCAATTGCATTACTAATGTTTAAAATATCCTATCAGCAGAAAAACTTTGCACTAAGTACACGATCACACTATCCTTAATAAGCTCTCAATGGCCAATGGTGTCCACAAACAAAAAAAGAAAGCCATCCGGACCTGGAGCACTCTCATGTTCTCGATTTCAGTATGTTGGAACTCACAGAATTTACTACTGGAAAACAGAATTCATATTACCTTTTAGTGGCAGAAACATCAACCAAACTATTATACTCATAATAATAAAATGCTTTTCAATTGATTGTAAATTGTCACAAGCTATCTATCTATATATATACTTTGAAACGAACACCCTTTTATCTTATGACAGGAACAACCTCATTTGACAGGATCAGGGAATTCCTCCTCTATCTCAAAAAAAGCACATTGTGTCTAAACCAGCAGCCATTTGGATCATCACAGTATTATATCCATGCATACTCTGGAATAAGTCTCGATCGCACAATCCCACTTTTACTCTGTCATGCCTCTACTGGATTCTTAATATACCGTCCCACAAATTGATCAAACGACTCTTCAGAATCCTGAATTGCCAATTTTTCATAAGAAACCCCTTCACAGGCTCGCCCAATAAACAGTGAGTTGCAAACCTTCAACAAAAGAGGGGTCCCATGCAGTGAGTCAAGCCCCACGTCTCTGCTTACGACGACAAACGGCTATATTATTTCGTCCGAATCTGATCCCGCCTTATTAATTGAAAATTGATTAGTGCCATCGCACTAATTACCATCACGCGCCATCGCACCCTTTGCGCAGCGATAGCGCCTCGGCGATGGTTCTCACCCATCGTACTTTATTTCGTACCCTAAATGTTCAATTTGATAAGTAAAAATGTTCTGTTATTTGAGTATAAATGTTCAGTTAGTTGCAATAAAAAATATAAATGTTATAAGCAAAAATATTCATTTTATTAAGTATAAATGTTTAGTTTAGTAAGTACAATTGTTCAGTTGGGTAAGTACAAATATTCTGTTAATTGAGTATAAATGTTAAGTTAGTTGCAATAAAAAAATATAAATATTATAAGAATGTTCATTTTGATAAGTATAAATATTTAGTTTAGTAAGTACAAATGTTCAGTTACTAAACTACAAATGTTCATGTTATTACATATAAATGTTCATTTTATTAATTATTACTTTCATTTTTTTTTAATATGTTCAATGTCAAGTGAAGGGGTCACGAACCGGACAAAAAACACATGAAAAAATTAGAAGAGGTCATGAACCGATATGGTTCAAATTAAATTTTTTCCGACTCTGCCCGCTCGCCTCTCTCCAAGACTGATGCGTGATTCTATATAATAAAACCATTAATTGACTCATTTAACTGAACACTTTTGATTATTAAACTAAATATATATAACATATACCTGTTAGTCGCGTGCATGCCATCTGTTCAACGATGGCGCGCTATGGTAAATCTGCCGATCACAGTTATCATTCCTGTTATTAATTTCTATTCGATCGCACCCGTTTGTGTTCACCCTGGACCAGGACTTTCTCATAAGATCAAGGCCCGGGCCTCTCCAATTTTTCAATTGAGGCCTAACTTTATTAAGGCCTGTGAGAATGGAGACACCTTTATAGTTCCCCGTCTCCATCTTCTTTGTTTTTTTTTTTTTTTTTTTTTTTTTTTTTTTTTTTTTTTTTGCTTCTGCTGAAGTTTGTTCCAGCGTTGCCTTTTATTTTACTTTCTTTATACGCTTTGTATCAATCCTTTGGTCTTGGTATAAAGTTAGGACTTAGGAGCATGAAATGAAACCTGGCTTATTAATTATTATAATATAAATAAAAATTTAAAAAATTTAAATGACGGATTATAAATTTATACCTAATTTACATTTAGAAGACGACATTATGTGTGTGTGTGTGTGTGTTTGTGTGTGTGTTAATTGGCGCGTACATCATGTACTCGTGTGGATCATGACAACTAAGATGAATTCAATTCATGTTGAACATCCACAATCTGTTCAGCTATATGTGTATAATTAATATGACGGCTTATGTTTAGGAATTAGGACTGTGGTCTGTGGGTGGTCCACACTATACTACTTGTGTATATACAAATTCCTTCCACCGTACCTAGCTAGGTTCATTAATCTACATACAATATTACCATATATAGAGGTAATGTCAACTGTATATTATATATAGATCACAACTTACATGAAAGTATCATATATAGTTATATACATGAGAACTCCTTAAAATTAAGATATTGTCTAAATTATTTTTTATCCTGATCCGACGGCCATACTTTACTATATACGACACTAAGATGCTATCAACTTTCTGAAAGAAGATGCTGACTCATAGGCCCACAAATTTTTACGTGGCAGCAGATCCGGACAATACTAGTCAATACATGATATATTATGTGCACTGTATTTAATTTGGGTTTTATGGGGTTGTTAGTGTCTGACCGCATTAAAGAACGTCGCTTTAAGCATTTAATGCACCCCTCCGTCTGAAGTAAAGACAATGTCATTCTTTTCCTTCGGTTCATTGTATTTGATATGTTAGGTTGGGGCTTAGAGAGAGACATTTTTATTTTTTCTGCTACCTGGCAAAATTCAAGGATAGCTTTTTTTAGAGCTCTTTTGTGTGAAGCAAATAACTGTAGTCTTATTCAAATTGTAACAACTACCTTGTAACTGACCCAAACCGGTTGGTACTATATCGGCCTCATCAGTCATCACAAAGGCACACAATTCATATTTTTTTAGTTTGGATTATAATTAAATACACAATTTTTACATCACCAATGATGACATTAAACTCATGATAGCTAGGCTTGGCCGGCAGTTGCAATTTTTTAATTAATGTAGAAAGTTTATAGTTGGAAATGAAAAACAAAAAAAGGTTATGGTTCTTGTTCAATTTTAGCTACTCATGACGCTAACTGAAGGACAACTTAAAATTGACTCTACGTGACAAAGACTTAAGAGCTAGCCATACAATTTCAACTTAACAGATATAGTTCAAATCGTATGATCGTATCAAAAGCTCCCGCTAAAAAGATAGGGCGACAAAAACATACGGCGCGGTAAAAAAGTCAATTTGGTGAACCTCATAACAAGTAATGAGCGGCGGCTGGTGGAAGAAATGCGATGTAACTAAGGGATCCGCTTACAACTTTACAAGGACTTACTAAAATACGGCACAATTAGGATGGCTTGATTTTGATGAGACAGTTCGAATTATCTGAACATATTAATTAATTGCATTTTGCATGCTATTCTATGGAAAAGTGATGTCGCGTTTGACCCAACATGATTCATGTTTTATCAATCTAAGATCATATGCATGATTTTAGAGGTTGCCTTTCTATGAACATTAAAAAAAAAAAAAAATGAATGTTACTTTGCCGACTTCCGGTTAAATGTCCGTACGACAGTTATGCTCTTCAACTTAACTCCTGCTTTTTTTTTTTTTTTACTACCTAGAAAGAAAAAGAAAAAGGCTATGTCAAAAAAAAAGGACAGTTATGTCACTACACGAAGAACTAGTTGCCATAACTGCAGCTAGTATTTAATTTGTACTTGTGCCAAAATTGACTATAAGATTATGAGGAGATTAAATTTTGATTTGTTTGTAATCCATAAAATAAGTACAACGTGGAGTTGGTAGAATCTTATGACGGGGCAGGGCAGTCCAACCCGTGACGGTCCACAGGTTATGACGGGACGGTCCTCCACAGATTGACGGGTTATCACAGTCCATCCTAAAAATCTTGGCCCAAACCCGTGCTAAACCTGCACCATGCAACCAGCGTGGATTATCTCGGTCCGGGGCGGGGCGGTCCAACCCGCACCATGCAACCCACATTTTTCCGTAGCATTTTTTCCTGGTTAATGCGGGTCTTTTCAGGAAGGACGGCCCAAACCCGCGATAAATCCGTCCTGCGTTAACCATTCGGTCCATCGCATCGGTTTATACATTGCGACCTAGCTCAAATACTTTGGACTTCTGCCCAGCGCCTCTTCAACCTCCTGCCCTTTTATTCACAGATAATCCTCAAACTTTTTGGTTAACCAACAGGAGATCTCTAGGAAAAAAAGGGACATAATCTGGGCTGTTGTTTCTCGGGCCATCATGAAAGAGAAAAACAGAAAAATTTTCAGATTGGTTCATACAATCATATACACAGCCGACTAACCTCTTGCTTCAAATTTCTTCGACGATACAATCTTGGAGTCGACTGGCTTAGGGGAATTTTTATTAGTTTCTTTGTACTTTATTTTATTTTTGGCTTTTTTTTAGGTTAGATTTTTTTCTATTCTATTTTTTTTCTCTTTCTTTTAACTATGCAATTAATTTTCTTTATTAATGAAAATTTGTTGGTGTGGCAATCGCCAACCGGCCCTAAAAGACAAATTAAAAAATATCTTTATTGGCAGCAACTAACAATATCTTGGGCTTTCGAACTCGTTTTCAAAATTTTCAAAATACAAAGTTGAATTATAAAATACACACTCAACGATTTATAAATTTAATTTTTATTAGTTAGACTTTAACATTCATTGTCCAAAATAACTTCTTGTGTGTATACATATTTGGCTAGCACGCATAATCTCTGTTTCAAATATTATAGAAAATACACCTAGCTAATTATTGTGCATACAATTAATCTAGAATGCTATACTATTTATTTTTTTCTTTAAGTTGACATAAAGTTTTGGCTATATTGAGTGTGAGGGACATTTCATTAAAATGTTCCAATCGATCTCAAACTCCCAATTTCCGGTACGTTGTTTTTTGTAATCAAAAGTTGATTAATTTTAATTTAATTATTTGTAATCTTATCTTTTAATCATAGTTTTATTATAAAAAAGATTTTCAGAATTGTCATCGCTTATGTCTTTTTCATTGTCTGTCAACAAACCCCATCTCCCCACATTTGCATTGTACCACTCTACTGTCTTTGCAAATTGCAAACAGTTCCGACTTCCGACTCTTATACCCTTTTTAAAAAACGGAAAGTGCCAATCCGAAGGTATCTTGGTTTGTAGGGATTGGACCACACTAACACGGACCCAACCTCAATTATAAAAGAGGTTAGAAAAAGGGCTCAATCAATTAAGGCCTTGGATGTATACGGCCTTACATTTATTTTCCTAAAAAGTTGCTAGGGAATCAAAACGAAGACAATGCAATCCAGTCCACTAAAAGGCTCTTCTTCTCAGCTTATCTCATGTCCCCTTCTAATTTCTATTCTCCCCACGCTTGCGCTTTCTTCACGTGTTTCCGCATGGGCACAACGATCAGAATAAATCCCAGTTTTCTTCTTTGGTGCCTTAGTTTTGTCTTCTTTCCCTCCTTCCTAGGACCCACAACTTCGTAAGTGAATAAAATTAGACCAAACGCACCTTACATAGATCATTTAGTCAGATTATATAATACGAATCAATGTGAACTCAACCTGATAAAAGTCCCCTAGTCAACTAGTTCTCCTCGTGGTATGAAATTTATTGAACACTCTCGTAATCATATTTGAATGTTAATTCAAATCACGCAATCAATTTTTTTCTCTCAACAATAAAGCTAGAGTTTTCTACTTCGGAGCAGTGGATAAAAATCATATTTGAAAATTTATATAATAGGAAGCCGAGTTGTCACGATTTTTCTTGAAAATTTATGCTCTGGTTGGGTCCATTTTATTTAAATTCTCTAACAATAGCACAATACAAATTTGCATGATCGACTTTTATTTTCAACATATTTGCTTTTATATATTGATATAACATGCCATTAGCAACTTCGGGTCACATTTAACTTTGAATTAGCATCGTTTTAGAACAAATCATAACTTCAACTTTGTTCACGTGCAAGCAGATGGGCTTGAAAATCTCTAATATTGGCGCCATCTGTCCCGATTGTTTACACTTGGTCGCATACATATAACATATCCCTTTCGTTATCTACTCAATTTGCTCTTCTCCACCTTGAACCAGTAATTAGTTACATGACTAGAACCTAAAAGGTAAAATGAACTTATCAAGTATGTCTTACTAGGAAAATCAATAAAACATTGCCGAATTATATTGAGAAAGAATACATTAACAATCATAATAATAAAAATATCATATATCATCATTTTTTCCTAAAAAAATTACAAACTAGTTTTTTTATCATTTAGAAAAATTGTGCATCAATTTTGATGTCATTATGAAATATTTTGTCTTCAATTAAAAACCAATAAAATTGATGATTGAATTTTAAAATCGTTTTATGGGTTATATTAA
The DNA here is from genome assembly GCA_027562975.1 of Rhynchospora breviuscula. Lineage (NCBI taxonomy): Eukaryota > Viridiplantae > Streptophyta > Magnoliopsida > Poales > Cyperaceae > Rhynchospora > Rhynchospora breviuscula. The sequence continues at coordinate 32,542,753 of CM050399.1, forward strand.
AAATATCAAATAGGATCGATTTGATACACAATCATCCGATGAAAAGTATATCCAAATTCTTTAGCTTAAACATTGATTAGTATTGGTTGGTTGATGCAATGGAAAAAAAATTATTATGTTTATAATAAAAGCAAAAGATGCTACAATACAATACGTAGACAAATAAAGAAATAAAATAATTAATATTAAGTTTTTTATATAAAACTGTACATGTTAGACAATAATATAAAGATAGGCTATTCAATCTAGCAGCGATACAGGTAGATATATTTCCTAAAAGTAAATTGTTTGAAAATCATCATGATCTTAATTTTTTATATGAAATTAATATTTAGACCAAAGATCAAATCATATCATACAAATCAATGGTCCGTAGTTGATACAAAAATTGTTTATATCCCCTAGTTGCAATTGTTTACAATATTTTCAAATATCATGGATGCTTTTATAAGTAGTAGGGACGAGACTAGAAAAACATGTAGAATTTAAGTAATCAAATGACAAATTCTATAAATTAGTTGAATCATTCCATAATAATACTTTCCCCATAAAATGTTCCTCCTTTTCATCTTTGGACTATTTCCTGCTTTTGTTTTTTTTTTTGGCAAATGCAACGTTAGTAGGGTTAGTACTTTTTGGGGTTAGAGAGGTAGAATGATAAGGGTAGTGATTGTGGTGAGTTAGTGCTAACCTAAGGTTAGTGAATGTTGTTTGGTGTGGTATGTTGAGATTAGTACTTTAAGGTTAGTGACTATTAGTGCTATAATTATTATTAACTATTAGTTATTAACAATAATTAATTATAATAAAAATTATTATAATAACTATTACTAATTATTATTATTTCTATAATTTTTATGTTACAGAATATTTAAATTTATACAATTATTGTTAATTGCTAATTATTATTACAATTATTAAAATTAATTATTAATTATTACTTACAAATTAATATTAATTAGTTACTAATTATTATTAATTATTATTTATTTAATTATTATTTATTTAATTATTATTTATTTAAATATTTATTATTAATGATTAATTACTATTAATTATTAAATAAATTATTATTATTATTACTTATTAAATATTATTATTATTAATTATTATTGTAATTATTACATTAATTTTTTTAAAATTTTTATAATTATTATTAATCAGTACTTATTATTTATTATTAAATATTAATTACTATTTATTAATTGTTCATTAGTATTAATAATAATGATTAACTATTATTAATTTTTTAAGTATATTTATTTATTAAATATTAATTAATATTAATTATTATGAATTGTTATTCATAAATTATAACAGTAATTAATTATTAATTACATAATAAATTATTATTATTATTATCTATAATTTATTAATTATTAATTAATTAATTAATTATTACATAATAAATCATTTTTATTAATTATTATATAATTATTATAATTAATATCAATTATCATTATCAATATCAAATTAACACTAACCTTCGAGTCGCTAACCCGACTAACTCACCCTTCCGTAGAGTTAGAAGGTTAGACACTAACCTAACTAACCCTATCTCATTCAGGTGTGATATGCACCATCCAACCAAAAAACATCCAAAATATCCAACAACAAAATGGACTTTTTGGCAGCCCAGATCCTGATTTTTCGCTCGCTGACGTCATCAAATTTTTTTCAAAAAAAAAAAAAATTTTCGAAATTTTTTTTTCACGCTGACGCCATCAAATTGACTGATCTTTGTGTTCAGTTAGATACGTCAAGGGATGAGTTAAACTAATTATGTGTTCAATTAGATGCACTGATAATATGAAGTTTTAGGTTTTTGTGTTCAATTAAACATCTCAAAGGATTAATTAGATGAATTATGTGTTCAATTAAACATCTCAAAGGATTAATTAGATGAATTATGTGTTCAATTAGATGCATCTCAAAATTGAATTTTTGTATTTTTGTGTTCAGTTAAACAAGTTAAGGGATGAATTTGAAGTGTTTATGTGTTCAGTTAGTTGCAGCAAAAATTTGATTTTGTAATTTTTTGTGTTGAATTTAACACGTTAAGGGATCAATTTAAAGTGTTTATGTGTTCAATTAGTTGCAGCAGAAAATTGATTTCGTAGTTTTTGTGTTTAGTTAGTTCTAATATGACGTAAATATGAACATTTAAAACAACAAAACAAACACTTACAACAACAAAACTAATAGACACAAATATTAATTAAATAAAGAAACAACATAAACAAATAGAACAAACAAACCAAACACTTACAACAACAAAACGAATATTTTAAACAATAAATTTAACACATATACAAAAGAACTAATCAGCAACCAATTAAAATATTTTTGGATTCGAGCCACCACCTTCCCCTTCCAAGCAATTGAATCCATTATTGCAACAAATTGAACAATTATGTTAATAATAGCATCCATTAATAAGAAATTAACAATAACAATTCACTTTGAAAAACAACAATTCTATTAATAATAGCATCCATTAATAACAAATTAACAGTAACAATTCTATTAACAATATCATCCATGCCAGATTGCCAATGACGATCCGTTGTCAATGCCGCCTGCAAATGCTCTCTTTTCTTAAAGGGGAAAAAAATGATTATTTAGATCAACTGCTCGATTGGTAAATAGTGATACTAAACACTGAACTCAAACCTTTCTAAAATCCATCTAACAGAGCCGTTTTGAAAATCTAAAAACACCGAGGTAAAAAACGAAAAGCATGCTTCAATGATTCAATCCCTCAGGAATCTAGAAACGCAAATAAAGACAAATATATATAAAGAGAAGTCAAAAGAGGAGTAGGTAAGGTAAGGTAAGTCGGAGCTCACATATTAATGACTGAGATCCATTTGAGAGTGTTGTGGATCGAATCAGGATCGTCAATTTGCCAACAGCTCTTCACTGGATCTGGTGAGGAAGTGGCGGCAATTCAGAGCAGGCAGAGGCGAGACGGTGACAAAGGAGGCAGGTGCTCGACTGGATTTAGTGGCGGCGACTAGAAGGAGGCGACTGGGGTTTGATCTGGTTGGAGGCGACTAGGGTTTGATCTGGTCGGAGGTGGGAGAGGAAAGGAGAGGAGACGACGGATCTTATCTGGTTGGTGGCGACGGAGGCGATCTGATCTGATCTGGTTGGTGACGACGGAGGCGGGAGAGGAGAGGAGGCGGTCTGGATCGGAAGAAGCCAGGAGAGGAGAAGCCATGACGATCTGGTCAGAGCCTCGGAGGCGATCTGGAGCGACGCGAGAGGAGGAGAGAGATCGGAATCCAGATTTAGATTTTCGAATGGGAAATGAAAGAGAAGAGAGAGAAATCAAGGGTGCCTCTGGATATCACACGTGACCATCATGTGCTGGATGGTATGGATGCTAATTGGTTGGATGTTACATACTAATTACCTATCTCATTTGGTAAACTAACCTTGGGAAGGTTAGTCACTAACCTTAGTGTTGCCAAATGCACCCCTAGATATGAATAAAGGCGACATGCCTATATGTACGCAGTACGCCTTTAGCTTGCCTTTTTCTCCCTTTAACTTCCAACTTTACATGCATGTAGGGTCCCTGGGAATAAAGATTGCTCTTTAAATAGTGGATATTATTAAATTTGAATAAATTCGTCTAGAATCACTTCTTTCAACAAAAGTCGCTTGGTGCTCAGATAAAGAGCAAGTATTTTCTATGGCGATCCTTGACAAGATAATTTGAAATTTGAACAATGTAAATTTTATTTCCCTTTTTCAAGATTAAGTTTTAAGCAATCACCAATCCTGTTTTCATATTTACTAATTTACAGGAAGGTCCTCAAATTGAGCTTTTCCAGCTAGAATAAAAAGGCCCATTTTTATTTCCATTGTTTTTTTTTCAGCCCGATGGGACCCAATAATAGTTTTATCTTTTGCCAATGTTATGAAACAACATTATGCGTGCTAATTAGTATTATTTACCGGATAATTAGTATGTTATTTCATAGGAGTTAGTATTAAAGTATAGGAAAATTAGTATTATTTTATAATACAGCATGAGGTGAGAGGCAGAAAAGTGGACGCGCCAGGAGGGGATGGGTGGGTACGCACTGGATGGCAGAGGATGGAGATCAGAGAAGGGGAGGGAGTGAGTGATGTCAGGAGGGGATGGGGTGTGTAAACGCTAGATGGCAGGTAGGGTGGGTAACGGTGAGTAAGCGTTGGATGGGAATGATGGAAGAAAGAGGATGACAGTAAGCAATTCCGATGAGAAATGTCAGAGTTCAATATATGGAATAGATGAAATTTATCTAGTACAATCATTCTCATATTTTAAAATTCAAAAGATCGATTCGGACGTTTCAATATGTTTTCTATATTGAAAACTTATAAGAAACAAAAATTTATATTTTTTTTTTCAAAATAGTTTACTATTTTTCGCTATTGGATAGTAATAATTTTTGTATCATGAATTTTTTAAAGTGCAAAAATAGTTAAAAATAAAAAAATATATAAATTAGTTTTTTTTTTAAGTTTTCAATATGAAGAACATATTGAACATGTCAGATCAATCATTTGAAATTTAAAACATAAGAACAAATGTAAGTATTTGACGGACTTCATCCTCTCATATATCGGACTATAGCATTTCTCAAATTTTGTTATTAAAGATTTTAAACTATAACAGAATTATGGTTAAAATTAAGTTCTTTTTAAAATTGGAACATAAAAATTTCTACAAACTTATTTTTTAAATTTTTTGTTAGCAATATATTCCAGTGAATTCTAGTATCTTGAATGACAACTAATTATTCTCATAAAAAAAAAGAGTTAGTTGTTGGACACGGATATAAAATGGTACAAACTCATGGGCTACCCTGATATAAAAGTAAATTCTATATCTATTGTTTTTTTCTTTCCTTGATATTATAACCTCTTTAATTATTTTAATATTAATATAATTTTTTGGCTAACTAACCTTCAAGAAAGATAAATCTAAAAAATATACAAAATATCACACTAAAAATACACAAACAACTATTTAAGACTGAGAGAACCAAATAAAACTGACAATCAAACGGGTTATTAAATATTTTGTCGTCCCTTCAAACAAATGCGTGCATTTTGAGTTGCCAGGAACCAAGTTGCCAATCTGCAATTAGTACTTTTCCTTTTCCGAGTGGAAATCTCTCCTGGTATTGACTTGTTTTAAGGAATCCTCACCGTACAAAAGGAAACCGTTGTGGCTAGGCCCCTATACATACAAGCAGGGCTTTTTGTAAAAGCATCTCCACTATGTTCCCTTTTAGCACTGGGATGATGCCCTTTAGCCTTTGGGCTTCTTTATTTAACCAGCAATGATTTCTCTTCCACTTGATTGGTATTTGTCCAAAATCTCATAAAAAGGACATCCACTTTCATAGTGCAATTTCACTTCCTTTTTAAGTTACCAAAGTTTTTACAAAGAATTATTTGTTTATACGTAAAGGACGAAAAGGTTTCGGTTAATAATTACGCCACTATGAGTTTCCCAGTTTGCTTGAATGCCTGGAGAAATCTTATCATCATTTTATATGGATATCCTTCATAAATTCTTTTTCAGAAAATTGACAATTACTAACTAATAAAATTTATAATAAATAGTAATCTTATGACCACATTTAGATTCTAGCCCAATATATAACTTCCTAAGTTAATAGTAATGTTTTATGATAAATTAAATATTAAGTTTTCCAATTTTTTTTTATTAAATTACATGTCTATAAAGGACCTTTCCATCGAATTTCGAACCTACGACCTTTTACTCAACGAATAACAATATGACAGCCATAATTAGATTCTAATCAAATAATAGCCATAATCATAAAGTTCATTCGTCAAATTAGACACATGAGACAAAACTGAGCCAATTTTAAAGTACTTTAGAAAACCAAGTGTAGCATAGTTTGTTAAAATAATGTTCTAGGTGCAGAAGAGATATTGAAATTCAGTATAAATAGCTAAGTAATTTCAATTGCGTGTTAAAAAGGGGGCCTAAGCATTTCATTCGATAAAAGAAAAATAGAAACACTCGCAATATAGGACCTCTTATCTATTGCTTTTAACTCTCCTTCTTTTTTTCTTTATTTTTTTTCTATATCTCCTACTCCACTTCTGTGTACAAAGTTTAGTATCAAAATTTCAGCAGTATATATAGGCACAGAGAATCTGATGCAAGAACTCAAATGCTAAGACAATAGTTTGGATTATTTTTGTTGCTTGAAGCATAGCCTAGAGGAGACGGTGCATCATGTCAAGAATCAAGGGGGTGACCCAAAAGGAGGTTGAAAAGGGACGATAACTTCCACCACTAAAAGGTCTAAAAAGGCAATATGCCTTTTCAGATATTGAAAAGGATTTCTGAAATGCCGCAAATGTCCTCACTATTTTATTTTTGGTGCTCTAATAAAGTGCTACAGCTGTCAAAAACAAAATGTTCTGGTATCCAAGCAGTGTTCTTAAAACCGTACCGGCATTTCTACCTGTCAGTGGCCGAAATCAGATATTTTCTAGTACTTTCTGAAATTGTCTGGTATCTCCTCTCACAATATAGGATACCTCCATTTCGGTCACTGTTTTGATTTCCGGTATTACTAGAATTTTCTGGTATCTAGTACGGTTTTCAAAACATTGTATCCAAGTCGCAAAAAAAAAAAAAAAGAAAACATAAATTAGCACTTGAAGCACTTAACTGGACTAAAAATAATTAAGAAAAAAATCATATTCACGATTGTTGCATTTTGTCATCGAATAACTAGTAAATTAAAAAAACTAATGGCAAAATTAGAGAGCAAACTAATTGTATACAAGATGAAAAGTTTACTGAAGTGGTGGACAGAGTGAAATTATTATCGCTATATTTATTTATCTCTAATTAATTAGATGATTTTTTTAAATGGATAAAAATATATATGAACATGCACTGAAAACCTTACGGTACATGTACATCCGGAACATGCAGCCTTACACGTGGTTTCTCAGTCGTATTTTTGTGCTGGAAATACGGGTCCGATAAATAAAGTTAATAATATTGACAGTGGCAATAATTGGTTTAAGTGCATTGCACTTGGCAATTTCTGAGCTGGCAAGAAACAATAAAAATCGAGTGTCTCGCACGAAATTCGGTTTAAAGAATTTTTTTAAAGGTTTTCCTTTTAATATGCACTGAATGAATTTCATGTCTGCCTTGAAAGTTGTACATAAAAGTGATTGGAAATATTAAAAATCTAGCTAACCTACAAATACAATTAAAAAAATATTGGCAGAATGCGGGCTCAACTTAGCAAGGCCCAGGAGTACATAAAGTAGTTGTACGATCAATTTTTTTTTAATATATTTAGTCCAGTATGAGATTTAATATATGACACTTATAATACATCATATATAATACGTTGTCAAAAACTCATACGTCGTTTTCCATTCCTTGCGTGATCTGTTTTTTGGTCCAACATCGGAATCGCATAAAATTAAAATGAAATCAATGACTCCGTCATTTTTATAAAAACTGAATTTAAACAAAAAAAAAGTGATATAAAAACATAGTAAATAATTCTGAATAAGTCCTCTTTATTAAAAAAAATTAAACTGAATTTGCAAATGTAACCTTTTTCATAATTTACTTCAGGAAATGGAAGTCTTGGTATCTCAATTTTACCGTTGGACCTTACAAAATCCGTATGGATGGGTTTGGTTGTGGAATAAGTGATGGCATAACTTAAGGAGGTATAAATACATATGTCAACTTATGTAACGTATCTTTGGTTATGGAATACAGAGAAATAACATAATATTTTTTTAAAGACTATAATGTCCTTGTTATCTTTAAAAGAATGGTATAATGGGAGGGTATTAATGGAAGGATTGTTAAGATTTTTTTCTTTTTTTTGTTGTGGGATTCAGTTACATAACTTATATCATCTATTTGGATGGTATAAGTTATTCCTCTTGTGTAAGGCTATTCGTTTGGCTACATAAATGGAGAATAGTAACTTTCTTTTTTTTTTTTATTCTTAACCAAACAGGTCCTATAAATTTTATAATTAAATTCCATGAAATTTTTACGAAGAGCGCGAACAAAAATGCTGCAAATATGAAGTTCCGAATTCTAGAAAAGTTTTTAGAAAAGCAAGTCCTAGAAAATTTCAATTGTTTAGGACTTGGATAAGAGACTTCCAAGCTTCTAGATGTCTTAATTGGGCTTGAGACTTCCTTGTGTGCTTCTAGAATCTAGATGCCATAACTGCATCTAGGCGAGCAGCTGCTGGATCAAACAAATTAACGGCCCCTAAACAGACAACGAAGCTGGAACTGGGATCGAGGGGAACGGGAGGGAGATGGTGTCCAAAAAGAAGGCGACAGAGGAAATTTGTTTATTGTCTTTTAAAAATAAGGAAAGACGACGATTTGTGGCCGGAAAGTGAAAGATATTTTGTCTTTTAAAAATAAGGAAAGACGACGATTTGTGGCCGGAAAGTGAAAGATATTTTAGGGTACTGACCGCTTTTGGTATGGAGTCAGTTCCGTTTTCCGTTCCGTTTTAGTAACGATATGAACCGAAATGATTCGTTATTCGTTCCGTTTTGACAGAATGTGACGGAACGGTTATATTTGAACTGTAAAATACACCGATGAATCACGAAATGCATTCCGTTTACCGTTCTATTTGTGAAACGAAACGAAATTTGATTCCATTATATGTTCCTTTTGGACGGAACAGAACAGTTTCACATATTAACGGTATACCACGCCCACCCCTAGTATGGACTAGAAAAAAGGTCAACATGAAATTGTACAGAAGCGGCGATAATTTGAAGGCTAAAAAGGGTACGACGCTAAATCAGACCGTGCATCTTCTAAGTTCTAAGTGCTAATTTCTGTTGAGCTGGCAGTATATATATTATAACGAGTTCAGACAATCCCAATCGAATAATATATTAATGGAATAATGGTTATAAAAATTTAATATGAGGTTATTATTAGTAACATGCTGTAGGCTGATTATTGAAATGGTTTTGTTATTATTAATTATGTTTATCAAAGTTTATGAATTTGTCATTATGTCTCTAACATAGATTAGAACCTCTTATGGATTATTAAATATCTGACTTGGGAAACTTTATAGTTTTAAGAGACATAATGTACACACCGCATATTTATTTGTGATCATATAAAGATACGTAGTAGAAAATCTGGAACGAAAAATAAAAAGAATCTGAAAAATATCCTGCAGATTTGGGGAGCAAATATATATGAGGAGCGTTCCCCTGCCCCCAATTTTCGCTGCCCCCAGTTGTCACAAATCACGGACCGTTGGATCAAAATCTGATAAGCGGTCAGGATCGTGACCTCCTTAACTGATACCGTCTCTTTCTGAATAGAAAAAACAAAGAACGAAAGAAAGAAACTAAAACCTCCGACGACCTTCATGTTCTCCGCCCGACAGCTCGATTTACCCTCGTCTCTCCTCTCTGGGTCTCTCTCTTTCCCCGTCGCTCTACCTTTCTTCCCTTACGATTCAAACCCCTACTCTCATTTGTACTGCCGCAATCCCAATCGATCTCGCTCAAACCCTAGATCCTCTACCATCTCGTTTTTGTCATCCTACTACTGTCAAAATAAGAGGTGAGAGTATCTCTCCTAATCGTGTGTCGATTAAATTTTCTTGACAGGGTTTATAATCAGGGTTGGCTCTAATTGAGTTTGTTTGATAATAGGGAGTTCATGAATAAACTAATTGGATACGCACAATTAACAACTATGGCTTTAGCTAGTTTCCTTGTGTGGTTGTATGTTCCCTTGGTAAGTAACAAATTTAGACCTTGTAATTCTGTTAAAATTGAGCATATATAATGATGTTTTTTTTAAGTTTACTAAAATAATTTGCTAGTATCTCTAAAATAATCTTTTGTTAAGATACCAGTAAGTAAAAAGAAGAGAAATTGAGGAGAGAAAGCTTGTAATTTTATTGAATGATTTTTCATACAGTGTCTATAGATGGAAGAACTGAGCACCGCTCTTCTGTTTAACTGGGGTTGTCCATTTGTTGATCATCTTTGATAGATTATGTGCGCAAGTAGTTTGAAAGATGCAAGAACAATGGTTGTTTCTAAATAGGCATAACAAGTGTTTGAAAATAGCTTATCTCAAGTCAGCCTTCGATAAAATTTCTTGTGCATGCTAGACTGTCATGAGCTAAAAGCAACTCTTCAGGTGGTCCAACTTGGTAATTATTTTCTAGTTTTCAACTAATTATATGTATGAGTTCAGCAACTCATTTGTCATATAATTGATCAAGTTGTATTTTGTTCTGTCATATATGATTGCCAGTAAAATAGGGATATCCATTATTTGTAACATATTATTCGTTTAAAAAGCATCTTTTTTAGCAGTATATTTATCAAGTTGTGTTTTGTTCTGTCATATCTGATTAGAACCTTACTATATTTCATTTTTTAATTGTACATTTGGCTGTTGTTATAGATGAGTCGTCATCATCTGCTCCAGACATTTGCAACTGGAATAGTCATGAATTGGCCAGGTCTATTAGCTGACATGTAGCTAATGGTTGGGGTCGATGCGGTGGCAGGGTGATAGCAACAAGGCATAAAGAGGAGAAGTTATTTTGCTTGATCTTTTATTGCATCTTTAGTTACATGGTTAGAGTCGATACATGCAAATTAGAACTATAGAGAGATAGATGTAGAGATGTAATTTTTTTATAATTTTTTTCGTTTCGTTTGTTCCTTTGTGGTTTGTACAATGAGACGGATGGCTTTGACCATTTTTTTTCAAGAATGCAAATGGAGAATTAGCACTAAACCATGCTCTTGTAGTGTTAAGTTCTTGCAGCTTGTTATAACCTCTCGCTCTTTTTTTTTTTTTGGAAGATTAAACGCCTATATCTTCACATTAAATTAATTTAAAACACATCCCTCTAGGCTTAAAATGGAGAATCAAGAGTGTACCATTCCCCCTACCTCCTGGTCCAGCCTTAAAACTGCTCTAAACAACTAAATTGAACCAACAGAAAAATTAAACAGACAATTGAAAGCTGAAATCAAATACTTGCTACAATTCCTATATTTAACAAGCACACTTTACCAGTAACAGTAAAACAAACACTAGGTGGGGGCAGGTAACTTGAGAATTTTGTATAAATTAGCTTATACACAGTATCAACACAAAAATATCTTCATTTAATTCCATAGAATTTAAGAACTCTTCATTATCCATGCTTGATAATGGCTCGTGACATTAGAAAAGGTACAGTTTTAGGTCAAGGTAAGATAAAGAAAATAGAAATTGAACGCCTCAGGATCCTGAGCATCATATTGTTTTTCAAAAAAAAAAAAACAAAAATGATTTTAAACTGGTTAGGTGTTGCAGTATCGAAGAGCATCAAATTGATTTGAAAAAATGAAAAGCATCAACTTCAGACTATGAAAATTTCATTTAAAAAAAGGAAAGCAAGTTCAATTACATAGTTTTTATCTAAAAAGTTTTTAATTTCTTTGTCCAAAATCATATACCATCGATATTCTATCAAATCTCGATTTACAAGTGAAACCTAAGTAAATTACAAATATGACCTAACTAAACCATTCGAGTTGAGACCAATCGACGTCAAGCCCAGATATTGTCCTTCAATAGAAGGGCGTAACATTAAGCAAAGTTTTAGGCTAATATTTTGCTCTACTTCTGTACGATTTTATTTTCAAAACCACAACACTCAAAAAAAGCATGGAAATGATCACCGATCATCTCAATAAAGAACTTTAGTACTTGACCTGTTAAGAGCGCCGAGACACGTCTAGGGTTAGAGAGGTGCGGCGGGTCGCACCTGGGCAGTGACGAGACAATCGAAGACGGTCGCAAAAGTTCAAGGGCACAATCACACGTGAGAGGTGAAGCGTGAGATGTCTCAGAGCGAGAGGCGAGCGCAAGAGAGAGGAGATTGCATTGAGAGAAGAAAGAACGCAAGAGATTGTTTTAAATTCCCGGTGAAATGAAGAAGAAAGAAGAATGAAAGATGCTACTATACAATTTAATCTGGACCGCTTATCAGATTTTGATCCAACGGCCCGTGATTTGTGACAACTGGGGGCAGCGAAAATTGGGGGGCAGCGGAACGCTCCTCAAGATATATATATATAGAGAGAGAGAGAGTTTTGCTATGGTGAGTTGCAACTCACCAAAGGGTCGGTGAGTTGAGATCAAAATTCCTAGATTTAGTTTAAAATGACCAATCCAAACCGTCCAATATGATCTCTCTATTGAAATCTCCATGCAGACCAAATTTTATAGTTCTTTGGAATTTTTAAGAATTTTTTTCGGATTTTTAAAAACTGTTGTTTTTGAACGGTTCAGAACTAATTCGAATAACAATTTTCTAAAATTTTAAAAAAATACTTAAAAATTTTGAAAAAATGTAAAATTTGATCTGCATGGAGATTTCAATAGAAAGATCATATTGGACGGTTTAGATTGCTAATTTTGAACTAGATTTAGGAGTTTTGATCGCAACTCAACATAGCATTGATGAATGCTTTAAATCCGGTATCAAATAAATTTATATACCTTGTTTTACCTCACTAGTCGTTCTGGTAAAGCTAAGGGTCGAACCCAAGGGACGGTACAATTGATTACTAGACTTTACTTTCTCACAAAAGCTAGACAAGACAATTTTTATGGGATTTTGGATGATTAAATCTAAAGATGCAAGTAACTAAATTATTTTTGGTGTTTTCTGGACTCTAAATAAATTCAAGAGATGTCCTAGGATTTAGGATTCATTTAGTTTAGCTTTGAAGCTCTTAGTACACGTGTTTTCACACGGACAGCAAGGATTTCGGACCGAAATGTATAGATTTCGGACCGAAATCTATATAAGTCGCTCCGAAATATGCTCCAAACTCTCTGTTCTGACTTGATAATTTAATACCACCTTTTATGAAGGTTACTTGTCGACCAGACCTAAATTCTAGCCTCAGCCGTCGCAATTTTGGTTTTAGACTTGGTTTGGAACTCGATTTTTACCACGTAAATGACTAAGCCTAAACTTTCGTGTCGGATTTTAGTTACTTAAGTTTATCATGTTGGATTTCCAGAGGTATTTAAAGTCATGTCGGATCAGTAAAAGCTACACCTTTCAGTTGTGAACTAACCTCCTCTTTCGAGCGTTTGGCTTACCTCAAATACTTAATCAATCATGTGTTTAGTCTAGTTTAATGCCCTAAAGACGTCGTGATTCATCAATAGGTAAACATCAAGCAAACAAATAATATAACTAAGCATATCAATAGTTCTCAACACGATAAATCACATAACATAGCAATCAATCAAGTCATCACAAATACTAAACTAAACTACTACTTAGCCCTAAGACATAATTAACTAGCCTAACATGCAAGTAAAATAAGATACAAACTCCATTTGATCAAAATATCAAGAGAAAAGGAAAGAATAAACCAAATATCGCTTCTAACTTGAGATATCGATCGCCTAGAGCCGTGGTTGGATCGGTTCTACCGCTGTCGCGTCCAGAATTGCCCCAAATTTGCTGCCATGGTCGTGCTCCGCTGCGAGAGATGGAATCCTACGCCTTTCGGCGTGAGAACGGTAGTGGAAAAGGTGAAAAAAAGTGCTATGGAAGGTGGGATTCAATGGTGGAGAAGGATGATCATTTTTCTGGTCGAAATTCGTGCCTAAATACACCAGAAAAAGACCAGGAGGCGGCTAGGGCAAGAAATCTTCTTTCCTTCTTCGAAACTTGCCAAATTTCACTTTCCATACATGGATTTCGGACCGAAATGGGAGAATTTCGGACTGAAATCAGAGAATTTCGGACCAAAATCCCAGAATTGAGCTCTGATAGTATTTTGACCATAATTTCTTCATCCGGACTCCGATTGAGGTGATTCAAAGATCGTTGGAAAGCTTAGGATGAGCTCTACAATGCTAGGGACTCCATTCAGTTATCGTCTTCCAAAAAATTCTCCTTTTTACGCAATTATTCTGTCCAATCCACCAAATTCCTACAAAACAAGTCAAATTTTACGACAGTACCCAATCTTGACAATTATAACACAAAAACACAGTGAATATCATTAGTTTGAGTAGTATTTGGGTGTTAAGTACGGTCAAAATACATATATAAATAAGAAATATCAAGCATAACTCTCTATATATATATATATATATATATATATATATTAGAATTATATGGAACATTCGCTTTTGAGTCGTGACAAAAGGAGAACCCACGAGAGCCGTGAGAACAGGAGAACCTGAGAAGGCTTTTGTTTTTGGTACTCGCACACTGGGCAGTATACCAGTAGAGTTCGAGCGAGTTAAGGACAATTCAAATTCAGTTCGAATGTAATTTGAGTTGGTTCGAGTCAAATTAATTAGAAACACTTTTGAATTTTTTTTTTATTAATTCAAACTCGGTTCGTATCCAACTCGAGTTGGCTTACAAGTCACGAGGCATCTAAGCATGTGTATTTTAAAATATTTTTTATTTAATTCACATATTATTTTAATATTAAAACTGATTGATATATGCAACATTATAAACAATAAAATTTTTCTCATATTTATTTATTTTTATCAATTGAAGCAAAATATATCTTGAAACTTAATTTATAGCATCTTACAATTATCTAAAATGAAATTTTCATAAATATTTTATTAGTTTTAATACTTATAAATCATGTTGATAATATTATTTGAAATACAAGTTTATTATGTTACGAATCGATTCACGAGTTGACAAACCGAATTGAGCTTGATCCAAATTCGACTCGTCAAATGAACAAGCTGGTGTTACTCGAGTTGTTTACGTCGACTCGATCGAGTTACAACTAGTATTTTCAAATCGGGTTCGAGTAACACGAGTTAACAAGTTTTTTGTTCTATCCCTGCTCGCACACAGGTACACGTGAAGTTACCAACGTGGTCGTATACTCGTATGACTGCTGGACTGCTGGTTGAGGTTCGGCTGCTATAGTGCTATTGCTGCGTTTCTCTGCCAATCCTGTCCTGCGCAACGATGATGTGGTGCTGCACGCAAGACGATAAACTTCAAGGGTGTGTTTGGATAAGCAAGAATAAGGATTTGGATAAGAATAAGCTTCAAATTTTTTATTCTTGTGCAATTCAAACAACACAAGAATAAGGAATTTGGGCTTATCCGGCCCCTTATTCTTATACTAACAAAACTATGAAATTTGAATAAGAATAAGAATTGGCACGAGATTCTAAATCCGGCCCTTTATTTCTTATTCTTATTCTTATTCTTATTCTTTCTCCATCCAAACACATCCTTGTTGTTTATCTGATGGAGTGTTTCTCTACGTGCCTAATCAAATTATCAATTTTAAAATTAGGGATATCATCGGAAGGAAAAATAAATAGAGGATTTAATTTTAAGGTAGCTGAGAGGAGCGGAGGCAAGACGGTTTAATTTTGTGAAATTAATTAAATACGTAGATCGGATGGAAGAAAGAAGAAAGAATTAAAGGGATTTGTTTCTAACAGATATCGTGATATGGCTGTCAATGGATACGGTACGGTACGGTATGAGATATTTTTATATCCGCACCCGTTAAATTTTTCTTTACCCGTACCCGTACCCGTTAAAAAAGACTTTACCCGTACCCTACCCGTATCCGTTAAAAATTAACGGTACGGGTAGGGTAACGGTACATAATGGGTAATAATAATATTATTAATTTAATAAAAAAATATATAATGTTCTAAATAAATAGTATCAAATAAATATATAGATAAAGTAAAACATTTAGATAATATTTTAGATATAACAAAAATCATGAAATTTATTCTCATATCAATTGAATTCAAAAAATCTATATAACTAATTATAAATTATAATATAATACAGAGTGTAAATTAATTTTTTCATCATCATAAATAAATTTGGATGATTTGGATGAAAATCGAAATAAATAACATATCTTACGAAATATGCTAAAAACGTGATTATATATACATATATGTTTGTAAAATATTACCCGTTAGATAATGGGTACGAAATAGCCCTTACCCGTACCCGTACCCGTACCCGTACCCGATAAGTTAACGGAAATTTTTGTTTACCCGTATCCATACCCGTTAGTCTAACGAAAATAAAACTTTATCCATACCCACCTTATCGAATACGGTACGGGTAGGGTAAACGGGTTTCATTGACAGCCCTAATCGTGATTTTATCTTTGGAAAGAACTAATTAAATTGATTTGATGGAGTTTGAGGACGTTGAAATTTCGTCAAATCAAATCTCTTGATTATTTTTTTTTATTCCGATCACAATTAAGATCTATATCAAATTCAATTCATACCTCAAATTTTTCATTATTGTCGGGTGCTTGACTAACACTGAATTCTTTAGTCGGATATAAGGTTAAAAGTTTTTTTAAAAATTTTGACTCGTAAGTCGTATCCCATTCGTTATCTAGCGAAAGTACGTAGGCAACTAAATCAAAGGCTAGAATGCTTAAATAAAACGGATTCCATGGTATATATGCTTCTGTTTAAAACAACCTATATAAACCTATATGTATATATGAATTTCTACGTATACTTTTTATCGGTCAAAAACTCATAATGCATTTAGATGATTCTTAGTTACTTCAAACCGATTTCTTATATATCCAAATCATTCTAAAATGCTGACTTGACTAGTGTCAAGCATATACAGGGGCGGAGCCAGGATTTTAAGTCGGGGGGAGGGGGGAGGGGGACAAGGTATGGAGTGCAGTAGCAGAGGTGAAATAAGACTGTGGAGGTACAAGGCAGAGGTGAAATACACACGGCGGAGGTGAAATTACATGGGGTGGAAGGAGGTTTTGTGTTGAGACTTGAGAATTTCTATTTTGAGAAGGAGACGGACATGGTTATAACTAGGCTTTTTCATTTTGGGCCTATGACTGAGGGGGCATAGATACTAACTTCATTCAATTTGTGCCTATGACCGGGGGGGGGGGGGGGGCATAGATACTAACTTCATTGATTAAACCCCACATCTTAATATAATTTTGAAGAAAATTTCAAATGACAGGGGAACAATGCCCAACTTGGCACCCCCTGTCCCTCCGCCCCTGAGCATATATATATATATATATATATATATATATATATATATATATATATATATAATGGATATAGTACACTGATGTGTACGGATCGTCCCTGTACACATGAATCGTTTTTTAATATCCAAAATTCAAACGGTCAATCCGAACCGTTCAAGTTGTTCTCCATATTGAAAAACCCAGATAGACCAAATTTTATATTTTTTCGAATTTTTTTGCTATTTATTACGATATTTTCAAATTGGAGGGCCTGAAATACTCCAATTATAGTGTTTTTTTAAAATATCATAATAAATAGCAACAAAATTCAAAAAAATGTAAAATTTAGTCTATTTAGGTTTTTTAATATGGAGAATAACTTGAATGGTTCGGATTGACCGTTTGAATTTTGGATCTTGAAAAATGACTCATGTGTACAGGGATGATCTGTACACATCAGTGTACTATATCCATTCTCATATATATAGAGAGAAAAAGAGTTTTGCTATGGTGAGTCGCGACTCACAAGAGGGTCCGTGAGTCGCAGTCAAAACTCCTAGATCTGGTTCAAAATGACCGATCCAAACCGTCCAATATGATCTTCCTATTGAAATCTCTATGCATACCAAATTTTACATTTTTTTAAAATTTTTAAGTATTTTTTCAAAATTTTAGAAAATCGTTAATCTAATTAGTTCTGAACCGTTCAAAAATAACTGTTTTTTAAAATCCGAAAAAAATACTTAAAAAATTTCAAAAAAATATTAAATTTGGTCGGCATGGATATTTCAATAGGGAGATCATATTGGACGGTTTGGATCGATTATTTTGAACCAGATCTAAGAGTTTTGAGTGCGACTCACCATAGCAAAACTCTCTCTCTCTATATATATATATATTGAATGTTGATAAAAAACAGCTGAGAAATATTTAGAAGTATTGGGGATGACAGTTGCATATTACTGTAACTGTCCTATATCCGCATAATTATTCACAATAAATATTTTATGTTTGTTTATGTGTATATATGGATATGCATAATTATCACAGAAGTTAAAATTACACATATACTAATACACATAATTTACAATTTTATAAACTATAAACATATTCTAATTATGATAAAATATTTAACAATATAATATTCTTATTTTTTTTCCATTGAAATAGTAATATATTTTATATACTTGTTATCAACTAAAATATTTCCATGTATATTTTATCATTCTCAAGTGTTTCCTTTATCCGTCTTGAATATTCGAGTCTGTTTTTCAAGTCTAAATCCAGTTGAACTATATTTCATTTTTTTTTCCCCCAATATATCTATCGATAATGAATTCCACGTGGCAGCTTATTGGGTCCCGAGAAATTAAGTGTGCAACTGTGCATGGTGGCTCTCTTGCTGACACGAGGTATTAATATTATAGTGCTAACTTCGGAGATAAGGTGGCGATGATATATATATTATACCTATATAAAGTTAAATGGGGTAGTTTGACCCTATGAACAGTAACTTTTTTCTTTTTTCCTGTGAATTATCTGGTCCGTCCATCCATTGATTGAATGGTTGGATTTCCAGATCTCTGATCGGTGGCTATGGATTGGTCAACGGTACAACGGGTGTATCTGGACCGTCCATTATGATCGTACGGACAGATTTGAGAGAGGTTTTACGGACGGTCGACACGTGCGCATGCATCCTCTCTTATTTGGGAGAGAGAGCCTACAGTTATTGAGGTTCGGACACCTATTCATGCATCCTCTTTTATTTAGAGCTCGCTGGTTAATGCTTTTCCCCTCTTTCTTACCGTACCGACTCTGAATTTCCCCTCTTTTGTACCATATCGATCGCCTCTCTTTCTCTCTTCCTCTCTTTTTACGCCGATCTCTCCCGGCGTACATACGTTAACCATGACAATCGACCAAAGATCCTTGCTCTCCCCACCACGAGGAGTCCGTACATATCTCACTTCCTAGGATTTTGTCCACCGTGCGCCGTCTAGCGACGAGAACTAGGGACTGACCCTTATGCCCATATTTTGTCGTCAATTTGATCGCATTTCATCCTCATGTTCCTCCTCCTCTTCTCCGGTCTGAAACCATAAAACCCTAGAAATCGGCAAGCTCCGTTTATACATTAGTTATCTCTTCATCGCCTCCTTTCTCTGCCTCTTCAGTTTCTGAAAGGCTCAAACGCTGTCAATTTTGCGATGGTTCCCTCCTTCTCAGGTCTGTCGCTCTCTTCCTTTGTATTTTTTCCCCCCTTCCTTTCTGGATTGTGTTCATCTTCTAACTTTCAGCGTCTCTTTTTTCTTTTATTTGTCTGATTTTGTTGTTGTGCTTACAGATTTGTTGTGTTTTCTGATGTTCGTTTCCATTATCACGTGTGTTTACTTCGTTTCCTTTCACAAGCCCTTCCTCTCTCCTTCACGCAAGGTACCTCATCTCCTCTAATTTGAATATAATTAAGCAATTTGTATTTTTGTATTTCCTTATTTTTGTTGAATTTTGGCAAAATCTGAAGGAAAAATGTTCGGGTATATTCCTTAAAATAGAAATTTTTAAGAGAATAAACCAATTTCGTATTGTCCATATTGTGTTCATATGGAATGGATTGAAAAACTTTACAAACATGGTGAGAACACCTTTGTATCTTGAAGGTTTCTCTGAGGTACAATGGGTTTTTATCCATCTTACGGGAACTTCATTTTTTTACTGAGTTTTACATGCAAAGCAGAATTCATTCACTATTATCAGTAAGAGTGCTTATACTCCACTAATTTTTCAATTTTCTTTATTAGGTGGCACTTTTGAGCAATGTCTACCCTCCAATCTCTCTCTCACATGTCATAATTGTAAACAAATTGAAATGACAATTCTCATTTTCAAACTTAATGTATGTTTTAGTTTAAATAAATCGATTTGGCTGGAATTATAATCAATTGATTGTATGAAATGAGCATTGAATTTATTATCACCTTCTTAGTTTGACAAAAAAAAAAAATCTTATCTAATAATTATATGCCAGTTTGAAAGTCGAAACTTGATCTTAAAAATATGATACTATATCTCTCTGACAACACTTACAGAAACCAAATTGACGTATAAAAAGGCAAACATAGGGCAAATAGACATTTAACAAAAGACAATTGTTTAGGTATATACATAGCAATGATATAAATTAAGACAAATATAATATTTGATATATCATTTTCATTGCAAAATCTACCTACTGACGATTTGTCAATTTTCTAGAAAATTAAGGACTCCATAATTTTACATTACAAATTCGGTACTGGTATAGAAAACAGTAAATCAGAGGAGTTAACGAGAAGTAGGCTAAAAGGAGGGTTTTGTAAAGCAAGAGCAAGTCTTCACTTCTGAAGGATGGTTTTGTAATTTCACTATGTGCTAGGGACCAGCCAGGATTACATGTGGAGCGGCAAAGGTTTCCTGATGGAGGTTGGTTCCTTGATGTTGCTCAGTTCTTGGTTACTTTCATAAGCAAGGTGAGTTTTTTTTTTTTATATATCATTTATATGTTTTGTGAATTTCTTGCCGCTGGTACTTAAGCTCCGTATTGTTCTTCTCTATTCTTACCAAGATACCATTGGGTTATGTTCTTTTGTTTCTGGAGGGAAACTATTGTAGGTAAGACCTCCTTTTCTTTTCTTAGTTTAATGTGAGGAATTGTAGAGTTTCTACATTTGTATTATGCAGTGGTTGCTAAATATTGATTTTGTATTTAGCACCTCTCAAAAAATATTATTATTTTCGTCAGCTTTGTGCTTCTCTTTTACCACAAGGTCCGCGGGCATCAATTGTTTTATTTGCATCTTTTACTCATGTTATCGTTGTATTTATCTGTATTACCAAATGTCATAATGTCATTGTTTGCTTGAATGAATTAAAATTCACATGATTCTTACTTCCCAAATTTTTGCATGTGCACAGATAAATAGAAAAATGGAGTTTGTGTTTGCCAGTCATAGCTTTGATGTCTGGGAGACCTGGATGCTAGAAGGTTCTTCTTTAGAGGAATGCAACAAGGGGAAGGGGATCTACGATTTGAGGTACTTTAAATGGGCTTTTTGAACTGAGATATGTTAAATAGGGATTTAGACAAAGAAATTGATTGATTCATGAGGTTTTCATACCAACAGCATTAGTCAATTCTCATACCCCTGGGCAGATTGTAGCAACAATATATTTTGTTGCTTTAGTATCTATTCTAAATTTTTAATTGTATAGTGTCTACGTAAATTAGTCTTTGGGCCGTGATATTGAGTGGGATGATATTTTTGTTTGCATAGATCTTTTTCTATTTCTTCTCCACTGGATTGTTTAGATGCAAAAAGCAGAGAAAGTTTCATGCAATTGAGTCGAGAGAGTTTGATTGAGTGCTTAAGCAATAAGGTATTCTCTTTCTCTCTACATTATTTTTATTTGTTGTGTGAGCATTCAACGATCTTTCTTGATGCTCGGCAACTTACAAATTGGTTACATATACTCTTTTTTGGTGCTTACCTAAGATAATTGTTGTCTTTTATGTATTGGGTGTTGTCAGTAATCAACAAATAGAATTGATCTCTCTCTTAGAATGTTGGCATGTGATTCCCTTATTTTTAATTGGAAAAGTCAGGCTAGATTGGATTAGTATTGTTAATGGTTCATACTGTAGAATGATTCAGTACAACTTCATTATAAGTGCAAGATCAAAGATTATTTGAGATAATAATGGATAAATTAAGGCTTGACTGCATCACTAATGATCGATTGAATCAGTTTGCCTTATAATCGGCATATTTTATTGTACTTTTTCAGGGAGTTGGTGTCTCTGCAAGGTTTCTTGCCTGCTAAAATTCTAATCCTAATCGTTTAGAATTATTTTCTTCCGAGGTAGTGGTGATGCAAGGGTCGATCACAACCCAGTTAATTACTTTGTTACTTTCTTCTTTGCTTTGCGCAAAATAAATCTTGTTGCTTGCTTTTCCATTCTCACAAACTTGACATAAAAGGTATATGTTGTAGTTGGTACAAAAAAAAAAATATGTACTTAAAAATTAGTGCTCTTTTATTTTATTTCAATGAGCTTAGTCCCCTTATTTTCTCTGGTTTCTCTAATTATTCTTCCTCTTTATAGATTTTAGGCATATATTCCTTTCCATATCTCCTTTCTTCTCCAACTTCAGCTTCTTATTTCTTTTGCAGGTTGTGTGCTTGGAAATTTCAGCATTTGGGAGCTACTGTCGCTAAATCTTCTAGGTCATTTGTATTTATTTTGTTTTATAAGGTATTTTTTCTGCTTTATTTTACCAGTGTTGTAGGATACTATGTCTTGCCTTTATTGAGTCTCTGTTGTATCCCTTATTTAGCTCTGATTCATAGGATCTGATTGTTTCTTTGGTTCTCATTGTTGTACATTTAGGTGCTAAGCAAGAAGACATCATGGAGCATACTAAGGAGGTGAGCTTTGGGACCTCCGACATTGTCTCACCGTTGTTTAAGTCGTTGGTCTGTGCCTCTTTCAGGTTATCATTGGTTTGTTTTCTCCGTCTCATCTATGTAGTTGACTACTAAGTGCTGAGCATTGAGCAGCTAACTTCTATTACCTTTTCTGTATCTTTAGACAACAACCCAGTTTGATATTGTTCCATGTTCTCCTTTTTTAAAGGCAACATTGCATTGTTCCTTTTTAAGTTTATTCCTTAGCTCATTTGTAACGATTTTAATAATTTCTACAAAGATGGTGCTAGATATATGACAATAGGAGAGGCGAGGGAAGCAAAAAAAAGTGAAGGAAGCATTCTGTTAATCTGATTTCGTGAAGGCTCTTTGAAGGTTTGCTAATTTTTTTTTTATTTCAGCTCAAAATTATTACCTCAATTTTGTTTTTGGTTTCTTTTATTGTGGGAGTTTATATTGTTAACATGTACATTATTGGCAGTTATTTTTGTTTCATGTTTTGATTTTCATTTGTCTAGGTAAAGTGCAATAAATTGGGTTGAAAAAAAAAATCGAATTTCACAATTAGGTTGGGGATTCATTTACATGAGTGCTATAGATAAACAACTCAGTATAAAGAGTTTTCTAATTGTTTAACTTTTGCAAAAAACTTCAATTTCATTTTACTTTGTCATATTTCATGTTGCTTAAAGCTTGGTGTCTTATCTGACAACAAGTTAAGAGTTAATGTAATTTCATGATGATTAGAGAGTTCTATGTAGAATTTAATGACATAGAAAAGTAATGATAAAGGTATCCATGTGACAGTAATTAACAATGATAACATAAATAACTTGGTTCCAGCCAATGCATACTATACTTACCAGTATATAAATTTTGAATCACTATATAATGTTAAAGTAAAACCTCAGCATGAATATAAAGTATATTAGTTACAATTTTTTTTAGTTAATTCATTAATTAATTAATGATCATTTGGGAATTTAACTTTGGCTTGCTTTGTTTCTTGATTCTTTGTTGTAGCTAACTGTTACTCATAACAACTGACAGAAGTCCTGATTTAAGCCCATTGGTACCATATTCTGCATACTTTCATCAGGTAAGGCAACTTTTGACTTTTTTTTTAATGTAATTCCCGAATTGATTTGCATTTCAATCCAATAGGATGTTTACTTATAAGTATGTCATTATATTCTTTGTTCCTCCAACTTTTTAGTTGATTTTTGTACCAGTATCTGATGCTGATAACAATACGTGTCATTGTATAATTTACTTTGTAAGAGAATATTTTAAAATTGTCATATCCTAAAAGAAATTATGATGAAAATAGTATCTACGTATGCCAGCATCTTAATCAAGGGTTGTGTTTATTTCATACTAGCAAGGTTATAGAAGTTTTTACAATGTGACTTCCATTTGTGATTCTTTTATCCTAAGATAATAAACAACAAATGCATTGATGCTTTTAGTGCACCTCTATTTTCGTCTTACATACTGAGTGCAAGAGTAAAGGCATGCTTATGTCATTTATTAAGACGCCAAGTTCTACTAATTTTGTATTTAGTATGTTATCTAAGACAGTTGATTATGTTCTTTATTCTTTTTTATAAAATTATAGTAGAGTGTCAAGTTCTTCCAAGGAGCATAAATGTCGGGGACATCGGTTTCGATTTCAAGAAAATTCATGGGGCTCTACGTTATCATTTCTTTTCTTAAACTATGTTGTTTTCTTTCATATTTCTCTCTGATTTTATATACTGTCAAAAAATTAAACACATACGGTTCTAATAAATGTTACACTCACGAATACCTTATAGTAAACTATGTTTTGGAGAGGTCGCGGCGAAGCCGCGACGGATAGAGTCCCCTAGTGTATAGTCAAGCAAAAGGCATTTGTCTTCTTATAATCGCAACATCATTTTCCTTTGTTTAAATAAATGTTCCTTTTTTCTTTCAAAAAGTTCCCTTTTAAAAGGTATTGAAATAGTGTGGAGAGGGAAGAAAGAATCATTGAAAGTAGGTAGAGAAGAAAAAGAAAAGAAAAGGAGAAAAAGCAGATAGCGATTTGAATTATGACATCTAACTAATTTTTAATCCTTTGATTATAACCACTAACTTATTCAATGAAGGTAATCATTTTTCCGTTCTTTAGTTCACATCCCAAATAGAATTTTCTATGCACTTCTAATGTAGCGAAGGATGTGGTATGCGGTGACCCACATGCACAGCAGAAAATATCGTGTTCACTCTCTCTCTCTATCTATCTGTTTTTCCGGATTTTCCAACACAGTTTATATTAGGTTCAGCACACAGAATAGAAAATTATAACTCAATTAATGAAAAATTACTTAATATGTCATGTGTCTCGTAACAAAAAATTCTTTAAAGAAATTTGCTACCTCAAAATGCAAGCTCTGTTTTTAATTTGGTACGTAACTATTGGCATCATATACACCGTGATGATGTCAAGAATGCTTTTGTTGTGAAAAAAAAAATTATTATTATTAAATTAATTAATATAAAACATCATAAATTAAAAGGGGTGACTATTTGGATTACTCTAAATCGAGCTCACTAGACGCTGCCAAAAAAGAATTTCAAGAATACGCATGCTTTTCGTCTTCTCTATTATGTACCCTTTCCATTTCTTTTTCTTTCATTTTCCTCGCTAAGAGAGTGTCAATCTTTGACAAAAGGTGTTTTAGTTCAACATTTTGTAAATAAATATATAAGTTGGATATGAGGTAAATCATTGTGTTTCAAGTGGCGCTCTCGAGATATCTTCCGAAATGGGTATAATTATAACTCGATATACATCGTGGAGTCGAGTATCAAAGTACTCAGAATCGTTGTAAAAAAAGAAAAAGAAAAAAAAGTTTTGGCATCCTCATCCATTAATTAGCACATTTAACATGCTTTCAATATTGGCCCAACTGATCCCAACACTTGGGCTAATAAATTAGTGGGCCCATGTTTGAATGGAATCATTTGATTGGGCAAATAAGAAAAAAAAAAAACCCTCGCTGTAATTTTCTTTTATTTATTTATTATTATTTTTTTGAAGATAAGATGCTCGCTGCAATTTTCTTTGTTTCGCCTATTACTGGTGAAGTACAAAACTCCTTTGAAACAATTCCTTTTTTACCCAACTTTGCACAAAACTAAATTTCAAACATTTCCTTTCTTATCTTTTTCAGCCAGTAATGAATATTATTTTTTTTATAATGTATTTTTGTATGATAAGATGGCAGTTAAGTCTCTCGACTTATCCCTACTACTTATTAAAATACTAATCCAAAGATCTATCCAATTTTGAATCCAAAAATATATCCAATTCTTAGTTACAACAATATGATTTATTGATTATCATAATCTATTTTGACGAAAGATATAGATTTTACCTCAGAGTGAAAAGAATAAGCTCTATGCTTAAAATGAAAAGAGAGTTGAATGTTAAAATGGAAAGAGTATTAATACAAAAAAAAAAAAATTATTTCGTTAATATAATTTTTTTTAGTCAATCTGAATAATGCGGAGAAGATAAAATCAGAAAATATATTAAAAAAAAAGAGACAATCTACTTTGCAAAATTATTGTCATAAATTCTATTTTGATGATTTTATAGTTTTTAGAATTTTGCCCGCACAATGGGTGGGATGTTTCCTAGTTTTCAAATTAAACGTCTGTAATGAAGTTATAATGCATTTGTACCGAGCTAAGAGTATAATCAAACAAGATAAAAACTCGATGAATGCTTCAAATCTTTTGCATAAATAATGATTTCCAAGTTTTCAATTTTATATAAATTGTTGAAGTCATATTTCATATATACGAAGGACGGATCAGTCTTATCTATACCTAACTGTTTTGTAGAACAAAATCAGCGAACAAAAATAATAATAAATAGTAGCGAAACATATTGCTCCCGTACAACATTTTGAGGTGGATAGCTACTTAATACTACCAGGCTTATTTCAAATTTTTTTGTTATTGCGTCTTGAGAGCAGTATAACGAGTTAATTAATTTAAGCAAAGACCTTAAGATTACTATAAATAGTTTCAACACTAAAAACAATGTCTTTATAACTCTACTGATATTCTATGTTAATAATTTGCCAGCCCCTCTAGTAATTCACTCCAGAATGAAGTTAATGAAAGATAGCGACACTCGCATTTAACTTTTTTTTTCTTAAAGTTGAAGGAGATTTGTTATTTGTTACGACGTTTTATATGACTTAGTATAAGAAGTTACTTGATCCCTGGTCCTTTTGACACTAAATTCATTTTCTCTGACACATCAATTAGCTCCTCCCTTTGGGGAATCCAGATCCTGTGCCGCGCGGCACAATGTGTAGCGCAGCACAGGACCGTCCGATCAAATCTGGATGGATAAGGGAGCCCCGTGCATGTAACCAGATTGTGAGGCCCGAAAAAAAAACCGTCGAGATCTGATCGGACGGCCCGGATCCTGCGCTACAAGCTGTGCCGCGCGACACAGGATCCGGATCCCCTTTGGGTGTCCTGTGAAATTCAATTTTGGAGTACTTGTAAAGATACTTGGGAACGAGATACTATGCGAATTTAAAAAAAAAAAAATCCGCAGTGCAAATCTTTAATCCGTGGTCGTCCGATCAATGATGGATGCTCCGTGATTAATACCAGATCCGTCTAAATTTACGTGGCCCGTGAAAATCTACTCGTCAAGATTAAATCGGACACTCATCACTGAAAGACAATGCGGGTTTAAAAAAACCCGCAGAGGATCCGGGTCCAGATACTTGTATTTGGATTTTGAAGTCGATATGTCGACGACATTAGGAATAAAAATATTAAAGCATGATAATATAAATGGATTTGTTTAATTAATAACACGTGGTGACCAAAATATCATGTACTTCAATTGAAGGTGGCTACCTAAAATGAATGTAAATTAGGTTATATACTAACAACTTGGTCTTCTATTAGTTCGGAAGTAATGATTTATAACAATAAACCACATTAACAAAAGAGAAATGACTAAGATATCATCGTTGAATTTGCTTATAGAAAATAAGGATTACTTTACATTTCATATTAATCTTATGGATGTCGAACTCAAATTTTTAAAAAATTTTAATTACTATAAACGATAAACATGTTCGGAGCATTGAGTTTATTGTTTTTTATGCTATCAAAGTCAACAATTGATTATTATACGCAATTTGTCTGCAGGTCTTTTTAATAAAAATAAATAATGAGGATCAACCCTTTAAGAGTGCACAATTGGAGACGCGAAGCAGCGGGGAAGAGCAAAATCTAAAAAATAAAAATCGAGGCAGCAGCATGGGGGAGAAGTGAGAGCCACAGAAGTGTGTTTCCTATTACAGGAGGGCATCACCATCATAAAGTCGCAACGCTTAAATAATTGGCAGAGAGCGTTGCAGGGACTGTTCAAAGGGGACACCGAGAGAGGTTATGGCATGGAAACACAAACAAAGTCTGATTGGAAGTGAGAAAAGGCTATCTGTGATCCGTGCGTTTTGGTGCCTTTTTCTCAGGCTCTAGTTGAGTTGCGTGTGAAAAGCAGATATTTGGAGAGAGAGAAAGCTGTCTGTCTCTTTGCTAACGACTTCCACAGACTGTGTGCTCGAGATATCTCCAGTTGAGTTCAAAAGAATGTTTAATGCATTATTATGCATGGCGCAGTTTGAAGACTTTTGTGTTGAAATGTAATGATGATTCTGTGATACCAAAAAATCACTATTTTGTTTTTATTTCATTTCTTGTTTTCAGATTTACATGTGAATATTTTTTAAATCTTTCTAGCAATTGTTTTTCTATTTTCCCCTAATTTCGTTTCAGTACCATAAAAGTACTCAACTGTTACTAATATATTTTCTAAAAGAGATATCGAAGCCATTAAAGTAATTATATCTATATTAATATATCATAGAAAACAATCAAGGGCGTAACTTAATGAATGAATATTAGTTCCAGTAATATTTGAAAGAAAATTATGCATATCTTAAAGTACTTGATAAAATTTAATTCATTATAGTCAACACATTACATTACAATATTAACTCGATACAAAATTTCTATCAAGCAATGAAAAGTGATGCAAGAGAAGTATTTAATTTAAGTAATTACAGTCATTATACTGCGATACAAAAATTACTATTATTCACTCAAAAAAATAACGTGGACAAATATTTAATGCTACTTCAGAAATATCAGCATAAGCAAAACAACATTGTTCTAGTAGGATCGTGTCTCTCGTCGACTTTATTCAGTATTTTTATTTATATTTGATTATTTCTGCATAAGCAAATTAAAATTTATAATTTATAATGATGTTCCATTTCAGACTTTATTACTTCATATAGTTTTTAATGTTTTTTTAAGAAAATAAAAGAGGAGATATGGTACATCCAGCTTTACTTGTGCCTTTGTAATTTATTAATCGCCTGGGAATAATCTGAATAAAATTTCAACTTGAACCTACCATCATAATAATAATATTTAGGGAAATTTTGTTGATGACTAAATTTTGTAACTTGGTTTAAATTCATATGGTTTATTTAAAATTATGAACATGGATGAATAATAAGTCCGATTTAAAATTTCTGTCCACTATAAATTTGCTTAATATTTAATATATTTGTATATAATCCGTTTCAAACAGCGAAAATGCAATGCTTTGAATATTAAATATTGTAAAACATTTAAAAATTTATTGTAAATATTTTGTTCGAAAACTCTTTTTGGGAATTAAAAGCCACAATATCAAATGCAAAGGAAGGATAACTTCTGTGTGGTAGGAATTGGGGATGTGAACAGTTATATTAGAAAAAGTTTTTTTTTGAATATTTATGTTTGAAAAAGTTAAGTATGAAAAAAGATGGAGTCAATCGCCGGTCAGCACTCTCTTGATAAGATAGAGACTTAGAGAGAGATTAGGGAGGCGCAAAAGATTTTGAAGGAATGAAAAGGAAAGGTGAGAAAAAAAACAAAAACAAAAGGAACAGTGATAAAAGGAGTGTTAGAATAATTGTTCAAGAAAAGTATGAGAGAGAAACTAATTAAATATGTCCCAACTAAATGAAACCTTACGTATGATCTTTTTGAATTAAAAATATTAAAAGTTGCTCTGCCTCCATTTTGTGCTCTTTATGGTGTTTGGTACAGTAATTACATCGTCGGAATTAGAAAATTAGTCGGTCTTATCCGACTTTTCGGAAAAAAGGTATCTTGCTTTATTCTCCTAAAAAAATTACTGCCTTTAATATTCGGCCACAGCGTATAATTCTGAATCATTAGTCCAATAAAATTTAATGTCTACGTTAAATAACACACAGCACTAATAGTAGCAGGTGTGGATTATTTTTCAGATATTATATTCAGTCGCTACATCTTCTCTTATCAATTATTATTAGTAATTTTAACTTTAAACCTACGTGAGTATCTTCAGGAGAAAGCATACATAAACATGCGAGATTCATTAAAAAGAAAGGATCCAATACAACCATGCAAATATTGCTTTCATCTTTGGTATTCCGATCAATTTAAATGATTTGAGATTCAAGTAGCTCAATATATATATAATGTTGAACCAGCTCTGAGTGGAAAACATTAATAATTGGTTCTTAGTATTAATGTGGGTAGACAGCATTAAATTTCCATGTGAAAAGCAGCCATAGTATTTTTTTAATTAGGTTTATGCCACTGTAAAAATCAGAAATTTGAGAAATGCCATCACTAAATGATAAATTATTTTTATGCCATCACTAAATGATAAAATTAGATTTATGCCACTGGATAATTAATCTGACC
The DNA here is from genome assembly GCA_027562975.1 of Rhynchospora breviuscula. Lineage (NCBI taxonomy): Eukaryota > Viridiplantae > Streptophyta > Magnoliopsida > Poales > Cyperaceae > Rhynchospora > Rhynchospora breviuscula. Next base: position 32,573,145 of record CM050399.1, read on the forward strand.
ATTATACCCTTTTAAATTTGCCATTCTAAAATAATAAAATTAGAAATGTGCCACTATAAAATATTAAATTTTAAAATATGTCACCATTAAGTAAACAAGTGATTTTACGCCTTCAACAAAAGAAATAAAATTTCAAATTTTAAAATTTTAAAATTTAAAATCTCAAAAGTTGAAAATTTGAAATTTTAAAATAAAAAAAATTAAAATTCGAAATTTTGAATTTTGAAATTTTGAAATTCAAAATTTTAAAAATTTCGAAAATTTTGAGTTTGAAAGTTCAAAACTTAAAATTTTTAAAATCCAAAATTCGAAAATAAAAAAATTGTAAATTTAAAATTTGAAATTTAATTCATTTCAATAAATTTTTTTGTCATTTCTTAATGAGAGGGTATTTTGGACATTTTTTAAAAGTTAGAGTGGTATTTTTCTAATTTGAGTTTCATTTCTCTAATTTTCACCGAAAATAATGGCATAAAACTAATTTTAACTTTTTTATGGTGGCATAAAATTAATTTACATTTTAAGAGTGGCAAATCTCTAATTATTAACTTTTCATAGTGGCATATAACTAATTATTCTTTTTTTTATTATTGTTGTAAATTTCCGTATGAAAAATTGCCGGCATCAATCTTCTTGACAAGTGGTCCGTTATTGTAAAATTTCTTTATATATATATTTTTAACTTGATTTACATCAGAAAAAATAAATTAAAAGATGAAAGCACTATATATGTCAGAGTAGTTATTTATTATTATTTTTTTAAGAAAGATGGATCTTATCATTCAACTTTTTTTTTCTGAAATTAAAGGTGCACGAGGGATTTGAATCCTTAATTCTTTTGAGGTCAATCTAATGCTCTTACCACTCGAATACAAAATATATAAATAAAATTCATCAACTAAATTATAAAATTTGCATTTTTGTTAACGCAAAGGATAAATCGTGATAACTCGTACCAAAATCTATACTTTCCTCGTAATTTTATTTTCGGGTCCTTGTAAAGTTAACATGGCACTAAATTGGGATGAAAGAAATAGGACTATTTCCCGGTCAAACAGTTATGCACTTTCTCAATCAAATATTCAAATCCTAATTATCTCAATGCTTCGGTGGCGTACAGTGAGCTACGAGTCTGAACAGCTTTTTCGTCAAAGGGAGAATTTCTTGGTGTTGCATTTCTATACAAGTCTGACTAATAAATACCGAAAGTTTCCTGGAATTGGGTGGAATGGTCGATGCAAAAATGTGATGAAAAGAAAACTGGGTTGTGAATTTTCAAAAGTCCACTTGGTATTGATTAATTTGCCAAATAGAGCTCCATAAATAAGCTCACTATCATGCCGACTTCTTCTGGAAAAGCAATATCTCAATTTGGGGTCATGAACAAGTTTGGATTCTCTGGCATCGCAAAATGTCCAAATATATCTCTCTCAGGTTGACACAGCAGACAGCACACACGGATTTTCTATTTTATTATTATTTTTTTTGTTTCGTTTTTGTCCTTAAAATATCCAGTAACAACATGACTAGATTGCTATTAATTCAGTATGGAAGTCCTTTCGTTTTGACAATTGCCATATTCCACACGTAACGATTTAGATGCAAACCACTTCATTAATATAAATTTTGTTAAATTGTATGGCGTGTAAAATTGCAGACAAAATTTAATGGCTCTGAAATATAATCGTCTCTTGTGATAAAATATAAATTATCACTACAAAATTGTAATTATGAAAAAAATTTCAAGATATATTAAATCAAATTACTTTAAGATTCATCAGAGTGAGAATTTTTTTGTTCCCTTGCAAATCGCTTGCAGTTCGTCCATTGAACAATACTAGATATCTTACTTGTATGACCGTACTGTTAACTCTAGAATAACGACGGAGTCACTGACCATCCGTGTTGGACTCTCACGTTCTACTTGTTTGTGTATGAATAGTTGAATATTAATTAATCGATTATTATGAAGTTTCTTTACTCTTCAGTCTTCAATCACGAGTTCCTCGCTTTTATCACTAGATAAGTCTTGAATACTTGCGCAATTGTATAATTAACTTTAGGTATTAGTTGTCCAATTGTTTGTGCAACGTCATCATCATTTTCTCTTCCATTAAGTTATTACATAAGTGTGAGACTATTACAACAACGAACATATTGAAGAAATTTAAAAGATTTCCTTCTACATAACACTAAGTTTATGTAGAATTTTTATTACTCAACACATTATATTTATGATCAAACCATATTTTATTTCAAATTTGATATCTAATCGATAGTTATAAAATTATTATTCGCGTACCTAATACAAATAGAAATGGCATCCTCTACAGTAACTGCCGAGAGCAATTCAGGCTACTGTCCATCCGATCAATAATGGATGCACCGTGATTAATATCGGATCCATACGGCTCGTAAATCTTAACCGTCAAGATTAGATCAAACGGTCCTGATGAAGAACTACAAAGAGCATATAAATATGTAACTTTTATTTAAATTTTCCTTTGTAAAACTTTTTATTTACTTTTAATAAAATTTATCATCATAACACTCGCCAACCAACAATAAAGAAAAGTAAAATAAAAATTATCATTCGGTTGTTCGATGGAATTAGGTACTGGGAGTCTCACTCCAAGTCATCGGCCTCGTCTCAACAAAAAGCCAAGCGAAAAGTCCTCGAGTTGAATTTCACAAGCAAAAATTAAAAAGGTAACGCCTTGGCGTGGAATGTACCAACCATAGAAAATCTGGTGCACAAGTGAGAAGAGTTCTGTTCGCCTTTTTGTTTCATTTCTCGTTAAACTTTCATCTCGTTTGGAGAGGGAAAAGATTAAACCGCGTTTCTCTCTCTTCTCATCTCCTCTCCCTCTCTTAGTTCTCTGCCTTGAGTTCCTCAAACAACCACCAAAAAGTTCCCATGCTTTCATCCACAACTCCAATTTTTTAGTTCCCTGTTTTCTTCTCCCAAACCGACCTAAAAAGTGACCACATACACCTTTCCTCTCTCTCTCTCTCTCTCAATGCATGAAAAATACGAGTTCCTTCCCTGATTCTCTTGCTCGGCACTCCACGAGCATAGGTTGGATAAAACAAGGAACCCTGCTTTCCCAAAGAATTCTCCATTTCCATACAAAAATCCAAAGCTATTATGAGAGAATAAACTAGAGAAAGTAACGATAAATCTCCTCTGGCTCCAATCTACCTCTCCATCGCTCTCCATCTCTCTTTCTACGAAACCTAATTCGCTTCATCTCCGCAAACTCACAGAGCATGGGTTCTCTTATTGAATCCATGAAATAATAATCCCCTTTCCCTTTTGTCTAATCATAATTAGAAAACAGAGAAACAGAGCATATCTCTGTTGGGTTGACCTCCAATTTTACCACTGCCAAACTCCTCAAAATCCCGAATCAAATCCCAATTTCCCAGCTTTGAACTTTCCCAATTTGAAAACCACCCATGAGGGCGGATTTGAGCACAATTCAACAAACACTGACACCCGAGGCGGCCGCTGTTCTCTCCCGATCGATCGAAGAGGCCGCGAAGCGGCGGCATGGTCAAACCACGCCTCTCCATGTGGCAGCATCCCTCCTCTCCTCCCCCTCCAGTATCTTTCGCCGGGCTTGCGCCTCCTCGAGTGCGAACTCACCGCATCCTCTTCAATGTCGGGCTCTCGAATTATGCTTCTCTGTCGCCCTTGACCGGCTCCCTTCCTCCTCCAGCCCACCCAACTCATGCCCTCCAGTTTCCAACGCCTTGATGGCTGCTCTCAAACGGGCTCAGGCACACCAGAGGAGAGGCGGGTCGGGTTGCCCCGACACCCCGCAACCGCCCCTGTTAGCAGTCAAAGTGGAACTGGAGCAGCTGATTCTCTCCATTTTGGACGACCCCTCAGTGTCCCGGGTCATGCGAGAGGCTTCCTTCAATTCCTCGGCCGTTAAATCCACCATTGAAAATTCACTAGTTTCTACTTCACCTTGTACAAGCAATTCTCCACCGCAATTAGGACTTCCCCAATCCGCAACTATTCCATCAGCAATCCCCTCCCTAATTCAAAACCCTAATCTGAATTTGAATTCGAGTAGGAATAATCTGTATATGAATCCGAGATTGGCAAATGCTGTTTCCGTTTCGGCTTCGGCTCAACTGGTGGATGGTCTAGAGCGAGCCGATGAGGTGAAGAAGGTGTTTGATATAATGGTCAGATCCAATAAGAGAAATCCGATACTGGTTGGGGACTCTGATGTGGAATTCATTCTCAAGAAGGTGTTGCTTAAAATCAGTTCAGGTCAGGCACCGCTGCCGGTTAATTCCGCGCAGGTTTTGAATGTAGACCCGGATTTCTCAAAAATTTTGGAGTTGAGAGGTGTAATTGAGGAGAAATTGAGGGTGGCAAATGCAATTGTGATAAATTTGGGGGATTTGAGATGGTTGGTTGAGGGTCCAGGCCCTACTTTGAGTCCACCTGGTCGAGGCCCACCAGTTGTGTCGGAGGCAGGTCGATCTGCAGTGGCGGAGATTGCAGTGCTTTTGGGACGGTTTAACAATGAAGGGGATGCAAAGGTTTGGTTGGTGGGGACTGCTGCTTGCGCCACATACATGAGGTGCCAGGTTTACCACTCCAGTATGGAGACTGAGTGGGACCTGCAACCTGTGCCGATTGCTGCTCCACGGCCACAGTCGACGAATACCAGCCTGATTAATCCAAGGTCAGTTTTTTATTATCTTTCAATTTTTTGTTGTTTTTCTTTTGGGTATACTTGTTAAATGCTATTTTAAATCATAACGTCTTAGTTCTTTTTTGTAATAAAGGAGGTGGTACCATTATGCAAACTATGTTCTACTCTGTGCAAACTTTTAATCCCATACTGATTCGACATGATGCCGGTTCTCATTATTTTTAAATGTTTCTAAATGCAGGCTTCTTGGAACTGGAGGTGTTCTTAACAACTCGTTAAGCACGTCATCACCACTGAAAAATGTGGGGATCGGAATCAGTCCCATGCCATCAGCTGGTGTAATCCCCTTGAGACAGTGCCCACAAATTCTGCTAGGTAGCACCAACCCGACCCACCGGGGAAGCATGTGCCAGCTGTGCATGACTGGATATGAGCGCGAAATGGGAAAGCTTGTGGCTGAACAGTTCGAGAAGTCATCATCTGCATCTGCAACAACTGTGTCAAAGTCGGATTCGGGTCAGAGTCTGCCTCACTGGCTTCAGCTTGGTCCTGGTCGAGATGCCAAATCTGGATCTATCAACAACCCAGTTCAGGTCTCTTGGATATTGCTATTTAAAACTACAAATATCAAACAGCTTGCATCCGAAAGCATGCTATTTACAAAATTGCAGGAACTTAGTACTGTTTTCTTTATATATAGGCTAAGGATCAAGAGCTGATGTGGAAAAACCGCACTGAAGAATTGCAGAAGAAATGGCATGAGACGTGCTCTCGACTTCACCCGACCAAGCCTAACACAGGACAACCTACCCTGTCCATACCCTCTACTGGCCCTCCTATTCTTTCAACACCAATTGCACAGAATTTGAAACTAACTGCGGGAAGTACAAAGAAAATCATGCCACAACTCAAAATTCCTTCCAATCCTGAAAAACCATTGTTAACTTCAGGATTGTGTGACAATAATTATAAGTCCAAGAGCCCACCAGGCAGCCCAGTAAAGACTGATCTCTCGCTCGGCGGGCCCAAATTCTGGGAACCTTTGTCAGACCAGCAAAAGGCCAAGATAGCTGGCATTGCAGATATTGACTCATTCAAAAAGCTTTTGAAAGATTTAAAAGAAAAGGTGCCATTGCAATCTAATGCTGCATCAGCTGTTGCAGCAGTCGTGATCCAGTGCAGAGCAGGCAACAGCAAACGACGTGGTGTTGTGCCGAGGGGTGATACCTGGCTATTGTTTGTGGGGGCTGATCAAATTGGCAAGAGAAAGATGGCAGTTGCTTTATCAGAGTCTTTATTTGGTGCTGGACCTGTAATAGTTAGTTTTGGGGCCGGTGATCGTGTAGATCCAAAAATGAACTTGTGGGGAACAACTAGTTTGGATAGGGTAGTGGAGGCTGTCCGTATAAACCCATTTGCTGTTATCTTGATTGAAGATATTGACTGTGCTGACACGGTTGTACGTGGGAAAATTAAGAGAGCTATTGAACGGGGCCGTTTACCAGACACTCATGGGCGTGAGGTTAATTTAGGTAATGTGACATTTATTCTCACCACAAACTGGATTCATGGAGAGACAGACCCGGCACATGAGACTCTAATCCAAAATGAGGAGAGGATCCTTGATTTGGCTGATTCGGGTTCATGGCAATTAGAACTATCATCTAGCATTGTGGATGAATCTGCAAAGCATCGAGCAGATTGGCTCTGCGATGATGACAGACCTGCTAAGATGAGGAAAGAATCAGCACTCTCTCTTGACCTAAACTTAGCAGTTGGTTCTTGTGTAGATGACACGTGTGAAGGGTCTCGGAACTCCAGTGATTTAACAGTAGAGCATGAGCCAATTGACAAAGGTCGACTTGCTGTTAGATCCTTGATGCCTTCTCCTATTTTGGAATTGATTGATTTGGTTGAAGAAGCTATTCTGTTTGAGCCAGTCGATTTTGCCCCTCTGAAAAAGCAGGTGCTGGAATGTGTTACTTCAAAGTTTGAGGGCATTTTGGGTAACAGTTGTTCTATACGAGTTGATGATGAGGTCATTGATCGAATGGTTAGTGGAATTTGGGTCCATGGAGCAGAGCTTGAAGACTGGACTGAGAAGGTTTTGAGCCCCAGAATTCAGCAAGTGAGGCATAATTTCAGGTCTGCTGATAGGAAATTAGCCATACGGCTTTCAACTTCAGTATCTTATGCCAGGAAAGGGGATAGTGGCGGTTTGCCGGCAAATGTGATTGTAGCTGTTGATGGAAGGTGGTAGATATGGGGTTGGGGGGTACAAATGTTTTGATTCTTTGGAGGTAGATATGTAAATATAGGAGAGAAATCTTGTTCTTTACTAAAATAAGAAAAGAAAAAAAAAAAGACAAAATATGGGTGTTTAATGGGAAAGGAGAGTGGGCCCATCAGGCTTAATGGGGTTGATAGATATAATATGATGTATAACAAAAGCGTCATTTAATCATAAGTTTTGATTTATAGTTATATCCATTTTGAAATTCTTAAAGAGTTAACTCTGTGTTGCTAGAGGTGTGAATATTTCATAGATTTCAAATTGGTTATTGTCGGATTGAATTTGCAGGACCACGACCTTTAGTTAGTGGTTCTCCACTTTATTCTGCACATCTTCACAAGAATACTTAGAAAATTACGTTGTTGACACTTTTGGGTACATATTGGTAAGGAATTTAGTGATGTGTATAAATAATTGAAACGCTGGCTGGTTGCATTTCTTTTTTCCTCATATAAAGGTTCTTTATCTTATTATCTGACATTGGATTCACCAGAGATCTTTATGCCTCCCATGTGAATAATTGGTGGATGCTTCCATTTAAGGGTTTGTTGTGTGAACATTTCTCTTCTAGTACTATGTTTGAAGCTAGGGACATATTGTTGTTTTTATCCTGTAAAGGCCTCGTCCATAGATGTACTTTTCTGGAACCCTAAACTCCTAATTGTGGTCCAAATTAAATACAACTGCTCTTCTGTGGCTATTTCATGTGTTCCAAATTGTTGCAACTGTGGATATATAGAGAGAGAGAGAGAGAGAGAGATTGGCTAAAGTATACTCCAGCATACGGACGATCCGTATGCTGGAGTCGTTTTTCAAAATCTAAAATTCATACAGTCGATCCGAACCGTTCAAATTGTTCTCCATATTGAAATCTCCTAGGAAACCAAAATTTATATTTTTTCGAATTTTTTTGCTATATATTATGCTATTTTCAAAAAACACTATAAAGAAGTATTTCTGACCCTTCAATTTGAACATAGCATAATATATAGCAAAAAAATTCAAAAAATGTAAAATTTGGTCTTGAAGGATATTTTTATATGGAGAACAACTTGAACGGTTTGGATCGACTGTTTGAATTTTAGATTTTGAAAAACGACTCCAGCATACGAGTTTGATCTGTATGCTGGAGTATACTTTAGTCAATGTCTCTCTCTCTCTCTCTCTATATATATATATAGAGTTTTGCTATGGTGAATTGCAACTCACCAAAAAGCCGGTGAGTTGCGATCAAAATTCCTAGATCTAGTTTAAAATGACCGATCCAAACCGTCCAATATGATATCTCTATTGAAATCTCCATGCAGACCAAATTTTATATTTTTTTAAAATTTTTACGTATTTCTTTCGAATTTTAAAAAACTGCTGTTTTTGAACGGTTCAGAACTAATTAGATTAAAGATTTTCTAAAATTTCAAAAAAATACTTAAAAATTTCGAAAAAATGTAAAATTTGGTCTACATGGAGATTTCAATAGGAAGATCATATAGAACGGTTTGGATCGGTTATTTTAAACTATATTTACGAGTTTTGATCGCAACTCACCGACCCTTTGGTGAGTTGCAACTCACCAAAAGGTCGGTGAGTTGCGATCAAAATTCCTAGATCTAGTTTAAAATGACCGATCCAAACCATCCAATATGATCTCTCTATTGAAATCTCCATGCAGACCAAATTTTATATTTTTTTAAAATTTTTACGTATTTTTTTTTCGAATTTTAAAAAACTGCTGTTTTTGAACGGTTCAGAACTAATTAGATTAAAGATTTTCTAAAATTTCAAAAAAAATACTTAAAAATTTCGAAAAAATGTAAAATTTGGTCTACATGGAGATTTCAATAGGAAGATCATATATGACGGTTTGGATCGGTTATTTTAAACTAGATTTACGAGTTTTGATCGCAACTCACCGACCCTTTGGTGAGTTGCAATCAAAATTCCTAGATCTAGTTTAAAATGACCGATCCAAACCGTCCAATATGATCTCTCTATTGAAATCTCCATGCAGACCAAATTTTATATATTTTTGAAATTTTTACGTATTTTTTTTCGAATTTTAAAAAACTGCTGTTTTTGAACGGTTCAGAACTAATTAGATTAAAGATTTTCTAAAATTTCAAAAAAATATTTAAAAATTTTGAAAAAATGTAAAATTTGGTCTACATAGAGATTTCAATAGGAAGATCATATATGACGATTTGGATCGGTTATTTTAAACTAGATTTACGAGTTTTGATCGCAACTCACCGACCCTTTGGTGAGTTGCAACTCACCAAAAGGTCGGTGAGTTGCGATCAAAATTCCTAGATCTAGTTTAGAATGACCGATCCAAACCGTCCAATATGATCTCTCTATTGAAATCTCCATGAAGACCAAATTTTATATTTTTTCAAAATTTTTTGCTATTTATTATGATATTTTCAAAAAACACTATAATTGGAATATTTCAGACCCTTCAATTTGAAAATATCATAATATATAGCAAAAAAATTCGAAAAAATATAAAATTTGGTCTGCAAAATTTTTTCAATATAAATAACAACTTGAATGGTTTGGATTGACCATTTGAATTTTGGATCTTGAAAAACGACTCATGTGTACGGAAACGATCCGTACACATTAGTGTATTTTATCCATTCTCTCTCTCTCTCTCTCTACATATATATATAGCATATTTGAGAAGTCGTAAAAGGCTGACTTGACATCATAAACTGATTTATCAAATAAATAGATTCATTAACTTTTCATTAAAGAAAAACTAATTGTTAATGCATAAATGTTTGTGTAGTAATGACCATGTTTTGTGCTAACGTAAGCAAATAAAAAATTTCTTATGTTGAAGGATGTTTTATTGAGTATATGACATTAAATCATATGAAAGGCCCTCTATACTTTGTTTGAAAAAATGATGGTGGAGTGACATGATTGTGATAAATTAAAATTACTGGATGATTATTAAAACTTGGACCATTAGTGACATAGGATAGAGTTAAAATAGCGGAGATAATTTAACTAGGTTTAATCAAACCCAGCATACATTGTAATGGAGAGGGTGAAGACCTAAAGCTTTAAGACAACAGGACGCACAAAAGCCCACATTGACATCTGTTATAGAAGAACAAGGCTTCAAAATACATGGCTGTTAGCTAGCCTAACCCTCTTGGCTTGGAAACATTCTTCGCTGATTAACACACCGAAAATCCAAAAGCTTAATTTGAAAAACCAAGTGGACCATCAATATATGATTAGCTTAGTTGTTATATTGTTAAGTTTTTTTTTTAAATAATAGAGAGTGATAGTACAGGACGAAACGTGGAAGCAGAAAATAAAGTGGTGGTCGTCATCGCCTTTGTCTTGTTAACCAAAAAGGCCTAAAAGCTTGTAAAGAATTTTTGAATGATGCCACTTGCTACCTTTTTGCGATTTATTAATATAATCCTTTGTTAACTTTCTAGCTAACGCATATAATTGACTACTTGTCAATCTAACTTGAAGCACTTGAATCGAGAAGAGTACTTTTGTCTTAAACCCACCTCCTAAAACACAAAATTTGCCAGAAGAGAATTATTTAATATCGGCCTTGAATATCCAAGAGTATTAAAATATCCTATGCTATTAGTAATTATTTTTAATTGTTTCATTAATATGCCAACAACTTGTTACTCTTGGCATCTTACTCCCAATCAGGTCTTCCATTTAGTTCGAATTGACAATTATATTTAACTAATTAATAAAGATATTCAACATAATTATTAGGACGAATATTTAACACTAAGAAGAAAATTAACTAGAGTGATACAATTAAGTGAAACTACAATGAAACTAAGAATTAATTCAATTAGTATAGATATGCAAGTCAACAAATCCGTTGGTAAATAATCAATTTAATCTAATAATAAAAAAAAAGTCAGTATAGCCCTTTTACGTCATCAATTTTGCTGATGTAATACTGCTATAAGTATTAATCTAGTGTCCATAATTTAGTAACATAGCTATCCTAAATATATAACTATTTTAATATTAAGGGTAGACATCCATTGACAATGGGTTTTGACAATGCCTTCTCAAATATATTGAGCTGAAAACAATACTGGAAAATAGAAAGAAAAAATGATGTGTTGTTAGTCTATAGATATGATGCACATAAAATTTATAGCAATTTATAAGTTATTAAATTTAGCTATAGCTTGCTGATTTTCTAAAAGATAGGAACTAATTATTTTTTCTTTGTTATAAACTCTGAATATCGTATTTTCTTAGACTTGCTGCTATTATCCAGCCTATCTAATTAAGTATAAACAAAGCATTACAATCTTGATTTTGATTGATAGTCTTTATGTGAAACTCTTCAGATCACCATCTATATACTTGACAAATGCTAGCTTGTCAGCCTCAAATCAAATGGTCACCAAAAGGTAGTTAGGCCATTAATGGTTATTGATTCATCATCATGTTAGCTATGCAAAGTATTTAGTTGATGGTTCCACTGCCTTGAATTTAGGCCTGACAGAGTTCAGGCATGCAGATGGCAGCAGCCAAAAAGTGGAGGTTTAAAAGTGATCCCTCCCTGCTACAGCACGCAATTTTGCATGGACCGCTGGCATTTGTTCTCGCGTCCTTGCAATAAAATTACCGTTAATTAAATAAAGTTAACAACGAATAATAGCTTAATAACAAATATTTATTGAATGAAGTGATAATTTTTATGATCTTCGTCTGTTTTCCCAATAAACAATAAATAAATATTCTATTTTTTATACATCATGCATGTAATATAATTAAACCTACAACAAATATGTAACTTTTGGTCTCCTTATTTACAGAAATATTCACTTAATTAAATAAAATTATATGAAATCTTCTATAGACTAATTTTGTCATAATTGTAAACATCTCACCAAATGACTCATTTAAACTGGGCAGTAGTAACTTGAGCTTTTCGATCTACTTTTACTGAAAGGTCAATGGAGGAAAGTTTAATCGGACAGCCCCTATAAAATTTAATTTTAATTCTAAAAAAAAAATTTATTTTAATCACTTTACTAGTTATTTTGTGCAGTATATTCTTGGCATAATTAATATATTCATTAAACAAGGAGGACTAACATATCCCCTTTGGACCAAATTCAACAGACGCTCCATCAATTCTTCCGGTAAGCGGCTCCACATCTTTTTTCGATTTCTTTTAATTTTTTTTGGTAAATTGTCTCGAGACTAAGTCCTTGTCTATTATTTAAGGATAATTTTACGGTAGACATAAATTTGATATTGATTTTGAATTGCAATTATTTATTTTTTATATAATTTTAAATGAACGATTTGAATATAAGTCTAGTTAGAAAAGTCAGTTCGCGATAGAATTTGACTTGTTTTAAATATAATATCATGGATGAACGATAATAATTAGAGCATCCATAAAATCAGTTTTTAGTTTTATGAGCATGAAACCACTCAGCTTTCTCTTACAATAGTTACATCAGCTGAGGGATTTCCGAGTGTTTGACCAAAATGAAATCAGATTTCAATGGAATTCCTTCTCCATTCATTCCCTGTCAACAAAAAAAAAAAAAAAAAAATATTATGACTTATTCATGGCAAAAGATAATACTCGTCTTGAGTAAATCTTTTCCAGTGTTCCACAAATTAGCAATGACAGCGATACATTCCAAAGTCCAATCTCATCGTTTCTCCCACGTAATTAAAATAATGTACAGTTGTTAGTGTCAATAACTAGAAGGCTTATTTTGGAGTGCCTTATGTAGTTATGTGGTTGAAAATTTGCCAAAAATGAAATATCTTCCGACCGATCTGATCAATTCCTGTGCCAAACTCCTACCAATCAATATTACTATTCTATGAAAAGGTGCTTTTTATAAATTAATAAATGTACTTGGCGAGTGATTCTAGGGATTGTCTGGTGTATAGGCGCGTGACCGATAAACAGTCCCCTCGATTAGAAATAACAAAAAAAAATAGAAGAATATAACAACAAAAAGTCAAATGTTTGACCAATGAAGATAATTCCATATTAGGACTAATGGACAGTTAATAGTAGTTTCTTTTCCGAAATAAGCCTTTTTCAAGCATAAGCATTTGCATCACATTTTGTTGTCTCGCAAGGATTTGAGTAAAGCTCTGTCAAGGCTCTCTAAAAAACTCTCGGGTTGGTTGGTTTCAAGGGGTAAAAAACTGTTCGATTGGTTTATCATAAAAAAAATTCCTTAATTTGTTAGAAAAATTAGAAGTTTAATAAATTAATCTTACAAATTATTGACTAGTTGTGAATGACAACTCCGACAATTGCTGTTAATTTACTTGCGCGATACAATTATTTTTGGTATTCAAACGAGAGCTGTGGTGTGGTGTTCTTTTCATAAGTTTACTTCTCAACATTATACAGAATAAGTTATAAAAATACTAATATAAAGTCCTAGTACATTTTATGAGAGATTGATGAAAATCAATAGTTATAAATCCTAATTTAAAATTAAATTATTTTTCTTTAAATTAAACAAACTATCTTTATTTGCAAAGTTCATCAGAATTAATTATTTCTAAACATTAAACTCACAAACTATCTTTGTTTGCCAAGTTCATCATAACTTTTAGAATAGAAGATTTGTCCAAGATACTGGTAACCTTTTAACTTTGGTAGCATGAATTAATGCAAAATTAGATTTTTGTTAAAATGTGATGATTGCCGCAAAAGATCTTAACGGAGAAGCAAAGTAGGCAAAGGCAAGCAACCAAACTCACACAAAGTCTAAAAAGAAAGATGCATTGCATAAAAGGACTTGACACAAAGACCCTTTAAAACTGAAAAGGAGGGGTGGGTCCCACTGGGACATGAACCTAACCGCAGTCCATGTGCTTCCATTAATTACCTTTTCTCTCAATCCAAATCTTCATCTTTTACCATCTTTTTTCCATTCAAACCTTAAATTTCAGTTGAATCGTCTCCTCCCGTAATTATTTTTTTACAGAAAAGAAGCTTTATTACCCCAACTCCCTTCTTATACGTGTACTCGATGACTCGTTATTGACGTAAGATGGTGTAAATTTTATTTAATTCTACAGGTATTTTTGGACTTCTTCGTCATTAAAAATTATTCGTACAAAATTTATTCAAAAAATGCGTGTTCTTCTAATTAAAGAAAATCATATAGTTGGCACTCCTGTTAAATAAAAATTATTCAATCTAAGAAAAAAAAATGTAATTCCTTATAATCATTTTTCTATTGTCACTTGTTGATTTTTGCCAAATTCCAGTTCTATGGATAAATTTCAAACTCTGTATCTGATTGTGGTTTATTGGATTTCGATAGAGTAACTAAAAATTTAATATTTGATATCACATAAATATTCACAAGATATTATTTTCAAAAAGATGATTTTCTTAACTATGGATTCAATAATAATGAAGTTATATTCATATCTTTATGGAGTTTAAATGTCATAAATAAATTATCTATTGGGCAAATAATATAGAGAAAGTTTAATATGCACTATAGTGCATAGGGCTTTCTATGCACCACAGACTTTTTAGGAGGTATTTTTGTAAATTGACAAATCTAATTCAACCAATCTAATCTACATATTGAAATCTCACAGCAAACCAAATTCTACTATTTTTGACATTTTATTACTATTTTTTTCGAAATTTTTAAAACCTGTCATTTTTGGAATGTTGTAAATTGTAGTTTGTTTCCAATAATAGTATGTTTTAAAAAATTTAAAAAAAATAATAATAAAATCTCAAAAATTGTAAAATTTGGTTTGCCATGAGATTTCAATATGTAGATTAGATTGGTTGAATTAGATTTGTCAATTTATAAAAATATCCTTGAAAAAATCCGCGGTGCATAGAAAGTCCTATGCACTATGATGCATATTAAACTTTCTCAATATATGAAAAAATGTTAATGGGACCAAATATTATGGGGGGCATTACACCGCACATTTTCCCTCTTTATATCCGCCACTGCGAAGAACACATTAATAATATTAGTACGCCAAAATTCTTACAACTTTTAACGAACCCGCAAGCGACCTACGGGTTTCAATAAAAAAAAAAAAAAAAGGAACCCGCAAGCGTGTCAGTCTGAACATAATAAATACCACTATCCTAGGTGAGGTCAGAGGTTATAGTCGTGTACTTCTGTTGCCTATTTCATTTCTAGAGCATTTAATGAGAAAATAAAGGTAACATGCATCGCCGATAGGAGATAGACCCACTTGATGACTTTAAAAATTAACATTAGTTTGGTTTAGAAATAAAATTTGGTATGGCTCACGAGTAATATAGGTTTAATTTTCTTTCATTTCCCACTTTAATTATGTCAAATGGTACCTTCTCCATAAGCTCTAATCAACTGAAAATATGGAGTTACTGGCCTAGAAAAGAAATAATAGAACTATCAAATATATTAACAGAAATATATAAATTAGGCATGGATAACGACCGGTATTATCTTTTTATGCAAAAAAAAAAAACGTATGTTTAAATTTCAGAATATGTGTTTGGAAAAATATACGACGAATTAATGTCCATATTTTAATGATAATTTACTTAAAATGGCTATACAATTAAAATGACAAGATTGCTACGTATAAGTTTGAAAATCTTAGATAATTCTCAATTTTAGACACTTATAGGACATGTATCTATAGTTCTCTATTTTAGATAGTCCATATCTATTGGACTATATCTATTTGGAGTCATAGACTATTGTACTTGAAAACCGACCGTTGACGTCACCGTTATTCAAGGAATTAAAGCGCTCTAATAGAAAATACGTATGACATATATTTCTCCTTTTTTGAAAATATTTCATTCTACGACTTGGACTGAAGAAATATGTAATAAGTCAAAAAAAAAAAATCTAAGGAAAATAAGCGTAGCTCACATAGGTTTAGGTAAAACAGGCAAACAAAAAGGTGGAAAAAAGAGACCAGTGAAAAATGTTTTCAAACTTTATGCAAAAGAAACAAAAGTGACAAATGCATAGTCTAAAAAGTCTCAAAGACTTTACAAGGATGCAATTAAGTAGGCGGCTAAGAGCTACTTTCTTGTCACGCACCAAAAAAGGTGGAAAGTGATATGTGACACATTTAATAAATATTTCGTAGTCATAAAGTTGTAATAATTCAATTTGCTAATTTCATGAAAGATTTGTGGTATCAAACTGATTTAAACCCATATAGTTTTCATTAAAACTTTCCTTATTCATGAAACTGCCTTTTCTAATTTTGCTTGAGATAAAATGTTTCATCCATCATTTATGGGGGGGTGCGAGTTGGAAAGCATAAAAACGCTGCATAACTTTTCAACTACTCTTTTCCCCGTCATAAATGCACTAAAGTGCTACCTTTTTGTTTGGGCCAGTCTTTATTAAATGGTTCGTTGGGATATGGAAAGGCAAGATTTTATGTGACCCATTACTTATTTACATTCTTACGAGCAACCCAGTCAACTTCCTTTGTAAAGCTTTTTGGATCAATGGATTAATGTATGTCAATGAATGTAATTATTTAAATCATTCATTTCGTATTATTAATAAATTATCAAATGGAAACAAAAGAAGACTTCTAACGACGTATTTACATGTATCTATTCATAGACACACAAACTAAAAATTTTCAAATTTTGTATCTAAATACATTCACCGTTCATTTTTTCTAAATGTATCCAATAATTCATTGACCTTGGAAACGCCTTGTTTTAAAACTTACATTGTAAATGTTAATGTTGAACGATCATAGAAATGCTCAAAACTTATTTGAAACAGTATTTTATCAAATAAAAATACTCTAAACAGTATTTACCCATTTCTGATGATTTGTTGCTTCTTTTTAGTCCTCCATTACTTCGGTAATTCGGTTACTATAAAGACCAAATGTAAAGTGTCCTGATACCATTGATGTAGCTTCTTGCGAGGAGCACAGCAGATCAATGATTCATTATCTGGTATCCTAGCCACATCAATCAAATCTTGCGGGCATGCTAAGAACCATATTCAGCTAACTACATCTGACTTTTCATTGATATTATGGCGTGCATTTCAATTGCAATGATATCTGTTCAGACTTGTGAAGTCATCACAGGGGAATCCTTTGATATGACACTTTTATATACAATCATTATCAAAGTAAAATGAACAGCATTGCTGTTATTTTTTAAAAAAAAAAAAATCTGGGTGGGCCCGCCACAGATAAAAAAAATATATAATAACACAATTAGAAATTGAGTGGCATAACATGTCAGTTGTTAAATTAAAAAAATATACTAAATCTCTAAGTATCAATTTGTATTTTCTGTAATTAGGAAAGTGAATGATAGCCTTTATAATTGTCTTGCTTGGAACTCGGTGTTTTTGATAATTTGATCAATCTTTTTAAAAAAGAGACCCATGGATATATGCACCTCCAGTCCTCCACCATAGAAGATCCATAAATAAAGGCCTATATTTCCGAAAGAAAATAAAGGGCTAAAGGCCCATTAATATTTGTAAAAAGCAATTCGATGTTCGGGAATGATAACCGTCATCCACAAAAAACCATCCGCGTCATCCAACCCTCCCCTCCCCTCCATCCTCCGATTCTTTTTTTTTCCGCACCTCTGGAGGCGCCTCTCCCTTCCTCTCCCTCCCTCACGCGCCCTCCCTCCCTCACTTTCCTCCCTCGCGCCCCTTCCTTCCTAACGAGCCTTCCTTCCTCGCCAGCGCCCTTCCTTCTGTCCCTCCTTCCTCCCTGACGTTCTATTTCTCCTTCCTCTACCTCACACTTTATCATGTTTTCTTAAACTGAACAGATATAACAACTAATTGAACATAAATAGCAAATAAACTGAACATATGTAACAAATAATGTGGATTCATTAAAAAAAATAAAAGTGAGCAAATAAACTAAACAGAAATGACAAATAAATTAAATAGTTATAACAAATAAACTAAACAGATGTAACAAACATGTTGATTCGTATAAAAAAATAAATAGTCAACATAAATTGAACATAATGACAAATAAATTGAACAGTTATAACACATAAACTGAACAAATGTAACAAATAATGTGGATTCATAAAAAAAATAAAAATGAGCAAATAAACTGAACAACAATGACAAATAAATTGAATAGTTATAACAAATAAACTGAACAGATATAACAAATATGTTGACTCATATAAAAAAATAAATAGTTAACATAAATTGAACAAATATAACAAATAAATTGAACATAAATGACAAATAAACTGAACAGTAATAACACATAAACTGAACAGATGTAACAAATAATGTGGATTCATAGAAAAAGTAAAAAGTGAGCAAATAAACTGAACAGAGGTGACAAATAAACTGAACAGATATTACAAACAATTTGAACTCATACAAAAAAATAAAAGTGAACGTGTATAAAACAGATGTGCAAATAGATTGAACATATAAAAAAATAAATTGAACAGTTATAACAAATCGATTGAACATATGTAACATGAGATAGAAGGGAGAGAAAAAAAAAGAAGGAAAGGGCCAGTGAAAAATGAAAAAAAAATAGAGGGATAAAAGACAGCACAAAAGGAAAAGAGAATGGGGAAAGAAGAAGAAGAAAAGGGGAGGGAGGGGAACTCAAGAAGGAAGAGAGAGAATGGAGGGGAGTCGTGCCTGGGAGCGGAGAGAGAAGGGAGGGGAGGTAACGCGCACTCGGATCGCTGGGTGAGGGAGGTGCGTGCGCTCGGATCATATCGAAGCGCCTGGGTCGCTCATGGATGACGGTGATGACGAATTGTTGGATGGTAAGTAGTAATTACCTTCGATGTTCGTTCTTCAGCTTCTCTTAGTGGCTGATCCAACTAAAAATGCTTCCCTTTATTTGCCCATCTTTTATATATAAAAGTTATAAACCTCTAGTGAAAGAAAGAGAACAGAAATAAATAAGGGAAACGAAGAAATTTTTTCCCTGTATCAGATTCAAATTACATTCACCGTACAATCCAAATAGCCATGCCAACAAACATCAACATAATCAAGGAAAGCAAGCTACATTTCTATCTCATATTACAATAGTTGAAATAAACCAAGCTGCATATTAATCAGAATCGGACAAATTTGCGTCAGATTGTCTCACACTTCGTTTGGCAGATGATGCCTTGGCTGGCCTGGAGCCTTCTCCTTCTAAAAAGATAACTTTAGCCCTCGCGAGTCTTTCCTCCAACACTTCTGTGCTAAATCCATCTGTTCCTCCTAGCTCATTAAATCCAACCTATTGATTAATTGAAAAACAAATGTTACAATCATTATGAAGTACGAAATTAATTTGACCAAGTCCATTCTGTGAAATAGTTCTCCCCACAAGAAAAGGCTAAAATGAGAAGTATCTGTCAAAAATGGTTTGAAGTTGAAAAACTCTGACAATTCTCTGAAACAAAATAAACTTGAGACCCCATATTTTGGAAGTGATCTACATCATGAATGATTAGGATCCATTAACAGCCAATTGACAATCTTGACAAAGTATTAAAAAATGCAATAATATCGTACCCATCAACTATATATATATTTTTTATTTTGAAGCACTTCTGTTTGAATTTGAGAAGTTTTGTCAAGACTGCCAAATGTTGTCAAGGAAACCCATCAAAAAGAAAATATACAATGCATATCAGAACTTTGGTGTCTGTTACCATTAATCCAGTAGCTACATGCCTAAGAATGAACTTATTTTCAACTTTTGAATTTTATATACTGTGCTTCAGTGCCTAATCCAGGACAGATCATTAATGGGATCATCTCGGAAGAGATTTATAAAATCAGAAAAAGAAAAACTACGACAATCTAATACATTCTTTTTTGAAGTGAATTGGCTCAATCGACCTCACTGAGCGTTTACTAGCTCTGCTACTGTTGGACTTAAAGGGTGTTGTGATGATTACCATGCCAAGGGTTCCATTTTTTACAGAAGGTACAGATTACCATGTCAAGGGTTCCACTTTTTACAGAAGGCACTGATAACTAGCACTGAGCGGTGAGGACTGACTAAATAGCACAAAAAAGCAAGACGGCAATCTAGAACTTAATTTTTCTAATGCCAAAGTTGTTTTAAACAATTTATATTGCATGCTGCAGCCACTTAAATTACATCTGACCAAATGTCTCCTTGTACTGTTAGTTTATGCAAATTTAAGACATAGCACAGTTTATGCAAATTTAATTTAAGGTTTTAATTTGTACAAGAAGCAGAAAACAATTGAGACCAAAAGACTGTTAATTAGTTCTGTGTTATTTCATAATGGCCTAATGGGTGATTGTCGCAAGTATAAAAAAGAAAGGTGCTCTTGCATTAAGATCAAAGAGGACCACAGGCTGTTTCTTCAATTGCACAGTTAAAGGGAACATACGAAGAGATTAAATAAAATTTAAAACAACTTACTATATAGTCGTCAACTTTGGCATTTTTTACAAGAGCGAGAGTTGGAAGAACAACAACCCTTAGCTTTTCTGTCAAAAAGGGACTCTTTTCAGCATGAACTTTTAAGAACCGCGTCTCCATATGTTGCTTTGCTAGAATTGCCAGATGTTTATCCATCACCTGCAGATAACAAAGAATGATAACCTTGTATATAACAAATTATTGGCAAAAAATAAAAAATGCTAATCACATATTAAGATCTCATCCAGAGCTCGACAACTCAGCAGGGAATTTTAGGATTTGCACTACCAGAAAGGACTGGTCTGATTGTAGTTAGGAGGCTAATACATAATGACTACCTTCAAGATATTTTACTGTGAATTCAGAAACTTTAATTGTGGTGTTTTTAAAATTGTGAGCTGTAAAGAAGAACCATGTTCTCTGTGTTGCTGTATGCTGTCAGACAGCTTTGTAGGGTACTGTGCATACCAAGTGTATCTGCTGTGATTAGGATAGCATGGCTGTGTTTTAAAGGGCACTTGGACTCTGATGCAAAATGGTTTGCTGAAGCATTGAACTTAAAATGTGGTTTTTCCCTTCATAGCCATGGGTATTGGTACTACTGGTAATGGTGATTAAGTATACAAGCAATAACAGTGGAGTGTTAGATGAGGATGAGTGTGTTGCTAAACCATGCGTCCAGGTATTTTTTTTTTCTGGGTTTTTAAGGTTTTCTCAAAATATTCCAGGTTCTGTAATTTTGTACATATCTCGCTTCATTTTAAATGGGTAGAGGCTAATCCGTAACTTTTTTTTTTCAAAAGGAAAAAAAATATGTTTTTTTTTTTTTTTTAATATCCTGGGAGCCTACCCCAACTTGTTTGGGACATAAGGCTTAGCTGTTGTTGTTGTTTTTAATATCCTTGGAATAATGTTCAGAAGATAATTTGGACTTTAAGCTATCGCATAATACAGCAGCAATTCCTGTTCTAGAATTTTCTGATTACAGCATAGGCGCCTCCCCACTTAAATCTAAACAATATAAGAACATACAGCGACAATTCCTAAAATTTCAGAGAAAGCATAGGTGGCTTCCTCCTAATACTAAGAAGCTTAGGTGGCATGGACTTCTGATTTATGGTATTTAGTTGGCTCCTGTGGACTGGACCTATCAACAACTTTAGCTCAAACTTAAAACTAAAATTACTTTACTCCTTTCAGCTATCAGTTATATAATCTGCTTCTCTTATATATAATGTCCCCAAAATTCTAAAATTTGAGTTACTATACAACAGCTGTCAGAATTATTAACAAATTGAACTCAGATGTCAGTGTTTTTGCAAAATGACAGTGAAAATATATTTGCAATAACACCCAACATTCAAAACTAAGGTCAAGTTTGAGCAAAAATATATACACAGACAAGTCATATTACTGTTCCAAAGTGTTTCATGTTATTTCATTTGAGTTCTCAATGAATACTTGCGTTTACTTGGGTTTTTATTCAGTTTCAGAAATGTTGATTGTTGCAATCACAGGACATGAAATTTTGATGTCACTAGCAAATATTAATGTATTGATGTTGTTTCCAAAAACATTGAATAAAGATGGCATGGCATAACCTCACCTGACAATAGACCTTTTAATGTCAAAGAGAGGCTGAACCTCTGATAGTATACATTCATAAATACAGTTATTAAAGATTCTGATTGAAATTGTTTATCAATTGAGTAACAATAAAAGAAAATCTTCTCCTATAATGCGGAATTCAGGAAAAATTTAAAACCTTGACTAGTATGAATGAAAAACTTTGTCCTGGAACACCTAATGCTACTCTGAATGGTAAAATCTTCTCCTGGAACCGTCTCTTAAATGCTTGTGCAGGAGCCAGATTCACAAGGCCATAACAGATATGGTGTAATTTTTCCATATTGTTCTCGATGGGGAACTCTGTCAATGCTGATTTATATTTATATTCTAGTAAGACGGAAATCTTTTTAATTACTTTATTGATTATAATAGCTTGAGCTCACAACTTGATGGATGAATCAAGTGGACTTGAGGGAAGTACTACAGTTGTGGACCGTGCAAAACCTAAGCTACTTTTTCTTTTTGTGTCAGACCAAAACTTGTTTAAATGTGCTGGAGTTGGCACAGGATGAACCAATGGCTAATTGATCCTAAAGTACTATGTGACTAATGCTAAGGCACATTGTGCTTATTATTCACCACCGGACCTTCATGTCTGTCAATCCTCAATAAGGCCCATGTTGTTGAAATATATCAGCACATACCAGTATGTATCACTACAAGAGACCACCTTAATGTTCTGATGTAATGATGTTTAATCAGCCATGTCCAAAAAAATAAAACTAAATGTGGAATAACATCTATGTCCCGTCCTCGGAAATATGGCTCCAATCCCTCACAGGACACGAAGAACACAAATTATTGGAACATAAGAAATGAAACATAAGAACCCAATACCTTACAGGGCCAATTCTCCCGGTAAAAATGGCAAACAACCCGCTCGCTAGCTTTCACTGCAGCAAAAAACTCCTTTTCACCAATCTCTGTGTATTCACCATGACCCAAAGAAATCCACTTGCTTCTTTTGTCTGCCATTTTCTTCATCTGTTGCAATCTCCTCTCTCTCAAACCCTCCAAGTCGTCTAAATCAAGTCGATCCAATGCTGCTATTTCTTCATCTATTTTATCCTCTACTGCCTTTGCAACTGTCAAGACTTGTTTCTCTACAATCTTTATAGATACGAAGAAAGTAAAATACTTGTTAGAATTTGACAAAACTGAACGTTCTTTTTTTCGTTTTAAGATAATTAGACATTGTAAAGTTTTAGGACAGTACCAATTGCTTTCAAGGTTACAGATCTACGATTGGTCATTGGAATATAATAGAGAAAAGAGAAAAAAAATCGATTCAAATCTAATACCTGCGCAACTTGAGATTCATCCATAATTGGTTGGATTTGGAGAGAACGAGGGACGGGCTTGGATTTGGGAAAGAACGAGTGAGAGATATCGCCGGAGTGCTCTGTGGCTACTTTTTCAAGGTGTAGATGAGAGAGAGAGAGATCGCGGTGGCAGCAAAACACAGCGCGAGAGTAGAGAAAAAGGCAGGTAAGCGCACCTGACAAAAAGAGGCAAGAAAATGGTGGTCCACAGATCAGTACCACACACACACGCAATGACACTGAAGACTAACGCGGCGAATCCAGAATCCCACTATTACTACAATGTTTGTTTTTCTGTGGCCCTATTAAAATCACTTTTTCTTTTTCTTTTTCAAGTGGGATTTCATTTCATTAAAATATATTTATCAAAATAATTATATTTTATTTCATGTGATATGAATTTCTATATTGTAAGAAAATAACCGGATTTCATTTCATTTGATCGGAATTTCCATATTATTAGATCCAATAAAATCTCGATAAATTAATTCTAATGAAATGAAATCCCGCGTGAAAATCATTTGGTCAAAACTTACTAGAAAGCAATATTTTTCTTTTAGAAGGATGCCTGTAGGGGTGAGCAAAAAACTTGCAACTCGTGAGCTAACTCGAACTCGACTCGGAAAAGCTCAGTTGTAACTCGAGCCAACGGAACTCGAGTTGACATAACTCAAGCTCAACTAACTCGGTTAGCTGACGAGTCGAGTTTGAGTTGAGGTCAACTGATCGAGGTATAAACCAAGGTCAAACAAATTAACTTTTTACTCCACTAGTCGTTTGTTGCAAAGTAAAGGTGTCGATCACACAGAGATGGATATGAATACTATTCTTATTGGTTCGCTAAATCTAGACAATAAAATTTTGGAAAAGTCTTCGAATCACGAATCGAATAAATAAAGGAGAAATAAAGAATGCAAGTACTAATGTGAAAAGTAATGCAAAACAATTCAAATAAATATTTTTTGGGTTTTTAACAGTTTAATATATGATGGGAAACATGCCTTAGGGTTCGATTTCACTTAGGATTGGTCACATGGTTGCGAAATATAGCGCTGTCGCGTTTCTGTCCCACCAATTCGGTCCGAATTGTGGCCAATTCGGTCCGAATTGTGGCCAATTCGGTCCGAATTCCACTGTGTGAATGCTGGAATTTACTCGATTGCTAATCTATACAAACCAAAGGTTCATCTAGCCATACCTAAACTCCCTAACCCTTTGCTTTCGCCTATTGGGTACGATATTTGGTATAGAACTTAGTGTTGACCCTCATCAAATGCTTTGTACCTCAACTTTCGTTTGTTGGTAGACTTATTTGAGTTTAATAGTTGGTTTTCTACAAGATATCTAATTTAAACCGTCGTTTAAATAGAAATGTTCACTTTTAGTTAATAACTGGTCGACTCTCGTCTTTTGACCTATCTCGAGTACTCGTGCTAGCTTTGTTTATTAAGTTGGGTTGAAGTCTTAGCGAATGCGACCGTTCATAAGCCAAGCAACACAATTAACAATCAACTCAAGACACAAGCAATTCATGAAAAACTCCAACTAGTAAATGGTTTCATCCATCAACAAATCGAGCAAAACAAGCAATCCAAGTCCTAAGCTACATCTACCCCTAAAGCATTAAAAATTTAGCCTAGCATGCTACTCAAATCCATGCAAATAACAGTAGATAGAAGATAACAAGCCATAAAATCAGAATTTAGAGAAAAGTATGAGAGATACAACAAATTTCCAAGGTTTCAAGTTGTAAACTGCTGCCGTCGCGCTAGAGAACACTTTAGGACCTTCGGAACTCGCAATAGTAACCAAGAAACAGCTTCAATTCGTGCTCCTCCCTTGCCCAAGTTGCACGAGAAGAGGACAGATCCAGATCTGGAGCTGCTGGAGAGAGAAAGTGGAATGTGGAATGAAAAGATGGCCCATTCCCTAGATGGAAGGCGCCTAATATGCTCTCCTCTGGCTCCTGGACAGCTGGTGCACGCTCTCCCCTCATTCAGGCCGAAATCGAGGCCTTTCCATAAAAGAAAATGCCTCCGGAACACAACCAGAAAACTTCCCTGTTAAGCAATTCGGACCGAATTGGAGTCACTGGATTTTGGTCGCACAGAAATTCGGTCCGAATTGACGGGGCTGGCTGTGTCTGACTTCTGACTGGCTGGGCTCGTGTCTGGGCGGTGCATCGGATCGAGCCGGGACTTGATCTTGGGCTAGGAATGAGTCGTCTAGCCATCTATTCTGTTGTTTTCTTGCTGTTTCTTTCGAGTTCCTGTAAAGATAAAACAAAAACGCAACGGCAGTACAAAATCTGGCGAACAAAGATAAAAATAAGGAAAAATAGCAGTTTTAGTCACAATTTCGATATAAAGTTTGGTCAAAATATCGATATAAATATTGTTAGAGTTATGTCCTAGGAGCCAATTATTAAATGGCCACTTCTATGGTTTATGTGATTGATGATATTTTATCATTTATTCCTTGATTTATTAATTGACAGATCATTCAGGTTGAGGATCTGAATTGTGGATCTCTGTAGTTCATTTATAATTAAATGACAATAATAAATCTAAAAGGTCCGTAATCTTGATAATTAACAAGGAATATTAATTATCGGATAAGATTAGTATGCAAGTTAAGTGATGATTAAGTTCTACAGATCATAGGTAAGGAGTTGCCAACTTAATTGCATATGTATATGTTGTAGAACATAGTACAGGACGCGACCCAGTGAAATAAATATATGGATTGTGTTATGTGTCATTATTTATTTCATTTTGAGTTTGATTCTAAGTTTGAGATGGTTCAGCTTTTCCACATGAGGATAGGTTCAATAAATATCGTCTACCGTTGATTCCTGATAAGGGCTGCTATACGGACTTTATTTATGTTCTCTTGAATTGTGCGGGGAAAAGTTGTTCATCAAGAAAACCGTATGTCCCTCATTAATTAACTTAGTGAGCGATGATATCTGTTTGGGCCCCTTGATGGAGGTGGACTGTTTGCTAGTAACTGATACAGTCATCTCTAGATCAAGAAACGTATAATCTGCAAGAGTGACACATTCCTATCTTGGATTATACGATGATATCATGTGACATAAGAATCGAACAAGGAAATACTATTATTTCTTATGCAGGATTGAGATATTGTAGCCGTACACTATTTATGCGAATTGGGAGTCATAACGTGTTGCTAGATACCGCTTATGATTATTAGAATTAAATAGCGATTTAATTCCATGTCCAACTTAGCATAAATCCTCAAAGGGTCACACAAAATTGGTGTTTAACCATACGTGCATTATTTATTTATTTGCAACAGTGAGTATTGCAAAATATAATAAGTTGGCTAATTAATTATGTACCGTTGCGAACCGTAATAATTAATTGAGTCAAATGGATTATATAGAAATAAATTAGTGCATTGTATAATCTCTAAATAATTATTATTAAGTTAATAATTATTTATAAACAACACATTTAATTTATTTAAGTTAATTGGGCATTTATTTAATAGTAAATAGAAAGTCCAATTAAAGTCCAAATAAATAGCAATTGAATGGGCCTTTTAATTAATAGAATTGAGGTATTAAAGAGATGAGCTTGGAGCCCATATAGGGCCCATTATGAGGCCGGCCACAAGGAGGTGGTAGGTGGGGTGGCACACTTGTAATTAGTGTGAACTTGGTGCTAGGATTTGGAGCCTATATAAGGACTCATATGGAGGCTTTTTTGGCTCTAATTCTCTTCCCTAACCCTAGCCTCCACATCCTTCTTCCCTTGCCCGAAATCTGCCCCTCTCTTCTCTCCATTCAATAGCTCATGTGTTGAGCACTTCCTTCCATTAATTAATTGGTGAATTAATTGAAGAAAGGGAAGCTTGGGATTAGACTCGTTCTTCTCGTCGCTAGCACGATTTGAGATAGAACTTGGTTAATACCATAGTGGACTCGAGGTGGCCATTAGGAGGAGTTTGGAGAAGCACTCAATCGACTCCTAAGCCGTAGGATCGAGCCTCTCGATTACGAAATCGAGAGAGGTACTAATCTCCTACCCTTTCTCTTGTGTGAATGCTTGAAGCACTAGATCCATAGTGCATGATGATTAATTAGGATTAATTAATAGTAATTAGTCTAAAATAAAAATTATGCACTTCCTAACAGTGG
The DNA here is from genome assembly GCA_027562975.1 of Rhynchospora breviuscula. NCBI lineage: Eukaryota > Viridiplantae > Streptophyta > Magnoliopsida > Poales > Cyperaceae > Rhynchospora > Rhynchospora breviuscula. The sequence continues at coordinate 32,600,655 of CM050399.1, forward strand.
TATCAGAGACCATGGTCGTGCTTAAGTTATTTTGACACTTAATTAAGAGAAATTAGTTAATTAATGGATTAGTAGAGTTGATGCTATTGCTTGCTGTCTGGAAACAGCAATTTCTGTGTTGTTATGCGTTTTTCGCTATGAAATGTTCTCTGGAAATTTTTTCTGTCAACTAGAAAGTTGTAGATCTGTGGATTGTGGTTCTTTTGGCGTTGGATTCACATTTTTCTGAAATTGTATGGATTTACTGTGAATAAAATGGCAACGGTGCGCAGAACCAGTTTCTGCTTGCACTGTTCTGTTTGAATGGCTTAAAAGATTTATATTTTGAATATAAGTACCAGTGTTCTTTGGCTATATTTAAAGAGGACTTGAAACACTTTCTGGACATATATAGAATGTTTCATGGTTCAGATTAATTCGTGATTTTTCAAGTATGAAAAGAAAGATCTCGTCAGATCTGGTTTATTGAGCAAACTGATTGTTCTAATAAACTGAACCAACTGAGAACTCTTTCTGGAAAATTGTTTGAATAGAGTTGTTTATTTTTAAGTTAGGATTCCAGGAAAATTAATTTCATAATTTTTCATGGAAGTTTGGTACCTCAACCAGGTCAAACCTTTTCGGTCGATAGTCTGTTCCTGTACAGGTCTAGTCGATTGTTAAGCTTGTAACTTGAATTTCTTAAACAGAACTTAGTGGTTTTCTTTTCATGAATAGTTAGCCAATAGATTAAACAAGTTTTTCTATGTATATTGTATGTATAAAAACTGGATGGAAGGTGATCTTTCAGCCCGGATGGTTGAGAAGAAAAACAGAATATCTCAAAACGGTGCGTTCGCGCACTTGTTTCAGATTTGTCTTTTTTGATTCTCTCAGATGGTATATGATCTCTTCCTGAAATTTTGACTGGTATTTACAATCTAGACAAGGAGCTTATATAAATTATTTCATAATTTTTGGAGACCGAAAACTGTGGATTTTGTCGTGTCCCATTAGATACTTTTTTATCAAAGTATTATTTATCTAATTATTCAAACTAGTTGAAAAAGTAATTAGGATACTCCTTGTGCGATCTCCTTTCAGTTTTTGATGATTGAAAAGTTTTCGAAAAGGAATTTAAACAAGTTTGGTTGTTTGAAATTTGAGCATTTATACACGGAAATTGCGAATGGCAAATAATACGCAAAGACACTTGAAAGTCATTAATTATAAACAAATTACACTAGTGGATAGACTTGTGCTAACTTTGTTTTGTAGGAGGATGTGGGTTTAGTATGGCTCATGACTCAATGCCTTGTGGTTTGTAAATTGAATGCATGTGTGATTGTGTGTAATAAGGCCTTTGGTGTCATTAATTAATTTTGATTAATTTTTGTGTAACTTGAGAGGCTTGCATGCCCCTAAGGTTAGGATGGGAATAGAAATTTACACATGTAATTTTGTTCCTTTATTTTATATAGGATTTAGATCCATATAGAATTTAGTGGGAGGGACAAAGGTTAGATTAGTTTTGCTACATGGAGATGCGGCGAAAACTAATGCAAGCGGGAGCCATACAAACCCACAACAATGCTTGAGATGCTTATTATGTGAATGTTTGTGAATGCTATGAATGTCATAGGATAGGTATGGGTGTATGTTTACACGACCACCAAACAAGAGTCACATAATTGTTTGTCCCAAACGATTGAGCCAAATCACTCTCCTTCTCTCTATCCCCTTCACGCCTTATGTTCGGCCATTGATGCATTCCGCCGACGCGGACATCGTGGTCCACCATAGGTAGTCGGGGTGTAAATCGGATTTGCAAGGAGCAAATAGAGAGGAGTTACTTAACAATGGACCCTAATCGGATTGGACATTGGAGTGAAGTTCGCGACGCGAACCAAGAGTCATAAAGTTGTATGATTGGTTAAGGAGAACCTACCTCATTATTAGTTGCTTTGATGTTGAGCCGACGCCGGCATCATCTCAACGAAAGTGGGGGTCTTGGAAATTCATTACTTTTAGGGACTTATATTAAAGTAGTGAAAGTTTTACTTTATTGGAAATTAAAACAAAACATAAACTAATTGACCTTTAATTTGAAAATTGTTGTAGATGTCTTCCTCGTCTTTTTCGCTACGTTCTCTTTTAGAGAAAGAGAAGCTCGCCTTCAACGGTGCCAACTTTCTGGATTGGCACCGGAACCTTAGGCTTGTCCTTAGGTTTGAAAAGAAGGAGTACCTCTTGACCACTCCCGTCCCCGCGGCTCCCAAGTCGGATGCCCCTAAAGCGGATCAGGACGAACATGACAAGCACGTCACGGACGACATGGAGATGTCCGTCTTGATTGTCGCTGTCATGGAGTCGGAACTCCAAAAGGAGTTCATGGATAGTGGTCTAGGAGTGTTTGAAATGGTCTCTCGTCTCTCGAACATGTTCCAAACCAAGGCCCGCACCGAAAGGGCTCGTCTCATCAAGGCCGTCGCCAATACTCGATTGACGGAGGGTCATGAAGTCGGGCCACACGTCATGAAGATGGCGGGGTTGTTTCGGCAGCTTGAAAGGCTTGATACGCCCTTCCCGTCAGGGGCGATTCAAGACTTTATTCTCAACTCTCTCCCTCACAGCTTCACCGGTTTTGTTGTGAACTACCGGATGAATGGCATGGACAAGAGCATGGATGATCTCCAAAGCATGCTTGTCGAGACGGAGGAGAGTCTCAAGAAAGAGAAGAGCCCCAAAGATGTTCTTGCGGTGAGTGACAAGAGCAAGAAGAGCAAGAAAAGAAAGACCCGCCGAACTAGAAAGGGCAAAGGCCCGGTGACGCCCCAAGGTCCGGCCAAGGGAGCTCCCGAGGGTTCCAAGAGAAAGAAGAACCCGGCCACTTCCGAGACCGTATGCTATTACTGTAGCAAGACGGGCCATTGGAAGAGGAACTGCCCCAAGTACCTCGCTGACAAGAAGGCGGGAACCGTCCAGCCTTCTACCTCAGGTATATTTGTCATTGAAACCCTTCTCGCTACCTCTAACACAGACTGGATTTTTGACACCGGTTCTTGTGCTCACATTTGTCGAAATGTGCAGGCACTAAAGAGTAGGAGGCGGCTCGAGAAAGGCGAAGTACAACTTCGCGTCGGTAACGGCACGTGCGTCTCCGCTATGACCGTTGGGAATGTGGATGTAACTTTGCCTTCTGGTTTCATTTTGGAACTCAAAGATGTCTATGTAGTTCCTTGTATCACTCGAAGCATTATCTCTATTTCTTGTTTAGACTTGGATGGATTTGGTGTTGTAATAAAGAACAAAAGTTGTACTTTGTTGCGTGATGATGTTTGTTATGGTGTTGCGCATTTATTGAATGGTCTTTATGTGCTTGATTCTAGCGAACATGTTTTGAGTGTTGAACGTGACAGTAGGAAGCGTAAGATTTCACATGAAAGTACGACTCTAATGTGGCATTGCCGCTTAGGTCATATCAACGAGAAACGCATTAAGAGATTGCAAACCGTTGGTCTCTTAGATCAATTCGCTTTCGAGCCAATTGACACATGCGAATCATGTTTGATTGGAAAGATGACCAAAGCGCCTTTTCCTAATAAAGGGATTAGGACAAATGACTTGTTAGATCTCATACATACCGATGTGTGTGGACCTATGAGCATTTGTGCACGAGGAGGTTATTCATACTTCATCACTTTCACCGATGATCATAGTAGATACGGGTATATCTACTTGATGCGGCACAAGTCCGAATCCTTTGAAAAGTTCAAGGAGTTCAAGAATGAAGTTGAGAACCAACTCAATCGAAAGATCAAAGTCTTGCGTTCCGATCGAGGTGGAGAGTACTTGAGCCACGAATTTGGTGATTATCTAAAGGAGTGTGGAATCGTTCCACAACTCACTCCACCGGGAACACCACAATGGAATGGTGTATCCGAGAGGAGGAATCGAACTTTGCTAGACATGGTTCGATCGATGATGAGCCAAACCGACTTGCCTAAATCGTTTTGGGGTTTTGCATTAGAAACCGCAGCTTTTACTTTAAACCGTGTTCCGTCAAAGTCCGTTGAGAAGACGCCTTATGAGCTTTGGTTTGGTAGGAAACCAAGCATGCTTTTTCTCAAGATTTGGGGTTGTGAAGCTTATGTAAAAAGGCTAATGAGCGATAAGCTTGGACCCAAATCGGACAAATGTTATTTCGTGGGATACCCTAAGGAAACAAAGGGTTACTACTTCTACAACCGTGTCGAGAACAAGATAGTTGTTGCACGACATGCGGAGTTCTTGGAGAAGGAGTTTCTCACAAGAAGAAGTAGTGGGAGCAACGTGGTGATTGAAGAAATTCAAGAACCGCAACAACAAGAGATGCCTCAAGTAGGAAATCTAGTTGTTCCCAATGTGGTGCCAAATGAGGTGGTAGCCGAACCCATTCCACAAGTTGTTGTGGAAGAAGAGGTTCAAGAGCAAGCTCCCTCAATTGAAGACTCAAACATATCGCGAGTCGATGATGTTGAAGTTGCACCCACACTTGAAGTTCAAGAACTAAGTCCGCAAACCGTTGTGGAACAAGTTCAAGAACCTCAAGCATCTACCCTACGAAGATCGGCAAGGTCAAGTCGTCCACCTATAAGATACTTAGGTTTACACGACGTTCTCGTCATTGCGAATGACGAACCCTTGACCATAAAGGACATGAAGGAAAAATCCGACTCAAAGGAATGGCTCAAAGTCATGGAATCCGAAATGCAATCCATGTATGAGAACAAGGTATGGACCTTAGTTGACCTTCCCGACGGAGTAAAACCCGTTGAGAACAAATGGATCTTTAAGAGAAAGGTTGACATGGATGGCAACTTGACCATTTACAAAGCACGACTAGTTGCGAAAGGTTACAAGCAAGTTCATGGTATTGACTATGAAGAAACCTTCTCGCCAGTCGTTATGTTCAAGTCAATTCGGATCTTGTTAGCAATTGCCGCATTCTACGACTATGAGATATGGCAAATGGATGTCAAAACTGCCTTCCTAAATGGCAACTTGGAAGAGGATGTGTATATGACACAACCCGAGTGTTTTGTGGATCCAAAGAATGCTAACAAGGTGTGCAAGCTTCAAAGGTCCATTTATGGATTGAAGCAAGTATCAAGGAGTTGGAACAAGCGCTTTGATGAAGAGGTCAAGAAGTTGAACTTCATTCAAAGTGAGAAGGAACCTTGTGTTTACAAAAAGATTAGTGGGAGCGTGGTTGTATTTCTTGTCCTATATGTTGATGATATACTCTTGATTGGGAATGATATTCCCGAATTGAATGCAGTCAAGGATTCATTGAAAAAGGTGTTCTCAATGAAAGACTTGGGCGAAGCCGCCTACATCCTAGGAATCAAGATCTATCGAGATAGATCAAGAAGGTTGTTAGGCTTGAGCCAAGATGCATATATTGACAAAGTGTTGGAAAAACACAACATGTCTAGTTCCAAGAAGGGTTACTTGCCTATGTCACATGGCATATTCTTGAGCAAGACTCAATGTCCGACGACTGATGCAGATAGAAAGTACATGAATCAGTTCAAGTATCCATCTGTGGTCGGTTCGATCATGTATGCCATGCTATGCACTCGCCCCGATGTGGCGCATCCGATTAGTGTGACTAGTCGATACCAAGCTAACCCTGGTATGCCACACTGGACCGCAGTCAAGAATATCCTCAAGTATCTCAAGAGAACAAAGGATAGCATCCTCTTGTATGGTGGAGACCAAGAGCTCGTTGTAAGTGGTTACACCGATGCTAGTTTCCAAACCGATCGAGATGATGCGAAGTCACAGTCCGGCTTCGTATATCTGCTCAATGGTGGGGCCGTGAGTTGGAAGAGTTCCAAACAGGATACCACGGCCGATTCCGTCACCGAAGCAGAATACTTAGCGGCGGGTGAAGCAGCGAAAGAAGGCGTTTGGATCAAGGAATTCTTGACCGAGCTGGAGGTGGTTCCAAGCATCTCAGGTCCAGTGGATCTCTACTGCGACAACACAGGAGCCATAGCTCAGTCCAAGGAGCCTAGGTCTCACCAAAAGACCAAGCACATTCTACGACGATTCCATCTCATCCGTCAGTTTGTGAATGACGGGTGGATCAAGGTCAAGAAGGTGGACGGTGCCGCGAACACAGCGGACCCTCTGACAAAGCCTCTGTCTCGAGCCGCACATGAGTTGCACGTTGCATCCATGGGGATTAGGCGTATGCCTGAGTGGCTTTGAGTTGTATCTTTTATCTTTTGAGGCTTTAGTATGAGACATGTATATTTTGGATATTACATTGAGTACTATGCACTGGCTAGAAGTCGCTGTTGATTGACTCTAGGCCAAGTGGGAGATTGTTAGAGTTATGTCCTAGGAGCCAATTATTAAATGGCCACTTCTATGGTTTATGTGATTGATGATATTTTATCATTTATTCCTTGATTTATTAATTGACAGATCATTCAGGTTGAGGATCTGAATTGTGGATCTCTGTAGTTCATTTATAATTAAATGACAATAATAAATCTAAAAGGTCCGTAATCTTGATAATTAACAAGGAATATTAATTATCGGATAAGATTAGTATGCAAGTTAAGTGATGATTAAGTTCTACAGATCATAGGTAAGGAGTTGCCAACTTAATTGCATATGTATATGTTGTAGAACATAGTACAGGACGCGACCCAGTGAAATAAATATATGGATTGTGTTATGTGTCATTATTTATTTCATTTTGAGTTTGATTCTAAGTTTGAGATGGTTCAGCTTTTCCACATGAGGATAGGTTCAATAAATATCGTCTACCGTTGATTCCTGATAAGGGCTGCTATACGGACTTTATTTATGTTCTCTTGAATTGTGCGGGGAAAAGTTGTTCATCAAGAAAACCGTATGTCCCTCATTAATTAACTTAGTGAGCGATGATATCTGTTTGGGCCCCTTGATGGAGGTGGACTGTTTGCTAGTAACTGATACAGTCATCTCTAGATCAAGAAACGTATAATCTGCAAGAGTGACACATTCCTATCTTGGATTATACGATGATATCATGTGACATAAGAATCGAACAAGGAAATACTATTATTTCTTATGCAGGATTGAGATATTGTAGCCGTACACTATTTATGCGAATTGGGAGTCATAACGTGTTGCTAGATACCGCTTATGATTATTAGAATTAAATAGCGATTTAATTCCATGTCCAACTTAGCATAAATCCTCAAAGGGTCACACAAAATTGGTGTTTAACCATACGTGCATTATTTATTTATTTGCAACAGTGAGTATTGCAAAATATAATAAGTTGGCTAATTAATTATGTACCGTTGCGAACCGTAATAATTAATTGAGTCAAATGGATTATATAGAAATAAATTAGTGCATTGTATAATCTCTAAATAATTATTATTAAGTTAATAATTATTTATAAACAACACATTTAATTTATTTAAGTTAATTGGGCATTTATTTAATAGTAAATAGAAAGTCCAATTAAAGTCCAAATAAATAGCAATTGAATGGGCCTTTTAATTAATAGAATTGAGGTATTAAAGAGATGAGCTTGGAGCCCATATAGGGCCCATTATGAGGCCGGCCACAAGGAGGTGGTAGGTGGGGTGGCACACTTGTAATTAGTGTGAACTTGGTGCTAGGATTTGGAGCCTATATAAGGACTCATATGGAGGCTTTTTTGGCTCTAATTCTCTTCCCTAACCCTAGCCTCCACACCCTTCTTCCCTTGCCCGAAATCTGCCCCTCTCTTCTCTCCATTCAATAGCTCATGTGTTGAGCACTTCCTTCCATTAATTAATTGGTGAATTAATTGAAGAAAGGGAAGCTTGGGATTAGACTCGTTCTTCTCGTCGCTAGCACGATTTGAGATAGAACTTGGTTAATACCATAGTGGACTCGAGGTGGCCATTAGGAGGAGTTTGGAGAAGCACTCAATCGACTCCTAAGCCGTAGGATCGAGCCTCTCGATTACGAAATCGAGAGAGGTACTAATCTCCTACCCTTTCTCTTGTGTGAATGCTTGAAGCACTAGATCCATAGTGCATGATGATTAATTAGGATTAATTAATAGTAATTAGTCTAAAATAAAAATTATGCACTTCCTAACAAATATGAGATATCATCAACTCAGCTCGCAACTCGTGAGCCGACTCGTGATATAATAAATTTATGTTTTAGATATGTATTAGCAACATAATTTATGAGTATTAAAAATTTATAAATTAATTATAATAATTTTCTATTTATATATTTTAATTTTAAATTATATTACATATGATTGATTGAGTTTCAAGATATATTTTGTTTCAAATCAATAGAAATTGTTGTCCCTAAAGGAGGCAACTTAAACAAGATTTAGTAGAAGCAATTAAGGTTTTAGACCGGTTTGGTATGACCAACGCTAACACAATTCAATTGGTACCCAACAATTGACAACCACACACAATCAATTCAAATAGCAAGAAAATAAAGGGAGAAAGAGAGAGAGAAATTGAACACTCGATGTGACTACGGAGTTCTGACCCGCTAGGAAAGGCTAGCCTTAGTCGTACGTCTACGGGAATTCTGCTACCACGAAAGAGCGTGCTCCGTTCAATTCCAATAAGAACGGGACTACAACTTCGAACCGAATCACCTCGTCACAAGGACACTCGAGGCGGATCGGCCTAACTTGAAAGACAAATGGCACCAAGGTCTCCAATGGAGATGAGCTCTCAACCTATTCCAATCTACATCTAGCGACAATGTCGGGGCGATGGTGTTTGAGGCTACTTTATCTCTCAAAATGATCTAGCTATGAAAAGCTCAAATGGGAGAATATCCTTGTGCTCAAAGGCTCAATTATGGTCTAATTTTGCAAAGCAAAGCTCTCTATTGAGAGAGAACAAGGGTTGGATATATATAGGGCTCGGAATGAGCAGTTTACCAGTAAAAACTGGGCAGAGCGTTACCTGCCACTAAATAGCGTTGTACAACGTTGAATATTACCGTTGTAAAATCAAACGGCTATTTAATATAGCCGTTGGACTGTCAGAGCGTTGTGCAACGTTATATGCCGTTGCACAACGATGGAGTGTACAGCCAAAGAATAACTCTGACAGTTTCGTTGAAATTTGTCAGAGCGTTGTGCAAGGCCAAATACCATTGCACAACGATGGAATGTAAAGTCAAAGGAAAGTTCCGATAGTTTCGTTGGTAAACGAACTAGAATCGGTGAGAAGCAACTCTGACAAATTCAAAAGGGGCGTCATACAACACTAACGACCGTTACACAACGCTGTCATTACACACCTGTACCCAGGAGTGTTGTGCAACTTCAAAGGGCGTTGCACAATGTTCTGTCTTAAGTACATAGAAATTTTTCAAGTCTTTAACTGGAGCGTTGTACAATACTACTGAGCGTTGTACAACGTTGTGACTCAACGTTACCTAATGCTATTTAGCGTTGCGTGACGCTGTTTCACAAAAAGTCAGGATTTAGCTGTTTTAGTTTTAAAACCACAGCGTTGTGCGACACCATATAGCATTGTACGACGCTCTGTCACTGAAAACTGGATTTTGCTGGTAAATTGAGCTTTTCTGTTATCTAGACCATTTTAAGGATAATAAAGGACTAAAGTATACCTTCTATCCTAGTCTAAACTAGCCTACAATGTCTCTAAAGATTTGATCTTGATCTTGCTCATAGCTCTTATCCAAGTCTTCATAATTTGCAACTTCTTCCTATAAAACTCAAAGAAGATTGTTAAATTCCAAATGATATTGTTTTGTAATCGACAAACCTAGAGACGTTTAGTACAACAATCTCCCCCTTTTGACAATTTGCAAAATAATATCATTAGTAAAGCGATTAAATTTTGGGCATTTCACAAGCTTTACTACAATTCTCCCCCTTTTTGTGAATCGACAAAAGGTGAAAATGGTAGCAAGCTCCCCCTAAATTTGTGGCTCCCCCTTAATTTTGGAGAAACGGAATTGGAGATCCAATTTAGGGCACTACACAAGGTAGTGTGATCAATTTTTAACCTCTTAAAGAAATAAATGATAAATAAAAGAGGCTCCCCCTAAATATTTGGCTTGAAAGACCGGGGGAAAACTTGGTATTTAGACCACATTGGTTACCATACCATTAGATGTACCACTAGAGGTACAAGCTTTTGGAACCCATTTACCTTTGGACTCACCATTTGGTTTCCTAAGTTTGCATTCCAAAGAGATATGTCCATTTTGACAACAATAGTTGCAAAATGTATTTGTTGGCTTAGGTACGGATAAACCCTTAACAAAGTGAGAATAGTAATGGGCTCTAAGGTATTCGGCCTTCTTTTTAGGATCGGTGGATGAGGCTTTGAAATTCTTGTTGCGATCCTTTTGGTAATGTTGGGAAACATTCTTTTGATGCTCATTAGATTGAGCCTTGTGGTTTTGAGAATAATGTTGCTCTTTAAATTCATAAAACCATCCATCGGGTCCTCTAAAATAAATTTTATCGGACGTCTTTGGAGCAAAAACCTCCTTATTTTGATTTTGCAAATTCTTTTTGTTTTGCACTCTAGTGTTTCTAGGCTTCCGTTGGTACATATGTGCATGACCACGAGAATTTCTAGGTTTTTGAAATTGTGTGTTTTGTGCAACTTGTTTTCCATTATTGTGTGACAAGTTTTTTTTCTTGGTTTGATATGGCTTTTGGTAACCAAGACCGGACTTGTCATGAGGCTTTTGGCCCTTCATAAGGTTTTTCAAATCCATTTTGGAGGCTTGAGCTAAAACCGATTTTTCAAGTTGTTTTTCAAGCTCCTTTATTTTAGCCTCATATTCAACCACCTTAGAATTGAGCTCATCTACCTTGGTTTTTAGGGTCTCTATGGTATTTTCTTTGGTATTTAGAGCCCTAAGGTATGCCTCTAAAATCGAGCTAGACCGTTCACAATCAACACAATTGGTTGAGGTACATGGTATGTCATCACCCTCATCATTATCATCATTATCGCTAATTACATCATTTAGAGGGAGATGTACCTTAATTGAGCTTGCCTTCGGTGATGCCGATGGAGTGGAAGGACTTGAAAGAATAGAAGAGTCCATCTCTTCGACAACTATTGCCCTTTCTTCATCATTGTCTGAATCGGACGTACATGGGTCGGACTCCGATTCCATACCAACTCCTCCCATTTGGCTTCCTTAGGAACAACTTAAAACGGCTCTCCATATGTCCCTAGCTATATCAAAATTGCAAACAAGTGTGCTACCAATTGATTCATGTACCGAGCTTAGGATGACATTGACCGCATAGTCATTATCCTCCTTTTCCCTCAAGGCCTCGGTAGTAAGCTTGTTAGTATTTGGATTAAATCTAGGTTTGTACTCATTTGCCACAATATACCAAATACCCATGCTTTTGAGGTAGTTAACCATACCATTTTTCCAAATAGAGAAATTTTTGCATGTATGGTTCAATTTATTCGATTTTTCTACAATTCCAACCTCCATGATCGAAAACCGAGATTAAGAATAGCTTAATCGAGGTTCCCGCTCTGATACCACTTTGTTGTCCTTAAAGGAGGCGGCTTAAACAAGATTTAGCGGAAGCAATTAAGGTTTTAGACCGGTTTGGTATGACCAATCCTAACACAATTCAATTGGTACCCAACAATTGACAACCACACACAATCAATTCAAATAGCAAGAAAATAAAGGGAGAAAGAGAGAGAGAAATTGAACACTCGATGTGATTACGGAGTTCCGACCCGCTAGGAAAGGCTAGCCTTAGTCGTACGTCTCCGGGAGTTTCGCTACCACGAAAGGGCGCATTCCGTTCAATTCCAATAAGAACGGGACTACAACTTCGAACCGAATCACCTCGTCACAAGGACACTCGAGGCGGATCGGCCTAACTCGAAAGACAAATGGCACCAAGGTCTCCAATGGAGATGAGCTCTCAACCTATTCCAACCTACACCTAGCGACAATGTCGGGGCTGTGGTGTTTGAGGCTACTTTATCTCTCAAAATGATCTAGCTATGAAAAGCTCAAATGGGAGAATATCCCTGTGCTCAAAGGCTCAATTATAGTCTAATTTTGTAAAGCAAAGCTCTCTATTGAGAGAGAACAAGGGTTGGATATATATAGGGCTCGGAATAAGCAGTTTACCAGCAAAAACTGGGCAGAGCGTTGCCTGCCACTAAATAGCGTTGTACAACATTGAATATTACCGTTGTAAAATCAAACGGCTATTTAATATAGCCGTTGGACTGTCAGAGCGTTGTGCAACGTTATATGCCGTTGCACAACGATGGAGTGTACATCCAAAGGATAACTCCGACAGTTCCGTTGAAATTTATCAAAGCGTTGTGCAAGGCCAAATACCGTTGCACAACGATGGAGTGTAAAGTCAAAGGAAAGTTCCGATAGTTTCGTTGGTAAACGAACTAGAATCGGTGAGAAGCAACTCTGACAAATTCAAAAGGGACGTCATACAACACTAACGACCGTTACACAACGCTGTCATTACACACCTGTACCCAGGAGCGTTGTGCAACTTCAAAGGGCGTTGCACAACGTTCTGTCTTAAGTACATAGAAATTTTCCAAGTATTTAACTGGAGCGTTGTACAATGCTACTGAGCGTTGTACAACGTTGTGACTCGGCGTTACCTAACGCTATTTAGCGTTGTGTGACGCTGTTTCACAAAAATTCAGGATTTAACTGTTTTAGTTTTGAAACCACAGCGTTGTGCGACACCATATAGCATTGTACGACGCTCTGTCACTGAAAACTGGATTTTGCTGGTAAATTGAGCTTTTCTGTTATCTAGACCATTTTAAGGATAATAAAGGACTAAAGTATACCTTCTATCCTAGTCTAAACTAGCCTACAATGTCTCTAAAGACTTGATCTTGGTCTTGCTCATAGCTCTTATCCAAGTCTTCATAATTTGCAACTTCTTCCTATAAAATTCAAAGAAGATTGTTAAATGCCAAATGATATTGTTTTGTAATCGACAAACCTAGAGACGTTTAGTACAACAGAAATAATATAAAAGATAATAATTTTATTGTTTACAATATTGTATATGTCAATAAATTTTAATACTAGAATAACATATGGAGTAAATAAATAAAAATTTGAAGGATATACGTTTATTTCAAGCTAGCTCGTGTGCCCACGAGCTAGCTTGAGTTAAGGACGAGCTGAGTTTGAGCCAATTTAAAAAGCTCAAAAGTATTTTAACTCGGCTCAACTCAACTCGAGTTATAGCCGAGCTGAGTTTGAGTTGTCATCAACTCGCTCAAACTCAGCTCGTATACAGCCCTAGATGCCTGTAGACAACAACATAAGATTGCATGCATCATCTGCTGATATTTGGAGAATCAACCACATCCGTCGGATTGAGATCCACCAGCTCAGGATCGAAGGAAAATACTATTCACTGCTAATATTTGTTTATATTGTAGATATAATTTAGAAATTTACAAAACGTGGAACCTTATTTTTTTAAAAATGGCTGAATTTAAAATTTATAGAATTGAATTTCTTTTATTAAGACTCTAAAATCCTAACAAATTTTGCATATCAGGGAATAATATTGTCTTTTGAAATAGTCGTCAAAATTTTAACCAACGCACTACTCTTCAGAACAAACTTTCAAGATTTATATTTCAAGATAGGCTAAAATCAGCCACGACTGACGGATGGATCTGTCAGCTGCGATTATATCTCAACTTTTTGTTAGAAAGTGCTTGTTTTTAATTTTTCTTACTAATTACTATTAATTAACCTAATTAATCAACAAGCATCTCGATCAAGCTTTTAAAATGCGTTTTTTTCGGTATGACGGTTTGGAGTTGATTTAACGGTGCGGCGTTTTTTCGGTGAAAAAACGGCGAAAAAACGGTGTATATATGCGAACATCTGTGTCAAACTCATATGTATTTTTGTGTACAATATTACATTTGTATGGACGATTGGTATACAATATTGTACTTAGAGAGGCAGTGGTACACGATATTGAACATCTCTAAGCATTTTATTTACAATATGTACCAAATATACTATGTTCTCAATACACGATATGTCTTTTGATATTGTACACGTTTAATCGGCGAAAAAATGCAATTTTTTTTACGTTTTTTCGGTGAAAAAACGTAAATGACGCGTTACGTTATTTTATCATTTTTTTCTGTGACGTTCGTGCGGTTGGCTCCAAAATACCGTCATTTCGAAAAAAACGGCGTTTAAACGGCATTTTTTAAAAGCTTGATCTCGATTGATCTTGTTCAAGCATCAACACACAAGAGAGAAAGAGTAGGAAGCTACCTCTTCTAGACTCGCAACTAGGAGGCTCGAATCCGTCAATGTCGAGTTTGAACGCACCACCGCGAACGCCTTGGCCTAGAGTCCACCAAGAGATTAACCACAACCTCTTTAATTGTGCTAGCAATTAGAGGCCAAGGCTAATCCCTTCCTTCCTAAGCTTTCAATTAATCAAATTAATGGTGGAATGAAGTTGTTCAACACATGAACTAAAGGGATGAGAGGAGAGAGCAAAGCAAAATCTGAAATTTTGCTTTTCTCTTTGTGAATTTCGGCCAAGAGGAAAGGAAGAGAGAGAAAGGGGTGGAGGCTAGGGTTTGCTCCCAAACTTGATCCCTTTATATAGAGCTCTCTAGACCTAACTCCTAAACTTATCACATGGATAAGTTTACCCCTCCTAGGCCGGTCCCATTAGATGGGTTTAAATGGACTACAACATATTATAAAGGCCCATTTAATTATCTCTTAAATTGCTCATTTGTTTTATCTCAAATCGGACTTTTAATTAACTATTTAAATAAAGGCCCAAATAACTCAATTAATTTAAAGTAAGTTGAACAAAATTAATTATTAACTTATTAATAATTATTTTGGGATTAGCTAGTACACTAATTTATTTTTATATGATCCCTTTAACTTAATTAATTATAACGGTTCGCAACGGTATATAATTAATTAATCAACTTATCATATTCTCACAATACTCACTGTTGCGAATAAATAAATAATGCACTGTGTGGTTATAACTCTATTTGTGTGACCCTTTGAGGATTTATGCTACGTTGGCCATGGAATTAAATCACTATTTAATTTCAATAATCATAAGCGGTATCTAGCAACACGTTATGATTCCCAATTCGCATAAATAGTGTACTGCTACAATATTTTAATCCTGCATAAGAAATAATAGTATTTCCTTGTCTGATTCTTATGTCACATGATATCATCGTATAATCCAAAATAGGAATGTGTCATTCTTGCAGATTATACGTTTCTTGATCTAGAGATAATTGTATCAAGTTGTTAGCAAACAATCTATCTCCATCAAGGGGCCCAAACAGATATCATCGCTCACTAAGTAAATTAATGAGAGACATACGATTTTCTTGATGAACAATCTTTCCCCGCACAATTCAAGAGAACATAAATAAAGTCCGTATAGCAGCCCTTATCAGGAATCAACGGTAGACGATATTTATTAAACCTATCATCATGTGGAAAAGTTGAACCATCTCAAACTTAGAATCAAACTCAAATGAAATAAATAATGACACATAACACAATCCATATATTTATTTCATTGGATCGTGTCTTGTACTATGTTCTAATAACATATACATATGCAATTAAGTTGGCAACTCCTTACCTATGATTTGTAGAACTTAATCATCACTTAACTTGCATACTAATATTATCCGATAATTAATGTTCCTTGTTAATTATCAAGATTACGGACTTTTTAGATTTATTATTGTCATTTAATTATAAATGAACTACAGAGATCTACAATTCAGATTCTCAACCTAAATGATCTGTCAATAAATAGTTCAAGGAACAAATGATCAAATATCATCAATAACATAAACCATAGAAGTAGCCATATAAATGATTGGCTCCTAGGACATAACTCTAACACTTTTGAGGTTCTAATGGCTAATCTGAACCATTCAATGTGTTCTCCATATTGAAATCTCATTGGAGACCAAATTTTATATTTTTCTGATTTTGTTTACTATTTTTTTGTGATTTTTAAAAATCATAGTTATTGAAGGATCCAGAATTGTTTAGATTAAGAATTTTTGTAAAATACCAAACAAATACTAAAAAATTTCAGAAAAATAAAATTTGTTGTCTCCAATGAGATTTCAATATGGAGAACACATTGAATGGTTTGGATCGACTGTTAGAATCTCGAAAATTGAGATTTGATCGTAGCTGACGGTCTCATCCGTCAGTCGCGACTGATTTTAGTCTACCTCTTATATTTTCATGTAATTTACTGAGCTGAAATGAATAGTAAATAAGTTTAGTTTGTAAAACGCTAATATTGAGAACAAGAAATCACATTCACATTAAGACAAAATTATTTATTTGGAAGCATCATTTTTTTCTAATTCCAGGAAGTTCCACTACAAGAACATTTTAGTTTTGTGATATTTATTATCACGAAACTTAACAGACTTGCGAGGCACAGTGTCTGCTGCTTTTCCTTGATGTTTGATCCATATCTTCTCCTCTCAGCTAAAACAAATTAAAAAAAAAAAGAGAATTCTGAAATTTTTGAAAACCTGTGAGAAATAATATATATGGAATTGTTTTTAGTTAAATGAAGTGAGGTGAAGTTGTGAAATAAAGTGGGCCGAGCTTCAATATATAATCCAATCCATGAAGCGATAAAAAGCCTCCTTACAGTTTAAAATAAAAGCCCGAAATAATCTTACTTCTAAAGACCTAACCCATGACAAGACCCAAAATAAAAAAAAAATATTATTATAAAAATTTAGAATTTTGGTTATATTATTAAATATTCAATTTTTTTTTTAAATTGTTATTGTAATATCGGACTTTGAAAGTCCAAAGTTAAAGTCCGACATTAGTCAATACAATACATGTATGTAGTTTAGGCCCTTCAATTTGAAAATATCATAACATATAGTAAAAAAATTCAACAAAATATAAAATTTGGTCTCCGAGAATATTTCAATACGAACAACAACTTGAACAATTCAGTTGATCATTTGAATTTTGGATCTCGAAAAATGACCCTAGAGTACGGGGACGATCCGTACTTTAGAGAGTACTATATGCATTATATTGGCTTAAATTTGATATTTTTGTAATTATTATTTATATTTGAATATGTTTAATATGTTTAAATATTATTTATATAGAAAATTCTTTCATGAGAACTAATTTCTGAATCAGATTTTAATTTTAACCGCACATCTCCAAGAAAAATTAATTCATTAGCACTCATGAACGGTTGCGATTAAAGTCCGATTTAGAAATTGACTCTCATGGTAGAGTTTCCCTATTTTTATTTTTAAAAAAAAAAAATTCTAATCTCAGACTTCTAAAGTTCGAAATTAGAAATATTTTGTTAGATTTTTTATTTTTTTTCTTAATACCGGACTTTCAAAGTCCAATATTATAATAATAGTTTTGAAATTAGAATATTTAAATAATATAATCAGAATTCTTAATTATTATAATAACATTTTTTTTAATTTTTCGGTGACAAGACGACCTCTCAAAAGCCCACAAAAGCCCACTCCTCATTCACCAGTTTTAACACAGACGAGTAACGAGACCTAGAAGCTGATTTCTTCGTTGCTCGATTGAGGTGAGACAGACGGAAGGCAGACTAGAGAGAAAAAGAAAAAGAGAGAGAGAGAAATGGCTTCGGCGGCGGGTTCAAGCGCAGCGGTGCCGTTCTGGCGTGCGGCAGGGATGACATACATAACCTACTCCAACATCTGCGCCTCGCTGGTGCGTTCCTGCCTCAAGGAGCCCCACAAGACCAACGCTCTCTCGCGCGAGAAGGTCCACTTCTCCGTCTCCAAGTGGGTCGGCGGCAAGCAGGAGAAACCCAGTACGATCCTCTCTTTCTTTCTTTCTTTCTCTTTTTCTCTCTGTGATTTTGGGTTTGATCGGGTTTTAGATTTAGCCCATCTTTCCAGATCTGTGAAGATCTCCGCTGTTCAAGTATTCTGTGGATAATATCTAATTTCCAACTTATTTTAGGGGTTTCATTCATTCCGTGATTTTGATTTATGATGATACATAGGGTTTAGATCAGCACGACCTTGGTATTTGTCAATCCTTTCCGTTCTAATTTGGTTTCATCTGTCTGCCATACTTAAAATTGTTGATTTGTTTTGCACAGAAATTTTTTAAATTTCTAATTTGAAAGGGATCGAATGTGCCAAAATTAGTGCCATTTGTCTTAAATCTCAGATCCTGAGAATTTTGAAATAATTAAAACGAAATGATTCGATGCGTTATAAACTTTTTAACTTACAAGTATCATGCACCATATGCATAATGATATTTTGTGTCTTTTAACTGGTTATTGAGCTGTATCGAGGCTGCAAGTCAGGTGCCCAAAATTTGTTCATTTTTCTATAGACAAAGTAAAAAGGATCCTGTAGTATCTTACATGTATGTAACTCAGATGATGAAATATCCAATGGTCTGTAGTAGTTTCATGCTCAAATAAAGAGATGGTGCAGTTTGTCAAGGGGACATCATTAGACAGTTTGTGATTTGCAAATATTGAATGGAGTGCTGTGTATTCTTTACCTGTGTTTCTTACTCCAGAAAAGATAGTTTTGTGTTTCTGCTGATTTAAAGTTGGGTAACTTCAAATCAATCAGCATATCTACTATTAATGCCCCTTATTGCATAGTTGGAGCTTGGGGTTCTCAAGAATTTGTTGTACAGTATTTGTTTCATTTAAGAATTTGTGTTATGCATAGAGATGGTTTCCTTAACTGCAGATGAAAATTCACAAAAATTCAGTGTATACAATCAATTTCAATTGTTAAAGTAAACAAGATCTCTGTTAAGTCTGATTCATGAAAGTAGAAAATACAATGCAAATAAAGAAGTGCTCCAACTGGTAATGCTAACCAATATAGTGGATACCATGAAGGTTATGTCTGACACTTCTCATTTTTGAAGTGTATATCAAATTAACTTGGCGTAATATTAAGTCTTGACTATAATAGTATTGCTTAATTCTTTCTGGTGACTGATTTTGTTCTTTTCATGCAGCTATCCGATCAGATGATCCTAGTGCCTGAGAGAGCTTGTGCAGAGGGCCCATCCTTCTGATCCAATGCATTTTTTTTTTATGCTTTTTTGTTTTTGTTTACATTGATGCTCATGCAGTTTGAGATGGCAAATGCCTGCCAAAACATGTCATGCTCTACTTGCTAGAATAAACAATTTGACTTTTAGTTGAACCAGCTACTTCAGTACTTGGTTCTGTACATTTTACTCTCGAGTTTAATTTGGTTATATTCACATGTTAGGATCTTGATTTGATGATGATGATAATGATTGTACGTCGATCAAAGAGCTTATATATAAATGTTGCTGTCCGCTAATATAAATGATTGTTTAGTTTTTTTTAGATTAATGACATAATTTAAGTGTTAATAATTGTGGAAATAAAATATATTTACAAGCTCTAAATCAATGATGCAGTACGAAATCAATCCACCTCAAGCATCAGCAAATGCATTTGATTTGTTGAAGTTTATCCCAGCAGACAGCTAGAATCCAATCATCAACGTTGGATGGCTAAGCTTGCTACTCTTTCACTTGCCATTTGCCAACCTCCTTTTAGTCTCAATCTCAATATTATAAATAAGAGTTCCGCAAGAGAACAATAAAAAAATTAAAACTAAAAGGAAAATTTTGATTTATACCACTCTAAAATACTTTAATTTTAAATATACTATCACAAAACGACTAACTCGATACATACCATTGTAAAACTCAAAAATTAGTCGACAATTTTATGCACTCTAATATTTTCAAAGGTTTTTAGTGGTAAGGATTTATATCGATCCGACCACAACAGCTTGGGATCCGTTTTGATGTACCCTGTATGGCTCCCCACGTTTTATGTTTGAACTTTTGATCCTCTTATATTAAATAAATAAATAATCGGAGATATCATTTGAGAACACGTTTGTGGACTGGAACTAAATAAACATGGATTTCTTCATTTTCCTTCTTTTGTTCTTTCTTTTAATATAAAGATTTTGTGTTTTCTTGCGGTTTCTCCCTTTGTAAATAAAGCAAGAGGGCTAATACAACTCAACGTTGATCTTTATCAACAAAAATTAACGATAATAGATTTTTGCGTTGATCTTTATCAACAAAAATTAACGATAATATCACAAAAATCTATTCAAATCCAAAATGCATCCCATCACAGATGAATTCGAACAATACGTAGTGTTCACAAATTATTTTTTCCTTTCTTTTTTTTTTTTGGGTAAAACAGTTTTCACAAAATCTCGAATGCAACTCAATTATCCTACTGTCAAGCATACCAAAAAAAAAAAAAAAAAATCAATTATAGAAGACAGCCCAAACAAAACCGTTTTCTCACATCACATCAGCCAGCGGACCCCACCGACAGACCCATGGTCTCTTTTTCAAGTTAACGAATAACGAACCGCACCCGAGTCCCTGACGCCATCCGCAAGTCTCTCTCCGCACCATCAATCGCGTTCATAATATCAATCTTTTCACCCAACAAACACGCGCTAAAATCCTCCCCTCCTTTGAAGAATCCGTAAGAAAAATGGAGAAAAATTAATCAGTCACAAATTAGAGCAATAATTGCCATAACTCCGATGACAATTTAGAGTAATCAGACAGCCGATGGTTCAACTTCAACCTCCTTCCGCTTGATTCAAGCCAACACACGGCAAGTCGGTTTGAAAATCATCCAAAAATCTATCGTCACAGCAATGCACTATTGCATTCCATGGCAAAAGGTTCTAATTTAAGGTAAGGACGTAAGGTACTTCACAAACAAACAATAGTTGGGCCAGGGCCCCTGCTAGTCACCCGTCTCTATCGCGATGATTGGTGCAACTGGTGTACCAGGTCCTTCATCTCGTTCATCCTTGTTCGACTCCTTGAGCCAATGCGGTATCGGCATTGGGGTCAACAAGGAGGACCTTCGCCGACGAGTGATGATACCAAACCGGCTCTGCACCGTCATGCAAGAGGCAATGCGGCTGAAGGAGGCTACCGTTGACGTGGCAGAGCCTAGTTACGTGGCAGAGGAGGAGCCCCCAGAGAACCCATTGGTGGTCTTTGTAAATTGCAAGAGTGGGGGCCGCCATGGGCCCATTTTGAAGGGAAGGTTACAAGAGCTGATTGGTGAATCACAGGTTTGATCAGAATTTTCCTTTTGGAAAAGCACACTTTACAACCTCCAGAAGTTTTTTTTTTTTTTACTTAAACAATTTACAAAATATAAATGTCCCCTAAATCCTTCCATGAATCCTGACATACTGGGGATGTTGAAAGTATAATGATGCAAAGGTAGCTCGAGTATTTTCAGGGGAATTGGGAATATATGATTGTAGGGCCTGGTCAACATTGACGCCTGTCCTTTTACTTGTTAAAACTTGTCGTTAAGAGGTGGAAATTACATTTATATAATTGTCTTCATCAACATTCTTCTGATAATAAGATCTTAATTAAGTCTAGGTGCTTGATCTTTCTCTCGTGAATCCGTCGGACTTTGTGCAGTATGGTTTGGCGAGTCTGGAAGTTCTGGCCCAATCAGGAGATTCCTGTGCAAGAATAACCCGCAAAAAATTGAGAATTATGGTATGCAATTCAAGTAAGATTATAGTTAAATTACATGCATGGGAATCTTATATTGAGGGTCAGAATTATACCGTAGTTACAGAGTTACTTTCGGCATACAGTTCAGTATACTGTTCCTAATAGGAATCACAAAATTAAACCTTCCCAGATTTATTATTTGATTTAATGCTTGTTAAGAGGCGTTTGGTAGAGTTTACTATCTGGTGCATACTGACAAGTGACAACAAACTTGGGTCCCTTTCTACACCCCACATACTATTCTGACCTGCACAAGGTAAAACAACTGCTGGACTCTGGTAGTACTGAGTCATACTAACACCAAATCTTAATCTTTTTTCAACTGATAGATATTTTTATTTTTAGGTTGCAGGTGGTGATGGTACAGCAGGTTGGTTATTGGGATGCTTAGGGGAATTAAAGGTGCAAAATCGAGAGCCTGTGCCTCCAATCAGCATCATTCCTCTTGGTACAGGAAATGATCTATCTAGAAGTTTCGGTTGGGTATATCTCTTTTCAGTTTACTGACTTTATAAAATTTCAAAAATGCTGTAAAAAATACTGACTTTAACTTGGAGTAAGCACAGCTAAGTGTTTGAGGAAATTTAAGAAAACTTTTTATTTGCCTAAATGCAATAGTCCCACGTGTTTTGCTCATTTAGGCAGCAATAAGGAATCAAAGAACCAGTTTATCCTCTCCATAATGTTCCTTCTGTTGACTAGTTTCTATTCCCCAGATTATCCAATTTCCTATGAAACTGACAAAATTATTTTTAATGGTCTACAGGATACTCTATTTATATCGTTTCCTGCGAATCTAACAAAATTCTTATTCTTGATAAATAAAATGAGATTATGTAAAGATAATGATAATAAATGAGAAAGACTAGTCTCTGACACAAAGGTTATTAATCATTCCTAATGCTCCTTTTGAACAAATCGAAAACTAAAGGAACTTTCTGAAATGATTATAGATTGCTAATGCTCTTAATGTAACTTTTAACATCATTAAGATTGATAAATTTCTAAAAGTAAAATTTAACTGAGTAATTTAATTTTTTCTCAGGGTTCTTCATTTCCTTTTGCATGGAGACATGCAATTAAAAGGTCTCTTTACAAAGCTGTAACTGGCTCAATTTGTCATCTTGATAGGTAAATTTTATTGTACTATATTTTCAGAATGTATACCCAGGCAAAATTATGGGGGAAAAAATCCTGCAAGGAAACCCCAGTGGGAAAAAAAAAAAAAAATCCTGTAAGTAAACCCCAATTTGAGATGACCGTTGTATTGCAAGTAAACCCCAGTTGCAGGATACCCCATATGTTTCTCTACTTTTCTGCTCAAATAATTTGCAAAATGACCCTTCCTTTATCCTTCATCAAAAGGAATAATCTCAAGAGGTGCGGTTTTTTAAGATATAAATAAATTGTTGCATGGATATACATTAATCTGAAAAATTGTTGCATGGATATACATTAATCTGAAAAAAAAGACTTTCTTTATTACAATGATCAAAACACTGAAGAAGTTTTTAAATATATATATATATTTTTAACTTGTGTCTTATGGTAAAAATAAAAAGCACAGTTGGAAAGTTACAGTGGCGATGCCAGCTGGAGAGGAGATGGATCTGCCACACAATCTAACGGAACTAGGAGAATGCACTATAGATCAGGTTTATGACAGCATTTTCACAATATGCTGGTGCTTGTATTTTTGTTATCATTTTGTGGGTCACTTCACTTTTTGTTTTTTTGGGTTGTATTAGTAATTTGGGTCTTTGTTTAGTACTTAAGAAGTTTTGTCCTATAATCCTTACAACAATATATTGTTGCAAATTTATCTGTTCACATTCGGTGTACAAATTTTGAGGTATTCAGGAGGGAGACATTGAAGGGGAGGTGCCAGAAAAAGCCTTCTGTTTTGAGGGAGTGTTCTATAACTACATAAGCATTGGTACTAGATATTATGAAGCCTTCTCTTTTTCTCCTTTAGTACTGTCTTATTCGTCTTTTGTTGTACAAAGGGAGTCAAACTGAAATAATGATGTGCATTGACATTTTCAATATCAGGAATGGATGCTCAGGTAGCTTACGGATTTCATAATTTGCGTGATGAGAAACCCTACCTTGCACATGGTCCCATAGCGAACAAGGTACATATACTCACAATAAAAGAATGTAGTGCATTATTTTTTTTTTGTATAAATGAATTATGATTTATATTTCTGAGTAATGACTAGTATTAATAGGCTGATCTTTTGACAGTTGATTTATGCCGGGTATACCTGCTCTCAAGGATGGTTCTTCACACCTTGCATCAGTGATCCCAGCTTGAGGTGACCTGTTTGAAAATTTCTTCATTATAGTTTAAATCTGTTATTGTGTAAACTTCAGTAAAAGATCTTTGAAAATAGTTTCACACTGACAGTTGAAACTGCAAACCTCGGTGAATATATACAAATATCTTAAATTATATTATTGCTAAGCAAGTCTGTGGACACTAATGTGTAGATTCATTATTCAGGGGACTCACAAATATTCTTCGGATATCTATCAAGAAGATAAATTCCAATGAGTGGGAGCAAATTCCTGTACCACCTAGGCAAGTATCAATTTTCTCTAAAAGATACAATTCTTTGTTCAACTTTCATCTGTTTACTTGCAATATATAAAGTGTGAAAAGTATCAAATCTGTTTACTTTTTCGTTAATGCAATGAATAAGTGGTGGGCTAGTTCCTACTTGTTTTAAACAAAAAAATGGTGAAATGACTGTAAACTTGTTAAATGTACAGTGTGAGGGCTATTGTTGCTCTGAATCTTCACAACTATGGAAGTGGAAGGCATCCATGGGGAAATCTTAAACCTGAATACTTAGAGAAGGTCTAGTTCTGTTAAATATTTCTGAGTGTGTAATTTTTCTTCAAATGCACAACATCTGGCTCAGTGGAATTTTGTTGATCTATTACAGAGAGGCTTTGTTGAGGCTCAGGTAGATGATGGTCTTCTAGAAATATTTGGTCTAAAACAAGGTTGGCACGCTTCATTAGTCATGGTGGAGCTTATTTCTGCAAAACATATTGCACAAGTACATTCTTTTCTCAATTACTGGAATTCAGCGCACTTTTGTTTTTGCTCAATGAATGCACTACTGATTAGTTTAGGGTACTTGTCACCATGGTTTGACTTATATAAAGCACAAAAATTCTAATAGTAAATCTTGATGATTACGAGCTACTACAGCAGTTAGCAACTTCAATGATTACGAGCTACTATAGCAATTGACTTGTATGACACACAAAAAAAGGCTTTTCTTTCAGATAGCCAGCCTATTTGATATGCACTTAAATTTTCTTGTCTTTTACTTTTCTTTTTAGGCAGCTGCAATTCGATTTGAAATAAGAGGGGGACAGTGGAAAGATGCATACATGCAAATGGATGGTGAACCATGGAAACAACCATTGAGCAGTGAATACTCCACTTTTGTGGAGATAAAGAGAGTGCCCTTTCAGTCTCTAATAGTCAATGGGGTTGTAAATTAAATTGATTTTACGTGTATATACTTCGGATTCTCGGAATAGAAGATAGAGAAAATTTTCGCTCATGAAAATATTTTGTCATGACGATTGTCAAGTTTCTTTTGGTATGAGTACACTGCAAGTGTTATGCTATGGTTGAATCACTACATATTTGTGTCCAACCATTTTCTATTATGCATCTTGGAAGCAGCCGAATTGAACTTAATTAGCTTATGTTATGTTATACTGGTATCAGTTCTGCAGTGAAAATATGCTTTATTGACTATGACATATTGCATTTTAATTTTCCCTTTTTTTTGTTTATAACAAAAATGTTCCTCGGAAGAGAACATTGGCAATGGAAGGATTTTCATTTTTTTTTTTTTTGTGTTTATTAGCTAGAGGTGAATTGAAGCCAACATGAAGGGTCTATTGGAAGATCCGTGCGAACCCAGTCACGCCGTAATTCTATTCTTAAAAGAAAATCCAACACGATAAAAATATTTTACGTAATTGCATTCTTAGCGAATATGGCAAGTATGTCATCAATTATTTCACGTGAGACAGAATGGTAGTTAAAAATGATAAAATAATTGTTGAAACGCTAGCAATGATACCTCTCAGATCTCTCAGATATTTACTGTGATGTTGATGTGACTTCTGAATATTGGCTGCTTTTGATAATAGGACCTGTCAGTTAAAGGATCCGTATCCTCTGCCGCGCGGCACGGGCAGCGCTTTTATCCGAGCCGTCCGATCTGATCTTGACGGTTAATTTTTTTCGGGCCTATCAATCTGGTATAATTCACGGAGCACCTATCATAGATCGGACGGTTCAGATGAAAAGTGCGGCCCGTGCCGTGCGGCAGAGGATGTCAATTCGTCAGTTAAAAGCCGCTTTTGGGAGTTCGTTGATGACTAGGTCTCTAAAACCCAATGTTTCGAACTAGAAATAGGACAGTGATCTATTTCCAGTTCAACCACAGTGAGACCAACCGGTTGGCGACCCAATTGCCTTCCTAATTCACTCTCCGGTTCGATTTTCAAAACATTACTAAAATCTATTATTTGATCTGGTTCGATTTTCAAAACATTGCTAAAATCTATTATTTGTGATTCGTAGCATTATGGTATATAGAGTAGATAGCCAGCAATAGCAATATGGCACACAGGATTAATAGCCAGCAGTGAGACCAACCGGTTGGCGACCCAATTGCCTTCCTGATTCACTCTCCGGTTCGATTTTCAAAACATTACTAAAATCTATTATTTGATCTGGTTCGATTTTCAAAACATTGCTAAAATCTATTATTTGTGATTCGTAGCATTATGGTATATAGAGTAGATAGCCAGCAATAGCAATATGGCACACAGGATTAATAGCCAGCAGCACGATACAGTAGATCAAAATGGTCCCAACCTGAAACATAAGGTTGCTATATATAATGATTGCTCCTCTCTCGACACCATTTTGTAAAATATAGTAAAAAGTACATTATTGAAAAATAATTCAGCAAAGTATACATTTTATCATTCGTCCAATGGTCCCATATTATTCTTTTTTAGTTCACCCCATTGCGCACCAATGATTTTGCATCTTCATGAACCAATGAAAACAGAACCCCCCCCCCCCCCCACACACACACACAAACAAACAACAAAAGGTTCAATTCATTTGTGCGCTAATTAATCGGAAAAAGATACACAAATAGAGATCATTCAGCTCAGATCAAACAGCCTGGATCATTTCTCGGGTTCCATTTGAAGTATCGCCAAATCCAGATAAATAAATTGGTGAGCTCAAGACAATATTCAGTTCTGTTGCACTGCCAATTGCACAACAAGAAAGCTTTACCTTCTGTTGTAGTTGTATTATCACTGATCGAGGAACTTGCTGTAAATCAGAAACAGTGCCACAAAGACTAGATGCACAGCTTCACAATTCCATCATAAACCCTTGTGATTGTTACAAGAGGACAATTGAAACCAGCACATTACAAGAGTTTCAAGGACGGAGTTCAATAACATATGAAGCTAGCAATGGAGCCACCCTTTGGTAGAAGGACTTGATAACTGAAAACAATAATTTCCAATGAAGGCTTGAGGCACCAGGGCATTGGTTCATAATCATAAATACAGGAACAGACACGAGTAAAGTGAAAAATGAATTATTCAGGTCACTCAAACTATAACCTATGTATCAATATGGTTATCCAAAATTAATAAAGTCACATTCTAATGATAATTATGCTTCTAATATTTATTTTAGAAATAATGTCACTTGTTCTTTCAATTTAAAACCCACACAAGGAGTTCCTATTTTTAAACCTCAAGTCTCAAGTATCTACACAAATGAAAATGTTGAAAATAAATTTCTCCTTATCTTATAATTTAGAAAAATTAAATTAATCCAGATTCTGTATGTTTTTGAACCTAATTTTTAACCAAGTGAGTTCTAAGGAAAATTTACTTTACTCGAGAAACTAACGAACCTATCCTTTCAAGTTGTGTTAGTACATACTCAGGAGGAACCACCACATTTATTTCACTCAGCAAGTTAAATTCATAAGGGCTCTTACTTCAGCTATAGCAGAGGATATGGTTCAAAAGAGTTAAACACAACACCACCTTTCAAGTTCTTGATGTCTCTGTTAGAAGTCAAAATGGGGTTGCGGATCTTTCTCGACTCTTAACGCCTGGTGCAAAAGTACATTCATTCATCAGATTGATATGGTTCATAAGGATGAAAAATGCTCTAAAGCTCCTTAGATATATTAGATGCCATGGCAATGACCATGCTTGTCATGAGATGCCCTTTTCCAATGCTTCTTCACCACATGATTAGATTCATGGCATGCATGAGAACTTATCGGGAACAATGCACCAAGATCCTCAACAAATGACCAAATGATGCATGCCTTGTCATGAGATGACATATGTTCACCACATAGGACGATGCTATGATATGAGATGACCACCATGATATCAAGTCTCCTCTCTTTCAAGCAATTGTAAGCCAAAGGCCAACAAAAAAACTAACTGAACATTTGCACAATAAAGAGAAAATCAGATAAATGAAATGAAGATGGTATGATTTCCTTCAACTGCACTACTGAATATATTTAAAAAAAAAACAAATAGTCTACAAAGACTATTACAATACAAACTAAAGTGAACCACTCGCCATAAAATAAAAGGAAAACAAATATAGAAATGTTATGATATGCCCATAAAAACAATGCAAATGCACAGCATGGTGGTCTAACTCACAAGAATGCAGAAGCAGCAGTGCAATACATACAAGATTATGCTAATGACATGTATGCTGTAACTAAATGAAAGTGGAATGAGTGCATCATGAGTTGCATGATTAAGATAAAGTTGTTCAAGTTGCCCCCTTGAAATGGCTGCTTTTACGGCACAGGTGATCCGTTTGCACCTCCATTATTAGCTGAATCTTTCCTTCTCCCAAATGGATTCTTCGAAAATGTATAACTGAGTTAAGAAAACAGTAATAACAACACAAGAAACAGCACAATCACAGTGGCAAAGTAAACAATATATCAAGTCAAATTCACCTTTGGTAAGGAATGTGTAAGTTACCAGATTATTACATCCTTAATTCTTGGTTCTGGTTTATTCATAAATCCATTGGCAATTCCTTCTTTACCCAATGACATCATTCCTTTTTCTGCTTTATTTTTATTCTGTCATTTTCATTTTATTTTATTTGTTTGTCAAGTATGCAAACTTTTATTTATTTATCTATCTAGTTATTTATTCACACACAAACACACGCACGCACACACATATATACAAATACAAATGCAAGCTTTTTTGGGTGGGTAATATAGGGGGTTCAATCAGCCATACCCATATGCAGGTGATAGTAGCACTAGCTACTTTTAAGAAAAAATATTGCATTAACATAAATGAGAACAAAGATTTTTGTGAAAAGAAAAGGTAAAAAGGATATTGTATGCGCATGCCTCCACGACCTGAGCTTGGAATAACGGCACCTTGCAGATTTTGGTGAACTGCACTTGCCGAAACTACATCCTGTAAATGACAAGTCAGATAGTTAGGCAGCAGACGTATCCATCTGTAGACTATCCAACTATGAGAATCAGTTCATAGTTTTTGTACCTCAAACTCAATGAAACAAACAGTGCTTCTCTCCTGGCGCAATACTTTCATTTGCTTGTACCCAGGTTGACTGCATTTGTGCACAACATAGTCAACCCAACATAATTGCAGAAAAGTAGAATAAATATTATCATTATTTGGAAAGACACCCAAAATTAAAACCATATAATGCCTATACCATCATAACCAGCTAAAAACTTAGATAATTTATACAGTACGGGCTTTCTTAAGGTATGTTAAAAATGAGTTGCTGAGCCTGAGTGAATATGAAGAAATTGAGCATGCTAAAGCCTATAAACAACAATGTGTTACATGGTGCATGTGTTGTGTTAAATCAATAATGTGTTATGGTGCATGCAAAATGGTCAATCAGCTTACCGCATGTTAAAAAGAAATTGCCAAGCCTGAGTTAATATAAAGAAATTAAAATAACAAAGCCTATACACAACTAAAGGAACTGAAGCAAAGAATCTTACACAGAGAAAAGTCCTCTGAGTTCTTCCTCAATTACATTCTCACCCAAATTTCCAATGAACAACGTGTTGCATGGTGCATTATCTTTTGTATTCTGCAATAATATATCACATAATCAAAAGATATGGAAATATTTCTGTGATTCATATAGAAGATAAGTAATTTTAGAAATGCAATCCTGACAATAAATTTCACTAGAGCCTTGAGGCCATAACTACACCCATTATTTGTCGCCCAACTTTGGTGTTGGCAACCTATTCAACATTTTACTTATCCAAAATATATCCAATAAATTTCTGCAGTAGTGAAGAAAATCTTATCTGTCACAAATTGGTCACTGTACTTTAATTCATAATCCTCAAGTAACTGAACTTCATTTTTTTCAAATTAGGTCACTCCATTACCTCTGTGCAAGAAGGGCTGGCCAAATGTTAACCTAGATGACTTTTTGCTGAATTTGCACAGACATGGAGATAACATTTTCTTTTGTTGACAATGCCAACAGCAATTCATTATTTTTTTTATACTATAAAGGGTGACTAAGAGACATAATTGGACAAATAAAACTTTCAGCGACTAATTATTGGCATGGTCCAAAGTTTAGTGATTTCCCAAGCTACAAGATCACGTTCAAATCCAAAATTAGCAAAGCTATAAACTAATTTTTCAAAAACCAAGCTCTTGATACATACTAATCACAAGAAACATGAAAACATCTAACACCATAATTTTTTTAAATTATATCAAAGTCAAAATCATAAAATATCTCAAGCACATTAACAAATTTGCACTGGGGAATCTTTGATGTGGCTTACTACTGTTGATGAGAGTTTTAACCATTTGACAAGTCAATCAAAAAGTTTTGAACTGTCAAATCAATGGAGTTTGGACCAAAGTGGCGCTGAGGCAAGGGGCTGACAAAAATAAGCTGACATAAGGGGTTCGTATCCATTGAAAATGGCAACTTGGAGTTCCATGATCTAAAGCAACAAAAATAGCTTTTTATCTGATCTGTCACTTTTGATCCATCAATATTACTTAAATTCTACTTGAGTAGCTCCTTCTCAACTGCTATTGCAGCCCACCCTCCAAGAATAATAAAACCCTCATATGAAGCGAGGTAAAGAATTTTTTAGTCATTTTCTGTGCAGCAATAATATATTACCTGAACAGGAGCATAACCAGCCGGTGATGTTACTGCAGGCGGAGGCTGAACTGTCACTGGAGATACAGGGTAGCCTCCATATGGATTGTATGGAGCAGGTGGAGGTAGGTAACTACAAGAAACTTTTTAATAAGTCTCAGACAAGGCATACAGAAAAAGAAATAAAAATTTCAAGTTAAAGCTTTTATCCATAGCTCAGAAAATGTTAAAACCACAGGACCAGAATGAACATGTACTTAAAATCATTATGTTTACCTAGGAGCACCCCACACAGGCGGTGGCGGTGGCGAAGGATGAAAAGGGGGGCCAGGATAGGCAGCAGGTGTATAGTCTCCTACGGTTCTCAATCTCTTGCTTGGATCAAGCAAACTAGGATCAGTACCAACCGCTAACAACAACAAACCGACCATGGTTAGCAATTGGTTAGAAATTTGTGGTACCTGTAACCAGGCCTATACAAATTGTAGCCTATCAATGTTTTTCTGAACTTTCTTAGTGCTACTAGACATCTTTGTAAATTGAGTTTACTAAAAGTGAGATCAAATAATGGTGAACCGAAGCAATTTCCCATGTTTAGTTTAAAAAATTGAGATCATGGTAATATAACCCAATAGATCTAAGATAAAAATTTAAATAAATGACGCACTTCTCTTAACAAACAGATTCTTCTTAGCCATCTCTATGTGCAGAGTAGATTTCGCATCTGCATCAAAAACCAAATCCTGAAATAAAAAAGTTCACAATTATTCAACAAATCTTACTGCTGGTAGAAGTATTGGACATTGCCAACCAAAGACCCATACAATCTACTCCTAATCATTTTCTTCATCCATGGAAATTTGTTTACAAAAGTTTCATTCTTGAACATACCATTTTCAGCCCCAATTTCATATCTATTTGTCAGCACTGTGACATCAAATCATCACCTTATTCAACACTTGCACAATCAAAACAGCAAAAAGGTGCTCAGAATAACATTGCACGCCCTATAAGGCATACGCTGGGCTCCTGAAGCAGATCATTTACAATGATCCTTAAACCATCACTTTGCATGTATGTACTCACGCAAAATGAAGTAGACCATTTACAATGATCCTTAAACCATCACTTTGCGGTCAGCATAGCATCAATTTCCTATGAGTTCCCTAGAAACACCTGTTTGGACCCACCATTTGTAGTAGAGCAATAACTGATAATACTTGGCAATTTGACATCACAGATGTTGAATAAATAAACTTCATCTAACTGCAAACCAATCAATGGCTTACTTAACGAGTGTTCCAACAAAATTTTCTATACAATTCGTAAGGCGACTAATGAAGTGACAAAGACGGGGCAAATAACATATTTATAAAGGGAATGTTCAGGAATCAAAATGTAGAAGTTAAAACTCTAGGTACTTAAATGACTGATACTATATATGGAATCATTGAGGAATAAACATCTGCAGATGGTATGAAAGAGTACAGTACTATAAGCAGGAACTAGACCTGAAGCATCCCTTTCGCAGCCATAGCATGGTGAGCTGTAGAGAAAAGAGCGAAGCCCATTGGCTGCTCTGATTTGAAATTAACTTGAGCAGCCTCAAATCCAGGAAGCCACCTCAGCAGGTTGTGTAGCTCCCTTTCCTTCACATCTGCTGGTAAACCAGATATAAATATTGTCCTCACCTGATTCACAAACAGTAAAAAGTCAAATCAGCCAAAAGTTAGCAGACTTCTAAACTGATCAGGTAGACGTGCTTTGGTAGATACAACCTCAGCAGATTGTCAAGGAAAATACACTTTTGGATCTAGCAATGTCAAGTATCTAAAACAAGATGACTATTGCAGAAACGAACCAGTTTCTTGTCTCAAAAGTAATCAAATATCAGGTGTAAAACACAAATAGTTATTTGCCCCTCGCGGGGTTTCTATGGGAGCATTCAGAATTCAGATAAAATTTGAAAATTAGCTAAGCTCCTATAGTACAGTACAGAGTACCAGACACTGAAATATAAGTTGGCTTTTGTTGAATACCTATTGAAAGCATAATTCCCTCTCTAAAGCGTACAAAATGTCACTTTCACTTAATTCGTCTAACAATTAGACAATTCAAACGCTGAATCCAGCACGAACAGTGTATGAACTGATAATTCAGCACGGAAATCGGACATGAAATCTAATTTGCAACAACAACAAAAATCGAGATCTAGAAAATTCAGATCGTAAAGGAAGAGAAGAGAAACCTCGTCGAGGGCTGGTCGAGGAGGGTTCTCAACGGCGAGAGGAGGAGGCGGAGCGACCGGTGGAGGAGGGTGGTGGGCGTGCGGGTGAGGTGGGCCCCACGGCTGGTGGTGGTACGGGTGGATCCCTGGTCCCGCCATCGCAACTGGAGAAAGAGAGCGCGGATCGAGAGAGAGAGAGAGAGAGAGGCAAACGCGAATCCTAGGGTTAGCACGTGCTCAAACGATTGAAGCGGTTCATTATTGGATGAGCACCTAACCGTCCGATGTGCACGAATCCAAATCCTGTGGCGCGCGACACAGCGTGTAGCGCGGCACAGGACCGTCCGATCAGATCTGGATGGATGAGGGAGCCCCGTGCATGTAACCAGATTGTAAGGCCCGAAAAAAATGAACCGTCGAGATCTGATCGGACGGTCCGTGTCGCGCGCTACAAGCTGTGTCGCGCGCAACAGGAATCGGATCCGATGTGCACAAGGTCTTTGATGATAGATAGCACGGATCTTACAGTATAGATGTCGCCCTCTGATTGGCTCTTGCCTCTGTCAGTTGGCGAGTAGAATGCAGTGCTCACGGGGAATCACATCCTCTGCCGACCTTTTAAGGTCGGCAGAGTGCCGACCTTTGATCCTGACCGTTAGATCTAATCTCAACAGTTATGGGAGCCCCGTGCATAATATCAGATTAATAGGCCCAAAAAACTTTAACCATCCAGATTAGATCGAACGGTTCGGATCAAAAGTTGGCACTCTGCCAACCTTAAAAAATTGGCAGAGGATACGATCCCTGCTTACGGACACGACCACACGGGCACCATTCTATTCTATGCAGCGCTGCATAGAACAGTGTTTCATTACAAACGTTCGATCTAATCTCCATGGTTAAGATTTACGAACCGTACTGATTCGATATTAATAACGGGGTACCCCAATACCCATAATGTATCGGATGGACAGGAATGTAGAGGATATTGATTCCAATGCTCAAAGCCTCAGAGAATAAAGGCAGACGGCTACTTGAATGATTGAATGTATAATGTATATAAGTAATCACTAGTTTAATCTTGTATGTTTATGTTTAGATGAATAACAAGTTATTGTTAATTTAAATTAGCAATTATTTAAAATAAAAAATTTATTTGATACATGAAATAACAGTTGAAATAATTTTTATTCACATTACTCTTTTAACTCTTCATATAAACTCACTTATTCAATAGCTTAGGAGGTTATTTTTTTTTCGCTCTAGTTTTCATTAGTTATATAAGTTTTTTTTTCCCTGTATATCTCTAGTCTCCACATGACTACATCCTGCTCTTCTTTCTTACAAAAAGGAGCAAAACTTTACGCTGTTTTTTGAATTATACCAAAAAGTTGCCCAAAAAATGTACCCATTTCAAAATTAACATGGTGTTCCACAAGTTCAGACCGGCCCAAATTGAGAAATTTCGCCCCAAATACTTCGTGGACAATAATAAGAGTAGGATTTTTGCCCGAACTATTTCGATTTTCTTTTCTTTTTCTTTTTTTTTTGTGAGAACTACCATTCCGAAATTGTCGATCAAGCAACCCATGCATGCACTGATCGAATTTAGACAATAATTTTTGTAGGGCCGAAATAAAATGTGTTAGTTTACTAAAATTTCTGAAATTAAGCAAAGTGCGCGGGCTGACTAGACTAGATCCGCCTCCAGTGGAAGTTGCGAGAATTTTTGTGAATTTTTAAATTCGAAAAATTATGAGGCTTTTGGATCCCATCTTTCTAAATGTGAAGGATACCGAATACTGGTACAGATACCGGTAGTTCATGTTAGCTAGACCAATGTTAGTTAATTAACTTGCTCTTGTAATCTTGTAAAACACTTGTTCGTTTAATAATCTTAAATTTGCTGTCTTGCTATCTCTTCGACCAGCCTTAAAAAACATACTATGCCTGAAGAAAAGGCATTTCAAGTTTATCCGACTCTAATCATGTTTTTACCCTACCAATTTTCTTTAAGGTGTACTCGCTAGTTTTTAAAGCCGCAACTTTATATCTTTTAACGATTATTAAATGTATCAAGTCCTTCTAGTGTGATGAATGTAGCCAACCAATCCACTTGCGAGTTCCCTTTGCCATCTCTTCTGCTTTATATGAGGGAGACGTGCACTCTCTGCCCATGGTTTTTTAATATATATCAGTTGCTTGTTTAAGGGAAAATTACCTTGGATGAGCTGGTATATTATAAGAAACGAGATGAACTGCAGAAGTTTTGGTCTAATTCCATTGAAACTCAGGAGAATATTCACTGGGGAGGGAATATGGTATTTGTTTTCAGAGAATTGAAACTCGATTCTGAAAATTGACTCTTTTTTTTTTTTTTCCTGATTTTGGAGGCCCAGAACAGAAACTTGAGCTGAAAATTAGCCCCAAATTAGAAAATCTCTCAGATTTTTTTTTTTTTATGGATTGATTAATCTCTGGTGGTATCTTTATTTATTTATTCGGCATTAAGATAGGCATTTTAATAACTAATAACAAAAAGTTCAGTACATAAAAATAAAAAATTGCATCCGCTATTCAGTATTAAAAAAAAGTCTCCTTTTATGGATTAATTAATCTCTACTCTCTAGTGAATACTTAATAGCTGATGCAAATTTTTTTTTTTTTTTAGATTTTGACAGAGGCCTTTTAAATATGAAAACATATTTATTATTTTTTTTGACAACTTAATTATAATATCTTGTGGTACTAAAATTCTCCTCTTGAGGATTGGTATTAGTATGAATCCGAATAGTTATTTCTCCAATAAATTGGTCAAGAAACTCTAAAAAGAAGAGAATTCTTGTGTACAATTATTACATCTTGTAGTACTAAAATTCTCCTCCTCATAATTAAGGATTGATATTAATATGAATCCGACTAGTTATTACTCTTACAAATTAGTCAAAACAACTCTAAAAAGAAAAGAAATCTTATGTACAATTATAACATCTTGTAGTACTAGAATTTTAACTCCTTATGAGGATCGATGTTGGTATGTATCCAACGCTTATAAATTGGTCAAGACAATTCTCTAAAAAGAAAAAATATATATCTTGTGTACAATTACAACATCTTGTAGTACTAAATTTCTCCTCTTATGACGATCGGTATTAGTATTTAGTATGAATCCGACTAGTTATTGTAAGTTTTGCCAGTCTGTCTCGGGTCCTTTTCTGGCGGGTCCGCCTGGACGGAGACAATACATCTGGACAGAACATGTGATTTCAGCGTCTTTTGGATTCCACCGACTCACAGCGCCTCCGGAGTCATTTCTGGCCCTTTTAATACCCTATTCTAATGGAGAACAGTATGAGAAATATATCATATCACTCTGTTTCACCAAATAGAGAGGAAGATAGAAATTGAGGGAGACAAGGTCTAAATCGAGTTCCCTGAGTATACCATCAAGGCATGGGAAGATATTTCAGTTCAGTAGTGCCCTCTCTCCTGTAGGAACCGGTGGCGTTGGCGTGCTTGGCGCTGGACTCTCTCTCTGGAGAAGAAACTCATCCACAACACTTCACAGGAACAAACAATGGCTGGAGGTAACCATGGATCCTGGTTATTTCCGCATTAAGATCCTAAAAACACTTACAATTGGTATCAGAGCCCTATAAACCTTTGTCTTGTTTGTTAGAATTGAATTTCATTAAGGTTTAATGAGAAATTCAGATTAGTAAGTATTTTGGATGAGTACTGGTTGTTAATTAGGGACCAATTAGGCTTAATTTCGTGTTTTGATGAAGGATTAGGGGAAACCCTAAATTTTTTTTTTATTATTTGACTTTGTGAAGCGATATCTCAAGATCTGTATATCCGATTTGAGTGAGATTTTCGAAGTTGGAAAGATTTTTGAGTCTACTTTCCATAGAGTCTAAAATCTCGGAAATCAAATAGGTATACAGTGAGATAATCAAGTCGCAAGCAGAAGAGGTCAGACTGTCTGGTTTCTGAAATTTCTGATCTTTTGGCAGTGCGGGCCAGTTTTCTCTCACAAGATAATTCGGTTTTGCATGAAAATTTACAGGAATGTAGGTCTTTCAGAGATCGTTCCATAGAGTGTAAATTTGCAAAATTTCGACAAAGTATGAGAGAGTTATGCTATTCATAATAAAGGCCTTTCCAGGGGCATAATTTTTTATCTATGAACTTGTTTATGTTGAAATTTGTGTTGTTGGATAGAACATTGAGCCTAGTTTCTGGAATGACCAAGAACACAGAAAATGAACAAGTATAGAAAAAGTTAATGGTATTTTACCAGATGGTGCGCAGTCTGTCAAAAAATTCTGGATGCTCTAGGCCAAATTTCACGCGACCCGCCTGAAATGGTCCAGAAATAAATTTAAACACGAAAATAAAGATATAAGCATAAAGATATTGGTTCTCTAATGTTAGATAGGGCTTAAGGATAGATTAATTATAAAGGAAGTCTATAGAATAGTCACAATTTGCTAAAATACTATAAATTTGTGTAAAGATGGTTTATTGTCCCTAAAGGAGGCGGCTTAAACAAGATTTAGCGGAAGCAATTAAGGTTTTAGACCGGTTTGGTATGAACTACCCTAACATAATTTAATTGGTACCCAACAATTGATAAGCACACAAGCAATTCAAGTAGCAAGAAAATAAAGGGAGAAAGAGAAAGAGAAAGAGAGAGATTGAACACTCGATGTGATTACGGAGTTCCGACCCGCTAGGAAAGGCTAGCCTTAGTCGTACGTCTTCGGGAGTTCCGCTACCACGAAAGGACGCGCTCCGTTCAATTCCAATAAGAACGGGACTACAACTTCGAACCGAATCACCTCGTCACAACGACATTCGAGGCGGATCGGCCTAACTCGAAAGACAAATGGCACCAAGGCCTCCAATGGAGATGAGCTCTCAACCTATTCCAACCTACACCTAGCGACAATGTCGGGGCGGTGGTGTTTGAGGCTACTTTATCTCTCAAAATGATCTAGCTAAGAAAAGCTCAAGTGGGGAGTAACCCTAGTGCTCAAAGACTCAATTCTGGTCTAATTTTGCAAGGCAAAGCTCTTTATAGAGAGAGAACAAAGGGTGGATATATATAGAGGGCGCCAAGAGCTTCAGCCCAGTCAAAAAGCTGTCAAGCGTTACACAACGCTACATAGCGTTACACAACGCTTGAATATAGCCGTTATAAAAAGATAAAATCAAACTAGCCGTTGAAATTTGTCTGAAGCGTTACACAACGTTATCAAGCGTTACACGACGCTTTAGCAGGATAAGTCAAACGGTCATTAACAAGAGTCAAAACGTTACACAACGTTATGAAGCGTTACACAACGTATGCCAGAGCGACCTCATTTTGGCCAAAAATCAAGCGTTAAAAAAATAGTTTTGAGCGTTCTAAAACGTTTGATTTTTGTACCGTTACACAACGTTAGAAAGCGTTGCACAACGTTTTGTTAGAAAAGTATTAAAAGAATGTTGCCTTGATCAAAATGTTGTGTGACGCTATGAAGAGTTGTGTAACGCTATGAAGAGTTATGTAACGCTATCAAGCGTTATGTAACGCTTGAACACAGAAAACTGGACTTTGCTGGTTTCTTGAGCTTTTCTTCTATCTAGATCATTTCAAGGATAAGTAAGGACTAAATTATATCTTCTATCCTAGTCTAATCTAGCCTACAAACTCTCTAAAGACTTGATCTTGATCTTGCTCATAGCTCTTATCCAAGTCTTCATAATTTGCAACTTCTTCCTATAAAACTCAAAGAAGATTGTTAAATGCCAAATGATATTGTTTTGTAATCGACAAACCTAGAGACGTTTAGTACAATATGGTTGATATCTTTTGTAGAAAATTAATTTGTCAAGAGTTCTATGATTGTTTGATACTATAGCAGTAAAGTAATGATGTAGTCCACAGACCATCATACTATAAGGAATACTCTATAAGTATTAATACTGCTAGCATTCATTTGACAAATTTAGATAACTATACATGTGGTATAGTGGTATAACACAAATTGTATTTATAAAGAATACGGCGAAAATTGTGCATATGGTAATTATTCAGATATAGACAATTATAATTATATAATCTATGTTAAACTTGAGCCTTATAAAGCAGGCGGATACGAATCGTATGGGTCTCTAATAAACAATTTAGTTCATGTCTGCATACAGATCAATACACCTCTCGCGCCGGTTTCAACCGGATCCGTTTGAATTCAAGCGAATCCGCTTGAAAGGATTCCAAGAAGGTGTACTCTCGGGACAGTTTCTGGCAACCCGCCTGGATTCAGACGGGTCCACCTGAAAACTGCCACAATAAAGTGTACTCTCGGGACAGTTTCTGACAACCCACCTGGATTCAGACGGGTCTGCCTGAAGGGTACCCGATGAGAGGTTTTATGTCCAAATGATTAATATATGTATTAATTAATTGTAGAGTAGCCACAACATCTCAATTACATTCATGTATATATATATATATATATTATATAGTGTATCTATGAATCACATTAGGATGAATGAACATAATGTGTGTCTAGTGACGAATATACTTTAATTGATTAAGATTTAGCCACAGCACCCTTAATTACATTAAGGCTATGTATATATAAAGTTTATAAAGTCACATTTGGATTAAAAGGACACAAGATGGTATTACATTGGAGTGGTGAAGTCAATATCGTCCCACAGGACTATCGATGAAACCAAACTAATGTATAAGGATATAATGGTTAATTATGAATGCTTAATTTGCCCATAGGGATTAAGGATAGGAATATAATTAACTAGTTATATCATGAAGAGTCATGGTATAATATTTAGCCCACAGGTAATATTATGCAGGAATTGACTCGTAAGGATAAAATACTTAGTTTGCATTGGTAAACTAAAGTATAAAGTTATGTCTCAATATAAAGTATAAGCACGTATCAGTTTTACTTTCATAAAAAGAATAGCATATTCCCTTTAGATATGATAAGTTCAAATGTTCCTGAGTTGAGGATGATAGTTATAAGGCCTGGAAGGATACTGTTCTCCTTCGTTAAGGTTGTAAGGATATTGAATTTGCCATCTGGAAAGATCAACCGATGGATCTACTTTTGAGGATGAACTTATAAACATGGGTTATTAAGAACAGTGGGAGCAGTTTAACTGCTTATTTATCATGTTTATGTCGAAAAAATTTCTTCAATATTTCGTAGTTTCAGTTGATGTGTATTTCAATGAAATTCTTACTTGAGGCATCATATGAGCAGTTTGCCTATTAAGTTAAGGCAAATATAGAAATATTAGTCATGTAATTATCACTTAAGTTTACTACCATTACAGTCATGCGATAGCACATAATGCAAATAAGGGATTTGGTTATTCAACTAAAGAGTCTATTTGATATTTCTCAGTCATTACTTGTGTATTTTATTTGAACACTTGTCCAGTTTAGTATAATCATGTCAAATCTCTTATAAGGTTAATAACACACATAAGGATCAATGGTCAATCAAGGTTTTTCTGACCATGTGTGTTCAGCAGGAGAAGAGACGTGTTATGGAAAAATTGAGAGTGTTCATAGGATTAAAATATGATTAACAAGTAGGAAAATGACTAGCAGGCATCAAGCTAAAGTCTGCTTGTATCTCTTAACTGATGGTTACTCACAATAAATGTATCTCTACGTACCTTCAAGGTTTTTTGGGTGGAAGTAGAGAGACAATGCAGTATGCAAATAAAGATTGTGATGTCAGATACATGTAAAAGAGATAAGAAATATGACTAGGATATTGGAATCTAGAAATTTTAATTTCTAGAGAATGTTCAGATTAGTGGGAGTGATCAGTTTTTTGTCATAAGAAAACTCCCTCTAACACATAATTGGATAATATTCATAAAGGATCAACGAATATTGAAAATCCAATTATTGACATTCGATAACCGACATATAATACAAGAATTTAGATCAAGTTGAGCATTGGGATTCAACATTAAGGTGATTTAATAAAGTAATAAAGGTTGGTTAATCCTAGTAGTGATAATGTAATTTATCTACAAGACTCTTATGAAGATATCTATGTTGAGTATAATTCTATTGCATTTTCAGAAGTGATGACTTGCAATAAATTCATGTGAAAGTTTAATGCCATATAAGATAAATTAGAATCAATGATGTAGTAAAGTCTGAAATCTAGTTACCTTATGGTTTAAACCTATTGGTTGTAATGGATTTACTAAACCAATAAGGATTTATAGGTAACATCATATGATACAAGATCAGACTTGTCATCAAATGATTCAAGGGGTTGCACTTTCATTAGAGGTAGTAAGCATTTAGTTAGCAAACTAAGAAAATTCATATAAGGTTAAAAATAAATATCTCACAAATGGTATTTGGAGTTCCATGAGGTTATTTCTTCATATGATTTTGAAGAAAATTATCATGAACTAATACGTATACCAGGATCAGTGGGAGCATAATTTGTTTTCTTGTTTTACATGGATGGTATTCTACTTGCAATTAGTAATAAATGATTATTTCATGAGGTGGTATATTTACTTTCTAATATATTGATATCAAGAATATGAGTAAAGTCTTGTTTGTTATAGGCATAAAGATCCATAGAGATAGGAGTCAAGATATTCTTGATCTATCTCAACAAGCATATATCAATAAGGTATTAGACAGATTTCGGATAGAAAAGTATTCACCAAGTCCAGCACCTGTTCAAAGGTGATAGATTCAGTTTGAATTGATATCC
Source organism: Rhynchospora breviuscula (assembly GCA_027562975.1). Taxonomy (NCBI): domain Eukaryota; kingdom Viridiplantae; phylum Streptophyta; class Magnoliopsida; order Poales; family Cyperaceae; genus Rhynchospora; species Rhynchospora breviuscula. The sequence continues at coordinate 32,642,626 of CM050399.1, forward strand.
TTAGAACAACTCAGAAAAGGAACAAATAGTGAACATTCCATGATTTTGACAATTTGAAAGCATAAAGTATGTTCAGATTTGTACACAATAACTGACATAACTTTTTGTCATTTGAAATACTTGAACTGATATCATAATAATAAGGGAAATAGACCACAGTAAATGCTAAGAAAGTAATGATATATCTTTAAGGTACTAAAGATAATATACTTATGTCTCAACAAACTGATAAGTTGAAGGTATTTGGGTACACAAACTGGCCATGTCGATTTTACAAATCGAATTAAGGTTACATGTAAGCCAATGGGACCGTGTCATCCAGAAGTGTCTAGTAGACATTGTTTGTAACTTCAACATAAAGTGTAGTTTGTTGTGTGTTTTGAGACTGCCTCCCGTGAAGAGTTTTGTTTTGAGACTTAGAATCATGAATTTTATATCTAAGTCATTAAAGATTCTGTGTGATGATTCTATTGCGGTCTTTCAAGCTAAGAAAGATAAAGGTAAAACTGTAAAAGTCAAGATTAATATATCTACATTAAGCATCTGGCTTTGAAAGAGCATTAAGAAGAATCAAGTGGTCTTTTATTTGTATTCACACAGAATAGACGTTGATCGATCTTTGAATATATACTACAGCTAAAGAAATTCAAAAATCATGTAGCGGATTGTAGGAATTGGTCCTATAAATTAAATTGATTGTACGATTGTAAACAAACTCTTCATAAAGGTATAGATGTATTTCTCATGTTGATTGTGCGCATATATATGGTATATATATTTGATCATGTGACGAGAATTACATCATAAAGATAGACCTATAATAAATGTCGGATTTATTCATAAAGAAATTACAAATATCACATAAATGGTTGAATTGAAAGTTTCAAAGTGCATTTGTAATACATGAAAAATAATATTCGTATTTACTAATTGCCACGGCATTAGTAACGATAAGAAGACTTACTGCCATGATTTGTGTATTTTGTCTCTATCGTTCAGCATAAGAAAAATATGAAGGATTATTGTTGAATATGATGGAGGCTGAGATCAAGTGGGAGAATGTAAGTTATGCCAGTCTGTCTCGGGTCCTTTTCTGGAGGGATCCGCCAGGACGGAGACAGTGTATCTGGACAGAATATGTGATCTCGGCGCTTTTTTGGATTCCACCGACCCACAGCGCCTCCTGAGTGATTTCTGGCCTTTTTAATACCCTGTTCTAATGGAGAACAGTATGAGAAACATAAAATATCACTCCGTTTCACCAAATAGAGAGGAAGATAGAGATTGAGGGAGACAAGGTCTGAATCGAGTTCCCTGAGTATACCATCAAGGCACGGGAATGTATTTCGGTTCAGTAGTGTCCTCTTTCCTGCAGGAACTGGTGGCGTTGGCATGTTTGGCCCTGGACTCTCTCTCTCTGGAGAAGAAATTCATCCACAACACTTCGCGGGAACAAATAATGGCTGGAGGTAACTCTGGATCATGATTATTTCCGCATTAAGATCCTAAAAACACTTACAGTTATTACTCTTATAAATTGGCCCAAGACAATTGTAAAAAAAAAAGAAATCTTGGTACGATCTTATCCGGTACCGAGTTAAGTACTTTGAATAAACATTGACGAAACATTCCAAAAGTTGTAACCAACTACCAAGCAATTATGCCCCTAAAGACCCGTTTTCAAAGTCGTCTAACATCACTCCTTTCTTTTAGTAACTTCCTAAAACAAGCTAAGCCTAGTGCCATAACCCAATCCTATTCTTTCTTTTAAATTTTTATTCATGACTGGAATCATGGAGAAGTGCAAAGTAAGATACATGTGAGCGACAGCTTGCAATTTGATGATATATCATCTCAGAATATCCTAGTGATTTGGTTGATGCAGTTTAAAAAAAAAAATGGAATAGAGTGTTTTCACTATTTCGAGAAAAAACGTAATAAAATAAAATAAAATTATGGACGCCTAAGATTAAATGTGGCTTAATATTCCGACGATCATTTTCAATGCATGTTTTATATCATGTCATATTATTCTACTAAGAATAAATATTATGAAATATTGTTCAACATCTTCTAATTGAAGAGGGAGCAGACGTTTGAAATTTGTAAGCAAGAAAGCAGCGAAATCAGTTTGTTTTATTTATTTATTTATTTTTTTTTTTTTGAGAGGATTGGTAATCAATATTGGAGGAGTTCAGTTGAAATATACCCTAACTAATATTGAGAATAATCTTATCAGAAAATTAATCTACAGTTGATTTTTTCAATAGAGCTAATTTTGTAAGATCATAATAAGTCATTATAAAATAACCAGCCATCTTAAAGCGGAATTTGTTTTCTATCTTAAATAAAAGAAGCAAAGTCTCCATTATTAAGAGGGAGGCTACATATTTTTTTAGGCATTTAAACCCGTAGGCAAAGTGGCAGGCTAAGTAATTAGACTAGGTCAAAATGTGTTAGTTTCTCTTTTGAAAAACAGAACCTATACTAGTTTATAGAGTCCGGCTATTTTAATGCAAAATGTTAACATAAGAGAAATCTTGTTTATTATTTGTCTAGTTGCAATGTAGTGATTTAAACCCAAAATTTCAAAAATTACAACTCTTATAAGATTATGATGCAATAGTAGTTGTACGTTTTGAATCCGTCCTTAAGTACTTAACGAGACAATTTTGATGTTCTTATAAGAGGCTATATTTCTCGACATTAAAACCAATTTGTGGTTGGCTTGGCTACACTTGCAACTTATATGAGAAAGGCTAATTTTATCTAGAAAGTATTAATTAGTTGTAAAATGAGTAGACATTACAAGTACTAAGAGAATATCATTTTTTTTAGGACAAGCAAAAAGCTGACAATTTTCATTAATAAAAAAATATTTACAAAATATCATAGCAAAATTAAAAAAAATGCAAAATCAGTTCCAACACCCGATAAACCAATGACCTCCGAAAAAAAAAACAATGCTAACAAAAAAATAAATACCAGTATTAACACCTGGTAGTGAATTTCCAACCAAAGTTTTCCCAATATATCAGTACCGATGCAACAAATCCAGCCCGTGACTCATACCAATTGAAACTGGTACCACAAAAAAATGAAAATTGATTACTGCCATCTGCAGTTTTGTCATCACTTGTCATCGCTAAACAAGAAGTGAACACATAAAATAGACAACATGAACATATATAACGATCAAAGTGAACATATACAAATAAATAAGTTCAATAAAAATAAGTTGAATATGCATATAAAAATCTGAACAAGAGATGGCAACACTGATTTGTATGTAAGTGTTCATTTTGATCATCTATATGTTTACCTTGTCTATTTTATGTGTTCACTTTGTGTTTAGCGATGGCAAGTGATGGCAAAACTACAGATGGCAGTTATCATTTCTGAAAAAAAAAAAATATGTTGTGTCAATGCCAGTAACATACAAGTGCCTGACACTTCCAAATCTACGAGACCCATCTTCACAAAGAAGAAGACTCATACAACCTACGTATGTTGCGGCTGCCACTTGCTTTCACCTCGAGTATCTCCACGCCAAAACCAACAAAGCAGTGCTAAACAACCACCCTCGCATAGCCTGCAACTCAACCTCCTCTTAATCGCCTCTGCGACAATACCAACAAAGTAGACCGCTCTCACCAATCGTACCAAACCATGACCTTAACGACCAATCAACCACCATTGTACAACCTTTCCAGCTGCACCACAGTACCAAATTTGTGTTGGAGATATGTTCTAGAAGCCAATCATTATCTGGCTACTTCTATAGTTTATGTTATTGATGATATTTGATCATTTGTTCCTTGATTCATTTATTGACAGTTCATTCAGGTTGAGGATCTGAATTGTGGTTCACTGTATTTCATTAATGACTAAATGACAATAATAAATCAAAAGCTGTCCATAGTCTTGATAATTAACATGGAACATTAATTATCATATAAGACTAGTATGCAAGTCAAGTGATGATTAAGTTCTACAAATCATAAGTAAGGAGTTACTAACTTAATTTCATATGTATATGTTACTGGAACATAGTACAAGACTTGACCCAATGAAATAAATATATGGATTGTGTTATGTGTCATTATTTATTTCATACGTGTTTGATTCTAAGTTTGAGATGGTTCAATTTTTCCACATGATGATAGATTCTATAAATATCGTCTAATGCTGATTCCTGACAAGGGCTGCTATACGGACTTTATTTATGTTCTCTTGAATTGTGCGGGGAAAAACTGTTCATCAAGACAATCGTATGTCCCTCATTAATTCACATAGTGAGTAATGATATCTACTGGGCCCCTTGATGGAGATGGATTGCTTGCTAGCAACTTGTGCAATTATCTCTAGATCAAGAAACGTATAATCTGCAAGAATGACACACTCCTATCTTGGATTATACAAGGATATCATGTGACATAAAAATCAAAACAATAAGATACTCATTTCTTATGCAGGATTGAAGTGCTGTAACAGTACAGTATTTATTTATGCGAATTGGGAATCATAACGTGTTGCTAGATACCGCTTATGATTATTGGAAATAAATAGCGATTTATTTTTCCATGGCCAACATAGCATAAATCCTCAAAGGGTCACACAAATAGGTTTTGACTATACGTGCATTATTTATTTGGTTGTATTATTGAATGCAATAATATGATATGTTGATTGATTAATTATGTGCCGTTGCGAACCGTTATAATTGATCAAGTCAAACGGATCATATAGAAATAAATTAATGCATATCCTAATCCTTAAATAATTATCAAAGTGTTGATAATTAATTTTGTTCAACGTAAATTAGTTAAGGTAATTAATTTGAGCTATCGGACTTTTGTTTAAATGGTAAATTAAAGATCCAACTCGAGTGTAATTAATTGGGCCATTAATTAATTGAATTAGAGGACCAATTAAATAATTGATGGAACCCATTTAGGCCCATTTTATGGCTGTCCAAAAGGGTGGCATAGTTGTAAATTAGTTGCAACTTTTTGGAGAATGGTTGATTTATAAAAGGAGCATTTTGGAGAGAGAAATCAGAACCACCTTGCTTTCTCTCTTCTCCTTTCTTCTTCCTCAAGGCCGGTCTAGCAAAAGGTGTAGAAAATTTGTTTTGCACCATTGTTAAGCTTGCTCTCTTGCTAATTAAGCTCATGTGTCGAGCACATCTTGCCTCCATACAATTAAATAGTTAATTAAGGCAAATGAAGGAAGGGATTAGGCTTAATCACTTGTCTACTAACATAGACTTGTGATTTTGGTTAAAACCTTGGTGGACTCGAGGCCAAGGAGACGGCGGTGGTGCATGCAACCACGACATCGACGGATTCGAGCCTTCTAGTTACTAGTTTAGAAGAGGTAGCCTCATATTCTCTTTTTTGAGTGTTAAATGACTCAAATAGCTAGTTCCTTATCTTGCATGCACTTGTTAAGCTTTGTTAATTAGTAATAAAATTAAAATTGAGCATTGCATGACTTCCTAACAATTTGTCGGTTGAACCAAACGATGACGACATCCACACCTACGTACAACCACACCACACTCGCCGAAAAACGTCGGTCACTAAAATGAAAAAAAAATCGGGTCTAAAGACAAAGAACGAAAAAGAAGGAAAAGGAAAGTAAATGGAGAGTAGATGAGGCGGAGAGGCTGGCAGCGACATCCTCGTCTAGGGTTTTCAACTGGCTAGCTAGACGGTGGCAAAGGACGGGAGATTGATCAGCGAAGTTGGTTGGAGAGGAAGAGGGAAGGGGGAGAAGAACTGAAATCGCAAAAAATCGTCCAGCGACGCCTCAAAATTCATGCTAGGGTTTTCTCTCGAAGGACGTCTTTCCAATATTTCCTAATAAGAGAATATCATCAAATTCGAGTAAATTAATAACTTGAATCTTGTGAGAAGAAAATATATATATATAAAATTTAGATATGGAGTTTTTATAATTTATTTTTCAATTAAACTTTGCAATGCGTCACGCAATTTCTAGTAGGACAAACATAGCCCCTAGATATATTGATTTATAGAATAACATGTAAAAAAATAATAATGGTAATCATGATATCAGGTTAAAAATCATGTGTCCCGCTAACAGAAGATTAAGTTTTTTTTTTTTTTGAAGAAGAAGAAAATTAGGGGTCAACAGAAAATAAAAGTCTTGATCAAGATGTTTTTTATACGGAATTTCATTTCAATTGATTTCGTTGGATTTCGTTGAATCTAATAACATAGAAATTCTAACCAAATGACATCAAATCCGTTCATTTTGATCACAAAATTTCTAATGAAACAAAATCCTATATTAAAGATATTGATCAGGGCTTAAATGTTACAAAATATTCTCAGATTAAGATAAGTTTTTCTTTTATAAAATTTCTAATGAAATGAAATCCTATATTAAAGATATTGATCAGGGCTTAAATGTTACAAAATATTCTCAGATTAAGATAATCTTTTTTTTTTATTATTATTGTTCCCCTGGCTGGATACTGATTAATCGGAGGGTAGCAAATTAATTAGCCATGCAAGCGGGCCAAAGTAGCGAAAATTTTTTACAGTAAATTAATAGAAAGTGATGGGTCTCAGGCCATCTATTACCGAGTGGATAACCTTCTAATAAGCGCAAAAACAATGAGATTTGTAATTTCGGATACGCCTCGCCCGAGTTAGTGAATTACAGACGTCTAAACACACTGTTTGAATAAAAAGGGCAGAGGAAGGAATGGGAAGAGGAAAACAAAATTTATAAATCAGTCTTGTTTTGTCGGATATAATTAATGAAAAGGTAAGATTAATTGAGGTTATTATGTTAATTTATTATAATCTTATAAACTTATTTTTTTTCAAATTAGATTATAACATAAAAAGACCACTAAATGAAAATAAGAAAAAGAAAACGTGGTAACCTTTTTTTTTTCCGATTTTTTTCCCCTACTCTTTATTCGTTCTTATCCTTCACTTTTGTGTACAACAAACTGTCTGAAGGAGAAGCAATTAATTAAGTCCCCATTACAGACATCAGTCCTAGTTAAATGGTTTGAACATAATTAGTATAAATATAAAAAAAAAATTAAAATTACGTTCCTCCGACTTCGAAACTTTGAAAATACATCACTACAAACGATTATAAAAATCATCCATTCAAATAGCAAAAACTCAAAAGGTGAAATATATCTTTAGTGCCAACAAGTTACAAATATAACAACACTACTGAACTCGGATCCTTGTCAAGTCTGACACGTCAGCCCGGTCCAGAGTTCCGCAAGAAACCAACTCTCAAAATAAAAGACAATTGATCAGTGACATCTGCAATTTTATCATCCCTTGTCATCGTTAAACAGAAAGTGAACACATAAAATAGACAAGATGAACATATATAGTGATCAAAGTGAACACATACAAACAAATAAATTCAATAAAAATAAATTGAATGTGCATATAAAAATCTGAACAAGAGATGATAACACTTATTTGTTTGCAAGTGTTCACTTTGATCATCTATATGCTTATCTTGTCTGTTTTATATGTTCACTTTGTGTTTAGCGATGGCAATGGATGACAAAACTACAGATGACAGTTATCATTTTTGAAAATAAAATGTGTTATTATTTGCTTTTGAAAATATCAGTGTTTTTAAAATCGTACCGGCATCCCTACCGGCCAGATGAACGAAATCTAATATTTCTCGATATTTTCTGAAATTGTTCGGTATTTCCTCTCATAATATCGGATACCGTCTTTTCAGTCACTGTCCCGGACTCCCGGTATTACCAAAATTTTCTGGTATGCAGTACGGTTTCAAATCACCGAGTAATATCAAGGCATAAAGAAAATTAACGTATACTTAATTTATTCGTAAAGAAATGCACAAAGAAGCGTACAGTTTGAATAATCATCCATTGGCATTATTTGCTTTTCAAATATGTATATATGTACAATTGTTCATCCAACGGTACAAGCATCTAGCACTAATATGAAATCATAAATGTACCTTTTTGTATAAATGTAAAGTTTTTTCAAATTTTACAAAAAGATCAACAAAATATTAGTAACTATATAAATATAATCTATAAGATTATTTTGCACTTTATTTATTTAAGATAATATGAAAATAAATACAAAAGTTCTAGTAATTGAGCTCAAGTTGCATCAACCAATTACTTTTCATCTCGAATTCGACTCGGCTTGAATTAATTAAATCAAACTAGACCATAAAGTTACCTCGCTTGAACTCGATTTGTTAACAATCCTAAATAGCATCCAACAAATATGAATATTTTTCAAGGTTATCAACTTTAATATATAATTTATCTGCACAAAATATAAATACCTTTTTACATTTACTTTGATGCTCGTCTGAGTCAGTTATTGGCTTATTGCGATCCAGAAATACATTTATTATTAATATACTCCATTGTTATTACTATTTTGAAAGTATGCACACATGACGTGTGAAATTATTAATTTTGTTCTGCTTACTGGACGACAGCTTCGACTATTCCCAATACACTAGCAAAGCGACAAACTAGTTGCCAAAATGTATCATCAGAGATAAAATTCGAAACATATCAAACTTCCTATGGTGTCTATGGATTTCGTATCTGTGAAGAGGCTACGCAGCCGCGGACCAATTTTTGTCCATTCGATCTAATCTCGACGGATGAATTTTTACATACAGCAAAATCTCGACATGTCTGATATTAATCACCGGACATCTATTTTTACATATTAGTCCGCTACCGTGTAGCCGCTAAAGAGGATTTCATTTTAGTGACTAGGTCGGATCAGCTCTAGATTTTTGGTGAGGAGAGTGAGACGAGTGCGACATGTTTTGAAACTTCGTTTTCTTAAATTATTCTAAATATTTAGGTTGTGTTTGCATCGCTTAAGAAGAAAATTAGAACTAGTTACTCGGAATAAAAAAATAGAGAAATGCTAGTGTCCAATATATAGGACGGATGGCTCCGTCCAATACGATCATTTTCACGTTTTTAAATTTTAAATAACCGATCCGAACCGTTCAATATGTTCTCCATATTGAAAACTTACAATAAACCAATTTTTACATTTTTTCGAAATTTTTTACTATTTTTTTGCTATTTTTGAAAATTCATGATATAAACATTATGGATCGTCCAATAACAACGATTTTCTAAAATACAAAAAAATAGTAAAAAATTTCGAAAAAATGTAAAAATTGGTTTCTTATAAGTTTTCGATATGGAGAACATATTGAACGGTTCGGATCGGTCATTTGAAATTTAAAAACGTGAAAACGATCATATTGGACGGAGCCCATCCGTCCAATATATTGGACTCTAGCATTTCTCAAAAAAATATTATTATTAAACCATCAAGAATATATTTTTTTCTAAATGGTCCAACATTCCGAATAAATTTTTATTCTTAATGGGTGCGTTTGGATAGCCTAAAATGGTCCAATATTTTTAAGTGGTCCAACATCCGGAATAAAATTTTATTTCTAGTGTACTTGGATGATCTTCTTGATGTGGATTAAGAAGCTGTTTGAACCATGTTTTAATCCGAATAAAAAAGATGATCTAAACACACTAAGAATAAAAATTTAATCCGAATGTTGGACCACTTAAAAATGACACTCCAAATCTCAAAAAAATTATTCTTGATCGTATATATAGGAATAATATTTTTTTACTCCGAATAACCAATCCAAATTTGTTTAGATTATCTTCTTAATGCAGATTAAGAAGTTGTTAGGACTACTTTTTAATTCGGATTAAGAGGATAATCCAAACACACTAAAATAAAAATTTATTCTGAATGTTTAATTAACCATTTAGAAATAACATTAAATCTTCAAAAAACTTATGATCGTTTTAAAATAAGTCTTTTCATAATCCTAATTTTATTCTTGACGATCCAGACGCATCCTTACTAACTTTCACATAGCCTTTCAGCCTGTGTGTTTGTTTTAGGAAAAACTTTATTTGGTATTTAATTAAAGGATGTGTTCGGATCATTCATAAATTTAAACGTTAGAAATAATCTTGTTTTCAAAATTAAAGAACATCCAAACAAAATGAAAATAATATTGCTCTCAGCAAAATTGTCAATAGTTTCATTGTTACTTTGCTGCTAACGAGTTCAATTTTCGCTAGAGGTAAAAGAGCATAGAATAGGTTCTGTCTCGATAAACAAATAGCATTATTTTATCAAAAAAAGAAAAAAGAAAAAAAAGAAAGACCTGATCAGCCGTGAAACGGCAGACCATAATCTGTTGGAATCGAGGCTCGAAATATCCATCCGTTGTCATAAAATAAATAGGAATAATAATTCTAACCCCATAACCTAAAATTCAGATCCGCTGCCGCGCGACACATGGTGTAGCGCGGCATGCTGGCCGTCTGATCAAGATCCAATGGACAAGGGAGCCCCGTGCATGTAACCTAGATTGATAGGCCCGTAAAAAATTAACCGTCCGATCAAGATCAGACGGCTCGTACGTGCGCTACACCATTTGTCGCGCAACAGCAAATTCGGATTCCCATAACCTATTGTTACTAACGATCAGCCAAACTCCAAAACTGTTGAGAATGAAACTTAAAATAAAATCCACCACTGTTTTTTCATAGTAATATAATAAAAAATAATTCCGACACGGTTGCGTCCATTGTGCGGTACGTATGTGGAGTCCGTTGTGGCGTTGTCAATATCCCGGTACGTTGCGTACTGACTCGGAGGTGACCCCACAAGACCCAACCAATTGCATAGCAGCTTTTGTCTTGGGACCCACTTTCAGGTGGCAGGCAAACCGATTGTGGTGGAACCCATCAGCTTAAAAGAGGCCGTGACGGCATAAAGAGATTAATTACGGTCCGTACTCTAATTTTCTTTCAATTTCTTAATAATATTTTGGACCCACTAATGGGCCCAAAGATGTAATGAGGCCATCAATTATTATTACTTTATCCGTACTGCTCGAAACCACACAAAATTGAATTTGCACGGAAATGGCAATCGATAAAGGTGCATTACTTGAGAAAAAAAAAGATTTAGACGAAGGCAGAGTGAAGAAAACAGTGTTCACATATCCAAACAGAGTACACAAAATCAAAAGGAAAATGTTTAGAGCTTAATAACTTTAACTCAAATTTGAATATTCAATTGGAAATTTCTGATGAAAATTTTCATTTCAGTTCATTGTAAACTTTTGTTCTACCAAAAGCAGGTTGGCACAAAGTGGCGTTGTCATTTTCTTATTTCTTTTTATGTTCTTTAAGAATGGAGGCATCCTTTTCTCCTTTCCGGTTTCTTTTTCCTTCCAATTCAATGTTTCTTCCTAAAATTCTTCTTCCTTCTTTATTCCTAACTCATCCAAATGAGGCTAGAGTTTTCAAACCGCTTTCATGAGCATTTTTTTTTCTTCTTTTTTATGGGTTTTGCTTTCCAAGAGCACTCTTTTCTTTTTCTATATTTTGCGCAGTTGCTTTTCAAGAGCAATTTAGTATTACAAAAGCGTGAAAAGCTGAAAACCGAACAAAGAGCCTGGACGCAAAACCCAACTCCGCATCTCTCTTTCTATATCTTTTTTTTCCTTATAAAACCACTTCAGTTTTACTTCGGTTTTTGTTCCAAAATTATAACCGTTATGCTAACCATTTTAAACATTTTTTTTCCCTCAATAAAGACACTTGATTTCATTTTTTACAATTTTTTACCAAACTTATAACTGTTATACTGACGACATGGCAGGATGGAGATAAGAAAGATGTAGGGAAAGATACTACTTTGTGACGATCAGATAAGATATGCTTCCCATCATTAATACTATGTTAAAACCAGGGGCAGACAGCTTTAATCATCATGGTTTAAACATGGTTTAATTATCATGGTTTAGAGATGCATAGAAATCATTCATTCAATTATAATCAGACAACAAGAAGTGCACCAAGCATGAATAGTAGTGCAGAACCTGCATACCTAACCCAACATTTTACATCAATCGTCAGTTGTAGCCTGAATTCCACTCCAGTTATATATATAAAGAATCATTGAAACAGTCGTAGGTTTGTCTAACATGATTGTAATGAATGAATAGTATAGTCTTTTCTACGTAAAAACATTCAACTTATAAGGGTTATTTGGATGGGCTAGGAATAGCTTCTTTCTAGACATAAATCTCTCTTACAAAATTACACACTTTCCAACGTTTTACTCCTAAAATCCTTATTCCTTCCTTATTCCCATACGATCCAAACGAGCCCATAGAAAATATTTAAATATTCTTTACAAGTATTGCTATTACGTACATAAAGTACATCCCCCTCTCCTTTATATTATCCATACAATAGATTGATACTCTCTCTATATATATAGTCTTTATTAAATTTTTTTATTGTACTATTATTGTTAAAACCATTTGTAATTAATTAATAGTTAAAAAATGCAATACAAATTTCTTTTTAAGTAAACTGCGTTATATATATATAGTATAGCTTTCTCTGTCTCAACTAAGACCTCACCCATAATATATAATTGCTAATTGCTATGTAAAAATATTATATAAACATTCATTTTTTAGTAAACTTTCAATATTTTTATCTGCGTCCGCAACTCTTTAACGGACCTAATGATTACATACGGGTTATGAATATGAATTTTGCGGATTGTTTTGCGGGTTTTTCATTTCTAGAATGAAGAAAGCAAAAAGGAAGAGAAGAAAACAGCTTGTTTCTCGGCGGCAAATCAGATACCGTAAGAACAAGTCCATTTGTGGTCACCTTACAGAAAGTAGGAATGAAATCCCGGATAGTTGCTGTTAGACCCCAGCTGATCCCCTACATTAAGGAAGGATTGAATCTGGTGCTCATCCATGAAACAAATATATGCATGTTGGGAAGGAATTTTCTCTATTTTATTTTTTTTTACTTTGCAACAGAGTAAAACTAGTAATTACTAATTACTACTGTTGGGTTAAGGAGTGGTTTAAAATTAATGTGTATCACAGTACCATAGCAACTTCGCGGCTGACGATGCCTTTGTTTGTTTGTTTTTTTTTTTTTTGTTTTTTTTCCAATCCCGTTGATGTAAAATTTTATAATATACCATGTTCGCCTAGTATGCAGTGAATCAGTTCGCAAATATTATGACAACCATCTTATATTTGTTTAATTTCAAAGTCTTAGTTTCATACGGTAAATAAGTAGAATTAATTTTGTTATGTCATCAAAATCATGTATTATGAAATTAATTGTAAGACTAAATATATGTTCGTAAAAAATGAAAGAGTTGAAGAGTACATTATAATTATTGTAATAAATTTGAAGCCATTAAACTTTTCATCGCAAAGTTAGGAATGCTATAATTTATTTTTAATTGTAAGTTTTTATTTAAATTGATACTGACATATGGAGAATAGAAGAGCGCTGTCACAGACATATCTTAGTAACCAGAGTTTTTATTTGGGGGATAAACACGATTTTTAGATGCTTTAGTAGACTTGATGGTTTTCTGCTTATTCCGAATGTTGTGTAATTTAATTTGTTTCATTTATTAACAAAACAAGTAGCCAACGGCTACATTTTTTTTTTTTATATCAAAAAGTATCATATGTATGCTTAGCTATCTGTGACAAATTTGAAATGATTATGCTGAGTCATTGAGTGATTCTGCATATCTCGATCGTGTAATAAATTTTCCTAATTAATATTCAACACGTCTGCCAGCTCAGCTAAATTTAAAAAAACAGAAGAAATAATATAGTTTTTTCATTTGCATGCATTTCCTTGAAATAAATAAAGCTAATTATTTAGATTTTCCATTTAAATGTTCGGAATCAAAATGTTAGCATGAACAATGAAAAGTTTATATTTGGAGGACTTGCAAATCTGAAAAACCAAATTCATTCTAGCTGAGTTCAATATAAATTTTTATAAGATTTTAACTCATTTTTCTTGACAGCTTCTGTCAAGCTCTCTCGAAAAAAAAGATTTTAACGCATTAATCACTTATTTTTCCCTTGCATTTCTTGCTAATTTTTTTATTGTAGTTTTTATGTATTTATTCATGCAAACCGTTGTGGAGCTTATAAACGTACTCAATTTAAATAATCATTTAACGAGTTCGAAACAAATGAAAAGGTGGAGAAATAGAAATAATAACATAATGAACTTAAAGTATTTAATATTCTAATTTGTGTGTATCACTGTATGTATTGTTTTTATATAATTTGATTGAATGCTACGAAATACATGAGAAAATTTTGACCATTGCAAGCATAACATACTGGAGAACTTTATGATTAAAATGATAAAATTTTAATTAATCTTCTTTAATTTTGTAAATATTCCCTAAATATAGTAAAGGCATCGATTTGTTAGTGTGTCTCAACATTCTAACAAAATCCAAATTTAATACAACGGACGAATAGAGCTTATTTAAGAAATGCATTAATTTATAAAAAATTTACGCGGCGAACATTGCCTGTTAACAGGTAAAACTTAATTAAGAAAGACATTAATTCATGGAAACTTACGCGGCGAACATTATTGGTGTTTAGATGGTTACAACTAAGACAACTATTTTGAAATTAATTTGAACTTACTTAGCAAGTATCAAGTCTGAATTGAGGTAAGCGTGTACCTCAAGTATAAAATTAACCAAGCACAATTAATAAATTTATTTTAGACAGGGAATTAATTAAAAAAATTAATGTGCAACATACAAAGAGATCCTAGTAAAAAATATATATATATAAAGATGCCAAAATTTTATTGGCCATATAACTTAGTAGCGAATTTTAACGGATACCAACTGTAAAATCATACACTCTGTTTCGTCTTTTCTAACTCAGTAAAAAAAAGAAAAGAAAAGAAAAGATGGAAGTCCTCATGTTGTTGTAAATTTCGTTCCTTCCTCCTTTTTTTTTTTTAATAAAACAAGCATCTATATAACCACTTATGTAATATAATAAGTTTAAAATATAATAAAAGATTGTGATTATAAGTTTATAACTAATTTCATCAATAGGGACGGATATATAGCATTGACAATTGACAAAAAAAAAAAAAAGGAAAACCAAACAAATTTCAAAATTAAAAGTCAGGACAACTCTGATAAAATATTTGTTATATCTATATTGAAAGAGTAGTGAGTTATATAATGGTCATCTATTGTTATTATTATGAGGACATGTACACTACATCACTTTAATCACTATATAATGTGAAATGTCTAATTTGATCTGATCCCAATGTCAGAATTTTTGTACCTTATAAAACAATAAAATTGATATTTTTAGTAAGGCAGCAGATATCGAACACTCAAGAATACTAGAGAATATTTCTAATGTTCATCCACGATTGCAGAGGATCCTCCTTTCAAAGGACTTTCTCCTTAAGCACCACCTTTCTTATAAAACCCCCTTCCCTTCTCCCTTTCACCTCCTCTCAACCAAAACCACCTTTCTCTTCTCTCAACCAAACCGAGCTCCACAACCACAAATGAGACCAGGCTCAGCGTTTCTGAGCAACTCGGACCCAAGCGAGGCCCCTTCCACCTCTCCGTCGACGCAGCCCCACTCAGCATGGCAGTCCCCCGTGCCGTACCTCTTCGGTGGGCTCGCTGCCATGTTGGGTCTGATCGCTTTGGCACTCTTGATCCTTGCCTGCTCCTATTGGAAGCTCAATTCATTCCTGTCAGAGTCTCAGTCTGACGAGCCCGCGGTCAATGACAGAGACGCAAAGCCACCTGCTCAGTCAGGCCCACCGGTGATTCTTCACCAGCTGTTCGCGGTCATCATGGCGGGGGATCAGAAGCCGACTTTCATCGCCACGCCTTCGTGCAGCCGGTCTGGGTCGTTTGATTGTGTTAAAGGGAACGAGAAGGCAGTGCAAATTAGTGACGGGTGTAACGTCACACCGGCTTTGAGCCGGACCGAACTGCCCGACGTGGAGTCGGGCCAGGTTCAGTAATTAGTGAAATTTTGCTAGTAAAATATTTTAATTTTTCTTGCTTTCTTGGTACATGATAATGGTATCATTCTAGTTTTACTTCATGGGTGTGAATTGTAGTTGATGCGGGAATGTAAATAAATTGAGAGAATTTAGTAGGATAAAAAAATTTGAAATTGATTTTAGATTTTCAATTTTTAGTAAAGATGTTGTTCTTATCAAAATTCGAATTTTTGCCCTATAATTATACCCTTGTTTGTTTGTTTGTTTGTTTGTTTGTTTCTGTTTTTCTTTCTCCATGATGAAGTGATAATTATGACCTCGGTAATTTTACCAAAAGAAAAAATTACATTGGGAGAAGAAAGGAAACTTTGCTCCTCTAGTTGCAAACAACGAAAAGAAAGTGCATAGAATTGGGACGGACTTGAGACCTTGTTCTGTTCATTGAGCAGAGAGATCTTTTGGTTGTGTGTCAGCTTGTCTTTTTGCGCATTTAATATATAATATATAACAATATTTCTTCTTCTTTTTTGTTTGTGTGAATGAGAAGACGATAGCGAATTACAGCTGCCAATGGGCTTTAGTACCAAAAAAGAAAATAAGTGACTTGCATGTAATTCTGAAGCTTATAATGGAATTCTTTTATTGGAAATTTCTGAGAGAATTTAAAGCGGTGCGATGTTCTATGCCACGTGGCAGCACTGGGGATTGGTTTGGGTATGGGATGCGGCGACGGGACAGCGTTTTTACTATTAACATAGCACAATGCTTGGTGAATGATTCCCGGATATTCACAGCTATTGATGTACTGTTACCCTTTTGGTATTGTGTCTTATTTGACGGTTAGATGCTACTTACTATATACACTTCACATGTTACTGGTTTTTATTTCTTCATGAGAAAAATTTAAGGTTATGAGTTTCTTACTTGTTTGTGAGCTTGTTGTATGATTATCCAGTGTTCTTATGTGTATTTTGGAAAAGGGTCCAAATGGCTATTATATGTTGCGTTTTTATTATGTCTCTATATGCATAAAATTGATAGTTAAGAATACAGACATTTAGTGTTAAACAAAAGAAATATAAACATAACCTATGTTTCAAGTGAAAATGGAAAAGAGACAACCTTTCTCTATTTTTATGTATAAAAAATGTTTGTAGATTCTGGCCCTCAAAAAAAATTTTAATGGCCCTAAAAAAAATGTTTGTAGATTTATCAATAATAAAAGTAGAGCATAACACATGAGAGATCCTGAATGAACCGTAAGTAATTTACTGAATCTTTGCGTACTAGAAAATTAACAGAAACTAGTCTAGCTACCAAAGTACCAAATCTATATCAAGGAAGCATTCTCAATGGAGGGTGCTGGGTATGGAAATGTATGTCAATTTTTTTTTTTGTCATAATTAAATGTGGTCCAGTGAAGAGTATATGATAGCAACTGCCATAAAAAGGATTTAATTGTATTTTCCAACAACAACCGCACTAGCTCTTATTGTCACAACTCCAATTAAATTATTTGATTTTCGCCAAACAAAGAGCGAGGCTTGTGTCAATGTTATAGCTTGAAATTTTAATTTTCGGAATTCAAACATCTGATTTAAACCGCTCAATTCATTTATATATCAAAATTTTGCAGAAAATAAAATTTTATATTCTTGTAAGACTTCATTTTTTGTTGGAAAAAATATTAATTTTAAAAATGAACTTTTAAATTAAGATTTCTTACTATCAAAGTATTAATTTTTGGCACTTGCCTGAGTTTGCCATAACATGGATCCGGAATCCGCCCCTGTATTAGACTATTGTGATATTGGTATTATATACGTTTTAGTATTGTGCTTGAGCCCCAAAGATTCAAAGACGAACAATTCATTTTGCAATTCATAAATATGAACTTGTGTAGTATATATGTATAAAATTTCTAAACAATTTCCAATATTCTATGCGAAGGAGACAGGCTATTGATTTTCTGCCATATGGTTCACACATGTACAAAGTTTTGAGTTTGAGGATATGGCAAGATGGGAGTTGTACCTTGTACGTAGAGAGGTGCCATCTGAGTGAGGTTATGATGCCGCATGCTTGCCACTGCGAGATGCATGCAATTAATTAGGGACCCATAACAAAGAAGTTTCCTTAAATTCCATGATCCGAATCTCGCAAGTTCTTCACCATTTTAAATTGAAACAGGATCTTAGTATTAGTGGGTGCCTAAGTAATTAGGTTCTCTATTAGTTTTTTCACAAGCGTAAATTTTAGGGAAAAAATAAAATTACTGTAAGAGCCAATCATTTTCCTAACCACTGTTTGCTTTGCTTTTTTTTTTTTTTTTTTTTTTTGGTGCGGTGCTTTAATATGCGATTGAAACTCAGTTTTATTACATATATTGAGAGAAAAACAATAATCTATATCTCAATTCTTTATAAATGCACGGATCCAAGAGTGTATCACTTCTAGATCTAGCGTGTATCCACTTTCTGTACCGTTTGATCGATTTGATTTTGTGGCTGGATGTCAATTGATAGAAGAAATATATATATAGAAAATTCTGCCATGAGAACGAAATTTGAATCGGGCTTTAATCGCAACCGTTTATGTGTGCTAATGAATTAATCTTTCTTGAAAATGTGCAGTTGAGATTAAAACCCGATTCAGAAATTGATTCTCATGGTAAGATTTCTCAATATACTATCATTTAGTTTCACATGTAGAATAGAAAGAGAATTAATTAGAATGATAATTATTTTTCTATTTTAGAAAGAAAGTACATATGGAAAATTTTGATCACATGTATATACTTTTTTAAATATTTTTGTTATAAGTAATATATGTTTTCCATGTTGATTTTTTATTTTTAATTTTTATTAAAGTATAAATAATTTTAAAATTTTTATTTAGCCACATTGAGTGGGCCATTTTCTAGTAATAAAATAAAACAAACAAAAGATAACTCTGTACACTTAATAGAATCCTAACAACATGTCAACATGAGACTAATTTTAGTATGCACCGTATAAAAAGTTAATATATACTACTTGTGCATAAGTTTTTCGTGATTGGTTTTCTTATAGTACATTAATTGTTATGTAACGTGATGGCAAATACTTCTTATCATATTATAGATAATTTCTATAAATACTATTTAGAGATGTCTTCCGTAAATTTGTAAAGTTGTTGGCCATAGAATAACTGTTATGTGCAAGTTTCTCTTTGTAATAAATGCAAAGGTCAAACTAGCTCGTAAGAGTAGTTAATGAGTAAGTTTGGCACCAATATAAGAACCGGGGCTGATAAGGATCATCCTCTAGATTCATCATCCCCATCATCCCCAGCAGTTAGATTAATTGCATTCCGAAAAAGGAAAGAGGGGATGAGGATGATGGGCCGAAAAAGGAAAGAAGGGATGAGGATGATGGAGATGATTCTCCTGGTAGTTATTAACGCGTTTTTCTTTTTTGTCTCTCATCCCATCATCCCCTGGTGCATAATTTAATCCATTTCCTCCCTCTCTCTGTTTCGCTTCTTCTCCCCTTCCCTGACATGTATTTTTTTTTTCTGAATACTAACTGTTCTAATTAAATTAGTAACTGTTCAAACTGTGAATACTAACTGTTCTAACTGTGAACTCATCCCTTCTCTCCCTCTCTGTTTCGCTCCCTCCCCCTCCTTCCCTCTTCTCTGAATCAACTAAAACAATTAGAACACTTAAATGTTCTAGTTAATGTTACTAACTGTTCTAGTTAACATTAACTAGAATAGCACAATTATTTTTTTCCAAAATAACTAGAACAGTTAGTAACATTAACTAGAACAGTTAGTTTTTTTTATAACAGTTAGTAACATTAACTAGAACAGTTAATTTTTTTTTACAGTTAGTAACATATTACTAACTGTTCTAGTTAATTAGTAACATTAAATAGAACATATTACTAACTGTTTTAGTTAATATCATAACTATTCTAGTTAAATATATAACTAGAATAGTTATATACATCTCTGTTTCCTCCCCTCCCCCGCCCCCTGACTCTCATCCTCCCAGCGCCTCTCATCCTCTGGACTTCCAAATTCTATAACGCGTTTTCTAAAAATAGAGGCGCTGGATAATTAATGATAATTACGCTGTATTTCATCCCCGGATTCTATCATCCCATCATCCCCTGGTCTTCTATTAATGAGGGTGCTGGATAATTAATGAGGATTCCAGGGGATGATGGGAATGATAGAATCTTAGAGATGATCCTAAATAATTCCCATATAAGAACTGTTGCACAATATACAAAAATGGATAATTTGTTGAACTAATACAGAGTTAAACTTCTATTTTATTATTATTATTATCTTGTGCTGATACGTCGACTATATAGTGGATGTGATGTAGCCATGTAGGGAAGTTTCCATTTCTGTAAAATTGAGAGGTATAGATTTGTATTGAAAGAACCTGCTCATTTTTCCATAAAGTCGCACTAATCTCTTGGGATAAGATTCTAATTTCTAAAAAGTGAAAACTAAACTCGGTCGAGCCAACAATCTGAGATGATGTTTAATTAGTAAAAGGGACAGTGACAATACAGTGCCATATATTAGAATTGGTACAATCAGAAACTTGTAAAGAGACCCAAAAGAGAGAGACCGGGGGTGGGTTGCCTCATAAGGGTCATCTTTCAAAAGCAATTGATTGAAGGTGTTCCCATTTAGACTACAAGATAGCATGATTGCATACTTGGTTCAAAAAATTGCAGAACAATTCTTACTATTATTAGAAAACAATCAAGTAGGATCAAACCTATTCATTGTTTTAATATTTATGGTTCTTGTTTTTCTTACTCTCTTGTCATAACTGGGTTGGAATTTTTCTTTCCTCTTTTTAGAAAAAACATGGGTCAAACCAATCAATTATTTTTTAGTACTCATTATTTTTATACATACATAAAACTTGATTTTTTTTTAAAAAAATATATATTGCTCTAAGGTTCCTATGATTGAAACTAGTAAACCATGTGCAACCTCATTTCTTTTCATTATATATATAAAATAAAAACTTATTTCTCTTCTTAATATAGACACACAGATTAATTGCAGAATACAGAAGTACTTTTTGGAACTTAAAATGCTGAAACCCATTACACATGGGGCTGCAAAACGATCGAAACGGTAACGAAACTAGGGTGTTTCGTTAACCGTTTCGTTGACGAAAATGACCACTAATTTCGTTAACTGTTTCGTTTTGGATGAAACGATCGAAATCGACGAAATTTTCGTGATTTACACATGGACAAAACAGTTTTATTGTTTCGTTAACCGTTTTGTTTTTGAAACGCAACCATATTCCTTAGCCGTTTTGTTTCGTTTTGGACAAAATAAAACGAAATAACGGTTGAAACGGCTTCCGTTTTCAGCCCTAATTACACACACTTGTGGAATAGTCTTGTTGGCCCAACGATTAGGCCTAGGTCTATTTCTTGAAGCTCATTTCTGGTCTTGAGTTCAAGGCCTTAGGCGTCGCCCTTTTGCTGTATGGATGTGGATTTCATTATGGGCCATTTGTTTTAACAATGTTAACAAAAATTTGATGGAAAAAGTTGTTCTGCTCATTTCGGTTTACTAGCAAAAATATCCCAATATGTAGGTAAATAAGAAAATAAAATAATTAATATTATTTTATTTTATATATAATTTGTACATATTAGACAATAAAGTTATTATAAAATTAATGATTTAGTCTTTTCATATTTAAATGAAGAGTCAGTTTAATAGGATCCGTCCCTTTTTCTATCAAAGGGTCTGCTGAAAATCAAGGTCTAGACCACATATCAGATTAAATTACAGAAATCAATGGTCTATAATTGATAGAAAAATTTACAATTGTTATGATTTTTTAAAGATGCTTTTATAAGTAGTAGAGATAAGTCCAAAATATTTCTTTAAAATAACTGCAAAATCCATATCCATATCCTAATTTAAACTTCACGTCCATCGCCATAATTGTGATGGCAAGATTAATTTCCCAAATCCGTCTAATTAAAATTTAAAAGTTAACAGTCTCTATCAGAGGGTCGGTGCATCAGAACGTTTGATTGAATGATGATACAACAATGTCACTAGAGTTGTTATTACCATGTCATAAATTTTTGCTGTTGTTTTTAATACCAAGATTACCTTGCTAATCAACTCTGGACAGTTCGATTTCGTCATCAATTTGTAACAATCCATTAGATTCAGACATTCAGTCCGTTTAATTCTAGATTAAAGGATTAACAATGTTATATAAACGTGACTGGCAGCATATGTGGACTCATTCCGGAAACTAACATGCAACATTAATATGTTTTAACCAATGACCATATAAAATATTTGTAAAGATGACCAATCATATGTACACTAAAGTGGGACTATGTATGTAACGTACAATCCTAATTCCCAAATACTCAAATCCTTTAGGCCCTTTAACTTGCCTTATCCTCTAATCTTTACTTCAGTGCCACAAAAGACACAAAGAGATACCAAATCCTTTCAATTAATCATGCCTGAAGAAATAGCCAATTAACTACCCAGTTTAGAACCCTTTTCTTTGAGTCTTTGTGGCCACATGCTAATTGGCTTCAACAATAAGCTAGAATAAAAACTCTCAAGCACAAACTAAAGCTTTGCTTCCACACCAAACCTTCTCTCTTTCTCTCTACCAACCGCATTATCTCCCCAGTTCATCGCCTCAATTAAATTGGGAAATGAGAGTCTCACCACTCTAGGCCCTCAGTGACTCTCCAGCTTACACGTGTCAGTACAAGTTGAAATAGCAGGACGTCAGCAACGTAAACATTCGGTGTTAATGATGCAGATATGCTCTAATAATAAAAATACACTGTTCTCAGTTCAACAAATTTTTTTTTTTATTAGATGTTCAATTTGCAAATTGCAACAAACAAACTGAACGCACAAAAAATGGATCACGGATTCAAAATAAATATTAGCTTGAACCCACAATCCAACTAAAAAATCAATTAAATCTGACCCTAACCTGGCACTAGCCATACTAAAAGCAAACAGAAATGCAACTTGCCATAATATTGTACAACCCCTAACTTCACTGATTTAAATTTAACCCAATTTCATCTAGGAAAAAAAAGAGTTTTTGCCATTGTTTGCCATCGCTTGAACAAAATAAACACATAAAATAGACAAGGTGAACATATAGATAATCAAAGTGAACACAAACAAAAAAAAAGTTTTGTCATTCCTTCTTCAGATTTTTATATGCATATTCAACTTATTTGTATTAAACTTAATTTGATTTTATGTGTTCACTTTGATCATTTATATGTTCATATTTTCTATTTTATATGTTCATTTTGTTCAAGCGATAGTAAGCTATGACAAAACTGCATGTGTCACTAATCGATTTTTTTTTAAAAAAGCTTTACTCTAACAATTTAGTCAATATCATTAAATGCTCTGGATTTTCGGGAAAAAAAAAAGCAATTTAAATTGGACCGGACCAGGAAAAAAAAAATTATCCCATATTAACTTTGAACCTTATGTGTCGACTCGAATCGTCTCAAAGTTGAATATTTCATCTTTTTTTTTTCTGGTTGAATTTGTGATAAGCAGTATCAATTCCTCCTATAATAGCTCAAGTCACATTTGAGATCAATTAATTTCAATGTTAATTGTAATATATCTAAGATTATGATTTCCAACACCCCCTTCCATCCGTCCCCTCCTTCTTGAACCTTAAGCAATCCACATGGCATAAACATGAAATGAATGTAGGTGGAGTCCACAAAACCAAGCCCCCTTTACATATCTCCATCCATGCAACAAGACCTATCATATATATTCCCCCTCACCGTCCCTTTCTACCTGTATGAACACTTGAAAAAAGATACTAACTAACAAACTTCCATTTCTATACACTTTTGTGCCTCACACAAAAGCTAAATATGGAAATCATGGAGGAAAGTGAACCTGGCTCAAGAATAGTAGTCGGTATTTCTCTCAATGCGCAAGCAAGTGCCGAGCTTCTCTCTTGGGTTATTCGAGTTATTGCAAAGCCTTGGGACACAATTGTTGCAATACATATACTTGGTTAGTTCATTAATTAATTATAAATTCTATAATGCACATACTGCTGCTTGTACTGGGGTTCAACCAAGCAGGTTTCTAGTAGAAACAGCAGAAGAGTAACTGCTAAAAAGAGTCTAATTAGCACTTGTGGAACTGTACCACTTGTGCAGTTGTTCTGTACTAAATCCATAATAGTCAAAACTGCTCTTTGAATCATTTTGTTTGTTTGCGGTTCAACCAGTGTGCAAAGAAGAAAGGAAGCTCCATTCTGATGAGAAACGGAAACTGCGCAAGGCTAAAGCGTTTGTCATTTCGTTGCTTGGAGATTTTGTGAGGATGTCTCAAGCAAACCAGGTACATAAATTAGGTTGTACAATAAACATAATACCTGCAAGTATTCCAGTATTTCACGGAGTGCTCTGGATTGGGTTAATTTGCCTGGTGCATGAAACCAATAGACCCTTTTATTTACTTTTTAGTTTCCAATTAACAATTTTGTGAAAAAAACACTGATATTATTCTAATTGATTACCTAGAATTGTTAATTATTGCTTCAACTTCTTTGATCCTTTAAAGGTGATGCTGGAAGGAAATGTCGGTGTTAGTTCAAGCATCGGGAGAGGTCTCGCACAAGAAGCAGCTTTGTCCGAGGCCAAGTTTTTGATTATCGGTACCTCAAGAAACTCAAATCAGTATGATTCTTAGATCTTTTTTCCATGTAATTGGGGATTATTTGTGCAATTGATTTCTGAAGAGTTAATTATTTTCTTTTGTAATTCAGGAAATTTTTTGAGATAACAAGCCATTGCTTCATATATGCTCCGAAAAGCTGCTCAGTGGTCACTGTTAGAACAGAAAATATCGAATTACATGATCTTCGATCTGGAATTGGTAAATTTGAAGGTAAAATGTTTGGCTAAATTTAATAATAATTCAAGTCAAGCTCCATTAAAATTCCTGAACTGTCCAAGTAGTATTAATTATTTTTTTTTTTTCGAAAAAAGGTGGGAGCACCACTTAGTTTCATGTTTGAAAGTGTAGCATTAATTAATTTAATTTTCAAAAGTCCAAATCAAGCTCAGTTAAGGGGAATGAAATTTCTGTTGCACAATACAGCATCTGTTCATATAATATGGTCTTAAATTCTTAATGAACTACTGATCCTGAGACATGTATTTCTGACCAATTGTCTTATTCAGCGTCCTCTTAGTGAATCAACTAATATAAGCCATTACTGAAAGAAACATAAGGGGACTAAACTTTGGTTAATCTTCTACAGTTATATACCGGTTCAGGACCTAGTGACAACGTACGTATGTTTTATCCTTGTTGCCATCTTCGTACCAGTCCAAATAAAAATATTAACATTTTAATTAGATTGTATTAATTTCTGGAAATAAATGTTTTTGTCAGAAGAAGACAATCTTTCCTCAAGTTCAAAATGGCATAATAAGGAAAAGCACCACCTATTCAAATCACAATCCATTATCCAAAAGATTTTCAAAGCATATTCAAAGAAAGAGAAAAATCACTCTCTTTCAAAAAGCATGAGTATGAGCGAGAAAAGCTCACCAAAAGCTGTGCTAGATGGGATAGAAGTGTCATCGCAACAAGCTACAAATGTCACGTTTTCAAGCCCATCAAGCAATTCAAGTAGCATTAACCGGTCAAATATCTGGAGACGTTTATCATTCGTAAAAGGCTTGCTTCCTTCCATATTTGCACTGGAGGGGTCCACTATGAAAGAGGGAGATGCAGGGTCAAATTACACTGATGATCAGAAGCCTCTCTGGAGATGTTTTGGCTATGATGAGATTTCAGTTGCAACTGACAATTTCAACCCTGGTGAGGGAAACATTCTCTTTTTTTTTTCAACAGAATGCACAGTAGCTTTTACACATCTTACTGTAACAATATCACCCCTGAATACAGCCAATACAAATATATCGAGTAGATAGAGACTAAAACTTGAAATTGTTTTCATAATGATTTTATAAGAGAATATGGTTGGAAGAGGAGGCTATGCAGAGGTATATAAAGGAACACTCAGTGATGGCCAGACCGTTGCAATCAAGAGACTAGCCAAGGCAAAAGCGAATGAAAATAAAGAAAGTGAATTTCTGACAGAATTTGGAATACTCGGCCATGTTTGCCACCCAAATACAGCTTATTTAGTCGGATGCTGCATTGAAAATGGTCTGTACTTAATATTTGATTTCTGCCCAAATGGAACACTTGCTTCAGCTTTGCATGGTATGAACTAGTTAATGTTTTCTTTTATTTTTTATTATTGTTATGAATTAAGGGTTGATTAGAAATACTTCCCAATGTATTTGTTGTTTTTTAAAATTATTAATGCTGACAGTTTTCAATTGAATTCCATATTTTCAAAAGAAATCTCATGTAATGTTTTTTTTTGTTTCTTTTGAAGGAAAAAGTGGTGTTTTCCTTGATTGGCCAGCACGCTACAAAATTACAGTTGGTATTGCAAGAGGTCTCCATTATTTACACAAGTGTTGTCGGCACCGAATAATCCACCGGGACATCAAGGCTTCAAATGTTCTTCTAGGAGAGGATTTTGAACCACAGGTAGCATACAACTTAGATTTGGTGTAGTATTGGATCATATCTCGCACAAGTATTCAGTTATTTCTTGCAACTAAATACTCTTTTTTACGGAATGTAGATTTCAGATTTCGGATTGGCAAAATGGCTTCCTAAGCACTGGAGTCACCACTCTGTTCTTCCAATTGAAGGCACTTTTGGGTTAAATAACAAACTTTCATTTTAGATTTACAATTACTGAAACTTATAAATCAAAGCAATTCCAAATTTTAATAGGTGCAGATTGTGATTGATAAAAGATGATTCCAAATTGAATTTTATATCAGGTACTTGGCACCTGAATATTTTATGCATGGTGTAATCGACGAGAAAACTGATGTGTTTGCCTTTGGTGTACTTCTACTGGAGATTGTTAGTGGCAGGAGGCCCGTTGATTGTTCAAAACAAAGCCTTCTTCAATGGGTAAGCATAGAAAAGCAAAATATGCACCAAATTTTTAAGGTAAAAGGAAACCATAGTAAATCTAGTCCAACCCAACCTAGAGTGAGAAAAGAAATGCAAAGCGTTCAAATCTTATTTTAGTTATGTAATGATCTCAGTCTTATCTTCAATATGTTTTACCAAAAATCTAAGGCAACATCATAGACGGACAACTTGTCAGAATACCCAAAATAATATAACTAGGTGGCGAATCAACAATACATGATAAGTATATTTCAGATGTAATGGCAGTTATTAATTTTTATTTCTTTCTAGGCAAAACCACTTCTAGAGGCAGGAAAAATATATGAATTGATTGATCCAGTGCTTGGGGATAACTATGATGAAAATCAACTAAAGAGGCTAGTGCAAATTGCCTCGCATTGCATAAGACAGCCATCAATTTGGCGTCCATCCATGAGTGAAGTAAGTAAATTGCACCATTACTGACAAGGATTAATTATCACTAGGTATATTGACTAGAAAAGGTTAATGTGGTAGAAAGCTGGGATCGTACAAACCTTTGCTGAAAACGGAAGAATCTACCAAACTTTTCTAACAAAGCTTTAACATGACTGTCATTAGCCAAAACCAGAATTTGTTGGCAATATTTCTACCAGCTCGACTAAAATGACTACTCTTTGTCACAAGTTCTGAGGTTTTGATCAAAAGTGTTTCACTTGACTGGTAATTCTTTCATTTCTTGGACAGGTTTTGAATGTGTTATCAGAAAGCGATGACTTGAGAGAGTCTCAGAGATGGAAAATCCTTGAGCAGGAGATAGATGAGGCAGATGATGATTCTAGTGTGCTTACAGAATTTACTCTTCCTTACTAGTGCATCTAACTTAATTCACATTCTGTATTCCTCTTTTTTTCTCCATTCATTTTTTTTTTATATTTTTGCCCCTTCCCCCCTGGGTTTGGGTGGTGGATTGTTCTGGTTGTCTACTTATTCTATGTTTTGTAGAAAACATGTGGCTTTGTAAGTAGGTAGAAGTTAATTATAAGAATGTATAACATTTTGTTTTGGTGTAATTTTTCTCATGAAGATGAGTTATGGGATCTTTTCTTATTAGGTTTGGAACTCTGGAGATTTTTTGTTATTTATCTGTTCTCATTATACCTTATTATTCTTGACTCCTGTCTGTCACAGTCACAGTGAGGTGTAGCTGTTGCTGTATTTAGCTGTTTTGCAATTAATAATTCAATTATTAATTTCACAAGTTTCTATAATAATTTTTTTTCTGGACATTACAACCAATTTGAGAAGACTGCCCCACCTATTATGGGCTAGTTACCAGTCTGGATGTCATAATTTGCCTGGGCTAGTTCATTTATGAGGACTTAGACATTAATCGTACTAGAAAATCCAAAGACTGAATAAACAAAATTCCATAGTTTGATACCAGCCAGTATGTGGCAGTACCGTTTTTCACAGTTTTTAGGGAACTTACCCTAGTGCAGATATCCATGTTGAATTGGTCCTTGTAGTAGAGAGAACCCATCTTTAAGTGCTTTTCCACACCAGAGAATATATCATTAAATTGTATTCAGGCTCGAGCTTAATTTATCCGTGATATATCCTGCAAAGTTATTCCAGTTAGGGTTAGAACTAGGATTCTGGTAAGGCTAGGTCCTTGTGCAACCAATTTCCAACCAGTGTTTTAGTCAAATCACCATCCATATAATGCCTACTGACTATTTTACTTTAAGAAAAAAAATCACCATCCATATTGCTTCGAGCAGCACTTCTTATCAACTAAACTTACATCAAAAGTGAATGGCGAGGGTGAAATCTTCGATCCTCCACCATTCACTTAGTCCCTCTATTTGCTCGTGACAGCACCACTGGTTCCTAGTTTAGACTCGTCAGGTCAGGCACATCCCACACAATCACAGGTTCAGCCTTGATCTCAGTTCCACCAAAAAAGACCTTCCATAACTTGCCCTCCCAACAGGATGACAAAGATCAACCTTTCCATCAGATTCTGTCAAAATGCATTTGCTGATGCCACCCTCTCATCCTTCTATCTATGGATCATTTAGCCATAAAATGTCTGACTAGGCGGTTGAGGTAATTGGTACCTTTAGATCTACCTTTTAGTTTCTAACAATCAAAATTTTAGTTCATTACAAGGCAAAAGGTTATAATGATTCGAAGATAATTTACTACTCACGGAGTCAAAAAGGTACATCTCATCTGCATCAATCATCGGGGAGGAACCCATGTGTGCCCTTTTCCATGCAAGGTGAGGTAAAGATTTTTTTTTTTTTTTTTTTTGAAGATAAATCAGGAGTCTAAGCCATCCAACTTATTTTTAAATTAAATGTCTATGAAAGACCTCTAGTCGGATTTCGAACCTGCGACCTTTGCATTGCTCTTTGTCACTAAACCAAGAGCTGATTATCGAGGTAAAGATCTCTTGTCCATTAGTTTTAAAGGTCTCCCAATTTCTCGAAAACGATTCTGTCACCTTTGAATTTTGATAAGCGAAATGAAACCTTATTTCTCAATTCGCATTTTCAAATATCCCCATCAAACCGAAATTTAGCCCAATCATCAAAACTAAGTTACAGCCCGAAGTTTAAACAGCACAACAGGCCCTACAGAAGTTCTGCAATGGATAATAACAAAAGAAAAAAGAATAACAACGATTTTGGAGACGACTCGCGATCTGTCCAATACGAGAAATGACATAAATAGCAGTTGCAACAGCCATGCACCTGATGGAATGCTTGCCTTCATTAATTATAAAACCATAATTTGCACCATCCCTTCAAATGCATTAGCAAACAGCTCAAACCATAACCCAGTAAACTTCATACCCCCAACTCACCCTTGGAAACTGGCCTTAGTCCACGATTTATGAAACTGATATCAAAAGAATAATTTAATTTATGGTATCCATTTACGAAAAAGGTATATCTTATCAGTATTAGTTCCACCTATTGTTTAATATAGTTCATCATTTGTTAATTCTCCTCTCCATAATTTGGGCTTATGAATAGAGTATAGCAAACTTTTCACTGCATAATATTAGAATCACATGAGGTGAAACCGTGAAAAATGTATAGCAGGCAACAACATGCAGAAAAGGTAAAAATCAGAAAACCTCAACTTTCTCAACGTCCTATAACTGAAATGAAAACATAATCACCAGAATACTGTATTCCTTAAATTTACAAAGTAGACTTGGATAACAGAAAGCTACACCGCCATTATCCCCACAGAAATTAACAATGAAACAAAATTCTACAATTAAACCATGACAGGAAAAATGGTCCTTTAACACAGTTACCCTACTTGTAATTAGCTTCCTCCCGATTTAAGTGTGTTGCTAAGCCTGTAAAAAGAAGGGAAGAAAAATAACAATAAGAAAATGATAATAATAATACTAACAGGTATATCAATGATAATAGAGACAATAACTACATTTTGGGGAAAAAATTGTAGAAGTATCAATAACAATATTAGTCATACGAATGATAACAAATATAGTAATAACTGATTACAATAGCAAAAGATAGAAATTCCCTTTCAACCATGGACTGGTGCAACACAAGGCATTATCATTAATTACTTCAATATTAGTCAGTATGAATGATAACAAAATATAGTAACAACTGATAAGAATAGCAAAAGATAGAAATTCCCTTTCTACCATGGACTGGTGCAACACAAGGAATTTTCATCAATAAATTCTTATGTTCATCAACACATGAAATAAATGAGGAGGACATTTATGATCCAGAAGACTTTAAATAACACGCCATTGCGCCATCATAAAAGTTTAAAGATAAAGGGTTAAACATTTACCAATCCAACCCTTCAAAAATCCCTTCTCCTTTAATAGCAGATGTCTTGAAAATGGCCCATTGACGGTTCTTAATCTTGTGAAGCTCCAGTGATTCAGTAATGGCTGCATCATCAAGTGCCCCAGGTAAATCCTGCAGTACAGAAAAATATTAAATAAACAAATAATAATAAGTAACTCCTACAAAGTCCTGTAAAAAAGTCAAATACTTAATTTAGCACGTCCTTTCTTCTACTGATTTTTCTCGAGAACAGAAAATTGTCTGTAAACCCTGACAATAACATCAAAATATCATGTCCACCATGCAAAATGTGAATTATGACATACGAAGCACTCCATCTGCGAAGGAATTTATACCCTTCATATCCCAATTTCATTAAAACACCCACCTAACTTCCCTAGTACGAGGTATAAAATTCACACACCCATTTATTAGAACAATAGATTCTTCCTCCTCTTCTCACAAGTAGGAAGCATGAAAGATGAGCCCTTCATTTGTTTTTTTTAAATAATGTCAAATGATCATAGAATATTTTCCATTCTGCAGGGATATGAGATGTTTCAGCTTGCAGAGGTAAAGATATTTTCAAAATCAAAACTTCCTCTATTGCTAACAATCTAAGATATGTGTTCATCACCTGTTTGTTTGCATAGACAAGTACGACAGCTCCTCTCAACTCATCCTCCTGAAATTTAAGAAAAAATATTTAAAATACTGTCCAAAATGACAGAGCATCCTTTACCATTTCTAGCCATACTACGTATGCATGGTCCCGTCAACCAGTTTAGTCGGTAGATAGAGGCTTAAACACACCCTATTTAACTAATACATCTTAATATACTACGTATGCATGATCTATAAGTCATCAGAACTACCAGCTTGTATGGAAGATGTCAACGAGAATCAGATTGTACCCAAAAAATTTGAGCCAAAAAGAAAAGATAAAAAAATGACCCAAGGAAAAACACGACAACAAAACATTATATACCAGCACCGGTATGAGTAGCTTTCAACCTTAGGCCCTAGCATATTATTGAAGACCCCAGACGAGCACAAAGGAAGTTCAAAGAGGTGTAACCGACCTCAAAAACCATATAATAATGACTCTTACAGGTAAAGTTTTAAGTTTTAAGACTCAAAACTTACCTCCAAAATAGCATGAAACTCCTCCTTAGCAGTAACAAGCCTATCAGTATCACTTGAATCGACAACATAGATTATAGCCTGTGTATTCGGGAAGTAGCATCTCCAATATGGCCTGAATACATACCAGTTAGTTAGGTATTACAACACAGTGCTTCACAAAACTTGTGGCCAATTGCTGATATAAAAGTTATAGTGAAGTGCCAAATGAATGGGAAATGAGGTACCTGATACTTGTTTGACCACCTGTTTTGGAAATCAAAATTTTCTATTCAGTATAGTTTGAGAAAAGCATCCATAGAAATAAGAAAGAAGAGAAAAAAATTGCATACCTAGGTCCCAAACTTGGAACTTTATATTGTTATATTGTACTGTCTCCACATTGAATCCAATTGCTGGGTACACACATTGAAGTTAATTTAGAAGACAGAAAATGCTTCTAGAAAGCCAAATAGAATAATACAAAGATTAAAAAGAACAAAAGGTCAGAGAAAAAAAAAGGCACAAACTTGGGATTGTAGAGACTACTTCCCCCATCTGAAGCCGATCTAAATAAACAAATCAAACAGCAAATAAAAACAATTAGTTATCTTCATTCATCCTTTACTGAAGCAGGATGGGTAACTTTATAGAAAATATTTGCAAAATCAATATGTTCTATTTTTGCTTCAGACTTGGATGTCGATAAGTGGTAACTGGTACTAAACTATATAACTATTTATTTTAAGTTTTGACTGTAGAATAAATTAATAATTAATAAGATCTAGTTGACCTTCGGTAAAACCAAACAGCCAATTATATTTAAATTAATGTTTAGATCTGAGATGAGTACAGTATTAACATCCAAAAGGTACAAACTCATAATTTACATTATAAAGGGACAACACACACTATAATTTACCTCAAAGTTCCAGGAAAAAAATACAATAACTTTACAAGAAACTGAGTGGAAATGTAGATAATAAACCACATTACTAACTTCATTATCCAATAAAATAACAAGCAAACATCTAATTGGTACAATACAGGGAACTATACTTAAGCTGATTGAAACAAGAGCAAATGTTGCAAACTATCGGACCTCCAGACCTAGATCTCCAGGACACAATGCTAACTTACACTAAATCCCACACCTAAAGAGCATTAAAACCAAAATGCTCAGCCAATTTTATCACCAACTACCTCCTAGATCTAAAACCGAGTTGGATTCAGCATTGAGGTAAGTTAACAATCACGATCAACATCTACACAAGCCGAAATCTCAAACTACACAGTTTCAAGCAGGGTTTCAGCAAATCGAAACCAAATTAGCGGAAAGAGAAGAGGATGCATATTACATACACAAAATGGTGGTTTTTCCGGCGTTGTCGAGGCCGAGAACAAGGATCCGAGCCTCCTTGTTGCCAAACACCGAGCTGAGCATCCGCGTGAAAAGGATGCCCATGGTTGGTTGGTTGCGCGCGCACCGTCCGATCCGCCGGAGATCAGATCCGTTAGGTGGAGGAGGCAGCTCCGCGCGCAAAGGCGAAGTGTGAGAAAGAAAAGAGATCTAACTGCTAGACAGCTAGAGAGAAAGGAAAGAGCAGAGGCCGGGTCTATTTTAGTAATTATGGATTCTTACTTCTCAAGGAGTACGCTGTACGCAGTAGTATCCAGTTGTCAGATGGTCCATACGCGCGCACCGTGCACCGTGGAATTACTGGAGGGATACGCTCGGTTTATAGGCGCTGGGAGTATGCGACGCAGCGACGGTGGGATTGTAACCACATTCGGGAAAAGTCGAACGTCTTTTCTTTTCCAAAAATTAAAAGTATTTTTTGAGTTCTCGAATTATATAGTTAACATGGTTTTTAATTTTTTTTATTAAGGAAACTTATCATTCTTTATTTAATTTATAAAATTATAATTATTTGAAAAATAAATTTAATTTAAAGTATTTTAAATAAAGCTATTTTTTTCGAATGATACTTATCAGTTATCACGTAGTTCTAGAAGAACAACTAATATAATTTTTATTTAAGTAAAAGATATTATAAAAAATCAAATCTTAATTTAGTACAAAAAATGATACACTTTAAATGAATGTCACTTTGTTGTATTGTGAATATTTGCGTTAAAAAATAATTTGAGAAATTTGTATTTCATCTCGTCATTAAAAAAT
Source organism: Rhynchospora breviuscula (assembly GCA_027562975.1). Taxonomy (NCBI): domain Eukaryota; kingdom Viridiplantae; phylum Streptophyta; class Magnoliopsida; order Poales; family Cyperaceae; genus Rhynchospora; species Rhynchospora breviuscula. The sequence goes on from CM050399.1 coordinate 32,676,803, forward strand.
AATAAAAGCACAGAGCCATAAGCCCATAACTGTTTGAAACACTGTATGCATATCAAGCGGTAAATTAATCTACGTTGTTCGTATCGTAGAACATCTATCACAATGTAAAATCATTATAGGCCTATTTTTTTAATAAAAATAATTTTATATTTAAAAATTTTAATAACAACCATTATTTTTTATTTTTTTAATAAGAACTATGGTAGAATATCATACTCTCTCACGCTATACCGCCCTATTATAGCGCAAATATGATCCGCGCTATAAGGTTCAACAAAAAAATTAAGGCGGTCAGCTCCATTCTCCGTATCAGCTCAAGAATTTAGGTACGGTTAAATCTATCCCACACTTTATTTTTTTATTTTAAATTAAAAAAAATTTAAATATAATCGTCCGATCCAAACCGTTGATCTTGTTCATTTTAACGACGGATGTGTTGTCTTAAAATTTCATAATTTTTAAAGTTTATTTGATACTTGATCAAGAGGTTGAAAAATGAACATATTAGAATTAATCTATTTTAGTTATTTTGATCCGTTCATTTTTGACCTTTTGATCAAGCATCAAATAAACTTCAAAAATTATAAAAATTTATGACAACGCATCCGTCGTTAAAATGAACAAGATCAACGGTTTGGATCGAACGATTATATTTTAAATTTTGAAATTTAAAATAAAAAAGTAAAATGTGGCATTTGTGGCACCAAAAAAGTATGGCACCGGAACCTTACTCTTGTATCAATTCACCATTAACTGAAGGTCATGCGGTCGGATAGGAATCTACTGGCACGCATGAGTTAACGATTCGGCGCGAGAGCGGCCATTGTTAACAGCCTGAACTCCATCCAAGGTGGAAACTGAACCCCTAGGATATTTTTATACCGTATTTGCAACCAAATTACTCCCCAAAATTATTCATCTGTTTGTTATTTATTCATCGTTTATGTTTTCAGTAATTGTTGAGTTGAGTTTGTTCAGTGGCGGATTTAGACATTTTACAAGCCTAGGCACACAGTATAGTTTACTAAATTTAATATAAGGTATAAACATTATGACAAAAACGAAACAGAGCATAATAGGCATGGAAATATATGAAAGGAAAAAACTAAAAAGATGCCACTAAATCAAAGAATGGATTAGAATTCAAAGGCGCTTCCCAAGAGTCCGAAACCAGAAACAAAAATAAAAAAATGCACAAGCCCAGGCACCTCATCCCAATAAGCCTAGGGACGTACCCAATTATTTTCATGTTAAATTGCAAAGAAAATTAATGACTAAATTTAAATTTTGTAAAACAAGCATGGGCACATGGGCAGTCTTGCCCCTACATAAATCGCCTTCTGAGTTTGTTTATATCCCACTTTGAATTGCTAGATCTAGACCTTATGAAAATGTAAGTCTGGTACTTGTTTCACTCTCCATAAGGATTCAACCCCAACTGTACCGACGAATTACCGTACGCTTGTGGTTATTTTAGAATACTTTTGGATATTATAAGCTACACACATCACACACAAAACAAATAAAATAATCACATTAAATCGACTTCATTATAAATTTAACGTAAAGACTCTAAATTGCATGATTCATTTGTGAAACATAAAATTAAAATCAAATGTATCGATATGTTATATGATTTAACAAAAATGTAGCGAACACATATTTGATGGATATTTATATGCATATATGATGAAGGAATTAAACTCTAGGATCAAATAAATTTGTACCTAAATCTAACCTCACTAGTCGTTCAAGTTAAGCTTTAGGGTCGAACCCAAGGGACGGTACAATTGATTATCGGACTTATCCTTTTTCAAAAGCTAGACGAGAATATTTTTATGGAGTTTTGAGTAATTGAATCTAAAGTGCAATTAAAGTAGATATTTTTGGATATTTTGGTTGATTAAAATAATCTAAAATATCAAAGTAAAATTTTGGGGTTTCAAACAATATAAAAAGCGTATTAGGGTACAGGTTTCACCTTGGTTTGGACTCTAGAACACAGAACTTATCACTTTCGTGCATCGAACGGTGTTTTTCAAGCAATCGACCCTCAACTCGGTCCGAGTTGGCTTCAACTCGGTCCGAGTTGAGAGTGAAAGTGTGCGGTTTTGACTTTGTTTTGATACTTTATGCCTTGAGTTAGGGTTTGTTGGCTAAACCTAGATTTACTAAACCTCAGCGTTCGCTTGTTGGACTAGAAACTGGCTTAATCGCAACATAACCTAATTAGACTAATTAAACCACAACTTTTGGTATAGGTATTAACTAATCTAAACTTATTTGTTGGAGTTCTTAAAGATATTTAGATGTCTTTTGAACTATCTAAAAGTTACACTTTTGGTGTCAACTAACCTCCTCTTTCGGATCTACGATTTATCCCAAATACCTAATTCAAACTAATCTTGTTTATCCTAACTTAGACTTAACTAGATGCGGCCGTACAACTAGAAGGTGATTAGGAAATCACAAGGAATTCAAACAAGCAATTATAATAATTCTCAACAAATCAAGTCAACAAAACATATTATAAAATAACAAGTCAAATCACAACATCCAAACCTAAGTTACTACCTTACTCCTAAGACTACATAAATTTAGCCTAACATCGTATCAAAACACACAACAAATATCATAGAAATAACAAGATACAAGCCCATGAGAATTAGAGATAAAAACATAGGTAGAATAATCAAATACTCTCTCTATGCTCGATCTTCAATCTTCAAGGCGATGGGGGCGTGTCACAACTTCTCCTTGCTGCCGTCGCCTCAAGAATAGGTTGCCTTGATGAAATATGATGGAAGAACAATGAAAATTATGCTTGGAAAGGTGATTTGAGGTGTGGAGGCTTTGATATCCTTCTAAGGCAGAGAGACAGCCTTAAATATTGGTTCTACACACAAGTAAAGGGTCTAGGGCGCCAGGGCAAGAAAATCTACCAAAACAATCAACTTCCTTGTATAAAAACTTGCCATATGAGTTAAGGCGGCGTCCAACTCGGACCGAGATAGAGTGAGCTCGGACCGAGATGGAGATGTGCGCATCTGAATCTGTTTGCTACAGTAACTCGGTCTAAGTTGGATCCATCTGGGCCCGAGTTGAGATCTGAAAAACGCCTTCTCGTGCTAGGAATGAGTCGTCTAGCATTCGTCTTGTGTTGGAAACCTTCTACTAGCTCAAACATCACCAGAAATCATCAAAGTCCTGTAAAATAAGAGAAGAAACGATGGCAAAACCAAATTCTTGGAAAACATAGCAATCTATTGAATAATTTAGGGTGTGTTTGGTTGTGGGGTTAAATAGGCTATTCAAAATAACAAGGTGGGTTTCTCTCTCATGCTTTCCAATTAGCAATTTCACTTCTTATTCAACCATATACATGAAATAGCAATAAGAGCCCCAATTAGCAATTGACTCCTTATTGGGTTTGCTTGTTCCGCGTTTGGGATGGTGCACGAATAAGCTTTTTGGGTGAATTGCTTATTTGACACACACCCAAACACACCCTTAATGGTTTGAGTGCCATTTGAGTGCCAAGTACGGTCCAAATACCAATGAATAATAACGATATCAATATATATATTTTAATAGTTTAATTAATACGTGCATATAGATATGCATTTATTATATGCAGTTCACATATGCATATATTATATGCAGTTCACATATGCATACATTATATGTAAAAGAGATGTTCGTAATACTAATTATATGTCAGCAAGTAGCAAATTGCATAGTCATATTTTTCTAAAATACCACTAAAATACTATGTCTGTTTTTTTAGGAGGACCATGATCATGAGAGCATCCGTCCATCATTAATTGAAGAGGCCATGATGAAGGATTTTTTTAGTGGTATCGTTTTGATGGTGATGCTTTTTAGTTCAGCTGCTGCTCTTATGATTATGTATGCACCGGCTAGGCTCCGCCCTACTACACCTGTATGTTTTCTTGCAATCTAGATACTTTGAATTATTTTTCTATCTGTTATTACTGTTTTAGATTCTAAGCTTAACCGACCCAAACTCTTCTTCTTTATGGTTTATGTGTTTTTGGTTCTTGTGATACTTTCTAGTTCTACATTATTACCTTTATAATGGGATATGTATCTTAGTTATTAGTTATGTCTTTGGTGTATTTGTTAAAAGTTGTTTGGTTTTAAATTATTTCCTCTTAGTTTAATTTTCTTATTTTGTTGGTTGATCGATCAACGTTAACCTTTCTGTCTTTGAGTTTTAGTAATGATTCTCTTTTAGTTCGTGAAATCCAATCATGCAATGAAATTCGAACTTTATGTCTAGCTTATTGTGTTGTAGAAGATACTCTCCATTTTTCTTTTCAGTTACTTAGTTTATTAATTGGTTCTTTGAGTGGAAAGAACGGGGACCTAGAGGTAAGTAGAAGGGGTATTTTATTTGAATTGCGGTAGACCCATGATATAATTTTGTTATATTTTTTTTTAGTAATGATAACCTTGAGAGCAGTTTATAAAAAAAAGTAGCTTTTAGAAATTAATCTATCAGCCCAAGTAAATTTGATACGTAGATGTTGCATCTAAAGGAGAAGTTTTAAAGGACTTTTTTCTTTTTGATTTATTAAAGGAACTCTCAATGTACATAGATCCGTAGAAGGGATTTTATGCATGCAGTAATAATCCATCTTGGTATTGTCAAAGAATAAATAATGAATCTTGAAGAAACAAAAAGTACACTATTCGATTGTTCTTGCTTCTTCAAGAGAATTGTATTTCTGACTTTTCAAATTAGAAATACACATCAAATATTTAATAAGGACAGAAATATTCTTAATTATTTGTAAAAAAAATAAAGTAGAAAAGTTTTGTTGATAGTAAAATGAAGTGAATGGTATTTTTATAATTGTCGTACCAAATTTGGAGCGTACATCTGGATGGTTTTGAGTGAGGAAAAACACTTTCCCATTTGGCATTTTTCCTTGTTGACACTACAAGAAACTACAACAGTTGCATGGATAATTTTCAGTTGCATCAATGGTACAAAATCAATTGCATCGTCATATAATTTGCATTAGCACGGCCAATGCAACATAGTTATTTGCTCAGGATTGACAATGCCAATGATATTTTATCTATTGTATAGGCAAGACTGATGCAACTAACTAACAATTGCATCAGTTTAGACCGATAAATTGATTATCATATTCATTTATGTCAAACGGGACACCTTGTTCTTTCATTTATTTTATTGCATTGGTAAAAAAGTGATGCAATTAAATATCAATTCCATCTGTAAAGTAGATGCTATTAGAGATATGTCCTAGAAGCCAATCATTAAATGACTACTTCTATGGTTTATGTTATTGATGATATTTGATCATTTGTTCCTTGATTTATTTATTGACAGATCATTCAGGTTGAGGATCTGAATTATAGATCTCTATAGTTCATTTATAATTAAATGACAATAATAAATCTAAAAGGTCCGTAATCTTGATAATTAACAAGGAACATTAATTATCGTATAAGATTATTATGCAAGTTAAGTGATGATTAAGTTCTACAAATCATAGGTAAGGAGTTGCCAACTTGATTGCATATGTATATGTTATTAGAACATAGTACAGGACACGACCCAATGAAATAAATATATGGATTGTGTTATGTGTCATTATTTATTTCATTTGAGTTTGATTCTAAGTTTGAGATGGTTCAACTTTTCCACATGAGGATAGGTTCAATAAATATCGTCTACCGTTGATTCCTGATAAGGGCTGTTATACGGACTTTATTTATGTTCTCTTAAATTGTGCGGGAAAAAGTTGTTCATCAAGAAAATCGTATGTCCCTCATTAATTTATTTAGTGAGCGATGATATCTGTTTGAGCCCCTTGATGGAGATGGATTGTTTGCTAGCAACTGATACAATCATCTCTAGATAAAAAAAACGTATAATCTGCAAGAATGACACATTCATATCTTGGATTATACGATGATATCATGTGACATAAGAATCAGACAAAGAAATACTATTATTTCTTATGCAGGATTGAGATATTGTAGTAGTACACTATTTATGTGTTGACCCCTAAAATATTGTCACAATTATCTGGTCAACCTGTGAATGGATGCTGAGTCAAGACCCAAATATCTGATGCTCGAATAAATTGTCAAGAAATAATCCCGAATCGGTCGGGAAGGAATATTCAAAACCAAGCCAAGACGGGTGGTCCTATATTTTCGCTTCTATGATAATACTAATATTAACATGACATTATGTTAAATTAGTATGCAATATTCATAATGATGTAATATAGACCCACAAAAGTCGTGTGTTGTACTTTAAAAATATGACCTAGATAGTTATATAATTTCATGGATGCATGAGGATTATATAATTATACTAAAAATGTCGGCACATTGAATGATATAAATGCATCAAGATTCGTGCTAATCCTTTTATAAAAGATGGAGAAATTTTATTCGGCAGCCCATTTAAAACCCATCCAAAATTCAAAAAAAAAAAGGGGAGAAATACGTGGCCCAAAGAGAGAAAGATCCGGCCCAAATAAAAAGGAGGAGAAATAAAGCCCGATAACCCATTCATCCCTTCTTCTCCACTGGTCCCCTCCTTCCGTTTCTCGCGTGTGAACACAGAAACAAATTGTTCCCTCCTACTCGCGCCTAAACAAGCCTATGGCAACTTATATTTATGTCTCACTCTCTCACCGACATACGCTGACAGGAGGCAGCGAGCATTTCGCTAACAATTTGACCAATTTCCCTCCTAATTGACTCAATTTAGTAATGGCTCAGACTCACAATTTAAAAGTGACATGAGGTAAATTAACAAAAAGGAGCCGTGAGAACATGGAGACCCTGTTTAATACCGATAAGGATGAGTATGTGGTGAGTCAAGAGACATCAATTTAAAGGAACAGTGAAGTAAAATTCTGAAATTGTGAAATAGTCATGGTCCCATGGTCCAGCACACTGAGCCCAAGGTGGATCAAATCGGCTAGTAATTAGTCATCAGAGATCACATGTAATGGTGATAATTGATCAATTCACAGACATGGTGTATCAAAACTTTGAAATTGTGGCAGCGCAATAATCATGCCTTCCGAGTTACTGTGGCTAAAGCAAGTCAAATTGGTCAGTAATTGGTCTCAGGGAATCATTCACAGGGATGTCAGTTTGGTAAAATTGGGATATCGATGAGATGGGGAGATGATAACATAAACATCAAGTAGCTGCACTTCAAAAAAAAATTACTAAAGAGAAAGGCTGTGAGTTAAATCAATAGTGAAATGACATAAGTACAAATGACAAACTCAGGGAAGCATCTGAATTAAGAACAAGTTGTGAAATAAAAAGGGGAGGGGGAATTTTAATCTGTGGAGTTGTAAAGATTGGTGAACCAGTACACAAGGAAAATTTAAAAGTGCTAATAATTGGATGGAGAATCAGTAAAAAAAAAAAGAAAAAGAAGGAAAAATAAGAGAGAAGGTGTTGAGTTTGTAAAAATAGTAATGAGATGGATGGGTTAAATTAAAGGAACTCATAGCATTAGGATGAGGAGGGTTAAACAGCCATAACAAGGAAATAGGTGTGTATTGTGCTCAGTTTAAAAATTTTGCAGGTTGAGATGAAGAAAAAGAGGGAAGGCCAAATTTCAATCTATGGGGCTGTGTTAAAAACAAAAATCGATGGGATTATGAAATACAGTTTCATCATGATTAGAGGCCGAAATTTCTTTTCACAAATATTACAAGAGAATACCTCAAGTTGGAGTTATGAAAGTCAAAATAATGAGGGATGTAACCGGCTACTAGTTACTGAAATCAATAATCAGTAAAAGAAAAAAATTGAAGATGAATGAGGTTCCACACTAGTGTCAGGAGTTAAATAGCAAGGTGAACGATAATTGAAGGCCTTGGAACAGTTAGCACCTATTCAAATGAATAAGGAAATGACTGAAGTGCCCATCAGGGGCAGAACTGTCCAATCCTCTTGAGAGGCACATAATTGGTGCCATCTACAGTATTTCACTTGATCTCCCTATAAATAGGGTATCTCAGAAACCATGCAAAAACAACAACAAGACCCAATCCAGAGAAGACCACTCATGCGTTGAGAAATCCATCCATCTAGCAAGCCACTTAAGCACTTAGGTTAGCCACTAAAATAAAAAAAAAAAACAAAAAAAAAGTGTGTGATTAGTTTCATATTTACAGCAATACTAGGGGTTGTGTAATCTACACTCTTGTATAATTTGCTTTGGTGAAATAGGAAGGTTATTTCTTCCCTCTTTGCAATTCTCCTAATTTCCTTTCTTTTTTGTTTCATACAATACATAGTAATAATGTAGGGAAATAACTAAAAAAGTGGCTATGTAAATATGTATATAGATGCATTAAACTAACATGTACATTCAGTAAGAACTAAGAATTCATTTTCTTTTGTATCCTGCTTTTATATTCTATATGCATATAGGTTAAAAGTCATATATACAGTAGCTGTAATACAAGAAATCATGTAGGAAATAGAATATGTTATAACTGAGCATGCATATCTAATTTTAGGAAAAGTAGCATATGTATGTATATAAACAAAAGAGTGGACAACAGACAAGGACAGCAGGTTATTATTATGGACAGTAGGTTTATAAAAAAAGAAAAAAGAAAAAAAGGACAGCAGGTTTCAAGATGGGGCTGGCTACTCCTCACCAACGCCAATGCCTTGCTAAGATACTAAGGGAGGGGCACAGTAAAGGAGGCAATTGCATTATGGAGCCCTTAGTGTTGCACCAGCTTCTAAAGTGGAATCAAGGAGGAGTCTCATGAGAGGCATCAACAACTGCATCAACAGCCGCATAAAAAAAACTGAAGGAAATACACTCACCAGCATGTTACCATGGTCAAATCAAGCTATGGTGAAACTCTGAGTTGGAGACACTCGGCAGTCAAATTGATGATATAAACACATCCCGGCATCTGTCACCAAGCTCAGAGGCGCCTCACTTAACCCCTATCATGGCCAAGTAGCTCTATTGATCAGCTCACCGCTATGGCAGGTTTGAGCTGAGGTGAATCCATATGCCGGAGTGCCATGTGGATCAAATCAAGTGCATACCACGGTTGCTGAGTATCTCACGACGCTATTCGGCACGTTTCCACAGAACCCTGGCCTCCAGAAGCACCCAATCGCCGTTAGCCCCTCCTGTGAAACCCTAGGAGTAATTACGACGCAACAGTGGCCCCCACGACCGACAAAGGGGTCCCACTACTTTAGGGGAGTCATACGACGACAGGCGACGCCTTCATGGTGCTTGATGATGTCTCGAGGAGCCTGAGCGCTAACCCCTGGCGGTTTCTCTATCGCCGGATCGACGGAGGGAGAAGGAAGAAAGGAGAAAAGAGGGGATTCATTTTCCCGATTTGTGTGGACACGGCGCAGGACATAACGGCTAAACCGAAGTTTCTGACAAAGGGACCCACAGACGGAGGGACTAATTAGTCTACAGGATACCGGGTGTATGGAAATTGGGAAATGGTTTTAATAAAACCGTCCCAAATCTTGCGATCTTCTGTGGCATTGTTCGTGTGGCGGGTGAACGTGGTGTAATGATCTACTGACAGCCAATCAGACAGCGCCATGTGTCCCTTCCTCACAACTGAAGTCGTTGATGGCCTCCTATTCTCTCTGCTGATGTGGACCAATCAGGAGCAGCCACCTGTCATCCTTGCTGATGTGGCATTATTTTACTGCTGGAACTTCAAAAATTCATAGAAATTCAACCGTAACTCAGAAAAATACAAATCCAATTTCTACATGTCCAGAAAATTATGGAGAATATATTCATGCCAAAACCATAACAAAAAATTCAAACAGAATATTTTTAACCCATTTTCTGAAGATCTGATCAATCCTAAATTGCCAGCGAACTTGAAAAATTCACGAAAAATCATAAGAAGCTCAGAAAAATATGAGGAAAATTCCTGGAAGTTCAGAAAAATATGGAGAATATAGTCATACCAAAACCATAACCAGAATCCAAGCAGAATATTTTTAACCTATTTTCTGAGGATCTGATCAACCCTAAATTGCCAGCAACCTTTAAAAATTCATGAAAAATCACACGAGGCTCAGAAAAATGTGAGAAAAAAACCCTGGAAGCTCGGAAAAATATGGAGAGGCTACCTGACTAATCATCACCACCAAAACCCCCACTAGATGTATCCCTACCATTATTTATTTCAGGACACTATGGAGATAAGCCGTTCCGGCAGAGGCTCAGGGGTTCATAATTAAACCACTGGAGGCAGGGACAATGCTTTACCATCAAGGAGGCCCCCTGTTCATCCCGAGGATTTAGCACAATAATGAAAGGGATTTATTCTACTGATTATCACAATCAGGAGCTCAATCAGACAGATTCCGATCATCATCTAAGGAGGAAAGCCATTCCGGCATAATGATCGGTTCTGTGCGTACGGGTCAAATTTAATCCTTAATTACCGATGCGAATTCGTTTGCAGTACAGTTTAAGGGTCGAATCTCGGGGACGGACTATTCTGTTTCTAAGTTTTAGTTTAAACAATTCAAACTAAATTATGGTTTTAATATAAATCAGTAAGTTTCAACAGTTCTAAAATAAAGAATAATAAAGTAAAGTTCAATCCCTAAATTACCAAATCCTAACTCAAACGAAAGATAATCAAGTTAATGAAAATTAGGGGTTTAGATCCTCAAACAATTCTCTGTGTCAAAGTTGGAACGGTCCGTTCTGGACTCCGTCAGTTGATCGGAACAGGCCGTTCCAGGCCAGACTCCCCCTTCCGGGCGGTCCGTTCTGACCTTGGAACGGTCCGTTCCGATTAATTGATACTTGTTTTGTCATGAATTTTAATTATTAATTAAATGTTTTTATGCGAGAATAAACAATACACAACCTATAGACTTGTACTCTAACTCCCGTTCAGGTCAAGCTATTAAATTTTATTGTTTAACTCCTAGAACGCCTAAATTTCAACTTTCGTTTCTTGGTTTAGTTGTTCTAGTCTACTTCTCGAGTTTTGGTAAACTTTTAATCTTCCGATTTTAAGTTAAATCCTAGTTTATTAAGGTCTGGTTTAATCCTTCCGGATATCGCCTACCAAACAGTAAAATTACTAAGTTAATGTGGCTGTGATTGATTTTAATCCTAACAGTTAAACTAGGCCTTTGTTTAACGAGGCAATCAGATCAAACAGAAACAAACTTAAGTAATTAAATATAAAATTAAAGCACAAGAAGCAGAACATAACTTAATTTAACTAATAATTAAATATTCAAATAAAAAAACAAGCAACTAGAGAAAGGTTCTCAGACCATAGCCCCTAAAACTACTCTACTCTAACAAATCCATGCAAGAACAAGCAGGTTTCATCAAATATAAAGACATAGAAAGAGAAAAATCAAGTTTACAACAAGTTGCGCTTGAAAACTCCACGTTTCTGTGCTCTGTCCTGTCTGGGGCGGACCGTCCTGGCTCTGGAACGGGCAGTTCCAGATGCAGTTGGTCGTCTCGGCAGATTGTCTCCTTTTGCTGAGTTGGAAAGAGGCTAAAACCTAGAATTTCGAACTTGGCCTCAATTGGAGACATGACAGAGCTTTTATAATGAGGCAATGGTGGCTTCAAACGTGGGAGACGTGCTTCTGGAAGGTCGGTAATAGAGGAAACCGACTTGACAAACATAGCCTTCTATTTTTAGCAATCCAAAGATAGCTGGAACGACCCGTTCTGAGTCTGGGGCGGACCGTTCTAGCCTGGTCAGGGGCAGTCCGTCTGAAGTCTGGTTGAGTCCGTCTGGACTTGGTTCCTCTGGTCAGGGCGGACCGTTCCGTTGTCCGGGCGGTCCGTTCCACTCTGTCTGAGCACTTCCCGTTTGATTTTTTTTTTCTGTTCTTCATGCCGAATAAATGCTGAACCTGCAAAATAAACTTGCCGGGCTACGGCTGGACCTTTCTACAACCTAAGTTAGCAGAAATTGATAAAAACACATGCATTTGAACGTAATTTTAGGGCTTAATCTGGTTGGAAATTGAGTATGAAAACCATACATCACATAACCTGAAAAGGGTCAAAGGCTCGCGATTAAAAAACCGAAGGCATGGATAATTTTCTGACATAAAGGAAGTTCCCTGTATATTCCAAGGGGTGACCAGGTCTCAGAAGAAACAAAACCAAACAAAACAAAAAAAATGATAACTCTGCGAAGCAGGAGAGCTTCTACAGGAGATCCTGAAATTCAGGAAAATTATACAGGAGCACTATCGCGACCAAGCCTAGTGCCCGCTCATGGCTTAAAACCCAAATGACCGAAACCACCAGATGGTCATCTTCACGACGGGTATAGAGCAAATGGAGACGCTATGTATTCCTGATAATACTAGGAGTGCTGGCGAAATAATCAAGCTCAACGTTGAGAATCTAGTTGAATTGAGACTCGCTAATCTCAAAATAACGGATAGTGAGATCTACCATGGCGTCACGGAGACTCTATTAAGGGTCCCGAAATCATATACAAACCAGGCGAAGGCCAGATCAAAGGTCAACTGGCGAAAATCCAAATTGAAGGCCAATTACACCGTAAGATATTATCGGTGAAGAATATGGATCAATCACATATGAGCAGAACTCTTTGCGATCTGAGAAAAGCTCATGATGCTGTTAAAGCTGCGGTTTGTCGCAACGGTAGAAGTCCACGGTTATCTAAGGCACCCGCTCTCTCTCGAGATGGCAAGAGGTCCTATCTTGAGTGTATGCAATCTACCCGCCAGGGATAAACGTCCGCTTGCATTGCTGTTACAAGCAACATCTTGAAGCAACATTATGATCCTATCTAGGATATGCAAACCCAGTCATTATGGACAAATACCACACTACCATATCATACCACCCATGACCTTAACCTTAGGGAAGAGCACGATTTTATTTCAGGAGGATTGAGTGGCTTGCTGCAACAGTGGAATTTTATACTCGCTCTCTCAAGAAGGCAGAAGATGCTATCTTGAATATTTGCGATCTAATCGCCAAGGATATGCCAAGGCCAACACTGATGTCACAAGCAACTCCCTTAAATAACACTATGACCCTATCCTATATCATACCGCCACATCCGATGGATCCGTGATTCTAATCTGAGTATCATCTTTATCTAAAACCTTCAACATGTTTCCTGGTTATATTACTCAAATGAAGTAGTGGTGTTATCCTAAATCGACAACCAGATCTCATACAATAAATCTTACCTCTTTCGGTGCTTGAGGGAAACTACAGCGTTCCGGTTGGAAGCCGGACGCTACTTCAACGCTCATAAGCTCAAGAGCCCAGCGTCACTTTAGTGACTTTCCTTGGCTAGATGTCAAGCATCACGTCACATTAACGCTTGATCAGGAATCAGGCGAAGTTTCAACATTTGGTCAGTGACTGAGCGTCAGAGGAGCGCTCCTATGATCGAGAACCAACTGTCTACTGCACCTAAGGAGGCCAAGGGGCGTCCGACTTAGGTAGCACCCGCGCGCATAAGATTTTTCAACGCCCATAAACCCAGGGGTCTGGCGTCTGACATATGATATTTTGAATGCTTCGGGTGAGAGCCGAACCGTCACTTTAACATCTGACCGGCATCCAGATGAAGTTTTGGACATTTCAGGTGGCAGCTGAACTGTCCGCTGAACGTCTGATCAGCAATCAGATTCCTTGCAACATTTCGAATAACAGTCGGACTATTGTTTGGTATCTTGGCTGGCTACCAGGTATCACCTCAATACTTCTAATGAGGATTGAGTCGTTGCTCAATATCTGATTGGCTAATGGACGTCACTTCAACGCTTCGAGTAATAGTCGAATCATCTGTCTGATATTTTGGCTGGCTACTAGATATCATCTCAGTGTTTCAATTATGACCGAACCGTCTGCGGAATATCTGACTGGCAACCAGATGTCACTTTGAACGTTTCGAATATAATCGGACCAATTGTTTGGTACCTTGGCTGGATACCAGGTATCACCTCAATACTCCGAGAGATAGACGAATTGTCACTTAACACCTGGCTGGCAACCAGGCGTCTTCGATTCAGGTGGCAGCTGAATCGATTTTCGGATATTTGACCTGCAATCAGATGCCCTGTCGACATCTCAAACAACAATGGGATAATCTGTTTGATATCCTGGCTGGATACCAGGTATCATTTCAGTATTTCGAATAATGCTTGAACCGTCTACTTACTATCTGAATAGTAATCAAATGTCTTCTGAACGCTCCGGGCAACAATCGGATCATCTGTTTGGTATGCTGGCTGGCTACCAGATACCACCTCAGTACTTCGAATGGAGATCGGACCGTCACTTAACGTCTGATTGGCAACCAGATGTCTTAACGATTCGAGTGGCAGTCGAATCGTTCACCTGATACCTTGGATGGAAAATTAGGTATCATCTCAACAAAAGAAAATCGAACATCGCCAAGTGTCACTTCAACGGTTCGGGAATGAACCGAACTGTCTATTGAACATCGCCAAATGTCATTTTCAACGGTCGCCACACCGTCTGTTCAACGTCTTGGTCAGGGCCAGACGTCATTCAACGCTCTATGCCCATTGAACGAGCGTCACCCCGCTTCCCGGAAAAGGTCAAGGGGCAGCCGACTCGGGTCGCACCCGCGTGCATATGATTTCAACGCCCATAAACCCAGGGGTCTGGCGTCTACCATTAACGTCCACAAGCCTAAGGGCCTGACGTCAACTCAATAAAAAAAACCCCTCAGCACCGCACCAACCTAATGTTTAACGATCTGATGAAGAGTCAGACGTCACTTTCAGACACCCTCGACAGAAGTCAAAAGGGAGTCTAAGAAATCCGCTTCGGAAAATCCATGCCTTGGGAAATATGAATTTAACGATCTGATCAGGAGTCAGACGTCACCTCCAGACACCCTTGACAGAAGTCAGAAGGGAGTTTAAGAAACCCGCTTCGGGAAATCCATGCCTTAAAAATACGGAATTCAAACTGAAGAGCCCAAACTCGAAAAACGAGAAGATCACAAGCGTCCAACGACGACAGTCAACCGAAACCTCTACAAGTCAAGAACTCCAAAGACTGCTGTCCCCTGCAATACCAAGTCCACAAAAAAAATATATATATAATAATATGATATGCTAACATTGCATAGTAGCAATAATAATAATAAAAAAAATAAAAATATAATGCATGATAGGACCGCTAATTGCATTAATGCATGGTAGGACCGCTAATTGCATATTTACAATTCCCTAGCAGCTCACGATGCACAATCCTTTGATTTTCCCGATCTAGAGGTGCTCCTGACCATGTCGGAGGTAATTAACAGTAGGGGCTTGCGCCTACTGGAAAGAAATGACCCCTTCAAATAATAAACCTTCGTGGGAACTCAAGACTGTGCAGTTACCCTCTCCGGGGTGGTATCGGTATCGGCCTCTTGAGGCTCGCGAGGGGTATCTGATCCGCATTCTTTTTGCCCCTCAATCCGAGACCGGATTCTTCGTTTCTTTTCGATCCGAGGGCCGCGAAAAAGTGCGAGACATTATGCGAATTGGGAATCATAACGTGTTGCTAGATACCGCTTATGATTATTGGAATTAAATAGCGATTGAATTCCATGGCCAACGTAGCATAAATCCTCAAAGGGTCACACAAATAGAGTTATAATCACACGGTGCATTATTTATTTATTCGTAATAATGAGTATTGCGAAAATATGATAAGTTGATTAATTAATTATATACCATTGCGAACCGTTATAATTAATTAAGTCAAATAGATCATATAGAAATAAATTAATGCATTATCTAAACCCTATATAATTATTAATTGGTTAATAATTATTTTGATTCAACACATTTAATATAATATGGTTATATTAATTAATTGGGCCGTCATTTAATTGCAAATGAATAGCCCAATTAAAGAGCAAATAAAAGAGGCTTTAATTAAAGTAATTAGAGACCCAATATAGGAGATTAGGTGGCCCATATAGGCCCTTATTGAGGCCGGCCAAAGAGAGAGGTAGGTAGGTGGCAATTGTGTAATTTATGAGAACTTTGGTCTAGAGTTGGAGCATTATATAAGACTCCCTTTGGAGGCTCAAACCCTAGCTATTCTCTCTCATCTCTTGTAGCCGCCACCACCACCCCCTCTCTTCCTCTTAGGCCGACGCCACCACCACCTCCCCTCCCTTTTTTGCTTATGTATTGAGCCTCCCTCTTCCACAATTAATTAAAGGAATTAATTCGCAAAGGAAGAAAGGATTTAGACTCAATCTCTCGTTGCTAGCACAACTATTGAGATTGTGATTAAGCTCTTGGTGGACTCGAGGCAGCCGCCGGCGACTTGGTGGTGCGTGCAACCTCGACATCGACGGATTCGAGCCTCCTAGTTGCGAGTCTAGGAGAGGTAGTTTTTTTCTTCCCTTCTCATGATGTGTTGATGCTTGAACAAGATCCATCGAGATCTTTATTAATTAGATGGTTAATTAATGATAATTAACTATTAAAATTGAAAAACATGGACTTTCAGATGCAACTGATTCCATCCGTAAGTAGAAAACTGATTGTATGAACCTTTTCACACTTCCACGTGGCATATGTTTTGAATAGCATACATGATTTGGTTACTCTGTTAAGGCATTTGGCCAATCCTTTCATTCTTTTTGGTCTTCACAAACATTTTGAATAACATATTGGACATTGAATCGATGACGTAAAGGGTCTGGGATTTTATCGGTATAATCGTTTGTACCGGTGACAAAAACCAGATGACATCATAAGTTTCTTATTACTAATAAATATTTTTTGCATAAATATTATATTATCATAAATATAAATATTTTTTGCATAAATATTATTATAAAATCATAATTTAATCTTTTTTTTTTTTTTTAGAGTGCTATGCCCATGCATGCTTGTTTTTAGTAAGGTTGCAATTATAAACATGTAAGGTCCAATTTTGTTAATATAATCCATTATTTCTGCTGAAAAATGATTGGTCCAGTTTTGCAAAAAAATAAAATGGTTGAGCTTTCTGATCATAAGTATTTTATTACTAATAAATAAATTCTTTGTATAATATTCTCATAAATATATTATCATAGTTTATAATTTTTTAAAAAAAAAATCATAATTTAATCCAATTTCTTGTTTGTTTGTTTTTTAAATTGCTATGTCTATGCTTGCTGGTTTTTAGTGAGACTATAATTATCAAAAAGTAAGGTCCAATTTTATTAATATAATCTATTATTCCTGCTGAAAAGTAACGGGGCCAGTTTTGCAAAAATACAAAGGTCTAGTTTTCTGATCGATATGCCTATGCCTATGCGTGCTAAAAGAAAACTCATAGGAAAAGATGAAGTATTAATTTGGAGAGATAAAGCCTAATTTAGCGTGTCTCAATCAAATTAAAATAAAACCGATCACACTGATATTTTTTTTTTTTTTTTGTTGGCCGATATTTTCTGGTATGAACATATAGCAATAGTAGAGCTTATAGCTACCGGATCAAGATCTGATATCTATTATTTGTAGGTATTACTGGTATTCGGTCCCATATTGAAAATATTGATCTCCACAAATATTTTGCTTCTTGACCCAATGCAAGATATTGCAAATCATTTTTGCTTTTAAAAAGAAATTAGTCATCTTGTAAAAAGAGTTTTGAATAAATTTGTAATAATAATAAAGTTAGAATTATCAGCAAATAAATTAATTTCAATTTTTATCGGTTTTATTCGTCAAGGATTTTGAAAATTCAATATTAGCTAATATCAGATTTGCAAATCCGATATTAGCATCAGACTTTCAAAGTCTGATATTGTAAACCTATTTTAAAAATTCGAATTATTTTAATAATAAAATCGAAAGTTAATGTATTTCAATAATATTTTTAATTATTTTCGATAACTTCACCTAAGCCTATTTAACAAAAGCCCAAATTAAACCTCTATTCTTCCTATCAAAGTATCAAGCCCATATTAAATTTTAATTCCACATTCTCTTGTTCAAACCCGCTCCATGGCTCTCCTAAACCCTGAACGAGAGAACGATCGGGAAAAAAAAGAAAAGAAAAAGAAAGAGAGGTAAGGAAAGGAGAGAGAAAAATAAAGAAGAAAACCAACCACTCACCAGCCAGTGCCTAGTGCTGCCACTCTCCAGTTCCAGTCCCGGCTACTTACGTCAGCTTCTCAGCCCCTCGAGAGAAAAAAATCGAGCGCTACTAGTCTCAATGGACAGCGCGAAGGAATCCCTGGACCTGGCGTACCAGGTGTCGCAGATTCTCGGCACAGGTCTGGACCGTCACACGCTCTCCCTCTTGATTGCGCTCTGCGATCGGGGCGTGAATCCCGAGGCACTCTCCGCCTTAGTACGGGAGTTCTCCAGTTCCGACCCTCCTCCTACTACCACCGCTGGGGGTAATAAGATCAGTGGCAACGGATCCGCGCCTTTTGTTCCCTCCTCTGCACCTTCCTCTTTCAGATCTAATCTCAGGTGAATTGTTATGCTGTGCTGGATTTACTTTGCTTCCCTTGTCTAATTGTTAGGGTTTTGAGTGTTATTATGGCAATTGTAGTAGTAGTGTGGCTTGTAGCTTCGTTTACATTTGATTGTGGCCATATTTTTTTGATAGAATTTGGACAATTCTTATCCTGTGTGTGAATATATTTGCTACGAATGAAAGTTTCTTTATTTTGTTAGATCTAGAGTAGTCTTTAGATTAACTTTTTTTTTTTTGTTTTGGATCAATGAAGTATGGAATGCTGCTTGACTGGTAATTCTGTACCAGTACTTGGCACCATGAGTTGATTGCTGGTTCAATGTTGGTGAAAACTTTCTAATTTTTTTTAAAAAATTGATTACTACTGGTGCTACAGTAAACCCTTTAAGATTCATTTTTGAAAGTCTAAATTAATGTGCAATTTTGGAACTAATCTGATGCTGGTAAATATTGTTAACTAAGTTTTAAGTTAACCCATGCTATTGTGTGGACTTCAAATGTTCTACAAGCTTGCTGAATGTGATTAAAGAGGTGCTTGTTGGTTGAAAGGAAATATTTCTGAGTAAATTCTTCTGAAAGTTTGTTATTCTTAGAATCATATATCTTTTAGGAAATTGAATGGCATCATTTAGTTTTATGTTTATGGATTTGCCCTTTTTCCATTTCTTTTTGTCTCCTTGATCGCTTCCAGATTGATTGGGGACTGCTTTTCGTAAACTATTTTTCTGACACGTTATTCCAACATAGTAAAGAAAGTAAAAAAAAATAAAAACATTCAAATATTTTATTTTCGTAAACAATTGTTTCTTTCTTACATAGATATTACATTGGTTATTTTGTTACAATCGGTACAACAAAGGCCCTTACCTTACAGTAGGGATATTGAAGTAAAACTCTAGACATATTTGTTTCCTATGATTACAAACTAGATATATTTCCCCTATTATCTGCACAACCATACTAATTCTGTAGCAAATCCACCTCCTATGGCCAGGTCATTTCTTAAATATCGTATAGCGAAGAATAATCATGAGGAATTGGGGAAATTGGGTTTGGTTCAGCAAGATGACCCCATGAACTCGTAGGAGATTTATTAGCATAATTGTCCCACCAATCCATGCTTCCTATTCCAAAGTCCTCTTCTCTATTATAACTTTGTTTGCTAACTTGACCCTCTTCACTATACAATAAACCCCGCAGCTCTGCCTCAACTGCATTAACATTCGAATGTACTCCACTTAAAGGAGAAGAAAAGGTCTCTATTCCATCTAATAAACCCTCGTCCAAACCACTAACTGCACCATTTTCATTAACCGGGGGATTAGAAGAAATCTCAGCAGGTAACATGTCGGATAAATTTTGTCCCTGGTTTTGGTTAATTGCATCGTTAGCCCATAATAGAGGGTTGGCTTGTGGTTGAAATAAAGGCAATGGTAGGCCTTGCAGCTGCATGCATAGCTGGATCCTCTCAAGAGCAGATGCACTCAGGTTCTGGGTACTGTTGTCGTTTTCGTTTGATGATTCTCTCTGGTCTTGATTATTTGATTGGAGGTGCTGAGAACGAGATGGGTCTCTGCGTCGGCCAAGGAGGCGCTTCTTCAGCTTTGTATTCCAGTAGTTTTTGACATCATTATCGGTCCTGCCTGGCAATTGGGCTGCTATAATTGACCACCTAATACATTGAAATTGAACTTGCAATTATTAGGCTAATTATGTTGAATATAAAGGTTGTCAAACTTCAAGCTAATGATGGCATGTTTATACAAGGGTTTAGGCGAGTTTTATTTAGGGCTGCATAACGTCCAAAACGGTAACGAAACTGGGGTGTTTCGTTAACCGTTTCGTTTTGGACACGAAACTGACTACCAATTATATTAACCGTTTCGTTTTTGAAACGCAACCAAAATCTTTAACCGTTTCGTTTCGAAACGAAGTAACGGTTAAAACAATTACCATTTTCAACCCTAGTTTTATTTGTTGTCTAATAAAACAAAATTGAACTAAATGAATGCTTATTTAGAAAAGAGTAGAGGGTGCTTGTTTACTGGAAGAGGAACAATGAACAAAAGATGTGAAGCCAGTGTGTAGGGTTGCTACTCAAACCGATACTCTTCAATGTGCATAACATATATATGATTGGGCATGAACTATAGGTACAAAATTAAGATTAATTCTACCTGCTACCAATGCTAATGTAGAGGTTGCAAATGATGTTATCTTCCTCTGGAGTGAAATCTCCATGCTTTATGTTGGGTCTCAGGTAGTTCAGCCATCTCAGCCTGCAGCTCTTCCCACATCTCTTTAGCCCTGCAATTTGAATCACATCCATAATTACTACCATTATTGAATACAATTTATCTACTTTGTACAGCATTAAGCATGTATGCTTTTATCAAGCTTATAGTATAATAGTGCTTATTAAGCAAAATATGATGTTGTTTTTCATTATTCTACGCAAGATATTTATTTCTTTTCCTCCTGTGGTTTGGTGTTGGGACCATTGGCAGAGTCTTCACAAACAAACTCTCCATAATTGGTATATAGTTGCAACGGCAAACAAAATCGATTGTTGTGAAATAGATTCACTGTTTGTACTTCTATAGTTCTACGAAGTATGCATTTGCAACTCATATAACATTACTCAAATAAAAGAAAGTTGATAGTATATAAGCATTTATCTTGATATTTGCTTCTACTACTTGATACTAACCAATTTTGTGTGGTAGCGCAATCCAATTGCCACCAGTCCCATTCTCCTCTATGTAAGCCTTCAATTTTGCATCTTCCTCGGGCGACCACGGCCCCTTCTTCACACTTGCCTTGTCACAACAAGGTGCTCTCCCCATATCTCACTGTTTCTGTGTATCTGTCTGTCTGTGTACCTTTCTCTCTCTCTTCTGTAGGAGGTGTGTTGCTAGGCGATGACAACGATGAGGTGTGATGAAGGTTTTATAGTAAGCAAATAAAGGGGAGCGAAATAAAAAAGTAGGAGTGGGTTGACTTGATGTGACATGATGTGATAGTGATGATATGAGAATATAGTTAGTTCCAAGTACTTCACGGTTTTTTGGGGCTTCACCTTTTCTTTCCTTGCCTTTTGCTTATTTCACTCTACTTTCGGATAATTCATATTGGATTAATGTACTATTTCGGCACCGCTATAAATTGAAACGATACCATAGGAATAAGGATTAAGGACCATAATTTTGGTTACCAGAAGGTACAAAAAGAGAAATGGAGATGTTTGGATTATTGAAAATGATCAATGGAGTGCCAATTAAAGCAAAAGATGAACATATTGAGATACAATATTGAACAACATGTTGACTATAGATCAACATCCTCAAATAATATTAATAAAAAGAAATCCTCAAATAATAGTAATGAATTTTGGTCTTACAAGTCACAACCAAAACCTCGACAGTTTTGCTAGAAAGGCAGCAAGTCTTTTGTTGCGACAGAGTTCGAAAGGTGCTTATTCGTTGTGCCCACTTTTTCCAGACCTATGCTGTTTAATTCAAAATAAATATCGGCTTTTGTAACATAATTATTTAAAGAATTGGATTTTTCCCTGTTTGGAAACTGCCATTATTAATTACAACATGTTGTTAACATTTTTTTTATTTTACTATTGTATAGTTTTTCTTTGATTACATAATAACCAATACATTTAAATATTTGTTTGGTTATTTAAATTGAAATATTTTGAAAGATTAGAAAAACTAGAAAAGATGTTTCAAATAAAATAAGTTTATAGTTGCTTTAAGATGTTTCACAATAGGGTTTCCCAGTCACTTGGAAATGGGATTTATATATATATATATATAATAGACGAAACAGCTACAGGACTCTACTGAAACGATTAAAAAGGATTTGCAAGATGTGATGTAAAATAAAGAAACAGGGGGGGGGGGGGTGGGGGAGTCAAAGATGAATGTAGAACCCTAGACGTAAAGAATAATTCCAAAAGATAGCTAATTAGAACCCCAAAATGTATCACAAAAGTATTTTTAAACAGAAATATAATTACAGATTTACAGTATACAATTTCATACTCTATACAAAATGACGGATTTAGAAAGGAAGATCATTTCTGAAATCAAGAGATGCACTAAAGATTAACAATATTTGTGTTATGGAAAATATGCAAAAAAGGAAAAGAATTAATTGTCAAACTTCACAGTGAGATTCCAGTAAGGTGTCTGAACTTGCTCAACAAATTCTAGCGGAGATTCCAGTAAGTTGTCTGAACAGTTAAAAAATAGCAGTTTTTTAAAAATCTGAAAAAAATACTTAAAAATTTCAAAAAAAATATAAAATTTGGTCTACATGGAGATTTCAATAGGGATCGTATTGGACGATTTGGATCGATCATTTTGAACCAGATCTAGAAATTTTTTGAGCGCGACTCACCATAGCAAAACTCTCTCTCTATATATATATATTTCTATAAGAGCTTGACAACTCGTATAACACTAACAAAAAAAAAAAACACTAAAATTAATAAAGTTGACTTACTGTTTCATTTCATGTAAAGCTAATATGAATTTAGGGTCGGGTATATGATTTCTTTATAGAGAGATGAAGATTTTTTTAAAATTTCAGGGGCATATTATAATATTATCAACTACAGAGTATCAATGGGATGGCTTTGCTTTCACATTGGGCACTGGGCAGGATTGCAGGAACGGGAGGGAGAGAGAGAGAGGACCACATTTGCTATATTGGATAATTGTTATTCTGTTGTAACACGGAGCCATGGACACGGCAAGTGCAAATTTAACAAGTCAACATCATGGGTACTATGTAAAAAATCAGTTGTGATTCAGTTAATAATTCAAAAATATGAGTTTGTGACCATAATTTTGAACAATTGATCATATCATGCGTAGCAATGTAAATTCATTGAAATGATTCTTTTAATAAATTATTAACATATTGACAAAATAGGATGGCCAAATTTATTATAGAGTTATTTTTTTTCTGCATTTTAGTCTTAAACAAAAATTATTTGATTTTATTAATTTCATCATGCATACATCGCTCATGGCATACAACAAAATCAATAGGAAGTATTGAGAATGTCTATTATGCATCATGATACATAGAGGTTTAATTATGTGCATCATGACCATTTTGCTTGGTAGTTTTGCAAATTGGCAAATTTAATTTAACCAATCCAATTGATATATTAAAATCTCTTAGCAAACAAAATTCTATATTTTTCAAACTTTTTAAAAATATTTTTCGAAATTTTTTTATATTTTCTATTTTTAGAATATTATTACTACTAATTTGTATCCAAAGGTGGCAAACTTTAAAAAAAATCATAAAAATAGTAAAAAAAAATTATATATATATATATATATATATATTGTTTCATATGAGATTTCAATATATAGATTTGATTAGTTAAATTAGATTTGTCAATTTGTAAAACCACCGACCAAAACGGTCCTGATGCACAGAAGCCTCTAGGTATCATTATACATAATAGATTTATTCAGAAGTATTTCTCAATTAGAATATCTGAATATACATTTTTTAAGTTTCAATGCTAGGTTAATTAAGTTGACGGAGAGATCGTACGTACTAAAGTGAGCTCAAATTAGCAGTGATAACGATCGGGCCGGGCTTTCTTATTTACTGTGTTATTTTGGTTGTCCAAGTTCAGAATATAATTTCGTGTAAAAATTTCATCTCCAATGTAGAAACATATGTACATAAGTACATTGAGCTTTTGTTACATCCTTGATTTTAAAAGCTTTGGTCGCTAGCTACCATTTAATTATTAGTCACGAAATCAAAATATTACTACAATATGGATCATATTTTGCTCTGCTTTGTTTATTTTTATCCTGAGTAGAAAAAAATATAATAAACCGATCCTACATCACAAAAAGGGTCTCTAATAGAGAACCAACCCTTCTAGCTAGCTAAAATTTCTTAAATCACATTATACTCGCATTCTACTAATCTTTGCTGAAGATAAGTTTGAAAACTTAGGTTATATGTTGCACAAAGACCTATTTGCACTTTGCATATCCAATAATAGTTGAGAGTACAATGATTGACCAAACGATATTTAAGTCGTTAAATTTGTAGAAAGAGGAGGTAGTGGGAGCAGAAAAGCTCTTATAGTTGACAACAAGGTATAAAAATACTTGCGTGTTGTATCTAACAGACAAGGCCAAGAATATGTGTGTTCCTGGCACTTGTCTTCATCTGACTTCTAGAATCTCAGATCAAGAGACGGCTATAGATTATCTCTCAAGATATGTATCTATATTTTATTCTTTGGGGCAAAGGAAGAAGACGAGACAGCTATGCACATTAAGAAAATTAATGTTGTTGTTTTTTTAAGCATAAGATAAGAATCAAATGTTTTTCTTTTAAAATTTAAAGCATTTATAATGAATTTTCAATTGAATTTTGAATTCACAATTTTTACCGGGGGGTGGATCTAATTAAGGGCGACTTCCCAGACCAGTACCCATAATTATTTTTCAGTATCAATAGTATTTATCTTCATTTTTTTAGAGCTCGATAATTGAATGCAACAACATTAAATTTGTTTATGGTTGAAAATTTAGTGAGAAAAAATATATCTATTTTTACTTTTGTGTCCATATTCTTATCTAGTTATTTGGATTCGCTAGTGTTTTTACTGAAGAAACGCTATCCACAAGACTAAGAATAATTTTCATACAATGTTATTAAATTAATCCTTTTACAAGTTCTAGATATATATATCTTAAATGATTGAAAAATAAAAAAATGCATTAACAAAGCAAACAGATAAGTCATCGCCGTGGCCATTGGGTGTCCTTTCACTCGTTTAATTTTTTTTTTTTCTCTTTTAAGAAGGAAATGCTTCGATAGCCTTTTTCTAAATGACGGTTGTCAGTTTTTCGTTTTTCTTAGAAACGAAATGGTCAAGTTTTGAAATTTTCAGGGGACAAAATGTTTGACGATTGTCAGTAATAATTGTAGATTTCCAAAAAGATTTGGCAACCATAAAATAGGAGAGCTACAATAACCTATATCAAGAAGGATATTGAAAACAAATGGATATGGAAGATGAGGAATTCAAGTCAAAACCGAGTTAGTTTCACAGTTGAAATAAAACCAACCTAGCAGGTAACAAGTGTACCTTACTGACTGACCTACTAAAAGTCCATGGGCAGTTACACTGCAACGGGACCTTGTGAGTTGTGATGTCACCTCTCTTGACCTCGTAAAATTATTTCTTTGCATTTTTTTAGTTTTTTTCTTTTTCAAGCAAAATTAAATCTGAATTTTTTTGTAGTGTGTTGGTGTTCCCTGCTTTTGTGCCAGCAGTTTTGACTCTAGTTATCTTGGTCTATATCAAGCATGTCTACTTGATTTTTCCTTTTCAATTTTGAATTAAAATCTGGCGTCATTTGTAGTGGTGTAGTTTGGGTTGAAACAATAGGAGACTGAAAGTTTGGTGTGATTGTAACTTAGCGATACTGGAACATATTTTACTCTTGTTTTAATAATTTTTTATTCAATATATTATTTTTGAGGAGGCTTTCCTTATGAATTTATTTGATGTAGTATTATTTAATGAATTAATCATGAAAGAGGATTTTTTCTTTCCATTATGTAAATCATTAGCAGAAATGAAATGTACACCAATGAGATAAAACTGTATTTTATTCAAGTACATTATAGTCATTTGATAAAATAAAACTAAAAAATCACCTAATTTGTACTTTCATTTTTTCCCCTCCATTTTTGGACTAAATTTCAATTTATTGTTAAATTTCGGACTCCACTAAATTCTTTCATGTGGGTCCATATTTGCTCTCAGTAATCTCTAATTTTTAGTTTTCTTAACATTTTTTTTGTTTTGCTTTTTTTTTAAAAAAAAATAGTGCAGTGCTTAAATTTTTGAACATGAGATTTTCGAAATAAATTCTTATATATTGTATCTAAATATTCTTCTTAATAATTTTTACTCTTAGGATTTCTCTACTCCTGTTCACACTTTCTTATCCATACTAAAGACATCATCCTCTTGTGTACATTTCTAACATACTTTTCAACTATCTATGGGGCCATTTGTTTGTGACTTAGAGAGTGCATAACTTAAGTTATGCATCCTTAAGTCACCAAACATCTATTACATAAGAAGCCTTAAGGGTGCATAGCTTATTACACCTAAAGAGTTTACATAAATTATGCACCATTCCCCTTTAATTTTTTTTTCCAACAATACCCCTTAGAAATAATCAATAATAATCAATAATAATATTTAATGATTAACAAATAATTAATAATAATTAATAAATAATATTATTTAATAAGTAACAATAATTATTTAAAATCATAATTAATAATAAAGATTAATTATTATAATTAAAAATAATTATTAATATTTTATAATAAACGCCCCCTATACACATATAACACTATTTAACTTTTACCACTGGGAAGCACTGACTTGTATTTTCTGCATATAACCTAGAATAGATAATTAATAATTATTATAGAAATCCAAATACATTAACTAAATTACTAACGTGAATTGAGTCTAATACCCAACAATTACAACAGAAAGGTGTATGACTGCAAAGTTAAAGAGTTTCAGCTCAATAAAATTATAATTACTGTTTCAATTAACTTGTTAAGATGAATGGATAACCTTAAGTGTTACTAAAAAAATAAAAAAAAAATCTTGAAACGACGTACATTTGGTACGCAACATATGCTGGCCGGTACGTATGAGCTAGAGCGCTGCTTCTACAACAATTGCATGGAGCTCTGAGAGAGAACAGCTATATGGTAAAGCACTATTTTGACAACTAAAGCTATGCAATCCTATTAAGAAAATAATACTATGTCTTTTAGTTGGCATCTATATAATATCTATGCTTGGCACAATCAGAAATATCAGAATATGATAATAGTATTGTTTTCAACAGGGTTTGACATAGGAGCAAATGAAATATATAAAAACCATAAAGGGTCATAAGAGACCAAAAGAGCGACCAAGTGAAATATTTTATCCAAAAGATTAGGCAACTTGATCTCATGATTTTTTGAATGATAAGAATCAAACTAGCTTCCAAGCAGATGAAGGCTGAGGTTTGACACACCATGGAGTAGAGTCACCTAAAACAACTTCATTTAGAAGAACTCAATTGACATTAATTAAGAATGTCTGACTTAGTTTATGCTTAATTTGGTGGAAGTACTTAATTGCGCATACTTTTATTTTCATGAATAATTGAATGATTCCTGGAAATGCTCAATTCCAGTCAGGAAGTACATTTGAGGTCTATGGATTGAGAAGACAGCATAATAATACCAGAAGTAGCAGTTGCATGTCTTTGAACAGATTTGGCATCATAATTAATTTATACAGCTATATATTGCTAAGCGATTAGCTATAGTTTCTTATACAATTATGTGTATATATATTGGTAGATACATTTGAGCTCAATACTAAATTTTAATTCAGGATATAACCAGGTATGCATGTGTGTTGCTCTAAAGAATAAAAAGGAGGTTGACTCGATTCTTTCTGTACGGTAAGAAACTTTTAGTGCTCTTGTTGGTACAAATAATTCCTTATCAAGAGAACTTGGTTGTCCTTTTGTAAATGCTAGTTTGACTTTTGGCATGGAGCATCATATAAATAATGCTTAACTTTTGACCTTTGCTATTTTGTATAACCAATTAGGATAACACGAGCTTATGGAGCTAACGTCATGTTGAGTGGGGGTTATTATTATTTTTTCTTAATCTAAATTTTTCTCAGCATTCATGTCATTTGAAGTTTGAATGGTATCAATCACTATTAAGGTTGTAATATTCTTTTTTTTCAAAAAATATAACTGAAATTAAACGATATTAATTTTATTTATAAAATAGATTTTGATAATTAAAATTAGTGTTCCACTTTTGAGGTTCACAAAACACAATTTTATTTTTTAAAATTTTTGAATAAAAATTCAGAAGTTAATTGTTCGATTCGATTTTCTTGTCTTGTTTAATTTCACAGGAGATGCGTTAGTATGAAATTTAATAAATTTTAGAGTTAATTTGATATTAGATCCAGAACTATAAGAATGAGCTCAATTTGAATTAATCTATCATAGTTAACTTGATTTCTCATTTTCAACTAAAATTAAGTATCAAATTTTATAATGACCCATCTCTTCTAAAATTAAACTAGATAAATATTGTTCAGATCAAACACTTAAAAATTTTATATTTCGTAATAAAAATAAAACCTAAATTCGAACATTTGTGGTATCTAAAAAAATGGTACACTCAAACGCTCCTCAATTAAAATATATCAGTTGTAGTTTCAGAATCAATATTGCAAACTGTTGGTTAATTAAAACTCAATTGCTATATTATACTACCGGTCAATTAAAAAAAAAGGCAATTATATCTACCCTTATTTGTTGTATGTGGAAAGGAATGTGCTTGGCTAAGAAGAATATCTTTTACACATTTGTTTAGGTACTAGTTTAGTTTATTAAATCCGAAAAAAATAAAAATAATATTAAAATATTCATGAATTTCGAAAATATTCCAAAGATAATCGAAATTTTTTTAACTAGTATCGCTATATTAGTTTTTGAAAAACCAATACTAATATCAATTTTTCAAAGACCGATACAAGCTAGTATAGGTTTTCCAAAAACCGATATTTTTTTGTTAATTTTTAGCGATTTTTACAATAAAATATTAATTATTTTTATTATTTTAATTAATTTAAAATAAATATTTATATATTTGATTGATGAAAAAGATAATATATTTTTATTTTGAACATATTTATAACAAAGATAATATATATTATTTATGATAATGATTATTTTTATTTATGTTTTTATTTAAATGAATAGTTTCTCGAAATTGATTTGTTAGGTACTTTAAACAATTTTTCATTTTTTCCATGTTTGGAGTTAGGTTATAAAAATCATAGGTATGAAGTAGAATTGCTCATTTACACAAGGTGATTTTTTCTAGATTTTTTGGAACTATTTTTCACGTAGTTTTTCAATTCCAAAAACTAAAAAAATTACAAGAACAGTTTCTCATAATTGATTTCTTAGGTACTCTTGGCGATTTTTTTTTTTCTTTCTTGGAGTTAGATTATGAAAATCGTGCTTATAAAAATAGAGTCACTTGTTTACACAACGTGATTTTTTCTAGATTTTTTTAGAACTATTTTTCGCATAGTTTTTTCAATCCCAAAAAATGAAGAAACTACAACGTCATTTTGAACATTAGAACTTCAAACCGGCATAACTTTTGATAGGAACTTCCGTTTGGGGCAAATGAACACAATCCGAAAAGCTTGCGACGAAGAATTTCTTCAGTTTTTGAGATTGAAAAAACTACGCGAAAAATAGTTATAAAAAATTAGGAAAAATCACCTCGTGTAAATGAGCGACTCTACTTGTGATTTTCATAACCTAACTCCAAACACAAGAAAAAACGTAAAACCGCCAAAGTACGTAACAAATCAATTTCGAGAAACAAATACATATAAATCAAAACATAAATAAAAATAATTATTGTCATAAATGATATACATTATCTTTTGTTGTAAATATGTTCAAAACAAATATATATTATCCTTTTCATCAATCAGATATATTAATATTTTTTAAAATTAATTAAAATAATAAAAATAATCAATATTTTAATTAAAAAATACTTAAAAATCGATACTTGCTAGTATCATTCTTTCAAAGAATGATACAGGTCTGGTTCTTTCAAAGAACGATATTGTGATACTATTTATTTAATTTTAATGAGAAATGCTAGTGTCCAATAGATTAGACGGATGGGTCCGTCCAATACGATCGTTGTCACGTTTCAAATTCCAAATGACCGATCCAAACAGTTCGATATGTTTTTCATATTGAAAACTTATAAG
The DNA here is from genome assembly GCA_027562975.1 of Rhynchospora breviuscula. NCBI lineage: Eukaryota > Viridiplantae > Streptophyta > Magnoliopsida > Poales > Cyperaceae > Rhynchospora > Rhynchospora breviuscula. The sequence goes on from CM050399.1 coordinate 32,707,279, forward strand.
AAATCAAATTTTACAATTTTTTGAATTTTTTACTATTTTTTTGGTATTTTAGAAAATTCACGATAAAAAAATTATGGATCGTCCAATAACAACAATTTTCCAAAATACCAAAAAAATAGTAAAAAAATTCAGAAAAATGTAAAAATTGGTTTCATATAAGTTTTCAATATGGAGAACATATCAAATAGGTCGTATGGTCATTTGAAATTTAAAAATGTGAAAACGATCATATTGGACGGACCCCATCCGTCTAATATATTGGACATTAGCATTTCTCAATTTTAGTTATTTTAGTAATATTTTCGAAGTTCTAGAATATTTTATTATTATTATTAATATTTTCGGGTGCTCCTCGTGATTACTTGAATGCATGATCGTATATGGGGCTGCATAACGACCAAAACGGTTAACGAAAAAAGTTCAAATATTGCAATTATGAGCATCATTTTAGCGTTTCAAACATTTCACGATTAAATCTAAGTCATTTCATTTCAATAATCTACATTTAAACACTTAAAACTGCCTAGAATATGATTCATGTGTCATTTATTCAAAAAGATTGGATTATACAAGGTAATTACGCATATACAGTGCAAATAATGCAATTCTGTGTATCATTTGAGCATTTCAATCGTTTCTGGATTCATTCCAAGTCATTTCATCACAAAAATCTACATTTAAACACTTAAAACTGTCTAGAATAGGATTCTTGTGTCATTTATTCAAAAAGATTGGATTATATAAGGTAATTACGCATATATAGTGCAAATAATGCAATTCTGAGTATCATTTGAACATTTCAATCGTTTCTGAAATTATTCTAAGTTATTTCATCACAATAATCAAGATTTAAACACTTAAAACTCTCTAGAATATGATTTATGTGTCATTTATAAAAAAAGATTGGATTATACAAGGTAATTACGCATATAAAGTGCAAATAATGCAATTCTGAGTATCATTTGAGCATTTCAATCGTTTCTGGATTCATTATAAGTCATTTCATCACAAAAACCAACATTTAAACACTTAAAACTGTCTAGAATATGATTTATGTGTCATTTATTCAAAAATATTGGATTATAAAAGATAATTACGCATATAAAATGCAAATAATGCAAGTCTGAGTACCATTTGAGCATTTCAATTGTTTCTGGATTCATTATAAGTCATTTCATCACAAAAATCTATATTTAAACACTTAAAACTGTCTAAAATATGATTCAAGTGTCATTTATTCAAAAAGATTGGATTAAACAAGGTAATTACGCATATAAAGTGCAAATAATTCAATTCTGAGTATCATTTGAGTATTTCAATCATTTCTGGATTCATTATAAGTCATTTCATCACAAAAACTTACATTTAAACACATAAAACTATCTAGAAAATGATTAATGTTTTATTTATTCAGAAAGATTGGATTATAGAAGGTAATTACGCATATAAAGTGCAAATCATGCAATTCTGAGTATCATTTGAGCATTTCAATCGTTTCTGGATTCATTATAAGTCATTTCATCACAATAATCTATATTTAAACACCTAAAATTGTCTAGAATATGATTTATGTGTTATTTATTCAAAAAGATTGGATTATATAAAGTAATTACGCATATAAATTGCAAATAAAGCAATTCTGAGTATCATATGAGCATTTCAATCGTTTCTGGATTCATTATAAGTCATTTCATCACAATAATCTACATTTAAACACTTGAAATTGTCTAGAATATGATTTATGTGTCATTTATTCAAAAAGATTGGATTAAACAAGGTAATTACGCTTATAAAGTGCAAGTAATTCAATTCTGAGTATCATTTGAGCATTTCAATCGTTTCGGAATTTATTCTAAGTCATTTTATCACAATAATGTACATTTGAACATTTAAAACTGTCTAGAATATGATTAATGTGTCATTTATTCAAAAATATTGGATTATACGAGGTAATTACGCATATAAAGTGCAAATAATGTAATTCTGAGCATCATTTGAGCATTTCAATCGTTTCTGGATTCATTATAAGTCATTTCATTACAAAAATCTACATTTAAACACTTAAAACTATCTAGAAATTGATTCATGTGTTATTTATTAAAAAAGATTGGATTAAACAAGGTAAATAAGCATATAAAATGCAAATAATGCAATTCTCAGCATCATTTGAGCATTTCAATCATTTCTGAAATTATTTTAAGTCATTTCATCACAATAATCCACATTTAAAAACTAAAAACTCCCTAGAATATGATTAATGTGTCATTTATTCGAAAAGATTGGATTATACGAGGTAGTTACACATATAAAACGAAATAATACAATTCTGTGCATCATTTTAGCTTTTCTTTCGATCCTGGATTCATTCTAAGTAATTTCATCACAATAATCTACTTTGAAACACTTAAAACTGTCTAGATGATGATTGATGTGTCATTTATTCTAAAAGATTGGATTATACAAGGTAATGACGCATATAAAGTGCAAATAATTCAATTCTGAGTATCATTTGAGTATTTCAAACCTTTCTGGATTCATTATAAGTTACTTCATCACAAAAACTTACATTTAAACACTTAAAACTGTCTATAATATGATTCATGCGTCATTTATTTCAAAAGATTTGATTATACAAGGTAATTACGCATATTAATTGCAAATAATGAAATTCTGAGTATCATTTGAGGATTTTAATTGTTTCTCGATTCATTATAAGTAATTTCATCACAAAAATAAACATTTAAAAACTTAAAACTGCCTAGAATATTATTCATGTATCATTTATTAAAAAAGATTGGATTATATAAGGTAACTACGCACATAAAGTTTAAATAATGCAATTTTGTGTATCATTTGAGCATTTCATTCGTTTCTGGAATCATTCTAAGTCATTTCATCATCATAATCAATATTTAAACACTTAAAACTGTCTAGAATATGATTCACGTGTCATTTATACTAAAAGATCGGATTAGAAAAGGAAATTACGCATATAAAGTGCAAATACTACAATTCTGAGCATCAATTGATTTCAAACGTTTCTGGATTAATTTTATGTCATTTTATCACAAAAATCTACATTTAAACACTTAAAACTGTCTAGAATATTATTCATGTGTCATTTATTAAAAAAGATTAGATTATATAAGGTAATTACGCATATAAAATGCAAATAATGCAATTCTGAGCATCATTTGAGCATTTCAATCCATTCTGGATTCATTCTAGGTCATTTCATCACAATAATCTACATATAAACACTTCAAAATGTCCAGAATATGATTCATGTGTCATTTACACAAAAAGATTGGATTATATAAGGTAATTACGCATATAAGTTGCAAATAATGCAATTCTGAGTATCATTTGAGCATTTCAATCGTTTCTGGATTCATTCTAAGTCATTTCATCACAATAATTTACATTTGAACACTTAAAACTGTCTAGAATGTGATTCATATGTCATTTATTCGAAAAGATTGGATTATACAATGTAATTACGCATATAAAGTGCAAATAATACAATTATGAGCTTCATTAGAGCATTTCAATCTATTCTGGATTCATTCTAGGACATTTCATCACAATAATCTATAGATAAACACTTCAAAATGTTCAAAATATGATTCATGTGTCATTTACTCAAAAAGATTGGATTATAGAAGGTAATTACGCATATAAAGTGCAAATAATGCAATTCTGAGTATCATTTGAGCATTTCAATCGTTTCTGGATTCATTCTAAGTCATTTCATCACAATAATGAACATTTGAACATTTAAAACTGTCTAGAATATGATTCATGTGTCATTTATTCAAAAAGATTGGATTTTACGAGGTAATTACGCATATAAAATGCAAATAATGCAATTCTGAGCATCATTTGAGCATTTCAATCGTTTCTGGATTCATTATTAGCCATTTCATTACTAAAATCTACATTTAAACACTTAAAACTATCTATAAATTGATTCATGTGTAATTTATTCAAAAAGATTGGATTAAACAAAGTAAATAATGCAATTCTCAGCATCATTTGAGCATTTCAATCGTTTCTGGAATTATTTTAAGTCATTTCATCACAATAATCCACATTTAAAAACTAAAAACTCTCAAGAATATGATTAATGTGTCATTTATTTGAGAAGATTGGATTATACATGGTAATTACGCATATAAAATGCAAATCATACAATTCTGAGCATCATTTGAGCTTTTCTTTCGATCCCGGATTCATTCTAAGTCATTTCATCACAATAATCTACTTTGAAACACTTAAAACTGTCTAGATGATGATTGATATGTCATTTATTCTAAAATATTGGATTATACAAGGTGATGACGCATATAAAGTGCAAATAATTCAATTCTGAGTATCATTTGAGTATTTCAATCATTTCTGGATTCATTATAAGTTATTTCATCACAAAAACTTACATTTAAACACTTAAAACTGTCTAGAATATGATTCATGCGTCATTTATTCAAAAAGATTTGATTATACAAGGTAATTACGCATATAAAGTGCAAATAATGAAATTCTGAGTATCATTTGAGCATTTCAATCATTTCTCGATTCATTATAAGTAATTTCATCACAAAAATCTACATTTAAATACTTAAAACTAGCTAGAATATTATTCATGTATCATTTATTAAAAAAGATAGATTATACAAGGTAATTACGCATAAAAAGTGCAAATAATGCAATTTTGTGTATCATTTGAGCGTTTCATTCGTTTCTGGAATCATTCTAAGTCATTTCGTCACAATAATCAATATTTAAACACTTAAAACTCTCTAGAATATGATTCATGTGTCATTTATACTAAAATATTGGATTAAACAAGGTAATTACGCATATAAATTGCAAATATTACAATTATGAGCATCAATTGAGCATTTCAAACGATTCTGGATTAATTTTAAGTCATTTTATCGCAAAAATCTACATTTAAACAGTAAAAACTGTCTATAATATTATTCATGTGCCGTTTATTAAAAAAGATTGGATTATACAAGGTAATTACGTATACAAACTGCAAATAATGCAATTCTGAGCATCATTTGAGCATTTCAATCCATTCTGGATTCATTCTAGGTCATTTTCATCACAATAATCTACATATAAACAGTTCAAAATGTCCAGAATATGATTCATATGTCATTTACTCAAAAAATTTGGATTATCAAAGGTAATTACGGATGAAAAGTGCAAATAATGCAATTCTGAGTATCATTTGAGCATTTGAATCGTTTCTGGATTCATTCTAAGTCATTTCATCACAATAATGTACATTTAAACACTTAAAACATTCTAGAATATGATTCATGTGTAATTTATTCAAAAAGATTGGATTATACAATGTAATTACGCATATAAAGTGCAAATAATACAATTCTGAGCTTCATTAGAGCATTTCAATCCATTCTGTATTCATTCTAGGACATTTCATCACAATAATCTACATATAAACACTTCAAAATTTTTAGAATATGATTCATGTGTCATTTACTCAAAAAGATTGGATTATAGAAGGAAATTACGCATATAAAGTGCAAATAATGTAATTCTGAGTATCATTTGAGCATTTCAATCGTTTCTGGATTCATTCTAAGTCATTTCATCACAATAATGTACATTTGAACACTTAAAACTGTCTAGAATAAGATTCATGTGTAATTTATTCAAAAAGATTGGATTATACAATGTAATTACGCATATAAAGTGCAAATAATACAATTCTGAGCTTCATTAGAGCATTTCAATCCATTCTTGATTCATTCTAGGACATTTCATCACAATAATCTACATATAAACACTTCAAAATATTCAGAATATGATTCATGTGTCATTTACTCAAAAAGATTGGATTATAGAAGGTAATTACGCATATAAAGTGCAAATAATGCAATTCTGAGTGTCATTTGATCATTTCAATCGTTTCTGGATTCATTCTAAGTCATTTCATCACAATAATGTACATTTGAACATTTAAAACTGTCTAGAATATGATTCATGTGTCATTTATTCCGAAAGATTGGATTTTACGAGGTAATTACGCATATAAAATGCAAATAATGCAATTCTGAGTATCATTTGAGCATTTCAATCGTTTCTGGATTCATTATAAGTCATTTCATCACAAAAACCAACATTTAAACACTTAAAAGTGTCTAGAATATGATGTCATTTATTAAAAAATATTGGATTATAAAAGATAATTACGCATATAAAATGCAAATAATGCGATTCTGAGTATCATTTGAGCATTTCAATTGTTTCTGGATTCATTATAAGTCATTTCATCACAAAAATCTATATTTAAACAGTTAAAACTGTCTAAAATATGATTCAAGTGTCATTTATTCAAAAAGATTTGATTAAACAAGGTAATTACGAATATAAAGTGCAAATAATTCAATTCTGAGTATCATTTGAGTATTTCAATCATTTCTGGATTCATTATAAGTCATTTCATCACAAAAACTTACATTTAAACACATAAAACTATCTACAAAATGATTAATGTATTATTTATTCAGAAAGATTGGATTATACAAGGTAATTACGCATATAAAGTGCAAATAATGCAATTCTGAGTATCATTTGAGTATTTCAATCGTTTCTGGATTCATTATAAGTCATTTCATCACAATATTCTATATTTAAACACCTAAAATTGTCTATAATATGATTTATGTGTTATTTATTTAAAAAGATTGGATTATATAAAGTAATTACGCATATAAATTGCAAATAAAGCAATTCTGAGTATCATATGAGCATTTCAATTGTTTCTGGATTCATTATAAGTCATTTCATCACAATAATCTACATTTAAACACTTGAAATTGTCTAGAATATGATTTATGTGTCATTTATTCAAAAAGATTGGATTATACAAGGCAATTACGCATATAAAGTGCAAATAATGCATTTCTGAGTATCATTTGAGCATTTCAATCTTTTCTGGATTCATTCTAAGTCATTTCAACACAAAAATCAACATTTAAACACTTAAAACTGTCGAGAATATGATTCATGTGTCATTTGTAGAAAAATAATGGATTATACAACGTAATTACGGATATAAAGTGCAAATAATGCAATTCGGTGTATCATTTGAGCATTTAAATCGTTTTTGAAATCATTCTAAGTCAATTCATTACAATAATCTACATTTAAACACCTAAAATTGTCTAGAATATGATTCATGTGTCATTGATTCAAAAAGATTGGATTATACAAAGTAATTACGCATATAAAGTGCAAAAAATACAATTCTGTGTATCATTTGAACATTTCAATCGTTTCTGGATTAATTCTAATTCATTTTATCACAAAAATTTGCATTTAAACACTTAAAACTGTCTAGAATATGATTCATGTGTCATTTATTAGAAAATACTGGATTATATAAGGTAATTATGCATATAAAGTGCAAATAATGTAATTTTGTATATCATTTGAGCATTTCAATAGTTTTTGGATTCATTATAAGTCATTTCATCACAAAAATCAACATTTAAACGCTTAAAACTATCTAGAATTTGATTCATGTGTCATTTTATTCAAAAAGAATGGATTATCCAAGGTAATTATGCTTATAAAGTGCGAATAATGCAATTCTGAGCATTATTTCAGCATTTCAATTGTTTCTAGATTCATTCTAAGTCATTTTATTACAATAATCCACATTTGAATATTTAAAACTGTTTAGAATATGATTCATGTGCCATTTATTCAAAAAGATTGGATTGTACAATGTAATTACGCATATAAAGTGCAAATAATGCAATTCTGATTATCTTTTGAGCATTTCAATCGTTTCTGTGTTCATTCTAAGTCATTTCATCACAATAATGTACATTTGAACATTTAAAACTGTCTAGAATGTGATTAATGTGTCATTTATTCAAAAATATTGGATTATACGAGGTAATTACGCATATAAAGTTCAAATAATGCAATTCTGAGCATCATTTGAGCATTTCTATCGTTTCTGGATTCATTATAAGTCATTTCATTACAAAAATCTACATTTAAACACTTAAAACTATCTAGAAATTGATTCATGTGTTATTTATTCAAAAATATTGGATTAAACAAGGTAAATAAGCATATAAAATGCAAATAATGCAATTCTCAGCATCATTTGAGCATTTCAATCGTTTCTGGAATTATTTTAAGTCATTTCATCACAATAATCCACATTTAAAAACTAAAAACTCTCTATAATATGATTAATGTGTCATTTATTCGAAAAGATTGGATTATACAAGGTAGTTACGCATATGAAATGCAAATAATGCAATTATGTGCATCATTTGAGTTTTTCTTTCGATCCTGGATTCATTCTAAGTCATTTCATCACAATAATCTACTTTGAAACACTTAAAACTGTCTAGATGATGATTGATATGTCATTTATTCTAAAAGATTGGAATATACATGGTAATGACGCATATAAAGTGCAAATAATTCAATTCTGAGTATCATTTGAGTATTTCAAACCTTTCTGGATTCATTATAAGTTACTTCATCACAAAAACTTACATTTAAACACTTAAAACTGTCTATAATATGATTCATGCATCATTTATTTAAAAATATTTGATTATACAAGGTAATTACGCATATTAATTGCAAATAATGAAATTCTGAGTATCATTTGAGGATTTTAATTGTTTCTCGATTCATTATAAGTAATTTCATCACAAAAATAAACATTTAAAAACTTAAAACTGCCTAGAATATTATTCATGTATCATTTATTAAAAAAGATTGGATTATATAAGGTAACTACGCACATAAAGTTTAAATAATGCAATTTTGTGTATCATTTGAGAATTTCATTCGTTTCTGGAATCATTCTAAGTCATTTCATCATCATAATCAATATTTAAACACTTAAAACTGTCTAGAATATGATTCACGTGTCATTTATACTAAAAGATCGGATTAGAAAAGGAAATTACGCATATAAAGTGCAAATACTACAATTCTGACCATCAATTGAGCATTTCAAACGTTTCTGGATTAATTTTATGTCATTTTATCACAAAAATCTACATTTAAACACTTGATACTGTCTAGAATGTTATTCATGTGTCCTTTATTACAAAAGATAGAATTGTACAAGGTAATTACGCATATAAAGTGCAAATAATGCAATTCTGAGCATCATTTGAGCATTTCAATCCATTCTGGATTCATTCTAGGTCATTTCATCACAATAATCTACATATAAACACTTCAGAATGTCCAGAATATGATTCATGCGTCATTTACTCAAAAACATTGGATTATACAAGGTAATTACGCATATAAAGTGCAAATACTTGATACTGTCTAGAATGTTATTCATGTGTCCTTTATTACAAAAGATAGAATTGTACAAGGTAATTACGCATATAAAGTGCAAATAATGCAATTCTGAGCATCATTTGAGCATTTCAATCCATTCTGGATTCATTCTAGGTCATTTCATCACAATAATCTACATATAAACACTTCAGAATGTCCAGAATATGATTCATGCGTCATTTACTCAAAAACATTGGATTATACAAGGTAATTACGCATATAAAGTGCAAATAATACAATTCTGAGTATCATTTGAGCATTTCAATCGTTTTTGGATTCATTCTAAGTCATTTAATCACAATAATGTACATTTGAACACTTAAAACTGTCTAGAATATGATTCATGTGTCATTTATTCAAAAAGATTGGATTATACAAGGTAATTACGCATATAAAGTGCAAATAATGCAATTCTGAGCATCATTTGAGCATTTCAATCGTTTCTGGATTTATTCTAAGTCATTCCATCACAATAATGTACATTTAAACACCGAGAACTCTCTAGAATATGATTCATGTGTCATTTATTCAAAAAAATTGGATTATACAAGGTAATTAGGCATATAAAATGCAAATAATGCAATTCTCCGCATCATTTGTGCATTTCATTCGTTTCTTGAATCCTTCTAAGTCATTTCGTCAGCATAATCTACATTTAAACACATAAAACTGTGTAGAAAATGATTAATGTGTCATTTATTCAGAAAGATTGGATTATACAAGGTAATTACGCATATAAAGTGCAAATAATGCAATTCTGAGTATCATTTGAGCATTTCAATCGTTTCCGGATTCATTCTATTTCATTTTTTCACAATAATCTACAGTTAAATACTTAATACTGTCTAGAATATGATTCTTGTGCCATTTATTCAAAAAGATTGGATTATGCAAGATAATTACGCATATAAAGTGCAAATAATACATTTCTGAGCATCATTTGCACATTTCTTTTGTTTCGGGATTCATTCTTAGTTATTTCATCACCATAATCTACATTTAAAAACTGAAAACTGTCTAGAATATGATTCATGTGTCGTTTAATCAAAAAGATTCGATTATACAAGGAAATTACGCATGTAAAGTGCAAATAATGCAATTCTGAGTATCATTTGAGCATTTCAATCGTTTCCGGATTCATTCTATTTTATTTCATCACAATAATCTACATTTAAACACTTAAGACTGTCTAGAATATGATTCTTGTGCTATTTATTCAAAAATATTGGATTATACAAGATAATTACGCATATAAAGTGTAAATAATGTATTTCTGAGCATCATTTGAACATTACTTTTGTTTCGGGATTCATTCTAAGTTATTTCATCACCATAATCTACATTTAAACACTGAAAACTGTCTAGAATATGATTCATGTGTCATTTATTCAAAAAGAATCGATTATACAAGCAAATTACGCATGTAAATTGCAAACAATGCTATTTTGCGCATCATTTGAGCATTTCTTTAGTTTCTGGATTCATTCTAAGTCATTTCATCACAATAATCTACATTTAAACTCTTTTAAACTCTCTAGAATATTATTCATATGTCATTTATTCTAAAAGAATTGATTATGCAAGGTAATTACGCATATAAATTGCAAATAATGCAATTCTGAGCATCATTTGAGCATTTCTTTCATTTCTAGATTCATTCTAAGTCGTTTCATCACAATAATATACATTTAAACACCTAAAATTGTCTAGAATATGATTCATGTGTCATTGATTCAAAAAGATTGGATTATACAAGCTAATTACGCATATCAATTGCAAATAATTCAATTCTGAGTATCATTTGAGTATTTCAATCGTTTCTGGATTCATTCTAAGTCATTTCATCACAATAATCTACATTTAAACGCTTAAAACTGTCTAGAATTTGATTCATGTGTCATTTATTCAAAAAGATTGGATTATCCAAGGTAATTATGCATATAAAGTGCGAAAAATGCAATTCTGAGCATTATTTCAGCATTTCAGTTGATTCTAGATTCATTCTAAGTCATTTTATAACAATAATCGAGATTTGAACTTTTAAAACTGTTAAGAATATGATTCATGTGCCATTTATTTAAAAAGATTGGATTGTACAATGTATTTGCGCATATAAAGTGCAAATAATGCAATTCTGAGTATCTTTTGAGCATTTCAATCGTTTCTGGATTCATTCTATGTCATTTCTTCACTATAATCTACATTTAAACATTTAAAACTTTCTAGAATTTGATTCTTGTGTCATTTAATCTAAAATATTGGATTATAAAAGGTGATTACACATATAAAGTAGAAATATTGCAATTCTCAGTATCATTTGCGCATTTCAATTGTTTCTAGATTCATTCTAAGTTATTTCATCACAATAATCTACATTTAAACGCTTAAACCTATCTAGAATTTGATTCATGTGTCATTTATTCAAAAAGATTGGATCATCCAAGGTAATTATGCTTATAAAGTGCGAATAATGCAATTCTGAGCATTATTTCAGCATTTCAATTGTTTCTAGATTCATTCTAAGTCATTTTATTACAATAATCCACATTTAAACATTTAAAACTGTTTAGAATATGATTCATGTGCCATTTATTCAAAAAGATTGGATTGTACAATGTAATTACGCATATCAAGTGCAAATAATGAAATTCTGAGTATCTTTTGAGCATTTCAATCGTTTTTGGATTCATTCTATGTCATTTATTCACTATAATCTACATTTAAACACTTAAAACTTTCCATAATTTGATTCATGTGTCATTTAATCTAAAAGATTCGATTATAAAAGGTGATAACACATATAAGGTGGAAATAATGCAATTCTAAGTATCATTTGAGCATTTCAATTGTATCTGGATTCACTCTAAGTTATTTCATCACAATAATCTACATTTAAACACTTAAAACTGTCTAAAATATGATTCATGCGTCATTTATTCAAAAAGATTTGATTATACAAGATAATTATGCATATAAAGTGCAAATAATGCAATTATGAGCATCATTTCAGCATTTCAATTGTTTCTAGATTCATTCTAAGTCATTTTATCACAATAATACACATTTGAACATTTAAAACTGTTTAAAATATGATTCATATGTCATTTGTTCAAAAAGATTGGATTATAAATTGTAATTGCGCATATAAAGTGCAAACAATGCAATTCTGAGTATCATTTAAGCATTTCCATTGTTTCTGGATTAATTCCAAGTCATTTCATCAAAATAATCTTCATTTAAACACCTAAAACTGTCTAGAATATGATTCCTGTGCCATTTATTCAAAAAGATTGGATTATACAGGGTAATTGAGCATATAAATTGCAAATAATACAATTCTGAGTATCATTTGAGCATCTCAACCGTTTCTGGATTCAATCTAAGTCATTTAATCACGATAATCTATATTTAAAAACTTAAAACTGACCATAATATGATTCATGTGTCATTTATTCAAAAAGATTGGATTATACAAGATAATTACTCATTTAAAGTGCAAATAATGCAATTCTGAGTATAATTTGAGCATCTCAATCGTTTCAGGATTTAATCTAAGTCATTTCATAATCTACATTTAAACACTTAAAATGGTCTAGAATATGATTCGTGTGTCATTTATTCAATAAGATTGGATTATACAAGGTAATAATGCATATAAAGTGCAAATAATGCAATTCTGAGAATCATTTGAGCATTTCAGTCGTTTCTGAATTAATTATAGGTCATTTCATCACAATAATCTATATTTAAGCACTTAAAACTGTCTAGAATATGATTCATGCGTAATTTATTCAAAAAGATTAGAATATACAAAGTAATAATGCATACAAAGTGCAAATAATGCAATTCTGAGTATCATTTGAACATTTCAATCGTTTCTGGATTAATTCTAAGTCATTTCATCACAATAATCAGCATTTAAACACTTAAAACTGTCTAGAATATGATTCATGTGCCATTTAATAAAAAAGATTGGATTATACAATGTAATTACGCAAATAAAGTGCAAATAATGCAATTCTGAGTATCTTTTTAGCATTTCAATCGTTTCTGGATTCATTCTAAGTTATTTCATCACAATAATCTACATTGAAATACTTAAAACTGTCTAAAATATGATTCATGCGTCATTTATTCAAAAAGATTCGATTATACAAGGTAATTATGCATATACAGTGCAAATAATGAAATTCTGAGCATCATTTCAGCATTTCGATCGTTTCTAGATTCATTCTAATTCATTTTATCGCAATGATCTACATTTGAACACTTAAAACTGTTCATAATATGATTCATGTGTCATTGGTTAAAAAAGATTGGAGTATACAAGGTAATTACGCATATATAGTGCAAACAATGCAATTCTGAGCATCAATTGAGCATTTCTATCGTTTCTGGATTAATTCTAAGTCATTTCATCAAAATAATCATCATTTAAACACCTTAAACTGTCTAGAATATGATTCATGTGCCATTTATTAAAAAAGATTGGATTATACAGGATAATTAAGCATATAAAGTGCAAATAATGCAGTTCTGAGTTTCATTTGAGCATCTCAATCGTTTCTGGATTTAATCTAAGTCATTTCATCACAATAATCTACATTTAAAAACTTAAAAACTGTCTAGAATATGATTCATGTGCCATTTATTCAAAAATATTTGATTATACAAGGTAATTACTCATTTAAAGTGCAAATAATACAATTCTGAGTATAATTTGAGCATCTCAATCGTTTCTGGATTCAATCTAAGTCATTTCATCACAATAATATACATTTAAACATTTAAAACTGTCTAGAAAATGATTCAAATGTTATTTTTTCAAAAAGATTGGATTACACAAGGTAATTACTCATATAAAGTGCAAATAATGCAATTCTGAGTATAATTTGAGCATTTCGATCGTTTCTGAATTCATTTTTAAGTCATTTTATCACAATAATCTACATTCAAACACTTAAAACTGACTAGAATATGATTGATGTGACATTTATTGAAAAAGATTGGATTATACAAGGTAATTACGCATATAAAGTGCAAATAATTCAATTCTGAGCATCATTTGTGCATTTCTTTCTTTTCTGGAATAATTCTAAGTCATTTCATCACAATAATCTACATTTAAATACTTAAAACTGACTAGAATATGATTTATGTAACATTTATTGAAAAAGATTGGATTATACAAGGTAATAAAGCATATAAAGTGCAAATAATGCAATTCTGAGGATCGTTTGAGCATTTCAATCGTTTGTCGATTCAATCTAAGTCATTTCATCACAATAATCTACGTTTAAACACTTAAAACTGACTAGAATATTATTCATGTGTCATTTATTAAAAAAGATTGGATTATACAAGGTAATTACGCATATAAAGTGCAAATAATGCAATTTTGTGTATCATTTGATCATTTCATTCGTTTCTGGAATCATTCTAAGTCATTTCATCACAATAATAAACATTTAAACACATAAAACTGTCTAGAATATGATTCATGTGTCAGTTATACTAAAAGATTTGATTATACAACGTAATTACGTATATAAAGTGTAAATATTGCAATTCTGAGAATTAATTGAGCATTTCAAACGTTTATGGATTAATTCTAAGTCATTTCATCACAATAATCAGCATTTAAACACTTAAAACTGTCTAGAATATGATTCATGTAACATTTATCGAAAAAGATTGGATTATACAAGGTAATTACTCATATAAAGTGCAAATAATGAAATTTCGTGTATCATTTGAGCATTTCATTCGTTTCTGGATTCAATCTATGTCATTTTATCACAATAATATACGTTTAAACACTTAAAACTGTCTAGTATATGATTCATTTGTCATTTTTTCAAAAAGATTGGATTACACAAGGTAATTACTCATATAAATTGCAAATAATGCAATTCTGAGTATAATTTGAGCATTTCGATCGTTTCTGAATTCATTTTAAGTCATTTTATCACAATAATCTACATTCAAACACTTAAAACTGAGTATTCATGTGACATTTATTGAAAAAGATGGGATTATACAAGGTAATTACGGATATAAAGCGCAAATAATTCAATTCTGAGCATCATTTTAGCATTTCTTTTGTTTCTGGAATCATTCTAAGTCATTTCATCACAATAATCTACATATAAACACTTAAAACTGACTAGAATATGATTCATATAACATTTATTGAACAATATTGGATTATACAAGGTAATAAAGCATATAAATTGCAAATAATGCAATTCTGAGTATCGTTTGAGCATTTCAGTCGTTTCTCGATTCAATCTAAGTCATTTCATCACAATAATCTACATTTGAACACTTAAAACTGTCTAGAATATTATTCATGTGTCATTTATTAAAAAAAGATTGGATTATACAAGTTAATTACGCATATAAAGTGCAAATTATGCAATTTTTGTATCAGTTGAGCATTTAATTCGTTTCTGGAATCATTCTAAGTCATTTAATCACAATAATCAACATTTAAACACATAAAACTGTCTAGAATATGATTCATGTGTCATTTATACTAAAAGATTTGATTATACTAGGTAATTACGTATATAAAATGCAAATATTGCAATTCTGAGCATAAATTGAGCATTTCAAACGTTTCTGGATTAATTCTATGTCATTTCATCACAATAATCTACATTTAAACACTTAAAACTTTCTAGAATATGATTCATTGGTCATTTATTCAAAACGATTGGATTATGCAAGGTAAATACGCATATAAAGTGCAAATAATGCAATTCTGAGTATAATTTGAGCATCTCAATGGTTTCTGGATTCAATCTAATTCATTTCATCACAATAATATACATTTAAATATTTAAAATTGTCTAGTATATGATTCATGTGTCATTTTTTCAAAAAGATTGGATTACACAAGGTAATTACTCATATAAATTGCAAATAATACAATTCTGAGTATAATTTGAGCATTTCGATCGTTTCTGAATTCATTTTAAGTCATTTGATCACAATAATCTACATTCAAACACTTAAAACTGACTAGAATATGATTCATGTAACATATATTGAAAAAGATTGGATTATACAAGGTAATATAGCATATAAAGTGCAAATATTGCAATTCTGAGTATCGTTTGAGCATTTCAATCGTTTCTCGATTCAATCTAAGTCATATCATCACAATAATCTACATATAAACACTTAAAACTGACTAGAATATGATTCATATAACATTTATTGAAATAAGATTGGATTATGCAAGGTAACAAAGCATATAAATTGCAAATAATGCAATTCTTAGTATCGTTTGAGCATTTCAGTCGTTTCTCGATTCAATCTAAGTCATTTCATCACAATAATCTACATTTAAACACTTAAAACTGTCTAGAAGATATTCATGTAACATTTATTGAAAAAGATTGGATTATACAACGTAATTACTCATATAAAGTGCAAATAATGCAATTTTGTGTATCATTTGTTCATTTAATTCGTTTCTGGATTCAATCTATGTCATTTCATCACAATAATCTACATTTAAAAACTTAAAAACTGTCTAGAATATGATTCATGTGCAATTTATTCAAAAATATTTGATTATACAAGGTAATTACTCATTTAAAGTGTAAAAAAGGTAATTCTGAGTATAATTTGAGCATCTCAATCGTTTCTGGATTCAATCTAAGTCATTTCATCACAATAATATACATTTAAACTCTTAAAACTGTCTAGTATATGATTCATTTGTCAGTTTTTCAAAAAGATTGGATTACACAAGGTAATTACTCATATAAATTGCAAATAATGCAATTCTGAGTATACTTTGAGCATTTCGATCGTTACTGAATTCATTTTAAGTCATTTTATCACAATAATCTACATTCAAACACTTAAAACTGACTAGAATATGATTCATGTGACATTTATTGAAAAAGATGGGATTATACAAGGTAATTACGCGTATAAAGTGCAAATAATTCAATTTTGAGCATCATTTTAGCATTTCTTTCGTTTCTGGAATCATTCTAAGTCATTTCATCACAATAATCTACATATAAACACTTAAAACTGACTAGAATATGATTCATATAACATTTATTGAAAAAGATTCGATTATACAAGGTAATAAAGCATATAAAGTGCAAATAATGCAATTCTGAGTATCGTTTGAGCATTTCAGTCGTTTCTCGATTCAATCTAAGTCATTTCATCACAATAATCTACATTTAAACACTTAAAACTGCCTAGAATATTATTCAGGTGTCATTTCTAAAAAAGATTGGATTATACAAGTTAATTACGCATATAAAGTGCAAATAATGCAATTTTGTGTATCATTTGAGCATTTCATTCTTTTCTGGGATCATTCTATGTCATTTCATCACAATAATCTATATTTAAACACTGAGAACTCTCTAGAATATGATTCATGTGTCATTTATTCAAAAAAATTGGATTATACAAGGTAATTAGGCATATGAAGTGCAAATATTTCAATTCTAAGCATCAATTGAGCATTTCAAATGTTTCTGGATTCCTTCTATGTCATTTCATCAGTATAATCTACATTTAAACAATTAAATCTGTCTAGAATATCATTCATGTGTCATTTATTCTAAAAGATTGGATTATACATGGTAATTACGCATATAAAGTACAAATAATGCAATTCTGAGTATCATTTGAGCAGTTCATTTGTTTCTGGATTCATTCTATGTCATTTCATCACAATAATCTATATTTAAACACCTATAATTGTCTAGAATATGATTCATGAGTCATTGATTCGAAAAGATTGGATTATAGAAGGTAATTATGCATATAAATTGCAAATAATGCAATTCTGAGCATCATTTGAGAATTTCCTTCGTTTCTGGATTCATTCTAACTCATTTCATCACAATAATCTACATTTAAACACTTTAAACTCTCTAGAATATTATTCATGTGTCATTTATTCTAAAAGAATTGATTATACAAGGTAATTACGCATATAAATTACAAATAATACAATTCTGAGCATCATTTGAGCATTTCTTTCATTTCTGGATTCATTCTAAGTCATTTCATCATAATAATCTTCATTTAAACACCTTAAATTGTCTAGAATATGATTCATTTGTTATTTATACAAAAAATTGGATTATAAATGATAATTTCTCATATCAAGTGCAAATAATGCAATTCTGAGTATCATTTGAGCATTTCAATCGTTTCTGGACTCATTATAAGTCATTTAATCACAAAAATCTACATTTAAACACTTGAAACTATCTAGAATATGATTCATGTGTAATTTATTCAAAAAGATTGGATTATACAAGGTAATTACGCATATATAGTGCAAATAATGCAATTCTAAGTATCATTTGAACATTTCAATCGTTTCTGGATTTATTGTAAGTTATTTCATCACAATCATCTAGATTTAAACACTAAAAACTCTCTAGAATATGATTCATGTGTCATTTATTCTAAAATATTGGATTATACAAGGTAATTACACATGTAAATTGCAAATAATGCAATTCTGAGCATCATTTGAGCATTTCTTTCGTTTCTAGATTCATTCTAAGTTATTATCACAAAATAATACATTTAAACACTTAAAACTGTCTAGAATATTATTCATGTGTCATTTATTGAAAAAGATTGGATTATACAAGGTAATTACGCATATAAAGTGCAAATAATTCAATTCTGAAATCATTTGAGCATTTCAATCATTTCTGGATTCATTATATGTCATTTCATCACAAAAACTGACATTTAAACACTTAAAACTGTCTAGAATATGATTCATGTGTCATTTATTCCAAAAGATTTGATTATACAAGGTAATTACGCATATAAAGTGCATATAATGAAATTCTGAGTATCATTTGAGCATATCAATCGTTTCTCGATTCATTATTAGTTATTTTATCACAAAAATCTATATTTAAACACTTAAAACTGCTTATATATTATTCATGTGTCATTTATTAAAAAAGATTGTATTATACAAGTTAATTACGCATATAAAGTGCAAATAATGCAATTTTGTGTATCATTTGACCATTTCATTCGTTTCTGGAATCATTCTAAGTCATTTCATCACAATAATCAGCATTTAAACACTTAAAACTATCTAGAGTATGATTCATGTGCTATTTAATTAGAAAGATTGGATTGTACAGGGTAATTAAGCATATAAATTGTAAATAATGCAATTCTGAGTATCATTTGAGCATCTCAATCTTTTCTGGATTCAATCTAAGTCATTTCATCACGATAATCTATATTTAAAAACTTAAAACTGTCTAGAATATGATTCATGTGTCATTTATTCAAAAAAATTGGATTATACAAGGCAATTACTCATTTAAAGTTCAAACAATGCAATTCTGTGTATAATTTGAGCATCTCAATCGTTTCTGGATTTAACCTAAGTGATTTCATCACAATAATCTACATTTAAACACTTAAAATGGTCTAGAATATGATTCGTGTGTCATTTATACAAAAAGATTGGATTATACAAGGTAATATTGCCTACAAAGTGCAAATAATGCAATTCCGAGTATCATTTGAGCATTTCAGTGGTTTCTGGATTAATTATAGGTCATTTCATCACAATAATCAACATTTAAACACATAAAACGGTATATAATATGATTCATGTGTAATTTATTCAAAAAGATTATAATATACATAGTAATTACGCATATAAATTGTAAATAATTAAATTCTGAGTATCATTTGAGCATTTCAATCGTATCTAGATTCATTTTTAAGTCATTTCATGAAAATAATCTAAGTTTAAGCACTTAAAACTGTCGAGACTATGATTCATGTGTCATTTATTCAAAAAGATTGGATTATACAAGGTAATTATGCATATAAAGTGCAAATAATGCAATTCTGAGTATCATTTGAGCATTTCAATCGTTTCTGGATTCATTCTAAGTCATTTTATCACAATAATGAACATTTGAACATTTAAAACTGTCTAGAATATGATTCATGTGTCATTTATTCAAAAAGATTGGATTTTACGAGGTAATTACGCATATAAAGTGCAAATAATGCAATTCTGAGTATCTTTTGAGCATTTCAATCGTTTCTGGATTCATTCTAAGTTATTTCATCACAATAATCTACATTTAAAAACTTAAAACTGTCTAAAATATGATTCATGCGTCATTTATTCAAAAAGATTTGATTAAACAAGGTAATTATGCATATAAAGTGGAAATAATGAAATTCTGAGCATCATTTCAGCATTTCGATCATTTCTAGATTCATTCTAATTCATTTTATCACAATACAATTGAACACTTAAAACTGTTTAGAATATGATTCATGTGTCATTTGTTCAAAAGGATTGGAGTATACAAGGTAATTACGCATATATAGTGCAAATAATGCAATTCTGAGAATCATTTGAGCATTTCTATCATTTCTGGATTCATTATAAGTCATTTCATCAAAATAATCTTCATGTAAACACCTTAAACTGTCTAGAATATGATTCATGTGCCATTTATTTAAAAAGATTGGATTATACAGGGTAATTAAGCATATAAAATTCAAATAATGAAATTCTGAGTATCATTTGAACATCTCAATCGTTTCTGGATTCAATCTAAGTTATTTCATCACAATAATCTATATTTAAAAACATAGAAACTGTCTAGAATATGATTCATGTGCCATTTATTCAAAAATATTTGCTCATACAAGGTAATTACTCATTTAAAGTGCAAATAATACAATTCTGAGTATAATTTGAGAATCTCAATCATTTCTGGATTCAATCTAAGTCATTTCATCACAATAATATATATTTAACACTTAAAACTGTCTAGAATATGATTGATGTGCCATTTATTCAAAAAGATTGGATTATACAGGGTAATTGAGCATATAAATTACAAATAATGCAATTCTGAGTATCATTTCAGCATCTCAATCGTTTCTGGATTCAATCTAAGTCATTTCATTAGAATAATCTACATTTAAAAACTTAAAACTGTCTAGAATTTGATTCATGTGTCATTTATTCAAAAAGATTGGATTATACAAAGTAAGTACTCATATAAAGTGCAAATAATGCAATTCTGAGTATAATTTGAGCATCTCAATCGTTTCTGGATTCAATCTAAGTCATTTCATCACAATAATCTTTATTTAAACACTTAAAACTGTCTAGAATATGATTCATGTGTCATTTATTTAAAAAATTGGATTATACAAGGTAAGTACTCATATAATGTGTAAATAATGAAATTCTGAGTATAATTTGAGCATTTCAATAGTTTCTGAATTCATTCTAAGTCATTTCATCACAATAATCTACATTCAAACACAAAAAACTGACTAGAATATGATTCATGTGACATTTGTTGAAAAAGATTGGATTATACAAGGTAATTAAGCATATAAATTGCAAATAATGCAATTCTGAGTATCATTTGAGCATTTCAATCGTTTTTGGATTTATTCTAAATCATTTCATTACAATAATCTACATTCAAACACTTAAAACTGACTAGAATATGGTTCATGTAACATTTATTGAAAAAGATTGGACTATACAAGGTAATTAAGCATATAAAGTGGAAATAATGCAATTCTGAGTATCGTTTGAGCATTTCAATCGTTTCTTGATACAATCTAATTCATTTCATCACAATAATCTACATTTAAACACTTAAAACTGTCTAGAATATGATTGATGTGTCATTTATTCAAAAAGATTTGATTATACAAGGTAATTAACCATATAAAGTGCAAATAATGCAATTCTGAGTATCATTTAAGCATTTCAATCGTTTCTGGCGCTATGTTTGGCAACGCACATGGGATTGCTATTTGCGAACCCAACACCCATTAAAAAACATTTTCCCAGTTCGCTCCCCTAAGTTCGCGTGTTCTCCAAAATCCTGGAATCCAGGAACAACAGCTATTCGCCTAGTTCGCGAAGTTCGCTACGTGTTTGGTTCGGCACGAACTAAAGTGTTCGCGAACTATCCCTGTTTGCCGGTTGCCAAACTTAAGTATCATCATAATAATCTACATTTAGACACTAAAAACTGTCTAGAATATGATCCATGTGCCATTTATTCAAAAAGATTAGATTATACAAGGTAATTAAGCATATAATGTGCAAATAATGCAATTCTGAGTATCATTTGAGCATTTCAATCATTTCTGGATTAATTCTAAGTCATTTCGTTATAATAATCTACATTTTAACACTTAAAACTGTCTAGAATATGATTCATGTGTCATTTATTCAAAAAGATTGGATTATACAAGGTAATTATGCATATAAAGTACAAATAATGCAATTCTGAGTATCTTTTGAGCATTTCAATCATTTCTGGATTTATTCTAAGTCATTTCATCAAAATAATCTATATTTAAATACTTAAAACTGTCTAGAATATGATTCATGTGTCATTTATTCAAAAAGATTGGATTATACAAGGTAATTACACATATAAAGTGCAAGTAATGCAATTCTGAGTATCATTTGAGCATTTTAATCGTTTCTCGATTCATTCTAAGTCATTTCATCACAATAATCTATATTTAAACTCTTTAAACTTTCTAGAATATGCTTCATGTGTCATTTGTTTAAAAAGATTGGATTATATAAGGTAATTACGCATATAAAATGCAAATAATGCAATTCTGAGTATCATTTGAGCATTTCAATTGTTTCTACATTCATTCTAAGTCATTTCACCACAATAATCTAGATTCAAACACTTAAAACTGTCTAGAATATGATTCATGTGTCATTTATTCAAAAAGATTGAATTATACAAGGTAATTACGCATATAAAGTGCAAATAATGCAATTCTGAGTATCATTTGAGCATTTCAATCGTTTATGGATTCATTCTAAGTCATTTCATCACAATAATTTACATTTAAACACTTTAAACTGTCTAGAATATGAGTCTTGTGTCATTTATTCTAAAAGATTGGATTATACAAGGTAATTACGCATATAAAGTGCAAATAATGCAATTCTGATAATCATTTGAGCATTTTCAATCGTTTTTGGATTCATTCTAAGTCATTTCATCAAAATAATCTGTATTTAAACACTTAATTCTGAGTGGGAAGAGTGTTATTTCGGGAGGAAGAAATGTTCTTTGGATGATGAGTTAGGAATAAATAATAGAAGAGTTGAATTAAAATAATCCTTTGTATTTTTTATTTTTTACAACTAACTTTTTACTTTGTTACCATAACTTTTTATTCATTGGCACGAATTTTATTAACTAAATTATTATTATTAATACTAATAATATAATATTGTAATAATATAATATTATAATAATATAAAAAATTATTAAAAATAATTACTAATAATAATATTGTATTAATATTAAATATAATTATTTTTTATTTATACAACTGATTACTAATAATAAATTTAGTAATGATAAGAATATTATAATTATATTATAAAAATTATTAATTGTTTCAGTTGTGTTACGGGAGGAAACGTCTACATAACTCATCAACTTTATTGCTTCACAATTATACAAATTATATTTTTACATTTTACATGAATAAAAAACCAATCATAAGCATCAAATTAATATAATCGAAGAGCAACAAGATTCATTACATTTCAATATCGATTTCAGCAGTTTGGAGTACGTCGAGCAATACCGCACTTAGCTGGTAATTTTCTGATTTGGTCAACACTAACTCCCAACAGATGAATCAAGACAGAATGTTTGTACGAACAAAAGCGTTGTAGATTTGCACCGCTTCGTTAACCGTTTTGGACGTTATCTAGAAACAATGCATTATTTTTTCGTGAACCTTTTCGTTTTGGACACGAAATTGACTATCAATTTCGTTAACCGTTTCATTTTGAATGAAACGGTCGAAATTATAAAAATATATATGAACGAAACCGTTTCAAGCTTTCGTTAACTGTTTCGTTTTTGAAACGCAACCAAAATATTTAACGTCCATTAATTAACTACAAAGACATTACAAGTCCATTCCATTTTGGGCCTTGTAAGTACATCCTACTGTTGAGTTTGACACAGCCCATAGCTACACCAACTAGATTTCAAGCATCAGTCAAAAAAACAAAACAGCAGTGAAAGCAACCTATATTAACTTTACCATACCATTAAGCGCCACAGACGAACCGAGCTCTGACAAGAGATGCACCTCGATTTGGATTACTCCAATTTTCTTGGGTTCTCCGCCGCCTCCTCCGGATCTTCTACAGCATTACCCCTCCACCAACAGTATGGCTGACGATAGGACCCACACAAATTACCTCTTGGTTAATTACTTAATCGTTTCCCATCTTCTGTTTTCGCGGGTCGTTCAGTTTAATGAAACATGAAACACTGTTTGTGGCCTCAATACTAAACTCACAACAACCAAGAAAAGCTTAAATTCCACATTCCAACTCCGCCAGCTCTCTCTTAAACCCTTCTCCCACCTTCCCTTCCCTTCCCGTCCCTTCCCTTCCCCTCCTTCGCCGAGGGTACAATGTCTCCCCTTCTCAGCCTTTGGCGTTACAAATCCCGCCGTTTTCCCTTCCCTTCACGTTCTCTTTTCTCCACCTCCTCTACTCCGCAACCTGTTTCTCTCTCCAGTCCGACCTTCACCATATGGGGCGCCAACACGGGAGTAGGCAAGACGCTCGTCTCCACTGGACTCTCCATTTCGGTTCTCTCCTCTCTCCAATCGCTTCTCTACCTCAAGCCTCTCCAGACGGGTTATCCGCTCGACTCCGACTCCCGATTCGTGTTTGTCAAGGCGTTGGATCATTTACGCCTCGCCAATTTCGCTAATTCTGTGGTTGCGTCGAATCAGATCCTGGTTGCATCCGAATCCGCGAAGGAATTGGGAGGTTGTGAGCATGCGAAAGTGGAATTGAATGGAGGGGCAGGTGAGGAGGTTAGACTGGAGTGTAAGACATTGTATGCTTGGAGAGAGGCGGTGGGCCCGCATCTTGCGGCAGAGAGAGAAGGCCTGATGGTGGAGGATGAGGTGGTTAGGGAGGTTTTGGGGAGATTCTTGGGGCCGGGAAGCAGAGACAAACATGGGTCTGAATGGAGGCTAGTTGAAACAGCTGGTGGGGTGGCAAGCCCAGGTCCTACTGGAACTCTCCAGTGCGATATGTACAGGTGCTTATTATTTTTATAGTCTTATGTACGATTTGGGAGTATTTAAATTGATGACTCAACTGATCTGTGGACCAGCCAGTTAAAGCTCAGTTTAGAGTAATTACTGAGAATAGAATTAGTCCAACACAAGCTTTTAAAAAACTTAAAAAACTCCATTTTTTCCGTTTTATCACCGTTTTATCTTAGTTTTGGTTCATATCGCACTACCGTTTTTTCCGTTTTATCGCTGTTTAAACCGTTTTATTACTGTTTTATCACCGATAAACGCTAAATCACCATCTAACCGTCAAACCGCACAAATCGCATTTTAAAACCTGGGTCCAACATGATTCAGTTACTTTGTATGCGAGAATACGAGCTAAGAAATATTCTCTGTTCTTAGTTGTTATCTGAATTGCATGGTATTCAAATTATAGAGTTCTAATGATGGTAGGGGACTGGTCTGAGACCAGGCCTTTCAGGTTGCCAGGCGTACTTGTAGGAGACGGCCGGTTGGGTGGCATTTCTTCTACTATTTCAGCATATGAGAGTCTTATATTAAGAGGTTATGATGTGCCAGTTGTTATCTTTGAAGATAATGGGCTCTCCAATGAAGTAGCCTTGCTTTCTTATCTAAAGAAAAGGTATATAATATTACTTGTATTCTTCATAATAGTACTAATGTAGCGAATATGCATACCAAATTATCAATGTTAAAAACTTAAAACTGATAGCTTGTAGGGCTAAATTTGTACTTACCTTTCTAAAGTTTGGTTCAAATGAATGTGTCCTGGCTAAGAAGAACTAGATATTGCATTTGGTCATTTACTCATTTGAGTTGGCTCGGTACCAGTTTGTTACTGCTTTGGCTGATACCATAATGCACAGGCTGTTTGCATTATGAGCCGTCAAACGTGAATTTGTTTGAAAAGAATATCTGTCATAATCTGCAGCCAAAGAGAAGCCTGATATCACCAATCTGAGATCATGGCAGATCAAAGCTCAAGCAACTGAACCAGAATTGACCCAACCCAAACCAACTTAACCAGCCAATGTCACTTTATGTACTGTTATGATAACCTCCTACTAATGGTCAGCTGATTGTCTATATGGTACTGTAGAAATTTTCATGCCTGATAACTGCTGTAATTAGAATTGGTTTGTTGCGGCACTACTGATTATTTTATCAATTGCAACAAACAACCGTATTTCTCTTATTGTAACTATTGCCTGGTGTTTTGAGATTTCTGCAACTAGTAGCCGACCATTATTTTAGGGTGATAGTTTGCTTTATTCCATTTACATTTTGAAAAATTTGCCCCAACTGTTATAAGCTTAATTTCACATCAAAATTATGTTATTTCAATGAATGATGTGCTTTTGATTGCAAAATATAAGAAACATTGGTTGTTGTTGAAGGATATTTATTACAAAAGATTTAGTAGTTAAAAGTTAGATTAAAAATTATCTATATATATATTGTTTTCAAACAGAGTGCCTGTTCTCGTGCTGCCACCTATACCTAAAGACCCTTCTGATGACTTAACAGACTGGTTTCTTGAGTCTGCCTCAGTTTTCACCTCTCTTCAGGATGAATTGCTCTTGTTTCATTCAAGGAGAGTTGAGAGGTTGAAGGATATGCAGAAAAAGGCAACGAATTTGTTCTGGTGGCCATTCACTCAGCATGACCTCGTACCAGAAAATACTATCACTGTGATTGATTCACGGTGTGCAGAAAGTTTTTCAATTTATAAGGTACTTATAGATCCTCATGTTATTGATTTGACTTTGGATGGTTTGCAAATCAAGCAACAGTTGTATTATATTTGCATGTAATAATTGCATATAAAACTCAGATTGTTTGGTTGGTGAACAAAATTTATAGTTTCACATCCGGTTGGTTCAAGGAAAGCCAAGAACTTTTCAATTTTGAATGTTTATGTTGGATCTCTCTTGTTTTGTCAATTTTTACATTAATGGCATGGGAAGATGTTAGGGACTGCTGTGTTCACTTCATTGTAGGCCAAAAGTAGTTCATTGGTTATGATTATTTAAGTGTCATTCTAAATGAGAAAGCTTATAAGGGAACCTCTAAAAGTTGAGGAAATATTTGAGTCTCTCTTGTGAAATTCTTCTTTCAATTTAGTTGTTATTTTTCTTTGGTTTATCTTAGGTCAAGGATGGCAAAGAAGCAATAATTCCACAGTTTGATGCATGCGCTAGTTGGTGGACTCAGGGACCTGATATGTCTTTACAGGTTCATTTTCCTTTTATTTTTTAATTATATTCACCGGAAAATTTCACACATGGTTCTAAAAACCTCAAAAAAGTTTTACATCTACTCTGGCTAGATGTTTCTTGTGCATTTGCAACTTGCATCAAATCGTGTGTGCTTATTTGGGTCAAACAAAAGAAAAATTGTGCAACTAGTATAATCAAGACCACGTCAAAACAAATGTTTCTAATTTACTCATGAACTTTTTAGCGTAATCAAACGGTTTCATAACAAGCTCATGCAACTTTGGAATGCTTATGTTCCCTTATGCTTAGCTGAAGTCAGCCTAAAAAAACAGTTAAGGGCTGGGCCAAAGTAAAATAAATAATAGACTGTACCTCCAAAATTACATTATTCTTTGCAGTGAGGGCGATGGATTTTGTTTGCACATATGTGAGTAACTTCTTGGATTGTAATTTCATGTTTTTATGACATAAGGTGTTTTCAGACTGAGCTATCAAGGGATATGGGCTACTCTGTCTCAAGATATGGTCATGTGATGTTTCCTGAGAATGTTTATGAACCCGCTCTCAATTGTGCTGAGCTTCTTCTAGATGGAGTTGGAAGAGGTTTACATTGCTTTCAGCATGCTGTTATTTTTTTATTTTTTTAATTAGGCGTGTTTTCAGTGGGCCACAGACATAATATGACTTACTACTTGTAACTGTACAAGTGCGAAATGTTTTATTTGCAAAATTGAAATATATGTCACTAAAGTGAGTATGCACAGGTGGTACCAGCTAATTTTTTTTTCCTTCACTTCCCAGCCACACGGCTCTCCTAAGTTCTTCTAGGAGTAAGATAAGCATTAAGATCTTTCTAGAATATGTCACAAGGTGTTCCTTCTCTTTTTCTTTAATCAATCCTTTTTTTGTTGAATAGGTTGGGCTTCTAGGGTTTACTTCTCTGACAATGGGTCCACAGCAGTCGAAATAGCTCTAAAAATGGCATTCCGTAAATATGTTCACGATCACAGTATTGTCTTAAATTCACAAAAGGGTATAGAGAATGCTACTGGCTTTAATCTAAAGGTACCGTACTTTGATGGAAATACTGAATATAGCATACTGATACGTTTTTTACTCAATTAAATTGATTGTTAGTGAACACTAACATTTTCTGTGTTTTGAAGGTTCTTGCTCTTAACGGAGGCTACCATGGAGATACACTTGGTGCAATGGAAGCACAATCACCTTCTGCTTATACAGGCTTTCTTCAACAGCCATGGTACTTTTATGTTTAACATTCTTGTTGTTCTAGCTCTGATAGTACAAACTATTTGGCATTAACTATATAACAATACTGGTTGTTTGCTCAAAGAAGTTGGGTTGATATTGTGTAAAATGCATTGAAAATAGGTATGTTCTGAGTTACACACGTGAGAAATTTTCAGGCTCAATTACCAATGAAAATTCTTTAATATCAAATGAAATGTTGTCATCATGTACTATCAAACTCACTTGTCAGAAGTAGCTGTCAATTGTCTTTTCTGGAACTAATAGAGATACAGAAGGACTATAAAAGGAAAGTAGAAGAGAATGGAGGCAGGAATAGCTCAAAAGGAGCTGGTTTTTACTGCTTCTAGTTCAGATCTGAAAGGCTTTACAGAATGAAGGATTTAAACTGCAGTAACCAAATAAATATAAATTTAAAAATAAATTAATTATGTGGTTACTAAAAAACTGATAATCTGGTACTGATTTTATATCTTTCTTTTTCATAGGTACTCAGGGAGGGGCATTTTCTTGGAGCCTCCTACAGTATTATTTACTAATGGGAAATGGGAACTCTCTGTTCCTGATTCATTAGTGTCTGAAAAACTAAATTATCAAACCCAACCAAGTGAGTGTCAATTAAATTAAGTTGAATTTCTGAATCAGTTCTTAATACCTTGTCTTTCCTATTGTATGATACTGTAACATAAACTTTTTTATTTTAATAATTTTAGGTTTTGGAATTTTGGCTGATATCTTTTGCCAAACCAGAGATTCTTCTACTATTGCAGATATGTACCGCTCTTACATTTCTCAGCGACTATCGCAAAATTCTTTGCCTGATCAGGGAACTTGTATTGGTGCACTCCTAATTGAACCTGGCAAGTGAATTATTCTTTCCCTTAAGACTGCCTAATTACCTTTCCCAAATGGATGCTGGTTATCAGTATGCAGAACATTGTACTTTATTTCATGTATGTTGGAATGAAGATGAGTGATTCAACATTTTGAATATCATATATTTAGAGCAGATTAGTTATGGATAATTTTCAGTTTTTCACTTCTGTAGATAGCTACTGAACGTTTGCAAAAATATTTCCTAACTTTCCTCATTGCACCTAGTAAACCACTTCTGAATTGCTGGTAGGGTGTCTTTCGGCATTGTAGGTCCCATTCTCTACCTTTGTGGGTATCAAAATGCTGGGTGTCTTGATAGAATTTGTTGCTTTATCCTCAACGAGCCTCTTTCCATGCACAACTGTTAGATAAAGAGAGGAAAAAAAGTTGTAACAAAACAAAGACTAGACCTACAAGCATGGCAACAGACCAGCAGTTTCTTAAATTGGTTATTCAACCGAGCATAATTGATTTAATTGTATCCTTATTTTTGTCTGATGGTTCTGTCATTCAGTGATACAAGGTGCTGGTGGAATGAACATGATCGACCCTCTTTTCCAAAGAATCCTAGTCAGCGAGTGTAAAAAACATAGAATCCCAGTAATATTTGATGAGGTATTTACGGGCTTTTGGCGACTAGGCCGGGAGTCAGCTGCTGAGCTACTGGGTTGCTATCCTGACATAGCCTGCTATGCTAAACTAATGACAGGTGGCGTCATACCTTTGGCCGCAACTCTGGCAACTGAAGATGTTTTCCAAGTATTTAGAGGCAATTCCAAGTTAAGGGCTTTGTTGCATGGCCACTCTTACTCAGCACATGCCTTGGGCTGTACTGCTGCTGCTAAAGCAGTACAGTGGTTCAAGGATTCTCGTACCAACCCAAATCTTGACTCAAACGGTACCCAACTGAAAGAGGTACATTCCTACTTTACTTGTGCATGTTTTTCTTTGCATGTTGCCTTTTCTTATATTTGTTGGTTGTGTAGTTGTGGGATTGGGAAGCTATCAGTAAGATCTCGTCTCTACCAAATGTCAAAAGGATAGTTGCTATTGGTACGCTCGTTGCCATAGAACTCGAAGCTGAAGGTTTTGATACTGGGTATGCTGTTCCTTTTCATTCTTTTATTCTGGATATCGAGTAGTTGATTGATTGGTACTTCAGTTTATATTCACATCAAGGACTGTTGTGCTAATTAGGCTAAATATTGATATCCAGGTATGCATCCCAATATGCAACATCTCTTATCCGGCAACTACGTGAGGATGGTGTCTACATGAGACCTCTTGGAAATGTGATATATCTAATGTGTGGACCATGCACATCTCAAGACATTTGCACTCACCAACTTGACAAAGTTTATGAGAGAATCTTGGCCTTAGATTCAGAAATGGAGGAAGAACATGAATTGGATGTTAGTAATGTTAGCACACGGCAATGTATATCAGTCTATTGAATTTCATAAGGTACAGTTTATTTTCTTGTAAAATTATGCGAGGTTAAGTTGATTAGATTAAATATAAGAACTCCTTTATCTGCAAGTTCAAATATTTATCTTATAGGTAGTATACAGTTGTTGACATTAATTATCCTATGCATGTTTACGTCTTTTACTTGAACTGAGAGACCATAGGAAATGAAAATACTTGTTATACTTTTTACTTCTTTTTTAAAATTTATTACATGGCCAACCTTATTGGTGTTTATATTATTCTTCATCATTTTCCTGTCATGTCATGCCAAGAATTAAAGCTACTGAAGCACCTAATTTATAGTCCAATCACTTGCTGTGACCATGGATGCCTATGCTTGCATGAAATACACATTTCTTAGACTAAGAACAAGAGTTTAAAACCACATATTTAGTAACTGGGTTTTCAAACAAAATTACAAAATTTTTTAAGAAATTTAAGAAGTTGAGCTACAAGAACATGATCATTTGCGAGGAATTAACAAAAGATCATCTACACGCCCAACCGAACAAGGAAAATTAAATATTGTTTCATCATCATCATCAAATAAAAGAACAAATAATATAACAGGCCTAACTTTTATCAACTTGTAATAAAGAATCGTCTCCAAACATCTTCTATTATGTGTTGTCATAATTTTACATACATTACAACCAACTTTCTGTATTTTGAAGAGGAGGAAAATGTGAAGTTACGTTGCTTTTTGCATGGAAGTTGTTCTTTTGTGAAAATCAGGACACCTGAGCATTTAGTTTTGCTCGCAAGTCCTTCCGCAGGATTTTACCTGATGGTGCCTTGGGAATGGCTTCTGTGAAGATAACCTTACTGATCCTTTTGTAGAATACGACCTTTAAAATTCAAAATGAAAGAATTAGGAAAGTATTAAATCTGAAATGGAAGTATTAATCATATTTATTTTCTAAGATCTCTTGATAAACTAATACAGGTGGATGCAAATAGTTGTATGTCATAAATCCTTTCTACAATTACTTGCTTTTTGGAATTGTATAAGAAAGGAGATTGTCCATGAGGACAAGGAAAAAAAAATGAAAAGAGTAGAGAAAGACCTGTGATGAGACATATTGCTTGATTTCGTCTTCAGTTATTTCAGTACCCTTGGTACGTACCACATATGCAACTGGTACTTCACCAGCTAATTCATCCTTTAATCTGAAATTATCAAAATATAAATGGATGATAAACTGAAGAAGTCCACATTTATATTGCAAAAAAAAAAAAATGAATTAATTAAAAAAATATATGATTACCGATTTGCTTCTGTAAATTCTTTTATCCACTTATTTAATGTTCTAGCTAGCAACTCTCTGAGGATGGTGTTATATGGTCAAGTAATCAGAATTCCCTTTTTCATTGAGAGTTAATTTTCCTCTTTATTCACCTTTAAGCTATGTAGCAATGAATATATCTGTGTCTCACACAAATACACACATGCAATCACATGCCACAAAGTCACGAAAACACCAAAAAAGAAAGTAGTGGTCCTTATTTAGGAATAAGTGGTGTGTTTCGTTACATGCTTTTGCATTTGTCTAACACCCTAATGTAAATTGAAATGGAAACCTCAAGAACTAGGAGCGTGTTTGTACACTAGAATTTTTTCAATGATCAAAGCTTCCTGCTTAAACCATAAGCATTAGAAAGTTTTAAATAAAGTGATACAATTAAACAGAAGAAAGATTTCCTTAGGATCAATATTCGATCTCGATGGGATTATATTTTATAAGTTGCTAGCTGGTAAAATTTTCAACTTTTTTTGCCCTTGAAAATAAAGAAACACTAAGACTGTAAAAACTTACGGGACGACAGCGGCTTCTGCAATGCTGGGGTGCGTGATGAGAAGGGCCTCAAGTTCGGCAGGAGGGACTTGGAAACCCTTGTACTTTATAATCTCCTTTAACCTATCTACAATAAATATTTCTTCATTGTCATCGACATATCCTATATCGCCGGTATGCAACCATCCACCCTCATCTATTGTGTTCTTTGTGGCCTCCGGGTCATTCAAATAACCTGTAGTAGCAATTAAATGATATACTTGAGTATTTTTGTAATGTATGGGTGGTGAAAACTTAATAGGCAAAAATAGTTACAAGTTACAACTGAACTGAATAGACACAGTACCGGTGCAAGTCTCCTAATACCGTGTCAAGTTTCACAATTTCTCCTTTAAATGTAATTAATCAATATTGTTTATAATTTCAGAGATCAAACATGTCTCCATGGTGGGTGAAATGGAGAGGGTTATCTATCGCTGCTTCGCCATATTAGAGTTAGATTTTTGTTATGCGAGAGAATTTTCTACAAATATTTTTTTTTTACCTTTTGAAGATCGAGAATTTCTAACTTTTATGCAAAGAAAGTTTGTAAAAGAGACCCATTGTGGATCTATGACAAAGAAGAAAAGTCAAACTAGCCACCCCAACTTCAATGAAAATTAAATGCATTTATGAGAACTCGTCCGAGAAAGGCGAGTTGTTGTGAGTTGGAGATCCCTTCTGGATAATTACATAGAATTGATCTGGAAAAAGAAGCAGCGCGCAAAACATGCATGTGGCTAAGATGCATCGGCATAATGTTAGGTGAACTCAAATAATTGTTTATTTTCTTCTAAGTTAGTTGACTTGTTATAGCATCTAAAACATGACACTAATTTGACTTTCTCGATTATTGTTACCTAAAATTTTTTGTTTATTGGATAACAGCTGGAATTCTCTACTCAAACGGCCTGCACATGTGCTGCATGATTCACATTGAATTTTAAAGGAGGTTTCATTTTCATTATAAATAAACTATGATCGACATGCCCTGCCAGATATTTTCTTTGTTTCAAGTTCCTCTTTATAAAGTTTTGAGGTATTGTAAAATTAAATTTGATATGGTTGAGCCTGTATTTATCATGCTAAACAAAGTTCATTAATGCAATGTTAGATAGATATTTTTCTTGGTCTATGATTGTTTGTTTGTTTACCACTTTCAAGGTACAGTATGAAAGACAAGTCTGATTAGGATTCTTCGCGCGACTTCTCCAATTCAATTCAATTTTATTTACTGTTCTTATTATATTATAACAATTGTGCATCTAGGAGCCTAATGCTAGTCATTTTTTTATTTCAAAGAGACCATGTGAACATGTTAGGAGTGCATCTCTGTGAGTTGTCTATTAGTATATCCATGTTAAGCACAACCATGTTGTCATTTTCGTGAACGTACTCAAATTTAAAATTTCACTTAACTTTGTTCTATTGAAAGTGTTTGAGTGGACAAAACTCCCATCGTCCCATGTATTTGGAAATTTTCATTAGCATTTACATTTTGTACCCAACAACAAATTGGGTACCTTAATCACAAGTTGAAACCAAATTATTTGACATCGATAAGAATCCGACCCAACTGATATTTTGATCAGGAAATTTAATAATAATAATAATTTTACAAGTAGTCGTCCAATAAAATCTGACAACTGATGGCAAATGGGAAATGAAAGGCTAGATATATAAATTCTTGGACTCTAGTGCAAAGTACTTGACGTTAGATTAGCAATTTAAAAATTAATTGTATGTCGAAGTGGTCCCTGTCGTAAGGTCTATATGATGGTTGATTAGATAATTTTTCTAGGTAATAAACATATAGGGTGTGTTTGGATGGAGGCTGGATAAGAATAAGAATAATAAATTTGTAGAATCTCGTGCCAATTCTTATTCTTATCCAAATTCTATGGTTTTGTTAGTATAAGAATAAGAGTCCAAATTTCTTATTCTTGTGTTGTTTGGGTTGCACAAGAATAAGAAATTCGGAACTTATTCTTATTCAAGCCTTATTCTACTCTATCCAAACACACCCATAAAGAGTTGCGT
Source organism: Rhynchospora breviuscula (assembly GCA_027562975.1). Lineage (NCBI taxonomy): Eukaryota > Viridiplantae > Streptophyta > Magnoliopsida > Poales > Cyperaceae > Rhynchospora > Rhynchospora breviuscula. Next base: position 32,742,509 of record CM050399.1, read on the forward strand.
GAAGGTTGACGTCAACCACCACATCTGAGTAGTTATTGGGCCTAATCACTAAGCATGATAATATTAACAAATTGTTGATTGATATATTGGATCAGGAAAAGTTTACCTTTAGTCATGACAATTATTTTTCACTGAGCATGATTATTGTTTTTTTCACATTATAAATACAATAGTGCAATAGCAGAGATCAAGCTTGTTATTGGGTATTAAGGAATTAGGCAGGATTAAGGATATGGATTGAACTAATTTCTTTAGATAATTATGCTATATATTTCTGTTTTGTGGCGCATCTATTTGATGTTTTAAAACGGGGCTGATAAGGATCATCCTCTAGATTCATCATCCCTATCATCCCCCAGCAGTTAGATTAATTGCATTCCGAAAAAGAAAAGAGGGGATGAGGATGATGGGGATGATTCCCCTGACAGTTATTAACGCGTTTTCCTTTTTTGCCTATCATCCCATCATCTCCTGGTGCGTTATTTAATCCATTCCCTCCCTCTCTCTGTTTCGCTTCTTCTCCCTTTCCCTGGCATGCATTTTTTTTTCTAAATACTAACTGTTCTAATTAAATTAGTAACTGTTCAAACTGTGAATATTAACTGTTCTAATTGTGAACTCATTACTTCTTTTCCTCTCTGTTCCTCCATCTTCTCTGATTCAACTAGAATAGTTAGAACACTTAACTGTTCTAGTTAACATTAACTAGAACAGTTAGTTTTTTTTTTAGAACAGTTAGTAATATTAACTAGGATAATTAGTAACATTAAATAGAACATATTAATAACTGTTCTAGTTAATATATATAACTGTTCTAGTTAATATCATAACTGTTCTAGTTAATATACATAACTGTTCTACTGAACAATTATGTATATTAACTAGAACAGTTATGATATTAACTAGAACATTTATATATTAACTCTCTGTTATCACTTCCTTCTCTCTCCCCTCTGATTCACTCTCTCCCTCCGATTCGCTCTGTCGCTCATCCCCTGGCGCTAATCCTCTGATTCACTCTCCCTCCGATTCACTTCCTCATCCCCTGACGCTCATCCTCTCATCTCTGGATTCTATCATCCCCTCATCCCTAGATTTCTATTAATGAGGACGCTGGATAATTAATGAGGATTCTAGAGATGATGAGGATGATAGAATCTTAGGGATGATCCTAAGCAATTCCGGTTTTAAAAGGTATTATTCAAAATTGAAAGTTAAAAATCGTTGATGTACTTTTCATAATTTAGACAGAGTGTATCGAAGTTAATCTAAATTTGATTGATTATCTATCAAATAACTGTTAAAATTTGTAAATTATGTATTATTTTTAGTTTAACTAATATCGTTCAAAGTATGAACTAAGTGTTTTAAAAAAAGTTACATGCATGCTGCAAGTGAGTAGTGACCTCTTCCTATATATTACGTTTGCTCTGAACAGATCACACTATGATTCCAGGACAGCAATTGCCTAGTTGATCTAAGAATCATACCGTAAGGCCTCAACTTTAACATGATACTCTTAATAGTAAGAAACAGGGGAAAATAATGCATTACCTTTCATGATCTGCTGTCCCCTGATGCAGATTTCACCAGGCACGTTTCGTCCGAGGGACGCGCCTGTCTCGGGATCAACAATCTTCAGCTCAGCATTTCTGACAACTGTACCACAAGCGCCTGATTTGGCATCATGCGGCTCTTTCGCAAAGGCAAGACACATTGCTAACACTGGCCCTGCCTCAGTCATTCCATAACCCTATTGAAATATGAAACATGTATTTAAATTAAGTTTGCAAAGACAAAAATATTTTGCTTTGCAAGTAACTTGGCATTTCATTTTGAGTGGATTAGCTTTCGATGGTGTTTTAACTACAAAGGGAATTCGATTTCTCAATCCATCATATACATCCATCATATACATTAATTTAGGGTTATATAGTTTCATTCTCCTCTTTTTCCTGGGAAGGTGGCTTTTAGTTCTGTTCTACCGTTTTAGTATGTGATAGTACTATAGCAAAAGCTACATATATAAACAAGCCAATACAATGGTAGGGAAGTAGTGTATTGGCAATTAAAAAAAACGTTTCACGACCTTCGCAACAAATATTTACTCAAACAAAAAAAATAGAGTGCAGACGTAGCTTAGAAATGCCGCGCATTAGATTTGGTATTATTTGATCACTAATTAATTTTCGAATTATATTAAATTTAAATACGACCTGTATCCTTCCTGCTAAGATAATTATAATCATAATTTTTCATTTTGACATATATTCGTCAATAATTATTATTATTGAATAAATTTGTTATCAAATATAATATACCCATGAAACGAACAATACAACAAAGTTTCCTAATAAATTCAGAGGATCTTACAAATTATGCGTACTAGACCAACATATGGATTGTAACCAATATGATCTTTTTCAATCCAACAAAGGGGCCTTAGTGGCACAATTAACTTATAATTTTTTTTAGTAAACAATTAAATTAAAATTATTTGATTTTCATATGAGTCATCATTTTCCTGGAACCTTTTAGTTTTGATCAGACGGATAATATAGCACTGCTAATCCCAACGGATGCTACAGCCCCAAAAAGGGTTTGGTGAACCAAAGCAAGAAGTAGTATGGAAGCAATTGAGCTGTTTGTTTGCTTAATTATTTAAGATTTTTGGGCACTAATTACTCCACGTTAGGAACCACAGACGGTAATTCTGTTGCTGAATGGGACAGCACATTATTAGTTAAAGGTGTTGGTGAGCTGCCCCATAACAAAAGCAACAATACATGACTACATGAGAGGTACTTCCAAACTGATCTCCAGTCCCCACCAACATTTGCATTGCTCACATTTTTAATGATCTTCTATGGCACACGCTCATGTAGCTACCCAAGACGCAACATTAGACTATGGAGATATGTAGTCATGTATCAGCACTACTATGTTTTAAATATTTTGTTTTATTACAAATGAAAAATTATGTTAGAAAAATTACAACAGAGCACTCGTACTAATTATGGAAGAAAAACTCATTGAATTGATGAAAAAGAAGGAAGAATTTTTCCGGGAAGAAAAATTAGGAAGAGTGTTCGGAAATAAGAAATGTTGTTTGTATGATGAGTTGAGAAGAAGAATGGAATAGATAAATTAAAATTAGAAAGAGTGTTATTCCGAAAAGAGTGAAAAATGTGTTATTCCGGAAAGAAAAAATATTATTTGGATGGATTCTTCTTCCCAAAATTAATCTCTTTGGAAAATAGCTTTTATTCTCATCATCCAAACAGGGCCTTTTAAAGTGTTACTATTCTTCTTCTTTTTGTTTACATTCTGGATTTACTGAGTTGAAATGCTCATTTCATAACATTGTCTTATTCGAACAATACCCAGTAGGACGTGCTATTAGAGAAATAGTCGAAAGTACAAACTAATTCGTAGGTATCTTATTCTCCCTTGAATTGCGTGCCAAAAGACAAAAAGAAGTTAAGGAAAATGACAAAAGCACTAATTTTCTAGAATTTAGTTAATAAAAAGTGTCAATTCACATGGTTACAGTAGTTGTTTTCTATTAAAATTTTACCACGTTCCTCGGAAATACTATTCTATCACAAGCAAAAGCAATTTAATCAGAAGTGTCCAATTCTGTTTTTCTCAAATTCACTGTGCTTCATGAATTGACTTTATTTGCGCTTTAATGTCATGATTGACCCCATGTTTTTTTTTTTTTTTTTTCTAAGCTAAACTGACCAAATTTGTACGTACTCCATATTTTTTCCCACGGAATGTTGTACAAACCTGAATTGACCAAAGAAGCAAAGACCAACTCACATAATGATCATAATTTGCTCGTATAGCATTATTTTTAAGAAAGCTGTATAGCAATATTGTTTAGAAGCTGTCTTTCAAAAAAAACAAATCCAAGTTAGTCTTTTATAGACATTTAATTTAAACATAAATTGAGAGACTTAATCGCTAAATTATCTTTACAAAACAAACTAAGAACAAGTGCTAATGTAATCGACCGTCCAAATATTATAGCAAATTAAAGGATAAAGGAAACAATTCAGAAAAGTAGAGAGAATTATAGGTATTTTGTGGAGATCACACTTAATTCAGTGAACTATAATGTCTTTGACAATTATGAAGTAAACTATTTGCTATTAAAAGCGATTTAGCAGTATTATGTCTCGCCTCACATTAAAAAAATAATTTGCATTAAATTATTTTTAAGTACTAGTTTACTTATATTAAATGCGAATTATTTATAATTTATAGTGGCAGAAAGTATATGATAGGCATTATTGATGAACGTAAGGCGAACGAATATGTTGACTTTATGGGCATCCCTCCCATAAATATAAATATCTAGATAAGATCGAAACGACGATACCAATTTTGAATATCTTAAGATAAAGAAAATTATAATGATACTTTTAGTTCTAGATCACTATCTACAGATAACCAAGAACCTACCCAATTGAACTCGACAGCTATTTCCTGCAGTGAAACCAGTTGGACCCCACAGAGACGCGCGTACGTATATACACTTTTCTTAGTTTTCTATATTCCACAATCTCAGTTTGAGTTCATAGTCTTTTTCTCATTGAAGTATACATGATTCCATTTAGTTGAACTGGAGAGAGTATACTTATCAAACCGGGTCCCATATCTATGCCTGTTGGACCCAATAGAAACCAGAAAGTACTAGAATACTAATTATCTCCTGAACGTGACAACTGAAAGAAATTACAAGGAAACAAAGAAAGCAGCTGTACTATCAGGAGGACCCATAGTACTAATGACTAAACATCCAAAAAATGGGAAGAAAAAGTCAATAACTATATAATTTTGGACAAGACTTGATTAATATAGATAGACACGGAGGTGAGTACACGAACCTATATACAGCAGCACAGCTAGAGATTTATTCCTAGCAAAGTAATAACATGCTTCTCTATAGATTGGTTTCCTGAATTTTTTTGAGAATAGGTTCAGACAACTTTCTAATTTTGTTTTCTAAATGTTACAATTTGATAATCATACTATTTTTTTTCGTCAATTTTTCACTCCCTTGTGAAATTTCTTGTAAATTTTCTTTAAATTTTGATGAATGATTGTCTAAATCCACTACTTCTCCTTTTTCTCAAAAAACATTGAAGTTGAGAATTACCAATACACTATAATTTAAGGAAAACACCATATAAGGAATGATAAAATATTTGAGTTGCACAAACCTGACCAAGATACGCGCTCGGGATCTTAGCCCTGAAAGCATCCTGTATATCTTTCCCCATAGGAGCAGCGCCGGACATGACGATTCGAATTGATGATGGATCATATTTCTCAACCAACGGGCTCTTCGCAATCTCCACCACAATCGGCGGTACTAATGGTGCAATTGTCACTTTATACTTTTGAACCCATTCCATCATGGGAACCAACTCGAACTTCTTCATTATTAGAATTCCGGCACCAACTCGCAACCCGCAGAGCAGGATTGAGTGCAAGGAATAAATGTGAAACATCGGCAGTACACAGAGGATCACATCTGTCTCGCTAAAGTACAGATTTGGATTTTCTCCATCCACCTATAATGTAATAGGAAGAAAACAAATTGATATCAGTAAGATCAATGGGGAAAAGTGAACTTGTATCAGTAAGAGCAGTGCTGGTTGAACAAGTTGGCCGACAGTTTTCACCTTCTTATTTTAGTTTTAACTTATTATTATACAATTGCATAATTCAAAATGGATGAATACCTAGTTGAGAGTCCCAGTGTTCATGAATACACCTTGGTTTAATTCAAATTTTTAGATTTGAGTTATTAAATTGACCTGGTCAAACCTCACAAGGCAACGTGGGTTTGCATAGACCAAGTCAGAAAGTGTTGGTTGAAACAGAGGGTTCCACGATTGTGTTTACTAACTTTTTTATGCTATTTTGGGTTAGACTGACACAATGTCCAGAAGCTATTTGGAGAAATGAATTTTGAGCTGTCTTGATTGGGAAGGAATGGACTATAGCAGATTTTACAATTAGTACCCTGATAATATTCAAAAGGAAAGATAGTACCTAAGTAATTGGTTTTTCTTGATTGTCATGTTTCTATTCTATCTTAGTGAATGCTAATTAAATTTATGGGTCTTTGAAATTAATTAATCAAGACGTGCAGGAACACCTATAGAAAGATATTTTCCAACAAGGAAAAAAGTTGCAAGTATCACGAATTTCAATTTACACGAGGATTGACTCTATTTGGCCATTTGAGTCTAGACTGTAGTACCCCATCTACACCCGAAAAGGACCAAAAACAGAAGCTCATAAATGAAAAAAGAAAGAGACGAGAGAAGAAACAGGAGACATTGGACAAGCGTACCTGTGTACGACATCAGGATTTATTATGCTTAAATTAAATATGTGACAGTATTATTCCTATAACAAAATAGTTATATTTTGTAAAATTTACACTATAAAAGACCTAATAGTTCCAAAATGGGACAGACGGAATGGGTACGAAGTAAAGCGATAGTCTGGCCTGAAACAAATACATCAAATTTACAAATAAGCCCCTTGCATAACTTATATACGCAAAGAAGCCCTGAAATTTTTTGTAGATTGTGTACCAAAAAAACAGGCCCCTATTAAATCTTGATGGTTAAAATTTAAAAGTTATCTAGATGGTATTTTTGAAATATGCGAATTGTAAAAAAAAACAAATTTGCTAAAATAGTTGGTGCGAGCCAAAAATAAATCAACAAAAAAAAGCTTATTATGATATATGAAGAAATATCGGGAACAAAATGCAAAAATTTGAGGACAAGCCGACAAGCTAAACGGCCCATGATGCGGTCTAACCCGTCTAAGTGATCACCACGCTCTTGGTCAGACTCCTCGATCTCTTCATTAAATAATAGTAAAACCTTTCATTAAGAAAGTATGGTCAACGATATCACGAGTATAATTTAATACTGGGTCCTATTATCCAATTTATGAAGTTCATGGGATTTCAAGGCAAAATATTATTGCTGCGTCTGAGTTCTGACACGCCGGGAACAATCGAATGTAGAAGAGCAAACTTGCATCAAAACTACACGAATCTTTAAAAAAGAAGAACAGAGATAGCCTTGCAACAAAAGGAAATTGGAATGATATGTAGACTATGTAGTGTATAATAACTATAACCCAACAAAGACAAAAGGTACAAAAGGCAAAAGACACTGCTTGGTGACTGTGACCCCAAATCAAATACCAAGGGGCTAAACCGGAACGAGATCCTCTGGACGTCTTTAATTTGTGTCCGTCCGATCAATAATGGATGCCCCGTGATTAATACCAGATTGATAGGTCCGAAAAAATCTAACCATTCAGATTAAATCAGACAATCCAGATTGATAGACGTCCACCGGACATTTTTAAAAAACGCCAAGAGGATCCGGACCCGGGCTAAACCGCTTAAGAAAGAAAAGGCGAGAAAACAAGAGTTATAACCTACCGACAGCAACACACAATTTCAAATATTTCAGGGACCAAATAAAAATTTCCCCGCTCAAACTCAAAATTACCTCCTATTTGTTTTACTCAACACTCTGTAATTCGTAAATAAATCTACTGCATACCTGTTGTGCAACGCTGGTAATGAGGCTCCTGTGTGTTAGCATCACTCCCTTCGGCAAACCGGTGGTGCCCGAACTGTATGGCAGCGCAACGACATCATCGGGATGTATCTCTACTTCGGGCAACTCGACTTCGCCTGATCCCTCGATCAGATCCGGGAAGTACAAGCAGTCATCGAACTTCTTGTCGATTGTAATCAATGTCAGGTTATTCTCCTTCGCCAGATCGCGCACCTTCTCCACCGCACAGGCCTCGGTTACCACCACACTCGCGCCTGATGCCACCAATTGCTTCTTGATCTCGCCTGGTGTCAGATACGGATTGGCCGTTGTAGCAATTGCGCCCAATCGGGATGCCGCGAGGAAGATGAGCACAAATTCAGACGAGTTTCGAAGGAGATTCATTACGACTTTACCCTGGGTGAGGCCGAGCTTCACCAGGCTGGCAGCGGTGCGGCGAGAGAGGCGGTCCACATCAGCATAGGTGTAGATCTTGTTGGTGGCGCCTTCGATGAGGCAGGGCCGATCGGCGAAGCTGGAGAGGTATTCGAAACAGTAGGAATGGAGCGGCATTTCGTTCGTGATCTTTATGTCGGGGAGTTTCGAGCGAAAGATGGTCTCTTCTTGCAAGGAACCCATTGTGTTTGGATTTGGGATTTGGGATTTGAGTTTGTGATTGATTGTAGTAGTAATTTGAATTAGGAGTTGAGATGAGGTTGAGAGTTCGGTTGGGTGTTGATGTTGGTTGCTCTCCCTCCCTGAAGGAAGAAATGTGGTGGGAGAGGAGGAGGTTATTATATAACTGTGTGGACTTGGTGGCAAATTAATAATAAGTGTATTAATAACTGTTTTTTTTTTCCTTTTCTCTTCTCTCTCTAATTGGTGGAAAATGGAGAGATTAATTGTCAATGAATTATAATAGTACTATTGCAATATTATGCTGATTGATAGGTGTCTCATATAATGAAGTTTAACAAGAGTTATTTACTTGTGATATTATATTTTGTTTTTACCATTTCCGAGGTCATATGTCATGTGATCAAAATTCAACGGCCTATAATCGCATGATAGGTCCTCACAAATTGATTTATTACTCGACCCCACGCGTATTGAAGAAGTATAAAACTTCTAAATTTAATTATTACTACATGAAAGTTAATAACAGTGAAAATTGAGTGAGTTATTTTTTTAAGACTCGTTAATAAAAATTGCAGTTTAAATGAACAGATATGAAACATTCTGATTCATTATATTTTATAAATATCAAGGTCCGGTTTTAAATTAATCATTGACACTATAATTCTTTCGAACCCAACTTATTATTCAATTCACAATTATTGAAAGCACAAGAGTTCAGAATTAAAAAAAAAATACTACATAGTAGTTAATGATATTGAAAATTAAAATTGTTTTATTTGATTGGTTAATAAACATGGCAGCATAAAATTTAATTACCATATTTATTAAGACACTCTAACCATTCAAGTTTAATAAGAACCAATATCAAGTATAAATTTATCATATCCGCGATAACTAAATAGCACTAGCATAAAACTAGTAATAACTAAACGCCCACTGAGTATATTAATAACTGTTTTTTTTTTCTTTTTTTCTCTCTCTAATTGGTGGAAATTGGAGGCTGGAGAGCTCAATTTTTAATTAATTAAAAGAATACTATTGCAATAATATGCTGGTTTAAAGGTGTCACTATGTATATATTGAAGTTAAACACGAGTTATTTACTTGTGATGTTATATTTTATTACTTCTGAGATCATATGTCATGTGATCAAAATTCAACGGTCTATAATCGCACGATAGTTCTTTAGAAATTGACTTATTATTCAACCCACGCTTATTGAAAAAAAAAATTCTTAATTTAATTATTCCTACGTGACAGTTAATTGTAGTGAAAATTAAATAAGTTATTTTTTTTTAAAAAAAAACACGTTAACAAATTGGCAACTTAAATGACCAGATACGAGACATTCTGGTGCAAATTTAAATTAATCATGCACATATTATTATTTAGAATTCTGTTTATTATTCAATTCACATTTATTGAAAACACAACGACTTCTAAATCCTAATTTTTGCTACATAGTAATTAATGACAGTGAAAATTACATTTTTTTTTAATTTAACTGATTAATAAATATGGCAGTTTTCCATTTAATAACCATAATTATTGAGACACTTTAATAATGCAATTTTAATAAGTACAATATGACGGTATAAATTAACAATATTCGTAATAACTAAATAGCAATAGCATAAAACTGGTAATTTCTATATTAGTCATGAGCATCATATGATGAAAATAGTGAACTATATCATTGTTTTGCAATTAATCGAGGGTACACCTGTTGCGTACTTTAGCAGGGAACAAATATTTAATAATTGAGTTCAATTAACTGATTGATTCAACACAAAGTGTTCTTAGTTCCTCCATTTTTCTCCAAATGGAGACGAAACAACCCGGGAAAAGAGCGTAAAGTATGTTTGGTGAGGAAGCGGAGCGGTGACTTTGACTCTTGGGGTGTAAGCCAATAATGGAATGCCACGTCGGAAAACCCGCAGCTGGGTAAACACACGCAGGAAGGAAGTGGGAAGAAATTAAGAAAAGGAGACATGGTCCGGTTGAGAAAAACAGGTCCTACCACTTGGTTCCACTTCCAAGTCTTCCAAGTCTTCCAAGTCAAATGGTGTACCGGTTGAACGGTAACAAAACCACAGAAAGAGACAAAAACAAAATGTGGTAATAGTCACTAACATGAACAAACATCTTACGAAAGTTGCTAGGCATTGGAGCAAAAAAAATTATCAACTTTTAATTAATTCGGTTAATCCAAAATAATATTTTCCTTTTACAGTGTTGTGCACTCCTCTCTTGTAGCAACCTGCATTATTGAAATTATATTGGGATGTGTTTAGATAGCTTAGAAATAGTTATTCAAATCAGCCACTATTTTCCACCTCAAATTTGGCAAGGAATAGAATTTTTTTTCACTCATTTATCAACAACATAAACTAACAATAATTTTGAATTATCACTATTTTAAGAGACAAACTATGGTGCTCTGTGAGAACTGAGAAGTAATATCTTCGTTTTACTTTTCCCTAGTTTTTTTAAATTTGAGTTTTCTACGATTGATCCGAACGTTCAATCTCTTTCTTATATGGAAATCTCTTAAGAAATCAAATTTTACATTTTTTTCAATTATTTTTGTTATATATTATGTTATTTTCAAAGTGGAATCCGAGAGCCTGAAATCTATCAATAATAATATTATTTATAATTATAATAATAAATAATATAAACTTTATAAAATTTGATTTTTATGGAGATTTCAACATGAAGAATAAATTGAATTGTTCAGATCGATCGTTTGATATTCGAATTTCAAAAAAATGAGGCCAAAATAAAACGGAAGGATTACTTCTCGCAAAATTCCGTAGCCCATCTCCTATTTTTATTATTTCTATTAACCATCCAAATGCATGTATTTGTTGATTAGAAGTGAATGGAATCATCAAATCCTGCAAGCGAAAAGGCTTCCAGCACCAAAGGGTAATAAAATGAACTTCTACAGAAGAACCGGTCTCCTCATAATAATTCCACATGGTCTCCATTACAATCTCAAGTCCTTGTTCTTCATGAACTTGGAGAGTAGGAGTCTTTGCCTTGCAGACCTGCGTCGGTTACAATGAGAAGGAGAGAAAACATAGTTCGTTTTGTCTGATGGGGACATTTAATCCGACGATGCGGTCTGCATCAACTAACGTTTAGGCGTTGACATGTATAGGCAGGACCAATGGCCTGTTTACACGTGTCCATCTTGAGAGGAAGTATACATTTTTTTCCCCAAGGAACAGAGATCCTCTTCACTTACAAAAGAAAAAAAAAGGAACAGGGATCCTCCAGAGTTGGCTGACGGTCATGCCAACTGTACTGGACCCAACTTAATTGTTTTTTATTTAGATAATTTGAATGAAAAGTCAAAACAATGAAGTTAGCATGTTAATTTTAATTTTTGGCATAGTGCTAATTTCTATTAAAAAATAAATTCTGCGAAAAAAAACGACTATTTCAAACAATTACGCATAACTTAATGCCAAATAGTATTTAAAAACAGTCATTAATTTGGATTAGTATTATTTCTAACAATTCAAACATAATGATTGATCAAATATAAGAAATTGTAAAAAAAAATCGCAAAATAAATGCTGATGGATATCATATTATCATATCAATGATATTTCATTGGAGTTGGGGCTGAACCATAACTTTCAAGTACGAGAAATAATAAATATTTTTAGCAGGCTAACCAAATTTTAAAATAGATTAAAATAACATATCTGTCTTTTTTCTAAAGAAATAAATACAGCTCCGCAGATTTTTATATATTGGTGCTGTTATGATGACATAATGTATAATCTTAAATTTTGTACCATTTGGCATTTGGTAGTGGTCCAGATGTCTTGGACGTGTAAGCATCAATTTCACCGGGAAGAATTTGTCAAAGTTTCAAAGAACTTGGGAATAGTGGATTCTTCAAAAAAAAAAAAAAAAAATGGAAACAGTGAGAAATTAGACTATTTGGCTAGGAAATATTATTCTACGGTCAATTAATTGCCATGTAATCTTTCCTCCATGATAATTTATTTCAAAGTTTAATGCCCCTCTGAAACTTTAAAGAGAAAGGATAATATCCTACGGGCTTATCATAAAAAAAAGGAGGATAATATCAGCCAGCGTTTACTTTTTTTTTTGTCAGCACCAACTACCAACTGCCTTGAGTTTGTGTTAGATATACTTTTATATTGTCGAGCTCCGGATACATCTTCCTTTGTCATCTCATCGACTCATCCTAAGGTCTTTTCCATGTTTCATGGTGACAGTTGACAAACTTTCTTTGCATCTTCTGTACTAGCTAAAAAGTTGTATTTTCCATATTCTCTATTTTAATTAATAAAAAGATAAATTATACAAATAATTTGTATCATCCGGTTACTATTTCAATTTTTAAAGTTCTTAAAATATCATTTAGGCCTTTAAATTCTTTATTCGCATCAAAAGGTCCTATTTTTAACATCTATTAACAACTAACTCGAATATAAATTAATGGTACAAATAATGCAAATAATATGATTACTCTTAAAAATTTAATTAATTATCCATGGAGTCAAATATTAATTAAATATTTGCTATAGTTTATAAATTATTCTATCGTAAATATCCCATTTTGTGAATCTCGACGTGTATCTTTATCTGTGTTTTTGACCAGTTAATAAGTAGAACCTGTCTAGTCTAGGACTATAGGTTGAAAAATTTCAAGGACGGATATGGTATTTTTAGAACTTCAAAGCCCAAAAAAAATAGCTAGATAAAACTACTCGTGTATTTCACTCTTAAAAATTGAGATATCTTGCTCGTCTTAAAAATTTAAAATATATAAATTTGAACATAAACGTTTACACGTGAAACACACTTCATCAAATAGTGTTTGATGCATATAATGTTGCGACTCGCGTACATTGGGGAGTGAATAACGTCCTGACTTTTTTTACAAAGAATTGCTGGATCCAAAGATATTTACTTAATATGTCCTGATCAAATCGTAATATTTATTATTTTAATTCATACTCTACTGTCTGCCAAACTGCTTAAAAGATATTATTGCGTTTGGAGATAGAGGCGGTGGAATATGAAAATACCAAAAAAATTCTTTTCAGCTAATATTTAAATATTATTTCTTACAATTTTCTGTTTTAGAATCTCTGTTGCATTATCCTCAATTCGTCTTATCTCATACAAATAACACAATCCTTTTTATATAGACACTAATATAACATCTCAACTTCCTAAAAACATTCATAATATTAACTTGCACAACTGCAAAGTACAACGTTTCAACATTAGATACAAATATAATATTTCTTTTGATCAGATATAAATATAAATTTTGATTGTGTGATGAATCACATCAAGTCAAAGGAAATTATTTCTTACCATCTCCTTTAATGCCATCCTGCCATCTCCTGCCTCACGCTCCTCTCATTTCTTTTCCATCTCCCTGGCGCCATCCCCTATCTCACGCTTATCTCCTTTTCTTGCCATCTTTCTAGCGCTATCCTTTTGTGTGCTCCTCTCGTTTCATTTTTCTTCCGCCATCTCAGCATGTTTTCTCTCCTTTCTCTCTCTTTTCTTCATTCAGATCTCATCGCCATCTAGATCTCAGCGCTATCTCCTCTCTCCTATCTAGATCCTTCTCTCCTTCCTTTTCTCTTCTCTCCCGACTCGTCATCTAGATCTCCAACGATGCGCCGATGATCTTAGCGCCATCTCCTATCTCTCTCCCTTATCCAGATCCTTCCCTCATTCCTTCTCTCTTCTCTCCGGACTTGTCATCCAGATCTCAGGCCTTCTCCCTTCACTCTAAATCTTTTGTTTTGTTCCTAAACTTGTTATAATAAAGGAGTAACTCATAAGCGTAAATATTTAGTTTGTTGTAGAAAATCCAATGTAGACTTGCAGGTTCTATAACCAATTAACCATCAAAGTTTGACACACATCAGTTACTCCAATTTGGAACTGACAGCCAACAATCCAGATTATAATCCAATACTCCATACAAAGAAAGAACTAATTAAATAAACATGACAAGAAATATCAACACAAAAGATAAACCATGCGGCCATACCAAATTTGATATGCTATAGTGTATCAATATTGAATAATTGTACCAATCTCTAACATCCAACTTAACAACAGTTCAATTCAAACTTCAAACTAATTGTACCAATCTCTAAACTATTACAAAAACACAAAATACATAGTAGTAGCAGCTTGTACCAATCTATACAGAAATCAAGAAGATATCAAATAAAACACAAAATTTATAGTAGTAGCAGCTTGTACCAATCAGTATGTGGATTTGATTGAAATATTACAATTATACATGCCAATGCAGAAGAAGAAAGTCATCCACAGATTCATTAACTTGGGGACAATTTATACAGAAACCAATGACCTCTAACAAAATGAAATTAAGCAAAAAAGAAGCAATAACAAACCAGTGTCTAGTTCTTTACTACTGTTAACTTTTGAAGAAAATAAAAACATATAGTGCCTTGAAATTAACCTAATGCAATAAGCCAAGAAACCTAATGCAATTTACCTAAATGAAATTAACCTTCTGGCGATGTAGGAGCAAAATCATGAAATAGATTAAACTTTAAGTCTTAAAGTCTCATAACTCAGAACCAAAAGCAATAGAGCAAAAGTGCAAAACCAATTATCTAATACTCTATGAAATTGTTTTAGAAATCAGAAGATATCAAATTGTCAATATGTGTCACGCATGTGCAACCAATTATCCAATAATCTATCATTTAATCACTTGAATGATACTAAACAGGATGTTGATGGTAGTGATGGAATAAAAGCGCATAACCAAAAGCAAAAATTTTGCTGCAACAAAAGAGAAGAAAAAGAAGGGAAAAAAGAAAATGAAGTACCAAAAGTGGTTGCACTGTCTCTTTCTCTTCCTGTCTTGCTTTCGTGGCTACCAGTTCCTTCCTGTCTTGCTTCGAGGAACAGAGTGGATGCGCCGGAAGAGGAGATCGAGTGGCGGAGGAGGAGATCAAGAGCACCGGCTTTATCGCCAAAACAATTGGGAACCATGAGATTGAGAGCACCAGCTTTAACCTGCAATACTCGTCGGAGGAGGAGATCGGAGTGGCAGACAGGCCGAGAGAGCGAGATTTGTGTGGGAGGGAGGTGGGGCGCTAGGGTTTTTGGTCTGGAGTAGCCAAATTTTTTTTTTATGTTATCATTTTTCCGTTAATACTCCGCTAAACGAAATATATTTTACGATTTATCGCCAAAAAAAAAAATGACGCATTACATCATATTGTCAATTAAAGCTGTAACGTTTGTGCGGTTTGTCGGAGAATACCGATATTTTCGAAAAAATGTCATTTTTTCGCCGAAATTTAAAAGCTTGATAGAATTTCAAGTTAATTGCTTACAAATGTGATTGCATTTCTCCTCATTCTTGTGAATTAATTTCTCAATTGGCTGTAAAAAACTAATCAAGATATAATAGAACCTTGTGACGTGGTGGAAATGTACCTCAAATTCCCTCCTTTGTTCCCCAATTTTGCAATTACTGATGATTGCGCTATATTTGTGTCACGAGAGAGTAAAGAGGAAGGAGTGTGTAGTATGGCAACTTTTAAATAGATAACAAATGGAGGTTGTTACTTTACATTATGACAGTAGAGAAACCCTTTGGAGTAGTTATTCACTTCTCACAAAAACCAACATAATTTTTGCCTTGAGTTTTCTGACAATCACTTTCTGGGTTCAATGGAAAAATAGGAATAATTGTATTTTAGGGATCTGAAGGGTGAATCTTTTGTTGCAATTGTTCATCAAGTTACAAATCTATTTATAATTTGGACAGATCTGGGGTGGAAGCAGGTTTGACAGATGTCTCTAATGATATTTTCCGCTTCTTAATGGAAAAATCAGAGAGGATAGAATTTGCCAACTCAAGCTGGTACAGATACAATCTCAAACCATGTTATAGTAGGAGCCGGTACAAGACAGACTGGAAGCAGAAACAACACAGCTCAGGAACCAGAACTGGTAGTATGGGAACTGAAGAAGTTGCTGATGCCTCTGATGAAGATTTGTTGGACTGAGTTTTTTTCGTTTGTTTTTGCTTCTACGTCTGCTGCTTTGTATGGCTGGGTGTAAACAGCTGGGTTTGTTTTGGAGAGATTTAGTTTTTTAGTTTTTTTCAAGGAGATAGGTTGACTCTAGTTTACTTTTCTTTGGTTTTTTGGTTCTTTGTTAACTGCTGTAGAGTCATCGATTTGTGACTGAAACTTCTCTTGTTAGTCAAGTCTGGATCCTTTTTGGATTCTTAGTTTCAAAAAAAAAAAAAAACAAAAAACAAATGGAAGTTATTATATACATAATTTCTTTTTATTTTATTCATTGAATTGATTTATCAAACTTTTTCCTCAGCCGACCTATACTTTCTCCCGGGACTGTAAGGTTAGCAGAGTGTCAACTTTTGATCCGGACCGTTTGATCTAATCTTGACGATTAAAATTTTTCGGGCCTATAAATCTGGTATTATGTACGGGGTTTCCATTAATCGTTGAGATTAAATCTAACGGTCCAGATCAAAGATTGGCACTCTATGAGTTGCTTTCTCCTCAGCCGGCCTGAAGCACGAAATACCATACCAGATTATAGAGTAAATTTTTTTGGAGATCACTAAAATTTATAGGTTGTCCACTTTTAATCACTAAACTTTAATTTGTTATTCTGGAGCCATCAAAGTTCAATTTTGTCCGATTTTGATCCCTCTGTCACAATCCCAATTACTCCCATCTAATTGATAACGTTAGGATAGAAAGTTTGTGTTCTGAATCAAATGCTCCTCTTTCCTCTTTATCCCCTTCGTGAACTTTCTTTCTCAGAGAAGCATCTCTATCTCTATCTCCTCTCGATCTCTACATTACCAAACCCTAGCCGATCTGAATCATACCCACAGCTCTCTCAATCTCTAACCTTATTGAACTCTCTCATCTCATCTCAATCTATAATCTCTATATTTGTGCCAACCTTCTCCTCTTGTCTCGATATTCTTCTCTCTACCAAAGTCTAGTTCTTCCCTTCAAGAAGCAGTCTCTCTAACAAGGCAAGTTCATACAATGACGCATGAGGCACCCCTTCTCAGTTGCTGAGGTCGAGGCTGTTGTAATTGCTGTTGAAGGAATGTGTTAGTACCAGAACGAGAACCTACCTCCTTTGTCAAATGGGATATCGAAACACAACAATTTTAAGTTTAAATAAACCATGTTAAGTGCTTTAGTCAGTGAAGGAGAGCATATAACCTCATACCAGTATTCAACGAGCTTAAACCAATCATTAATCAAGGAAAAGTAAAAGATATATCATGCTTCTCATTTGAATAGCTTAACCCAAACAAGCAAACATAATGTTAATCAGACAAGAAACCCTCGGCTTAGACTTTCTGCACGAAATGAATTTTATAACTTTTCCTACTACAGTCCTAACAGTCATGAAATTGGATAAGCTTATTTTTTTTATTTCATACAGTCCTTTTTTCCTTTTTTTCATCTTTTATTATTTGTTACTGTATGCAGGACAAATTGGGCTAATTGTATAGTCGGAGAGCTTAATTAAGTTTAATTGTATAATGTGGAAAAATGGAACAATCTTGTATCATAACAAAACAACAACGACGACTGGTACAGATCAGGTACCAGCCAAGTAGTATAACAAAGCGGCATAAATCAATTCCATACCACATTTTTTAAATGAAAGATTGTAACAGAAAGTAACAAAGTAAGTCAAGTGAAAAATACAATTACTTATATACCAGTATGCATACAATAAAAAATTGGGATTATAATTAATTACATACATCGATGCTGCCTACTACATGTTAAAAGAGACAAACTGAGAGAAAAGGGTCGAAGGAGGCAGGGTTTCGATGGGAGAGAAAGATCCAAAGAGAGGGTTGAAGGAGGTAAGGTTTCGGGAAGGAGAGAGATGGGTTTGGTTTGGTTTGGTTAGAGATACTCAAAGTAAGGGTTGAAGAAGAGACGAAGGAGATAAAAGAGGGTCATTTGATTCAGAACACAAATTGTCTACTCAACGTTATCAATTAGACGGAGAGTAACTGAGATTTTGACTGAGGGATCAAAATTGGACAAAATTGAAGTTTAATGCCTCTATAATGTCAAATTGAAGTTCAGCGACTAAAAATGAATAATGCATAAATTTTAGTGACCTCCGAAAAAATTTATTCTCAGATTATAACATATATCCTTGGAATATCAGCAATGACACGTGGGACCCGCTCTTCTTTCTCTCTTTTGTCCGTCTTTCTTTTCCCTGACCTCGCAGTGGAGCCCACCTAGGGATTTCTTCGCTGCCGCTCTCTACCGACACGTCGACACACCCTCCCTTTCTCCCTTCTCCCTTCTCCCTCCCCCTTCCCCTAGAAATATCGTCGGCGCCCCATCCCCTCAATCTTTGCGTCCTGAGCTCTCTCGCCTCCGACTCACGAGTCGCGAATCCCTTGCCTTCAACAGTTCAACCTGGCCTAGTTCCAGCTGCCTGCGTCAGTCTGAGGCGAGTTTATTAGACTCATATTGTCACAGTAAACTAAACCTTGCTTCCTTCTATTAGTTCGAGTTATGGAACTTATGGTCCCTGAAGATTATCAGTACCAGCATAAGTCTAGTGTTACCATTTGATTTACCTCGGATGAACTTTGTTCTTGTTTCTTACCAGCAGACACTTATACATACAATTATTTAATTAATTGTGCAGGGATTACTGAGCGAGGCAATGAGTTCACTCGAAGCTTCCAAGCAGTCTACCTTCACCACCACAGGCCTCGTTGTAGGCTATGCTCTCTGCTCAAGCCTACTTGCTATAATAAACAAATATGCTATAACAAAATTTGCATATCCAGCCTTGTTAACCGCTTTGCAATATCTAACATCAGCCCTAGGCGTTTGGGTCCTTGGCAAGCTAGGGTTTCTTTGCCATGATGCTTTTACTCTCCGAACTGCCAAGAAATTCCTCCCGGCTGCCTTCGTTTTCTACCTTGCTATATTCACAAACACCAATTTGCTAAAACATGCTAATGTGGACACATTTATTGTTTTTCGCAGTCTAACACCTCTTTTAGTTGCAATTGCAGACACTGCCTTTAGGAAACAACCTTGCCCCTCGAGGCTCACGTTTTTGTCCCTTTTTATAATCTTGGGTGGGGCCGTTGGGTACGTTTTGACCGATTCTGCTTTTACACTCACAGCCTATTCATGGGCTTTTGCGTATTTGGTCACAATTACAACTGAAATGGTGTATATCAAGCACATTGTGACTAATCTGGTTCTGAATACTTGGGGATTCGTATTATATAACAACCTTCTGTCCCTAATGATGGCACCCTTCTTTTGGTTTATAACTGGAGAGTACAGTGAAATTTTTTCTGAGATGCAATCAAGGACGGATGATTGGTTTCAATTTGACGCCTTTCTGGCAGTTTCGGCTTCTTGTGTGTTTGGGTTATTGATAAGTTTCTTTGGTTTTGCTGCACGAAGGGCAATTTCAGCAACAGCATTTACAGTCACCGGTGTGGTAAATAAGTTTTTGACTGTGGCAATAAATGTGATGATCTGGGATAAGCAATCAAATATGGCTGGCCTGGTTTGTTTGATTTCTACACTCGTGGGAGGGGTATTGTACCAGCAATCAGTAACTAAAAGTGTAAATGTACCAGTTACTGTGAACAAGGCAATTGGTAGTGATGATGGAGATGAGAAACAGCTTCTGGTTAAACAAAAAAGGGATTCTACTGTTTAAATTTTGGAGTTGTATTCAGTTTGAATCTCAAGCTAAGGTGTTGAAGGAAATTAGGGAATTAGTCTGAAAGGGGTAAGCTTGATGTATTTGTTTTTATTTGTTTGATTTGTTTAAACTTTTCTATTGTTTTCATTGCGACATATATTTCACGAATTGATGTCAAGTATCTAATTTTGAAAGGAGAAATATTTGATGTTTGTTATTTTGCCCCGGACTATTCATGCTGACCTGTAACAGTATAATCTTAGTTTGTTGGCTTCACCTGTTCTGGTTTATATTCACCAGTTACTGGCCTGTCACAGTATAGTTTTAGTTTGTTAGCTTCACCTGTTCTAGTTTCAAAAGCTCAGCCAACGAAACAGCTGAGTTTGAAATGCCGACTATACCAGTTATAACACATATCAGCTGCAGCCTGCAGATCAAAACATGACTGAAGCTTGAAATGCCGACTACACCAGTTATAACTTATATGTCCCTCTACTGGAAAACACAGTAAAAAAAAAATAATAAACAAGTTGAAAAAATGTAAGAGACAATTCTGCTCTATTCAGTTGTGAAGTTTCACATGTGATCAACGTTCTGTGCAACTAACAGAATAAGCTTCTGATCAATTTACTTATTCATTTTTTAGAGTTTGCCAGTTACATATAAGTTCATTATCCAAACAACAGTTTTGACACACGAAACGAGAACAAAGTCGCACACAGTAGGGCTGCATAACGTGCGAAACGGTCACGAAACCAGAGTGTTTCATTAACCGTTTCGTTTCGTTGACGAAATTAATTTTTAATTTTGTTAACCGTTTCGTAAGGACGAAACGATCGAAATTAACGAAATTTTCGTGATTTACACATGGACGAAACTGTTTTTTCGTTTCGTTAATCGTTTCGTCCAACCAAACGAAATCGTTTTATTATTTCGTTAACCGTTTCGTCCGGACGAAACGAAACAAAAAACGGATAAACGGTCTTCCGTTTGCAGGCCTACGCACACTCTTCTCCTCTGTTCCAAGTGCGTCTTCACAACTGAAACAAACGAAACAAAATTTTAGAAAAAGACTGGAAAAAAAAAGTTTATGCAATTTGAGCAGATATTTCTATAACACAACCAGAAATTTTGATTTCTTCCTATAATATTCTTAATTACATACAGCATAGTGCGTTGGTTCACGAAAATTTAAAATTTATTTTGCACTTCATGAATTAATTTGGGCCAATATGGATCTAATCTAAAAGCCCAATAATGGCCCGCCTAAGAATAGTTCCGACCTCTGTTCTAGGAAAGTGTATTCGGTGACCCACCTGAAAAAACCCCAAAACCCAGTAGTAAACCCTTCCTGGAACTGGAAACCCCTACAACATCAGTTCTTCTCTTCTTTGAAAGCAAACATGGCGCAAGAGGATCTTAGGATTTGTCTCCCGCCTCTCGCGCAAGATGATCAATTTTACACAGAGAAAAAGGTGTGGTTTGGTTCTTAAATATGTGTGTGTTTGTATCAGTACTGTACTACAGCAATGTGATAAGACTTCATAATAGATAACTGAAGAGATGGATTCTGTATAACTGATATGATTATTATTCATTATCACACTGAGCTGGTATAGTATCATATTTCATGTGTAGTAGTCCATACAATTTATTGTTGATTTCATCAGTAGCTAATAATTTTGTTTTCTGTCCATTTAATGTAGAGATTATCAGATTCTAGAGGCTTGAGATATGAATTTATGCTGCCAGTTTCTCTCTCTTCTGATGAAATTACCAAAGTATTTAATCAGATAATTCATACCGCCCGACTAATCCATATGGACGAGGTACTATTTCTACTATGCAAAAGACCATAATTGTTTTTTTTTTGTTCTTTTTCTTTTTCTTTTTCAATTTGTTGTTCCATCAAGCTAATAATAATGCATTATTCTACTGTCAGATAGAGCTTTATTTTGTTGAGGATGAAGAATTTGGTCCATTTAGCCCGAGAAATGAAATTGGATCCCTCAATTTAATTCTAAGAAAAATAGATTGTCTACTCCGTACTGCTAGTCAACAGGCAATACAAGTTCTACAAGATCTGAGAAGTATAACACTTTTAAAACTGAGCTCAGTAGGGACAAATAGTGAAGCTGTGGATCAAATGGTGATTGATGAAAGTTTAAATAATACGGAGGAAGACAATATTTTGCTTACATGGGCTGAGAATAATGGAGTTCGATCGAGGTTGAATATTGCACGTATGTTTTTTTTTTTTTAATACATTGCTACTTGTGAGATATTTTATTGTGTACCCATAAGATGCTGAAAGTATGATTTTTCTACTTGGCTCAAAGTATGGTTTTCACCCCCTAAGAACACAGAAAGACCACCAATACCCATACAGTACTAAACAAATCTGATTTACTCCTGTCTTCCCGATTATTGTTTTCAAAATGCTGAATTAATCGTCCTTAATTCTGTCAATAGTTGGGGGAGGAAAGAGTTACAGTTGGTACTCAAATAGAAATTAGAAAGGTGAAGAATTACAGTATTTTCCATTGTTTATAGGTCGTTTCATATTTCATTTAGTCAGGTTGCACATTATATATTAAAGCTTTAGTATTTGCATCCATGAAATTTCTGTTTTGTTAGGGTGTGCTGAAGTGTCTTAAGTAATTATGCATTTAGGCTTTAAAGGAGCTGGAAGAGGTTTGATAGCTTCAGATGATTTATCTGTTGGAGATGTGGCACTTGAAATTCCAGAGTCATTAATCATTTCTGAGGACCTCATCGTTGGGTCAGATATGGTATGTTTCAACCACAATCAGTTTCTTTTTCTTTAAGGCACTTCATGTTCTGTTAATAGGATTGCTGGTTCCTATTTTCAATCCTTTTTGTGTATATAATGAATTAGTAATGCAACCGCTGCCCCCTTGTCATGTATACCATTTCCTATGGTATCAGCTATGTCTGCAATTACTATTTTTGTCTTTCCTTGTCAGCTTCATTACTGTGGCTTGTGATGAGCAATGTGAATGATCCCCAAAATCCAATAAACCACCTTAGTTCTTTTTTTTTTTCTGCCAAATATTAAGTTCAGAGGGTTATCATGAAGTCCCCCCTCCCCACAACCCAAAACAGCCGCTTGTGATTTTTTAGGCAGATGTTTTCTGTGTATGCATGCAGAATTACAGATAACCATATGATCTGTAAAATGCTATCATACTGTCATAATTAGCCCTACATAAAGTAGCAAAGCATCATCAAGACTCCTGCTGCTACTAGTCAACCCACCTCAACATTTAATCGAGTAATTGTTTTAGTTCACAACAAAAAAACTTGTGAATAAGGCAGTTAGCATTTTTGGGGTAACAAAGAACATTAACAACACAGGGCACAGGGTTGGAATAGGGTTTGTCTCAATTTTTTGTTTCTTTTGTAGTACAATGCAATTAAGGATTTGGAGATTATGACTTCTGACACAATGTTGACTCTCTGGACCATGCAAGAGAGATTTAAGCCAGATTCAAAATTCAAGATATACTTTGACACACTTTCTGACAATTTTTTTACAGGTATTGTTGTTGCCTTTTTCTATATACTTAATTACTTGTATTGTTTAGTAAAAGGCTTAAATTTTAGATACTTAATTTCACAGGTCTCAGTTTTGGAATAGAAGCACTTGCTGCGCTAGAAGGAACTCTTCTTTTTGAAGAATTAATGCAATATAAAGAGGTTATCTATCTGAATTTTCTCTAAATGATGGTCTGCTGAAACCTCAAAATATTCCTTATGCCCTCCCTATACACCATTGAGAGCTTCTCCCTTTATCTAAAAAAAAAAGTTGAAATGACTATTGACCTCCAAGAACAACCATTTATTGCTCATCCATGGAGAGCAAAAAAAAAAAAAAAGGGCTGGAGGTTGGTAATTTTCCAGAAATGTACAATGTCTGTAAGTTTTCTGATTCTTTCCCTTCTTTTTCAGCATCTGAGGCAACAATATGACATGTTATTCCCAATGCTGTTCTCTGATTATCCCGACATATTCAAAAAGGAAATTTATACATGGGATAGATTTCTTTGGGCTTGTGAGCTTTTCTATTCTAATAGCATGAAGGTTGTCTTTACGGATGGAAAATTGAAGACTTGTCTCTTACCTGTTGCCGGTCTTTTAAATCACTCAGTTAGTATCTCGACTTGAATATTTTCTTAGTTTTCGAAACTTTTGCATAAACATCTTAAAATTCAAGGTCTATTACCTGTGGTATAATATGAAAATTATAATTGGGATTTGGGAGGACATGTAAGTTTGAAGTTCTTATACCAACCACTGCTTTTGCTCTTTTAAAAATAGAAAGGCTTCTCAAGGGTGTTTTGTCAGACAATTATGATGATGTGGAAAATGTTATGGAACAGCATTATTAATTTGTCTGTGATGTTAATTATTTTTTTTTTTTACAGTTATGTCCTCATATTCTTCATTATGGCCGAGTGGATCCGACAACAAGATCTTTGAAATTTCCTTTATCAAGACCTTGTGAAAGAGGACAACAATGCTATCTAAGCTATGGAAGCTATTCTTCTTCTCATCTATTAACATTTTATGGATTTATCCCAAAAGGATATAACTATTACGACTTCATCCCTTTAGGTGGGTTTAAGATCCTTGGTAATTACCACGGAATAAGATAATAATGTTTTACTTGTAATTTTCTAGATAGTAAAGTGAAAGGAGGATTAACTTAGCTAAATGGTTTTTTAAAAATGGTTCTATGAGTTGATCTTCAGCTCTGTTAGTAAGATGTATGGCTGCTTTTCCTTGTTAGGAGTCACTGCACTCTAAAATCATCATTGCGAGGGTCTTATTTTGTATAGGAAACCAAATCTCAAGATGACATTATTGTGTACTCATGCGGTTCATGTTTTCCTGGTGAAAAGAATCTTTTTTTTTGTTAGTAAACCTTTCAATGTTCTTTTCATGTATAGATTTTGATGCTGCGGATGGTGACAGCTCAGCAAAGAGTCAACACATGGTACGGAGGACACAGCTTTCAAAATCTAATGGGTCACATACCTACGGTTTACCTTATAAATTAATTGTACATCTCCGAAATGCTTTGAGTTGTGCAGATCTCACGGACTCTGCTTCAGATGTGAGTTTCCTTTGTGCAGATTTGCTTAGTTCTAAAGTATCAGATCTATTAAATTAATGTAATTTTTTTTCTTAATCTCGCCAGGGAAAAGAAACTGATAGAGAAGTGCTGGAGGCAATATTATCCATTTTTAATCCCATGCTTGAAGAATTAGGTCCATCTGATGGTCCAGCCTGGTATGTTTGTAAAAGTCAAACAGTAGAATGTATTTTCACTAGTTAAGTTTGGGAGGAATAATTTATCGTCTAACCCTAAAATGAAGGAAAATCAAAAATCACATATAGTTTGCGAAATGAGAAATACCACATTTGCTCTTTAATAGCATGCTGTACATAACCTACGACAACCAAAGTGTATCCCCGAAATTCTTCTGGCTGGCAGCATACAAAGATGGAGGTGGCAGTTTGGACATCTTTTGAAGGAAATAGAGAAGATAGGGGGTATAAAAAGAATGTTCATGCTTTTTGGGGAACATTCTCTATTACCACTATTTTGTTTGGCATGTGCAAATTTTTCAATTTACATGCCCACATGATAATTTGACCTTCAATAGGTGTACATGTGGGATTGACCCTCCAGCTACTTTTAAACTTATTTGTTTATTTATTTTATTTTTTTTATTTCATTCTTTTTCAGGGAAAGCAGCAGCTGGGATGTAAAGCTAGCCTTAGAATTTAAAGAGCTGCAGAGAATAATAATTTCTTCTGTCGTGGCTTCTTGCAATTCTGGCCTTGAGTTGCTGCAACTCTAGTTACTGTAACTGTATCGCTTGTTTTCTTTAGGTATACCCACTAATAACAGGAAAGGAAAAGAAAAAGTTCATTGTACCAATCTATTCCAAAACAGTTGTATAGCTGCTATTCATGGTATACCAGTATAATAGGAGGATCCAACATTTTAGAGGGTATATCATATTAAAATCAAGTGTATTATATGTAACCTCATCATAGATGCAAGCACGAAAGTCGTGTCGCAATTAAGGGATATTTTAGCTTTTTTTTTTTTTATCGACATGCAAAAAGATTTGTATATTTTTAGGTAGACTTGATTTGTTCTTATTGTGAGAAGCATGTTTTGGCTAACTTAAAGCAACATTTAAGCTAATTTCTTGAAATGGATTGGCATCATGGGACCCTGTATGACTAGAAAATAAGGTAATATGAATTTTTTGTTGTAGTCTAATAGAGATTTTATTGAACACAGGGTCGTGGGCCACTTTTGATGGTCCTGCATTGAAGAAATTTTTTGGTCATTCCAATCAATGTGTAGCATATTATGTGTTCTCCACAATAAAATGGCAGGTTATTTCATGGAAATTGAAGGTTAGTGTGATATGTCTTTGCAATAATATTTTTTTTAAAAAAAAAATTCTTAATTTAAGTTGAGGGAACATTTATTTTGTGGGAAAACATAAAATTTTTACATTTAATAAAAAAAAATTTGAATGGCACATGAGGCAACTAAGATTCGATCCCTAGTTGCTGATGCGTAATGTGTTTGACCGAGTATAATTTATAAAGATCACATAAATTGAAAAGATATGCGAAATTGGACATGGCGTAGCTGCCACTATGAGAGGATATTATATCACAACTCCAAATGGGATGCTGATGGTTCTGCACTTGGATATTACATCCATCACTTTCGTTCTTTTGCCTTCTTATCGCCAAAATTTAGGTATCATCTGTTTGTTCCGGTTAATGATAAACCAAATTCTATATGATCAATAAAAAATTATAATTAGTTTCCTTGTTTAGTGCAATAGTGGATAAATGATAAGCCCATGTATGATATTGTTGATATGTTACAAAGCTATTCTTCTTCTTATTGATTGCGAGCCATTTGTTTTCACTTCTTTTTTTTTTATTTCACTAAGCTTTTCTCTCAACTTTCAAATGTTATTATTCCTGCTGTTTCATCTTACTTTCAGTATTTGTTTGCTTTCTCTTGATAATAGTTTGGATGGACCAACCAACCAACAGCTAAATAAGCCAATGGCATGGGTGTTATCTCACTTTCGGCTAACCATGCAATTATGGACATTTTATGCTTCTTTATCTCGACATTCTCTCCATTGACACAATTATTTGACACGACGAACTGTCATCTGGTTGAGGGAAATCGAGTCACACCGGTCTGAGACAACTCACAACTGGACAGGATTTTTATAAATTTAGTGGTTCGGGAACCCTGTATTTGTTGTGATATGGCCCCACGTACAACGCAGTTGATGGCCCTGCCGAAACTCCTCACAGTCCCACCAATAGTTTCGACAAAAAAGTACATAAATGATTGTGACCTTTGAATGATCAATTTACAATTAAATCTCAACAAATTTGGTTGAATTAAGAATGTATATAAATTTCTATACGTTTCATGTTTTTTGTATATGAAAAGTGAATTACAAACCATTTAAACCATTAGAAACATAGTTACTCAAAAAAGTTAAGGGACTTATCTGATATCAATTTCTAAAGATATAGTATACTCATATTAAGAAGCACATTATTTGGATCATAGAAAGAGTGTGTTGATGCAGCTATGATCCTGTTTTCCTTTTTAATCTCTTTTTTTTATTTTATGAAATATCTCCAATGTGTTTTAATGTTTAAAAATACCAACTTTCAGGTGCTTTAATATTTCAGATTTTTCAAAAAGGTAGTCTTTAGAGAAGAAGCTCTTATCACAAATTATGAAGAAGAAATTGTTTAAAACAATTTTTATAATGTACTTCTTTTGTATAAAAAATATATATTTGTTGTATGCAAGTCATATGATCACGATTCTTTGAATAATCAAATCCTTCTTTGTTGTAGAAAATCCTCAACTTGATTCTGTATTATAAACAAAAAGTCAACAGGAAATATGTAATTTAAAATTCAAAATGTAAATGAGATAATAATAAAGTTAATTCGTAAGTTATTGAATGCAACAAGTCGCTACATTTTTAAGCTTTTAAAGTTGAAAAAACTAATTGAATCTTTTGTATAAAGTAATGATTTGGTACAGATCATCATTGTCGAAATAAAAAGCTGTTGATATAATATGAATCATTTATACTATTTGCTATCATGGTTGATAGATCATCATTTAACACCTTTTAATTTTTATTTATATATTCTTTTTCTCCGCAGGTTAGTGTGTTATTCAGGGTACACAAATTGGGCAATCGAATTATTTCCGCTACCAAGAATTGCTTAAAAAAAAAAAAAAAAAATTGCGCCTCCCACCAGCTTGTAATTGGCGGGGGTTTTAACAGCCGTCCATCTCTGTCGGCTATTTTTTTTTTCCTCTCGCACAACAAACAACAGAGAGAGAGAGAGAGAGATCTTTTACTACAGAGAGCTTCTTCTATTACGCTTTAGCATTCTCCCCGTTGTTTTCTTCTCTCTCTTCCGACGAGTTGTATACTTGAATTCCTTCTGTTTGGCTTTGCTTTTGTTTTATTCGTACTTAATTAGGTGAAGGAGGAGAAAGAAATTATTTCTTAACCAAACAGGAAAAGACTTCAATAAGAGCTGCTTTGAGCTTTTTATTATGGCTGTGGTGAGTACCTTCGACCGGTGGGAGAAAGATGTATTCTTTTCAGCAGCTGAAGAAGTGCAAGAGTCATCTGATATGTTAGTATCTTTTCTTTTTATTAAAATTCTTCGTTCTTTTAATTCGTTTTTATGATAACTTTGAAAGTTTTGGTCTTTGGGTATATTGTCATTTGAGGTTTCTAGCTGGTAGAGTATATCTTTGTTTTTTCTGTTGGGGAATTTTAGCTGAAGTTCTCTTGGAATTTCTTTTCTTTTCTTTTCTTTGCCTGTGATTTGGATAGGACCTTGTATTGAGAATTAAGTTACCATCCTTATTTACTGTGAATTTTGGTTTGCAATTGTTCAAACTTTCTATTTCAAGTATTTGGGGAATTTAATTTTGTAAATTAGCAGTTTGAACAGTCCCTATCATAAAATAGAAAATAGGGTAATTTCCACAGTCGTTTTAATATTCTTGAAACTTTATTTTAACAAATCATCCTATTGAGATAAGAGAATTTACAGTTTTTCAATGCTTAAACTTAGTAAAGTAACATTATTTCTTTGAATTTCAGAATGGAATCATTGTATAGAACCTGGCAACATGATTGTACTAGGGGAATCTGCTCTGAAGAATTAGAAGAATTGCAACGAGAGCTACAAGCAGCTTTAGGTACTGCTAAGTGGCAGGTAAACACAATTATTTACACATAAACCCGCAAAAAGTTGATTTTATGCTTTGATCTGGCAACAAGAGTCAGAATAAGTTTGATCGTCTAGATAAATAAGCCTTTCAAAAAGCCATTTCTGGAAAATTAACTTTTTGTGCCTGTTTTTTCTCTCCATGAAGGGAGAAAATGATGGTAAAAGGCCAGAAAGTTTACATTCTTTCAGTTCAGTTTAGTAAGCCCCTCTGGTGTAATGTGATTTTGCCATTTGGGTATATGAGCAAACTGACCGAACTGAGGTAGTTTAGTACTAAATTATTGAAGTAAATGCATGCGAAAGGACTTTAGAAGCACCTTATGCAAATTTTCTTTTTCTTACATTTTAAAGCAAATATTGGAGCCAGTGCATACAAAGTATTTTGAATTTCCTCACTCATTGTCCATTCCATCCCTAAAATGTGGGCTTATATATTGTCCAATGCACAGTTGGATTTTGAGCTATTGCTAAATGGTAAATGCACACTTGACTATCAGTCTTTTTTCTTTTTCTTTTTTTTTTTTTTTGCTTTTTTTGGGAAGTTAGCAAAATATTGTTGGGAGTATTTAGGGGATGAAAACCTTGGATAAGTATAATAATTTTGGAAGCATTGGAGCTGATTTATCCCAATTCCTTTTTACTGCCTAAAGAGAGAGTACTTCTATCAGTTTAACATAGTGATTTTGTTTCCAAACCTGCTTATATAGGCTTCCCCTTTTAGGAGTCTTTTCGTAAGTGAATTTATACTGAGAAAGGGAAGAACTATCCTATTGGAAATTTTGGCTTTTTTAAGCTTGTATCTTACATTTTGTCTCTTCTTTGTTTTCAGTTGGAACAATTTCAGCAAGCAATTGATATGAGTCATGAAAAATACTCATCAGAAGAGGGTACCATTTCTAGACGTAGGCAATTTGTATCAGTGATAGAGAATCAAATAAAAAGAGTAGAGATTTCATTAGCAAATATTCTTGCAAAAGAAGGAAAACCATCTTTTACTTGGGTTAAATTGGAAGAAGGCGAGAGAGATGACCTTATTACCTTTCTCTCCTCAGACTCATTGTCCTCTAAAAAACCAGAGAGAGCAGCAGAGACACTGAAGGAGGTTCCTTGTAAGAGAGAGGAAAATGTTATTATTCAGATTGAGAGTTTGAATGGAGAACCTGAAGTGGTACATGATGGTTACAGGGCGAGTTCAATTGGTTATTTAAGAGGATTTGAAGCCCAACCAAGGGTCAAATCATTTAAAAACAATAACTTGAGGGTGGAGGATGAATTCCCAAAGCGAAAGAATTTATTTTCAAATTATGTGAACTTGAAAGGATTTCCTTTTTTTTCCCAGGTAGTATGCTTTCTTATTGAGCTGACTGTACCAATTGAGTTTTACCAGTAACAGCTGTTTGCAGCAAC
This sequence comes from Rhynchospora breviuscula, assembly GCA_027562975.1. NCBI lineage: Eukaryota > Viridiplantae > Streptophyta > Magnoliopsida > Poales > Cyperaceae > Rhynchospora > Rhynchospora breviuscula. The sequence continues at coordinate 32,773,303 of CM050399.1, forward strand.
TACAATTTTTTCTTTCTTTGAAGGTCAGTCGGCAAAAAGCTGGCGACAGAAATTTTGTTAAAAAAGAAAATAATTACAACCACTGGCGAGGTAAATAAAAAACAATGCTACCCACCTAAAGTTAAAGCCACATTGACCCTATCCCGTCATCAAATCCTCCGTCTCAACCTACATTGCACCGACTACCAATTAACAAGCATAGGTGATAAAGTATCGACAATTTTAAAATGATGGAAGGTATACTGGTATGGACTGGTCCCGACGACCTGACCAGTATGAACCTGTAACTAGTAGGAACTGATATATGGCAGTATGGCTGTACTGTACTTGTATTTTATCAAATGCTAATTCAAAAGGCATGTATTGCTTTCTTTGCAGTTTCTGCATGAACAGTTAAAACCAGCTCACAGCAATACCACCTAATGGCACTAAACCTGTACCAATTGTTTTATCTGTAGAGGTGTACTACATTGAGCGAAAGGAGTAGAAGCTGTTTCTACAGATGGAAAGAGAGTGTGAAAAGTTCAAATTTGCAAGCGATTTATGGTAGAAGTGATGGTACCATTCAAAACAATTTCCAACCAAGGAGGTCAATTCGAGTCACTTTTTTGCTTTTGTTGAGCATTGTTCTTATCGGTGAGTTGTATACTTGACTTAATTGAGTCTAAAAGAATAGTATATTTGTTTAGAAATATTATAATTTAATAGCTGTAATAGGCTAATAGCTGATGAGGTTTCTAAATTGTGATGAAAAAAGCATAATTATAGCAGTTTAACAGACCAATAACTCCAAAGAAAAAAGATTTCAGGGTCAATTTTGTAAAAGATGAACCCGGATCTATTATCATACCAGTATAATAAAGCAAAATAGCCGATATGATTATGTCATCTTAGAATTATCATGCCAATCTGATATAATCTTTCTGGTATCTCATCCTTTTAATTTATTCTATGGACCGTTCTGACTAATTACCGACTTAGCATGAAAATTCTATGATTATATTCTTTTTGGGCCTGAATTAAGTACCTTTATCCTTCCATAAAATAAAGATAAATCATCTGTGGACCGTTCTGACTAGTTACCAACTTCACATCTCTTGTAATCCTAAGATAGTCGCCCGCTTTGTGCCTTTTCTTTTCTGGATCAATATCAACCTTCATAAAAATAATTAATGCCTTTTTTATTGTTCTTTGAAAAATTTGTTATATTTTGCAGTGCCATTTCTTATTTATGCAAATTGATCGAGTAACGTTCATTCGGTGTTTGTTGAAGCCAATTTAACTGGAAGACTGAGAATTAGATGCTGGTGTGCCTTTTGCAGTGTTGAATCTTTATGTGCTAAATGTACATCAGTACATATGAGAAGGGCTACAAGTTCAACTCAACTTGTTATAACGTGAATAGATAATATTTGTCCTCAATTTTGTCTATCTTTTTTTTTTGTTAGTATATACATTATTAAATTTAAGTATGAAAATCATAATAAATCCTTGCAACATAATGTATCCAAGAACTGCGCCAGTTAACCTTCTAATTATGAGTTCGATAACTTAACTTCTACAGCAGCAAAGATAAACAAGATCCTAATTATTGTGTTAAATTAACACCATGCTTCAGCAATAATCCCCAGAATTTAGAAATCTGACAGATTTTTCTGAATCAGACGACAATGTGCGACAGCAATTCATGGAATTTAAACCCAAAGAACTTCATACAAACAACATCAAGAAACGAAAACGTGAAAATTAAAAGAAATTAACAATGGTATAACTAAAGTACTGAGACATTTCATTTCAAATTCAAAACACACTGGTACATGAAGTACTTAAAACGCAAACAACGATTGAATTGAAACGGCTCGAACCCTAATTACATGCCCCACAAGTGGACAAACCCTAACCCTAGATCTAACCACCAAACCCATACAAGGTCCTTCCCTGGCGCTTGAGCGCATACACCACGTCCATGGCCGTGACAGTCTTCCTCCTCGCATGCTCAGTGTAGGTCACAGCATCACGAATCACATTTTCGAGGAAGATCTTGAGCACGCCACGTGTCTCCTCGTAGATCAACCCACTGATACGCTTGACGCCACCACGACGCGCCAATCGTCGGATCGCTGGCTTGGTGATGCCTTGGATGTTGTCTCTCAGCACCTTCCTGTGGCGCTTAGCGCCGCCTTTCCCCAAACCCTTGCCTCCCTTGCCTCGGCCTGACATTTTCGACGCGAATAATTTTGAGCTAGGTTTGAAATTTGGGATTCCGTACTTTGAAAATGAAATTTTGGTGAAGAGGGAATGGGTTTGGGGGGAGAGTTTATAAGATTTGGGGAACGAGGTTGGACCGTTGGATTAGAGGTCGATCCGTGGGTTTCTCCAAATTTTGGGTAGTGGCCGTTGGATCGGAAATACTTGAATGCGATTGGTGTAAAAGAGTGCATTCGGATCGATATCTTCGTTCGATGGGAGTCTTGGAGAGCGATCCGTAGGAGGATTTGTTTCTTGGACATTTTGCCGTGAATCCTCATCCCGTCCCGCGCGGGACGGTGCAGCGGACAATTCCCACCGTCCGATCCGATTGAGACGGTTATCATTTTTCGGGCCTTACAATCCGGTATTTTCTAGGGACCATCCAGATTAGATCGGACGGTGGAAAATGATGCGCAGGACGGTGCAGCGCGGGAGGACATCTCGTTTGTTTTGCCGTTGGATCAGAAAACCTAGCATCTTATTGTGGTAAGAAAGGACATCTGTATCGATGGCCCCTTATCTGAGAAGGTTCATAGAGTCATTAATATTTTTAATTAATATTTTTTCAGAACAATTAATATTTTTATAGGATAATTAATTATTTTTTCCATAACTGCTAGTAACATTTTTTAGGACGATTAGTTTTTTTTTTCAGGTCAATTAGTTTTTTTTTTCCGGATCAAACATTTTTTCTAGAACAATTAACATTTTTTAGGACAATTAGTATCTTAAACTAGAACAATTAGTATTATTTTGTAGAACAGTTAGTATCGTAATATAGGACAATTAGTATTATTTGCTGGAACAATTAAGATATATATTAAGACGATTAGTATCATTATAGGACAATTAGTATTATTTTCTTGGACAATTAAGATATATATTAGGACAATTTTGTATCATAATATATGATGTCAAGAGCGAGGGGGTGAGCAAGTGTTGGATGAAAGGTAGTGTCTAAATCGTGTAGTGTCCTACTTTTATGAAATAGACACGACATGTAAATTTTTTAGATACGGAACGACACGAGACACGGCACGAAAGACATGACGCGTATTACAGACACGCCAAATACAAAAATAGAGACATACATTAAGCATTACAGAAAATGTGATAGATTTTCTCTTTTATGTACATGCTATATATTTTTTCCATAAATCTCGCCCAATATTATTTATACAAATAAAGCATTTTTTAACTGTTAGAATTACTAATGAAAGATTGATATATTCGGATCTTGATTAGTAGATGATCGAAGGTATAATTTATTTTAGTTGAATTTAATTAGTTTTTATATTATAATTTTATAAGTTTGAAAAGTATACTAAAATTAAGTTAGTAACTCCGTCTATATTTCTTCAAACATAGCCTATCCCAAGCCCGAAAAATGGAGGGATATTATAAAATTTAAAAAAATTTCCACATCATAATTAAAAATAAAAAATTAATCTATATTTTTAATTCAATTGTAAAGCATGTCAATTTTCTTAATTTTTGACATATTTTATCCGACATGATTTTTAAATTCTGAAAACAAATTATATTCATGTTAAAAAGTTAAACGTGTCTGAACACGTCACGACACTATTTAGGTTCAGATCCATTTTAGTATTTCAAATTTCTTTGAAAATCAATTCTTCGGAATCGGATCTAGGTTTTTACATTTTGTTTGAAATCAATTGTACTGATCAATTGTTCGAAATCAGATCTATATTTTTTTACATTTAGCTGCAGTATATGAGTGAAAATCGGATCTAGGTTTTTTTACATTTAGTTGTAGCATATTATTCACTCAGTTTTTCATGTGTTTATTTATATGTATATAGAAGATTATTTAATTATATAAACTGTCAACTTGACCTTCATTGCAATTGCTATTGCCACCAGCTTCATCTCCATCGCAATCGATAAGATGGCTTCGTCTACATCAGTAATATGATTTTATTCAAGGTATTGATCTCAATTCTCATGAATTTTGCTTTGACATTTGAAATAGATTCTCAATCTTTTGAATCTTTTAGATCCAATCAAGGATATACTATGAGAGTATATATCAAGATGATGCATTATTAGTATAAGCTAGTAAATATATAGTATAAGGGAGTATATTGCAAGATGATGTATGCGATCCAATTGAAATTTTTCTTAAATCATTCCCATAAAGTAGAATTGTGATAGGAATTAGGTGAGAGAGAGTAAATTATATTTTGGAAATGAGTATATAATATTGAATAATGACTATTGATTTTTGTAACTGTGTAGTTAGCAGTGTAAGTACTTCACAACAAAGGAGTAAATTATATTTTCGAAAGGAGTATATAATATTGAATAATGGCTATTGATTTTTATAACTGTGTAGTTAGCAGTGTAAGTATTTCACAACAAGGAAGTAAATTATATTGTGCAAAGGAGTATATAACATAGAATATTGGCTATTGATTCTTGTAATTGTGTAGTTAGTACTGTGAGTACTTCGCAACAAGGGAGTAAATTATATTTTGGAAAGGAGTGTATAATATTGAATAGTCGCTATTGATTGTTGTAACTGTGTAGTTAGTATAGTAAGTAATTCACAACAAGGGAGTAAATTATATTTTGGAAAAGAGTATTAATTAATGTGTAAGGGAGTACATATCAAGTTTTATGTATCCTGAATTTATATATAAATTTTATATATTATCTTTTTTTTTTATTTCAGGTCATGTCATCTATATTGAAAGTTGTTAGAAAAGAAATAAACAATAAGAAGAAGTGGATTTCCATTGACCCGTTTGACCTGGTAATTTAATTTGATATATACATCATTAGATAATTGTTATGACAATGGAAAGGAATCACACATACTTACTTTCATATGTTTTCTATATGCAGAGAGCATTATCTACTGGTTATGTTTCCTTTATAAACCGAACAAATCCTGATCTTCTGGGCCCCACTTTTGATAAGTCTGATTTTCTCTTTGTTGTGTCAAGCAACAATGTTCAATGGTGGATGTACATTTTTGATAAGAAAGCCAATTTGGGCGAAATCTATTGCACAACAGCGGAGGTAAATGCCTTATTGGAGAAGATCGAATCAGATCTCAAGTACATCAAGGCTTTTCTTGTTTGGCGCGCATTAGGCGATCAAAGGTGGAATGACATGGGATGTGCCTGGGCTGAGAACATCCCACAACAAGTTAGAGCAGAAGACAGTGGTCTGCTCATACTGAGGATTCTCATTTGCAAGTTACTTAACAAGCCAGTACCATCTTCTCATGTAATTTACATAAAGGATTATGTATTTGTTAATGTGAGATTAGATAAAGGAAATAAGGGATCTTTAAGTAGCATGTTGACAACTTGTAATAAGTACATTGGATAAGGAACATACTGTAAGTACTATACAATTAGGGAGTAAATTATAAAATGTATTGAATGAGGTATTTGTTTTATTTATTGTATTGTTAAATATTAGGTGATGAATACATTCATTAAGGGAGTATATATTCTAAAATTGGACAATTGTATGTTTTGTAGATTAATGTTACTGATGATAAGCGTGTTGCTTACCGGCTATTATTAGATCCTATTAATGAAGTGAAGCCTAAATTCAGAAATGCGAGTGAATGTGTTCTCCTGGATCTTGAGGAAGAAAATTGAACTTGGTGCTTGACTGAGAAGATTGTAACTTGGTGGTTGAGTGTAACTTGTGAGTCAGCAATTATACAATTTGAGTGTAACTTGGTGGTTGAGTGTAATTTGCTGCTGTTTGTTTGTTGTTCAGTGAATTTCGTTTAGTGAATAGTAATATTGGTATCTTATTTGAATAAGGTTGGATGAAATTTTAGTATTGGATGCTTATTTGAACTCCTTATGAAGAAGTTTATACTCCATTTTTAAAAATTATATACTCCATTATTATATTGAATTCTTATTCTTATTTGCACAATTTTTTGTCTGCTTGTTAAATGCTAACATGGTATTCCATATGTAGAAGTATATACTCCCTTACGGTGAAGTATTTACATCCTTAATATTTTCAATTCTTATCTGTTTATTCTTATTTCAAATTCATATGTTGAATGCTTATTTGAACGTTTTTATGAAAAAATATATACTCCCGTATGGAAAAGTATGTACTCTTTTAAGAAGAATTATATACTTCATTAATTAATATTTTCAATTCTTATTTGCACGATTTTATCTGCTTATTAAATGATAATTTTGTATTCCATATGTAGAAGTATATACTCCCTTACGAAGAAATATTTACTTCCTTGTATTTCCAACTGATGGCTCCAAACGACAGAATTTGATATATTAATAATATTATTAAATTTTTTAATTTTATTAGAAAATACATTTATATATTCCTTTACACTAATTGAAGTACTCCCAGTTTTTGAGTGACGTCAGCGTGATTTCGGCGCTCTTCTTTTTTGGACCAGCGCTCCTGTATTTTGGGGCAGTGTCATACCAGATTGTAATTCGAATCCACCAAAGTGAGCACCGAGCAGTAAAGTAATTCGAATTCGGCCCAAGGGCGTGGTTTAAAAAAAAAAAAAAAAAGTGATTCGAAACAATCTGAGACGCCGACCATTAACTCAGCAATCCAAACCATCTAACCGCATCAATATCCGCGCTAGCACGAATCTCAGAAGATCCACCACTCCGACCGGGTATCGAATCGAATCGGAGACCCCAACTCTCCTCCTTCCCTCTAGATCTAACTACCCTCTCTCTCTCTCTCTCTCTCTTCCTCTTCTCGATCTCAGCTCCCATCTCTCCAATGGCGTGCCTAGCGCTGTCGCTCCAGCCGACCAATGGCCCCGATATAATGCTACAAACTCGCGAGTGGTTCCCTCCTTCCCGAGCCCTCGCCGCTCTCTCCGCCTTCCGTCTCACTCGCCTCTCTCAATCCTCCCACCGCAACGCCTCCTCCTCCGCATCGGCGCAGCCTCACCCCAGTTCCGACGATCTCGATTCCTCTCTCGGCGACGATCCCCTTGCGGCTTCCAGCGGCCAGGTTTGACACTTTTTCTTCTTCCTCTTTTTTGTCAAATTTGGTGTTATCACTCTAGGGATCACCGTGTTTAGAATCTCTCTATACTGGTGTCAGAATTGGTGCCATTTCTCTAGGGATCATTAAGGTCTGGTGCCCTTGATTTGCTTGATTTGAAGCAGCAGATCAAATTTAGTACATTTTGCATCTTTTGGGGGACTTTTCATTATAATGTGCTGAATCCTAACAGTTCAGAGTTCATTGAATCGTGATAGTAGCAAAAGTCTTTATCTCAGAATTAGGAAAAATGCCGGAAGTGAATTATGTTACAGTGTCGTTACATAACAATGAGAGTTGCACATCATGGTGTATGGTTAAAAGAAAGCCAAACTTTACTGAAATTGAAACTGGAATTTATATATATATTTTTTAATACTGGACCCTCCCTCTTTGTTCTCTCTCCAATTACGTTTTGCTAGGGCGGGCCACATCAAACTACCTCATTTATAAGGATTTCTTGTACCCTTGTAACTTGAGACAAAACGGTAAGCTGATTAGCCTCAACTATCAACCTAACTGAGGAAATGAAATTTGCAGGAATTAAGCCCTAATTATCTGCCTGATTGCATGTGAAAAGGCGTCCTTTTTTTTAAATTTTAAAAAAAAAAAAATTTCTATCATGGCAACAACATAAAACTGGGTAATGTGGATAGGAAACATAAGTTTAAACCAAACCACCCGAAGGACCTGAATTTTTGTCATTATTTACTCAAGAGATCCAACTTTCTGCTGTTTAGTGCGTAAGAATCATAGTAGAATTCATTATCTCTGTACACAGGATAACAAAAACTGAATAAGGTGGAGAAATCCACTTATTTCCAAAAAAAATAATAATAAAATAAGATCCATGTGATTAAATACAAAAGGAAGGTTCTCATTACAAGATTTACTTTCTATGGCAATCTTAAACAAATCAAAATGTGGTATATACAATGAAATTCGATAAGACTGAGGTAAATAAAGTTCACATGAAAGAAACCCACTTTCCAATTGTTTAGCATAGTATTTTAACATACTACTTTACTGATTTTAGTACAGCGGGGTTGTATCCTTTTGATTCCTTTCAGGTTAAAGTTCAAAATAGTTTAAATTATTGGATTTCTTATGCTGTTATGAAACCAGGTGATTGTTGGTGTGGAGTCAAAGTATCGAGTGATCTATCGTCTTGTGAACTCAATCTATGTACTTGGTGTGACGACAGCAGATGATCAAGCACGTGCTGCCACTAACGCCTTTGATTGTATCAACACAGTCAACCAAGCTGTCTCCGTTGTTGTGGCGGCGTGTCGTGGGGTTGACGTCACTCCTGAAAAGGTGGACTTATTTTTTCTACTCTGTCATGCTGATTGATTATGATCAGGTACCCGGTCTTTAGGAAATAATATCTGCTGTTCATCATGTCAAACCAAGGAAATGACTACTCTATACCCTTTATTGTTAATGCGAATGAATCTGGTTGACAGTGCCTGGTGCAGTTCATACTAGCGCTAAAGTAAAATCACTTTAGTATTAATTGCCGATGACACATCTCTATTGGAAGTAACATTACCCAACTACTGGGTAATGTGACACATCTCTTGCCCCCCCCCCTATTTTTTCCGGTGGTGACTTCACATTTTTGTTTCATTGCCTATTCATGCATAGTTGTAACCATAGGCTAGAATATTTTTGTTTTGTTTTGGAAATTGGGTGTTAAAGAAACAAGGCAATTCAAAATGTTCAGAAAACTTATTTTTTTCTGAGGCTACCATGCCTAATATTTCGTCTTTATTTTGCTGAAAATCCAGAGTTTGTTTTTCTTGTTACCAGTATGAGATCACATGTGGTGATTTATTGAGTATGATTTGCAACATAATGCTTCTTTATTTCCTTCACAGAAATGATGATAATGGGTTCTCTTTGTGTCACAAACTCAGGATATTTTGATTCAAATGATGCTAAAGCATGAATTCCTCCAAAAATTCAACTTACTGTAGATTGATGATCTTAGTTTTATGCTTATAACAGGTGCACCGGAAGTACCCTGAGGTATACATGGCACTCGATATTGTTCTACGTGGAGCTGCAGGGGCTGTCAGATTGGCAGCTATTCTGTCATCTATCCATGGAGACAACATTGCAAAGCTTGTTTCATCTGCACCTGATGCTGAGTCACGTGTGAGAGGTGCTGATCAATGGTCTGCTCAGATGGAGGCACTATCTGCTGACAGGCGGGCCACACTCGAATCATTCTCTGGGGCTACATTTGAACTCCCACCAGAAACGCTTGCTGCTGGTATGTCAAATCCGTCATTTATAGTTTCATACCTTGATGATAAGAAATGCACATTTCAATGGGGCAAAAGAAAGCTGTCCTTCCATTCTTTTTCCCCCTTGTTGCTTAATAACCTTGTTTATAGATAAGCAGCAAAATGGAAAAAAAAAAAAAGGGATCAATTGATTGTCTTCTTGTGGATTATTAAAGCACAAAATATCAGCATGTTATGTGCAACTTATCTGACACGAATGCATTTTGAAATTTTGAAATTGATATCTCATATCTTGACAGGTGATGAGGTTGCTGCAGCAATTGCACCAGTAGTTGTCACAGAGGACCAGTCACAGAAAGATCAACCACCTCAAACCACTGACGAATCAACTGAAGAGAAAGACCCATTCGCTGCCAGTGAAAAGCTAAATAAGCCTGAAGAAGCCCTAGTAGGTGGTTTCAAGAAAATAAAGGATCCCACATCAGACCCCACAGCTGCCCTGGCTGGCCTAGAGGTCACCACTCTGCCCCCAGCTGAGGCCACCAAACCTACCTTCGTAAGCGTTGAGGGTTTCGAGGGTGACTATGGTGGTATTGAATTTGGTACAGAAGAAGCCTCCCTTAACGATGCTTTTGAAGGGTTCAATACTGCCTTTGGTGGTGGTCTTGATGCCTCAGAATTTGTGACCACAACAAAAACCAAGCCCAAGGGTCCAGGCTTAACGGGTCTGGAGTTATTGGCAACTGGACCAGGTGGGCCTACTCCAGCTACAGCTGCTGGGTCCCAGCTTGATGGCTTAATGGCTGCACAGGCAGCTGCAGAGATGACAATTCCAGAAATGTATATCCATGAGGAGATTAACGCAGAGTTCAAGGAGTCACTTCTTTCCCGTGTCGGATTGAAGGGTACAGTTTATTTGCGAACCTTGCCACCCAAAAAGGCTGCAGGGAAAGAGACGGAGTTCTCCTTCAGGCTCGAGGGTACATCTGTAATTAAACGTGCTGCCTTGTTGAGCTCGACTGTTAGCAGTCTTGAGAATAATTTGTTCCATGTGCGAACCGGATCCAAGGAGGAACCCATACCTGTTTTACAGTTTAGCCTGCAGCCGAAGCTTACCCCATTGCCTCTTAGGGTGCGGTTATTAAAGCGCCACAGTGGGACCCTATTGTCAGTGATGATACAATATGCTTCTAACCCAACCTTGCCTTCACCTCTGACAAATGTTACATTTGCAGTGAAGCTGCCGGTGGACCCGACACTGTTGAATGTTTCACCTAAGGCAGTTTTGAACAGAGAGGAGAGGGAGTTGAGGTGGCACATACCAGATATACCGCTCAAGGGACATACTGGCCGGCTACGAGCCCGCATGCCAGTTGATCAGGACTCTAGTGAGGGAGAGTTAGATGTTGTTGGTGTGGTCAGGTTCTCCGGTCAGGGCCTAATGACCCTGTCTGGTGTCTCAATCCAACCTGCTAGTGAGTCAGTTGTGCAATTTACTGAGGTCAGCCATACCTATTCTACTGGGAATTATTTGTGTCTTTAATTTAGTTCTCGTGGAGGTGGCTATTCTTTTTTAAAATATTCTTCTTTTGTTTTTTTCCTTTTCTTTTTAAGAGTGCATTCTTGATGTATGTAGAGGTGTCCGTGTTAGGATGATAGTGTTTGTGATGCTGTTTTTAGTTTGTTTTCCTTTCGTTTGGCTATAAACTGTGAGTGCTGCTTTTTGTCTGCCTTTTCCTTCCTATTCTGTACCATTGTATAAGAAACGTATATCACATAAATATAGGGCTGATCATCTTTTGTGGTAATGTTAGTACTGTTTAGATATATAGTTGACAAGGAGCCTATTTTGCTCGGTGGTAAAACTATTATTAGATGCGACGCGTATGAGCACACAGATATCTGGGTATATTTATGATGCTTTGTTCACTGCCGTAGTCTTTTTACATGAATATTTGAGGTGCAAGGTGAAGATATATGACTACATCTGTGTTATATCAAGTTATAGCATGGGCATAATATGCGTGTAACTTGATAGTAATTTTTTTTGGAAAAAAAAAAAAAAAATCGTGCGTGTTAGTCATCTTCTGTAGCAGCTATCGCCTACAAGTTAACAAGGGGAAAAAAAAAAAGATCGAGGTAGTAGAACTTATATGAAGGCATTTGGCCCCGTTAAAATCATTAAGCTTGGAACACACTCTACACACAGTCATTTAATACAATGATTGTTGTTTGTGTAGAACCGCATAGGCCATAGCATCATGTGATGGCGTGTCATGGTTTCAAGCTTTCCAATCCTCATGATATCTTGCCTTCTTCTTTTGAACATTTGTCTGATTGCAATCGGTCATCTTTTACTTTATCTCCTTTTAACAAGACAACAGGCGCTCTTATCCAATAAGATACGTGGTATAGTGGGGTAGAAAGATGAAAAACACAAACAGTATATGTTTAGTCAAATTTATTGAAATTTTGACGTGCTAAAAGAAAGTATAACAGGTAAATTGCATGCACACGTACGTCAGAGTATGTTGCATTGAATTGTAGAACTTTCGCTGGGAAAAAAAAAGTATAACAGGTATATTGGCTTGACACGTCACAGTATTGTGCATCGAAATTGCACTAATTTTGCTGGAAAAATAGAAGGTATAATAAATACATTGGATAGATACGTCACAGTGTAGAAACCTCACATAGGTTATAGCTAGGTAAATTAAAGTTTATACACTCGAAAAAAAATATTTTATTTATATGTGATATTTATAAATAAGAAAGGCAATTATCAATACAGAAGGAGAATACGGAACATATATAGAACGGTTTGTGGAGGCACCATAATTCTATACTCATATACGAGAGTAATTTTACTTACGAAGCTATCAACTACCGTCTAAGAAATTTCGCCCTGATTTCATTCAGTACATCATTCACTCTTTATGCACATAGGAGTAAATCATATATAAAAATTATTTTGAACATAGCTCGCTCTTTTTGTACATAAAAAATAGGAATTATGGCATAGGATGAATATTAAACGAAATTTCTTGAAAGAAAAAAGAGCACATCCATTACTAAAATGCTTCAACCTAGAACTTAGATCCTTAATTTCTCTATAACTATCTACGGCTACACTAGACCATGCTCATGGGCACAGTGGCAGCCACAGCAACGCTCTCCACTGCACGGCAGCTGAGGGATCGAATCAGTTTCCACCCAGTCGAGCTCGTTCGTGTCTCCGACACTGGGTTTGCCAATTTTCTCTTGACACGCTTTCTGATATCTCTTAGGTCCATTTCTGGTAATGGTACTCGCACCAGCCTGAACACGAGCCGGTACCACCTTGGCTGAATCCTTCTTGGTGGATCAATCTATTACAATGTCCCCACAAAAAAAAAAAAAAAAAAAATCCGTCAGAAAGAGATGATAACATACAATTTAATTACTATAAAAATATTGACCACAAAATAAATTTGATGTATAAACATGAGAATTTTGGTTTATCTTACCGTTGCCTCTTGCAGCGGCACTAGGCCTTTTGGCTTTTGAGCATCAGAAGGAAGAAGTCTACCGGAGAGAAATATATCGTCTGCAATACAAGGTACTGATGGCATTTTGCAGAGGGGGCTGTAAAAGGAGAATTCAATGCCATCAGGGCTCAAAGAAAATTCTTGGTCATCAGAAATGGAAGATGACGTGGTTGGATCACGTCCGTAGGTGTTGAAATGGTCGGTCATGATTGGAAGGTCGGAAAGAGAAGGAGAAGGAGAGTGGGTTTGGAGCATTTTTGTGAAGTATACAAGAGGAGCAACTATCGGTTATATAGAAAATTGTACATTAACTAGCGAGGCAGAGAAGGTAAAGGGGTTTTCCTATTTCTATTTTCTGCAGAAGGAGCAAGCTAGACTGGAATCATGGAGTGTTGTCCCCTTCACTAAATTGGAAGTGACACGGTTTTGGAAGGTTCTGACATACCTTTTGTCATGCTTATATCTAAAAGCGTAATACCGCCATACCGGAACCTTCCTGATAACGACGACTAATAAAATCTGGAATTTGACATGTCAGAAGAAAAGATATTAAGGTTGCATTATATATGAATACGTAACCGTGCATCTTGAAAGAAAATGTACAAATACAATAAATTGTACTGACATCGGGTCAAATTTATTAACTGACTATTCAATGTAGATATGGACACGGGGGTACGTATTTTGTATGAAACTTGTCTAACGTAATTTTAGAATAATTAAACTAATTAAAGTAAAAAAAATATTCTGCTTCAAAACGACATGTACTTCACGTTGAAATAGCAATTCATGATGGTAATCGATGAAGGATCGATGATAGTACAGTACTTTATCTTAATTAATTTTTGAACTTCTAAAATATGATGGAGCATGAAGGTTAAGGACATTGATTATTCTTGAGGAGATAAAATGTAATTTATATTTTGATTGCGATGTCTATATATGATAATTATTATATTATACACATGAAAAGAGATAAAGTTTATTTCACGTTTAACTTAATTTTTGTTAGCGACCTCAATTTAACAACTTTTGTGTATTTATCAAATTATACTCAAATTCTAACAACCCAATGTGTTGAATTGTTGATTGGATAACAGACTAACAACAACTTATGTGAGTTATTCTTTGACTATAGCAGTAAAACAGAAGAAATTAAGAGAACTGTCAATTTTAATTTATTAAAATGATTATCATTGCTTCTTTTTTCTTGAAAAAAATGAACAAACATTTAAATTTAAAAAAGAAATTAAAAGACAAAAATCTTCATATGTCAAACAAGTGCAGCTGAACTTACATCTTAGAAAAAAAATAAACATTACAAAAAGCAACTGCAACTTAACTTATATCACAAAATATTTTAAATAAAAAAAATATACATGATTTAATTCTTTGAAACTAAAAATAAAAAATCATTACTTATATCCTCTTACTTCAAGCTCTAAGATCTTGATCACATAATATTTAAATTTCTCATCTTATAAAACGGATTACTAAAACCATCAGTTTGAAAAAACATAATCCCTGAATTTTTATGGAAATAAATGTATCATAATGATTTTATGGTAACCACAACTAACACATAAATCATACTCACTTGTTAAATGAGTTTTCATCTTTCATTACCTCTGATGGTCACGATCTGAAAATTGTAATGAAAATTGACCCATAGGTGAATTGAAACCAATAAAAGCGAAATGATTAAATTAATGACTTAGATCAATGAATAACAAATTCAATTTGACTAGTCAAGAATTCTTTGTTGAAATCTGATTTTTTCTTTTAAAAGGTATGGACTGAATATGAAACAAAATAACGTATCACTAACTATGCAAAATGGTAAGATACTTTCAATTTGTAAAGAGATACAATAGTTTTTCACGAACAACCTTTATACCTTATAAAACATTCAAACTGTAATCATTAACTTTTTTTCTTTTTGATAAATATTGTGGTTAAATTGGTTGCATTTCATTTGAGATAAAAAAATCAAAATTTGTATATTTAATTTCTTCCAACATCTTGGTATGGAAAGAGTTAATAAGTCGAATAAGCTTTTCATTTTCCTACTTTTACTTGAATTTTTTTTTTATGTGAACATTCAGTTTTCTTCTTCAGATCGGAAGAACTTTAATAGGAACATTGTGTTTAAATGTGCACATTGGTACTCATCGCTTTAGCATTTCTCATCATGTGCATTGAATCCTTTTTAAGTCGTTTTGCTCTTAGAAATGCGATAATAGAGCTATATTTGTATCATTGTATGGCCTACTTTTTTTAAAAGAAGCATGAGTTTCGACGTATCTTTCATGACAAATTTTCAAGTAGACAGCTTCGGAGTGAATGATCTAACTCGTATCCGATATGGATGGGTTACTGATCAATTCGACCGATGTCTGTTAAAATACAGAGATATAAATTAAATCAAATTGAAGTAAGTGATACTATTATATAATTAGTTGCCACTCTTGCATGACTCATGACTGTGACGGATTAATAGTCTTAAAAATGTTGCTTCCCATCCTAAAAATCTATTCAAAAAGTTAAATAAACCTTTAACATATATATCCTAAAAGAGTAATGTCCTCGTGTCACCGCTTTTGGTTGTCACAAGTTGCCACAACTTTATATTTTATCAATATTTAAAATTCAAATGATGAATCCAAACCGTTGATCTTGTTCAATTTAATGAGATGATATAAATTTTATAAAATTTAGAGTTGATTCGATACTTGATTAAGTGATTAAATGATGAACGTATTAGAATTAATCAGTTATAGTTAATCAGATTCGTTCATTTATTGACCACTAGATCAAGTATCAAATCAACTCTAAATTTTATAAAATTTATATAGAAATACATCGCTCATTATATTTAATAAGATCAACGGTTTGGATTCATCATTTGAATTTTAAATTTGATAAAATATGAAGTTGTGTCAACTTGTTATAACCAAAAGTCCAAAAGTGGTGGCACATAGGAAAGATATAGAAAGGTTCGGTTGGATGGAATCGTATATGATCTGCGAGACTGACGGATTAATAGTCTTTGATTTATATCAACTCATTTACTTTCGTATTATTTAGTAGGTTGAATCTGGCCTCCAACATAGATTAAGCTTTCCATGCATATATGTAATCTCTTCCTAGTCACAGTTCTCTATTCAGAGATGCATTTTGAAGCATCATGGGTAGATACGGGCTAATTTGCCACCAAACATATAAAACTTTGTTGTTAACTGTGAGTAATTACTAAGCTTAAACTAGGCTTAAACCAATACGGTAGCATTATATTAGAATACGGAACCGTGCATCTTAAAAAATATGCACAAGGACAATAAATCGTACTGACATCGTGTCAAATTTATTAACTGACTATTCAATGTAGATATGGACACAGCCACACAGGTGTATTTTGTATGGAACTTGTTTACTTGTTTAACACAAATTTAGAATAATTAAAGTAAAATAAAATATTCTGCCTCAGAACGACATGTATTTAATGTTGAAATAGCAATTTATGATGGTAACAGTTGAAGGATAATAGTACAGCGCCTATCTTAATTTTTGAACTTCTAATATATTATGAAGGTTTTAGTACATTGATTATTCTCAAGAGATAAAATGTAATTTATATTTTGATTCCGATGTCTATGATAGTTATTATATTATACATATGAAAAGAAATAAACTTGCGGCACGTTTAACTTAATTTTTGTTAGCGACCTCAATTTAACAACTTCCGTGTATTAACAAATTATACTTAAATTCTAACAACCCAATCTGTTGATTGGATAAGAGACTAACAACTTGTGGCAAGAGTACTCTTTGACCATTATGAAGGAATTAAGGAATATATCAATTTTGAGTTACTAGAAGGGTTGTCCTTAATTCTATTTTCTATATAAAAAAAAAAATTTAAGCGGCTATCAAGGTGTCCTTAATTCTTACAATCTTACTTTATGTTCTGCTCTTTGGTGATAGGGCTTTGTCCTAACCCAATAATTTATATTCAGTAATTATAACTGCCATCGGCAGAATAATCATCGCGCGCCATCGCTGAACTGTCAGCGCGCGTGAGTTTCTCTCTTGACTGGTAGATGTCTATTACAAATGTTCAGTTTAATATTCAAAAGTGTTCAGTTAAATGCTTCAACTAATGGGCAGAGTCGTGCGTCAGAGAGAGATGTGCCAAGGGCAAAGTCGGAAAAAAATTAATTTGAATCGGATCGGTTCATGACCCCTTCTAATTTTTTCATGTGGTTTTTTTCCGGTCCGTGACCCCTTCGCTTGACGTGCACCTATTTAAAAAAAATTGAAAGTAATACTTAATAAACTGAACATTTATATGTAATAACCTGAACATTTGTACTTACGAAACTAAACATTTGTTCTTACTAAACTAAATACTTATACTTATTTAAATGAACATTTTTGCTGATAATATTTATATTTTTTATTGCAACTAACTGAACATTTGTACTTATCCAACTGAACATTTACGTACGAGATAAAATGCGCTGGGTGAGAGGATCGCTGGCTTAGCGATGGCGCGGATGGTTTTTTTAGCGATAGCACTAATCAATTTTCATTTACATTAACTTGACAAAATGATCGGATTGGGCTCGTGTTTGGGCTCTCGGCCCAGAGGAAACGAACGCACATTAACTTGACTACTTGAGAGACGCCAACATCCGTTCGCTTTGTAGAGAAAGGGACTAAGGGAGAGAGACAGAGATGCTTGCCTTGCCTTGAGAGTTGAGATCTCGCTTCCGAGCCATGGCGACTCCGACAATTACACACGTGATCTTTGACATGGATGGCCTTCTTCTCGGTATCTATCTCCCTCTCCCGATTTGGTTACTTTCTCCATTAACCTATTGGTACCTCAAAGAATATTCCTAGAAGTCATCTGTCTTTTTTATTAGTTGATATTCATGTCATTGACATTGAGTCTTTGCTTTTTCAGTTCATATGTGGTAGTAATTTTGAAACTGTTGTTGAATTATTTGTATCACTATTGAGGTTCAGATGGGCCTCTTCCTTCACATTTGAGATTTATTACAGACGCATAACTTTGTTTAGTACTGTAGATAATGGCAAATTAATTCAAAATCTCATGTTAGCTGAACCTGGTTTAGCCACACTCTTGTACCTGTCATTGTCAGTACTATGACATTATTAATTACTGGTAGTTTGGAACTGCAATACTTGGTAATGTAACTATAAATTGCTATGTTTTTGCTTGGCTTGGCATGTTATATGTTTCCAGTGTGACCCTATTGTGATCGAGAAATATTTGGTAGACCAGGTTGAGTCAAGTCAACCCAATGCTGTGGCATTTCCAGTTATATACTTTTCGGCAGAGATTATGCTATATACATTTTTGTTTCATTTATAACCAATTATTGTAGCCTAATTGCAACTCATGTTACTAACCAAAAGAATTAATTTGAGCATCAGTTGTGTTAGGTTTGGACCCGAACTGACCCCCAAGCACCTGACATTAACCCAACCAATCAGTACAAAGGTTCAGCCTTCTATGTCTGGCACATCCATCAAAATCAGATTGACAATTTCCAGCCCTAATTATATTATTTCATTTTGAACAAAAAAAATTAAAAATGAAAAATTACAGTTTTAGTTACCCAGAAGAAAACAAAATTATAGGCAAGCTATAATCTGAGAAAACTTAATTTATGTGTGTTATGTAATGCAATGTAGATACGGAGGGTTTCTACACTTTGGTACAGGAGAAGATACTGGAGCCGTATGGGAAGAAGTTTGACTGGGAACTAAAAGCCCAGATGATGGGAAGGAAGGCCATCGAGTCAGCACGAATTTTTGTGGAGGCATCAGGGCTAACAGGTGTTCTATCTCCTGAAGAATTTCTGGATGAGCGAGAAAGAATGCTTCAAGAACTCTTCCCCTCATGCACCCTTCTACCAGGTACAGTACTTTGTTCGAGAAACTATGAGGTCGTATCAGGGGCAGGTAAGGGGTTTTGTGCTCTCCAGATCAGGTGAAGGGAATCAAGTGTACACATATCAAAACCAAACTGTACTACAGTATTGACAACTACATTCAGTTTTGAATCCAAATTGATAATATGCCAGACCCGTGCCGAAGCATGCATTACACAACTTCTAACATCTAGTGCAACCTTTCAACACTGAGTAGTGTTCTGGTCCAACTATTACCCCTGGAACTTCTTAGCCAGTATGTTGCCACTGATAGCAGCTGACAGTGGTGCTTTCTCGAATTATGGTACTGTACCTGCAATTAAATTTAGGGTAGTGATAACCTGTCATGAAATTTAGGGTACAGGTTCGACTCAATACCACACCAGCCCTGTGGTGAACCAGTAATATCCGGTACTCATTGTCCAAAAAAAGGATACAATCAATAACCTGCTGCAAACCAGTAATATCCTGAGCTTTTATGTAACATTGAGTTATTCCCATACTAGTGATACATAAAACGAAATAATTGAGGATTTAAGTTAAGCACAAGTAATGAAAAAGTCTGTATTCAGACTCTACTAATTTCACTTTCTGATATTATATAGGAGTAGAACGCTTGGTGAACCATCTTCATGCAAAGGGGATACCGATGTGTGTTGCGACGGGGTAATCCCTTTTTCTCTGTCCTTCTATGGCACCTATTATTTTTTGTTTATATTTTATCTTTTTTGTCTTTTCAGTTCTCATCAGAGGCACTTTTCGTTAAAAACTCAAAATCATGGTAAACTATTTTCCCTGATGCATCATGTGGTGAAGGGTGATGATCCTGAGGTGAAACAAGGGAAGCCATCCCCAGATGTTTTCCTTGCTGCTCTCAGGAGATTTGAGGTACTAAATAAAAAAATGAGGATAGATTCTGCTTTACTTGGCTGATAAATTATTTATGTTTATAAAGATTCTAACTTATTAATCAGGGGAATGTGGATGCTAGTAACTGTCTAGTTTTTGAGGATGCTCCAACTGGGGTAGCTGCTGCTAAAAATGCTGGCATGTGAGTCTCTCTCTCTCTCCCCCCCCCCTCCTTCTTTTCACCATTCACTCCTCACGCCAAGAAAGAGTATTATCTCTATATTGTAAAAGAAGTTGCTTTTGTGGTATGCACAAAGGGTACTTAGTAGTATCAATAAAAGTAGAAGACTTTTTGCTCTCTGTTGAACAGTACAATATATCCATTTCAATCTTATAGGAGGACCAACAAAACAAATTTCTTTCTGTAACTAAAATATATATCCTTATAAATTGTAATACATTATTTCCTTCTTATTCGTCATCCATACGTCTAAAATCTAAAGAATCACTTATGATAAAACAAATGGAACGACAGTTAATAACATTTTTATATTATTGACAGTGAAATCTGTTTGAGTGAACTATAGAGACGGAAAAGTTATACATCAGATTATATTGTTTTCGCTAAAACTGGGTGGCTTTGCTAGCTCCCCAAATTATGGGTGCTCTTAAATTAGGACAAACAGTGTATGCATTTTACATAATCTGCTGCTTTTTTTTTCAGGTTTACTAGATTAAAATTGTGCAACTTTGCATGGAAGTACTCTTTTTTTACTTATTTTCTATATACTTTTCTTTCGGGGTGATTGAAGATTATTAATAATTTTCTTTAGGTCGGTGGTGATGGTACCGGATGAAAGGCTGGATTTATCCTATCGGAAACAAGCTGACCAAGTTATTAGTTCTCTCTTAGAATTCCAACCTGAATATTGGGGATTGCCTCCATTTGAAGATTAGGACAACTATTCAACTAGAAATAACACCGGTTCATTCTTGGCTAATTTTTTTTTTTTTTGCCTCTATTATTGTGAGGCTGAAGCGTAACTTATCTCAGTGAGTTTACTAGATTACTAAAAATACCTGGTTTACTTTTGCATAATTATACTGGCTGGTGTACTGATCAGCTTCCAGAAAATTCATTTTCATTTCAGTAAAGCTATGAAATAATTGGCTTTTCAGGTGATATATTGAGATTACACTTCAGGTGGTTATTGATTTAAGACCAAATTGTGTGGTAAACTAAAAGCAGTAGCAGCCTTCTCAAATTGCGTATGACAATCATTTTCTTTTTTGAACAAAAGAACTATGTATTCTGAAATCATTTTCCTGCCGCTTCTGTCGTCTCACACAATTCACAAATAAAGTTTTAATATAGGTACAGTTAACTGCATTATAGCTTGAAATTCAACCTATAGCATGGCTATGCTCAAGTCCTATTGTTTATTTTACTTTTTTTTTCTCCTTGTTGAGATCACCCGTTGCCATTGCGAAAAAAACAAAATTAAGTAATACAATGTCTTTTTTATTTATTAACAAAAGAAAGCACTAACGGGAAGAAGCTAGTCGTTCTGATTCACAATTTCACAGATACTTGTTTAGGATATGAATCTCAAGACTGAAGTGGTGAGTCTGATTCGATTGCACTATACATCAAATAATCTCAACTTGTAATTAAACTTTATTTAATTTTTGTACTATACAAATTGCTAGATTTGAATATATCATTTTGATTTGCATGATTAAATTGGGATATGTTTATATTGATGAAAAAACTTATTTGACATTTGCAACATGATAAACAGTATAAAAAAAAATTATAAATATCTTTTTTTTCCCAGTAGATTGTTTATGAAATTTTATGTGATTTAAAAATCAATTGATCATCCACAAGTAATTTGAAAACTTAACGATTTAGGTTTTGTAGCACTTGATCGATTCAAATGATTCTTAAAACGTGTATCAAATTTTATACAAAATATATTTTAACTATAAAGGAGATATGTAATTTTACTCATTTAATTTTGATAACCATTTGATCGATGATTACTAAATAAAAGTGGTTAATATTTTCATATTTTGATAACCATTTGATCCAATTCTACTTTCATTTTTAGGGTCCTCTTTGTATATTATTGCAATCTTTCAAACATCATCTTCCCTACAATGATAATTATTCCAAACATCATCTTCTGAACGCCTATCATTATCAAAGATGGAACTATTAAGCATCTCCAAATAAAACAAATAAAAAAGAACTACTACTAACTCGCAAGTCGCAACCTACTACTGACATATGTGATTTACCATACGGTCTTTATTTTTTAAGAAGAATATGTTAGTTATAGGTGTTTTCGAGTCTATCAGCATTTGAGTTCATTTCTGACCAATTATATAACCCGACCTAGAGAACCATCATCACCATCTAACAAAATACCTAAACACAAATGCTATGTTCCATACCCAAAATACGAGGCATGATGAGGAACAACATCTTTCGTATCCATCCAACGACCGTCAATCTACGTCACAACATAAATAAAATCAGAATCTATTACAAAGTCAAATAATTGATTATTTAATGACGCGCTTCTCTATAACCAATTTAATAAGCAATATTCAAAACTACTGGATTAACCAATATTGTTTTTTTTAATATTGTCTCAAATTCATATAAACCTATCTAGTTAATTTCATTACATATTTCTCTATTTTTTTCCCGACAGATATATTTGTTGTTGAGCCCACAACAATTACTGCTCAAATTCCTAAGCCATCTATTGTACAACCATCTGGTGCTGATTTCGGTGAAGATAAAACCATCCCAATTTAAAAAATGGTACCTCTCTTAAACTTGGCCAACAAGAATATATAATAAAATATCACAAGAAATGTTTGCTTACATTTCTAATGATTTTAAATAAAACCTATAGTCAGTTATACTTTGTAATGATCAATAAATCATTTTCATTTTCTTGTTATTGTAGGGAAAGTTGTTGCAGGTAAAGATGAAGGTTCTTTTGTTGCTCAACAAGGTTGAGATTCTTTATAGATATATGTGGTATTATTTTTGCTTAGGTTATATACCTTATTAGTTGAACTAAAGTATCCTAGTGGTTGAATGTAATATATAACAATTGCTTTTAGTTGTATCAAATAACTACTCTCAATTGTATCTATGTATGAATGATTTGATTGGTGATGTCAAATTCATTTTATTATTGTTATTTTTTTTGTTGAAAATAATAATTGCCTCAGCAATGCTTTTAATTGTTTCAATGATGCTCCTGATTGTCCTAGTTTTTGTGAGCATATTAAACATGTTTCAATATAGAAAAAACTACTCCTTCATGTAATGTTTCAACTGGTGCTTGTGTTACTTCTAGTGCAGATGTTGTTAAAGGTAACGTTTTCAAATGTCAGTTAATGTCAAAGTACTTCCTTTTATTTGTCTATGAAATTTATTTAAATGTCCAAGTACCCAACATTAGAACTCTTAAGTAATCATATTTTACTATCAATAAACATCACTTTTGAAGGACTGCATCATTTTCATCTTCCGCTGCACAATGAGTCTAATTTTAGTTTAGGTTTGTCATGAGACTGGAGAAAAAAATAATTTCCATCATGGCTAGCTATAATTCTAGTGTAATTGATTATAATATATTAAAGGACAATCTTAGTATCTAACCTTCTAATTCATTACCTAATTTGTTTGTCATTCTCATAGTAAATGTGTTGTTAACTCTAGATATTCATGGGTCAAATCAAATATCAAATCTATCTTTTTTTTTTATTCATTATAATTCTAGTAATTAACTTTAAAGCAATATTATATTTTTTTAAATACAGGACTTGAATCACCTTTTCATTGAAACTGAATACTTGTATCTTGAAATTATACATATGTCAGTATTCTCCATCATCTTAGTTTCATATCTATTATTTTTGTTTATAATTGTTTTATTTTTCTATGTAGCCTTATGTTAGTACTTTATGATATTTAAATCAATCACTTTTAAAGGAATCAGTTTCTACCAACTTGTGAGCTATTTCTATATTTTTTTTAATCCGAGAAAGAAGTCTTTAATTGATTATTGTGGTATCCGATGAATGTATTATTTGTTTCTACCTAGCCAGTTTCATGTGAAAGTAATGAACTCTAGATATTACTCATTCATGTAAAACGCCTTTCCAAGTAATGCATATAAGGTGGATTATGCTATCCCTGATCCTAACTCGAGGTCGTTCATGTGAATTATTGGAATATTTCAAATATCTGTAAAATTATAACATCATATGAATTATTGGCTATCACTTAAAATTTATATATATACAATAAAAAATATTGGAAAGGTCAAAAGTATAACATCAGAAGTGTTATGATATTTTGCTACAAGAAATGAGTCATCATTAGATTAATGCAGGCGTGTATACGAATGGATGCGATTTATTTTGTAGTTACTATTCAGATGTGTGTGCATCCTATCATGCAATAGAATTACTATTCTTTCTAAAATTACTACTCTAAAAAAAAAATATCACTAAACTTCCGTTATTTTAAATTACTCACGGACCGTACTGATTATTCTCTTCTTCTTTGTTCTCCTTCTTCCGTTGCTCTTAAAATTGTTAAATTAAATATGAAGTTCTAAATTAAAATGTAAATAATTCAAGTTTAAAATTTAAAATTTATGACGGTTGGGATTTATTTCAGCTTTGGACTTTTATCGTTGATTTAGCCACTGACTAAATTTTATAGCTTTTATTTACTTTAATATATAAAAAAAAAGATAGGACAGACCTGTTGTTTCATAATACACACACACACACACAAAAGTAGATCAAATGAGTTATATGGACTAATGGTTTTTTTTAGGTTGGACTCCACTATAAATTAATAACTACAGTAGAGATCAAAATAAAAATAGTTGTAAATGAAGCTTTGAAATTTGTAAACCACAGCATAGATGTTGGTAAAATTGGAACTAATTAGCGAGAGGTTATATGTGCGGGCTGTAATAAAAAATTGACGAAAGATTAACAAATGAGATTTTTTATGGATTTCTTGCGATGAGGAGAGCACAATCATAACATCGAAATAGACAGTTTCTCTACCACAATCATAACATCGAAATAGACAGTTTCTCTACCGTCACAAGAGAATGTGTGAAGATGGAAAAATGTGTTTTTGTCAATGTTTTGAAAACCGGACCAGACCGGCCGGTTCGACCGGTTTAACCGCGATCCGGACCCTAGTCCGGTCCAATCTGGACCGGTTTTTTTTCTGTTAGCGAACCACAACGAACCGGCCGGTCCGATCCGGTTTTTACCGGAACCGTTGAACCGAACCGCCGGTTTATAGCTTTTAAATACATTTTTCATGCGGTTTAATAAAATTTTCATAAATGGAGGTGAGCAGGGATCGAACCTGAGCCTTTCAGGATAGCAAACAAATGCAATACCACTGAGCTAGTGGGCTTTTGTTGTAAATAAGTGAACATTTAATTCATATAAACTATTTAGTAACAATGATGTTCTCCGGTTCTTTCCGCCGGTTCGACCGGTTGAACCACTTGAACCATCGAACCTTTAGCTTCACCGGTTCGATGGCCGGGTCGGTTTTCAAAACATTGGTTTTTGTACAGTTTGGATTTCAAACTTCTGGGAGGAGATGAGAAGAAAGAGAAAGAAAGTGAAAACAAATAATAAACAAAGGCACATAAGAATTTTTTATTCATTTCTTTCTCTCTCCACATTGATATAATAGCCGTTGATCAAAATTAATCGAAGGGTTGAAAATTTGTGACACTTGGGGGCAGTGAAATTTAGGGGCAGTGATAATGTGGGCCCGGTGCCTCTCTCTCGGACGCAATAACGAAAAAAGAGATCTGTCTAATAGTGTGGTATATAACTGCGTTAATGAGCTAATAGTTCTGTTATAAACCGCGTTATTTCTAATAGCTCGATTATAAACCGTGCTATTTGGTGAGAGAGAATAGCGCAGTTATAAACCGCATTATTTCTTAGTTCTTATTAAAAAATAATAAATCTTAATTTTTATTAAAATTATTTAATATTTATTTTTTTAATTAAAAATTTCGGTCTATTTTAATTGGAACTTACTATTTTAGCCTAGCATGATAGTGGCCTCCAGTTGGACGTGTTCCATCCTTTCATCTGCCTGGATCACAGGATCAGACCTTGAATTTTATTATTATTACTATTATAAAATTATATAGATTCAGCTGATCTCATCCACACACTAATATCTTAATTTCAACAAATCAACGGTGCGATCGCCAACTACCCAAAGAATCCAACTGGTTGGGCTTGACCTGTCCGGTCGTCCTGCTGCTGACGCATGCGGAGAGGGATAGATCCATAGATAATAGATTTATAGTTGCCGATGCGAATATTACCTTTCTTTTTCTTTCTTTTTGCTGAAAAACCCATGGGGAAAAATAAATGAGAAGGAGAGAGGAGCTGTAGGTTCCTCATTTCAACTTTGTAGACATCTGGAGACTGGACTGACAACAATGCTGACTCCGACCATAACCCATGTCATCTTTGACATGGATGGCCTCCTCCTTGGTACATTTTTCTCTGTCTGGATCAATTTATTTTGTTTTAATTAATACCCCTCCACTATTAGAGAATGTCTTACAATGGGGAACTCATTTTAATGAATGAGGTCCTGATTTCATTTTTTAGAGAGGTCTCAGTTCAAATATAGTAAGCTAATTGCTAATGTTGCTTCATACCAGTATTGGGATTTGGTAAGCAAGATGCACCTCATATCCTGAAATAATGACAAATCAATGCAAACAAAGATTATGGATTGAATCACTTGCAAATAATTCTCATTGTTAGAGGTTGGAAAGAGTCAGGTTGCTCTGGCATTTTATGTCAAAAAATATAATCAAGCCCAAGTGAACACATCTTGCTAATTGGGTCAGAAATAGTGAGCCAGACCTGATCAATGAACTTGTCTCTCTTGTCCCTTGATTTTTGGTTTTCTCAGGTCAACCTAATGGATCAGCATTGGCAAAGTTCCAATGGTTCTTGGTTTTGGCCGCCATCGCATTACATTGCATCTGCATAATTTTTTTAACAAATATTAACCCAATTAGAAGTGTTCAATAAGAGAGAAGATTTTGGTCAAGTGCTATAATTTTGAGGTTGAACCCATCTTGAACAACCAGTGGATAAATAAATCCTTACTTTGAGCGAAATCTATTGACTTGCCTTATTGTAATTATGTTTACAGAAATTCTAAAGAAGAAACATGAGCAATTTGAATGAATATCACAAAGAAAACTGAAGCCTGAAAAGCTAATTCTTTGGTATGATCTGCAGTGCAGATTCAGAGAGGATTTACACACTATTAAATGGGAAGATATTGGAGAGGTATGGGAAAATATTTGACTGGCCACTGCAAGCTAAGCTAATGGGAAAAAGGACCATTGAATCAGCCCAAATTATCGTCAAGGAGTCAGGTCTCACAGGCATTCTCTCTCCTGAAGCATTTCTGGAGGAAAGAGAAATAATGCTTCAAATGCTCCTGCCAACTTGCACCCTTTTACCAGGTACATCATATTTCACTTCACTGAGAAGGTCAAGTGAGTAAGTGACAAGTGCAGTGCTAATGGCATTGGTATCAAATTTTGGCACCCCTCAAGTTAGGGGACAACACAAATTGTCCTGGTTGTAACAAGACGTGGAAGTGTTAGTGTGGCTTCTAAATTTACACTATATTAGACCTGTGCATAGTGAGGAATATTGTGTATGATGAAGTCCAGAAACTCTCACTTCCGTTTAGGTTTTTCGACATGTGATCTGAATGCTTTTGACAATATTTTATCGTACTGCTGATGTAGGGCAGACAGGTTTACCATTACTAGATTTCTAGACTGAATCACAGTTCAAGTATACACTTTGTACCAGTTTGAACCTCATTCATACTGAAGTGCCAGTCAGGTATTTGTGTTTAAATTATAGACCTGCATAGACCGAGCAAACGTCAAGGCATATGTTATATGTGTCCTGACTATTTTAATCCATGCTTAATGGTACGTGCAAAGGATCACAATCTGAGATTTGGTTTGTGTATCAATACCTTTCAGGACTGCTTACAACCAACAGTAATTACTAATTAGTATTACTTTCATATTTTACAGGAGCTGAGCGCTTGGTAAAGCATTTCCATGCTAATGGGATATCCATGTGTGTCGCAACAGCGTACTAAAACTTTCTCTGTCCTCTTATATTTGATCACTTATTTTGTTCATGATTGATCTTTTCATTTTTCGTAGAACTTGCACCGATCACTTTTTATTAAAGACTCAAAATCACAGTAGAATATTTGCAATGATGCACCATGTGGTAAAGGGTGATGACCCTGAGGTGAAACAAGGAAAGCCGGCCCCTGATATTTTTCTTGCTGCCCTTAGAAGGTTTGAGGTATCAATTGGAAACACATCTACATTTCTATCTTTGCTATCTAATATTTACTGTTTCCTGTCATTTGAAAGCTTGTATGTCTTCAGGGACATGTGGAGGCTAGCAAGTGTCTAGTCTTTGAGGATGCTCCTTATGGAGTAGCAGCAGCTAAAGAAGCTGGAATGTGAGCCTCTCTCTCTGCCCCACCTCCACCACACTCCTCCCTCCCCCTCAAAAAAAAAAAAAAAAAAAAAAAGGAAAAAAACTGCTCAAGCTTTCCTTAAATATATGAACATTTTTTCCAAAGAGAAGTATGAGTAAAAAATGGGACCACCTTGCACCTAGTTTCGTACTATGATTTAAAGAAGTATCAGGTGTTTCTTGTGCAAAACTGCACCTTTTCTTTTGTTGTTG
This sequence comes from Rhynchospora breviuscula, assembly GCA_027562975.1. NCBI lineage: Eukaryota > Viridiplantae > Streptophyta > Magnoliopsida > Poales > Cyperaceae > Rhynchospora > Rhynchospora breviuscula. The sequence goes on from CM050399.1 coordinate 32,802,037, forward strand.
TTGGTGGTGGTGACTAATGAGTGTGTATGTGTAAAGGGGTGGCAGGAAAAATCAAATCCTTATTAAATGCACTTTACTTTGGTTACCAGTTGTTACAAATAAATTAATTTATACAAATTAAACAATTGTAGGTCGGTGGTGATGGTACCAGATCCAAAACTGGATGCATCCTGCCATGAAAGAGCTGACCAAGTTATTAGCTCACTTTTGAAATTCAGTCCCCAAAATTGGGAACTGCCTCCATTTGAAGACTAAACAATCAGTGGGAACGATTTATTTCTGATTTCTGTAGTGATTTTTTATGCGTCTTATTGTGAGGTTAATTTATTATGGCAAGTCTGCTGAAAATGGAACTTAAAAGAGGTCCTTGTGATAACTGTCTTAAGAAACTTTTAGCATATAATAAAAAAAAAATACTATTTTACTTTATTTAGGTTGTCAATTTGTATAGTGAAGTTGTGCTTGTCCACAAGTGTGGAAGGTTTGGATGCAAGAGAAAGTACTCGAGTTAGTTCTTAAATCAGCAGCTGCAATTATCATTCCTTAAAGACTACATGTTATTATCTTCTCAAATTCGTTTTGTCTTTTAACAACAAAATAATGCTATATTATTACTTTTTTATTTTGATTATGGTTTTCTTATCATGGTGCATGTCTAACATTTCCTGATGACAAAAACCACTAATGAAATCCACGGTCATAACTTAGTACCTCAATTTGCTTTGTTCATAAACTTGTGTCTGTATCGCTGCAGCACAGAGACCTTCTCTACTTAAATTTTGCTAGTGAACCTTCCATATTTTGTAATTCGACCAAGAGCAAGGTTCTGCTGCCGCTATTTTTGGGTGTCACAAGTTGCCACAACTTCATATTTTATCAATATTTAAAATTTTTAAAATTCAAATGCTAAATCCAAACTGTTGATTTTGTTCAATTTAACGAACGATGTGTTTCTATATTAGTTTTATAAAATTTGAAGTCGGTTTGATACTCGATCAAGTGGTCAACAAATGAACAAATCTAGTTAATTATGATATATTAATTGACATATTAATTCTAATACGTTCATTATTTGGTCACTTGATCGAGTATCAAATCGACTTCAAATTTTATAAAATTTATATAAAAACGCATCGCTCGTTAAATTGAATAAGATCAACGGTTTAGATTCAACGTTTGAATTTTAAAAATTTTAAATATTAATAAAATATGAAGTTGTGACAACTTGTGGCACCAAAAATTAGTGGCAGCGGAACGCTGCTCTTTCACCAAACACCTCTGAGGCATTTTTGTTTTCTCGTTCTTTTGCTTTCATATAGTCATGTAGACGACAAAAACTACTGGCTGGGAGTCGTTCACTTCCTGGTCCCAAATGGAAATAAAACAATTTAAGTTGCGACAGAATAAGCAAAGCAAATTGACACATTTCTATAATTCCAGATTTCATTGGCTTATTGAGCAAACAAAGACAAATTCTGGAAGATCAATGATACTGTAATTTTTACATTAAGCTTTCTCTCCCGTTTGCCTTCCACATATTTTTTTGGTGGGGGCCTTAACAAATAAATACCATAATCAATTCATGAAGTGCTCCTTTTGCTTGACAGCATCAATCGTGCCTGCCTTTAAGTGCAATTACAGTCTAAAAACCCAACCAACTAAGATGTCATATCAGACAGAAATGCATGCATTAATTTGAGCGGTCCCTGTTTTTGGCGAGTATTCCTGATTTTACTTTTATTGAGGGGAATAATAAGTGGACCAAAAGAAGTGTTGTAATACAATTGTAGGTCAAAATGCCAAAAAGTCTTGTGAATAAATAGCTATGGATACAATTGTAGGTCTCTGGTGATGGTACCGGATCCAAGATTGGATGAATCATATAGAAAGAACCCAAGACAAGCTTTCATAGAATTCAAGCCGTGAAGTCAACAAAGTTATTTGCTATATCCTCAGAATACCGGCTGGCTAGATACTATCACCAAATGGCAAATTCTTTTAATGCTATCATTAATTGACAAAACTAAATTTATGTCACCAGTTAATTAATTTGACCATTATGCCCTTTTAAATATGACATTATAAACACTAATTAGAAATGCGTTTAAAACACAAATAAAACATCAATAAAACGTAAATAAAAAGTTCATAAAAATGAATGAAATTTCAATAAGGCACGAACAAAATAAAAATAAAACAGAAACAAAAAGCCAATAAAATGCGAATAAAGAAATAGAAATAAACGGAAAATTGTTATTTTTTTTACTTATACTCTTTTGCTTGTTTTTTGACTCCTTTTTTAAATGATTGTGTATTCCTTACTATCAACCTTTCAAATAACATAAAGAATTCTTTTGAAGCGAGGAAATCCAAAACTGAACATTTTATACTGCCTATAGAAGATAACCATGCATTACATTCTTTATAAACGGCTAAGTTGAAATCGCTAGATTTATACAACTAAAAGCGCATTTAGAAATTATAATACCTGATATATTTCCATAATTTAATGTTGAAATATATAATGTAATGATATCCTGGTTAGGAGTCCAAAGAATAGTTTACAATGAAAAATATAAAATTAAACAAGGAATGAAAAGCCAGCTTCTGTATAATTGGTATAAGAGCAAAGATTTTTGCTCGTCCCTCAAAATTCTTCTGGATGGGATCCCACAATTTAATTATGTGTGAATCACCCCCACGATATTTTCTAATTTTACCAAACATCTCTGAGATACCGTCCTTCCATTTGGAGACTCTTCACGAAGCTCTCGGTCTTTGAGCTATCCATTGCTCCCTATTTAAAAAGGACATGACCGGTCAAAAAAATAAGTACAGTTTCTTCGGTATTTAATCAGTACCTGAAGTTCAACTATTTGTGCATATACAATACCTGTTCTTGAGCAATGGTGTGAAGAACACGGTGAACATCTCTAGCCATTCCCTTGGCATCACCGCACACATAAATATAACCTCCTTGAGAAATAATATTCCAGATCTCAAGGGCCTAATTGGAAAAAAAAAACTTACAGTTAGACATATGGAAAGGTTGAATTTCAGACAAAAAATAATACATGTCAATGTGCTAACCTTCTCAGCCATTTTGTGCTGCACGTATTCTTTGGTGGGACCCTCACGAGAAAAGGCAACAATTAGCTCAGAAAGTGCTCCCTTTGCAACAAAATTGTCCAATTCATCCTCATATATATAATCCTACAATTCAATTAATTGTTTTCCATCAGCAACTGTTGTTAACATTTTTAGTTTTGTAAAACAAAATCTCAAATAAATAAAAAAGTACCATATTGCGGTTTCTGCAACCAAAGAAAAGAACAGCGTGGCCAAGCTCAACGCCAGATTCCTTCAAAGCCAACCGTTCCTGATAAAGCAAAAACAAAGTTTGAAAATTGAGGAAAATTGCACAAAATTTTAAAGAAATTTGCCACCACCCAGGAATTTATACCTGTAAGAAACCTCTGAAAGGTGCAAGCCCTGTACCAGGACCAATCATTATGATTGGAACCTTGGGATCTGTTGGGAGTTTGAAATTTGATTGTCTGATGAAAATAGGAGCCCAGCTGCAGCCATTGCTTTCTTCCAGTGGAGTTGCATTCTATAAAAGTAGAATATATAAGCAACCAATCAGGTAATTATGAAATCAACATCGTGCCAGTGCTCAGTACAATAATACTTTTAGAACACTCCTAGATATGAACAAAGCAGAATTTAAAAGAATTTAGTATGGCCTGTATATCAAGGACTCCCTTTACTTCTAATAGAAGGTTACACATTCAAACTAACAATTACTAAAATCAACAAGCAAAATATGATAAGTACCACAATAGATTCACTTTAAGTAGATTACTGAACAAGACGCATCAGAGACACCAACAAAAAGTACACAAAGAATAACCCTCATAAGGAACCTTATTTCTTTGTGCTAGAAAAAGGAATAACTGAATTACCTTCATCCAGGTAGAGCAAATTCCTTTATGGACCCGGCCAGTCGGTGTCGTTTCGTACACCAGTGCACATGTGACATGAACTCTTGTAGGTGCCATTCTAAGCAATAACAAATTTTTTAAAATAAAATAAAAGGTGAACAAAAACTTTCATGTCAAACAAAGTGAAATTTTAAGTACTTACTTTGGTGAAGAGGAAATAGAGTAGTATCTTGGTTGGAGGCGTGGGGATACAGCCGCAAAGAACACACCAAGTGGCGGTTTTGCAGAAGGAAATTCTGACATCACTTCTAGCAAGCTTCTCTGGCTAGCAACCACCCACTGTGAATATTCATCCTGCATCCCAAGAAAAAAAACTCAAATTTTGGTATGAAGAAAATTTTAGAATGAAATAAAAAACAAATATAAGCTTTGAAAGATGCCAAACCTTGCCAGCAGTAGATGCCAAGAACTTCAAGCGTTCAGCTTCAGCTGAATCAGAAGCATGAGCAGCCAGTGCAATCAGAGCACTCTACACAGTTGTAAAAAAATTAGAAATTAGGAAGGAAAAGCTCAAAAGCACAATAAGCACGAATGCAATGCCTTCTTGGAAGGGTGAAATTAATCAGATATTCAAATGTATATAAAATGATATGTTTAGTAATTTTTCAAAGACCACAATTGGTGCAATAAGTTCTTAAATTTACTGTGGATTGCTTATGGTGGAGGATATAGACAAAATTAGAAAGGTATTAGTAGAAAAATCTTACCTTTTTAGGGGAATTTAGAAGGTCAGCATAACGGGTAAGGGCAGCTCTAAGAGTGCAAGGCGAGGGGAAAGGAGGAGCCAATGAGCTGTTACCAAGTGGTGTGCCATCCTCTTTATTGGCATGAATTGAGAAAAAGGTTTCAGCTGGATAACCCAATAGCCTCTCAGCTTCCTCCACAGTCTGAATGCAATTCTCAGCATATACACCGACGTGGTCTCCAGTTTCATAACTGAAAAAAAAAATAGGAAACAGAAAGAGTAATGGTAAGAAGGTGAACCGAAAATTTAAAAGTGCAGGTCCCGATAATTTAAAAGAGTAATGGTAAGAAGGAAAAATCATGTTATATCCATCAATTGTGCATAAAAATCCTAGCAAAGTTCCATATCAATCCTGGAAACCCTCAAAATTCCATGCATACCCCGAGAAAAACATGAAAAACAGCATAAACCTCAGGACGTGTCAAACATTTCATTCCAATTAATATAATCTCAAAGAGCCCATCGTTAGTCAATATTTTGTATCCACACCAGTGATCAAAGAAAGAAGGGCCAATGTTAGAACTTCAATGAACTAACAGAGGGAATGGTACAAACGAACTTTTATATGTTTATAGGACATGAAAAGGTGAAAATTTCCCAGATAATAATAGATTGATTTAATTTTCAACTTACCTAAGACCAGAGCCTGCAATGTCAAATTCCAAATGAGTACATGACCGATCAGAAGCAGGTTTATGGAGCTCCCTTCTCACAGCCACATTGGCTCTAAATAAAAAAAAAAAACAATTATATAAAATTAGGGATCAGAACCCAAAGAAATAAAAAAAAAATAGCTCTTTCCTTACCCGAACGATAATATAAATGATTTCGCAATTACCTGCATGGATGATGGATGTCATAGACAGCTTGGCCATTTGCAAGGCTCCAGCTCTTGTCCAAGTGGACACCTTCGTCAGGTTTAAGGAATACCACACGATATTCTGGAATAGCAGCGGTATAAGGCGTGGTTGCACCTGAGGCATCATCTTCAGCTCTGAGCAAGTTGTCTAGTTCTGGCCATAAAAGCTCTTTCCTGAAAAGAGAAGAAAAAGAATAAAAAAAAAAAAGGGTAAAGAAACAAGCTAATAAGATAATAGACTATAAAAATAAAACACTGTGATTTTCAGTTGTGTGTACCAACTGATTAAAAATGTCGTTTTGAGCATACCATGCAGAGAAATCATCTTCAATGCACTGATCATCATCTCCGAGACCAACCGGAATTAGGCGTTTGGCACCTATTGTGAAAATAAATGTTAATAGGTACGGCCTAATTACACTTACATGATGTGTATCATATGTCTATATGAAGAATTCAAATTTTGATACCTTGCTTTTCCAGAAGCTCATCTAGCACCTTAGCAACCTATTATCACAGCAACAGGAAGTAATCAATTAATAGATTAGAAAGGATTAAAAGAACTTAGAAGTACACTATGAGTACAGATTGTACTACACTACTAACCTTGTTGAAATGCTCATATTGCCTATTGCCGAGACCAAACACAGCATATTGAAGATTCTTCAACCAATCCTCTTTCTCTTCACCCTGAAAATTAGACCATAATGAAGCCTGAGTACATTTCTAGTATAATAAATACTCATAAATAAACATATGTCACTTTCTTTTACCTCTGTGAACCATTTGTAAAATCTGGCAGCATTATCAGTCGGTTCACCATCTCCATACCTAATTTTCATATAAGAAAATTTAGAAGTGATCCAATGAGAAAAACAAAATGTTAATACTAACTACAACAATGGAGAATCTTACGTGGCCATGAAAAATATAGCTAAGTCCTCCTTCTTCATCTTCTCCTCGTATTCTTCATCTTCAGCTGCATACTCATCCTACCAAAAGATAAATATGAATTAAATAAGCAACATTTTTCACAGTACAATGCTATGGATTGTTCGATTTTAAATAATAAATATAATAGTAAAGAAACAAATTATACCAGATCAACTACTCTGAATGTGGCTTTCTCATATCTTGCTTTAGCCTCCTCAACAAGTGCCTAAACATTCACAATCAATTCCATAAGTACAATTAATCAAATAACTACCAGCGAGTTTCCTAAAGTGCCCCAGCTTAAATGTCTCCACTAATTTTTACTGCTATTTGCCCAAAGAAGAAAAAAATTAAATGGCAATTTCAAAATTACAGGTATGAACAACCAATAGAATCCAGAGAAAGAATAAAATAATTTCCTGAATTTAAATCCGTTTTATTATAGATATAATCCAGCAGCTGTTCCTGATTGAATTAAATTTCTTTGTGATTAAAATTAGAAAGGGAAAAAGGAGAAATTTTATTTTAATTCAATTATTATTTGTTATCTATTCACTTAATTATTTTTTCACAAGTTCCTACAGGGTAGCCCGAGGGTATTATACTATAAACTAAATTACTATTTATATCAAGTCAATTAATCAGAAAATTGATAGAGTCTACTAAAATAAACAAATCAGCTAATTTAATATTACTGGCTATTAAATGGGAATCAATCCACCACTGATCCAGACCTTAGCGAATCCCTCGGCAGTTCCAGTCTGAGTTCCGAAAAACACAGTAACCTTCTTCCTTCCATCGTCCGGCTCCATCTCAGGCGGCGGCGCCACCTTGAGCGGCGTCGGTCGTGGAGGCGCGACCTCCTTCTTGTCTCCTCCAGATCGCTTCCAAATCAGAAAGAAACCAAATCCGACCAAAACGGCGACAGCAGTGACAACCGCCATGAGCGCCTCTCTGTTCTCGGCGAGCGACGCCACCTCTCTTCCAGAGAAGATCGCCATTAGGAAATCGAACGGAGACAGATCCATGTGTTCTGTTTCCATCTTCCGAATTCAAAAGGTGGAGTTGCTCTCGGGTTGGTTGGTTGGTTGAAATTTCGCTTGGTTTGTTTGCGTCGTTTAATTTGTGTTTGAGTCGTTCGTTTTGGTGTGAGTTTGGTTTGGTTGGGAGTTGGTAAGAAGGAAATGGTGAGATTTCCTGAGAGAAGAGAAGAAGGTGAGGTGAAGAGGTTTATATAGGTAAGAGCAGGAGGTGGGTTTCACCAAACACCGGTGGGTCAACACGCCTTGGCACCTACTCCAGTTATATGGTCTCTGAACTTGGTGCGTCATTAACGAGTATATTAATTCATATTTACAGTTGTGAATTCAATTGAAAAAAACAAAAATAACGGTTCATTCATTGCATTTTTGGTTCAATTTTTGTGTTATTGTTTTGTAAACATTTTTTTTTCATAAGTTGGTTCAATAAATACTATGGAATTTTAAAAATTTTATTAGCTCAGACAACTTTTTTGTTCGTTTGTGCTTAATTTAACAATTATGTTAAAATGCTAAACGGAACATTTAATGGTTTCTTGTACTATGATCTGATTTTCAAAAACAAGATGACTTCGAGTTGACATGACTCTCATGTCAATGTTGTGGATGATGGTGCCGTAATTGTGTTATGTTTGGATTGAAGTAGTGATCACTAAGCTGAACCGACTAAAAGAGTAAAAATTATAAAAATTAAATAAACGTGGCCCTAATTAAGCTAAATGCAATAATGCACAGTGTCAAGTGTAATTAACATACATAAAAAATCGAAGGAAATATCTCAGAGTTCGAATGGATTTGTTACGCGAGAAAAATGTTTTATTGCCGGTTATCCGGACACACAAAAAAGATATTTCTATCTTCAATTACGTTTGGATTTACATGCATAAATATATTTGATAAAGTGATTTGAAATGTAACAATATCCAGTGACGAAGCTAGGATTTCGTGTCAGCAGGGTCCATAAATTTTTTTTTTTTAAAACATATGTACGATGTAACGTCTAATATAGATATAGTATAATAATAATTTTTAAATAAACAACTCTAAAATAATGTTACATAAAAAAAATTTATGAGAAATCAAATATATATTATAATAACAATAAAAAATTTAAAATAATATATTTAATATACAAAATAATAATTCAAAAATCAAGACAATAAAAAAGAACAAAAATTTTCTCTGAATTTTGCATAATAGGTTCATTAGATATCTCATTGAACACGTATTTTTCTATATTATAGATATAAAAAGATGGGAGTCATACGGAGAAGTTTGGCCGCTGTTCAAACCACAATATTTCTGATCTTTTTGTGGCGTTTGGAATTTTTTGATATGAACAATATTTAGAATTTTTAGTGGCAGATTTTATATAATATCCGAATTGTACTTTTAATCTTCTGTGATTTCTTTTGTTTATAATGTTCTAAAGTTCACAAAAGATTATAAAGGCGAATCACGTAATGCGCGAGATTCGCGCTAGTATATAGATGCTACGAATAATTATTTATTTAGATATTCCATTTTATTCTAAGTTTTGTCTTAATAAGATTAATTGGAGAGAGAAAAAGAAGACGATTAGTCAAGAACAAATACTACCTGGGTCCCTATGCGATTTTTTAGGCGCCGTTATGCAATTCAAATCAAACACGATATGTTCAGCTGGGTCCTTCAAATTTTTGAGATGGGTCCCTAACCTCTTATGTTTTTTTTTAAATTACAAACAAATAGAATATTAGCTAAATTTTTTTTTTGAGGTGGGTCCATGGACCCACCAAGCCATACATGGCTTCGCCCCTGACAATATCCACATATTTAGGCGCCTGTTTGCGTGTACCCCCTCATTTGTGTATGTTCCTAAAGACAGTATAAATGAAATACCTATGGCTACGTTGCAAAAAAAATAAATAAATAATAAATATTTGGGGTTGCATATATGATTGAGATTTTAATTTGAATGACCCTAATCAAACATATTGCATAATTAAATGACTAAGGCCAGTAATTTTCCCAGGAGAAAACGACGTTGATAACGTTGACATTTAGTAAATCTTGCAATAATTTTCTTGTGTTATAACTTGCATATTTTGTTTGTTATTTATGTTATATTGAGCTATTGGATCCTCTTATTTATAAATTTGATATTGCAAGATCTTCCATTGAATAGTAATCTTTAGTGATGCAGAAATTTTCTGTTATGTGATGGAACCATTGAATCTTCAGTTTTGCATGGAAACATTTTAGTGTTGTAGATAAACAAAATTGAGTACATTCGTTTTTTTTAAGTTTTAATTTTTTTTTTTTTCTAAGGATCTCATCTTATACCCAATTGGTTCGTTATTCCAAATAATGCTGATGTTGTCACACAAACAATGCCGTTGAGGTGTGGCACTGATATTATTTTTCCCAACCTCACATTTCAGTTCAATAGAAGCATTGACTGATACGCCACTAGAAACTAATCCAGAGATATTATATATCGTATTATCGTGACATAGATGCCAATGTAATTTTTATATAGTTACTTAATTAATCGGTGATCAAGGTAGGATAAAATTGGTCTAAAATGAGAATTTTACGTACCTAAATAATTTTTTTAATTTATAAGGTTTTAAATGTAATAAGTTATATTTTTAAAACTATTTTGAATTTTTTTATTGTTTTTCCTTTTGCAATATAAAACTCCTCTTCCTTAGCTACCCATCGATTCAGTCACCCAATAATTTACTTCTGGCTCGTGCACGAGCTACGCCACCTAACTCTCACGACCAAGCATTAAATGCTGAACCACGCGCAGCTAGTAAAGAATAAGTCTCGGGAATGGAGTGCCGGTGCTGGGTGGCGAGCTAGTCTTCTGAAGTAAATAATTGCGTAAACGACTACGTTTGGCCCATGAGGACTGCATTTGAAAATAAATAAATAAACCCAATTTTAATAAACACAACTACACGAGGAAACCATAATCGCCAACTAGTGGATTCACCAAAATACCCTTCTAGAGTCTGGACGGAATTTAAGTGGCGACGGGACCACAGACGTCGCACCAGTAATGTGTGCTGCTGCACCGACTCCGAAATTTCGTCTTCTCAATTTCTATTATGTTTTTTTTTATGGAATATTTAGTTTAAGTTTTTTCTGGAGTATCTATCTGAAAATCTTTCACTTTTCGGCTTTGTGAGAGTATCTATCTGAAAATCTTTCACTTTTCGGCTTTGTCAGTGTATCTATCTGAAAATCTTTCCTTATATTCAATCAATTTTACTTGAATAATCTGATCTTTTGTAAGAACCGCTTTTTTTAAAAAGGGGAAAAATGAACGCTTGAAAATTTTGCTAATATTCCCCGAGATAGCCTCTATCTAGTGATTCTAAAAAAAAGAAAATTTTGCTAATATTATTTTTACCTGGAAAAAGTAGAGCTCGGGATTTTTGAAAAATCAAACAATTTTGTCAACGCCAGAGATACTGGGTCATCTATTATTCCACTGAACAAAATCACTAATCATCTAATAGACTATAGTTATTAAGTTACTATTTATTAGAAAAGGCAGGACGGACTAAGTCAGGTCATCTCAGGACAGAATAGGCTTCGGCCCGCCAAATATTAACCTGTTATTTTTTTTCTTTTTGAATGTTGATTTGGCGATAACCAAGTCAACAGATCACAATAAAATTTTAAAAGAGAAAAAAATAAAGAAATATAGAAAACGTGTTTACAAAAAATTGATGTGAAAACAGCAAAAGTAGGAAAAAAAAAGAAAAAGAAAAAAAATCGTTCAACAATGTTCACTCAACTGGTGCACTAATTCCTCAATATCCACAATGAGAAGCTACAATAAAGTGTCTTCAATATTCAGTAGAAATTTATTCCATTGCGCTCTTTCAACAGTCAGCAAGTCGCCAGTTTTTTTTTTTTTTTTTTTCCGAAGGCTTGTTGGCAAGTTGCCAACAGCTGAGAGAATTAATTAATAAAGAAAAAGTTGAGTTTACAAAACTAGAAAATAAAAGAATAGATCATACAAAAGCTAACTATCAGCCAAATCAGCCAAATAAAAAACGAACTAAGCGCCAAGGCAGCAAGTCGCCAGTTAATCTGTGTTGAAATTAAATGAGTCTGTGTTGTTTTGAGTAATCTAATTCTTCATAAAATTTAGCAAAGATATATCATTTTATGGAAATTTGCAGGGTGTGAAGGCCAATCCACGACTCAATTTTCACAATTCAGCATCGAACTAGCATAAAAATCATTAGCTCTAGAAAATGACCACCCCGATATTATCGATTCAATTTTCAACGTCAGGTTAGTATAAAAATCCATTTTTTATTTCTTTCTCCTTTCATCTTGTTTCATATCATTGTCTCATTTTTCCCCCTTATTGATGCGAACGGGAACGGATTTAAATTCATTTTATTAAATAATATAATATCTCTCCTATTTTTTCCCCATCAAAGTTTTTTGAATGTAGTCTCATGATCCTACAAACAGTTTCTCAAGTTTCTTGCATTAGACCTCCACACACAAATATGTGACTATAATTATATTAGCGATCTTTATAGTAAAATATACATACTTTCATTGATATTGGAACAAAGTCAAGTACTTAATTTTTAGATATATTTCATTAATCTTCGTTGACGAATTTTCTGACTCAGTCAATATATATATAGGAATGCACGTAATCTCGTGAAAGCTGGGATGGAAATAAAATGGACATGGAGTGAAATAATAAGCTCTTTGGATAATCTTTGATTATATTTTCCGTATCCAAGTTCATACGTGTTTAATTAAGAATAATAGAAGCAGAGGTGTAAAGATAGGAATGTTTAAGAATAACTAGTAGCAGTGCCCGCTCAATATGCGGGCAATTTTTTGTTTGATATTATTTCAAATTTCAAAAAAGTTAAAAACTCTTAGTATATATATGTTTTTATGTAAACTTTTTTTGTTCTTAAAAGAATTGCACTACACATGATATGATAAGGACTTTTATTATCAAATGAAATCATAAATCTCCGCGAGAGACCTTCACACGTATGAGTAAAAAGAAGAAAAAAAACCTTGCTTAATTCGTGATACAACATCAAACAATGAACACATTGTTGTCATAATGTGAAAAAAATATATAAATAAAATTATAATTAGAATAATTACAATTAAAAAATGATAGAGGTAATTCATTCAAGACGAAAATGAAAGTATATTGCAATAAAGTATAATACCATTTCATACTATAAAATAAAATAAAAGACAAACGATCCCACATTATAATATCATTCCATACTATAGCTAAAGTGGAACATTGATATATTACATTAAGGTATAATAAAATATTATTGAATACGTGCATTTATAAAAATTAAATATTCTTTTTACAAATCAGCTTTTTTGGCTTTCTCTGTTCCTTCGGAAACCAATGGTTTCCGTCTTTCTACAAGCTGTCAGGCATGCTTTCCACATAGATATCCAATACCATATCTACATACTCTTTAACCTATCTTCTACCAAGTCATCGATCTTTATAGGTGGTAGAAATTTCACTGCAAGCGGGGTCATCATGACATGCGAGTTGTTCTTTTTCCAAGCATGATGAGTTCTGGTGAATACCATCGTTAATGTAATTTGGATTGCAGGGTTATATGCACAAAACTCTTGTGCATTGGACACTCAAGAACACTGGTTTTTTGGGCAAGGGATAAGAAAATAAGCGACCAAGGGGTTCGCGCCTTAGTGGCCGAGCAAGAGGAGGGAGAGTACAGTATTTTGGATTTTTGAATGAGAAATGAGGTGTAGTTCGGCCTTTATAGTGCACAAATTGCATCTTTGTATAACCAAAATTCATAAATGCAAATATTGTATTTTCTTGCTAAATCCCAATTAACGCAAAGGCACCAGGATTGGATTTCAATCACCTAAAAATGCTCATGTGGGGTCGTTTGGATCGCTTGGGAATAAGAGGAATAGCCTATTCCTAGGCGGAAAGTATTGGGAAGTGTGTAACTTTGTGAAGAGTTTGGATTGTTTATAATAAAATTTCCGCCCGGAATTGCTTATTCCCCTTATTCCCAATGCATCCAAACGAGCCCGTTAATAAGGCAACAGATGCCTTGGTCTAGGGGTAAGGAAAGGAGATGGTGGCTGGTCTTATGATGTTGCTCTTTGTGTGTCCCTCGCACACATGCACCAATGCCTTGCCACGTCACATTTGTATGGTTTACTTTCACATAGGATCCAAGTTAAATTGCAACCACGGATTTGATTATCAATCAAATTTAATACTAAGATATTGTATGGAAATCTTCATACTTGGAGGAGTAACGCATAAAAAAAGAAAGAAGTAAAGAGGAATCTGCGCCAAGAAAAAAAATGAACATAAATTTATCATATACTATAATTTCCAAATAACCAAACCGTGTAACAAAAATATCAGGAATTAAAGGAGACTCGTATTTCATATATAAGATTAAACAAGTAAATATACAGTGACCTAGTGTCATAACATAAAAATAAATAAATAAGTATCCGTGCATTCTATAGCTTTTCTAAATAAGGAGTGTTTGGAAACCAATTTAATTTCTGTATCTTGTTACCGATATAAAAGGATCATAAATATAGAGGAATAGGCAACTATGGCTGTATAAATTAATTAGCGAAAGAATGCAATTAAAGCATATATATGGTAATTTAAATCAATGATGAATTGCGTATATCTTCAAAATTAATTAGAGTAAACCTTAGCGCAGCGCAGCAAATATATTAAATATTGATGAGAAAAATAATTTACAGATGCTGGGATTCGAACTCTCACGCCATAGCTACGGAAATTTATTACCAAACCATCCACGGACCTGACTACTTTCTGTAAAAAAGTTGACTCTTTATCTGATATACAATCTAAGCCGTACAATACACAGATCAATGGTCCTTATTGATGTTAACAAATGTTTCAACCCCCTTCTGTAAAGGAGTCACATGCCTATGTTTTAGGTGCGTTTATAAGTAGTAGAGATATCTACACTTTTTTTTTTCTTTACCCATGCGTCCTCAAATGTCAGCATGATGCATTTCTAGATAAAAATTAAGTAATTTGCACTGTCACCGCTTATTATAAAATCAGCAACTAACTTTTAGGATAGCTTTCATTGAATATTTGTTTTTGCAAAAGAATATTAATTTCTATACGACGCGGGAGTACAAAATTATCCAAAAGCAGGATATATAGGACCGTTGTAACACCTCCGGCTTTCTAAATAACACAATGGTCACTTTTGCAATATAATGGAAAAACATATGTTTTTTTTAGTAAAGAAAAGGCCTCGCCAAATTAAATGGTAGGAAGAAAATCTGATTCTTTTGTTTTTGTTACAAAAAATGCTGGAGTCCAATCAATCTGTTAGATATTTCGTCAAACTCGATCATTTTCATATCGATCTCAATATGAAAACGTAAAGTGACCAATCTGAATCGTTCGGTGTGACATTCATGTTGAATCTTTTTTGGAGATAAAATATTATATTTTATAAAACTTTTTTTTTACTATTATTCATATTTTTTTAGAAAATTAGTTATTGGCCTTAATAATATTTTTTAAAGTCTTAAAAATAGTTAAAAAATAAAAAAATTTATATTTTCAAAGAGTTTTCATTATGAATACCACATTGAATAATTTGAATTGGTTATTTAAATTTTTTAAATTGAACTATGAGCGAATTCGAAATTATTCGTCAAATTGATTTTTTTTTTTTTGAAACGATTCGTCAAATTGATTATACCGTAACATTTTCTTTTTCTTTTGTTATTAAAAATCTTCGTCCACTACGATATTTTGCAGTATAAGATAACATTAAAACTGTTGACTGTGAAGTTTATAATTGTCGGTCCCTTAAAATACAACTGAAAATGTGTGTCTATCCATTACATGCGTGCATTAAGAGTACTAAGAAGATAAATACTCATAAAATAAGAAGACAATTGCAACCCTTGTAACCCAATGACGAACCAAATCATCATGTAATGATCTTCATCCTAGAATAAGCAAAGAAGACTACTTTTCACTCTCACCCTTTTTTGGGCCACCAAAGGTGACCCTTCTAGACTTAGAATCTTTTGCTGCATCAGTGCTTATGCTAGAAAAAAATAAATTTAATATAATGGATCCAGTATGAGATACGAAGCCGTGGTCCCGTGGATGTGTTATAAATTTATAATATTTAAATGTTAGCTTCATATGTTACAACTTGAGGTTTACTTTTTGGTTGGAAAAAGTCAAAAAGATAAGGACTCTCTGAACTCTTTCCTGGTGATATTTTTTTTTTTTTTGATAATTACCCGTAGGTTTCATTGATTAAAAAGCAAGTACATTGTACAAATTAAGAAACAAACATGCCAAATTAACAGCCGACACCTGGTGAAGTAGATGTAGCTAGAATTGTAGAAAAGATGTCTCGTGACTTATTGATTGTAAAAATTATTGAATGTACGAAATTTTTATAGCATCTTAACTTGTGAAAAAATATAGAAGAAAATTATTAATTGTGCATGTATTTTTTGTGATAAAAAATAAAAGTCCAATTACAAAGTCGTCTTTGTTAATTATTAGAAGTGAAGTGATCATATTATTATAGAGTTCAATCTCCAGATAATAAGTTCCGACAAACGATAATTTTCTAACTATACAGCCTCTATCTAGTATATCGAAAAAAAAGAAAAGACAAATGATGATTTTCGGTCCAAACTGTCATCTTATATTGTCTTTATTAGACCAATTATTAACTGTTGAATCGCAAGGAAAAGCAGAAGGAAAAATACAAAACATGATGTAATTAATCTCTTACATTTTTCTTCGCATTGGAGTTTTTCTACGCGCGTGTTTTAATTAAACTGTACAGGCCATAGCAGTTTGTTTGTAATAAAACTAAAAAGATGGGCATACCAGCAAATTTCAATCTCTTAATGGTATTTGGTGGGGAGGAGGTCGGAAACAAGAGTTTGGTAAACCATATTGAAGCTGATGATTAATTCTGAACATGGTTCCATGGGCATAATCGTAAATTTACTGAGCTTTCCAATGGTTTTCAGATTTCAGGTCCAATTTCTAACTGTCAACTACCCAGTATTGAAAGCAGATTTTGTTTACCCGGTCCGGTCAAAAGACTGGAGCTCTCCATTTTTTTGTTCCCTCTTGATTCCGTTAGAAATAAAGAATCTAATTATAAATCATAAATAGATTTAAATTATTAAATGTCATATTTCCTTATTATACATTATCGGATGGCTCTTGTGTTTTCATACTTATATGTTTTATGATGTATCAAGGTATAACAAAACTACAATACTACTTATTTTTCATCCTTTGTGTGATTTTTTCCTGGGCTGTCAATGTTACCCTTTTAAGTTTTAATCGTTTACCCAATCCGAATCATATTCGATAAGGCAGATATGGGTGAGAATTTATTTTCGTTAAGTTATCAGATATGAATATGGATAAAATAAAATTTTCGTTAATTTATTGGGTATGGGCATGAGTAAGGCTATTTTGTATTCGTTAATTACCCGTACCGTTATATATATGATTTATAATCTTTATCTTTATCATAATAAAAAGGACATAATTATAAGATTCAATTGATACGTTAATAACAAACTATATCCGAAAGATATGATTGTAAGATTCAATTGATACGTTAATAACAAACTATATCAGAAAGATATGATTGTTAGATTTGATTGAGATAATACTACATTAAATTGGAAAGATATAATAGTAAAATTCAATTGATATGTTAATTAATTTTTTTTTCAATTTTCATTCACACGCTACATCGTTCATTAAAACACTAAACTTTTTTTAGAACATCCCTTCTTCTCCATTGTTGTTTGAGAAAATATTGTATAATTAGTAATTAGTAATGTACCTAATTTTTTTGTGACAATTGACATGAGAAGATATTGTATAATTTTATTATATTTAAAGTATTATTGAATGTTTCACTTTATTAATATATTTATCTGATATTATTTATTTATCCCTATTGTATAGTTTTTTTCCATTGAGTTATTAACATCATTATCCATTTTT
The DNA here is from genome assembly GCA_027562975.1 of Rhynchospora breviuscula. Taxonomy (NCBI): domain Eukaryota; kingdom Viridiplantae; phylum Streptophyta; class Magnoliopsida; order Poales; family Cyperaceae; genus Rhynchospora; species Rhynchospora breviuscula. The sequence goes on from CM050399.1 coordinate 32,819,693, forward strand.
TACCGTTACCCTACCCTTACCGTTAATTCTTAACGGGTAAGGATATGGTACAGATAAAGTCAATTTTTAATGGATAAGGGTAGGGTATGAGTAAGGAAAATTTTAACAGGTATGAATATGAAAAATGTCTCTATTGTATTGTACCCTACTCATTGACAACCCTAATTTTTTCCGTGATGTATATCATATTACTTTTCATGTATAAGTTTTACCATTTCAGAAATTATTTGTAGTCAAATTTGCTGAACAGAAATTTCTCTTACAAAATATCTTATTAAATTTTTTTTTTTTTCTGGCGATCACTAGCACTGTTTTATATTTACTTTTAAAATCACATAGCTTAATATGAGAACAAAACAAAGTACCACAAATGGCTAGAATAGGAATCCATTTTCTTTAACGTGTATCGTGCTATAATATATACCTCAACTGGATCTCATATATTGATATTTTATTATCAACAACACAGGACATGCTCATTAAACAAATCACCGTGTTGAATGTACTACTAAATGATGAACAAAATCTAGCATGCTCGGTGAGTTAAGTATTTTATAGATTTATTATTTATCATAAAGGCCAAATAGTTTAGAATCTAATAAATTCGCTTATTTAATTTCGGTTATATCTAGTAGATATTGAAGCTAAAAAATAGTACCGAAATCTTACTTTCATGTATATGCATGAGTTGTGATTTCTAATACCAGGATTTCATCGCTACAAAAGCAATTGTAAATGTTCAGTTTATTTCTCAGTACAGATTTTTTTTTTCTCTTTTGTATATAGTGTTCACACGAATCAGTTATCTCTTTTTTAAATAAAAAATGTTTGATGCCCTTTTAATTACTCGAGAAATTACTGACATACCAAACTTTTAATCTCAGCCTGATTTGAATCAGTATATCTTTTCCTTTTCTTTTTTTTTTGAGAAAATTTTTTTGCGTCCTTATAATTGCATGAGAAGTTACTAACATAACCAATTCTTTTTTCCATAATTTGCTTGCTGACAGGAACACATCGAATCAGTTTTTTTTTTTTTAAAAAAAATGTGCGACCCATTAATTACATGAAAAATAACCGACATTACCAAATACTTTTTTTTTCCATAATTGTTAGTAGATAGGTAAACAATCAACATAAAATTAGTATGTGACATAATGGCTCAGTGGTAAGAGTATTAGACTGGCCTCAACGAGGTTAAGGATTCAAACTTCGCATGCTTTAATTTAAAAAAAAATTGGATGACAAAGAGTTCCCTCTTTTTTCAAAAAAAAAAAAATTGAAAAAATGGAATTACAAAAAGTAACAGATTATATCGACAAAAAGTCAAAAACATATTTGATACGATAAATAGCACAACAATTGATTGTTGAAATGTAAAATATAGGTAGATAATGTAAATCTGTAGTGATTTAGATACGTAGTGTGTGAAATTTATTGCAATTAAAAAAATTGAACTTGGTCATCCATTATATAAATTGAAATTTATGGACAAGGTTGGCTGTCTCGATCTGTGAGAACTGAGAAGTCAGAACTGAAAATAACAGGAGAATATGAAATGGACAGCAACTGCTCTTACCAACTATCACAATTAATAAGCGACTAATTATATACATTCTGAGCCCATGGAATTAGACCTTAAACAAGGTGGACAAAAAGTACAGCTTCCTATTTAATGGCAGTCTGTTGAACACTTAGGCCCTGATTAAAATGTTTTTTTTTAAGGCGGGATTTCATTTCATTTCAATTGACTTCAAAGGATTTCGTTAGATCTAATTACATGGGAATTCCAACTAAATGATACCAAATTCGTTCATTTTGATAAAAAATTTTCCAACGAAATGAAATGAAACCCCATATAAAAAAAATGTGATTTTGATCAGGACCTTGACCCCTCTCAGAATCCTGTTTTGGCAATAAATAAATAATGTTTGTATTTGTTGACATCTGATCGTCCGTGGCTGATAGTAGCCGTCCTTAGTACTTGCTATATCGAATCACCAACTTCTAGTCCAAGGTTCTCGGATATGCACTCCACAGTTAAGAGCTTGCAAGAAGATCATAGTTTTTGTGGTGTTGTTCTTTTCTTTTTCTTCTTCTTTTATTTTATTATTATTATTATTATTATTATTATTATTATTATTATTATTATCTATTATTATTATTTTTTTAGGGGGGGGGGGGGGGTCTGTACTTTAGACTTCCGGACTTCCAGTTATGCTCATGCATTTGTTCCCCTTCAAGGGATTCAGATTCAGGCCTTGAAATTTTAGTTGACTTCACGTGGACGCAAGGACATGCCATTGTTTATAAAACAAAACCAACCCCCCCACCCACCAAAATAATAATAATAATAATAATAATAATAAAGTAAGGAAAAAAAAAACACATTCGATAACGGAAATGCTAGTAATGATATTTAAGTACTTTTTGTCTTCCAAATAAAAAAAAAAGTACTTTTTGTCTCTGCATTTAATTTTTATTTCTTTTTATAGACAGATCTTACAAGATAGTTCAAAAGTTGTTGTAACTTTTATATAAGACAGCTAGTAGATCTTTCAATGCTATTAGAGGGTTCGTGAATTGAATCCAAAAGCTGTTAAAATTTATTCCAATAATGATTTCAAAATTCTAATCTACATCCACCTTGACAAATAAAATAAGTATTTATAAAATCATTTTTTACTTTTTCAAATTTACTCTTCTTAAAATATTAATATAGAAAAAAAGAATGCTAATAGAATTTCAAAGTCCGTCCAGCTAAGTAGCTAACTTTTTTAATATTCATTATAAAATAATTTAGGTTCCTCGGTTTCCAAAATCATTTCAAGAATCACAAATTCTGCTGAGCATTTGATTAGGTTAAACGGCTCAAAACAATGAGCAATATAAATTGAAGATCGAAGAAAAATTGCAAAACTAAATTTTATTTAATTCAATTACGAACCGATGCTAAGATATATTTCTGTTTTATCTCACCAACTAATAATTGAAAAGCTCAAGGTGTTTTTTAAACTATAGTCATGGGATCATCTGCGATGTTGGAAGCATGCTTCCGTTGTAATGAGACCAGTTACCATGGTACCCTATGAACCATTTGTTGCTGGATAACGCCGTATTATTTCGTTAATTGGGTACGTAAGATAATTTTCCCAGTATTTTGTTTTTTTATCCAAAGAAAAGCTGAGAACTGGAGTATGTCAACGTAGCGCGATGAAAAGGAACACAAAATCAAAACAAAGAGGTAAAAAATAATAATATATAAGAAAATGAAAATGCGATTGGTACCCAAGTTTCAACGCAACAGTGCCACTTAGCACGTGGAGGATCATCTGCCAGGAATTGGTTAAGTTAGTTCTGTGGTTAAGAAAATTACAATGAGCACGCAATTTCGTTCATATAATAGTACCATAGATGTAGACACAATAGATTCAGCATGATTGCCGTTGCTTCTTTTATGATAAAATACTCTCCTTTTTTTTTTTTTTTTTTAAAAGTTCTTTATTTGTACGGTTGGAAATTCAATGACAACAAAGTACTTAAATAATGTTGATGATTATTAAAGATAACTTATATAATTTAAATCAGACACACCTTAAATGCGATCTATATGCACATCATACGTCTAAAAAAATAAAAAATTTCATGCAAGCTTTTGCTATTAATTAAACAATTAGAAGTTAGTGATTGTCTGTCGGCATTTAAAATTTAATGGATTATCAAGTGACACGAAATAGATAAAACTGATACACAACAAATTAATACTTTTCAAATTGGATTCTACAGAACATGGTCAATGATTCAAGACAAAACTATGTAATATAAATTCAATTATATCCGTAGTTAGGCCAATTTCTATGTGTTCGAAATAATTATCCAAATTGCCCAGCCTATTCTCGCTGCTTCTGTAAAATTTTGTGTTTAAAATAGGTGACTGTTTGTTATTACTAATTAATTAATTCTACCATTTCATCAAATTTTGATGGTTCACAATATTTACGGGCAAATTGATTACTTCACTTTCATTTATATAAATGAGAAGGCACTTTATTGAACGGAAGCACGCATTTTTCTTCTTATGGTTTGTGCCATTTTATGTGTGACACGTATAAGATTTTCCTAGAAAAGAGTTAGATACCTACCCATTAGGGATAAATGCGGCATATATCTTTTTCTCGATGTGGCAACTTCATATAACAAAAATTAGACACTGACAACTCAGCAGAAGAGACCACATAATGCCTGGCTGAGATGAATTTGAAATTTGCTCATCAAATTTGCATTGTTTTCCAAAAAAAAAAAAAAAAAAAAAAAAAAAAAAAAAAAATCAAATTTGCATTGAGATTCAGACGAACACGTTGAGAGCCATCGTTACTCGAGACTGCATCCATGGTAGATGACCAAACTAATCAACAACAAAAATTATAACTATCATCTGCAATTTACCATCCCTTATCATCGCTAAACACAAATTGAACACATAAAATAGACAAGATAAACATATAGATGACCAAAGTGAACACTTACAAACAAGTAAGTATTGTCATTTATTGTTCAGATTTTTATATGCATATTCAATTTATTTTTATTGAACTTATTTGTTTGTATATATTCATTTTGATCATTTTATATGTTCACCTTGCCTATTTTATGTGTTCACTTTGTGTTTAGCGATGACAAGAGATGACAAAATTGCAGATAGGGCTGTCAAACATTGACAACGACAACGAAATCGCCCGTTTCGTTTGCCGTTCCGTTTATGGTAACGGAATGTACCAGACGATTCTTTAACCGTTCCGTCTGGACGGAACGTGTATATTTACACTGTATTTCACCCAAACGAATGACGAAACGCATTCCGTTTACCTTTCCGTCCTTGAAACGTAATGAAATTTTATACCATTTACCATTCTGTTTGAAAGGAACGTGCACGGAAAACGGTAAATAGTATACTGTTGTCAGGACTAACTGCCGTCTGCAGTAATCAATTTCCAATCAACAATTCGGCGTGTAAACTAAGCATCAAGGTGCGGTTTACTCCTTTATAAATGGGCTTGCAGCTTTGGGCCCATTATTGTCAGCCTAAAATTGCAACCTTTTAGCTGCTAAAGAGAACAAGCGATTATAAAGTATATATACAATTAAAAAAAAATGAATTCAAATTAAAGTGCCACATTTTACTAAATTATACATTATGATTAAATTAATTATCATCCAATTAAATTATGAGAGGTTTTATTCTCTCAAATCAGTGCGATATATTATGATAACCCCTCAAAGATCTCCCCATAAGCCATTAAACAATCATTCGTCCACCAAATACGCATTCTATTACGACCCCCATTTTTGCTTCAAAAAAAAAAAAAAACGTATTCTATTACATAATTTATTCTTGTTGTTGCCATTTCTTAAAAGATTATTTTCCTATTTACCATCATATTGTTTCGACATCTCATCTTAATCTGTATATGGGCATTTTTACTTGTATTGTATTGTTAGCAACAAATAAAAATCAAGGGAAGAAAAAACTGAAGCAAGTAAAATAAAAAATAAAACACAAAATATTGTAACTTCAAGCCACAAAATTCCAACTAAACATCAATATCTAGGCTGGAGTTTTTTTAATATTTCGTTCACGCAACAAGTGATAATTAAGCATTTTTAGAGTGAGAGATTTAGGTAATTCGTACAGCAGTTTCCCTTTGCGTTTCTTTTCCTTCACATCCTTCGTACAAACACTTTTATTTCTTAGGTTTATTAGCCAGGGTTTTGGGAAGTTTTACAAATAACGAGAGATTTAGGGATGACATTTTTAAAATTTAAATTTTTTAGAAGAAAATAATGACACATATCTAATTCTAATAATTTGATAATGATATAAATCTAATTAGCTATCTAACAAAAGCATATTTCAAATTGACTACTTTTTAGATGACATAAATCTAATTATTCCTTTCTATTTTATCTCACCAACTAATAAGTAATAATTGAAAAGCTCAAGGTCTTTTTAAACTATAGTCATGGGATCATCTGCAATGTCGGAAGCATTCTTCCGTTGTAATGAGACCAGTTACCATGGTATCCTATGGACCATAGTCAATCAAATACAGAACTCTCAAGAGAAATGCAGTTATATCACGTAGATCATAAGAACTTAATAATCAATTAACTAGAGTTTTGCTATGGTGAGTTGCAACTCACCGAAGGGTCCGTGAGTTGCGATCAAAACTGATATATGTAGATTAAAATGACCGATCCAAACCGTCTAATACGATCTCCCTATTGAAATCTCCATGCAGACCAAATTTTACATTTTTTCGAAATTTTTAAGTATTTTTTGAAATTTTAGAAAATCATTAATCTAATTAGTTCTGAACCGTTCAAAAACAGCAGTTTTTAAAAATCTGAAAAAAATACTTAAAAATTTCAAAAAAATATAAATTTTGGTCTACGTGGAGATTTCAATAGGGAGATCATATTAGACGGTTTGGATCGGTCATTTTGAACTAGATTTACGAGTTTTGATCGCAACTCACCGATCCGTTGGTGAGTTGCAACTCACCATAGCAAAACTCCAATTAACTATTCTTTATTAGGAGTTCATGTTAAATAGAGCAATTATATATAATGAATTATATTATAAATTTGTTTTATCAGAACTAGAATTTTAAATTGAAAAAGGAAATATTAAAATGATTGACCAAAACTTAAATAGCATATACCAAAATCTAATCTTTTAACACAATTAATAAAATAAAAATTACCTGTGTATTAAAAAACTTCTCGACTACTGAGAAGACTAGAAAATTACATATTCAAATATGATGTATACTACTGGAATTCATAAAAATTATTAACAAAATATAACATTTAAAAAAAATAGGTTTAGTGAATAGTAAGTATATAAGAAATGACAAAAAATAAAAGATTATTTTGCAAGCAAAAAATTCGTTTATATAATATATATAAAAAATGGATGACATGACACCCAATTAATCTATTTAAACCTGTTCCGAAGTTGCATCTTTGTGAGACTATGATTGCCTTATAATTTTTTCTAAATCTTAGATCAAGAGGTCAATTAATCAGCTCATTTTGTCTACAACCATTTGCATATTACAATGCAACCACAAATTAGTATTTGTTAGCCAACTAAAAAATTAACAACTTATTATCTGATCATATGTATGCAACAGAAGGTTATATTAAATGTGATGCGATCTATTTTTTTTATATGTACCCTATGTATAAAATAAATAAAATTCAGTGCAGGTGTTGCTATTTATAAGAAGACCTGAATTTTGTAAAAGTTCATATTTAATGGTAATCAAATGACATTTAAACTGTATGGAATTTGATACACAACAAATCTATAAAGCTAACAATATGGCTAATATTTTTTCTGTTTTCTGCATTCTTTTTTACGTGATTTGAAAAGCCCTTGTAAAGCTTATCAAGTTAACCATTGTCAATGGACCCAATCCATAAAATTAAGCCATCTCAGAAAAGTGAATTCTATTTGATATGAAAAAAAAAAATCGAAGTCAAAATTAAATATCATCGTAATAATTAAATGGAACGTCTCCTATTAAAAAAAAATGTCAACATAAACCACAAATGTAGTTCACAGTTTCTGTGCCAGAAACAAGCTCGTCTTCTATTAATGGAATTGTCCTCCAGACTTTTAATCTCAGTAAATTATTTTCATCACCTGTTGCACCAAAAATGAATAAGGTTTAGTGGCTAAACTAAATTAAAAGATAAAAAATTATAGAGCGAAGTCTATTCTATGATCCTGTTTTATCCAAATTTTCAGACCCAAGATTTTGCAATAAAGTAAAACAAAAAAGTTCCACAAATTCTCAGCACACGTATACATCTATAGTTTTACAACTAGGGAAAAAAAATATGCAAAATGTACTCTGTGAGATGACAAAAGCACCTGAAATTTCTTGATCTCTTTCCATGCAAACTGCTACCACATGAGAGCTATTTAGTTCCAAAAGTGCAAATTGACAATTATCAGCTAGACCTTCACAATCTGAATCAGCTTCTATATGCATTTTTGGAGCTCTCTAGTGCAAAAAGGGAAAAAACCAATCAAATGCTTAAAAAACAGTATTTTGCAATTTAAATTAGAAATAAAATACAACAATTGGAAATTAACCTGCTATTCTAACATCTGCAAAAGAACTGCACAATTGTGATATTACTTTTATACTTTTAAGGGAAGGTACTAAAGTGTGTAAGACTTTTAAGGAAAGGTACTAATGTGTGAAAGATACTGACAGAATTAAATCTCACAAAAGGTAGCGAACCCTTCCCAAAAAAAAAAGTTGTTGGATCCATTTTCTGAGGTCCTATATTCCTATTTGGACATGGATGACCCAAATTATGATTATAATCATTATGCCATAACATTTTTTTTCTCTATTAATAAACCATAAATCTATTAATAGCTAGCTGCCTTTTAAGTTTCTCCAAAATAGAGCGCCTCTGCGTCTGATGAAAAAAGCGGTATATTTAGAGAATCAAAACCTTGTCTGATCCCATTTCAATTGTGAAGTTTTTGAAAGGAGCACCTGAAAAGCCCCTACCAATGGCCTTCACGTATGCCTCCTACTACAAGCAAAAACAAAAATGACGAAGGAGAGACTATAGAGTTTACTAAGCATCATAGTGTTCTGTTTCTACATAACAAGGTGTCTAAATCCTGTTTTGTTTTGTTTTATTTATACCTTTTGTTTATCTGTTTCATTTATTGAAATTACTAAATGGTTTCCTGTGATTCATTGATAGAATTAGAAAAGTGCTAAAAGAAAATCTAAAAAGAGTTTGAAGAAAGGGACAGTAATTGGGCCTTCATACCAAACTCTTAGATCTCATTTTAAATGCTTCATGTTTACTTGAATTTTGTAATGGTTTTCTGTCTACAGCATCAGTAATTATACGGGCCTAAAATAAAAGAAATAGATAAATAAGAGACAACTCACTTTTAGAGTCCACAGTTGAATAAACTCCTTTTGTTGGATATCAGGATAAGGAATAGCAGCCAAATATTCCACCTCAGAAACTGTAAAATACCGCCTAGCAACCGCTAAAACACTTTTTACTGTTTGCCTTTTATTTTCTTCGACATCAATTCCAATCTATCAAAACCAGCATAAGATATAAGATATATTTTAGCTTGTAGCATTGCTTAATATGAAAATCTGAAGGGGACAAAAAATAAAGGGTGGGGGGGGGGTCTGAAAGATTTGAAGAGAAATACCGAAGTTTCCAGGGCAACTGCACAGGCAATCAAAGAAGATGTGTGGGAAAGATTAAATTGTAATGGAGGTTTGATAATATTATCACCATCTTGCCACATTATCTGGATGCAAGGTACAAATTGATAAGAATTTTTTTTAATAATAAATATAATAATAAAGAAATAAATAAATGATGATAAAATTTTAGGAACTATCATAATATGAGCATTTTCAGTGGACTGCAAACACCTTATATGATGAAGAATAATACTAGACAAATGATATAAAAATTCTGGGTTTAACAGATTACACCCAACATTTATCTTATTTCCACGTAACATTCAAATTCCAATTTCTTGTTAAACGCTTTTGCAATTATTGAAGATTCAACCAGCTATCAGAAGTCTGTGCTCAAGTTATTTAAGCAGAAGTGGACTCAAGGTGTGTTAACCAGCTTATAGAAATTTGGATCTTGTACCTAACGTAAAAATCCTAACCTAAACCCTTCCTCTATCAGGCCAAGACATGAACCATTGAAGAGCATGTTGAAGGATTAGACATAATCATCAAATTTTCCAATTGTTGTTACCTCGGGTTTGCCATATAATCCTTTCCTGAATCTAATTGATCCTGGGTCAACTCTTCCATCACAATCTAGTCTAATTTAAAAAATAACGAGAATTAATTTGGATCAACATATCATCAAAACTAAACTAAGTGAATATACAAAGATAATATATGATAAAAAAAAAAATTACATCTGGAAAGGGTTGTTCTTGTGAGTGCACGTGCCAGTATTGCATTCTTTTGGAGCCTCTGGCCACTGAGAGATGAAACATCTCTTTTCTCAGATGGAGATAACAAGTCCATGTAGTGTTTCAATTGTGAGGAAGAATCATTTATCTCCTCTGGTTTAATGTACCAAAGATGCACCTCTCTGCATGAAAAAACAATGCAATATAAAAGTCAATTTTCCGAATTAAAATTTAAAAGAGCAGAAAAATTGAATTATTTTCAGACTATCAACTGGAATCGTTAATTGCACTAGTACGAACATAGGACCTAATCCGGGGCAATTAATCAGTCCTTCGTTAATTAATTAGTTCCACAGTATTTGCGAAGAAAAGTTATAACAAGGAAATTTGCAGTGCGGACTCCATGTATTGATTGTAAGGAGAAAAGTGTTAGAAGGTGTGAGAAGGATTGAATTAGAGATGGGCCCGGGCGAGATGGACCTGTGATGAGGGAGAGGTGTCGGAGGAAGAGGAGAGCAAGCGGTGGAGAGGCGGCGAGAGACGGTGCATCCTAACATGTCCCTGCGGAATAGCCTAAGCATAAAGCCGATGCTTTTAGCTTTCTCTCTCTCTCTGTCCTTAACACCGGCAACGATGCTAATGGGAGGAGAAACCGAGAAAGGGCCTCATTGGAACGTTTCAAAGGAATTTTTCTGATCCGGAGGGGAGAGACGATTTCATTTTATGTGATTTGGTGGGCCGAAGGTTAAAGAGGCGATGATTTTCAGGAAACTAGGCCGAGAATAAGTGTAAAAAATGAACTAATGGGCTCACTGTTTACTGGAGACGTTTAAGCTAAAAAATATTAAAAATAATACTAAAATATTAATAAATTCTGGAAATATAACTAAAATAATCAGAATTATATAAATGATTCATAATATTAATATCGTTCTTTGAAAGAACGATAACCATATATGTATTTTGAATATTTTATTAATATTTTTAATATTTTAAATGGTTTTTTTATGTAATTTTAATATTTGTATGGTTTGTATTGTTGATATGTATTTTTTTTATTAAGTTGTATTATTGTAATATTTTATTTTTGCAATATGTTGTATATTTTTCCACCATACTTTATTTTGAAATCATAGTATTTGTCCTATGATTAAGAATTAACATTAATAAAAACAAAATAAATAAAAATATTTTTTAAACATATTAAATTATAAATATTGATTATAAACTATAATCTATATAATATTTAAGCATATTAAAATATTTTTTCTCCTCTCATATCCTTTCCTCTCATCTCATCTCATCTCATCTCAACTATTTAGTTAGTCTCTCTCTTTTTTCTCTTTTTCTATCTCTTTATGTATAAGAGCCTATCTTTCTCTCTCCTTTACTATACTCAATTTTTTTTTAACTTTTTTACCAATCACCTCTACATCTTTACTCCCTTCTCTTATCTAGTAACTATTTTGTACTAATTGAAAACTAATTATAGTAGTTTTAATATTATTTTTAGATTCAAAAATTTTCAAGTGGATTTCGGTGGTTCAGACAGCGTTTTTTTCCCCCGAAAATGATTGTCATAGGGTAACTCCCGTAAATCTCCTCACAAGCTTTCTGGATCGGGGTCAATCGCCTCAAACGGATGTTCCTATAAAAAAAAAACTATGCCTATTCGAAGTTCTAACGTTAAAAAGTACGTTTTGTGTGATTTCTCTGCCATTTTCTCTGATTTTTTCCATTTTCTGTGAGATATATGTGATATCTATGTAATAAATTATAACTAGTATAAAAAAAATTAAACAACTAAAAATCAAACCAAAATAAATAAATAAATAAAAGTAATAAAACATAAATAAATAATTTTTTTAAACAAATATAAGATAGTAAGGAATAAAAAATAAATATATATTTTATTTTCAAAAATAAAAATATTAAAAAATTAAAAACCATGCCGAATTGGAGGAATTGCTAATATCAGTAAATATACATTTTATTTTTGTGTCTAATACGTTGAATGAATTCCATTATTAAGAAATGATTATCTTATATTAAAAAAATAACTAATTTTCAACTATAGAAAATAATTAAACTACATATAAGAAATACAAAATAACCAAAATACAAATGAAATGCATTTAAAACAAATATATAATACCTATTTCATTAATAAAATACATTAAAATTTGTTTAAAAACATTAAAAAAATCATATTTTAACTCAAAATATGTAAAGACTAATATTGATTTTTGAAAAATCGATATTAGCTAATATCGTTTTTTGAAAGAATGATATTGTGAACCTATATAATTCCGATTATTTTAGTAATATTTGTCAAAATTAAATAATATTTTAGTATTATTTTTAATTTTTTCGGCGTTTATGCATTAATGTACATCATCCTAGCGGCCCAGCTGAGCAAATCACCATTGAAAAAGGAATATTGCTACATTGATGTCTTTATTTTTTTCAAAAGTTATACAGGAATTCTGGAATGATTATGGATATTATACTTTGTAAATCTTCGTGCTCTGTACTATAACATTATTATTGTTATTATTCCTTCTTTGGAGTAATCTCTAGGAAACTATCATCAAAGTACAAACACTGTTTATAGAGATACAAAGGTTCGCATCATCACAAAATTAAAGTATATTATAAGAAGCTATCGTGATTAGAAGTTGGATATAGTGAGATCGTGCAACATTGGAGGGTTTAAATAGCAAGTTTGAGACCGTGTAGCAAGAAAGGAAGACAATTCTGCGGAAAATCGGAAGGGATCACGTGCCAAGAACATCGTTGTGAATCGCCATCTCCGTGATTTTCTTTCTCTCCGTTCTCCTCAAAATCGGATGAAAATTTTTTTGTGCGCAAGGGAAATCGGGGAAGGGGATTTGGTTCCCTGTTAAAATTTTCTCTTTCCGATTCCATTCCATCCAAACGGCGGAAATTTCTAATTTTCCTTTTTGTTCGCTTTCCTTCTCATCCGCTTCCTTAGTGAAAGTCAAAAGGACAGGGTCGGGCCAGATTTCAAAAAACCGGACTCAACGGGTTTGGTAGAAGGGCTAGGTCGGACCCGATTAAGAAAATAGATTAAGACGGATCGGATTAGACGGATTTATTTATTGGAAGAGGAGACTGACCCTTCAAAACACCGGCCCTTCTAGGTCATTGACCCTTATAGTCCTTCTAAAATGATATTAATATTTAACTTTTTTTTTAATATTTTTTAGTCTCTAATGTCTTATCATAATCAAATGGTCAATACGATTGAAGGACTAGGTCGTACTCGATCCTTCAACATTTGTCTTTGAAAAAAATTAGATGCGGTCATTTCAAAATCCGGCCCTTCTAGGTCCTTGTCCTTCGTAAGCCCTTCGAAGGGCCGGTCCGGTCCGGATTTTAAAACGGTCTTCCAAAGGATGGACCAAGGGCCAAGGATATTTAAACTATCACTACGCTCCCTTCATACCAAACACAGTATATGATTCTAAGTGTTAGGGACGGATCCAGGAAATTTTTGAGCCCGGGCACTATCCAAACATCATATCCAATGTAACAGAATATAGATCAAATTTAGAGACTCAATCTAACACAAAATCAATCAAGCCTAGGTACCATGCAAATTTAAGCCTAGGCACTGTCCAATAATCACTAATTAGATGTTAATTTTCTAAAAAATAACCCCAGGTAAGTGCCTAGGTTTGATACTACATAGACCGCCCCTAAGTGACAACTAGCCCCCTCCCCCCAATGTTCAGATGCGTTAAACTAGTCAGCATTTAAAATTTTTAAATATTGAAAACCTTTGGTTATTATACCATTAATGTCACATAAAATTACAATGCGATAATTATTTTTTCACATAATTTAATTTGAGATAGGTCAACAAAATTAAATTCTCGCTGGATCAAGAGTTGAAAATTCACAATTTCATGGCACTTTTATAGTTTGAATGATACACTTTTGATCTATTTGAGTTAGATTTTACAAGATAAGAGGTAATATTTATTAATACAAATCTATTTAAATATAAACTTTACGTACGATACTCCAAATTGATATACTATTACTTAAAAGTAGTTGAATAAATTTTACTTATCGATTTATCGATTATAGTAGCTGAACCTTTCCCTTCCAACAGAGACCCATCACAGGTTAACATGTTTTTGCCATTTTGATTGAAGTACATGTGCAACCATGTCTGAATATCTATTCTAATTAATTAAAAACTACTATCTAATGTTTATTTGGATCAAAACGACAAAATGGGACTGAAATTTAAACGGAAGAGGATGGAAAAACAGAAGTCGAGACAGCCCCTAGATTAACCATGAACCCTTCAGGGAGACACCGTACTCTCTTCCAAACTGAACCCGCATGCTCTATTTATAGCCTACTAGGTTTTCACCTAACCAATTTCCATATATATTTTTCACATATTTTTATAGCTGGTTTCGGCTTCTAGAAGTTCACACAACTCAGTTGAAAAGTTTTACTGAACTTCCCATGCATTAATGGTAATGTATAATCATGTTTCACCATGAACAATACATGTTCGTTGAAGTACCTGAGTGAAGGCCGAGAGTTTTGACCCCATTATTTCTGTGAATTCAGTAACCCACACTTCTATCACAGCAATGCATTTGGTTTTTAGCTATTTCAAGTTTTTGCCACGTGTTTAAGATAGGTTTAAGTGTGTTGCACATAAAGACGGTTATCATGTGTTTGACAGATTGCTTCAATTAATGTTTATTTGTTAATATTTGATTAAAATCCCTTTACACATTAAGTACATAAAAGTTAACAAAAAGAAGAGGAGAGGCCAATCAATCAACAAGCACCATTCTCTGTCTCTTAAATTTTGTTTGTTTTTCCGTGCATATAATCAATGTTACATGGGCAGAATAGAAAACGAATTGAACCTAAAATAACAGAAACGTGTAAAAAAAATTCATTAAAAAAAGGTTCCAAATTACATTACAGCACGCACACTCGCACACACCAGATAGACATTCATTTCTTCAAATAACCAAGTTGATAATTCACATGGCGCACTGCATCTCGAAGGTTTTCATATTCCCTCTCAATCTTAAAAAAACAGAGCAGCCGTGTGAGCTCAGAATCTTTCATATCACCAGTGAACGCCCTGATCCTGATAACATTCTCACTTTGAAGCACCCGCGACCATTTGTCGTCAATGATAACACACTTATCAAGGCTTCTACCTGTCGCAGCAAGATCCTTGATGCGGTGAACGGAATCTGAACATGAATCACGATACAACCGGTGTGCGATTAGCCCCTTTGGATCGAGCCTTTTAATGACAGGGGAAGCATAATCTGGACGTCCAGCAGTGAAAATGACAACCTCGTAGCCATAATCTGTTGCCACCTGGAGCAGCTTATCTATGCCAGGCCTCTTTTTGACATAGTACTTTTCTATAACGAAGTCGTACTGATAAGACGGCTTGTGATCTGATACATGGGTTCTAATCAGTGTCTCGTCTAGGTCAAGAAAAAGAGTTTTCCGGGTAGTATGAGGAAGAGGGAGACGCGGCTTTGGTGGAGCGCACGAACAAACATGGAGGAGATTTCTTAAATCCCTAAATTTCCCCTGGATCTCAAAGAAACTTAGCAAACTCCACAACTCCACATCATTAATATCTCCAGTAAACGGGCTTACCTTAACTGCGTTATTGCACCATGGCTTCACATTTACATCTGGATTGTGGTCTATTACCACGGACCCATCTGGCCTCCTCCCTGTTAAGGCCAGGTCCATAACTAACTTCTCCTTTGTCGTGCCAAGGCAGTTGTCTTGAAACAGCCGGTGAGCGATGATCTCTCCAGTCGGGTCAATCTGGCTCGGTATTGAAGACACCATGTCTCTCGGCCACCTCGGCCACCAGGTGAAAATAACAATTTGAAAGCGTGCTTTCTTGGCAGCTTGGAGAAATTCGTCTAGGCCAGGGCGCAAGATAACATACAGGGTCCAAATTATCTTATCTTTTGTTACCAAATCCAACGCGAAGTCGTAACCATCTACTGGAGGTGTTGTAGTTGTGTGGATGATGGTTCTGAAGAGACTCAAGAAGATGGTTTTCTTTCGAGGACCAGGAAGAAGAGAGATGCCTTGAGATGATGGCATGGATGCCTAAAAAAATGATCAGTTAGAGAGCGGTGATGAAGCAGAGGCGAGAGAGAGAGAGAGGATAAATTAATGAAATTTCTGTCAAGCAGCAAGCGCCTCTATGGGTTGGTCTTTTAAACAAAACGGGTGCCATTTTTGGAAACTAATTAAACGGATGCAATATTTGGAAACTAATTAAAAGGGTTCGATTTTTGGAAACCAGTTAAACGCGTGCAATATTCGGAAACCTATGTTGCATGTGCGGTGCAATATTCGCACTGTTGCCGTATCGATAATGCCGAACCGTAGTCGGAAACTAACTAAAAGTAGTGTTCTAAAAAAAACACGGCGTGTCCGAACACGCCACGACACGGCACGGCACGGAGGTGGAACGACACGGCAAGACACGGACACGGACACGACACGAGAACTTCGCATGTCGTGTCCTAAAGCGTGTCGTGTCCAACTTTGATAAAATAGACACGACATGACACGACAAGTGAATTTTCCGGACACGACACGACACGGCACGAGACACGGCACGGCACGACATGAAAGACACGACACGTATTACAGACATGCCAAACACGAAAAGGAGACGCACATTAAGCGTCATAGAAATATAATGGATTTCTCAATTATGTACATACTATTAAAATCAATGATTATTAATAGACTTATTTCCAAAGAAAGCACATGTAAATAGTTTAAATTGAAAATAAAAATATTACAATACAATTAGGTTGATTCAATAAATAAATCACAAACAAAAGTAGAAGGGTCTAGAGCCATTCGCAAATTAAAGATACAAATTTATCTGTGATTTGTCTTAAAAAGAATGAAATAATTTTTGTCATATCTTGTACTGTTTTGATAAGGATAGTATAAATTATTCATTGTCTTAAAAAATTGAAATAATTTTTTACGGCTCTTGTACTCTCAAATTTCCAATATTCGATGACCAAAAGTATAATTAATTTTAGTTCAATTTAATTTATTTTCATATTTTAATTTTATTAGATTGAAAAATATACTAATATAATTTTAAGGTAGTAACTCCATCTATGTTTTCTCAAACATAGCTGGTCTCAAGACCGAAAAAAGAGGAGGGTTACTATAAAATTAAAAATATTTTTTCAAATCAAAATAAAAAAATAATCTATATTTTAATTCAATGGTAAAGTAGATCTACTTTCTTAATTTTTGACGTATTGTAGTAAACATAATTTTAAATTTAATAAACAAATTATATTTATGTCAAAAAGTTAAACGTGTCTGAACACGTCACGACACGACACGTCTAAAGAAGACACGGTACGACACGGCACGAGGACACGAGGCGTGGCGTGTCCTTAGGCGTGTCGTGTCCATCTCTTAGGATTTAGACACGGCACGGCACGGCACGTGAAATATTGAGACACGACACGACACGGCACGAGAGATGATCCGGACACGGCGTGTTTGACACGACACGACACGACACGGCACGTATTTAGAACACTAACTAAAAGGGTGCGATTTTTGGAGACGAATTAAAAGGGTGAGATTTTTGGAAACTAATTAAACGGGAGCAATATTCGGAAACTAATTAAACGTGTGAAATATTTGGATTATAGTATAGGGCTATAGAAATTTGAGATTTCCTATTCTGCCTAATATTGCATAATAGAAATTTCAGTTGGATATTTTTCTTTCTATAATTGTCGCAAGTAATTACCATTGGTGTCCGGCCCCACAAAGCGAGTGTACTCTACGGTTGTGTGTTCACTTCTCTTTCCTTTTTTTTTTTTTTTTTTGAAATAAGATCGTTTATTTATAGAGGCATATTCCACTCTGTAAAATAGAATTTATCCCTCTTCCGCATTCAGCGGGAATTGAACCCATTACCTCTAAAATAACGGCGAAACCACTGACCATATGGACTCCCACATTCCTTCTCTTTCCTTTCGTTCGCTCAATTTGATTTCCTAGATTTTTTTTGCCAAATAGATCATTGATGTAATAATAATCTAGGTGGTTATGTTTAATTAATAGATAGTTCTATCAATGTTATGTAATTCCTGATTTACCTTTAATATCCAGAATAAACCTGCACGTATCGGTAATGTTCCTTTCTCCTATTATTTTCGGCTCCAATATGTAACCCCTCCGCTTCAACACTTTTTAATATTTTTAATAAATTATCACTAATAGATTGCTTGCCTTGTCATATTAGATTCGTTTTAACTATTCCTGGTTTCCAAGGAACAGGTTAGGCCCTTAAGGGCCCAGACAATATCTATTTCATGAGACTGTGTAATGTTTGTCCGACTTCTTTAGTTCAAGGAAATTTTAGTTGACAATCGTCACCTAAAAATAAAAAGTAATATAAAGGAAAAGAATACACGAGGCATACACAAAATTTTAATAAAGCATCCAAAGTAATAGAGTCTAATCAATCATAGCATATTAACCTAAATTTACATGCGTTCATTTTCCTATGTAAATTTCTTCATTTGGGTGTTTTTTTGTTTCCGTTTCATTTTTGAAAACGAAACCATTTTCCTCCTCTGTTTCTGTTCCGTTTCGGACGGAATAGAATAGAAATATGCGAAACGGCATGGTATTGACAGTCATGCTTCCCAATACCTCCCAAAATGACTTAGTTTGCACCGTTTTCTGTGCAAAATCAACACTTTTTAAGGAGAGAATTTGTTTTATGCCATTAACAAATTTGTCAATTTCTAATTTTCCATCCTTCGATGGCAAACTAAAAATATACCATCATATAATTATCAAAATTCATTTTACGGAATTGCTTAGGATCATCCCTAAGATTCTATCATCCTCATCATCTCCATGTGAACGCATTAATAACAGACGCGTTAATTCCATTTTTAAAAAACGCGTTAATTCTATTTTTGGAAGTCCAGAGGATGAAAGGATGATTGCTGGGGAGGATGAGCGTCAGGGATGATGGAGCGAAACCAAGAGAGAGAGAGAGCGAATCAGAGGGGGGGGGGGAGGGGGAGGAAGTGAAACAGAGAGATTTTCTTCACTGGACATAACATTATTTCCAAACAAAATTTATAGAACAATTACTATATTAAATAGAATAATTATATATATTAACTAGAACAGTTATAGCAGTTATATACATTAATTAGAACAGTTGCTATATTAAATATAACAGTCATATATATTAACTAGAACAGTTATATATATTAACAGAACAGTTGCTATATTAACCATTTAATATGAGTAATTGTTCTAGCTCTGAAACTAACTGTTCTAGTTAATATTATTAACTGTTCTCCTTCTAACTGTTCTAGTTGTTCTGGAAAAAAAATTGTGCTGGAAAAAAATAATTGCGCTGGAAAAAAATGCTAACTGTTCTAGTTAATGTTACTAACTGTTCTCGAAAAAAAAATTATTGTTCTAGTTAATGTTACTAACTGTTCTAGTTATTTTGGAAAAAAAAAATAATTGTGCTGTTCTAGTTAATGTTAACTAGAACAGTTAGTAACATTAACTAGAACAGTTAAGTGTTCTAACTGTTCTAGTTGAATCAGAGAAGAGGGAAGGAGTGGGAGGGAGCGAAACAGAGATGGAGAGAAGGCATGAGTTCACAGTTAGAACAGTTAGTATTCACAGTTTGAACAGTTACTAATTTAATTAGAACAATTAGTATTCAGAAAAAAAATGCATGTCAGGGAAGGGGAGAAGAAGCGAAACAGAGAGAGGGAGGGAATGGATTAAATTACGCGCCAGGGAATGATGGGATGAGAGGCAAAAAAGAAAAATGCGTTAATAACTACCAGGGAAATCATCCCCATCATCCTCATCCCCTCTTTCCTTTTTCGGCCCATCATCCTCATCCCCTCTTTCTTTTTTCGGAATGCAATTAATCTAACTGCTGGGGATGATGGGGATGATGAATCTAGGGGATGATCCTTATCAGCCCCGTTCATTTTATGCCGCTAATTCTTTCTAAATTATAATAACTTCTATATTAGTCATTCCAAAGTCTGTCAGTAAATTTAAACAACCCAAAATACCCTTATTCAATTGTTTAATTAGGTTATATCAAAGCTTAGAAAAAAAACCCAAGCCTCCTAAGCGTATGTGTGCACATCTGGTCATCGTCAGCCGCCGCACCTGAACCGTACTACCTTCCCATCGTTGCTTGCCCATCATTGCCTACCCTTCGTCAGACTCCTATTAATCTTGAATTTCATGGCATAAAGATAATTTTTGTTAGACAGCACAACCTTTGTTCAATTTTTAAATGACTGCTATCATTATGTTTCGGATTTGGACATGAAATTCATTTTGATTTGAAACTAGACTTCACCAGAAATATTTTCGTTTTTCGTGCCCATGATGAATTTGCATTATTTGCACTTTATATGCATAATTACTTAGTATAATTCAATCTTTTTGATAAGTAAGATTTGAATCATATTCTAGACAGTTTGGAGATGTTAAATGTAGATTATTGTGATGAAATGACTTGGAATGAGTTAAAAAACAATTGAAATACTCAAATGATACTCAGAATAAACATTATTTGTACTTCATATACATAATTACTATGTATAATATAATTTTTTTTAATAAGTAAGATCTGAATCATATTCTATATAGTTTGGAGAGTTTAAATGTAGATTATTGTGATGAAATAACTTGGAATGGGTTCACAAATGATTGAAATGCTCAAATGATATTCAGAATAAGCATTATTTGCACTTCATATGCATAATTACTATGTATAATCCAATCTTTTTGAATAAGTAAGATCTGAATCACATTCTATATAGTTTGGAGAGTTTAAATGTAGATTATTGTGATGAAATGACTTGGAATGAGTTCACAAACGATTGAAACGCACACATGATACTCAGAATTTCCATTATTTGCACTTTATATGCGTAATTAATTGGTATAATACAATTTTTTTGAATAAGTAAGATCTAAATCATATTCTAGACAGTTTCGAGAGTTTAAATATAGATTACTATGATGAAATGATTTGGAATGAGTTCAGAAACGGTTGAAACGCTCAAATCATACTATGAATAAGCATTATTTGCACTTTATATGCGTAATTACTAGGTATAATCCAATTTTTTTGAATAAATAGGATCTGAATCATATTCTAGATAGTTTGGAGAGTTTAAATGTAGATTATTGTGATGAAATGAGTTGAAATGTGTTCAGAAACGGTTGAAACGCTCAAATGATACTCAGAATAAATATTATGTGCACTTTATATTCATAATTACTTGATATAATCCAATGTTTTTGAATAAGGAAGATCTGATTCACATTCCAGACAGTTTGGAGAGTATAAATGTAGATTATTGTGATCAAATGACTTGAAATGAGTTCAGAAATGGTTGAAACGCTCAAATGATACTCTGAATTTGTATTTTTTGCACTTTATATGTATCATATTATAGACAGTTTGGAGAGCTTAAATGTAGATTATTTTGATCAAATGACTTGGAATGAATTTGAAAACGGTTGAAATGTAAAAATGATACTCAGAATATGCATTATTTGTATTTTATATGCGTAATTACTATGTATAATCCAAAATTTTAAAATAAATAAGATATGAATCATATTCTAGACCATGTAGAGAGCTTAATGTAGATTAGTGTGATGAAATGATATAGAGTGAATACAGAAACGATTGAAATACTCAAATGATACTCAGATTATGCATTATTTGCACTTCATATGCATAATTACAATGTATAATCCAATATATTAATGTAGATTATTGTGATGAAATGTCTTAGAATGAATCCTGAAACGATTGAAATGCTCAAATGTTACTCAGAATTAAATTATCTGCATTTTATATGCGTAATTAACATGTATAATCCAATCTTTTTGAACAAACAAAATATGAAACTTAGTCTGATCAGCATAAAGAGTTTAAATGTAGAATATTGTGATGAAATGACATAGTTTGAATTTAGAAACGATTGAAATGCTCAAATAATATTCAAAATTGCACTATCTGCACTTTATATGCATAATTACCATGTATAATTCAATCTTTTTGAATAAACATGATGTAAATCTTAGTCTTGATAGTATAAAGAGTTTGAATGTAGATTATTGTGATGAAATGACTTAGAATAAAACCAAAAACGATTGAAATGCTCAAATAATACTCAGAATTGGATTATCTGCTTATTATATTTGTAATTACCATATATAATCCAATCTTTTGGAATAAAAAAGATATGAAAATTGTATGGACAGTATAAACGGTTTAAATGTAGATTATTGTAGTGAAATGATCTAGAATGAATCCAGAAATGATTGAAATGTTCAAATGATACTCCCAATTGCATTATCAGCAATTTATATGCGTTATTACCATGATTCAATATTTTTGAATAAACAAGATATGAATCTTAGTCTGGACAATATAAAGAGTTTAAATGTAGATTATTGTGATAAAATGACTTAGAATGAATCCAGAAACGATTGAAATGCTAAAATGATACTCAGAATTGCATTATCTGCAATTTATATGCGTTATTACCATGTATAATCCAACCTTTTTGAATAAACAAGATATGAATATGGGTCTGGACAGTATAAAGGGTTTAAATATAGATTATTGTGATGAAATGGCTTAGAATGAATCCAGAAAATATTGAAATGCTTAAATAATACTCAGAATTGCATTATCTGAATTTTATATACGTAATTACCATGTATAATCCAATCTTTTTGAATAAAAAAGTTGTGATCTTAGTCTGGATAGTATAAAGGGTTTAAATGTAGATTATTGTGATGAAATGACCAAGAATGAATCTAGGAACGATTGAAATACTCAAAAGATACTCAGAATTGCATTATCAGTAGTTTATATGCGTAATTACCATGTATAATCCAATCTTTTAAAATAAACAAAATTTAGTCTGGACAGTATAAAGAGTTTAAATGCAGAATATTGTGATGAAATGACTTAGAATGAATCCAGAAACGATTATAATGCATAAATGATACTCAAAATTGCATTATCTACACTTTATATACGTAATTACCATGTATAATCTAATCTTTTATAATAAACAAGATATGAATCTTAGTCTGGACAATATAAAGAGTTTAAATGTAGATTATTATGACGAAATAACCTAGAATTAATTCAGAAACGATTAAAATACTCAAATAATACTCAGAATTGCATTATTTGCACTTTATAAGCGTAATAACCATGTATAATCCAATCTTTTTGAATAAACAAGATATGAATCTTAGTCTGGATAGTATTAAAAGTTTCAATATATTAATTGTGATGAAATGACTTAGAATAAATTCAGAAACGATTGAAATGCTCCAATGATACTCAGAAGTGCATTATTTGCACTTTATATGCGTTATTACCATGTATAATCCAATCTTTTTGAATCAACAAGATATGAATATTGATCTGGACATATAAAAGGTTTCAATATAGATTATTGTGATGAAATGATCAAGAATAAAGGTAGAAACGATTGAAATACTCAAAAGATACTCAGAATTGCATTATCTGCTGTTTATACGCGTAATTACCATGTATAATCCAATCTTTTTGAATAAACAAGATACGAATCTTAGTCTGGACTATATAAAGAGATTAAAAGTAGATTATTGTGATGCAATGACTTAAAATGAATCCATAAACGATTAAAATGCTCAAATAATACTCAAAATTGCATTATCTGTACTTTATATGTATAATTACCATATTTAATCCAATCTTTTTGAATAAACAAGATATGAATAATTGTATGGACAGTATAAAGGGTTTAAATGTAGATTATTGTAATAAAATGACCTAGAATTATTCCAGAAACTATTGAAATGCTCAAATGATACTCAGAATTGCATTATCTGCACTTTATATACGTTATAACCATGTATAATTCAATTTTTTTGAATAAATAAGATATGAATCTTAGTATGGATAGTATAAAGAGTTCAAATATAGATTATTGTGATGAAATAATATAGAATGAATCAAAAAACGATTGAAATGCTCTAATATTACTCTGAATTAGATTATCTGCACTTTATATGCGTAATTACTATGTATAATCCAATCTTTTTAAATAAACATAGATATGAATCTTAGTCTGGACTATATAAAGAGTTTAAAAGTAGATTATCGTGATGAAATGACTTAGAATGAATCCTGAAACGATTGAAATGCTCAAATGATTCTCAGAATTGCATTATCTGCACTTTATATGCATAATTAACATGTATAATCCAATCGTTTTGAATAAACTTTGATATGAATCTTAGACAGGACAGTATAAAGAGTTTTAATGTAGATTATTATGATGAAGTGTCTTAGAATGAATCCTGAAACGATTGAAATGTTCAAATGTTACTCAGAATTGCATTATCTGCATTTTATATGCGTAATTACCCTGTATAATCCAATCTTTTTGAATAAAAAAAATATGAATCTTAGTCTTGTCAGTATAAATAGTTTAAATGTAGAATATTGTAATGAAATGACATAGAATAAATCAAGAAATGATTGAAATGCTGAAATAATACTCAAAATTACATTATCTGCACTTTATATGCAGAATTACCAAGTATAATCCAATCTTTTTGAATAAACAAGATGTGAATCTTAGTCTGGACAGTATGAAGAGTTTAAATGTAGATTATTGTGATGAAATGACTTAGAATAAAACCTGAAACGATTGAAATGCTCAAATAATACTCAGAATTGTATTATCTGTTCATTATATTTGTAATTTCCATATATAATCCGATCTTTTGGAATAAAGAAGATATGAATATTGTACGAATAGTATAAATGGTTTAAATATAGATTATTGTAATGAAATAATCTAGAATGAATCTAGAAATGATTGAAATGTTCAAATGATACTCAGAATTGCATTATCTGCACTTTATATGCGTTATTACCTTGTATAATTCAATTTTTTTGAATAAATAAGATATGAATCTTAGTCTGGACTGTATAATGAGTTTAAATATAGATTATTGTGATGAAATGACTTAGAATGAATCCTAAAACGATTGAAATGCTAAAATAATACTCAAAATTGCATTATCTGCACTTTATATGCGTGATTATCATGTATAATCCAAACTTTTTGAATAAACATAGATATGAATCTTCGTCTGGATTGTATAAATAGTTTTAATGTAGATGATTGTAATGAAATTTCTTAGAATGAATCCAGAAACAATGTAATGCTCAAATGTTACTCAGAATTGCATTATCTGAACTTTATATGCGTAATTATCATGTATAATCCAATCGTTTTGAATAAAATTAGATATGAATTTTAGTCTGGACAGTATAAAGAATTTTAATGTAGATTATAGTGATGAAATGTCTTAGAATGAATCCTGAAATGATTGAAATGATCGAATGTTACTCAGAATTGCATTATCTTCATTTTATATGTGTAATTACCATGTATAATCCAATCTTTTTGAATAAACAAAATATGAATCTTAGTCTGGTCAGTATAAAGAGTTCAAGTGTAGAATATTGTGATGAAATGACTTTGAATGAATCCAGAAACGATTGAAATGCTCAAATAATACTCAAAATTGCACTATCCGCACTTTATATGCATAATGTTTGACCCTAAAATTCAACCTGAAAACCAAACCCAAATTGCTAAAACCAAATTCAAATTGCGAAAACTAAAATTCAAACTGCGAAAAATCAAATTCAAATTGCGAAAAATACCAAACAAACTCCAAAAGTTCCCAAAGTTTACCCAAAAATTCCCTAAGAATTATGATGAATTATCATAATTTTAAAACTCCAAAAATGTCAACAGAAACTTCAAATTTTGTAAAGAAACCCCAAAATTCTATAAAATTACCAAGATAAATCTATGAGGAATTTTGAGAAACCCTTTGAACCATTAAATTCCTCATATTTTTCTAAGCTTACCCATAAAATTTCATGCAAAAATAACCAAGGAAAGACCTTCAAATAATTTATTTTGGTTTGGAATCAAAGAATATACACTAAATGAGGGAAAATCGGATGAAATTCACAGAAAAACTGAAAGACCCTGTCGGGTGCATCCATTGCAGCGGATCCAGGAGGCGCTGCCATTTAAAAAATTACTGTTCAATCTACGAGTCGGGTGAACCCATTGTTCGTACACCATGCACAGAAGATTGAAATGTTTCAATTAGTGTATCTCACGCTCAGCCCATGCAAAACAAAGAAAGAAGAGAGCCTTCTTCTTCACCTGGGTAAAAAGAAAGAAAGGAGATGGCGATTTTAACCGCGAGGGAGTCGGGTAAAAATGGAGGAACAGGCGACGTGGCCTCCCCTCTGGCCATAGACGCGAAACCAGCAGCCCCTGCCCATGGTTTTCCGAAACTAAACCCTAGGTGCAGTCGAATCTCCACCGTTGATGTAGATTGGATGGTGAAGATAGCTCTCGGGACAAGGAAGGTCGCCCTAAATCCCAGCCTATTTAAACCCATAAAATTCAAGAAGAAGAAGAAGATGAGAGCAGTTGGAGGCTAGGGCTAGGTTTAGACTGTGGCGATTTCTCTTAGTTTACATTAAGGAGTGTTAAATTGTATTAGGCAATTCATCAAGCATATGTGAAAAGAAGAAAAGAGGTGAAATTGAGTGAGTTAGGTCTGTAATCTTTTGTATATAGATCAAATAAACTAAGTTGAAATGTCAATTTGATGTCTTGCTTTCCCTCTTCCTTCAATTCAGCCATCAAATAATGGTGAGACTGAATCATAGAAATACAGCTCCTTGGAGCCATGGCCTGAAGCGTAGCATCAGTCACGGCCCCAAGGAGGTTCTAACAAGATGCCTTATGAAGGTTTGGAGCCTAGCTCCTTGCTTCATGGGGTGTTCTCTTATCAAATAAAAAAAAAGCCATGGCTGCCATGTGAGAGTTTGGAGCATAGCTCAACTCTCTTATGGAGGTTTAGGTTGACTTGGTGTGGGCCCAGAGAATAGCTCTGGCCTAGCCATGCTCAAAGAGTTATCAAAATTCAAAAACAAAAAAAAAATGAATGATGAATAAAAGTATGCTAATCACAATCAACTTCCCTTTTTGTGTGTAATTGGTTTAAAAATAAGGACATAAATGCACAAGATGAACAGAGGTTCTGTAACTTCCTAAGTCAGCCCTGCATCATTATAAAAATAATAAGAAATATATGTGTATGCATGAATATGCTTAGATCTGGCCAGCAGTAAAAATAAATAAAAATATGGGGTTTTATTTGCATAAAAATACAAAAATATATATAAACAGCAGGTATGCAACTCCATGGACAGCTTGGAATGAACTTTTCCATTTTTGAGATTTTATACCATTTTAGATACATTAAAAAGGGCAGCAGGGACATTTTGTAAATAAAATGTTATTTGGCAAAATCTTGGACTTTTCTGTAAAACTTCTCACACATAAAAGTCATACACATATTAAAGGATGCATTTACAAATTATTAGAATTTTTGGACAAGCATGATTGAGCTTTTTTTATTTATTCTCAAAAAGGGACAGAAATAGTATAGATGTATGAATGTTGCAAAAAATATCAAAGGTGCTTTGGACTGTTGAAATATGCTTCTTACAGTGTATTATGACCCTTGTAAATAGTTTTCCATGCATTTAGGCAACTCAAATTTAAATCCATTCAAAAAATAGCAACAAATTTGCTAAAATGTGAAACTTGTAAATTGTGATAAATGCCTAATTCCTTGGTCTTATAATCTGTGCTGCTTTGAATATATGAAACAAACTCGAATTGATCAAAATTGAGTGGCAAATCGAACTTGTCTGCTGTAAAATGACTTACATGCAAAAATAAAAAAGTGAAGTAAGAATGCTCTTCTGCCCTAACGTATCACCCAACGAATTGTGAGGCTTTAAATTGAAACAAGGAGACATACAGCCTTAATCTGATCTCCTTAATCTATCCAAACGGTTGCTGGTACGAGAAGATGGTCGTGTGGGCCCCACAAATTAAGCTCAGTCCTGCCTAGATTGAGGTCGAAATGCCTCAGTTCAGTTCATCTCCTTCAAGGCTCATTCATGAAAATTTGATCTCACAAAAATCTTCTTCATACCTTCATGGATGAGATAAACCTCGAACTGGCACAATAAGACGGCCAGAGAGCTTCAGGTGTCGTCATGGCTGCTCGAGAATCCTCAGGTTTTAAATGACAACACAAATCGCAATGACTCCAACTGACGGTACCACGATGATTTCATCAACCTCACGATCCTAACGCACTAAGCCTCGACCGAAACGGTGACCGGAGTCGCCGTAATTTGGCCGGAAAATCTTCAGGGACCAAACTGCAAAAAAGCCGCCTCTGTCGGATTTGAAGGAGAAGAGACCCGTGGCCACAGGTGATCTGCTGTGCCTGAACTTTGTGTGGCGAGTCGTTTACACGCCAACAACCCGTTACACAAATCAATTAAAGATAGTCAGCGCTCAGTCAAACCTCAATTCGTGCCTCGACACGTCGGCAAGCCTAATCAGCGCCCAATCAGCGCCATCTCAGCCTTCCTGCATACGTGGACCAATCAGAAAATTACAAATAATCAGAAAACTTCAAAAATTCATTAAAAATAGTAGAAAACTCAGAAAAATTCAAATAAAATATCCAAAAATTTCTAAAAATCTAAACAAATCAAATTCACTAATATTTTGACATAAAAATCTGCCGAATTAATGGTCTTTTCTATTTTTGAATTATTTTCAAGTTTAAATAAAATTTCGTAAAACTCCAAAGTGATAATAGAAATTCCAGAAAATCTAAATAAAATATCCATAAAATTCTAAAAATGTAAATAAACCAAATTTACTGATACTTTAATATAAAATTCTGTCGAAATAGTGGTCTTTTGTATTTTTGAAGTATTTTGCTATAAAAATAAATTTTATAAAATTTTAGAAAATTAATAAAATCACTAAAGTCTTTTCTAAAAAATCTTCAAAACTAGAAATCTGAATACTTTCAAAACAAAAATGATTTCAAAAAGACATTAAAAGAAAAAACAAATATTTTTTAGAAGTATTCTTACAAATAAAGAAATTTTACATTTTAAATATAATGACCTTTAATATTTTTTGAAGTATTTTCAATGTTAAACAAATTTTATAAAATCCTAAAATGATACTAGATAAATGTTATAAAATTATAAAATGATGTACAAACTCATTTCAAATTTCCAAAAATAAAGATTGAGATAATTTAAAAAAATAGAAACAATTCAAAAAGAGATATATTAAATATCATGTATTTTCAAAAATAAGCATGACTAAAAATATAAAAAGAAATTACAAAAATCTAAAGGTAAAAATAAAAATAAAATAAAACTGTGAAAATGGTAAAACCCAAAGAGGAACTTCAAAAACATAAAAGTTAAAACACGAACCCAAAGTCAAAACCAAAACCTCTTCATTTAAGGAAGGACAGCTCTTCAGCAAATCAAGATGGATCTCGAGTGATTCAGAAGTAGAATCCAAACCCTACGAAAGTCCAAAATAGTCTTAGTCAAACTTCTTCCAAATAAAAGCCCAAATTAAAAATTATTAAATATTTAAGTGTCCTCAATTAGGTCCCGTCAATTAGATTTGGTACCATTAATTGAGTCCGGTTTAAGCCAAAAGAATAAATTTCTATATAAACACAAAATCATTTAGAGATGATTTTCCGAGCCTATTACATACAAATTTTTAGATCCCTAAATCAGAGGTTCCCATTGGCAACAACGGGGTAATTAACAATAGGGGCTTGCGCCTATTGGAAAGAAAGGACCCGCTAAATTAATAAACCCTCCTAAGAAACGACTCTTGTTGTTAAGAGATACTCAGCGCAGAGATCGAACCTTAAGGGGGGGTGAATCTAAGGCTTATTCTAATTTCTCGATGAGACCCTTTCATTCTTCGAGGGATGACGAAAAAGCTCACACACATAATTACCAAGTATAATCCAATCTTTTTGAATAAACAAGATTTTAATCTTAATCTGGACAGTATAAAGTGTTTAAATGTAGATTATTGTGATGAAATAACTTAGAATAAAACCAGAAACTATTGAAATGCTCAACTAATACTCAGAATTGCATTATCTGCTTATTATATTTGTAATTACCATATATAATCCAATCTTTTAGATTAAACAAGATATGAATATTGTATGGATAGTATAAAGGGTTTCAAAGTAAATTATTATAATGAAATGATCTAGAATGAATCCAGAAATGATTGAAATGTTAAAATGATACTCACAACTGCATTATCAGCACTTTATATGCGTTATTACCATGTATATATCAATCTTTTTGAATAAACAAGATATGAATTTTAGTTTGGACAGTATAAAGAGTTTAAATATAGATTATTGTGATTAAATAACTTTGATTGAATTCAGAAAGGATTGAAATGCTCTAATATTACTCTAAATTGCATTATCTGCACTTTATATGCGTAATTACCTTGTATAATACAATCTTTTTGAATAAAAAAGATATGAATCTAAGTCTGGACTGTATAAAGAGTTTAAATATAGATTATTGTGATGAAATGACTTAGAATTAATCCTGATACGATTGAAATGCTCAAATAATATTCAGAATTGCATTATCTGTACTTTATATGCGTGATTATCCGGTATAATCCAATCTTTTTGTAAACTTAGATATGAATCTGAGTCTGGACAGTATAAAGAGTATTAATGGAGATTATTA
Organism: Rhynchospora breviuscula; assembly: GCA_027562975.1. Lineage (NCBI taxonomy): Eukaryota > Viridiplantae > Streptophyta > Magnoliopsida > Poales > Cyperaceae > Rhynchospora > Rhynchospora breviuscula. The sequence goes on from CM050399.1 coordinate 32,850,574, forward strand.
TGATGAAATGTCTTAAAATGAATCCAAAAACGATTTAAATGCACAAATTTTACTCAGAAATGCATTATCTGCACTTTATATGCGTAATTACCATGTATAATCCAATCTTTTTGAATAAACAAGATGTGAATATTAAACTAGACAGTATAAAGAATTTAAATATTGATTATTGTGATGAAATTACTTAGAATAAAAACAGAAACAATTGAAATGCTCAAATAAACTCAGAATTGCATTGTCTGCTTTATATATGTGCAATTACCATATATCATCCAATCTTTGGGAATAAACAAGATATGAATATTGGTCTGGACAGTATAAATAGTTTAAATTTATATAATTGTGGTTAAATGACTAAGAAAGAATCCAGAAAATATTGAAATGCTCAAATGATACTCAGAATTGCATTATCTGCACTTTATATGCATAATTATCATGTATAATCCAATCTTTTTTAATAAACAAGATATGAATCTTAGTCTGGACAGTATAAAGAGTTCAAATGTAGATTATTGTGACGAAATGTCATACAATGAATCCAGAAACGATTGAAATGCTCAAATATTATTCAAAATTGCATTATCTGCCCTTTATATGCGTAATTATCATGTGTACTCCAATTTTTTTGAATAAACAAAGATATGAATCTTAGTCTGAACAATATAAAGAGTTTTAATGTAGATTATTGTGATGAAATGTCATACAATGAATCCAAAAACGATTGAAATGCTCAAATCATACGCAGAATTGCATTATCTGCACTTCATATGCGTAATTACCATATATAATCAAATCTTTTTGAATAAACAAAATATGAATCTTAGTCTGGAAAGTATAAAGAGTTTAAATGTAGAATATTGTGATGAAATGACTTAGAATAAATTCCGAAATGATTGAAATACTCAAATGATACTCAGAATTGCATTACTGTGCATTATATGGGTAATCACATATATAATCCAATATTTTTGAATAAACAAGATATGAATCTTAGTCTGGACAGTATAAAGAGTTTAAATGTAGATTATTTTTATGAAATCACTTAAAATGAATCCAAAAACGATTGAAATGGTCAAATGATATTCAGAATTGCATTATCTGAGCTTTATGTGCGCAATTATCATGTATAATCCAATATTTTTGAATAAACAAAACATAAATATTATTATGGATAGTATAAAGTATTTAAATGTAGATTATTGTGATGAAATCACTTGGAATGAATCAAGAAACTTTTGTAATGCTCAAATGATACTCATAATTGCATTATCTGCACTTTATATGCGTAATTATCGTGTATAATCCAATCTTTTTGAATAAAAAAGATGTAAATCTTAGTCTGGACAGTATAAAGAGTTTAAATATTGATTATTGTGATGAAATGACTTAGAATAAAACCAGAAAAGATTGAAATGCTCAAATAATACTCAGAATTGCATTATCTGCTCCTTATATGATTAATTACCATATATTGTGACACTATGAAATTTTTGCTATTTATGAATATTTTTATAAAATTTTGACCACTGAATTTCTATTGTTTTTGAACCTTTCTTATAGTGAAATTTTGATAATTTATGACTGAAATTATTAGTTGAGTGATTTTATTTTCTGAAATTGAAAGTTTTCTATATTTGTAATGCTAGATACTTTGTTTATATTGACATTTCAGAAAAAATTCTTATACACTTGCTTGATTTTATTTTGAGTAATTTTCGTGCATGAAATTAAATTTTTATACTCATTGTTATTTTTGGAATAAAAACATAGAAATTTGTAACTTCTCTTTTGTATTATATAAAGATTGCTGCTATGCGTCATAAATTCCTACAAACTGAATTAGCTGAATGTTTATGGAGAAACAGGAATAATTGGAATAAAAGTACATTTACATATTTTATTGGCTCTAAACCGTTGTTTTAATTATGTTTTAAATTGAGTGTTCTTTATACTATAAGTCTTAGGTTCTTGGGATTAAGGATGTACCATGTGCAAATGAACAAAATGAGTAGACAACTTGGAGAAGCTTTATTCCTGGAAATTAGGATCTGGTCTTCCCAGTCCCCACGCCTCCCTCTTCTTTATTTCCCTTTCCCTCTTCTCAAACCGAGCTACTCTTTGTGCCGTACCAACTTTTAAAAATTCAGCCATATTAAGAGTGAAAAAGATAGAGGAAAATTCAAAGAAAGATAGGAATTGTCCTAGGGAGCAAATTCTCAAGCTGTGGCAAGCCCTGAGCCGAAGTGGATACCCCTTTAAATTTGGTATTTTCTACTTTCTTTATGTTCTAATTAAATGATTTAGATGACGAGAGAAAAATCTGTGGTTCCTGTTCAAATGAAGTAAGATAAAGGAAAAGAAGAGAAAGAGATTAGATTTAATTGTGATTTGCACCAGTACTAAACCGGTGCACTTGCAAATTCGGATGTCAAACTGAAAAAAAACCATGTATATTAGCATATACTAGTTATCACAAAACTAATTTTGAGATAATAATCGGTATTTTTGTTGAAGGGTCAAATTGAATAAGTACATTTATGACTTTACATAGCACCGTGACCTTTCTTCAATTTTTAAGTAACTGTTGTTATTTTATTTCGAATTTGGATATGAGAGTTGCTTTGTTTGAAACTAGACTTCCAGACGAAAATTTTGGTACCTAATGTGAATTTTTCTGAGTTGATTTGGTATTTTTACAAGATATTTGAAACCAGGTCAAGTTTTGAAAAAACAAAAAAAACAGTTTTCTGGAACAGACAGACCCCAGTGCAGTTTTTGATTTTTCATTTATTCTCTGTTTTCAGTTAAGGCTTGAAACTTTTAGATTTGCAAATAGACATCTAGAGACAACTTCTGTAATTTTTACAAAATCTTTAGAGATTTATTTGAAGGGTTTCCAGGCATGAACTTTCAGACGTATTTGCTGGCATTTTGCTGGAACAGATTTTCTGAAACCTGATTCTGCTGATTTCAAAAATTCATTATAATTAATCCGTATGTCCAAAAGCTTTGAAATTTTTACAGGAGATACGTCCTGTCATGTTTCATCTACAGTTAAATTTTCATTTAATTCCGTTCAGCCGTTCAGGAAATAAAAAGGATTTTGTAAACTGTCAAAAATACCCTTCACTGGGTGTACCAGAAATTGTCCAGCACTATTGTTTTACCATTGTGTACTGATTTCTAGCATTGTTAACCACTATCTAGTCTTTGAAATCATCTGCTGGTACAACCAATAAGGTTTAATATAATTTTATGATATAACCAGAGAACTAATCAAATCCCTAACTTTATCAACGAATTTGTTGAATGTGAATTGTTATTGTTTGCTTGCTTAAGTAAGGACTTAGTCTAGTATTTGTTTATGTAGAATCAGGGCAGGTTTTCAAGCCGGATATAGCTAGTACAACTGAGGGTCTGTATGATTAATTGTTTGCTTGCTGATATTTATTGTGTTATCAGGTACGGATTCCACTTGACTTTTAATTACATGATATATTAGCATTATGCATTTTGGATTCATAATTGCTTTTCATTTTTGAGAGTTGAGACATATTTTGTGTATATGTAAATGATGCATGATTGTACAGTGGCATATTGAATGGTATCCGATTGAAATGTGATCTGATTGAGATAAGTACAGCTTGTGTGGTTGAGATAGACACTCGTAATGTTTGGAGGTGGAGTCATGACCCATCCTACCAAGCACCGTGTAATAAGCGCTTATGTACCGGGACTCAGTAGGTCCAGTCTAGAATGGTCCGGAGTGTGAGTGTTCCCAGCTTGCTTGTACATTTGGATTTTATTGATTGAATTATATCTGAATTGAATTGGCCATTGGTAACCCTCAGAGAAGGAGATTCATGGCATATCTGATTGGTCGTTGGTAGTCCTCATAGAAGGAGCCTCGCGACATATTTGACTCTGCTATTGACATATGAAACCAGAATTGCATATTAGATAAATGTCCAATCAAATGAGCCGGTGTTTGTTATACTTGGAATTTGAATTGATATTGAAGTGGTGCCGAGCTCACGTCATATTGCATTAACTGGTTTAAACTATTCTTGTTGTTCTTATTTGAATTTGAAATAAAAAGATAAATGTTTATCTACTTGACTTGTAAATTGTATTTTTACTCAGTAATGTAATTAGTTCCTAAACTTGTATTTAAAAATTCAAGTGGCTGGAACTGAATACCGTACTGAGATAAATTTTATTTATCTCACTCTTCCACTTGTGTGGGTTCCAGGGTTAACGAACGGGGTCAGAGCCGTAAAGGATTAAGCCATTTTATTGTCACTTGGTGAGTTTCGTGTAATCTTCAAGTACTGTATACTCCATATTTTTTTTGACCAAACTTGTATGCTAGCAATTGCTTATATTTAACTACATAATTGTGGCTGATGGTTTTGTTAGCTTGTACTCTCGTATGTTATATATCTCATATGTTTTAAACTATGCAATGTTTTTCATATGATTTATTGGTGACTTAGCTAGTATGTGCTCAACCAGTATACGTATTTATGAAAATCATGTAAATGTACTCAGACAAATCTGAACTGTATCACTTGGGATGCTTGTGTCCTTGGCATTCATCCGCATAATGAATCCGAAATTTTCTAGGCTAAAAGATGCATGCTAGTTGGTGCTTATTTTGAGAATTGTATGTTGTATGTACTCTATGAACTAGTTGCCTTGCACATCTAGATTATGGATATTGTGAAAATTGTGGTTATCTTATATCATACAGTATCGAACTGCAATTGTTATGTCTAGTGTTACTCATATGGAACTTGTAAGTTTCACGTCTAAGATATTTGTGTACTTGTATTTTGAAAAAACTTATATCTTGTGCGTAATTGCATTCATTTCATTTTAAATTATTTAGATCAATACTTATACGAGAGTTCTGTTTGAATGTTAGGAGCATGTGTAGTGAGGTAATGGTGGTTATGTATACGGAATTGCATACATCCATATATTTGAAAACAGTCTAAAATGTTAGTCTCATTGGTTTTTACTTTTGTCTACTTGTATATTTATATACATGAACCTTTCTTGTTTAAATTATGCACATGCAACATTGTTCTCTAGTTGCATACAGTTCGCTACATTCTCAATTTCTATTTATATGCAAATATTTCAATTTGGTTGTAAGTATTACGTTCAGGGTTTTGATGCTCGGATATAATTATATCTTGGAATTTCATAAACTGTATTTTGATTGCGTGATATCATTCATTTAATTATTCTAAAAATAAAGTGAAAAAAATTAAAGTACGCCTTGCGTGTGTGTGAAGGTAAGCGTGCATTCGCGGCGGCTGTCGGCACCCCCGGTCTTGGGGTGTGACATATATAATCTAATCTTTTGGAATAAACAAGATATGAATATTGTTCTAGACAGTATAAAGTGTTTAAATTTAGATTATTGTGGTGAAATGACTTAGAATGAATTCAGAAAAGATTGAAATGCTCAAATGATACTTAGAATTGCATTATATGCACTTTATATGCGTAATTACCGTGTATAATCCAATCTTTTTGAATAAACAAGATATGAATCTTAGTTTGGACAGAATAAAGAGTTTAAATATAGATTATTGTGATGAAATAACTTAGAATGAATCAAGAAACGACTGAAATGCTCAAATGATACAAAGAATTGCATTATCTGCACTTTATATGCGTAATTACCATGTATAATTCAATCTTTTTGAATAAACAATATATGAATATTATTCTAGACAGTATAAAGAGTTTAAATGTAGATTATGACGAATCGAATGACTTGGAATGAGTTCAGAATCGATTGAAACGTTCAAATGATACTCAGAATTGCATTATTTGCACTTTATATGCGTAATTACTTGGTATAATCCAATCTATTTGAATAAGTAAGATCTGAATCATATTATAGTTAGTTTGGAGAGTTCAAATGTAAATTATTGTGATGAAATGACTTGGAATAAGTTTTCAGAAACTGTTGAAAAGCACAAATGATACTCATAATAAGCATTATTTGCACTTTATATGTGTAATTATTGGGTATAATCCAATCTTTTTGAATAAATAATATCTGAATCATATTCTAGACAGTTTGGAGAGTTTAAATGTAGATTATTGTAATGAAATGACTTGGAATGTGTTCAGAAACGGTTGAAACGCTCAAATGATACTCAGAATAAGTATTATCTGCACTTTATATTCATAATTACTTGGTGTAATCCAATGTTTTTGAATAAGGAAGATCCGAATCATATTCCAGACAGTTTGGAGAGTTTAAATGTAGATTATTGTGATCGAATGACTTGAAATGAGTTCAGAAACGGTTGAAACGCTCAAATGATACTCAGAATTTGCATTTTTTGCACTTTATATGCGTAATTACTTGGTATAATCTAATTTTTTAAATAAGTAAGATCTGAATCATATTATAGACAGTTTGGAGAGTTTAAATATAGATTATTTTGATCAAATGACTTGGAATGAATTTGAAAATGGTTGAAATGTACAAATGATACTCAGAATATGCATTATTTGCATTTTATATGTATAATTCAAAATTTTTAAATAAATAAGATATGAATCATATTCTAGACCATGTAAAGAGCTTAAATGTAGATTAGTGTGATGAAATGACATAGAGTGAATACAGAAACGATTAAATGTAGGTATAATCCAATTTTTTTTAATAAGTAAGATCTGAATCATATTCTAGAGTTTAGGGTTTAGGATTTAGGAATATAAAAAATGCTTTTTGAATCATTTATCAACTACTTTACCTTTAAACAATTTTTTTCTTTATTGATTTGAATTGAGATTTAGATGAATGATGCACAATACATGTGATTTGGCTGTAATGCCTATGGGAGAAAGGTACAATATCATTTTGAATCACAACCTAGTCGATTGCTTTTTTGCTTTCTTCTTTGCTTTGTGCAAACACAGACTGTTGTTTGCTTTCCTTCTTCTCGCGGGTTTGGAGGAAAGGTTTAACAATTATTTTGGTAAAATTTTTTGCCGCCTTATTTTGTACCCGATATTTGTTTTCAGTTGAATATTAAAATTTCTGTGTTTAATAATTTGAACTCAGTTTTTCAACTGGTTGAGGATAATCTACATCAGAATAGTATATATGTGTATATATTTGTTCTGTTTTGGTCGGCCCTATTTTATTGGCATCCGGTGGTTTTAGCCTTAAAAACATATTTACTGGTTATTGTTTTTACCCTTGCCGTTTCATTATTACTGACTGATGTGTTAATTTAGTATTGTTTTGCAAGCTTTGCCTTTATAGGCTTAATCTCCAATTGTTGTTTACATCCAAAATATGACCGCTTATCACAAAAATTATGGTTGTTAGTGAGCTATAAATATGCCTTATTGAGTTGTTGCTTCTCTTGCTGACTATCATAAACAGAGGTCAGAGGTCTACAATTAAAAAACAGACGGGAATTTCTTAATTATACTACTTTTTATTATGTCATGTGTTTTTTTCTTTTTTGATGGAAATAATTCACTGTTTGTGAAGGGTATAAAGAGCATTGTATGACAAAAGAAGATTGACGAAAAAGAATAGAAATAAAGATTGATTGATGACTTGCTTGGGGTCTTCAATTTGGTACTGATCCTCTCACCTTCTCTTATTTACCTAAGTTTAATAATATTCAGCATTTATGGATAAGAATAATGTTATTAGATTTGGTTGCAGGGTAGTGGTGAAAGGAGAAATTTATGTGATGATTATCTCTTATATTTTTCAAGTTTGGATATTTGCCATTGTATACTTTTACATCAACAAGGTAAAACTTATTCATAAATAATATTTAAAATGTCTGCACTTTTGTATTATAATCCAGTTTCAACTATTATTGTGTATGAATAATTGATTTTGCAAGATCTATTTCAATTTAGTTCTTTTGATGAATTATTTTCTTTCTTAATTTAGAAGCAGCTTTTATTCTTGCCTCGGATAGTAAATGATGAGTGTAAACATAGATCCACCAAGGTACAACCACTATCTGTGAATATTATTATTTTTTTTTTACAAGTTAAAGAATTAGATGCTGAAATTTGAGACTAATTTGTCTTCCGTTGATTTCTTAAAATTAGTTGCTTTTATTGAGGTTATCATGTGCAATGGAGCTTATTGCAGTGAAGCTAGGTCTATTTTCTTAAAATTAACTAGGTCTATATTCCAATTTTTGTTTTAATAATCTCAAAAGGCTGATAGTGCAAAACAAGGATGAAATTCTCTTGGACAGTACATAATTTTTTATGGGAGTTGGTCCATAGATATCACAATAACTCTTTAATTCATAATATGGTTTAAAATTAAATTAGTATTATATACATATTATTTTGTGTAGGAAGCACCAATGAAACCACCAATGATAAGAGCATATCATTCTTTCTTATGTTAATTTGATTTGTTAGAAATTAACTAATGATGATTGCTCACAAGTTCATACATAGCTGATAATTAGTTGATATATGGCTGATTTTTGGGAAATTATCCACCTTTAATTATTTGGTTTATGTTCATGTTATGTGTGGGAATTAGTTGTTCTTAAACTTTGATTTATTCTGATAATTATAGTTGGTGGGTAGGTTGACCATCTAGTGGACAGACGAGGGATGAGCTTCTAAGTTATATCTAGCTCCAAGATCGAAGATGTAGTACCAATAAAAGACGATCAAGTCTTGAACATGTTATGTGCTGGTATGGTTACCAGTGGTGCATTCTATTTTGGTTTGGCTAATTGGCAAGTATTGCTTCAGTTATTTGATGACAAAATTAGTTATTGGAGGTGCTTTTCTATTGGAACTGAAAGTCTGATGTTGAATTTCATGTTTTATTTGTGTTAGAGATGTTTATTTATTGTTACAAACTTAAGACTGCGATATGCAAACAAAGTCTATTGTGCATTGATGGTATGAAGTGGCATAATATTGTTTTTAAATTATGTGGTTGGATATTAGATATTTTAAGGTCTACTGTCGTCATAATTGTGGTGTGTATAAAAGAGTGTGTTAATTGTGAGGAACAAGTTCATGCGCATTGTGGATTGTTGTATTTTTGGAACTATTTTTATTTTTATGATTCAGTGGTCTTTCTCAAAAAATTCGTTCAAATCTAACAAACATAACGTCTTCATTATTTATTATTTAAGACGTATCAAGAAAGAGATTGCGCGATAATAGCAGTATCCATATGAAAATAACATTGTAGACCAGATCAATAAAAATAGTAACAAACCCAATCAACAATTGAAAATGGTTTTATTATTTTGAATTATAGAAACAAATATTAAAATATAAATGAATCGTGCAAATTCAATTCCCCAGGTAGGTCCATAGGATTACACGAAACAGATTCCAATTTGTTATTTTCATCTGAAATTAATGTGTTTTTTTCTTACAAATTTTTTTTTTTTTTTGTACTTCACCGAATTGCATTGAACGAAATTATATCAAACGTACGCCCAATTCTTCGCGATTTTTTCCCTCTTCATCACCCAGAAGAAAATTATGATTCATAATACACATTTGTTTCTTTATATTAATTAAGGCCCTGATCAAAATGTTTTTTCACGCGGATTTCATTTCATTTCGTTTCAATTCAATTGATTTTATAAAATTTCGTTGGATCTAATTATATAGAAATTCTAACAAAATGACATCAAATCCATTCATTTTGATCAAGAAATTTCCAACGAAATGAAAATGAAATGAATTCCCATGTTAAAAAAATGGGATTTTGATCAGGGCAAAAAAAAAAAAAAAAACTAATATGTATTGTTTTTTTTTTTTTTGACAGTGGCTGTCAAAAGGCTAATGTGTATTTGTTGCGTAAAGAGAAAAAATTTAGCAAATGTAACTTTTTTTGGTTCAATAGTTTAGAAAATTAAACAATAACTTTTTTTTTTTGTGGGAGAGTCCAGACGGCCCATATATTACTTGGGAGTTGGAACACGTGAACCTTTCTATCTTCTCTCGGTTTTTTTTTATCAAAAAGCTATTTTCTTCGACGAAAAATTTTGATTAAGCGGATAATTAGTATCATATACAGAGATAAAAGTATATTTGTTCGTGCGTATTCAAAATAAAAAAAATGAAAAATTGTTTTTATGCCCTTTCGATTATAAAGTTGCTCATGCACTCTTTTGATACAGTTCTTGACTTCTTGTAGATAGTGCTGCAGATAAAATTAAAAGTAAAACAAATAGAAGTTCCGTAGTTTATATATGTTTATCATATGCGACGTTTGTTCGAACTTTTCTTTTCGGAGCTGCAAATTAAATTCGGAAAACGACACATGAAATTTATAGCCCCCGGCAGGTAGATAAAACGAGTCTAGTGCACAAAAGATAGAGAAAGAACATTTTGACCACAGATAAGGAAGCATCATTTAAACACAAATAAAAAAAAAGTTACAAACAAACGACCTAGAAATAATTAAATACTCCATCCCAAGGCAAACTCCAAACCCTAACTAAAAGCTAATGAGTACGATGAAAATCAACAACGTATTGGGCTAGGCCAACAAATACCAGAATAGTGCTAAAAAACAAAATCAGAAACAAAATGAACCAAATTCTAACCCGAGATATATTATTTATTATGCCATAGCAATGACCCATAAGGCATGAAAAGGCATGAACAACCCAAACCACGTAGAAGACTATAGTGATCGCCAACACAGCATGACGCTTGGAGGTCGGTGCAAATTCAACCAAAAGAATAGAGCATATCATAACCATCAGTGAATTTAGCGCGGAATAGAAATGCACAAACATCATGGCCAAGTTAACCCAGGCAGCAGCAGCAGCACGAGCGCGGGTGTCTTCCTCTTCAGCCATCTCACGTTTTCTATCCTCTAATTCCTTCTTGGCCTGCTCTAGATCAGCCATCTTGCGAGCGTTTTCAGCTGATTCCTCCTGGATCATATCATCAATGGCCATCTCAATATTGCACGTACCTGCGCGCATGCGAGTTTCTTCTGTTGTGTGCAGTGTCGCACTAATATTTTAAATGGTCCATGAATAATTTGGTATGTTTCCAATTTGGAAATAACAAATAATAATTGAAAAGATTTGGCGGGTTGATTTTATTAAAAGATGCGGCGATCTTATTTTGTCCAAATTTGTCAAAGATCTCCTGATATCTAAGTTGGTCAATCAATTTGGACAGACAATGAAACGAGATCAGGTAAAAGAAAATATAGAAAGATTATAAGAAAAAAATTGATTTGACATAAACCATGCACCACTAGAAATTTTTGGAAGTGCAATTAATAGTGAATTTTTTTTTAAAAAAAAGAGGAAATAACGCATGAAGCAAAATAATAAATGCAAACAGGATTTAGGCGGATTTGAAGCTATGATTTTTCCCACTTTAATTATTTTATTCTTTCCCAAAATTTTCAATCGTATGTACATCAAAATATGATTAGCTGTATAAATAAACATAATGAATGAAATAATCTTTTACAAATGATGCATGTAAACCGAAAACGAAATTCAATCGGTGGAGACAAATTTGTTAATTAAATAAAGATGGAAATAAAACATCTAGATTGGTGGGCTTCTAGAGACAATATTTAAGCAGGATTTAAATGGAGAATGGTCACACGCATAAGATTTTTAATTATATAGAGAGATAAAGAGGCTGCCACTTTAGGAAATCAGATATCAAGGAAGCAATTAATATAGACAGAATTTTAAATGATGATTGGCTCGTAAATATAGCTTCCAAATTTTATTATGTAAATAAAAATAATAAAATCAGATTGACGCATTTTTTAGCTTAATAAATATTTACACATGCTATTCAATTTGGTTGAGTGAATGCCAATAAATGAAAATGAAATTTAAATTCAAGCTTTGGAATATTATCATTTACAGCTATTTACAAAAATAATTAAAGAATTACGGAAAAATCAGGCTGTTAAAGAAATTAATACATCAACTAAAAAAAAGTGATGCAGGTATAAAACTTTTGGTTTTTTATATTTATTTACGTTTATTTTCTGTGTATAATTTAATAAAGAGAAGGAGATGAGATGTGTCAAAGGAGATCTAACATGTGGCAAATAGCACGAGACAAGTGTCAAATTGCATGGGAGTAGATATGCCAAGTGACTCCAAGTGACTATGTAAAATGACAAGTGTTTTTTTTAGTTATTTTGTTTGGGCTGCAGGCCGGAGCAATCATATCATATATATATACTCTTCATATTTGAGTGACCCAATCTACAGTACCCGCACACCGACTCTAGCCGTCCGATTTCCGTCTGTTTACGATGGATTTCATCGTGGGCGTCCATCTCCGCTATCGATTTGTGCTGGAGATTTTATGTGTGTTTTCTGTTGTTGCCTTCCGCGTCGCACAGTCTCCTTAGGTGTCTTTTTATTTGAATTCCTACAAACGCACGAGCGGCTACAAGAACGTCTCCGCTGTCGATCTGTTATTCCGATTTTCTGTGCATAATTTTTTGTTGTGTCCCATGTTGCGCTGGATTCCTTGGGTGGTTCTATATTTACATTCTTGCATGCACAAGGACGGCTACAGAGAACACAGCTTCTTCTGGACCCTTCTTTCATCCTTTGCTTTTCTGCACGAAGCAAAAAGAAGTGCGGGAGAGAGAGAGAGAGCTCCATCTTCTCCTCTTTGACACAGCGCGGAGCTAAAATGGAGAGGCGGACAGATAGAGTGATAGGGAGATGGGGACCACCGATCGCAGCTGGACTGCTCCCACCCGGCCGTCTCCCCTCCTCCGCGTGGCCCTCCTTCATGTATTTCTCCGCGCGATTTCTCTCGGTTTAAGAAGCGATTTTGTCCTATTTAAGGACCGAATCTTTACTCCCTCCTATCCACATCTCCACTTCACAAGGTTTTGCTATGGAATGCTTTACAGGTTTCTTCACCTCTTCCCACACGATGTCCTCTTTTTTCTTTCATTAATTTTATACAAACTGTCTGGGGGCTGAAGCCCTTTCTGATTCCTATATGTGGGATTAAATATTTTTGCTGATACAAATTTTTTTTGCTTTCTAATTCCTTTTTGCTTTCCAGGCAGATCTAAACTTTATGATATATATTTTTTTCCTAATACATTTTCTTATTCCTAATCTTTAGCGCATTTTAAACCTTTAATTTGTGATTTCTTTTTGCTTTTTGGCTCTGTTAACAAGTGTGATTCGAATTGTTTTGTTGTTTTCATTTGTTCCCACCATATTGGAATAACACCTATAGCATTGTGAATTTTTCTTCTTAGCTCTAATATTGGTTAGAGATTCTTACTTTGGCCTCCAATCTGCTTTGTACAATAAATTATGCTGTTTAGACAAAATCGTGGGGGGTATTGATGCTTGAATTCAGCCGTAATTAATATCAGGACCACTCATGTTTTTTGTAAACCAAACTCTGTACACAGTCCAAACTCCAAACCCAAAAGTTATAATTGTCATTTGTTATGAATTACTGATATTTTGCCTCATTTTAAAATGACTGGCCAAACGAGAGAAAGATGAGGAGAAAATTTTTTTCCTTTCCTTTCGTTGATAGTTCAAACAATCAAATGTAATTTCTTTTCCATTCCATCTGATTCCATCCCCTTCCTTTGTAAATTTTTCTTTCTTTTCCATTCACTTTCTATAACCGAGCACAGTGTAACTCGCACCTGTCTCGCTTTCGTTCGTTCTTTTTTTTTTTTTGTTCTGTCTAATCAACCTTTATTTTGATCAGGAGAAACATGGAAGGAGGGAGTGGAGAAGACTGACAAACAACCGTGCTTGACGAGCTTCGATCAGGAGTCTGATCTCGCTCTGATTCGACCAGGTACTCAATATTAAGTCCTGCCTCATGTGTAGGAGAACTCGCTACTGCTGCTCTGCCGTCGAATTGTTGCTGCCTCTGGTCTTACCTCGAAATTTTAGTTGATGGAATGAGAAGGATCGTGTGTTTCTCTTTCAAATGAGTTAAGTTTTCGCCATGAATCGAGTTAGAGAACCTGCTTGAGCGAGAATTAGTTTTTCGGACTGAGCATAGACAGAGAAGAGGGTGGCGATTCTTTACCATGGGTTTTTGTACTGTTATCGACATCCATAAGCGGCATCAATGTTTTCTGAAAGTAGGGTTAGTTGTTTTATGATATGTTGATTTATTTCTGATCCAAAGGTGGTAAAGGATTGTGCTGAGGATTTGTTAGTTTTTTCGAGCTTTCCCTTTTGGTTCATTTTTTTTTCTAATCAATTTTTTAATATTGATTGTCCTATATCAGTTGTCATTTATATTTTGTGTTACAGGAGAGGCTAATGAAAGTAATATGTAATTCGATAATCTTGGCAGGTTGCAGATTTAGACGAAGGAGCTAATCTTGAAGAAAGTGAGTTTAGGTTTGATTCATTTGTTTCGTTTAATTTGTTAGTGTCCTGGATTATATTTTTGTGGGAAGATCATTTGTTGCAAGAACAACCAACTATGTTATCGAATTCTAACAGTTTGTATACGTGGATTGAAAAAAAAAAATAGATAGGAAAATCTTACACATGACTGTGCTGTAATTGCAGGTAGATTGGATTGCCTGTCTTTATCAGTTATCGACAAATTACTACATTAATTGAGGAGCTCGAATTGTTGTAGGTAATCTTTGAATAGCCCGAATGACCCTGTGTTTGTGCTGAGCTTCAATTCATTCCCATTTAATGTTATTTTGTATCTGTTATAAATATTGTATTAAGCTATTACCTTGCGAGGATGATTTCTGTATCTAGGATCATCATGGCTATCTCATAATGTATATATAGTTCTTTTAACCAGCCAAAAGGAAATAAAAAATTTTTCTACTCCAATTACATTATTGCATCTCAAAATTGACCAAGCTTTAGTACTGTGTATCATATCTTTAGATTTAGACATGATGATCCTAGATTGTTTCTTATAAATTTGATATTAGAGAATAAAAACAAATAAATTATTACCGTCACAAGAAATTCCCTGTGACCCAATGATTGCTTTTCCAGGCAAGCTCCGATTTGCCCAATAAATCAGTTTTGACAGCCAGTTTAAGTGAAAGGATGATCATTCAACCTGAATAAGGGGTAGAAACACTGGGATGGCTGTGCGAACGGGCGCTATTCGTTAGTACTTAGCTTTCCTTTACTAATTTATGCTCAAACGATATGTTTCTTTCATATCCATCTTCACCTTCTTGCTTCCATAGAGTTACAAGCCAACCCATTCACTCTGGGTCTGGAGTACTTCCAATAATTGATCGCTTTTTTTTTATGTATAGTTAATTTCTACATATTTTTGGTTGGCAAATAAAAAAGGGTTTCTTAGGATGGTGCAAAAAAACTTACAACAGATTTATGTGTTCTCTTACATGTCCATGTATATCTAACTTTTCTCATTACTATTATAAGTTTTGATGTAAATCTCGATCAGTATAGGAATATCATACCAATATCAGCATAGAAATGATGTTCATTTTTCTTTAATGTAGCTTTAATTATTACATCTGATAGGTATCTTTTACTCTTTCTTGAGTTATCTGTAATTTTAGTCGCATAAACTGCAGACCAAACTTCATCGCGCTTCGTATTATTCAATTGTAACGGTCTACTTTAGAGTTAATGTATACTAGCTGATGTAAACTGTGCATTTATAATGGACGTAGTATAATGCATTATAATAAGAATTTTATTGCTTATACAAATATGTCCAATATTAACAAAAAACTGTTTTTAGCAACAACAGAGACGATAGTAGGACATGTCTAATGTGCGTCGAAATAGAAAAATAGAAAAGGCGCAAAGGCTATCCACGCCTTTATTTTTGTGCAAATGTTGAGCGCATAGGCCCTTGCGCCTTGGCGTTTTATGTAATTATCATTATGTGCTAAGTTCTTGGTCGAGATATCTTTTGGACCATAGCTGTTTAAGAAAAAAAAACCTGCTTCGGGCAACCAACTTTTTTCTTGGAGCAACATATTTATTTTCTAAATGTTTATAAATTATCCTTGATATCAATCAAGATTTATTGCTTCTGAAATCTTTTCCTAATTACGTTCCTTTTTCATTTTTCTTCCTTAAATATCATAACAGCAATTGTTGGTCAAATATAAACATTGTATTAATGGCAACGTGCACTATATATAGTTTTACTTTGATTTGTTTCAAAGTTCAAAACTTGAATTATTTTTTACTCTTCATTTTTGAAAGAAGCTGCTCATTATTTTTAGATAAAGATTTTGGGAATGTGCGTATATGCAAAAATTATTGGTCATTTTACTGGATATGATTTATATCTTTATTAATCCTGGATGGGGTAATTCGCCCCTTATGAACAGTAACTTTTTTTTTTTTCAGGGAATTATCTGGGTGTTGGTCTGGGTTGGACGGCTGGAATAACAGATGGGAATTGGGTTTGCTTATAGTGGACCGAGTGTACGGTTGTAAATACGGACTGCTTCTTTTAATTTGTACTTGCCTATTTAATACACATTTGGTCTACGACATTTAATTCTATTCTATGCTGAATCTAGGGGTGAAGCCATTTGGACCCACCTCAAAAAAAAATTTTAATTGATATTGTATTTGTTTGTAATTAAAAAAAAATATCACAAGAAGTTAGGGACCCATCTCAAAAATTTGAAGGATCCAGCTGAACATGTCGTGTTTGATTTGAATTGCATAACGACGCCTACAAAATTCCATATGGACCCAGATAGTATTTGTTCCTGACTAATCGTCTTATTTCTTCCTCCCCGATGAATCTTATTAAGACAAATTTTAGAATAGAATGAAATATTTGGATGAATAATTATTTGTAGCATATATATACTAGCGCGAATCTCGCGCATAGCATGATTTGTTAGAACATTATAAACAAAAGATACCACAAAAGATCAAAATAACAATTCGGATATTATATAAAAGGGAAAAAATTTTCTGTGCCCCTCAAAACTGACAAAATAGAGGATTTACCCTCCGAAAGTACAAACTCCTAATTTTGCCCCCCCCCCCCCAAATTTCAAATCCCTTCTCTATTTACCCCTTTATCATATTTTATGTCATAAATATTTGTTAAATAATAAAAAAAAAAAGTGACATTTTTACCCTTGTTCGAATCTAACCCATTCATTCGCTGAACAGGCCAAGTCGATCCAGAGCATATCGATCAAACCCAGTCCCTTCTCTTCAACCTTTCTTCTCTCGCACAAACCAGAACGAACCGGCCTTTCTCTACTATCTCCGTCCACCTCCTCTACTAAACCCTAGATCGAATATTTCTCTTCTCCCCCACACGGTCTTCACTCGCCCCACCCCACTCGAGAGATCCTCTCTAAAACCCTAGCATGCATAGCCGATCACTGCTCTTATGCCATCGACCTCTTGGGCTCCCGTGTCAGAACCCATCCCATCATTATCTAACTGCACTGGCAAATTTTGAAGGAGAGGCTGCATACTCCAGATATTGGTTTGCAAAGCTGCCAGTATTCCATCAACCTAAGAATTTTTGTACCCACTGAAAGCAAAGAAGGTGGATTAATATTTGTAAAACATCTCTTGTTTCTGTTATTCCACAAAACCCATATAATTTATCCTGGATATTGCCATCTTCTTCCATGATATTTTTCTGTTCTTCTTCTTGTCCCTCTATGAAATTGCTACTGCTGACTATTACTTCTCAACTTGTGATAAGGTACTGACATTTACCATTTATCAGAAAATGATATTAATAAGATATTAGCAAAAAAATTAGATTTATATTTGAGTTACATTTGAATTTGAATTTTTTTTTTTCCAAAAGAATACTAGGTGTGAATTGTGGCAGTGGGATGACGAGTATGCGAGGTTTCTTACAAATGCAAATGTTGTTATTCCATCTCTCGACTCTGAGCTAGTTGCTGAATTGGAAGCTCAATTGGAGAATCTAAATGATGAATTCAAGAAGAAATTTCATTGTTCTTGTAATTATAGTGTTGTAGTGGATTAGATTAGATGATGTATACTTAGATTAGGGTTACTGCTTTTGATTTACTGGATATGTATTTCTAGCTATTAGATTACTGCTTTTCAATCTATGCAGTTGTACTTTGTACTAGCTATGGATTAGATTATTGCCTTTGTTATTGCTATGTACTTCTTGGCTTTTTGGTATATAATGTTGTGGCATTTGTACTAGCTATGGATTACATTACTGGTAAAGAGTTGGCACGCTAGGAAATGGGAATAGAACTCACTTTATTACATTTACTCTTTACACTTATATTTTTACATTTCTTCCTACTTATTACACTGGTACAAAATGTTACACTGGTGCTTTTCAATCTACGCGTTTTAATGCCCAGTAAAAAATGAATTTTGAATAACCATCTTATATAAAAGGAGGAAGTAATCCTTGTACTGGTCACTCACTGGTGTGTACCAGATCACAGGCGTCCCCACCAAATTAATGGCCTTCTTGATTTTTTTCACTGGTTTAGCACATTAGTGCTTTTCAATCTACGCATTGGTACATTGGTACACTGGCACACTATATAAAATTAACATGAAAATTAAATTAAAATTAAAAGAAGAAGAATGACCAATTTTTCAGCAATAAATACCCCTTCTGTTCACTATATCTTTCACTCAATTGCTCAGCGCAGAATAGACCAACAGTATTATTCTTCTTACATACCATACAAACAACTAAAAGTACTTAATCCAAGGGACAAATCCAAACAAAAATAACAGCAACACTAATAGTTCTTCCAAAAAAAGAAGTACAACAATGCAGCAGGTCAATTGCTTTACAAAATAACAACAGTATTAGTTCTTCATCCTACATTGCTTTTTGTCTTCCTCTTCCTGCAAAAAAAAAAGAAAAAAGAAAAAAGAAAAAGAAGAATTACATCATTTGCTTACATCTGAAAATGCAGCAACCAAAAATGCAGCAAGTCAACTGAGAAAAGACTACCTTTTAAAGCTTTAGTTTAGTTTACTGGTGTCATATGCATTCATGTACTGGACCTATGATTAGCTTGTATGCAATTTGACGGTGATACATAATATAGTTCTATAACTGACTATTCTAATTACATGATTAGCTTAACTAAATTTGACTTTATGCAATTCCCTAATTCTTCTATTAAACTCTCTACCGTTCTTTCCTCGTACTGGTAACACATACCAGAAACCAAAAACTCAAAATCATTTCAGAATGTGACGGTGAAACTGAGATATACCACTAAATTAAGTGCAAATAGAAATTAGAGATGTAGCTTAATCTCCTAAATCATTGAATTGAGTCAAACTGATTTGAATTCAATAAATGAAACAATCAAAATAAAATCAGCTGTCAACAACTCAAACTCCAAAGAACTAGGAAAACGACTAACTCAACTAAAGCGTTCAGAGAATACCTGGTATGAGGCGAAGGCAGGGGTGCTTCGAGAGGAGATCCACAGGAGATAAGGCGGAGGCGGAGGCGCAGCTAAAGTTCGTGCGAGTGAGAGAATAACCAGTAGAGAGAGTACGGCGAGTGCGAGTGGGACGATTTGCGGCGAGTGAATCAGTGAATGCTTTCGAGAGAGACAGAAATGCAACAAAGGTTCGACGGATCCAAGCTATTTTGAGTCAAAAGAACCGGGAGAGAGCAAGGATCGTGCCAGGGAAAGAGACGAAGGCCGACTCTGTTTGGGTCGGAGTGGAGAGATGAGCTTTTAGGTTTATGTCTGCTGGTCGGTGCTATAGAGAAGAAGAGAGAGAGGATTAGGGTTCATCTGAGTGAACGAGAGAGAGGAGAAGAGACTTCATTGACTGGGTTTAGATCCAATCCACTGGATTCTATTTAGATCTAATAGCGGTGCGAGGGTATTATGGTCCTTTATTATTTTCATGTCAAATATATTATTAAAAATGACAGAGTGGCAAAAATAGAGGAAATGTGAACTTCTGGGGGGCAAAAACAGAAGATCTAACTTTTGGAGGGTAAATCTCCTATTTCGTCAGTTTTGAAGGGCACAGAAAAAATTTTCCCTATATAAAAATTGCCACTAAAAATACTAAATATTGTTCCTGTAAAAAAAATTCCAAACGCCACAAAAGATCAGAAATATTGTGGTTTGAATAGTGACCGAACTTCTTCGTATGCCTCCCATCTTTATATATCTATAATATAGAAAAATAAATGTTCAATAAGATTTCTAATGAACCTATTATGCAAAATTACAAGAAAAATAAAAATTCAGAGAAAATTATTGTACTTTTTTATTGTCTTGATTTTTGAATTATTATTTTTGTATATTAAGTATATTATTAAGATTTTTTATTGTTATTATAATATATATTTGATTTTTCATGAATTTTTTATATGTAACATTATTTTAGAGTTGTTTATTTAAAAATTATTATTATATTATGTATTTATGTCTATATTAGACATTACATCATACATATGTTTTCAGTAAAAAAAATTTATGGACTCCGCTGACACGAAATTCTAGCTTCGCCACTGGTGAATCTCATCTCTTCCCAAGCGGTGGAATTTTTCCTTTGCAGCAGCAAATAAGCGAGAGAGAGAAAAAAAGATGGGACCGATCTTCTTAATCTTTCGATCCAACCAAGTTCGCCGTTGAGGATGATGCGATAGAAGGTTGGCCATCTAGAAGCGCCGTCGAGTTCGCCGGTAGCTCTCCACCGAGTCACATACTCGTATTTCGCACCATGCGCGGCGGTGGCTTAAGTAAATCACTTTCTCCTTTTTATGATAGTTGAGGAAAGAACTGAGCAGCTGTGGCTTACATTCGACAGTCGTCTAGCGCATCTCTCAGCATGGCATCCTCCTCTGTGAAAAAGAAGAACATACAAAGAGAGGTGTCTCCGATGAGCACTTCCTTTTGATTTTTATTCGCTTACCTCCGGAATGCCAAAGCATCCCTCATTGATCGGAGAGATTTCATGGACTATGGAGACAGCAACACCTCTGATAGCTCTGACCAAACCGACGAGTAAAGCTCCCACCTTTTCCTCTCCTTTAGAATAAATACTTGATTCCTTTTGGCATCGATTTTCTTTCGATTTTTCCTTTTGCATGCTCCAATCTCCATGCTCTCTGCAATGAGGCATCTCTCTCGCAAGCCACTATTACTCAATCTATAATCGCACCAATGGTTGTCTACTCATTTTTTTAACAAGTACTTCACTGGTCAGATAACCGCTTTTGGCCTTTTGAAAGAAACAAACAAATTTCTTTCTCTCTTATGCTTAATGTTGTTATGGTTGATCGTATACATATATTGAAACTCTATAGGATTACTATACACCAGGTCTTTTGGTTGGTCATATGTACCAGTTCCGGACCAATCACTCTCTGTACTCTAATTATACAGTAGCCGGTACAAAAAATATCAATGTGCCAGCAAACCAATGTTTCCTGAATTAGTACAGCACTTCTCTATTGGTTTCTCTTTATTTGTTTTCTTCTTAAAGTGTTTTTTATTGTTTTTAGGTTTATGTATGTACAATTAGAAAAAATTCAGAAGGAAGTGCAATGCCCCGTATGTTTAGGTATGATATTATTTATATATATAATATTACATTTTCTTTTTTTACTATTTATTATAATAATTGTTTCAAGTGCTAAAACAATAATGAGTATTTCAGGTTTCCTCAAGTAAAATGAACTTAATGCTGGCAGCACCCTCATCTAAGATAGAGTTCATATTAGGGACTAATTGTGCATATACCAGCTCAGTTATGCCAATACCAGTGCAAGTATTTAGCAAGTATTTAGAATTCACTGTGTTGCTTTTATCCCGAAATTAGTCACTTAATACCGATTTTACAGTTTGAATGTTATTAGAACTGGATTTCTCCAATCTCAAAGATTTGCAATGGCAAATTATGAAGTTTATATTTTTTTTTCTTTTTGAAATATTTTCAGGAATAATCAGGAAAACCTTAACCGTTATGGATGTTTGCACCGGTTCTGTCGTGATTGTATGTCATATCATTTAGCAAAGTGCCCAACTGTCCATTATAAGGGTAAAATGGTCATACGTGAAAATAAATAGGATAATCTGGCGTGAATCCAAACCAATACAATCGAAAGCAAGATATGAACATATTGTAGGGTTGAATGCATCCCAATAGAGGTATACCTTGACATCTATTTCTTTATTATACTCATACATGGGATATTAATTATTATCCTTTGTACTTTATGAGCCAAAAAGTTGTTGCCTTAAATGTTAATACATATGCCGGTAAATTTTTTTTGCGTTCATCTTTTCTCAGCAATAATTAATGCCCAACATGTCATGCCCACTGTGCAAGCCGTCGTTCTTTAAGAGACGATCCTAACTTTGATACATTGATATCTGTACTTTATCCTAATATTGACAAGTTTGAACAAGAGCCATTGTTTCTTTATAATTATCTTTTTGTTTTTGTACTACAACTTTTAAGTAAATCGCTTTCTCCTTTGCAGGAACTATCTTTTAATGAGGAGGAAAAAAAATCAAGGAATAAGATTGAACCTGTTTATTTTATATATCATTATCATCATTTCAGTTTTACATCTATATATTGTCAGTTCATACACTATTCTGTGTTTCAAATTTTTTATTTCACTAACATTACATGTACATACTTCATGAGATCCAAGATTTCATTGCCAAGACATTTCGCCAACAATTAGAATCGGTGGGAAAGAAAAGTATTGCAAAATCACCAGCAATGGCTAATGTGAGGACATCAAGAAAGAGAGGCTTAGGTGCCACCGGTGATGTTGGTCATACTGGTATGTCAAATAAATTTATCGTGTACCTTACACCATATTATTCTTATTAGATCTATGTTGTGAGCCAAATCTTAAAAGTTGGTTATGCACCACCACCATGCCTCACTGCACTTGGTTGCAACTTATCACTTGGATGGTAAATTACTGAACCTGATATAGTACTTACACTGAAGATAGACTGCTCACTTTACTCATAAGGCTTATTTGATGCGAATAATGCCAATTTTTTTTTATTGTTTTGTTGAGCATGGTTTTAGCTAGAAGTGAGGATGGTTCAAGCCACGACAAGCATATTTGTTTAGGTAAAGTGATGTTTCAGCATGTGAAGTTTAGTGATCATCTTCTATTAAGAACCAAATCATATTGTAGTCACATATTTGCTTGCACATGTTTGCATATGATCATTGCACCAATGAAATTTGTAATTCATTGGTATTTATAATTATTCCTTTATTAATTGATGATTAGAGTAGCTCAGCGAGAATAGGATCATGATATGCATTAATAAGTTGAAGATATTGTACATTGGGTTTAGTTTTGGATTTTGGGTAAAACTATTATAATTTTCTTCATAGATTGAATTGTGTAGTTTAAATGAAAATTTTTTTCCTTTTATTCATATAACTGATCTATTAGATGCTTAGCTGGCTTATTCTTATTCTTTTTTGTGATTATGAGTTGGTTCATGTTGTTGGAGAAGACCTAATTCTATTCCAACGAGAAAGGCATACAGTGATATTGTTAGAAAGTGCTCAATTTTTAATTTTAGTTACTAATTAACTTAATTAATCATCAAGCAATAAGAATCTTGCCAAGCAATCAACACACAACATGAGAATAGGAGAGAATTTGTACCTTTCGCGAAATCGCATTCACGAGGCTCGATCCAAGGCTTTAGGAACCGATGGCGTGCTCGTCTCCACCACCTCCACCATGGTCGCCGCCGCCTCGAGTCCACCAAGGAGTTAACCAATCCCTTAATTCCTATGCTAGTAGGAACAAGAGAGAAGCTAATCCCTTTGCTAATCTTGAATTAATTCAACAATCAATTTGGAATAGCTATTCTCAACACATGAGACCTAACAATAATCAATGGGAAAGAGCAAAAATGGAAGAGAGAAAACCATTTTTCTCTCTTGTAAATGGCAGCTAGGAAGGAGGCAAGATGAGGAGAGAGAAACTTGGGGAAGAAGGCACCAACTAGTGGTCCTTATATAGAGATCAAACCCTACCTTCTCACATTCCTATTTACAAGTTTGCCACTCACTAGGGCCGGCCTAATAGAGGGTTTTAATGGGCCATTTACACTTCTTAATTGTTCTCTCTTAAACCTATTATATCAATTATATAATGGGCCTATTCAATTGATTATTATTTCGGCTCATAACAGCTAATTAAAATAAGCCTATATATTCAACATAATTCCTATGGGCTCGTTTAGATCGTATGGGAATAAGGAAGGAATAAGAATTTTAGGACTAAAACGTTGGAAAGTGTGTAACTTTGTGAGAGAGATTTATGCCTAGGAAGAAGCTATTCCTAGGAATAGACTATTCCTAGCCCATCCAAACGCCCCCTATAATTATATTAAATATTGTTGAGCAAAATTAATTATCAACTTGTTGATAATTATTTTAGGATTAGCATATGTATTTAATTAATTTATATATGATCCTTTTGATATAATTAATTATAACGGTTCACAACGGTATATAATTAATTAATCACATCATACTTTGCATTCTCCAATGCAAACAAATCAATTAATACACTGTATGGTTAAAGTCCTATTTGTGTGACCCTTTGAGAATTTATGCTATGTTGGCCATGGAAATAAATCGCTATTTATTTCCAATGATCACAGGCGGTATCTAGCAACACACTATGATTCTCAATTCACATAAATAGATACTGTACTATTACAGTATTTCAATCATGCATAAGAAATAAAGTATTTTCTTGTTTTGATTCTTATGTCACATGATATCACTGTATAATCCAAGATAGGAATGTGTTATTCTTGCAAATTATACATTTCTTGATCTTAGAGATGATCGTCTAATTTACATGCATACGATCCAACTCTATCAAGGGGCGCCCATAAGATATCATCATTCACTAGGTATACTAATGAGGGACATACGGTTTTTTTTTATGAATAACTTTTCCCCGTACAATTTAAGAGAACATAAATAAAGTCCGTATAGCAGCCTTTATCAGGAATCAACGTTAGACGATATTTATAGAACATATCCTCATGTGGAAAAGTTGAGCATCTCAAACTTAGAATCAAACTCATATGAAATAAATAATGACACATAACACAATTCATATATTTATTTCATTGGGTCATATCCTGTACTATGTTCCGATAACATACACATATGCAATTAAGTTGGTAACTCCTTACCTATGATTTGTAGAACTTAATCATCACTTGCATACTAATCTTATATGATAATTAATGTTCCTTGTTAATTATCAAGATTATGGACAGTTTAGATTTATTATTGTCATTCTAATGAATGATCAACAGAGATCTACAATTCAGATCCTCAATCTGAATGATCTGTCAATAATAAACTCTGGGAACAAATGATTAAATATCATTAATAACATAAACTAATATTTAAGTCATTAAACTGTTGACTTCTAGGGCATAACTCTAACAGATATGGCATCAAATTGAGTCATTTTAAGGAGCTGCTTCAATTTATCAAGTGATCAGTGCCTTGCCAAAATATCAAGAAAAAATAGAGACCAACTAGAGCTTTTCAAATCCTTTTTGATATATGTCGCAATCTGGGCAATGAATTAATTAATTCACTGTCATCCTCTATCAATCCTCCAATTAGGATTTCCTTTGTGATTCACTGCCTTCCCTTTTTATCGGTTTGAATTATTGTACAACTGATCAATTAAATGCTTAGCTGACTCATTCTTCAATTATTTTGTTTCTATTTTGCAGGTTCCATCAATTTTAGGTGAGGAGATTGATTGTCTTGCTTTTTTCTTCAAAATCTAAAAGTGTCGTTCAGGTTAGTTTTTTCGAGCTCCTTTGATTTTTTTCTTTTCTCATATTTCTTTGCTAATTGATTTTTTAAACAACAACTGGATTCTAAATTATCTGTTATATTGATTTTCAAGGGAAAAAAGAGTAGATTTCGCATATAAAACAGCCTTCATATATTAATTGTGAGGATGATCTGCTGTTAGATTCTTGCATAATAAAGTTATTTATTACTCCTTGGATTTAATCTCATTTTACTTTACTTGGTATATATTGAATGAAGCTTCTCTTTTTTTTTTTTTTTGAGATTTAAATTAGCCTCAGTTATAGTCTTGAAAGGTTATACGATTGTTTTATTTTTGCAAATTACATAATGGTTTTCTGACAAGTTAACTTTATTTGTAATTATATTCATTATGGTAATGAAACTGTCATCCAAATAACATTAGTGCATTGCACCCATAATGGATTGCACCCACGAGCTATTTTTAAAAAAATTATCAGAGGGGGGGTCGCAGCTTCGCCGTAGCGAACAGAGTCCCCTAGTTGTTTCTATGCTTTGAGTATAACAAAAAAAATTAATAATTAACAATAATATGATTCAATTTTTCTTTTCTTATACTTATCATTGTAGTACTAGCATTAAAAAAAAGTGCATTCTAAAAAGATATTCCTTATGACCACACGACTTGGGATTATTTGGATTTGGAATTATTTGCACAAGTGATCGTAAATGTAATTTTTTGAAAATAGCCACGGTAAGATGTCAAAAAAGAGAGGGAGAATATAGTTCTTTTAGAGAGAAACCTAAAAGTGAAAAATACAGCTAAGGAAATAAATTAGAAGCACGATGAAGGAATAAATTAGATAATAGATCTTAATTGATACTAACTAAGGATAATTTAGATATTTAGACAAAAAATATGTTGCTCCAAGAAAAATTCCAGTTGCCCAAAACATCTCCCCATGTTTGTTGGTCCATCCGACAACTGGAATTGTTACCTCTTGAATTATACAGATCTTGTAAGAAAATTCTAAATGAATAAACAATATTGGTTTTTATTAATAAAAAAATTAAATAAATATAAATAATTGATTTCATAAAAAATATAATAAATCTAAATGATTGGTGCTATACGCCTATATGCCTTTACATACGATGCCCAAAAACGATTATTTTTTAAAACTGTAGGCTTGAAGGTGAACTGTCTGAAAGTTCAAAAGACCACGAAACAAGATTACGTATCATCAGACTTAAAATAACTATAAATTAATTAATTTGGATAACCTGTCACCCTCTTAATCTTGATTGTCTCGGATTTCATTTAGCTGCAGTACACAAACATATTCTGATAGGTCATACAAAATACTGGTGTTTCAAATGATTAAAATAGCTAAAAAGAATTTCCGAACTATAGCGCAGTAATCATTCAAGTGAAGCTTGTGGTTGGTTTATTGGTTCTAAAATTGCTTAGATTATATTTTGAATCCACATATAATTTGCTTATATCTTATTTATAATTGGATCTCTGTCTTTTCCTTTCTTTTGTGTCAATTTCCTCCGATTATAAACGTATACTAGACAATGGTTTGGTTCTCAATTTTTTCGGTTGAACTGGCCGGTTCGGTAGGATATTTAAAATACTACGTGCAATATATCTCTTCTTTATCTCTATTACTTATAAAAGCATCCATAAAAAGATCATAGACAATTGCACCTAATGGGATGCAAACAATTCTTATATCAATTATGGGTCATAGACTTGTGTAATTTAATGTGATATGTTGTCTAGATCTTAATTTAAGATAAAAGGTTAGAATTGTTATTGGGAAAGAATAAAAAAAAAGGAAAGAGTAAATAAGTGATTTTACCGTACCTTTGTTGTCTAACATGTAAAGTTCTATATAAAACAAAAATAATATCAATTATTATGTTTTCTTATTTGCATGTATATTGGAGACAACTTTTGTTAGTTTGTTCTTAAGTATTAACTATTAACAGTTTAGAATCCTTAATTTAAATTATTTGATTTCCTTTTAACTCTTTCTCAGATTTTTTTTTACCCTTGATCTAATAACGGTTGACATTTGATTATTCAGGCGTTTGATTTTGATGAAAATTCTTACTTTTTCCAATTCTGATTCGCTATTTGGTTCATTGGACCACGCATTTTTCACTTTTATTAAGTTTATAGTTTACTATATTGATTTACTTTTTTTGCATTCAATATTGTTTCCAATAAAAACATGGCCGTCAGTCTAGTCAAGACTATCCATTGGACAATTTTACATGACTTGAAGTTACTCTTGTTATTATAAATCATACATATTTTTCCACACTCATAGCATAAAAACCAATTTTCTAGACTTGAACACTCTTGCATAATCGTCATATTTTTCATTTACACAGTCTCAAGTATAGTTGATATTTTGCAATAAAATTTATCATAAAGTCAGATGATGGAGGAAATCGAAAAGTAAGAAAGGGAAGAAAGACTTGAACTGGCCTACACTGGCCTACGCCCTGCCACGCGTTGGGCAACTCTTGTGCCCTTCCGAGGCCTGCACCGGCCTACGCCCTGCCATGTTGGGCAACTCCACAGCCTGCTACAATGTTTTCTCTGCCATAACTAGGGGTGTCAACGGTAACGGTTATGCCGTTATGCCGTGACGTGAAACGGAAACGGAACGCTAAGTGGCAGCGAAATTCGGTGCGTTAGAAAAACGGTATGGCAAACGAAATGGAGTGGTAAGCCATTAACTAAGTGGAACGGTACGCGAAACGGGGTACGCCGTTACCGTTATTGCGTTTAGCCGTTATTTTACGCGTCTGCTATTAAGTATTGCAGGGGAGAAGGAATAGAACTCTCCAGAACCCCCTGGAGATATCCATTCGCCCCATCCCCCTTAATCCCTTAAATTGTTTGAATTTGTCTCCGAAGCCCTAGCCGCATCTGTCTTTCTGTCTCTTTCGCAAACCCTAGAAATTGTCGCCTGAGCGCCTCTCTCTATCTCTCTCTGTTCTTCTGACTCTGTGTACTGAATGTCTCCCCACGCTGTCGACCATGGCGATGGCGATGGTGACTCTCTCTCTCTCTGCCTATCCTCTGTGTCTCTCTCCGACGTGACGGGGTTCATCATAGCAAGGTGCTCAGCCTCTGTCTGCCTCTCTCTTTGTCGTTTGCCTTTACCAATCTATATATCTGTTATCTCTTTTCTCGATCTAAGAAGAAATTTTTCTTTTTGGTTCTAATCATTTTTTTTTGCCCCTTGTGGCTAAAACCTAGCGACTTGGTGGCATTTTCGTGCAGATCGAGTTGATGGCTTGCCCATTGGAGGTACGACAGTTGGTTTCGAGAGCTCTAGTAGGCGTGATGTGAGCTAGGGTTTTGCTAGGCGTGGCACCACGGGGCTCTCTTGTAGACTGTTGACGAGACCTCCTGAGAGGGCTGAGCTAACAGCAACAATGATGACTTCTGGCCTATTTAAAAGGAAGAGAACAGAGAGGCAAAGAAGGAGAAAAGAAGAAGAAAAGAGAGGAAGAAAGAGAGGCGAAAAAAGGTTAGTTTTTCGGACTGATTTGTTGAGATGTTGAATTATTAAGCTGGATTTATCTTAGTTTAGGGTTTAGTTATGTACTTCTGTTGTTGATATGTTGAGTCCAGCTTAATCTGAGTGTTGATTTGTTTAGTTGTTGATTTATTAGGCTGATTCGATCTTGTGAATTGTCAATATTTGTGTTTGTTTGTTGCCATGGCTTCACCTGAAAGAGAAGATGTGATATCGGAGCCAGATTTGATATCTGACGATGAGTATGATTATTTTTCTGAAACTGATACTATACTTAAAATTGAACTAATACTGCACTTGAGTACTATACTTGCATTTGACTGCTAGTCTTCTATACATGCATTTGATGTTATGAACTGATACAGTGATACTATACTTGTACAGTTGTACTTGACTTGTACATGACTTGTACTTGACTTTGATGTTATGAACTGATACTATAATTGTAAATTGTAATTGAACTTTGCTGAGTACTTGACTTGTACATGACTTGTACTTTGATGTTATGAACTGATACTATACTTGAGTACTTGTACTTGACTTGTACATGTACACAGTACACATACATTTGAACTGATACTACACTTGAGTACTTGTACACATGCAGTTGAACTTGCATTTGAACTGATACTACACTTGAGTACTTGACTTGTACACATGCATTTGAACTTGCATTTGAACTGATACTACACTTGAGTACTTGTACTTGACTTGTACATGTACACATGTATTTGAACTGATACTACACTTGAGTACTTGATTTGTACACATGCATTTGAACTGATACTATACTTGAGTACTTGTACTTGACTTGTACATGTACACATGTATTTGAACTGATACTACACTTGAGTACTTGACTTGTACACATGCATTTGAACTTGCATTTGAACTGATACTACACTTGAATACTTGTACTTGACTTGTACATGTACACATGTATTTGAACTGATACTACACTTGAGTACTTGACTTGTACACATGCATTTGAACTGATGCTACACTTTGAGTACTTGTACTTGACTTGTACATGTACACATCAGTACTTGACTTGGATGTACATGTACACTTGCACTTGAACTTTGCTAATGTGTTTGTTGTGTGCATTAGCATGGGTATTGGGATACATGGGGAGACACAGGAGGAGATCCAGAGGATAGAGATACAGGCTGATCCCACATATGAGCCTGATGTTGGTGCCTCTAGCATGACAAGTGATAGGAAGGCTGGACTAAAAGATTATCTCAAATGAAGGAAGGGCACAACAGGACCTAAGACAGAATTAGAAGAATATCTAAGTAATTAACTTATGTTATTTTACTTAGTAATTAGTAGTTTATTATTAATTTATTTATTTACTTATTTATTTACTTGTTAACTTGTTAATTGTTATGTAGGTTCTGATAGAGATGATGTCAGCTTGGATGATGACTTTGATATCCTTGGTTGGTGGAAGATGAAGGAACCTAGATTCCCTGTACTGGCTCAGCTAACAAGGGACATCTTGGCTGTTCCAATATCAACTGTGGCCTCTGAATCTACCTTCAGCACAAGTGGTAGAGTGCTTAGCCAAGTAAGAAGCTCCTTGTCTGATGAGAGCATTGAAGCTCTACTTTGTGCTCAGGACTGGTTGAGGGTATCCATTGCAGGTATGACTTATGATACCTTCTTTGCTCTTTTTTATTTTTAATTCTTGATGTTATTAAGTTAATGACATGCTAATTGCTTACATCTATTTTGCAGAGACTGCAAAAATCATTCCTGCTCCATTATGGACCATTGAGGAAGAAGATATCAATGAGGAAGGGCAGTGAGTTTTTTTTATTCATGTTTCAAGTGTAGTTTGAAGTTCAAGTGTAGTATCTGTTTGTATGCCCTAATACACAGTTGAAGCCTGGATTGCTGGTTCTTCTAGCAAGTCTTTGGCTCCTCAGATCTCATACATTGATCTTCAATGATGATGTTGTCGACTTATTTTTTTTTTTTCATGAATGGCTGAGATTGGTATTAGTTGAGACTGAGAAGGGAGTGTGTGATCTGGGTTGAGTTGATGACAAATTTAGACTTCAGGGGTGTATTATGGAAATACAAAATTAGACTATGCTTGAACTTGTTGTTTAGGGAATTTTTGTTGTAATTCAAATGGATTTTTGTTCAAGTATTTGGGGCATCATATTTTGTAACTTGGAACAGCCAGTATTGTAAGTTGGGTCATCATATTTTGGAAATTGGAAGTTTGAACTTGGGGCATCAGATTGGAACAAACTGTACTGCATTTTGTAAATGTTTTGTAACTTGTTTTTCAATCAGTGATTATGTCATTTTATATGCATGTATGTTTATTAATTTTACTGTATTTAACTAGTTTTTCAATCTGTTGATTTTGTGGCTAACGGCTTAACGCCAAATCGTTAAGATCGTTAAGCTAAATGGAACGACTAACGCAAATCATTTCTCTTCCGTTAGCTTAACGATACGATAAACGCCTTAACAATCATTTCGTTAGTTAAACGATAACGCAAACGATTTAAACCAAATTCGTGTTCGTTATCAACGTTAGTCAGGTCTAGCCATAACTATCCACTGGATTCATACCTCAAAAATTGTCTGCCAAAAGGCAACATTCAGAACCTGATTGAAATAAAATCAGATTCAGAAAATAAAATAAAACAAGTTTCCTATTGATCCAATAACCAGACACAAGAACACAAAAATTTGATTATTCAATTCAAAACACAATTCAAAGTCTTATTTGAGAAGATGATACAGTTCAAACGGCTAGGGAAACTATGTATAAATATATAAAAGAATTGATATTAAAACAATAGTGACACCCAATCCCCTCGTTCGGCAAAACAATAATTCATTTAGCTCTGCTCTACGAACCAAGAAAAAAGAAAAAAAAGAAAGAAAAAAAAAAGAGAAAAGAAGAAAGAGCAGAGGCATGCTGACCTGGTGCTAAGGGATTGGAGGAGACGAGGAGTCGAGGAGTCGAGAATAGCCTTGTAATTAGAGATGTCAACGGAAGGAAAAAGCACGTTATTTCGTAACGTGAAATCGTAACATAACGAATAAAGGAATGAAATTTCATTTCGTTCATGAAACGAAACGGTAACGTCTAGAGGGCAGAATAACGTGTTAGAATATGACGATAAACGATATGATCTGTTCCATTTTTATTATTTCGTTTTCACGTATACTATTCTACGGGTGTAGAATGATATGAATAACAGAGAGAAACAAACGTGGGTTGGGAAAACGGCTCTCTACCTGGCACAGCACTCTCGGTCCTTAATTGCGTCGCTCACATGTCTTGGAAAATATTTCAAAAATAATCTAATTTTTCAAAATAGTATTGTGATATCGGTTTTTGAAAAACCGACACTAGCCTTTGAAATGAAGAACAATCTAAGGGCATAAGAAGAGGCTGATATCAAAACTGATTTCCAGGCCTTTACGTCATCTATTTAAAAAACCTTCAAACAGACAACAATTCAATGTCTCCGTGCCTAGGTCTATCAACGGCACTGCCGTAACCGTTATGTCGTTCTATATAACCGAAACGAAATGAATAACAGAAACAATTTTTGTTTCGTTTCAATAATGAAATGGTAAATGAAACGTGGAATTGTGCCGTTTCAAATCGTTTTCAGTGTAATTTATGAAGTGGCATGGTTAACGGAACATAATTTTATTTCGTTTAAAAAAAAATAGTTTGCGAAATGGAATATGGTACAGTTTACCTTAACGGAACGACAAACGAAATAGCTTGTTCCGTGACTTTTGTCCATGTTTGACAGGTCTATCCGTGTCAGGGTCAACACCACAAAAAACAAGTCAAATACTTGGTAGATCAAAGCAAAAATGCTATGCGGGCTCCCCAAACACTGACCTTTCAAAATGCACCAAAAGAAACTCTCTATAAATTATTCAATAAAAAATGTTGCTATCCGTAAATTTGAGCTAGGCAAGGCAATTACAGTTTTGCTACGCTATGTTTTTTTAGATTGAGAATAATTTAAAATTTTCTTGATCTATTTGATAACATATAATTTCTTAAGAAATGTAATTTAACAAAATTTGTTTTACCAATTAAACATCTAGGTTAGTAAATTAAGTTTCACTCGACCGGATTTGACCATATTAAACAGGCTCCAATAAATGAGAAATTTAATCAATTATACTTAATTGCAAATAAGAATTGGGTTATTTATTTTTTTTCCCAATTTATTTTGTATAAATATGATTGTTTTTAAGACTTGCTAATATAAGATTAAAGTTAATTGTAGATAATATTATTTCTTTTACACGTAAAAATTAAGGTATATTCTGAACAAATTAGAACAAAGGAGCCGAAGTACTGATATTTTTGATGAGTAATTTCTGTTTATTATTCTTGTCAACTATACACAAGAATTACAGGCCTTATATATGGGCCTTTACAACGGTAACAAAGTACCAAATTGGTACTGACTTGTTCTAACGGTAAAACTTCTAAAAAAGGAAAAAGTGAGGTGTCTATTTTCAAAAATAAAAATATGGAGCTCCTATTTTCCTAAATAGCCAATGATGATAACTCTGAGGCTAATAGTCCCTAATCTCTTATCTCTCAACAAGTACTTCAATGCTGTCTCAATTGATTTAACATAGACCCAGTTAAAGCTACCATGTAACACATCAGTTGATGTCCATGTTAATTGTTCCAGCGCACCGTTTTCGGCTGTCAATTTTGCGCAATTTGTGTATAAAATTACGAAGACATCCATGCTATATACCATAATACCAACCATTGTTTCAATCATGTGCTGCGGCTATGTTATCAACATGAAATTTTTTTTTTTTTCTGCATCTGATGAGTAGGATACTTGTTGGCTGTTAGCCTTCACATTAGTTCGTGACAAAATTATCATAAAAGCACATCCCAACTAAAAGATATATTATTGAGAAAAGTTTAGTTATTTAAAAAAATATATAAAATTAATATATATCAAGATCAATGCAAATTTAGAAATTCTTTTTAGGTCGGTCTAAAGTCTAAACCTTGTTGGAAAATTAAATCAATGGATGCGTACCTCCATTGACTACATTTAAGTGATAAGTATACTAGTCAGCTTTTAACCAAACCCACTCAATCTCAATACATATTTAAGTTGCAAAGCCCTCAATGTATATCGGTACTAATTGTGGTTTGACCGGTATGAATCAATTTCCTGCTACTGAGAATCAAATAAATAATTTAAGAGATCAATGTGAACTTTATTACAGTATCTTGGCATGCATTCACTATAGTACCACATTCGCCAGCGGCACATTGTTAACTTTATTTGATGCAGAACTCATCAGAAAGCAACTTCTCATTGCTGATTCCCACACAGCCACACTGCAATCGGCTCTACTGAAAAAATAAAGTTGTGAAGAGACATTATAGATAGAAATATGATTGTTTCGAGATTTATTTGAATTAGGAAGAGAACGTTGAGAAACCAAACAATTAGATCTTATCAAATCCTATAATTTTGCAAAACCTTTATTATCTAAAACGAAATGATGTTTTAATTTTTCTGCTATATAATATAATCACCAAGTTAAACATTACTAAATGCAATTTATTAATATATTCAGTATATGACTCTGACTGTCTCCAATCCAACATAATATAATTATGTAATAAAATTTAACCATAGAATTATCAAACCAACAATTTCTCAAGTAAAGATGGATGAGGAGATAAGGGTAGTACCATAAATAAGCTTGACATGAGAAGAATTCAGATAGAAAAAAGGAACCAAAGAATTATGAAACCAACAATTTCTCATGTAAAGATGGATGAGGAGATGAGGGTAATACCATAAATAAGCTTGACATGAGAAGAATTCAGATAGAAAAAAGGTAATTGTATACTATCTATTATCCCTTAATGCAATCATAGTTGTAGAATACTATTAATAAGAAGGTGCAATGGCCAAAAAAAGTACAACAAAAATGATGGCAGAGTGAGACAAAACAACTCCATTTTTTTTTTTAACTCTTATAAAATATATATTTTGCCAAATAATACGACATAACTCAAGTTTATGGATTTGACGATACAGCCGAGACAAAAAAAACCATGAATCTTCCATGATAGTTAGGTTTTTGGAGTATTACAAAAAGTATTCCAAAATATATATATAAATATAGTTGAACTTCATCATTTGCATTCTGCAAATCTTTGACACTATAGAAATCCATTCTGTAACATTCATCGACTCAAAGCAACTTTAAGCAGAGCTTAAGTACCAATGCTAAGAGTATGTAGAGCTATGTTTGGCAAACCCATATCAGCCTCATTTCAAACTGTTTTATGTGTTATTTCTGAAGTGGAACGGTTAACGAAATAAAATTGTGTGCCGTTTCGTAAACAAAACAGTTAACGAAATGGGTTGGTGTTCCGTTTCCTTAAACGAAACGCAAACGGTTTGGACCCATTCTGTGCTATTGGGCCAAGTTTGACAGCCCTAGATGTGCTATCGCAGGAGGGATAATGCGGTCACGATAATGCGGCCACGGCATTTAATTAATAATATAGATATAGACTATAAATTTCTTTAATAGAAATTATAAGTGCCATCGACGAAAAAACCATCGCTCGTCATCGCTGAAAGAAAAAAAATCGTGCGCGTTCCCCTTTTCCGCGCATCTCCTCTGCCCCCCTCCCCTCCTTTCGTTTCCGTGCATCTCCTTTGTTCCGCCTCCCTCTCCCCCATTTCTCTTCTATTCTCTCTGTCTTTCCCTTCTTTTCGCATCTCTTCCTTTTTTTTGTCCCTTCTCTTCTGCTCATCTCTTTTCTTCTCCTCCCTCGTCTTGCATCAAGCTCACAAGAAGAACATATATAACACTAGAATGAACAGACAAAACAAACAAATTGAATATATAAAACAACAAAGTGAAGTACATATAAAATGAACAGATTGAGCAAACAAACTGAACATAAATAACAATAAAAAGAACACAACAAACAAACAATGTGAATATATACATCAACAAAGAAAAACACACATAAACATAATAGATTGAACAAATAAAATGAACACTTATAATAACGAAATTGAACATATACAATAAACAAAGTGAGCATATACATCAACAAAGTAAAACATACATAAACTTAATAGATTGAACAAATAAAATGAACACTTATAATAACGAAATTGAACATATACAATAAACAAAGTGAACATATATAAGCATCATAAACTGATATATAACAAATAAATTGAACACTTATAACAACAAAATTGAACATATACAACAAACAAAGTGAATTCTTATCACGACACAGAAGGAGGGAAACACAAAAGAGAACGAAGAGAGGGAGAAAAGATACTCCCCTCTGCCAAGAGGGAGAAGAGGAGGAACGAAACTAGTGCTTGGGCGAGGGGAGAGTAGAGAAGAGAGAGGGGAGGGAGATAGCATTGGGGTGAAGAGAGGTAGCACGCGCTGGAGCGATCGCTAGGTGAGGGCGGGCAAGCGAGGGGAGAGCGCTTAGGAGGGAGGGTGCGATGAGGGGTCCACTCGGACAGAGAGCGATGGCGAGGGATGGTAAAAGTAGCGATGGTGTTAATCAATTTTCTTTCCTTAATTTATTTGGGTTAACTTTCTTTTGACGTAACTATTCTAATTTTGGGCTTAGGTCAGGTTCATGTCCGTCGAAATTCTTACTAATATGGCAGCACGAATTGTACAATTAATGCCGTATTGTTAAAAATTCAACATCGAAACAACGCTAATTCTACAGTTATATTTCAGATGATCACAATGGCGTAAGCATCTAATTAAGCTAAATTATGTTTGTCTCAATTCTCAATTACACCTACGTTTGCATTGTTGCTGGTCTTCTATTAGTAATTTTTATTCGCAATAACACCTACGTTAGTTATCGAAGAAGCCAAAAATATCGATATGATAATGATCGCTTCCCAGAAGAATCGATCAGGTTTATGATCAATTAAAACGCAAATTAAAGTACAGTAGATATATGATTAGTTGGGTCAGACAAGTTATTTTGCGTCGAAAATTGTATCATTAAATGAAGATATTATCACACAACACAAGCTCAATTGCACAACACAAAAAATAAAAAAGAAAAAAAAATGTACAATGATAATAGCAGAACTTGATAGGAATCTCTCTTAAATATCAAATAGCTCGCTAGCTAGCTTATTGCACCAGTTGAGCTTATTAAAGTAAGAACAAATCTCTAATTAAATGGTCCAGGCATCATCCATTTGAGAAGTAGCAGTTTCATAAGCGCGTAAGACAGTGGTCTCCATGGTGATTCCAGCACCAAACCCCAAAAGAATCCCGTACTCCCTTCCTCCACCAACAGTTGCCTTCCCTTCTCCTGCAGACTGTTTTCTCATTTCATCTAACATGAAAAAGATGGTTGCACTCATCATGTTACCGTACTCGGCAAGCACATCCCTCGTCAACTTAAGTTTCTCCTTGTCAAGGTCCAGGTCAATCTCGACTTGTTCAAGAAAGGTTGGGAAACATGGGTTTACCGCCCAAAAGGCCCAATTCCAATTTCGAATGATTCCGAGTGGTTCAACAATCTCCGAGAGAGTATTGACAATACTGCTGGAGATCAGCTCTGGTGCAGGAGGTGACATCTGTAATGTGAGTCCGTCTTGCCTGATGTGTCCAATGTAGGCATCTTCTGTGCCGGGAAGAATGGTTTGACGAGCAGCGATGATATCATAAAGAGGGCGCTCAACCGTCAGGTCTGGGTCGGCACCCACGATTACAGCTGCTGCTCCGTCACCAAAAATTGCTTGAGGTAGGAGAGTATCGCCATGGGCCTCAGATGGCCCACGAAAGGCTGTCAGAGAGATCTCTGAGCAAATGACGAGGACACGACTACCGCGAGTATTCTCGGCTAAATCCTTGGCAAGACGTAGCACTGTGTTACCACCGGAGCAGCTCTGGTGGTACATCATGGAACGTCTTGTAGAAGGCGGGAGGCCAAGAAGCCTTAGCATCTGGCGGTCAGCACCCGGCATGTCAATACTGCCTGTTGTGGTGTGAAAGAGTAGGTGGGTGATCTTCGACTTTGGTTGGCCCCACTCTTTGATGGCCCTCTCTGCCGCCTCAAGGCCAAGCTTTGGGACCTCACCAAACACGATGTCTTGACGGGCATCAAGTGATTCCTGATCTTTATTTGAGGTTATCTTGGGGTGTTTCTCCAACATTTCCTCTGTCAAGTGAAAATGGCGCTTACGAATGTTGGTCTCGTCACCTTCAAAGAATAAAGTACAAAACTATAAGAAACTTTTTCCACTTGCAAAAATACAAAATATTATATCATTTTCATCAGTTTAGCATTAATCTTTCGGATAAGTTTCCATTATATCGACACACATAATGAAACTAGGCTTACATTTAGGCCTGTCAACGGACAGAAAAATCACGTGATGTCGTTTCGTTAAAATAAACGAAACGAATAACAGTAGAAAAATTTGTTTCGTTAATGAAACGAAACGGCAAACGGTAGGGAGACTGAAATGATTTTCTACATGCCGTTTACTGAAATTCGATATTTTTGTACATGTCGTTTCGTTAAATGATAAACGAAACGAATAACGAAACGCTGAAATTATACTGTTTATTTTGTGGCACGACAAACGATACACCACTTTCACCACGTGATTAACACGTTTGACAGGCCTACTTACCTTCTATTCAATAAGGTATGTTTGGATCATTCAAGAATATAATTAGGATTAGTTATTCGGAGTAAAAAATATTATTTTTAAATGATCAAGAATAAGTATTTTGGGATGTAGAATGTTATATTTAAGTGTTCCAACAACCGGGATAAATTTTTATTCCTAATGTGTTTGAATGATTTTTTTAATGAGGATTAAAAATTATTGAGATCGCTTTTTAATCCGGACTAAAAATATAATTCAAACATCTTAGGAATAAAAAATTATTCTGAATATTCGACCACTTAAAATAGCACTCTAGATCTTCAAAAAAAACTTATTCTTGATCGTTTAATAATAAATTTTTTTGCTCCAAATAACTAATCCTCATTTTATTCTTATTCTTAGACGACCCCCCTATATAATTATATATATTACTGGGGTAATATGATTATATGCATATATTAGATTGGTGTTCTTACATATTCTTTGGAAGTTCTCCTTGAGTTGCTCGCTTTTGGTGACACGAAAATAGTAGTCAGCATATTCAGATTGGTTAATGAAATTAGGCGGGGTAACTGTGCCGATTGCGAGCACAGCGGCTGTCCCTTGTGATCTCTGTGCCTGACGTATCTCATTGATGGCCTCCATTTGCTTCTCTTCTGCTAGCTAGATTTCCAACATAATAGAATATTTTAGTTTTTTGTTAAATCTTTGGAGACGCAAGTAGAAGCAATCTAACGGCTCCTAATATAAATTTCTTATGTTAATGCGCTAAATCACATGACCTTCGTCAAAAAGCTCTAACAAATTATATGGGTACCCAATCCCCATGCTGATAGATAGTCATATGTGTTAGTTCAATACATTACAGTGATTAAAATACTACCGGACATTAAAATCGAAAAACGGAACTTAATTA
This sequence comes from Rhynchospora breviuscula, assembly GCA_027562975.1. NCBI lineage: Eukaryota > Viridiplantae > Streptophyta > Magnoliopsida > Poales > Cyperaceae > Rhynchospora > Rhynchospora breviuscula. The sequence goes on from CM050399.1 coordinate 32,890,559, forward strand.
ATCTATTGAGGCCCTCAAGCAAACCGATAAGTTCTTCTGAAACCTGTTAAACAAGAAAAAGTTGAACCGGGCCGGTTTACTACCGGACATTAACATCACCATTTGACAAAAAAAAACTTAATTATTGTTACAAAATGTTGATAATCAATATATCAATCAGAGACGTGCATATATCCTACAACATATAACTTAGTTCAATGAATGGACGATGTAATTAATAAAGAGTAGTTTACAGCATTCATTAATTATCATGCACCTTACAGATTTACCTTTAATCACCCTACAATTAATTTCACCTGACACATACAAAATGATAAAGTTTGTTATATTGCAAGAGAGTGTTTTTTTTCCCGCAAACATGCATGTCCATGATCATTTGTTACGTGAACTCTATTTCCAGGTGACATGACTAGCTAGTAAACTAAAGCAACTTCTTAATTAAAAAGAAAATGAAAGAAAAATAATTTGGAGCCCAGAATTAACTATCATCAGCAATATGCCTAAAAATTTAACTTGAGTGCTAACGAGAAAGGACGACGAGTATGATGCGTACCTTTTTTTTTTTTTTTTTTGGAGTACGATAGTACCTTTTAGAATAACTAATGAAATAAGGCAGATGTTTGTGAGGAAACAGAGAGGCAAGATAAAAAAGAGAATTGGATTGCTAGTGACAGTGGCTTGGTGGAATAGAGAGTGGCAGAATGGGTGTTTATATAGAAGCCGGTACTGCTCTAACTCTACTATGCAAAACTAATTAACTAATGACCGAATCAGGTGACTACCACGTGGACAATTGAGTTTGTTCATTTGTTTGCTTTGGCCTTTGGTCAAGGATGTACGTCTGTCTAGTCAAACTTTTGGTCAAGGCTTTAGTCTCAACAGCCACTTCTGTTCAACGAAAGCCAAAACTTATTGACTATTATATAAATTATAAAATAGAACGAACTTCTGTTCAATCGCTACAACTTCATCAATATTATGATATTATTACATTTACTAATTACTAGCCTCCAAATTACTTGTTGGATAGTCTTCAGGGAAAGTAATTATCCAATCGCAATCGATACCCCCATTTTTTTTTTTTTAATGCTTGTATTTCCCCGAACATACGTAGCCATGATTACTGATTACTATATATTTTATTGTATAGGGTTAATAATCGGACGCAATATATCATGACGATAATACATGCAACTAATTGTACAAGATTGACCGATGGTACAACATATCTAGTAATAATATAGCACAATATCATTTTTCACAAGCCCTTGAATTTTTTTTATCATTTTAACAATTAATCCCTCCAAATTATTCTATTAGTACTTTAAGGTGCATTTGGATTATTGAGAATAAAATTAAAATTAATTATTTATAATAAAAAAATTATTACTAAATGGTTTAAAATAAATATTTTTTATTAATAGTATTATTTCAAGGGCCCCATATCTGGAATAAATTTCAAACAAATTGCTTTTGAAATGTTTTCTATATTATGGATTAAAATTGTATTCCAACTAACTGTTTAATCCGGGACAAAATAAATATCCAATCGTACTCAAATGAAAAGTTTAAAATCTAGCCACACATAAAGTCTATGTTGTGCTGTTGTTAGGTACAATTTTTTTTATTTTTGTGTTCTTTTGAATTCCAGGCAATCAATGCATGCCAAATTCACATATAGGTTGTTAAGATGTATACGTCAAATGGGAAACTGCTCTGAAAGTGTATGCAATAACGAATGGAAACATCATTCTTGCAAGAAATAAGTAAAACATTAAATTTGATTATATTGAATAGTGTATTTATTAAGAAGTACTAATGATCTTATTTTTTTAAAAAGAAAAAAACATTCTTCTTTAAAGTATCTCCTGTTTTCATCAGCGAACCCGTTTTCCCTTTCCCACAATACTCCTGTTAATTAAACTTATTTGTCTAAGAAGAAATATGGCGAGCATCCAAAGTAGCCAACCAAAATCACGCGAGATAGAGGGCTGTTTAGTAGGCCTGTCAAACGTGGCCCAATAGCACGGCACAGCCCATTTCGTTTGTCGTTCCGTTAAGGAAACAGTTTCAACATTTCATTCCGTTAACCGTTTCGTTTATGAAAAGGCACAGAAATCCTTTCCGTTATTCATTCCACTTCACAAATTACACACAAAACGGTTTGAAACTAGACTGAAACGGTCGAAACGGCACATATTTGTATTCCGTTTGCCGTTTCGTTATTAAAAAAAAAATCCATTTCGCTGCCGTTATTCGTTTCGTTAGGCCTTAACGAAACGGCATAACGTGTTTTTTTTTTTGCGGTTGACAGGCCTATTGTTGAGAATATAAAGAGATTTAGGAAATAAAATAAAATAGAATTGATGTAGTTTAGGAAAAAAAAAAAGTTACATTTTTTTATTCATAGGAAATGACCGTTAGGTACCTACTATTGTGTACGTACCAACGGCATGCTAGTTATAGTAGGTAACGGTAAAATAAGAGAGAGAGTATATAATACAATGTAAAACACCAATTATGTATTGAGATAGATGTATAAAATGAAACAGTTCAATATCTCCACAAATATTTAACAAGGACATATAAGTATAGTTAATCTGGCCTTTAAATTAGTCATTTTCCAATATATTTAGGTCATTTGTAGACGTTATAAAACGTTGGTCAACAATGTGTGTGTGTGTTTTTATGGTTATGAACTAGCTAGTTAGTATTCTTTATGTAATTATTATTACTAGTCATGGTTACCCGCTTCGCGCAATTAAGTTTTATTTTTTATATTTACTACCTATGATGAGTCGCGAGTCACCAGAGGGTCTGTGAGTCGCACTCAAAACTCCTAGATCTAGTTCTAAATGACCGATCCAAACCGTCCAATACGATCTCCCTATTGAAATCTCCATGCATATCCAATTTTATAATTTTTTGAAATTTTAAAGTATTTTTTTCGGATTTTTAAAAACTTTTGAACGGTTCAGAACTAATTAGATTAACGATTTTCTAAAATTTCAAAAAAATACTAACGTTTACCAATAATAATTTCTGTTTTGGATAAATGAAACACTAACGTTTACCGATATCAATTTCATTTCCGTTTCGTTTCAGAAACAAAACTGATTTTCCCTTCCAATTATGTTCCGTTTTGGACAGAATGGAACTGAAACGTGCGAAACGACATTCCGTTGACAGCCATAGCTAGTAGTAAACGGAACAGAACAAAAACATGTGAAACGACATTGTGTTGACAGCCATAGCTAGTAGTACTAATTCTAACGCTGTATTGCTACCTACCCATTCCAGTTGGCTATAATATATTAATATTTGTAACACATTACGAAATATTTAAATTCCTGTGAAATTTACTGTCGGGTAGTTCTTGATGTATAGCTACCTAGAGTAATCTCTACTATATTAAAAGCACCAATGGAAGGATGTAAAATCTCATGATATAATTTTAGTCTGAACAATCTGCACCGTTCATTATCTTTTAATTTATATCTACATCATTGATTATTAAAACAAAAACTTGATAAGGGGTTGAGATTATATCGCAGAACGAAGAGAGTTTTACATTTACGTTTTGTCGGAACGCACAGTAGCGATCGCTCAATGTAGCCCGTTCGATTCTCCTATATGCATTTTCCTTTTTCATAATTTTCCGATAAATTTTTCAGCGCATCTCTTCTTCTTTTTTTTTTTCCCCCTAGCGTCTCCCCTCCGTAAACCCTATGCCAGAAAAAAATCGCTCCCGACCAAGCCTTCTCTTGCCGATCTCGGGACCCACCAATTCCGCCCTCTCAACCTAACCTCTGACCACCGAGATGAAGACCGCCGGCTCCGTTCTTTCGGGTGTTCCGATAAGGAAGGGATGCCACGTGGGTTGGTCGCTGCTGCCGTAGGATGAAACAGGCGCTAAAATCCCTTCGCATCGTTTTTGAAGTTTGTTTTCGAAATTCAAAATTTCCTCTTTCCGGTCAGCCACCGCTTCGCTGATTTCGATTTAAATGTTGAATTTCGAACTTTACATTGTTTTAATTTTAATTTTGAAATTTGAATTTTGGAAGCCCACAGTGAGACGCACCCCTTCATCTCTTTACCTGTTTAAACATTACATGTAGAAGAAGGAGGTGAAGGATAGGACGGGACTGAGATTATTGCCGCTCAACACCCTGCCTCTTTTCTCTTTGATTCTCACTGTTTGATTCAAATCTCTTTGCTTTTACCTCTTCTTCGCCATCACTGTTGGTTTAAAGAATATAATATTGAGGTGCGATATCACCCCCTCTATTATCTTTCCTTTAATGGTTTTTTGTTATAATGCATCTGGATTTGAATTTGCAATTTCATTCAGAATTGATCTTAATTTTCAATAGGTCTGACATATGAGAAAGTTGTGTTCAGTTAGATTGGTTCAATTAGGACATTAGATATTTCATTATTTATTCAATTTGATCCTGTTTGTTTTAAGTATAGTTAGTTTTATTCAAACGATAAAGGAAGATGTATAGCCCAAAAATCGTTTATTATTAAGCAATGGAGTCTGGTGTGTTCTGTCTCAGAGTTTTAAATTTTAATTTCGGATGGCTTTAGTTTTCTTATTTGAAAAACCATGCCATGTGAACTGGTACATTAGGGTTGAAGGCTTGAAGCTTTTGGCACTTAAATCTATTACAGGAGTCTTGTGCATAATGCAAGAACATCGCACATCAGTGGATTGCTAGATTAATTATTTTGAAATTCAAAGTTTGGTTTTATTTGCACTCAATTTTGTTTTCCTGTTATTAATTAATTTATTCATTCTAAACACAGAAAAACAAGCCTTTTCCAATTTGGAGATTTATTTTTTCTTATGAGTTTACTTCTTCTATTTTATTGCAATGTTCAGATTCTGCTACGTGATTGTACACCAATTGCATGAAGTGCAAAACAAGTAATAAATAAATAAAGGAGTATATGAAGTTATCCTGTTTTAACTTTTCTGCGCAATGAAAATCATCTTATATTTGCTTCTTTATTCATGATTTTGAGAAAATGGCTGATTTGAAATACTAGAAATAAAATTTGATATACTAATATGTCAATACCTTTTTTTTTGTGCTTCTTTGCAGATGGTGCTACTGCTATATTTACAAATGCTGACGCGTTAATTGTATTTTGAATTTTTCAGGGAAGCAGATGTATGAGGAAAGTAAGGATGAACAGTGTAAACGAGCTTCTAACTAATTTAAATCAAGGAGAAGGTACTCCTTAGCTGCATTTATGGCATATTGCAATGTTTTAGTAAGTTTACCAGTAAGTACTTCTAATGAGTACACAGTCACACTCATAGAAGTTGGAATCGTACGATTCACGATGCGAATCGTACGATGCGTTACGATATATACGCTCAGCGATACATATCGTTAGTTTATATCGCAAGCCTATTGAATCGTCTGAATCGAACGATTCGACAGTGCGATACGCGTATCGTATCGAATCGCAACGATTCCTCCGATTCGCTAACAACCAATCAGAATGAGATTTTCCTAGCGACGATTCAATTTCCTAAATAAAATATTCATTGTCCCTTTTGTTTGCGCCCTGGAGAGAGGAAAGTAGTACTGGGTCGAGTAAAAAGGGTAATGGAAGAGACAATACAGACATGTGGGTCCCAAAGATTAATTAAAGAGAGTATATGGGGCACAATTGCACAAACCGCACACAGTACACAAAGTTACCTTTTCTCTAACATTTAAAATCCGATTTATTTTTTATATTTTACTTTTTTACGAAGCATTGAACTTAAGATTTTTTTATATTGCACATTAAAGTCTCTTTTGTTAAAATTAATTAAATAATTAATTAATATTTGAAATCATATTTAAATAACAATATAATAATATTAATAATAATTAATAATAATAAATTCAATAATAAAATATCTGCATAATACAACATAATAATGATTTATACATATTAATAATGATTATAATTTATACAGTTTATAATAAAATATCAGTAAATAATAACAACTATAATAATTTATACAGATTATGCAAATTATGCATTATATATTATAAACTATAATTTATTGATATTAATAATTTATACATGAATAAATAGATTAAACATTATAATGATTAAAATGAGTATAATTTATACAGATTATGCAGTATAATATTATAAGATCTAATTATAAATAATAAATAAATATATTATACATTATAATAGTAAGTAATGGCGAATATTCATACACTACATTATTAGATGCCTAAATTGCTGAATGATTATCATAATAAGGTGTCATATTATAATTTTCTTTTAATGAAAAAAATTCAATATATATTCTAACTAGTTAATTTTCTTGATTTTAAGGGTAGTTTAGCGTATCTTAAACGATTCGATACGATACACGATACGATTCTAAATACTACGATACACGATACACTTTACGATTCAACTTCTATGGTCACACTACTTGAGGGCCAGTCTAGGTCATTATGGCTGAACCATAACTGTATAAATTTTGGGTCATGTTGGGTTAAATTGTGGCTGTGCATGTACTTTATTGGTTTCATAATAAGCCACCAATCAATCGAGATTTCAGTAAAAATCATTCTGTGGTCATCAAATCATTCTATTCCAACTGTTGTTGTGAACTTTATTGGTGTAAGGCACCAATCGATCAAGATTTCAGTAAAAATCATTCTGAGGTCTTCCGATCATACTGTTCCAACTGCTGTTATGGGGTTTGAGCACTCCATTACTTGAAGCTTAAATAAGAAATTCAGCTGTCAGTTCAATAAATTAGCTTTATTTGACTGAAGTAAAGACCTGGTTAATTAGGACAATGGGCCGAGAGGTTGATGGTAATCCTTGACCGAATCTAATTTTTCTTTTCTTTTGCTTTTCTTTTTGCCCCCAGTAGCCTTTTGAAGGAACAAATAAAAAAATATTATATTGAGAAGTGGCTTCACAGTATTGAGCTCCAATTTTGAATATGTAAATCCTCTCCTACAACTCAGTAATTTTTTTTCTAATTTCATCTTTTCTTTTCAATTTACATTAATTTATGCTTCATTTATCCTTTTGTCAATTTTCTCAAATCGGGGGACATCATCTAATTAACATTCAACTATCTATGAAATTATGTATGTAAGCTTATTTCATTTTGCAGGTATAGTTAAGGTTGGTAAACGGATTTACACTTTATTTGTTGTTAATGGGTTTGGTTTGAATTTTTATTTGGGTTCAGCTTTGGTTAGTATATATGCAAAATGTGGGCTTACATAGATTGCACATGTGGTGTTTGATAGAATGCTGGAGAGGAATGTGGTTTGCTGGGGTGCACTAATCGCAGGATATGTGCAATTTGGTAAATATAAGAAGCCATGGAGTTACTCAAGGTCATACGGTCTTCATAGCAGCTCTTATCTGAAGACACTTCAGACATTGTCTAAATCTCAACTTTGAGTTTCTAAAAGGTGCTTCTCAGAGCCACGCTGGCACATAAAGCCAGGTAGGGTTACAGCAGGATGGGATGGGCAGTCAGGGTAGATCAAGTCATACCAGGTGGAGGTTTCTAAAAGGTGCTTCTCAGAGTGACGCTCAATTTGATTTTACTGGTGGCTGTTCCTTTTAATTTTTATTTAGTTCAATATCTGGTACATAGAGAAGAAAAATGGAAAGTTATTTTCTATCAGTGGGATATTGAGTTTCAATTTTTTATCCATTTTGTTCCTTTCTTTTTGTGGGAGTATTCTTGAGTTTCAATATCTGGTACACTAGGTTGGTGTTTCCAGTACATGTGACAATGCAACTGCAACACAAATGATGGCTATTAGAGCATAATTATTTATTGGTTTTTATGTTGGATGTGAATAGTATTGTACTGGTGTGCTTATCTGGTTGTAATGCTGGACTGCTGATCCGCATTAATATACTTTAATATGGAGTTAGTTTAGGCGGAGGCTAAACGTGACCTGCAATGTACTCGTTATATATTTATACAATATGAAATCATCTTATTATTACTTTATCTCAAATTTTATTCAAGCACACTATGTAATTAGCCCTTTTTACTTCTCTTTAAACCGTCATGGCGTCATTCATTTCTTATTTGATTGAATTGTTGAAAAGTGGAAATTTGTGCAAAGGAGAAAGCTTCACCGATTTAATAATCAAATTATTATTTTTCAAAAAAATAATATGCCCACACGATTGAGTGGGCCAGTTTGCTAGTGTAAACTAGTGAGTGCATCACGCTTCGCGTGATGAATGTTGGATCTAAGTTGACAAAATAGGAATTGCTGCAAACCTGTCCAATCATATCAGATTGGTTTTCCTGATCCGAGACCCGTTTTTTGACATTATTTCTTTAATGTTGGTGCAGCGAAGACTGAAATTTTTAGATAATGATATAAACTCCATATGCTAAGTAATGAAAGGAATATCATTCATACAGAAGTTAATTTTGATGGATAGTTATTGTTTCGGTCACAAATCCATTGTAAAAGGACCATGAAACCGGTAAAATAATAAATAGTGTAATCAGTAATGGAAAGCTATATAACTGGTATATAAATAAAATTTCAAGAATTGTGGAATACTTGAATATCATTGCAACTGTAAGTATCATCAATGTAGTCTCCAAGCTGAGAATAAATTCATAAATTAAGGGATAAAAAAAAAGTTAGGTTAGGTCGCATATATATCATATCCATCTCATGTAAAAAAAGTTAGGTTAGGTCGCATATATGCTGCAAAACAGATAGAACAAACTATATACCAAATCAATATCTTATGTTAGCAATTGTTAATAATAAAGATGTTAGGTTAGGTCGCATATATGCTGCAAAACAGATAGAACAAACTATATACCAAATCAATATCTTATGTTAGCAATTGTTAATAATAAAGATGCCTAGGACCATCGTAATATATAATATTGATAAGCAATAGCTATTATTAGAATATAACACACCTATAATAGCAACGACTAACTATTAGTTTATATCAATTTTTAATACAGACATGTCTAACATCACACATCTTTATTGTTGTTACTTATATTTAGCAATGCGGACATCTGAGCAAGCTATTGGTATTTATTATTTTTTTTAAGATAAAGAAGAATGAAAATAAATCACTGCAGAACTAATATAAAAAATGACAGAATTTTTTTTAGAAAACCTTGAGCAATTTGAGCTTGTCACTTTTCCTTTGTTGGATTCTGATACTCATATATTTACATTCCAAAAAGAACCCATCTCCCTCATTAAAAAAATTATACTTGAGAGATTATACTAGACATTTCTAATATCATATTGAACATAATATTAGAAATCAATGTCTTATATCATAACAGTCAATCAGCTCATAAAAATTGAACTTCGGTGATATTACCTCTTTCACCAGTATGAGCATCTTATTGACTTCATTGTAGCAATTCTTCCACAGCTGTACAGCTATGTAGCTGCTTACAATAGCCTAGTTCTTTTTATAATACATCAAGGAAACAACTGATGATATCAAATTTATTACATCAGTAACTTCCGAGAAAAAGAGATTAATATGCTAAACATGCGACTAAGATTGAGATGGATGATTATATTTAAGAAAATAAGCAAAGTAGATAAGAAAACAATACCATTACCTTTCAGCCCCGAAGAAATGAAGGGACACTATACTCTTTTGACCTGAACATGCAAATGAACATGAATGAATACCACAAAATTAGGAGAGAAAAACTGACTCTATAAGCAACATGATCTATTTTGGATGAAAAATACTCTTTAACTGTTCACCGAATCACAATGACAAATATTTCTGCTGAGCAAGCATAAATTGGCACTGCTCTATTAGCGGAGCCCACTGAAGGCCCTACATGAAATCAGAACCATGTATACTACAAAAATCCAATAATAGCAGGGTGAAGTTCGTCTGGCCAATGAAACATACAATTATATGCACCACTACGGTTAATGAAATGAGAACAACCACACAGCTTTATATTTTCTTATTTACCCTTTTTTCTCTTACTTTCTCATTTATTTTGCCTTAACTATATGCATATAGTAATTAACTTTTCAATAGAAAATTTGAAATCCAATCTGAATTTTTTATTCTTATGTATGCAAGCTCTTAGTAATATAAAGTCTAATATAAACTCTGATATAAAGCTCTTTGTAATATAAACTCTGATAATTTTGTGGTTCAGTTACAACAATTATTCTTGAAAGTTTGAAATACTTTTAAGAGTACTTGATCATCTTATAATATCCAGTCCAGCCAATCCTATCTTAGACGTGTTTTTTCCATTGCATTTGATAACAGGTGCATCATCAACTCTGTGCACTCCTTGGATCTACAGGGAACGACTCAAAAAAATCACAAATCTGAAAAAGCAGTGCCATTTAACATAAAAATAATTTCTAAAAAGGACAATGACACCTCTTTCATCTGCGCAGCCATCATCTATATAGCAAGAAGTGTTCATTTCCAGTTTTAAAATTAGATACAGAAAACCTGACTCAGAGTATTGACTTACTATATTAACAGAAACCTCAAAAGTAACCCATAATATGTCTAGAGGTTAATTTTTAGGTAAAAGAACACAATATGAACAACACTGAATTTTGCATTTTCAAGCCTGTACTTCTATCAGCCACCAGCTTGGATGTTGTCATCTACCATCAATTAAAATCTATTATGCTATTCTAGAACAGATGTACGATGAAAACAAAGACCTAGAATTTATAATAATTACTGCATCATAATTTGCAGAACCACCTAGCATGTGGGAAAAGAAAAAAAAAATACTAACCTCTTGCCTTTTTATCGAGGTTAGATCAGTATTTGCCCTCCGACATTATTTTAATTTGACATGCAAGTCTTATTAAGATTTGAAAATGACGCAAAAAGAAGAAATAATTTTCAGCCATTAATGAATAATGCTAACCAAGTATTGAGAACCACCATGAGCATGCTCCGGCTCAGATTTTTGTAAGAAAAATTCAGTTTAGTAACCAAAAAAGAGAGACAAAATAATTCAACCCATGCCTTCTGATCAATATCCAGGAACCTAATTCTAAGAAAATTGGTCGAAGGTATTCATTCCAGCAGCCAAGTAATAAACGATCCATTGACAGAGTAATCTCACCTAAAAACGGGGTGGAGGAGGTCTTGAGATTCGTGCGTCCAAATGAGGCGAACCCCCATCTTCCTCCTCCGTGCTGCTCATGCTACGCCTGGTGGCACTGCTAGACCGCTCTTGGGAGGGAGAATCAGGCTCGGCGGGGATCCAAGCAACCAGTTATGGTGGACCTGCGCCTAGCGCAACACCAGCGCGAGCAGAACTGTCGTTGTGTAGCGTTGGATTGAGCTCAGTGTTGATACCGCCATGGCGCCATGCAAGGAAGAGAAGGATTTCTGCAATTCTAGGAGAATCGAAAACAGAGCAAATCGAAAGGATATCAGCTGTGATCGCTCCATCCCACCTGCCACCGTCCGACCGCCGTTTGCTATCCCACCTGACAGAAAGAAAAAGGAAAGAGAAAAGGTTATACAATCTAAACCCTAAAGCCAAATCGGAGCTCACCCAGCAGAATCGGAGGTCACCTGGCCATTGTTACGTGGAGCTAATCGGAAGAAAATCGTCAGCGGTCGCTTCATCCCTCCGTCGCCGCTGCTCACTTTCTCTCCCTCCCAATCACTCTAGATGAGCCTTCGTTTTTTTTGCTTGGGGAAGTGAAAGAGGCATCGCATCGAGAAGGAACGATTAAGCAACCAATAGGGAGCGAGCAGAGTGGGGAGAGAGATCTTGTGCGGCAAGAGGAACTAAGCAAGATCAAACTGGAAGCGAGGAATGAGACAGGGCAGAGAAATACGGCACGGAAGCAAGGGAGACATGTAAGACATGAAATCTTGTACGGAATACGTGCGGAGATCTCACTGGAGGGGAAGGGCAGAGATCAAATCCATCGCGTGCAGAGTGAAAACGGACGGCTGGGATATACTCTAATCGAATAGTGAAATCTCAGCTTGGAATTGAATGTTATTATAATATAATTATAATTTATAATTAACGTCAAATGTGCCGACATTTTTTAATATAGGAATTAATAAATAAAATAAATCTACTGATGTAGCCATGTAGGAACGCACATTATACGAAAGTAGGGACCAATGTAGTTACCAGCTCTACCTATTCCTTGGTTCACGGCATGCATAGAGTTGGGACATTTCTCAAAATTGAATCTCCAATCCGTGTAGAAATGGTCGACGTTCCATTTATTATTTTTCAATAAATGTTTCCAAATTTTTTTTAGTATTTTGAATGCCCTTCAAAATCATTTTCCCATAAAATTTTATGATAATTATTGTGAAAATATAAAGATTCGAATAACAAAAAAAAAATTATCAAAAACATCAGAAGATTTATAATAACTTTTCATATTTTTAGAACATTAATTGACATGTGATATTTTGAATTTTAGTTATTTTGAAAAAGTCGTGCATCTTTATGGACATTCTAGGACATAAAAAATATTGTAAGTTATTTTAATGCAACTCCGTAACTATAGAATTTTCTTATGAATTTGTAATATTTATCATAAATTTATTTTGAAGAAAATTTCATTACACATAAAATTTGATTATTTAATGAGATTTGCATCGCAATTCATAAAATTATAAGACCTATGAAATAGCTTTAGTACATCATAGGGTTCGTTGATTTGAGAATAATGTTGAATTTATTTTGATTTTCCTCTAGGTTTTTGCTATTTTTTTTGTGTCATAAGCATTTTGGTGTGACATTTTAGAATGTAGAACTTTGCACAAAAAATGTACAAAAATATTTCAGAAAATTCCGGCCGTGCAAAGCAGATTGTTTTTTATTTCAAAATTTTTCACAAACTTCCTATAATACAAATAATTACAGAAATTCTAGTAGACACCAAAATATTATGAATTTGATTAAAGAACTTTATGAGTTTTTTATCAGTATATTTATATAATATGATTCTTATATTAAAAAATTTTCGGTTGATTCCATGAAAGAAATTTAATGACTTTATAATTTAAAGGGATTTCTTATTCTTATAATCTAGTAAAAATAATGAAATTCAATATTTTATAATTTTTTTTTGAAGAAAATGTCACAGGTTTACAAAAAAAAAAATTCAAAACTATGAGCTTTCAATAAAAAAAAAATCCTATAATAATTTTGGTGTCCCCAACTTTTGAAAACCTAAAAAAAATTACAAAATGACTAAAATCTAAAATTCCACAAATCAAGTAATGTCCAACAATTTGAAAAGAAAAATAAGAAAAATGTTATGGTTATCTATAAACAGAATAATTTTACACTATTGTATATCTTATGTTTTTTCCAGAATAAATTTTCATTGCAAAATGACCTTTTAATGGAACTCAAACAATAGAAGACCAAATATCGCCGCTATTGAAAAATATTCAAAATAAAAATGGAGCTGTCCATTAATTTCATGGACGAAAAAAAATCAGAAATATCAACTCTCTCCGTAACCAAATTAAAGGAGAATGAATGGAGCGGAGACTGTTGGTGCCGTACTTTGGTTCCTAGTTTCGTAAATTTTTAATCTGTACTAGGTGGGGAAGCGCGGCTTCGCCGCGCCTTTGTGGATTTTTTTTTATTTCAATTTTAAAAACTACTAATAATTTTTCTTTTGACATGAGCCGTAAAAAATTAATTGCATAAGCATCATACATGAGCTGCTTTAGCATCCATATACATAGAATTTTAAATAAACATATAAGCAATTGAAGAGACCTAAATAGAGAATGATAGCATCCATATCATTTTTTTTAATAAACTCAAACAATTGCCAACATGATAAAATAATGTATGTCAATTGGAGTAGGTACCAAAACTTCCAAGGTGCATTATTGTCTAATCGGTGATCCCTCTAAGAATGAAATCAAGTCAAACTGGCATTGAAACCCTAAACATCACCTGTTCAATCGAAAAAGGTATCAGTTTTATATGATTAACTTATTTTAAATTATTTATTTAGATAATTAATAACAATTTTCATAGAGAGAGTAATGAAAATGATTTTATTACTATTACCTAACAAAGAAAATATTTGTCTGAAAACAATATTCTTGGTATATCCTGCATATGAGTCATCTTGGTTAACAATCAATTCCTCATTTATTTCTGATAAGATAAATTTTATTGGAATTATTGATGATAGCATTTACTGATTAAATGTCATGACTTATTAGAAGTAGGCTAAGTGTAAATAGTTGAGTAATATAAAAGAGTATAACCTCATGACCTGTACCATATATCTTTCACTGGTGTTGGAGCTGACTTTCTAAACATGTGCTTAATCCCTTACTGTACCATTTCTTTGAAACCAATTCCCTGTACCGATCTTGAAATAATACTGATCCCTTTTGTTTATCATGAAATCAAATAAGCAATTGAAATGTATATCTAATTGGTCATAGAAGAGCAAGTCGCAAACAAAATCTAGTATTGTAGCTGGCCAAGACACTAAAAAAAAAGGCACAAATGGTAAAAATTTAAAATGCACTCATCAAGACTAAGTCCCTTAATACAATGAAAGATGATTGTACAGAAGTCATGACACTTGTCCTCTTAGTGAAATATTTTGGGCTCCAAAGTACGCATATATATCTAAAAATTTCCAATGCATCCCATTTTGACCATCATATATTTGTTTTCTTTTTTCTTGAAGACAAAGCCCTCATCTTTATATAAATTAAAAGTTCAATTACAATTCAGGAGCTAAAAAAATAAAAGCAAGATAAGAAATTATAAAAATAAAAGCAAAATTTGAAGCCTAAGCGAAAGAATAAGAGGAAGCAAATTAATAAAAGTAAACAAATAAAAAAAAGAAATAACTACCAGAAAATTAGGTTGTTCTCAACACATTCCATTCTTGAAAGGTATCTGCAATCAAGTCTGAAGGTGATTTACAGCTTCCCTCAAAATTTTTTGCACCTCTCTCCAAGGATGAAGATTGCAGTTGCAAATTTTTTCCTGATTGGCTTTGGAACGTGGGAACTTGAGGTGATGTCAGAATATATGTGGCAAGACTCTAGTAGCAGCAAAAGAAGAGAGGACCACGCTAAAAATTAGTTTTGGTATAAATAAATATTGACAATAAAATTCACCATCTTGTTACATCTCAAACATGTGAATATGTACACAGAGATTGCTATGAAAACTTTAAATAAATGAATATACTTTATCTTGGTCTAAGGTCATTTGTTAGCAAAAGATCCTGTAAAACATTTCTGATGCAGGGCCAGACTCACTTCAGGTCAATTCTGGACTCACTTTGGAAACATGTGTTAAATACAGAAAAAATCATTTGATGATTGCATAATAGTCTCCTGTTTAATTTAATGAAAAATATTCATTTTTACATGCCATGTCTCTGTGCATTGATTTAACGGTGATTAACACATATGATAACCAAATTAAACCATATAATTTGTCATGTTTCAATCATGTTCATACCTGCATGTGCTGCACCATCTCCATCATCTTTTTGCGGGCACGTTGTTGTTAATGCCACAATAAAAAATATACTAAATTATCTTAAAATTATTGTAAACATGGTCTACATTTAAAAAAAATGTTGAGTGATTATTTAAACTTTTAACTGCAGTACTGAAATTTTCAATGCAGAAAACAATAAACTGAGGTATTTACAGGAATCTATTGTTCCTCAAATAGAAGATTCCTAGCAGTTCAGTGTTCAAGATAAAAAAAAAAAACCCAAGCTTTTAATGATGGTTCAAAGCTTATATTAACATTCGGTAACTGGGCAAACTTCAATTCCAGTGTTGAGGAACAATAGAAGAATAGAAAATGTAAATAGAAGTTGTCACTGTTAAGCTGTTCACATATTTCTTGGTACAACAATTTTGTTAGTGTATAAACAGGTTATAACTGCTAAAAAAACTGTTGATGGGCAATATCAGTTAAATCACCTTGTATATCAATTACCATCATGTAATATGAAAGATAATTATTTAACATAATTTTTCTTATTGACCCTTATACCCTCACTCTCTGTACATTTTGCTTGTATCAGTATTATTTCAATGTAACAACATTCTTCTTTTCATAAATATCTGCAGACCAATCATTCAACATGGTACAATGAGAAAAGATGTCTTCTCAGTAAGTCAATAATTAAAATAATTAGTATCGTAGAATATTATGTTTAAGGGAAAATAAAAATAGGCTGAACATGATGCATAGTGGGGATATCAATATCACAGAAGCTTTTACCTTTTAGTATGTAGCCAAGGAAACAGTAAATGAGGGCATAAAGATCACTTTTATTATAAAGTTCTTCAAATTAGTAATTTCAATATATGCTATACTACTGAAGAATATTCTAAACATGTTTATAATGCATTAAAGGACAATGAAAAGGTCTTCCAACATAATTGAAATATGCTTCTCTCTATAAAAATTAGTAAGCTGAGCTAGAGCAAAAGTGCATAACAAAACCTTTTCTTAAAGTTTATATTAAAAAAAATTGATATTACAATTTCCTTGAAAAGAAGTTACTGTAGAGCTTTATATCTTGCCAAATAAATAGAATTCTTAGATTTTTTTTTAACACATTTATGCTCTGTGTTATTGTTGTCGTCAGGCTTTTGGTAGTTTTAAGAAAAGATTAAAAAAGATAAGACACGACATTTATACCAATTCCATAATTAAACCTATCCTCTAGTTGAAAAACTCCTAGATGCTAGATTTTCGAATTCACAAAACACACATTTAACAATGCGTTTAAAATTTACCAGTTAAAAAAAAAAATAGAACCTGGATTTTGTGGCCATACTATGTCATTCAACTTAAGGAATCCATGTGCAATTCTTAAAATTAGTTTTTACGTAAAGGAAACTGTATAGAAAAATAAATAAAAAAATAAAAATTCAGGAGAATTGCTATACCTGAGAGCAAAGGGAAAATCACTGACACTGTTTAGTCGTTAAGATCCCAACAGTGTGCTTCATGTCATTGTGCAATGTATCCAGCAACTCCTATGATTGAAGAGGGGAGTAGGGGTTGGGGGTGGAGCAGAGATAGCATGGGAGGAAGAGGTAGATTGGGAGCTAGCCAAAGGTAGAGGAGAGAAGATTAGAAGCAGCCAACAGCGAGGAACTGAGAAAGGTTTTAGGAGGAACAGATTTGGCAGAAAATCAACAGAGGAGGTGTTAGGGGCAGATCCGACGAGCAGCAAATCTGAGAGAGGATCTGTGGAGGGCTTTGAGGTGGCACAATTTGGTGGAGAAGAGAGAGAGTCGGGAGAAGGTGGATAAGCGAGGGCGCGTGAAGGAGGGGCTGGGGGGCGTGCAAGGTCGGCGGAGGAGGTGTTGATCGTGTTTAGAGAGGAAGGCGGAGGTGTTGAGCAAGGAGATGAGGCTGATCGGAGTTGCTTCGAGAGGAGGCGGAGGTGCTTCGAGAGGAGATGAGACGGAGGTGGGATCGGTTTGGCGGAGGAAGATGCGATGAAGGAAGGGTTAGGGTGGGACGGTTTGCGGAGGAGGAGATGCCGTGTCGAAATCGGAAAAAAATAGCGGAATCGGACACTCACGGGATTTAATTAATACTATAGATTCCTGCAGTCGTACATTTATTCTCAAGCATTCCTATATTAAAAAAAATTTCGGCAAATGTGTAAGCATTACGGGAAGTCAACGAAATATATGATCATGTTGTCAAAATCATAAAGAAAGTCAATAATGATCAATTCCGGTCCAGAACGTTAAAATCACGTGCAGCTCTTGATATTAAGGCCCAATTTTTCCAATATCAATTTTGAAGTATTGGGTCTACGGACTTTTAAATCAAATCCGACTACGTAGATTAGTGACGCTGATCTTATCCTCAGATCCAAACCTAATTAACCTCCTGCAGTTGGACCATACTTTTATGTACATGTATAAGGATATTAATGTTTGCAGCTCCGCGTCTGGTGGTGGTGGAGGAATTATTAGTCGAGACAAAAGAATAAACGGATTCAAAGTAAAATATAGAATTATATACAGGCTCGAACCAGCGCCTCAAGTGAAACTAGGTTAAGCCATGATACAAATATTAGTATTTAATTATATCCTAATTAGATTCAAATTAAATCCCCTTAAATTTTAGTATTGTTTTTCTGTGTCTGCTTGATCGGACAATGTAAGCATAAAAAAAAAAAAAATTGGATCGATTTTAGAAAACACGAGTAATTAAATGGACGTTGAAATAAAACATCTCCATAGCATTTGTTCTAGGCTTCTAGCACACCTTGTTAATTGAATTAGCACAAACAATGTCAGATCCATGGGTTTTCTAGATTCTAAAATAAATGTTGATTAGTTGGGGAAAATTAAAAAAATTCTTTAATGCCATCTTACAATATTTTTAAACCAGACTCGTATATACAAAATCAAAATGATGGCGCGCTTCAAATTCTTTTATTTACAAAAGTAAATAGACGTCGTGTCTAATCAAATTCAATTCCTCAGGTATGTCAATAGGGTTACATGAAACAGATTTCTAAAAAAAAAAAATTTTTTTTTTTGGAGATCCCTAAATTTTATATGTAATTCAATTCTTAGTAACTCAACTTTAATTTGTCCTTAGGGAGCCACTAAATTTTAAAATAATCTGATTTCTATCACTACTCACTATGTGGTATTTCCGTCTAATCGCATATGTTTTAATTGATTTAGGTGCGAAATAGAGATCTGAATCAATACTTGTTTTGGGCTCCATATCTCATATGGTGACTGAGGAAAAAAAGAAACTCTTTCTTTTCCGTGTCACCGTAAACATTGATTCATATCTCTATTTCATACCTAAATCAATTAAGACAGAGTTAGACAGAATATATCACATAGTGACTAAAATTAGATTATTTCAAAGTTTAGTGGCTCTCTAAGGACAAATTGAAATTGAGTGACTAGAATTGGATTACATACAAAGGTTAGAAATCTCGGAAAAATTTTATTTACTCTTTAGAAAATTATAGAAAATGAAACAATAACTTTTTTATGGGAGAGTCCAGACGGCCGGCCCATATTTCTTGGAACACGTGATTCTGCTATTTTCTCTCAGTTACCTTTAGGCCTGTCAGTATTAACGTTTCACCACGTGTTCCGTTTTGTTCCGTCCAAACGGAACGTGAAACGGAAGGGTTTTTCAATTTCGTTTTCAAAACGGAACAAGAAAATGAAGACGGAAATGGAAACGGAAACGGAAATGGCCTGAAATCAATAGAAAATGAAGACGGAAACATTAAATGAAACAAAAATCTGTTTCGTTTGATGAAACAGAACGGAAACGAAACAACAATTTCGTTCCGTTACCAAAACGGAACAAGCGGTTTCCGCTTACGTTTTCGACGTTTGACAGGTATAGTTACCTTTGATCAAAGTTTTTTTCTTCGACGAAAAATTTTAATTAAGCGGGCAGTTAATTAGTATTCATATACAGAGGTAAAACCGTAAAAGTATATTCATTCATGAGTATTCAAAATAAAAAAAAAAAAATGTTCTCATCCCCTTTACATTATAAAGTTGCTCATGCGCTCTTTTGATACAGTCCTTGTAGATAGTGCTGTTGAAAATTAAAAGTAAAATAAAATAGAAGTTCCCGTTAGTACATGTATGTTTCGCCTATGCCACGTTTGTTCAAACTTTAATTTATTTTTAGAGCAGCAAATTAAATTCGGAAAACGACATTAAATTTATAGCCCCAGGTTTTGATACAGTCCTTGTAGCTAGTGCTGTTGAAAATTAAAAGTAAAATAAAATAGAAGTTCCCGTTAGTACATGTATGTTTCGCCTATGCCACGTTTGTTCAAACTTTAATTTATTTTTAGAGCAGCAAATTAAATTCGGAAAACGACATTAAATTTATAGCCCCAGGTAGCTAGATAAAACGAGTATCAATAATTCCTAGTGCACAAAAGAGAGAGAAAGAACAGTTCCACAGATAAGGAAGCATCAATTAATATTTGACCACAAATAAAAAAAAATTACAAACAAACGACCTAGAAATAATTAAATACTCCAACCCAAATATTTTTAAGATAAAACTCTAAACCCTAACTAAAAACTATTAGTCCGATGAAAATATTCAAGTTCTCTGACTAGGCCTATAAATACCATCGAAGAGCTCAATAACAAAATAACAAACAAGATGGTCCAAATTCGATGTCTAACCCGATCAATCTTATCCATGGAATAGAAACGACCCCTAATGGAAAGAGAGGCATAAACAACCCAAACCACGGAGAAGGGAATAGTGATCGCCAACACAAAATGACGCATTGAGGTCGGTGCAACTGCAATCAAAATAGAAGAGCATACGATAATCGCCACTGAAATTATTACAGAACAGATAACCAAGAAGCCCATGCCAAACGTTGCACAAGCACTAGCGATGTCTTCCACTTCAGCCATCCCACGTTTTCTATCCTCCAAATCCTGGGCTTGCTCTCCAGCCATCTTGCGAGAGTTTTCGGGCTTTCTGCTGATTCCTCCTGGATCAAATCATCACTGGTACCCCATTTTTTTAAATAATATTAAAAAATTATAAAATATTAATAATATTGTCGAAATAATCGAAATTATTTAAATAATAACGTAATTACGGAATCTCGGATTCCAACCGTAATTACAGAATCCCAGATTCCGTAATTAACTTGTTACGGAAATTAGAATTCCGTAATTACACTGTTTCATCTTCTCTCCTTTTTTCTTGTTTTCTTCTGCTGACAGATTATTTTTTTTTCATTTTTTTCATCTTTGTTTATGTTTTTTATTTTTTGTTTTTTTGTTATTAATTTTTTAAAATTTCGTATGTATTTTATTTTTTGTTTTCTACAGAATTTTATGAAAATTGTTTTTCTTTTTTCTTTTTTATTTTTTTTGTTGTTAATTATTTAAAATTTCATATGTATTCTATTTTTGTTTTTTATTTTGTTGTTGTTAATTATTTAAAATTTCATATGTATTCTATTTTTTGTTTTTTTGTTGTTAATTATTTAAAATTTCATATGTATTCTATTTTTTGTTTTTTTATTGTTAATTATTTAAAATTTCATATGTATTCTATTTTTTGTTTTGTACAGAATTTTATTTTTTTTTGTTAATTTTTTTTAACTTGATATAAAATATAAAGTAATTAAAAAACCGCATAATATTACAAAAAAAAATAACTTAATAAAACGCAATATAATTTAACACACGAAATGGAAAAAAAACTACTTGAATAAAACAAACTATTTAAACAAACCACTCACTAAATTGCTAATTAAAAACAAACTACTTAGAGATTCTGGGTGTCCGCATATTGTAGAATTTCATCCCACCATGGATCTTCTTGTTCCTCTTGATTTTGTTGTTGGTGACTGACACCAGCGTTGTCAGCGAATTGAGCGGCTTGGTTCCCGACAGTTGCATCTGGTTACTGACTCGCACCAGCGTTGTCAGCGAATTGAGCAGCTTCGTTCCAGAAAGCTGCATCGGCTTCTTGTTGTTCTATCTCTACCATTCTATCTGCTGCAACACTTTTTTGTTCATCTCTCTCCTTGTGTCATCTCAGCCACTCCCTGATTTTTTTTTCAATTTCTTTTTCCTTTAATTTTTGTCTCTCTTCGGCAGTCTTTTGTGCCATTTTCCTTCTTTTTTCCTCCTCATCTCTCTGTTTCTATTTTTTTTGTTGTTCATCCCACCACTGTTGTTTTTCGTGTTCATCGTAGTGGTCACGCAAGATGGTCTCTTTGTAATTGAAAACCTGACCACATTTTGTACAGGTCACTGTGTGGTCTCCACGAAAGTTGTAGATTCTTTCATAAACGGTGCAGTGTGTTTTTGGTTTAAAATATAGTTTTTCTATTGGTGTTTGTTCGGAAATTGGTTGCGGTTCTTTGTAGTAATCTTTGTACCAGTCACAATTCTTAGGTTTGGGTTTGCTCAGCATTCTTTGGAGGTGCTCCTTGTGCTCTCTTTCTTCCCCACCATTAATGTGCCACTGGTAGTGTATTTTTAACTCGAACTCGATTCCGTCATCTTCGTTGATATTGTATTTGAAAGTGTGAAAACATTTGCGACATCTTGCATCGTAATCTCCTTTTTCTATTTCATTTGTATTGGCAGGAGAATATTGGTAATTTGGCAAATATTCATCTCGGGTAGCTGTTCGCTAATTTGGGTCATGACTATTGGAGTGAGAGTTATTTCCTTTGTCCATGATAGTGAATTTTTCAGGAAGAAGAATTGGGTAGGTGTTGTATATTCTGGTTTACGAAAGGTATTTTTATAGACAATTTTGGACTTAGAATCACACAATAAACAATTAATTTCACGTGATACATTTTCAGACCACGCCTGTCCTTTTGCAGAGGCCAGATGGGTATCAGTATACTTTTTCAGACTTTATCAGACCACTCATATCCTTTTGCAGAGGTCAAATGACCAGTATTAAACTTTTTCAGACTTTTTCAGACAACGCATGTCCTTTTGCAGATGGCAGATGGGCATCAGTTTACTTTTCCAGACTTTATCAGACCACGCCTGTCCTTTTGCAGATATTACCATAAATTTAATAGAAAATATTAATTATTTATAAATATTACCATAAATTTTAATTAATATTATTATTTATTTTGAATTATTAATAATTACTAATTATATTTATTGAATTATTTATTGTAATTAATTATCATTTATTTAAATATTTATTAGTAATTAATAATTAATAATAGTAAATATAATAATAGTAATTATAGTAATAATTAATAATAGTAAATACAATAATAATTAAATTAATCAATAATAAATAAATAATAATTGAATTACTAATTTTTACTAATTAATTATAAATATTACCATATTTTTAATGAATATTATTTATTTATTTTCAATTATTAATATTTACTAATTATATTTATTGAATTAGTTATTATTATTAATTTTAATTTATTTATATATTTATTATTAATAATTATTATATATGAAACAATAGAACTAAACAGCCAAAACAAACAGCAAAACCAGCGAAATAAAAAATGATTGATTTGAGCGGGAATCTGCTGGTTACGGAATCCCAAATTCCGTAACTAGCTTGTTACGGAATCCGAGATTCCGTAACTAGCTTGTTACGGAATTTGAGATTCCGTAACTAGCTTGTTACGGAATTTAAGTTTATTTTCATGCACATTCTCCCGCCGAAAGCTCATTTGTCGCTGATAATTCGCTGAATTATTTGATTTGATATAGATTTGACATTCACTGTTCGTTTTGTTTGTTGATATCGGAATCTGAAACTCCGTAATTAACTCTATAAATACTTAGTTGTTATTGTAATCTGAAATTCATAAATCCTTTTGAAACACTCTAATCATCTCGTAGCCATATAAAAATGTATTCAATTATGGTTTTCGTCAATCAATCTCCGTATAATCCACCAAGCAATTTCCGCTTTGATGCATCTCCACAAAATGATTATGAATCCATTAAAGAAATTATTCTGTCCACATTAGGATATTATCAAGGCCAGTTCAATTTGAGAATCGTTTCTCGTTTTAACGTCATTATTGAAGGAAGGTTCGAACAAATGTTTTTGCTGGTGAACTCTCAGAATGAATGGCAATATGTTCAATACGAGTGTTTCCAAATAAGGAGACTAGAAAGTTTAGAACTGCATGTAGATTTACTTCTGGCACAAGATAAATTACTCCATTTTTTTATATATGACTATATAGATTAATTTAATCTATTTTTTTACATATGACTATATAGATTAATCCATTTTTTATATATGACTATATAGATTAATTTAATCTATTTTTTAATTAATTAATTAGGTGGTTATTATAATTATAATTATAACGAACAACAAAATTATGAGGAACAAGAACAAGAACAAGAACAACCAAATGCAATCAATTCAGAAGTTCAATCCATTACATTAGATTGGGATCCTTGGGACCGTACTAGTACAGATCCTCGTGCTAGCGCACTTGGCGAAGGGAGTTGGGAACAAGGTGGTAGTAGTAGGGAATATGGTGGTAGTACTACGCGAGGACGGCAACAACAAGAAGAAGAAAACGAAGAAGATGAAGATGATACAAATCGACTTGATGATTTATACGACAGAGGTCCCGGTTTTCAATCAGACTATGCAACTGGTGAGGACTTGAGTGATGAAGAGGCCGACTTATTTGAGTCAGAGGGTCTCGATGGTGAGGGTATGGAGGCACAGAGAAACAGAAATGTAAACCCTAATAACCAGTATTACCTTACGGAAAGGACAGAAACTTACCATCCCGTTGGGCAATTCTTAGATATTTCTGAGTATAGAAATTCCATCCCACAACCGTCTCAACCGCATGGATCTGGGCCATTGGCGGAAGGGACAATTTTTCTCTCAAAAATACAATTAATACAAGCTTGTAACGATTACTCAATACACAAACATGTACAACACACAGCCACTGTCAGTACGCCGAAGAAGTATATAGTGGTCTGTAAGGAATATGGTTGTAAGTGGCGTTTGTATGCCCGTACGGAAATGAAATGTACATTTTGGAAGATAATAACGAATAAAGAAAAGCATACATGTGTGAGAAGGGCCAGAGAATTCACGCATGACAATCTTACGGCTGAGGTTATTGCCAACTGCATCAGAAATGTAATAAAGCAAGATGTTGGTATTTCCTTAGAGGACGTAAAATCACTATTAGAGAAAGAATACCCGAATGTACAACCAACTTATAACAAGATTTGGCGTGGGCGAGAGAAAGCAATCGAACATTTTTTCGGATCGTGGGAAGATTCGTACAACAAACTCCCGAGCCTTTTATTGGCTATACAGAGGACGACACTCGGGACACAAATCAAATGGTTGTTTAAAAGCGTAGGTGATCCGAACAGAGCTATGTTCGAGGCAGCAGCATGGGTATTTGGGTCATGTATCGCGGCAGTTCCGTATATAAGGCCCGTGATTAGCATTGATGCATCTTTCTTGTCAGGTCGTTATAAAGGTAAATTGTTAGCGGCTTGCGGTTATGATCCAGAGCAGCGGTTGCTTCCACTAGTATTTGTAATAGTGCGAACTGAGAACGAAGAATGTTGGGGTTGGTTTATGAATTTTGTAAGGAGGCAAGTTATTGGGGAAGAAAAAAATTCTGTGTTATTTCGGATCGCCATTGGGGTATAAGGAACACGTTCAAACAATCCCAATACGGATGGCAAGAGAGTGCGGAGCCTTCATTGGCTGTGCATCGATATTGCATGCAACATGTATGTGAAAATGTGTTTACGGTGTCAGGTAAAGACCAAGGTATACCACATAAATTTAGAAAAAAGTTGGCTAACAAGAAAAAAAGAAGGGCATTCAAAAAAATGTGGGATGAACTCCGAGTGACAAACCCTGAAGTTATTAATTATATTAAGAAGTGTGGTAAAGAAAACGAGACAGATGACAATGAGCTTTGGAGACCTGAAAGGTGGGCACAGACTTTTGACACTGGTGCTCGTTGGGGTCTTATGACGAGTCATGGATCTGAAAGTCTCAACAGCCGGTACAAGGTTGAGAGAAGACTACCCGTTGTTGGACTCGTAGAAGGCACTTGGTACAAGGTTGTGCAGTGGTTTAACGAGAGGAAATAAATAGCACTGCAGAGACAAGCAGATGGACAACGGTGGTCAAAAGAGGTGAAATTAAAAATGATGAAGCATACTATTAAAGCAGGTACAAATTTATTTTCAAGTTGCATTATATTTACCTTTAATTTTTAATTTCATGTATAATGGTATAAATTCATATTTACAGCCCCGATGACAGTTGTAACCATTGACGTTGAACGTGGAGAATTCGAAGTACATGTGCCCTACGAGAAAGATTTTTCGACAAAAAACGTGGAAGTACAAAGTTCTCATCAAGCGCGATTACCAACCGGAAGATCCTCAACTACCGAGTAGGCGCGTTACGTGCGAATGTAAAAAACCTCAACTGACCGGAATACCATGTGCTCATGTTGTTGCCGTTTGCGGTAGATATAAGTGGGAGGTAGATGACTTTGTAGACGAACGGTACAGTACGGAGAATATGTTAAAGATATGGTCTTCAAGTGACTTCCACTGCTATGGAGACGAAGAGAACTGGCCTCGG
Source organism: Rhynchospora breviuscula (assembly GCA_027562975.1). Lineage (NCBI taxonomy): Eukaryota > Viridiplantae > Streptophyta > Magnoliopsida > Poales > Cyperaceae > Rhynchospora > Rhynchospora breviuscula. Next base: position 32,916,750 of record CM050399.1, read on the forward strand.
TACGATGGACCCGTAGTGTTTCCTGATAGGAATATGATTAATCGTGGCAGGGGAAAGAAGGATCGTAATTGGATGTGGATGGATGCGATGCGAAAGAATAAAAATAAAAGAAGGCGAACCAGAGCAAATAATAACCCCCGACAACCTATGTCCATGGAGGGACTTCAATCTGGTCGCCGTACCAACACACGGAGGACGAGAAGTGCAAGGAACAGACCTCCTCCTCCTACGGGAAACCAAGGTGAAACTTCCAGTCGCAGAGACCAGGTTGAACCAAGCCGTAATTCCATTAGTATCGATCCTCGGACTCAGAGTCGTATTGATCCTGCAAGAGAAGGAATTGAACCACGCCGAAATTCTATTAGCGTAGATCCATGGTCAGTTTCAGCCCGATATTCCACAAGTCAGGGGGCATCGAGTAGCAGAGCACAGAACAGAATACGTGGTGGAATTTTTCGACTAGGGGCAAGAATATTTTCAAGAGGTCAAAGACATTAAGTGTAATACGTATGAAATGTACTATTTTTAATGTTTATGGTTACCATTTATATAATTGATCAGGCAAACTGTTGATTTGTTAATTGTATTATAGCTTATGGCTTATTAATATAATATTAAAATATTTTTTTATTTTACTTTGCGACTTATCAAGACATAATCAAAATATAATTAAAATTTAATACAAAATATAATCAAAATATAAAAAAAAATCAAAATTCTGTTAAAAAAATAGAATGCATATGAAATTTAAAAAACAAAAAACCAAAATAAAAAAAAATTCTGAAGAAAACAAAAGAAAAACAAAAAAAACAAAATTCATAAAAAAAATAAAAATAAAATTCTGTACAAAAGAAAAACGAAAATAATATGCAATTTAAAAAAATTAATAATCGAAAACCAAAAAACAAAAAACATAAAAAAAAAAAAAAGAAGCCGCTGACGGCAGAAAAAACAAAAGAAAAAAGAGGAGGGATGAAACAGTGTAATTACAGAATTCTAATTTCCGTAACAAGTTAATTACGAAATCTGGGATTCCGTAATTGGCTTGTTACGGAATCTGGGATTTCGTAATTGACTTGTTACGGAATCTAGGATTCCGTAATTACGGTCGGAATCCGAGATTCCGTAATTGCGTTATTATTTAAATAATTCCGATTATTTCGATAATATTATTAATATTTTATAATTTTTTAATATTATTTAAAAAAGTGGGGGCACTGGTACTACCATGAGTTTTGGCATCTTGTGCATGGGCCATCTCAGTATTGCACCTGCGCATGCATGCAAGTTAATTTCTTCCGTTGTGTGTCGAACTCGTATTTTAAATGGAAATCAGATAAGGGGTCATATAATTTGGTATTTTCTAATTTGGAAATTACAAATACTAATTGAAAAGATTTGGCGGGTTAATTTATTTTATTGGAAATCGCCAGCGATTTTATTTTGTCCAAAATTGTCAAATTAGGATCATGTGATTTTATATTATTGTCCACAGATCTCCTGTGATTTTATTTTGTCCGGATTTGTCTGAGATCTCCTGTGATTAGTATTACTACTAAGAGCTTTCGTTATTATCATTAACTTTGCAAAAAATTATAATGCAGTAATTATTTTTCACATAATTTAATTTCAGATAGGTGAACAAAATTAAATTCTGGCTGGATCAAGAGTTTGAAATGCGCAATTCATGGCACTTTAATGTAATTTGAATGATACTTGATCTATATATGCTGATCGAGTTAGATTTTACAAGATAATAATTAAGAGGTAACATTTATTAATACAAATCTCTATAAATGTAAATCTTGCGTACGATATATACTCCAAATAGTTTAATACAATACTTAAAAAGTAACTAATTTCACAGTTGATATTTGATTGATATATTGTTTAATATTTGCAAATATTCTAAATTGAATCTTCAAGTAAATCACAAATAGATTTCGAGAAATATAATCCTACATCTGATAAATTTGTTTTATAACAAAATAACGTAGCCACCATCTTATTTCCATGTAACATTCAAATTCCGATCTATTGTCAATTTTTTTGCATTAATTTATTGCAGATTTAACTAGTTTAATGCCTATTTCTAATTGTTTTTACCTCGGGTTTGCCATATAATCATTTCCTGAATTTGATTAATCTTGGTGTCAAGTCTGACATCACAATCTAGTCTTATTTTAAAAAATATAAAAAGAATAAATTTGAATCAACATATCATCAAAATTAATTAAGTGAATTAAAGATGGTACTATATAATAAATAGATACATCTGAAGGGTTGTTCTTGATGTTTTTTTTATAACTAGCAGTAGGGGGGGGGCACACATTATGTGAAAATAAAAATATTATTTGACGTATATATTGTTCATTTTAAATATTTAAGGTTAATGCTGTCTTAATCGGCGCTCAAGATAGCAGTAGTATTCACCGATTTAAACAAATAGAATCAATAAAAATAGACATGTGAATAGTCTAGAAAAATATATATATTTCTCAATAAAAAGCTTCACATAGAAGTATATCATCTCAATAAAAAAAAAAATATAATACAACATGTCAAGATTCTTGAATCGCTCTTGCTCCACTGTTGTAACAAACAATGATCATACTCAAGACGGAGACATATTTTATCTATACTACTCACTACGTCACTTTTTATTTTTAAGACGTGTTAATTAATGGTCTTTAAGACCGGTTTGGAGGTGGTGCTAATAATATGTGGTGTTAAAAATATATAAGAAACCGGTCTTAAAAAGGCGGTGCTAAAAACTAGATAGAATCTGATCTAAAAAGAAAACGCATCTTTAAGACCGGTTTTTTATAAAAAACCGGTCTTAAAAAATAACATTAACACCGGTTTTTTATAAAAAAACCGGTCTAATTATGGTTCTGTTTTTTTTCCGAATTTTCTTATTATTAAGACCGGTTTTTAAGGTTAAAAACCGGTCTTAATACTATTTTTAAGACCTGTTTTTAGTTAAAAATCAGTCTTAAAAATTAATAATTACAAAAAATTATTTTTGGGCTAGCCCCATATTTGCTAGCCATAATATTCATGCAATATTCACGTTCACAGCAATCATGCATTTATATATCACATATCACATAATCATCAAAACAAAAAACAACAATTATAAATATATCAAAATTCATAAAAATGGAGGCAAAATAGATGCACTTCGTCCTTTTGTTCAATGGCTCTTTTCTACACTAGTTTTGAAGAAACTTTTGTTAGAGATATGTCCTAGAAGCCAATCAGTTGGTGGCTATTATATTAGTTTATGTTATTGATGATACTTGATCATTTGTTCCTAGAGTTTATTATTGACAGATCATTCAGGTTGAGGATCTGAATTGTAGATCTCCGTGGATCATTCGTTAGAATGATAATAATATCTCTAAAGAGTCCATAATCTTGATAATTAACAAGGAACATTAATTATCATATAAGATTAGTATGCAAGTTAAGTGATGATTAAGTTCTACAAATCATAGGTAAAGAGTTACCGACTTAATTGCATATGTATATGTTACTGGAACATAGTACAGGACATGACCCAATGAAATAAATATATGGATTTCATTATTTATTTCATACGTGTTTGATTCTGAATTTGAGATTGTTCAGTTTCTCCACATGAGGATAGGTTCTATAAATATCGTCTAACGCTGATTCCTGATAAGGGCTGCTATACGGACTTTATTTATGTTCTCTTGAATTGCGCGGGAAGAAACTGGTCATCAAGACAACCGTATGTCACTCGTTAGTTCACCTAACGAGTGATGATATCCACTGGGCCCCTTGATGGAGATGGATTGCTTGCTAGCAACTTATGCAATCATCTCTAGATCAAGAAACGTATAATCTGCAAGAATGACACATTCCTATCTTGGATTATACAAGGATGTCATGTGATATAAGAATCAAAACAATGAGATACCATTTCTTATGCAGGATTGAAGTGCTGTATTGGTACAGTATTTAATTTATGCGAATTGGGAATCATAACGTGTTGCTAGATACCGCTTATGATTAATGGAAATAAATGATGATTTATTTTCATAGCCAACATAGCATAAATTCTCAAAGGGTCACACAAATAGGACTTTAACCAAACGTGCATTATTTATTTGTTTGCAGTAGCGAGTACTGCGAATATATGATAAGTTGATTAATTAATTATATACCGTTACGAACCGTTATAATTAATTAACTCAAATGGATCATATAGAAATAATATAATGTATATGGTAATCCCAAATTAATTATTAATATGTTAATAATTAAGTTAGTTCAACGCATATTTATTATACTGAGCTAATTGGCCTTTTAGTTAATCGGTTAACTGAAAGTCCGATATGAGACGAATTGAAAGAGTGAATTAATGAGCCACTATATCATACGGATTTGGCCCACTTAATCTCTGAAAATTTCGGCCATGGAGGAGCATTTGTGTCCAAGAGAAAATAGGAAGAGAGAAATCTAATTATGAAAAACGTTATATATATATTGATTGTTTCTTTGGGAACAAGTCGGAGAAAAAACCTAATTCTCTCCCTCTTCTCTCCTTGGCCGCACTATTCACGCACTGTTCACAGTGGAGAAAATTGGTTTCTCCAATTTTAAGCTCTTAATTCCATCTCTAGCTCATGCGTTGAGCGATTTTCCTTCCAGTTAAACAGTTAATCGTGCGAAGGAATTCAAAGGGAATTAGTTATCGTCTCGGACAAGCTAGCACTTGTTTTGAGACCTTGGTTAATTTTCTAGGTGGACTCGAGGCGACGAGGTGGTGGTGGTGTGCTACCCATCGACTCCTACGCATAGGTTCGAGCCTTTCGAATACGATTTCGGAAGAGGTAACCTCCTATGCTTCTCCTTTTATGTGTTAAATGACTTGAATAACTAGATTCACTTTTCGTGCGTGTTAATTGTTTGTTAAATGTTAATAAAAGTTAAAATTGCACATGGACTTGAATTCCTAACAACTTTAGTATACCACTCAACATATCATTTATTGATGTTCAACTCAATATGTACCTTGAATTAATTTCCTTTGCATGAAGGTAACATACTTTAACAAATTATAAAAATAGAAATTTGCTAATTTCGTGGGACTACTTTTGCCCTTTATCAACGCTAGACATAGAAAGAAAAATCATTTGCATTATGGTCTAAAATATCTATATATATATAGGTAGATGAAAATCGAAAAGATTTTGGCTCCCCAGGGTACTCTCCTCTCAACTAAAGTTATTGACCGTCTCTCTTGGAAAAATTATACATGCTCGTCTCTCTTGGAAAAATTATCCATCTATATTTTAGATGAATTCGGCTACATGTTCTACCAAGAATAAATTAACATAAGCCATAGAATAAAGGAATCATCCAAATTCGATCAAGGAACAGATTCAAATGAGACAATTAAATGCATGCACACAAACACTCAAGCTTCTCATTGATTGATCAAGCAACTAACAATTCAACTCCTATAGCAATTCAAATTAATTGAGACCATTCACAACACATCAAATAGACCCATCAAATGACTAAAGCAAATAAACATTTGACAGTTCAGATTTTAAAACAAGCACAATCCAATCGATTACATCCATACACAGCAAAAGGGACACAAGGGAGGAGAAGGAAATACCAAACCGAATTTGTAAGGAAAAAGAGGAGAAGAAGAGAGCTCCAGCCGCTGCCGTTGTCCCTACCGTCGAGCCACTGTCCGTCGTCGCTCGTCTCGACAATGCCGGGCGACTTGAGAAAGAGAGGGAGTAAATGAGTGGGTGGTGCTTGGAGAGGAGGCGGCAGAGAGGGGCTCGGATCGAGAGTAGAGAGGCGGCTCGAGAGACCGGAGTAGGGAGGGGTTTGGAGAGGCGGATCGAGAGTAGAGAAGAGGGGTTCGGACTTAGAAGGGAGGAGTTCGGACTTAGAAGAAGAGAAGAGAGAGGAGAGAGGAAAAGTATATTCAAAATTGTCAAATTTTTTAGACCGGTTTTTAAGTAAAAAACCGGTCTTAATTATCAAACCAAACTGGGTCAAATTGGGTCTTAAGGATCAATCACTTTGGAGCAAATTTCATTATCAAACCCAGTTCAATTGGGTTTGATAATTAAAAAGAAAAATCTGCCAATTTTTAAGATCGGTTTTTTATAAAAAACCGGTCTTAAAAAGTCACCGAAAAAAAGAAAAAAAATTCAGTTTTTGTTCGGATCGGTTTTTATAAAGAACCGGTCTTAAAAACATACTTTGTAAGACCGGTTTTTTATAAAAACCGATCCTAATAAAAATTGAATTTTCGGTTTATTTTGAGATCTCAATAGGACCATTTTTTTTTAAAAAATCCGGTCCGGTCTTACAAAGTATGTTTTCAAGACCGGTTTTTTATAAAAACCGATCCGAAAAAAAAACAGAAAGTTTGGATGATTTTTGAGAACTCTATAGGGCCGGTTTTTTTAAAAAAATCGGTCTTAAAAAAATTCTGACAATATCAAAATTGCCACTGAATATTTTTAGAACCGGATTTTTTAAAAACCGGTCTTATTGTGGCGGTGGTAAAAATATTTTCTGGTGTAGTGACTTATAAAAGCACCCAAATAAAGGTCATAACAATTTTACAAAAGGGGGTTCAAACATTTGTTAACATCATTATAGACCATTGATCTGTGCAACTTGATCTGATGTACGGTTTAGATCTATATTTCAGACAAATAGTCGGACATCTTTACAGAAAGGGGTCAAGACGCTGATGGTTGATTCATTTCTTATTTTTTCTTAATTTATGCGCACAGTTAAGTAAAGGAAAGAAAAAATAAATAAATCAACCATCTTCCACCATACCAAAATCGCCTTAGATTTTCTTTTCCATTTCCACAGTCGGGTGGGCTCTTTTTGTTAGTAAAAATAATAAATTAATAAATAAAATAAAATGAAAAATTTAAGATAATTTTATATGTTGAGTGCATGTGTGAGTGTGATATGAGAGAAATAAATATTTTTGAAATGAAATTTTACCTTAATCCTTTCGCAGCACTTCTCGGTATACAACATATTTGGTGCATGTTCCGTCTTCCGGGTTGATATTAGGACATGATTTTATCAGCAGCTTTGTTGTTTGTCGGAATACACCTCTCGAGAGCGTCACATACAATTGCCCATGAAAAAACACATGCTCGGGCAATTAAAATCCGACATTAGGAATGGTCTTGGACAGGAAATTATTTTCTTTTAGGGGAATAAATATTTTTTCAATTCTGGTCAATCTCACTTTATTGTTGATTGGTTAAAAACAACATGTAAGGAAATTATGTGAAGAAAATTGGGGGAAAAAATAATTAATGAGGTGTCAATTCTCATTCTGTATCCCAAGCAAGATATGTTATTTGATCAATAATATACGTACTTACAAAGTATGTTGTGCTGCCTATATGCAGACTAAGGCAAGTTTTTTATTTGAAATAAAAGTTAATTCATGATATTAATGAATGTGAACTCAAATTAGAGAACATAGCAAAATTGAAAGACCCATTTTCGAAATATAGGCCATGGTTGACAAGTATATTTGCCTTCTTAAATCATGCCGGAATTTGAAAATAGAGCTTCTTAAATCATTATAGTATGAAGAAATTTGGCTTCATTATTTGTTTTCTTTGTTTTTCTTCTGTGTTGCATGACTATATTAGTTACTTAATTGTGAGTACTTACCCGTTCTTCTTCGTGATCTTGATTTATTAAGAAATTTTTTTTAGCATGTGTGCTAGAAGAAACCTTAGAATGTATCAACAAATAAAAAATACGCCAGATATAATTATCCGAAACAAATCTTCATAGGGGTGATGCCATATATGCCGCAACAAAGGAGACAATATCGTATACTTGTAGCCCTGAACGATCTCACGCGAAATGTGTAAGAACCAAAGTTCCAGCTCATACGGAGAAAAAGGTGTTTTCTTTGTTTTAAGAAACAAAAGGAAAGGTATTGTAACTTTATCTAACTACAAGAGAAATCAATAGCGTTGTATATTTTATCTTTATTTTTTATAATAAAAGGAAGGAATGGCCGGAAATCAATGGAAGGTGAATCGTTACAGGGCAGGGGGCATTTTTGTCCATGCAAATATCAATTGATTTTTCTTATTTTAATTATTATTAGAAATAATAAGAAGGACAAATTTCCACAGGAATCATGATTAAAGGGGTAAATTTCCAAAATCAAAGATTTGAAGGGGATATTTCCAACTGGCAAAGATTTCAAGGGTATACGTCTAATTTTCCCTTGCTCGAAAGTATTAGAAATATTACAACAATTACTGGAAAGGTACAGAAAATATTTGATAAGTAAAACCACAGTGGACTACCCTATCTCTTTGAGCATAGCTAAGTTATTTGCCAAGTAATTATCTTCCCTATACACATGCGTGATCCTCCATGCGGGATTGGATCTGAAGATGAATAAGAAATTAAGAAGTACTGTAAGTGCCCCAAACAGCCTCCAATTAGGGAATTGAAATCAGGTGTCGCGCGACGCCTGGTGTCGCGCAGCTCTTGGCCGTCTGATCAAGATCGGATGGATGATGGGAGCCCGTGCCTGTAACCAGATTGTAAGGCCCGAAAAAAGTGAACCGTCCGGATCAGATCGGACGGCTCGTAGGTGCGCTACACGTGGGTGTCGCGCGACACGGGATTGGGATTGTCCAATTAGGTTCTCTAAGCCTGATCTTACCATTGTCCATTGATCACCTCATATAAATGCAAGTAATCTGTCACAAACATGCGCCCTAGTAATCCCCTTCCCTTAACAGCCCTCACATTATGACCTTCACAGCCAACATTAAACCATTGAGTTACATATGAGATTAATGGCGAGATCAGCAGTACACATCCCATGCCATATTCCATCATGCATTCACGATCTAGCAAGCAGTAAGTCCCCACAACCTGTTCAATGCCTACATGGGAGCCATCAATGTAGCACTTGATTTGGTGAGCCCCAAGAGGAATCCACTCACCAATTAGGTCCTCACGCATCCATACTTGTAAATTCTAGAGAGAACAACAGTTTTATCAAAGAAGAAGGCCATAGAGTGTACACGAGTAATATTGAATTTACTTTCTTCTTGTAATTCCTTGCAATACAGTTTCCAGTATGACCGTATGATGTCAGGAATGAAGCAAAAAAGTAGGCTATGAAAGCAACCATATACAAAGCACAGGGCATGGTTATATCATAGTTCTTCAAGATGCATGAAATTAACTTAAAACCTATTGATCTATGAAATTAACTTAAACCTGTCATTGGTTATATCATAGTTCTTCAAGTCACTCGAAAAAAATCTGGAATCTCAACAAAAGATGCATATACTATGACTAATAGGTACCATTTCAGAAAGTAACATTGAAGAGGTGATCAATATATATTCTAATAAAAAAAAGAAACACTAAGTTAGAAAGAAGAATTTTAAATAATTTATTGTAAAATCATAATAAACCAAACTAAAGTCAGTATCCTAGAATAATAAGCCATCCTAAAATTTTGGCAGGGACTCTTCTTTTAACTTGTCTAAAGCAGCATTCAGACAAACCATCTAAGCAGTATTAATATATTTTTATTACAATATATATTATATTATTATATGATAATTTTTAATACCTCATGGCATCACCAACTGGTATGACACTCATCCAACTGTGGATCTCCTTAATTAACTGCAGTAGCACATCGGTAAAAAGAAAATGCAACCTAGCTTAATTGATTGCAGTAGCATATCGGTGGAAAAAAAAAAAAAAAAAGCAACCTAGCTGTTGAAATGTGTGATATATAATAAACAAAATATAATCGTTGACAGATGTAATAATGAAAGTGAAGTAAAAATAAACCTGGTACCCCAAATGAAGCAAAAGCTCCTCAATCAAGCTTTAAAGTAGATGTGCATTAATCTTGTCAGTTACAAATAAACAATGGTTTTCAATATTTTTTTCTTCGTCCTCTCAGAACTAAAACCACTTGTCAGTGTTATTATTATTATTCGAAAGATTACGATTTCCAACATCTGAAAATAGGGGAAATTGATGAATCAAGTTGCAAATTTTGCTTTAGAAATCAAACACAAAGTACATACTTTTGTTCATTATAGAATTGTTTACAAAATTAACATTGATGAAAAATTTTAAAATAAAAGAAATTTCATGTATCTCAGTGGGTAGCGTAGACCTTGGAATGGCTTTATTTAGGGAAATAGCTACTCTTTATCGCCTCGGATAGTCAAATTGAAATACACACATATTGGGAGTCAAGCTGAAATACACAAAACTATTAAAAAAAAAAAACTTGCCTGGGTTGAACTACTCGACTGGGATTCGTGCATTTCGCGGTGGATCGTGAAAGAGGGTTTCGTCTAGCCTTAATTTTTCACAGGAGGTGATGAAGAGGGAGAGCGATATTTGATTCTGCATAGAGAGAAAGAAAAGCCGGCGAAGCCGTGGATGTGGGTGGTGGGGAAGCCGACAAAGGAGAGAGAGTGAGGGGAAAGCGGATCTAGGTTTGTAAAGCAACTGCAACAGGATTCCAATAGTCTGACTCCTATTGGAATCCTGTTGCAGTTGCTTTGTTCCACTCGGTGTAGTACTTTTTATTTTGATGTTTCAGTACTAGTTTTATGGCTTTTAATTTTCTTTAGGTAGCTTGCTTTAACTGTTCTAGGTAGCTCTATCTCTCTGGTATGCTGTTACTTTAACTACCCGGCTTGTAATTCTGAACACTCTCTTTGTTTAAATGCTAACGCCCATGGGCCTTTACCAAAAAAAAAAAAAAAAAAAAAAAAAAAAAAAAAAAACTGCAACAGGATTTGGATTTGGAGGAAAAAAAAAGAGGGAAGAGGTATAAGAGATTTGGAGGAGAACAGAAAGAGACGGAGGCTGGGACATCCCGAAAAATAAAAATGTGCACTGATGACTCAACAGATTACGGTGTAACGGTTTATTGGGATGTCTTTTTGAATAATTTCGATTCGGTACACAATAGGTTACAGAATGTTACGCCGTAGAAATTTGAAAAAAATTGTTGAAATCTCTAAGGATGAGATGCCGTGTCGACAGAAAAAATATAAAAAAGCATAAAGATATCCACGCATCTTTATTTATAATACTGATACTGATATGCACTTCAGGTAAGTCACTATGTTTGCATAAATAATAATTTCACATCTACCTTAGAATACTTGAACATTTCACATATAGCCCTTTAGAATGAGAAACAGCATAAAATGTCTTTTTTCTTCTTTATTTAAGAAAAATAGGAATAAAGTAATCTGATTCCTCATGGTTTCATTGACTATCAATTACATATAATTTAATATCAAGACAATTGAAAGCTTTGTGTGTTTTGCTGCCTGCAAATTAATTGTGTGCATCATAAGCACTGCATGAACACTAAAAATACATGTCATTAATTTAAAATTAGTTACGCATATATAGGACATGCATTCATACTAATAAAAATGAATAATATACTTAAAAGTGTCTTTAATCAACACTTGCACCTGGTATGGTACATAATATATAGTGAGACCGAGAGAGATAAGAGCGCTTTGCTGGTGATCTCCTTATGATAGCGATCACAAGCAACGCGTTACTGATGATTTCTCAGCAGGTTGACTATTAGACGGCACTGTTGTCACTGTTGGAGTTATGTCCTAGAAGTCAATAGTTTAATGACTTAAATTTTAGTTTATGTTATTGATGATATTTGATCATTTGTTCCTAGAGTTTATTATTGACAGATCATTCAGGTTGAGGATCTGAATTGTAGATCTCTGTAGATCATTTATTTGAATGACAATAATAAATCTAAATCCTCCATAATCTTGATAATTAATAAGAAACATTAATTATCATATAAGATTAGTATGCAAGTTAAGTGATGATTAAGTTCTATAAATCATAGGTAAGGAGTTACCAACTTAATTGTATATGTGTATGTTATAGGAACATAGCACAAGACATGACCCAATGAAATAAATATATGGATTGTGTTATGTGTCATTATTTATTTCATATGAATTTGATTCTAAGTTTGAGATGTTCAATTTTTCCACATGATGATAGCTTCTATAAATATCGTTTAACGCTGATTCCTAATAAGGGCTGCTATACGGACTTTATTTATGTCCTCTTGAATTGTGCGGGAAAAAGTTGTTCATCAAGAAAACCGTATGTCCCTCATTAATTTAGTTAGTGAGTGATGATATCTGTCTAGGCCCCTTGATGGAGTTGGATTGTATGCATGCAAACTAGACGATCATCTCTAGATCAAGAAATGTATAATATGCAAGAATGACACATTTCTATCTTGGATTATACAGTGATATCATGTGACATAAGAATCAAAACAAGAAAATATTTTATTTCTTATGCAAGATTGAAATACTGTAATTGTACAATATTTATTTATGTGAATTGGAAATCATAGTGTGTTGATAGATACCACCCTATGATTATTGGAAATAAATAGCGATTTATTTTCCATGGCCAACATAACATAAATCCTCGAGCGTCACACAAATAAAGTTTTAACCATATAATGCATTATTTAGTTTATTTACATTGGAGAATGCAATATATGATAAGTTGATTAATTAATTATATACCGTTACGAACCGTTATAATTAATTGAATCAAAGTAATCATATGAAACTTAATTAATGCATATGCTAATACAATAATAATTATCAATAAGTTGATAATTTAGTTCAAAAATATTTAATATAATTATAGGAATTATATTGAATATATAGGCTTTGATTTTATAAGCCTAATTGAGCCCAAATTGAAAGCGACTTGAGAAGACAATTAACAAATGGGTTAATGGACTAATAATACATGTGATGTAGCCCATTTAGGCCTTGTTTATGGCTGGCCTTAGAGGGGTAAAATTGTCCTTTAATCATTGGTTAATTGAAAGGACTCATTAGTGGGTTATATGAAGGGATTCAAGGAGAAATAAAGGGACTTGGCTCTTCACTTTCTTCTATCTCTTTCTCTTCCAATGAGAACGAAAATTACAAGGAGAAAAGTGTGTTTTTTGCCATATAATTATTTATTCTCAAGTTAATTTAGGTGTTTATGTGTTGAACGATAGTTTCTTCTAATTAATTGTTGATTAATAAAAAAAGAAAACGAATATTAGCTTCTTCCTAAAGTTTGCTAGCACAAACTCTTAGGATTTGATTAATCCTTTTGGTGGACTCAAGAACAAGGAGTAGGAAGTGTTGAAGAGCACGCCATCGATTCCAAAAGAGAAGGATCGAGCCTTCCAAATACGATTTTGAAAGAGGTAACGATTTCCTCCCGTTTCTCAAGTGTGTTAATTATCTAATAACTAGATTTTATGTTTTGCTTTGTTAATTGATATTAATTAGTAATAAAAATTAAAATTGTACAAGGACTTAAGTTTCTAACAGTCACTTGGTAGTTATATTATTATTGCTTAATTGTTTAATATATATGTTTCTGCTTGTTTCGACTAGACCATATGGGGTTGTTTGTCATTTATTTATTAGACTACCTCTCGATCTCTCACGTTTCAGTACACCGATACCGCATCTGCTAATCTACTCCTCAACGGGGGGTTGTAGGCTTGGAGCTATGATATTTATCGAGCTATGATTCTTTATAAAGAATGTAGGTAGATCTATCTTAGGCAAGATCCATGTCATATTGAGATATGTGAGGCTTGATTCTGGATTTTGTTACGCTTATCATTGACTACTGAGTGCGGGTGTTTGACTCTCGTATAATTATACATATGTCTCGTATTATATTATACTCCCCAAAATCAGATAATTTCTATTTCTTGGGCATGTCATAATAAGTAGAATTGCATCATTGGCACATAATTTACACTTAGATTTTGCATTAAATTATAGGATCATAAAAGTATTTAAGTATGGTTTAGTTCTGACTAGAGTTTAACCAGAACTTTGTAGGCTTACCTTATTACCACACTTAGAATTCACGTACTCATCCCACATACTTTGATTGTGGAGATAGGTTCAAGTTTGGCGGATCTTGAATGAAGATTTAGTTGACGACTAAACCAAGCTGGATTAGTCATAGGGAAATTCTGCCATGAGAACCGATTTTGAAATGGAACTTTAATCGCAACTGTTTATGAGTGCTAATGAATTAATCTTTCTTGAAAATGTGCGGTTGAGATTAAAACCCGATTCAGAAATTGGTTCTCATTGCAAAATTTTTCTATATTATTTTGTATTTTGTGTTGTCTATTTTGTTGGAAATTTTGATATGCAAATATTTTACCGGCCCTTTGATGTATGAACAAACAATCCTTTATTATGTGATATTTATTGAGATTATTATGTTATGATATGATTTCTAAGCCTTATGGGTTTACAACAGATTGTGTACACGTAGCGGGATCGTCCTACTCGGACTTGAATTTGATTCGGGTGTGACAATAATTATGATATTAATACTTATAAGGTGAAGAGAGAAATAAAGTCACGTTACAGTGATATTATAAATGATAATGAAAATAAGAACAACATTACTAGCAACCACAATAATTATTTTGCAAGTGGAATGTTACATCTTTTGCTTTATGCAAATATAAAAAAGGAAAAATTGGCCATATTCCTATAATCTTCTCTAATTGAAAATATATCCTTCAATTCTATTAGATATTTATCCCTTAATCTTATAAATTGTGGATATTTACCCTTCTTTATAATTTAACCAATTTTTATAATCATAAAAATTAATTTAAAAAAATCAGACCAAAATACCCTTATTCATCCCTCCTTGCGTCTCCCCCTTTCCAAATAGCCTTAGCATATCCATAGGAAGTGCATCAACTATATTGTCATTGCAATAAAAAAAAAAAAAAACTATTTTGTCATAACTCTTCTTTTATGTTCTGACGTTTGACATCAGTTTGAGACCAAGGTGTCCATCTCCATGCTATTTGACGATGATTGAGAGAAAAGCAGATTATTTTTCCAAAGACTTTTCTCAAGTGGATTGAACTTTCGAATTCTCATATTCATGTATTGTCGCCTCTGACTTTTTTTTTTTTTTTTTACTTTAGTTGCTTGTTTATTTTTTTGTCTTTGTTTTTTCTTCATGAAATTTGGGTGTTCTTAATTGTTCATTTGCTATTTCGTGTTGACTGAAAAATCATTATCTTAAAAAAAAAATTAAGATCGATATTTGGTTTAGAGATCCGTAAATACACCAATTTTATGGTCATTTCCAATTATCATGGCCTAATGTCCCGCATGTCCATGATTTGCCGCATTAAAATGCCAATTGCCAAGCGATTTGGAAAGAATTTGGAATGGGGAAGGGATGCATATGCGATTTTGCATTTTATTTTATTCCTGACGATTGAGGAAAGAGGAAAGAACGATGGGGAAAGAGGAAGGAATACGAAAGAGGGGGCAGGAGGGTGGTCAGATAAGGGTATTTTGGTCTAGTTTTTTAAATTTTGATTTTTGTCATTTAAAAAATCACCTAAAATATAGTTAAATATCCAAAATTATTATGATTAGAGGGGGCGTTTGGATTGCTTAGGAATAGTTTCTTCCTAGGAATAACTTATTCCTAAGCAATATTTTCTTCACAAAGTTACACACTTTCCAATGTTTTATTTCTAAAATCTTTATTCCTTCTTTATTTCCATACGATCCAAACGAGCCCAGAGGGATTGTATATATCCAAAATTAATGAATTGAGGGTATATTTCCAATTAGAAAAGATCACATGGGTATACAACTAATTTTTCCTATAAAAAAATCCTTTTAAAAATTTTACAGTCATAACTCTG
The DNA here is from genome assembly GCA_027562975.1 of Rhynchospora breviuscula. NCBI lineage: Eukaryota > Viridiplantae > Streptophyta > Magnoliopsida > Poales > Cyperaceae > Rhynchospora > Rhynchospora breviuscula. The sequence continues at coordinate 32,932,600 of CM050399.1, forward strand.
CATACGCGAGACTGTACTATAGTCATTTCCTTAATTCCTTCTATTTTCATATTTTTTCAGCTTTTGCCTTTTTTTTTTCCTTTTTCTTTTAATAATAGCCCTCACGCAACTCGGACGCTTTCTTTGCGATTGGATCATTGGACGGAACAATTTGGACTTTACTGCCTAATCGTTGGATCACAAACGGACTAATCATGAACGCTTTTGACCGTCAGATTTTCTTTTAGACCAGTTAAAGTACACAAGATATAAATACACCCGGCATGTGTGGACCATGAAATATCCGTAACAATGACAATTTGGGACCTACTACTGTATGAAAGGACCAAGAACAGTCCCATTTTCTGTCTTCGACTCCTAGTCCTGGGCTCCTGGCGCACGTTCCCATACGCGAAATTAATAATCAACACAACGGCCCAAGCCTCAAATTACAACGGGCCCGCAATCTAAGCACACTCGAAGCATCCGGACCGTTAATCTCATAGCTGTTCGATGCCCCGGAGAATCGGACGGTCTTGATTGGATACCGACTCGGTCGCCAAAACATTGCTTAAACGACTGTGGCGTCTCTTTCATTTCATTTACATGGGTCCCACCAATCAGTGAGATTTCAAATATATTAATAAATTAATTAATTAACAAGGTTCAACGAGTTGTCTTTCCTAGTTCGAGTTGTACATCAGCTCCAATCTCGTGCCTCCGCATTTCAAATTTCCACACAAACTCAAAATAGCATCGCATCTCTTCGTCTCTTTGTCTTTCTCTCCCTCTTTCGCCATGGCCATGGCTCCGCCTCAGTTCGATCTACGAGTGAGTTTCAAATCGCGAGCACATTTTTTTTTTGTCTCAGATCCCCTGTTCTATCTCTTCTGTATCCCAATCTGATAATTTTTCACATTTTTGCTCCATTGTAGGTACCTGGTTCTCAGTCAATTGGGAACAGGTCAGTCGATCTGTCCATCTCCAGTTCAATTTTAAGAAATATGACTTCTCATTGTTTCTAATGTGATTTTCCTTTTTGTTTTGGCAAATTTTGTTTGTGTAGTGACAATGCATTTGCGAATGCAAACAATTTAGAACACTGCGCGAAGTATTTGAACCAGACGCTCGTTACCTATGGCTTTTCAGCTTCTCTTGATCTCTTTGCCACTGATCCAGTAAGTGCTTATCTCCAATTTTCTGGAGGGAAAGTTACACCTCGGTCCCTCTTCTCTTCTAATTTTATACAAATGTACCGGAACATCTTTAGTTGTTGAAATCAGGCACAATGTTAATTTCCAACTGAGATGTGTTGCTGGAGTAAAACTTCTGTGGTAAAACTTACTAGTTGGCTCGATGACCTTACAGTTTGCAAATCGACCCCTAATTATGCTGGTGTAGCAAATTACGTCAAGGAGCTTGAGAATAAGCTACCATTTTTATTTTTGTTTGGTATGGCCAAATGGCAAATGTAGCTCTTAAAATGATGTGTGCTTAGCTAGTCCACCAATTCTGATATTCTTTGATTTGTGTACCTTTTGTGCTCTCATGAGAGTAGGTCTCTATTGCAAGGACGTGTAATTGCATATACGCACTGCTTCAGCAGAGACAGAGAGATATTGATTTCAGAGAATCATCCAATGATTTGAGGCAGAGGTGAATTACGTATTTTTATTTTATTAACTTCTGGCTTCTGCTCCAATTTGCAGCAAAAAAAATATTGAACATATAATTATGGTTACTACTTAGTGTAACATGTCATCTCCACCGCTGAAAGTGCTTTCCCAAGTTCTCTTGTTGAATAGCACTAAGCTCAATTAGTCGATCTAGCAAAAATTTAATCTAAATCTGAAGAAACTAACTATTACTTGTGGAATTAAACCTCCATAGTGATTAAACTTTTTCATAAAGCTTTACTAACTAGTCCTCATGCAATCCCCTTGGAGCAACATAACAAATACAAGAGACAGCAGATCTTAAAAATTCACCAATTAGTACTGGCAAGACCAGATCTCTACTGAAATATGTTTTTTTCAAACAAGCACCATTTCTCTTCAAAGATTGAACTATTATTTTTTTTATCAGTATGTTATTAAATAAACATATTCCTGTTTATAACCTTAGGTTGCAGTCTGATATATCAAGATTAGAGGCCAAGATTGAAAGACTTGAGGCACAGATAGCAGCCAAAGATAGGGAGCTAGCTAGCATGACCCGCACAGTATGATTTTTCATTATTTGCATTTTTTCTTCTTGTGTATTTCTAGTTTTAGTGAAACCAAGTTGAAACCTTGTTACAGTAACCCCTGATATACCCTATATTTGCTAGTAAAACACTACATAATTTGGGTTTTTTTTTGCAATAAATGCCCAAATATTAAGAATCAGTTCAACTGGAGCTCGAGCAAAACATGCCTAAACTTATAAGTTTGTTACTATGTCGTTTAATGGGTTGATTAAGTTTAAAATTGAACATTACAGTAATACATTATCTTATTGGAGTCTGGGGCAAAAGTAATAACAAAGGAATGCAGCTTCTCCTTTACTCAAACTACTTTTGTTTTCTGTTAAGCTCTTTTGTCTTTTTCTGGCATTGCTTTTTTATTTTTCCCCCCAGTTCATCCTTCATGTTTTTCTTCTTTATCCTTTCCTTCTACCCAACTGTTTAATTTGTAATGGTTTGTTTTTATCTCAATCGACAAACCTTGGCCTCCTCTCACAAAAAAAAAAAAGAAAAAAAGAAATGTTGGTGTTGTATCAAATTCTGAAGTCTTGATGTCAAATACAACCATTAGTAATATTGGCTGTTATTTGCTAATTCAACTTCTGGCAATGCTAGGGAAAGTAACTTTTTCAGTTTTGTTAGTCATAGATTTAATTTTGCTTTTAACATCATGTCTTCAAATAACCAGGAGGCAAAAAATACAGCAGCATTGAAGGCTCAGATTGACAAACTTCAGCAGGAAAGAGATGAATTCCAGAAAATGGTCATTGGAAATCAGGTGGAAGTTTACTCTTATCTCTTTCAAGTTCAAAACCATTTTGGTGGCCTCTTTATTTAAAAAATTTAACAGACTTATTTTTCAGCAAGTACGCACTCAACAAATACACGAGATGAAGAAGAAAGAGAAGGAATACATAAAGCTTCAGGTTAATTTGCAATGATGTTTTTTACAAATATTAAGTAGATGTAGATCACTTAAAATAAAATTAAGTCAATTTTAAGTTTTAACTTTTTTTTTTTTTGGATATTCAGGAGAAGCTAAATCAGGTGTTGATGGAGAAAAAGAAAGAATCTCGTTCTGGCATGGAAATAATGAACTTGCTTCAGGTAAATTTTTTCCCCTCATAAAATATATTAATTTAGTAATGTATGATGACATTTTGTATCAGTTTTGAAAGTAAAGAAAGGAATTTATTTTTCTTTTTCAAATACGGTTATTATAACTTATTGCTTTTATCTTTAATCTAATAGAAAGAAGGTAGGCAGAGAGGAACTTGGAATGGGAAGAAAGCTGACAACGATTTTTCTAAGATGATTGTAAGTTTCCAAACTCTGCCAAAATTTTGATTTAGGTGCAAATTTCATACTGTTTTGTAGTTTCAGATATTGTAAACTTCATTTATAGGTTGATGCATATGAACTGAAGAAACAAGAACTGATGCAAGAGAATGCTGACTTGCGAGCCTTGTTGCGATCCATGCAGGTACAAAATCTCCAACAACTCGAGATTTGGTACACTTTTATTTGTAAACCAATATAATCTCAACTTTAAAGCCATAATTCATGGTCTATATCATAAGCTTAGAAGTGAAGACACCCTCTAATGATCTATGCCTATGCCCTCCCTTGCCCACTCAAAAGATTCCAAAATTATCTCTGCATGAACAAGGGATAAAGAATGCTTCGATTATTTTTAAAATTGTTGAATTTATAAGGTTTAGGTAATATGGGTTTAATCCTGATATTTTGATTGTACGGACATATTGGAAGGTGTTATTTTAAATACAAGACCAAACCTGAAATTCTAATCTAGAATCTACTTGGTGGTACTCTTTAAAGAAATTTCTACTCTCTCACTCTCTCTCTCTCTCTCTCTCTCTCTTCCAATATAGGCTGATATGCGTGAATTTTTAAATGCTCAAAATGGGCTTTCACAAGACCAACAGCAGATATCTGAAGCCAATGGGAGGCAAAATGGCTCTCCTCAAACCCCTTTAGGGGGCAAAACAGTATATACTTTTGTGACATACCTCTAAAATAATGCTTTTTCATGTATTTCATCAACTTGCATATCTTTTCTCATTTAAGTATTCCTGCCAATTTAGCTCTTGTATGATAAGAAACACGTAAAAGGGACAGAATCATCATTTCATATCCGATAATGTGATTAACTACTCTGTGTGTGCAGGATATGTTTGATCTGCCATTTCACATGGCAAGAGACCAAATTGAAGAGAGTCTGCGCACCAAGATGGCTTCTATCAAGGTTACCTAAATCATTTGTTTTCCATTTTTGTAAATAAGCAAACAAATGCTCTCTTTAGCGATAGTGATGAAATATAGGCTAGGATGACACAACTGCAAGATGCACAAAAGGGGGCCGAGGTGACAACAGAGGCCACTGAAAGAGAACTAGAACTTGAAGCTCAGCTTGTTGAGGCCAGAAGCATCATTCAAGAGCAGGTACTCAATTTTTTTACTCTCTATGCCTCTGTCTTGTAATACCTATATTTTTCGTTTGTTTTGTTCAGTTGACCTTTTTCATTAAAAAACACAACCACCTTGGTAAAAACCTTTAAGCCTTTGTATGACCCTCATTGGTGCCATCTCAACGCCTGAATGATGAATTGACTACGGTATACAACAAGCACCTATTTGTTTTCTCTATACTTAATGGACAGACTCAAATTTCGTCAGCTATTTGAACAAAAAAGTGTAGGTCGTAATTCAGACACTTGTAGAAGTTCAGGTGGCATATAGAAGTTCATTAAGAAAACTTTTTTCTGGATGTTTACTTTGATCTGGAGAAAGCATACGACAAAGTACCAAGGAAAGTCATGTGGTGGGCACTGAAAAAGAAGAAAGTCTCCACCAAGTATTTTACTTTCATCCAAGACATGTATGATGGTGATGTTACTTGCATCAGGACATGTGATAGTGTGACTAGTGATTTTTCTATTAAAATAGGACTATATCAGGGATCAGCATTGAGCCCGTATATTTTTGCCTTAGTGATGGATGAGATCACGAAGGATATACAGGGAGAGATTCCTTGGTGTATGCTCTTTGCTGATGATGTGGTGCTAGTCGATAAGAGTAAGACGGGGGTTGATAGGAAATTAGAGTTGTGGAGACAAACTTTAGAATCCAAAGGTTTTAGGCTTAGTAGAACTAAGACGGAATATATGAGGTGTGAATTTAGTGGGGTACTATCAGGAAATAGAGATGTTTGTTTAGACGGACAGGTAGTACCTATGAAAGACATCTTTAGATATTTGGGATCGATACTGCAGAGCGATGGCGAGATAGATGAAAATGTTAGTCATAGGATAAGAGCAGGGTGGGTCAAATGGCGGCAAGCATCAAGCGTCTTATGTGATAAGAAAGTCCTACAGAAGCTAAAAGGCAAGTTTTATAGGATAACGATTAGACCTGCGATACTGTATGGTGCAAAATGTTAGACTACTAAAAGACGACATGTCTAGAAGATGAGTGTAGCTGAGATGCGTATGTTGCGGTGGATCTACGGTCACACGAGGAGAGACCGGATTAAAAATGATGACATACGGGATATGGTTGGGGTTGCATCGATAGAGGAGAAGCTGATCCAACATCGTTTGAGATGGTTTGAACATATCCAATGCAGACCTCCGGAGGCACCAGTGTGTAGCAGAATTCTAAATCATTTTGAAAACACATGGAGAGGCAGAGGGAGACCAAGATTGACATGGGATAAAGTCGTGAAACAAGACCTTAAAGAATGAAACATCTCCAGAGGAAACATGACATAGGAACCTAGGGGTAGGAGCGATGCCATTGGTTTGTAGGTCACTTTATTAGATTTTGGTTGAGGTGTAGGTTTCTACTATTACTATTATTGTTATATATATTATTAGTAGTATTGCTATTATTGATATTATTTCTATTACTACTATTATTGTTCTTGCATGTGGTCTAGCAGCTCGGGCGGTGGAGCACTGGGCTCTCTTCTAGGAGGTCCAGGGTTCAAGACCGCATGTTTGCGATAGGCTTGGCGAGCCAGCATAAAAACTCAGTCTTTTCTAGCCTACCCAACTTGTTTGGGACAAAAGGCTCTGACTTTTTTCGTGGATCCTTTTTTCTTGTTGGGTTTCTTTTCTAGCCTACCCAACTTGTTTGGGACAAAAGACTTAGTTGTTGTTGTTGTTGTTGTTTACTTTGAATGAATTTTACTGCTAGGATCATTTACTATGCCTTGTCTTGCCACAAAAGGAACATATCTTTTAAGTCATCTCATCCAAACAGCAGTCAGTACATAAGCGTGTTACCAGTACTAGCCATAGTTTTGGAAGATACCATTGCAGTTCATTAGATCTATACAATTTTTGGTTGAGACTTGAGACCATGTCAATTCTGTTTATTCCTGATAATATTTCTGAGACAATGTGTTGTATTCCAATGCAGGCTTCAATAATGTCAAAACATTTCACCAAGTCTGATAAGCCAAGGTAATTTAACTTGAAGATGTCTCATTTCGTCCTAGTATTCGTTTTTACTTGCTTTGAAATTTCAAATTGTCTGATACATGTATATTCCTTTTCTTTTTTCTGTAGAAGGTTAAATTTAGGTGGTGAGACAGAAGGCACTGATGTTTAAATATCTTCCTGGTATGTATTTGCTTCCTTGCAAGATTTTTTTTAACTGAAAGTGTCTCATTGTCAACCCAGAAAGCTTATTAGATCTTCTATATTACTCTTAACTAGTAGATGTGTGCTATTTCATATAACACAATAAGAATATTGTTGTGAGTTGCAGAAATTGTGATTTTTGTCTGTTATGGAATAACTAGAGCATTTTGTTGATGTAATTTAATTGCTGATGGCTCATTCTGGTATATTGGTATATGTAATAAGGGATTAGATGATCTGGGGGCACTGGTAATGGGAGATCGGTGTTACCAGTGTCATTTCAGGTTTTTACGCAACTAAACAATTTGAGAAGATGACGTTGTTGTATGGTTATTACTTATTACTTATATTAACGGAAGTAGTGTTTCTTACCGAGTATTTTCAGAAAAAAACCTAGAGCATTGGAAATTTCTAAATGATATTCATCTGTGTTCTTTTAGGTGGTCATGAACTCATGATGCTCTGTGAGGGTGCATACTCCTATGCACCACCCCATCTGCCTTCAAATATCGGCTAAACATGCCTGGAGGTTTTGTATGTTATTCAAATAGATAGTCAGATAGCTTAAGAAAGTATTGATGTAATTGATCTAGTGAACCTGGTAGGTTTCTCCAAGTATTAGATCTTTCCACATTTCAATGCAAAAAGATTAAGGAAAAGAGCAAGCGTTACTTCTGTCGTAATTTATTTCCTTTTGTGAAAATATTTGTTACGAAATAGAGGTTAGCTTCAATGCTTTTCTTATGTTATAATATAATGTCGCACTCTACCTTTCTTTCACTTAATGTTGTTTTGGTTAAACAAATAACGCCTACTATCTGTGATCTCCACGTTGCTTGATAAATCTATATTATAAATTTATAATTAATGACCCTCAAAAAAAAGTTATAATTAATAAATGTTTTTTGCCATAAAGATTGTAACTGATTTTAATTTGATAATCTGTATTCCGGATAAGTGTCTACTCAGGTTTAAGCAATCATCAATGACCAAACTGTGGGGCTGTCGAGTGTCGCATTTAGATTATTTTCTATATCCATTATATGACGTTTCATGGAATGGCAATTTGGCTATTATAATCCGGCACAACTGGGGTCTGTGGTATAATGGCATCTACTACCAACGATGCGCATCTTATCCTCTTTTAAATATCTAAAACCGTCACGCCGTCACGTAGTCACGTTACGCATGTGAAATATTCGTTTTCTTCTTAGCAAGTGATAACAAAATCATCAGGTAAAGAAAAAAACATCGTCTTTACGGTGTCCTTCCCTAGATTTTGGCTCCTGCGTTTTGTTCTCCAGTTGTTTTGACAAATGCTGGTTACCATTTTTGTTTCATTAGAACTGCGTCTCACTGGACCGCTTATTTTCTTCTTCTGTTTTTTGACATTTCCTCATCAAGATAATTCAATTTCGTAAGTTTTTATTTGCTCAACAAGATACTGGCACATTTCACAAACTTGTTACATAATGCGAGCATGAACTTTTTATTTCAGCGACCTCGTGAACTTTCCTAATCTCCTCCCAAGTTTAAAAAAAAAATATTTTTACAGTAGAAGTGTGAAGAAGTTTCAGAAATAATGAAGTCGATGTAGCTTTGTTAAACTTAAATTATTATAAGCTTTCAGGAAAAAAAAATGTATGGACGGTCTCTTGTAGTTAATAAATTTTTTTGACAGATTAATTTGTAATTTTTATATTGTTTGAATATGTTGAACAAGAAGTCAAGAATGTAGCGAGACTAATAAATAATCACGGTAAATATTTAATGAGATTATAAGTGATAAAAAAAATAAACATGTATATTTATCCTTGTAGTAAAAAATAATTGATCAACTGTTTAAAGGAAAAAAAATGGATGGATTTTAAAGAAACATGCAATTTCATGGAAGGGACACAAAGGGATGGATTTTAATCTTACTTTAAATATTTTTTTTCCATTTGAGACACACCATAAACATCTCGTTTAAATATTGCGAGAAACATAAAAATATATGAGTCGTCCGATTTAAATTAATTAGAACATAGAAGCAAGGTCGGACAATGACGGGTGTGAGGGTGTCGATAATGTGTCATAACTAAGGAGTTTGAAAATTAATCTCAAAATATGATGTGCTTAAATTTCTATTATTACAAATTAAAAATGACTAAAATTAAAGGAATACCATTTATTTTTTTATCGCATAAAATATACATTTCAAACCGATAAAATCAATAAATAATATTCGAGATTATCCTAAAATACGGGACCGCAGTAGTTAAGTTGAAAAGGACACACAAGAATACCATTAACCAGTGCAAAGTGGCAACGGCCTTATCTAGTGAATTCGGTTCCTCTCCAATTGTACTCATTCGAATAGAACTTGTGTATCTTTTGGATTTTTATCTTCTAGAATGGTTTCAATCGGACGGCTTAGATGAAAAGCCACACTGGATTGAGCGCTGTACATCAAAAGTTCAAAAATCAAAACTGAAATGTTATTGAAAAACGTTGCTAAATCGGACAATTCTGATAAATTTGACAGTCCCAGGTCTGGCGGGTCGTTGGGATTCTCAGCGGATTGCTGGAAAATACTAGCACTGCGTCATATCAGTATTTTGGACATATCTCCTTCATTTGAACTCCGTTTGAGGTGATTTAAGAACCGTTGAAAAGCTTAGAATGAGCTCTTCAACTTCATGGACTCATCCAAATCATTTCTTATCCAGAATCTGCAATAAAATTAGAAATTATGGTAGTAACTCATTCTTGACACAAAACCCTAATTAAACTAACCTAAACTCATCTAAACTATCTAAACTCAAGGCAAATTGGTTTAGTTTGGAGTCAAAATCCTACTTGAATATGCGTATAAAATACACTCATCAAACGTCACGCGTTGTACATCAAATTATATATACACATCAAGAATTAATATTTTAAGTTTATATTTCTATCTGTCATACTAATGAATTAGTTTATATAGCTTAGTTGAGTTTACATCAATAATATTCAGATATAATAAACGATGATGTCGAATTGAAAATGGAATGTGAGATTTAAGTTACGCAGCATGCAATTTTCCCAAATTATTTAAAATTAACGCCGCTGTTTTCTCGCAATTTATATGAAACTTATCAATTACTATTAGCATTACTAAAGCCATTATAAAAGCTGCACCTACTATCTTTTGAACAACTGAAACTTATAATTCTTGTAATATAACATTTGTTTTTTTTGCTAATTGGTTAAAATGTATGTTGCTCTTTTTTGAACAAGTTATTCTGCATTTTATTATCTATTAGTGCTTTTCAGAGGCGTATTGTGCCTTATTCTCGAATAAAAAAAAAAAGGAAAATAGTTATATCGTGGCTCGTACATGTAAAAAAAATGATGTCCTAAATAGGTGCACAGTTTTGAAAGTTAACCTTATATTTACCAAATACATGGAAGAAAACCCCGTTTACAGTTTAACAAAAATACCAGATTTTATCATGAAAATGAATGAAATTTATTTTAATGATAGTTTTTGTAGAACTTCAATTATAACAGGTGTGATCCCTTATGTTCACCTTGTGTTTTTGTGAATAAAAAAAAATAATTAGTTCTGAAAAACAACAAAGTTCAGCATTTTTGCCTTAACGAGGTAAAACTAGAGTTTGTTAGACGTAAAAGCTATATATTGGAGGTGAGGTATTTATTCACGTATCTCTTTTGTCTTTTCAATTCCACCATCGGATGAGAATATTACCACGTGTCATACTCCAAAAAGTGCACAAATTCTCCTTTGAATTCGAACAATTGGAGAGGAACATAATCCTCATTTAACGACAAACCAAACCCAACCAAAGCGAAGGAGATAAATATCACACCCCCCACGCATTGACACACTCGAATCACACAAATGGCAAGATGTTATGATCCCAAGCTATCATTATCTTTTTTCCTTTTAGCTCTAGGCAGCCACACCAACCTCACCCCCCTCGAGTGAAGATTATCTGTGGTGTGAAGATAAGGCAAGCCATGAAGCCGGCGTGTCGCGAGTCACTAAGCCATTTCGTGTACCGTAACACCAACAAATTGTCGCCAACATAAACGCTTATATAAAAAAAATAATGCAAGTAACATTCAATAAAACTATTGCGTAGCCGATATTTCAAATAGAGAAGTAATTTTGTGGCGGTTGCTTTCATAGAGTCATAAATTAACTAACTAACATATAGTATAGAGATAACAACTATATATTCATTAGTACTAATATTGTAATTTAACATATTTTACGTTTGCTATTGAAGCAAAAAGATCACTAGGAATACCTTATTGTTAATATTCCCGTCGTTGTTGACAATCGATCTCTACGCTTCTTGATACTTTGTTCATGATTCGGTCTTCAACTTTTGTCAATACAGCACAACTGTTATTCAAAACAAATTTCAAATTTCAGAAACACATGTTTAGTGTTCTAAATACGTGCCGTGCCGTGCCGTGTCAAATACAACGTGTCCGGATCATTTATCGTGTCGTGTCGTGCCATATCTAAATGTTTCACATGTCGTACCATGCCGTGTCTTCTTTAGACATGTTGTGCCGTGACGTGTTTCGACACATTTAAGTTTTTAACATATATATAAGTTGTTTACGGAATTTAAAAATCATATTTGATAAAATATGTCAAAGATTAAAAAAATTGACATGCTTTGCGATTGAATTAAAATATAGATTAATTTTTTATTTTAAATTTTGTTGTGATTTTTTTTAAAATTTTATAGTGGTCTTTTTTTTCGGGACTTGGGACCAGCTATGTTTGAGAAAACATAGACGGAGTTACTAACTTAAAATTATGTTAGTATAATTTTCAAACTAATAAAATTAAAATATGAAATTTAATTAAGCAGTTACTAACTTTATACTTAACATGACCGGCTATGTTAGAATTACTGACGAAGGATTGTTACATTCGTGTCATTTTCGTGTCCAAGTATTGTCGTGTCATACCGCTTCGTACCGTACTGTGTCGTGAAGTGTTCGGACACATTTTGTTTTTTTAGACATGCTTCTAAAAAGAACTATTTAGAGTTACTTTTGGCTTTATATCTAAATTTATATCTAAAAATTTTATCTGTCTCCTGCGTAGGATTGTGATACATACAAAATTTGATAAAGAAAGATAAAGCTTTTTTTTGTTGAATGGTTTTACCAAATTATAATTTTTGACAAGTAATAAGTGTCATGTTGGCAAATTAATAATGTAAATGATGGGCTTTATTTAAAAAGAAATAGTTTTATATTGAATTGATTTTTGATTCATTGACCATTTGTAAAAACGAATGAATCGTGTTTCGTTTGAGATCAATTTGATTTTGTTCAAACTCGATTCGTTTAATCAAATATTTTACCATCTCGAGTTTGAGTTCAAGCTCGAAATTACCTTGGTCGATTTTTTCGGGTTCGGTTGGAAATACTTTGATATGCAATAATCTCATTTGATCTTTCTTCTTCTTTTTTTTTCTTTTTTTTTTAACCTAACCGGCCCGTAGGCCTTATTTAATCTTTTCTAGTTCTTAATCTGACATAATAGGCAATAATGTCATCTCCAAATTTATTACAAATTGCACGTAAAATTCGTAAGTAAATAAATATAATTCATAAAAAATATTAATTATAGGGTTAATTAGATTTATGCCACTGTGAAAATTTAAAATTAGTAAAATGCCATCACTAAATGACAAATTAGTTTTATGCGACTGTGAAAAAGTAAAAATTAGTTTTTTGCCACCAAAAAATTGATTTGCCAATTTTACCCTTTTAAATATGTCACTACAAAAATTTGAAATTAGAAAAATGCCATCACTAAATGACAAATTAGTTTTATGCCACTACAAAAATTTGAAATTAGAAAAATGCAATTACTAAATGACAAATTAGTTTTATGCCACTACAAAACTTTGAAATTAGAAAAATTTCATGTTTAATTTAATATATATAGAACGATTAATTGTAACTTGTAAGGACGTCTGTGAATGTGTGTATTTCAAACCAAGGCCAAGCTACTATATTTATTTCAGTCCAGTCGAACATGAGGTCTGAACAAAGACTAATATGCGTGTTTTAATTCCTTTATAGTTGTTCTACTTATTGTTTAGTTACTGGCAGAAAAAAAAATCTTAAGAAAAAGAAGTTTTTTCTGTATTGCTTTGAAACAACGACATTGCATCATCAACTCTTTTCATCTAGAAGGTTAATTGGCATATACATTTGACAGGTGCCCTTTTGTACAGTAAAATGAAAGAAAACACCAGGGTAAAAGCAAAAAGACGAATAAAGAGGAAATTCAAAGATGGAATTTGTTTTTTTTTTTTTTGAAAATAAGATGGAATTTGTGACCAAACAATTTACAGTGGTGGGGTTTTAGAAACAACGCTCAATCCCTCTGCCACGACATATTTCTATGGTTTATTAACAAGGGCAATTTGGGATTTTTGAAAAATATTGAGAGAAATTAGGACGATATTTTTAGAATTGAATCTTTTTTGGATTGAGATAATGACATATTTCTAATTTACATAATTTGATGATGGCATAAATCTAATTTGTAATATAACAATGGCATATCCCTAATTAGCTAAATTTCACAGTGGCATAAATCTAATTATTCCTTAATTATATTATATTTAATTATTATACAAAATTATTAATAATGGAACTCTGTATACAATTCAAGCTTATTTATAGTTGGACTTAGCTTGACTAATTGTTAAAGGCGATAACATGAGTAATGCTTGAATCAAACATATAGAATGTCTAACACGATTCGAAAAGTTAACTGTTAAAATTTCAAACGGCCGATCCGAACCGTTCAATATGATCTCTATATTAAAATATCCTTGAAAATCAAATTTTATATTTTTTCAAATTTTCTTACTATTTTTTTCGAATTTTCAAAATTGGAGGGTTCATAACATTTTAGATTGAGTATATTAAAAATTTTCAAAAAAATAGTAAAAAAATTTGAAAAAATTTAAAATTTGATCCCAACGGTGATTTTATTATGGAGAATAATTTGAGTGGTTCAGATCAACCATTTTAATCTCAAAAATTAAACTTTTATCATCTTAGACTTGTGCTTGTGTCCAACATAGCCACTCCTAATAACATTGACGCTTACGCCTTATAGTATTAGCACTAGACTACCAGTGGCTAGTGAACATCCAAAAGCCTCTGACCCTGGACCCGGTCCTGGCCAAACCCTTCTGACACAAAGGACCGGCCCGGCCTCTCTAAGTTCTTAAGAAGGGCCATGACCTAGAGAGGCCAGACTTTGGAAGGACCAGACCACAATCTCGGTTGAAGAGATGCCAGGCTTTGGAAGTGCCAGGGTCTATAGAGGCCAGGTTTTGGAAGGGCCAAGGCCTAGAGAGGCCAGACTTAGGAAGGGCCTAAGGTCTAGAGAGACCGAAATTATAAATAATCAAGCACAATCTCAAGTGAATGATAAGATCCTACCTGATCTAATGTAAATTGAACGGATCATTTCAAATAATATTTAAATTTCTGAACATGATGCTAAAATTATACATATTTCTTATCTTTTATGTTATATTATTTGATACATTCATAATTTTAGTTTATTTTAATTCATTAATACGTTAACAAAAACTAATTTTTTTACTTTTTCTATGTTATTATAATATAACCGGTCTTAAATCCAAATTAAAGATGAAAAAAATAAAAAATGTTATATATAATGAAAAATAAATGTGTATAATTATATTTAAATAATTTAGCATTTTTATTATCTTCTACAAATAAAAATTGCTCGTTTTAAATATAATTTAAATAAATATTTAAAGAAATATATTGTCTGTCCATTGGCCCTTCAAGTTTTTCAGGCCCTTCAAGCCCGGCCTCTCGAAATTCGGAGGGCCTAAAAGGATCAGGCTTGAGAAGGGTCAGACTCAATCTTCATATTTAAGCCCTTATAAGCCCGGTCTTTCCAAAAGCCTTCCTAAATTCGGCCCGGTCCGGCCCTTGAGTAGGATCTTTTAGACCCGGCCTCCCGAGAGTCCGGCCCTGCGCTGGAAGGCGTTCACTACCGGTGGCCTCGCTGAGTCAGTGCATTATTGTCCAGTGTGGTAGCGAACTGTCGCCGCAGAAGATCCGAATCTTACAATTTTCTATTTGTAAAAACATTTTATCGCAGCCAAATGGACAGGGAGAGGAAAGAGACTGGTGAAGCTAGAGAGGCCACAGTGCCACTCTCCGCAATGGTTAGATAACGCGGAGATAAAATTAGATGGATTTCTCTCCCAATCTCTTCCCTTTGTAGATTGATTTTTCTACAAATTTAAGCGAGAAGAAGGAAGCATCTAGCACCTCCTCTCTCCTATCCTATTCTTTCTCCTCTTGGTTTTAGTTGAAGGAGAGAGAGACAGCAATGGCGGTTTCCATGGCCTCTCTTTCTTGCAAGGGATTGAAGATTGCTCCCACAAACCAACCCATTGCGCCTTTGGCGTCTGGATCTGTTGCGGGGTCCGGATTCCTTGTTCCTGTCCCTTTGAAATTGAGGTTGGGGGTTCTTAAATTCGATATTTTTTGAGCTTGAATTTGTGGGTTTGATTCTCTGATTGACATTTTGTATGAGAGGAAAGAAATTTTTTTTGTCGAAGTGCCCCAATTTGTTTGGAATGTTTAGAGAATGTTTGGTAGACGTGTTTAATTATTGGTTCTAATAAAGTAGTAAGGTGGTTAGAGCTTTGTTTTCTATTTCTTAATTGCATTTCTTTAAAATTCTGTAGGTCAATATCTTCTATATCTTTGAAGGTTCAGGGAACTGCATCTCCCACTGCTGTTGAGGTATGATATTTCATTGTTTTGGAAGCCAAGCTTTCCCACTGATACTTTAAATACTGGTGTAGAAACCTCAGTTCTTACAAAGTATTTGTATGTTTTGGTTATTTCCCCAAACAAAGAACCCAAGAATCTAATACGTGCTAACCAGGATGTATCAGTAACAGTAATTTGATTACTTTTTGATGACGTAACTCTTTCATAATTTTTGAATTTCATAGGGAGGTAATTCTGACACTGATACAGTACCAGTACCTAAAGTTATCATAGACCAAGATTCAGACCCTGATGCAACGATAGTCGAAATTACCTTTGGTGATCGCCTTGGTGCTCTTCTTGATACTGTATGTTTTTAATAATATTTTTCCTCATATTTCTTTCTTTTTATTTTTAGTTTGAGAACTGACAAAGAACCCAAGCATCTGATACATGCTAATCAGTATGTACCAGATTTGTTTAAACTTTTTATATTTAATTATTTGTTGTCATAATTTACTTAGTTCGAGTCTTATCTGTTTGTTTAATTATTTATTTCTGTTTATGTAGATGAATGCTCTTAAAAATCTAGGGTTGAATGTTGTCAAAGCCAATGTGTATCTAGATGCTTCTGGAAAACATAACAAGTTCTCTATCACTAAAGCGTAAGCTCTCTCTCTCTCTCTCTCTCTCTCTCTCTCTCTATGTCTAATGTATTCTTCCGAAGGTTTTCCTGTCAGTACTCAGTACTATGGAAGTGAAATGCTATTTCATTTTGCTCGAGGATTTGAGAAGTCTAACCTTAATCTATCATTAAGCAACATGGAATCCTGCCTTTTCTATTAATCAGAAATGAATAATTATAATAAATAATACAGGTCTACTGGGCGTAAAATTGATGAACCAGAATTGCTAGAGGCAATCCGGTTAACAATTATTAATAACATGATCGAATATCATCCGGTAAACATGCTACTACCTTTTTTAGTTTTTTGTCTTCATGTAACTTTGTTATTATTTTGGTTTAACTCCTGAAAGAATGGTGATTGTTTTCAATTTGAATCAGGAAGCAAGTAGCCAATTAGCTATGGGTGCTACGTTCGGGCCTGTGGTACCACAAGAGGTAATAAACTTTTCATTTGTACCCCTCCAAGGCCTGGAAATGTAATTTGTCCTGTCATATATACCCATTATCAAAGGTGGACCATTGGAAACAATGGAACTTATCCTATTCTCCCTTGTTATGAAGTTTAGATGCAGGTGAATATTGTTGCAATTTTTAGTCTTAAAGTTTGTTTTATACCTAAACATAGGTTGATGTTGATATTGCGACGCACGTCAAAGTTTATGACGATGGTCCTGACAGAAGGTGTGTGCATTTGGCATGTATCCTTACAAAACCTTATACTACTAAAATTTACTAACTATAAAATTTGATTTTGTGTTTGTAGCTTATTAGTGGTGGAGACAGTTGATAGGCCCGGGTTGTTGGTTGACCTAGTCAAGATAATAACAGACATTAACATCGATGTTCAATCAGGAGAGTTTGACACTGAGGTATTAATTGATATTCTTTAGATAAATTAGTACCTGCTTTGAATATTATAATATAATAGTTTTAGCTGCAAACATTTCTCAGACTTGATAAAACAGAAAATAACTATACTACCTGACTTTATAATTAGCTTGTCTGAATTGAAATTTGGTTTGGTTCTAGTTCATCTTGGGCTTAAATCTAGGGCTTATTATAAGTTTGTTGGGCTGCATTGTCAACTTAAGATAGTTTTTTTTGGATCTTATCTTTCCATTAACATTACTAATATTCTACAAGTTTTGGGTTGACAGGGTTGTGTGTTAAAATCTTTACTTTTGGGACTAAAAACGTAGGATAAACTTCATTTGTTTTAGTACCGATTTCTAAAATTGGTGATGGTTCATTAATAGGGGCTGCTGGCAAAAGCAAAATTCCATGTCAGCTACCGAGGCAAACCCTTGATTAAGCCATTGCAACAAGTAAGCTTCTATGCTATTTCTTTCCCCCACTGAAAACCATATAATGCGGCATGATAAATGTTTATTGAGCTATACATTTCATTTCCTTTTGCAGGTGCTAGCTAATAGCTTGAGGTACTTCTTAAGGAGGCCGTCGACAGAAGAGGAAAGCTATTAAGCTCCTTCAGACTCCCGCAAAATAAAATGACGCATTGCTTTAGAAGAATGAAAGCCTATTAAGTTCTTAATATTGACAAAGAGGAACTGTTTCCTTCCAATTTATCTCATTTTTTGGAGCAGTTAATCTTTATAATTTATTATAAATGTTAAGCAAAATAGGTGGGATATCTTCTTGATTGAAAATTCAGTGAGTCAGCAGTTCTTGTGATGAAATCCAGATCGTTATCCTCCATAATACAGCAACTGCTGTCTGCACTGCTACCCCATTCGAATCATAAAAATCAACGAAGCATGCACTAACGATGGTGTGTTTTTATCTCCGCTGCATATTTGATCCTAAAAACTTTCCTTCTTCCAGTTGGTCCGTCATTATTGGCCTAACTCCAAGTAAAAACATTAAGTTAAAACAATACTATATTCATATTGAGAGATACATAATGTACTCGTTTGAACTCGCGTCAATTCTCCATCCTTAATCAATTTAGAACGTAGTTACTTAAATAATGAAATATGCAACATTTCATACGTGAAAGTGGCGATATGGCATACAAGTATATTAGTATTTGCACGAATTTCTAACAATGTAAATTTGCTTACTCTTGGTTGGGGACCGTAAACTGAACAAAACGATGATGAAATGAAATTATTATCTACCATCTCTCCACGCGCCATCGCATTTGAATTTGAAAAATTGTAACCGTCACCTGCAATATTGTAATCGCTTAAACAAACTGAACATATAAATGATCAAAGTGAACACATACAAAAAAAGTTTTCTCATCACTCGTTCAGATTTTTATATACATATATAACTTATTTATTTGTATGTGTTCACTTTGATTATTTATATGTTCACCTTGTCTATTTTATGTGTTCATTTTGTTCAAGTAATGACAAGCGATAACAAACTACAAATTAATCAATTTCTTTTGTATTTGTTCACTTTATTCACTTATATGTCCAGTTTGTTTATCTATGTGTTCACTTTATTTAATTATGAGTTATACTCTTATTTTTTGTATTATTGTTCAGATTTTTATATGCATATTCAACTTATTTTTATTGAACTTATTTGTTTGTATGTATTACCTTTGATTATTTAAATGTTCACTTTGTACATTATATATGTTCATTTTGTTCAAGCGAAGACAAGCGATGCCAAAACTGCAGATTGCAGTTATTATTTCTGGATGAAAAAGAGTAGGGGTGAAAACAAAAATCGTTCAAACCGTTTTTTTCGTTTCGTTTCGTGCAAAACGAAACGAAACAGAATAGAATTTTGATTTCGTCTCATGAGTGAAACGATTAAACGCAAATAAAGGCAGTTTCGTCTGGATAACGAAACGATTAGCGAAATACTACTGTTTCGTTTCGTTTCGATCGTCTGTTTCATGCCACATTCTACATCGTTGCTATTATTAATATAGCAGGGAATAAGTGCAGAGAAAACTAAGGGCCTGTTCCAGAAGAGTTGAATCGGAGCTAAGGAAGGGGAGTGAAATGGTATTAACTTGCTCCAATTGCATTTTCTGGGTGAATGGATGGAGACGAAAAGAAACGATGTTTTCTTAAAACTTAAATCAAAGAGAAGACCTGTTACCCCCAAAATCGGGGTGTAACCGAGAGCAATGAAGAAATCAAGTTATTTTACCAACAATACCCTTGCTCCATAATTTCGTTTTTTCTCTTCCAATTAAAATCAGAGGACAATATTATCTTTAAAGAAGGTTATTGTCGTTTACTCCTATGTATATTTTTTGGAAACTGGAGCAGGTGACTCTCATTTACATATACTTCCTTAGCTTTGATTTCCTTAGCCTTTTTCTTTCTTCTGGAGCAAGCCCTAAGAAAACCTAAGATTTCTGCCGCTCCAACTCATTCTCCTCTGCAGTCTGCGCTAAGGTTTATCTTCTTCCCTGCGCCGCTCACACCTCTTCTCCGATCTCTACTCACCCTCCTCTCTTCTCTCCTTCTTCCCTTCCACCAAGCGATCGCCTTCATCAGAGACCATCTGATCGCCTCCATCAGAGACCCTCTCTCCTTCTCCTCTCGGATCGCCTCTATCAGATACCCTCTCTCGTCTATTACCTCAGCGAAGCCACCCTCCTCTCTTCTCTCCTCTCTTCCACCAAGCCGAGCAACTACCTCTTTCTTGCTCCAATCGGAACCCCACAGAAAACTTCACCTTCGCCGTTCCCCTTTCTCCTCCGACCGCCTCTCCTTCACCTCTCCTCCTCACTTATCCCTCTTCCTTTCTCAAATCAAAACTTAAAGATGTTATTGCTCAACTTCAGTTTCTTTTGCTCGAGGGAGAAGGGGCTGAATCTCTTTCTTCATAGTCTGGTACAAGCAATCAATTAAGCAGATGCAAGTGATGGGGCACACAGTGAATGAGCCACAATACAACACGCAAGGAGAGAGGCCATACACCAAGCACACCATCTGGTAAACATAGCCGTGCCACTGATTTTGTTCTGGTTTTTATCAGCCACTGATTTTTTTTTTGGCAACTGGTAAATTAGACTTTATTAGTATGTATTGTAAATCTTTACTCTAATTACAATTTCTGGCCTCTTCTTTTGGGTACGAAGTTGGTCTTGACATTTGTTTTGCTATCGAAGATTGAATTTCATCCACTGTTAGAGCATATGGTGCTACAAATTTCTTCAAATTACGATTTTTTTTTTTTTGCTGTAACTGTAAATTAATATATTGTAACTTGTAACAGCCCAGTGGGAGAAATGAAGGTTTACACTGATTGTAACTTGTGTTATTTCTTCTTCTTTTTTTTTTTTTAAGGTTTACACTGATTTGCTTCTTTAGTGTTATGTCTTTTGGTTTTGTGGAAATTGGAGATATTAATATCAGGTTAATATTACCTTTGCTTCTATTAATAGTGTTTGGTTGATGGCTGTAATAAATAAAGATAATATGGGGGCAATAGATTGAGGGGTACCAGTGCTGGTACAATAGACTGGATTTGTACGCAAAAGTTGCTTCCCTGATTTTGATTTGTAAGCATAAACTGGATTTTCATTTCTCATACCACTTATTTTAAAAAAAAATGGAAAAACGGTAAAACAGTTGACACAGTTGAACCGTTTTGATCGCTTTTAAGTAAACGAAACGACTAACGCAACAATGCAGTTGCGTGATTGTTTCAATCGTTTTGCAGCCCTAAAAAAGAGTGACAGCTAATGTAGGCCTGATTATTGAAAGCCCGGCTAAACTCAGCACTCTTTTGTAATATAATAAAATAATGTGGGCCTTAAATTAGTCCTGACCAGGTCATTCATAACGTCTAAAATGACCACGAAAATAGTCAGTTGCGTTAACCGTTTCGTTTTAGATATGAAATTGACTACCATTTGTGTTAACTGTTTCGTTCAAAACTAAATGAAACGGTCGAAATCACGAAAATATACATGGACGAAATTGTTTTAAGCTTTCGTTAACCGTTTTGTTTTTTGAAACGCAACCAAAATCTTTAACCGTTTCGTTTTATTTTGAACGAAACGAAACGAAAAAATGATTGAAACGGTCGCCGTTTTCATCCCTGCAGGTCAGATCGGCTGCTCGGGCTGTATTGAAGACCCAGTATATTCTGGACCAGATAATGTGTTATTGTATCCATGTTCTTTGTGAGAGATCCATTGCCGAGCTAATCCAAGGAGAGATCTTTCCAAATTCAAAGATCCGCCAGACCGCCACTGATTTTTTTGAATTTCAAGATCCACCACTGATGCATTTCAAAATTAGTTTTTTTTTTTTTTTGTGAGTATGAAAGGCCCTTAGGCCGATTTCAAAATTAGTTCCCACGATCATCAAATTAATAAATTAACTTCATCAAAGATATTTATTTTATTTGTAATTGTTCACGAGTTTTAACTATCATCCCCAATCATAAATAGAATTGTTGTGTCCGACCTTGAACTCCACCTAGCTCATTGTTTAATAGTTTTTCTTATTATGTTTAACTTGAATATTCTGTTATGCAGAGCGATTTAAAAATCGAATTTTCAATTTTTGATAATATTTTACTGTAATTTTTATATTGTTTGTTAACGAAAAAGATTTTGCCTAATCTCAGATGAAAATGTGAGGTACTAAATTTTAGGTTCTGACTCGATGATTACCAATCCACCGAAAGAAATCGGGGTCAACTAACATGAAATTATGATTGGCAGGCCTGTCAACGGCAAAAAAAAAAAAAAAAAAAACGCGTTATGCCGTTTCGTTAAGGCCTAACGAAACGAATAACAGCAGCGAAATGGATTTCGTTTCAATAACGAAACGGCAAACGAAATACAAATATGTGCCGTTTCGACCGTTTCAGCCTAGTTTCAAACTGTTTTGTGTGTAATTTGTGAAGTGCAACGAATAACGGAACGGATTTCTGTGCCGTTTCATAAACAAAACGGTTAACAAAATGAAATGTTGAAACCGTTTCCTTAACGGAACGGCAAACGAAATGGACTGTGTCTTGCTATTGGGTCACGTTTGACAGGCCTAATGATTGGACAAGTTATGCCAAATAGGACCCACCATTCTTATGATTTTACAAGGGTATCTTTTTGGGGCCCATCATGTCTTTCTTTTAATAGTTTCAACTTTCAACTTTCAAGCTATCCGGGCCTCTTCTTTTTGGGGCAGTTTCCGACTTTGCTAAGGATCCTTCCAAGTCAGAAATACGTTCTTCATCCTGAGAAAAGTTGGCAAATGCCACTCAAAAAGAAAAGGGAATATATATATAAAGGGTTGTATCATTCAATACTTCTTACTATACCAAAAAAGAATAGCATTCTTGCCACTCCAAAACGAAAGAGAAACCTCCCAGCAGCCCTTAAACAATTTTGCTTCAAAGTTTCCAGAATAAAAAATAAATGAGGATTCTTTTGTTGAATTATGGTTTTATACATGAGAAATAGAATAGCCAATTATTTAAAGGCCACAGAAAAGCTAATACCCTTTTACCTCAATACACTTATAACCCAATTCCATCATGGAGTCCTTCCTGGATGCAATATAGGACATTCCAAAGTTGCATTTTCCTCTCTCTTCACATGCTTACCACTGATGAATTCTTAATTTCCTTTTTTTTTTTATTTCTTCTTATTGATATATGCCTGTCAAATATATGATGTGTTGATATAGATATGAAATAACATGTTATGTCTCCATTAAAAAGAGAACACAAAATATATCATGGTTATTCCTTCTGTCATGACTTAGTTGTCATAATTACGACGCAATTTAGTTGCTATTATGTTATCATGAAGTTGCGACCATTTGGTTAATTAGTTGTATTGTCGGCCTCCATGCATCAGATGACACAGGAAAGTTCATAATCATTTTTCAAGCCCAAAGACTTCCTGACAACTGATAATTAAAGATCATTGCATAGAACAAGTATAATACAACAATAAAATGAAGCAGGAGCTTTATTTCTAATAGTTTAACAATTTCCTTTTTTTTTTCAAGATATTGTAAATTTTTAGTGTCTCTGTAAAAGCACCATCAATTTTAAACATCTAACAAGCATTAGTGGTTCATGACTGCTGGCTTGGAGGAAAGTGACATTGGTAATTTAATATGTCCTCAATAGCTTCTGCACTAGAAAAAAAAATGTAATTAAATATTCTTTTGTATCTACCAATATTTATAAATATCATTCTTTGCAAAGAAAACATCATGATACACATGAAAAGAAGAAAAAAGAATGTGATGTTTGAACTTTGATGATGTAGTGCCCCAATGAGTTGTCGTTACAAGACTAAGAAATGAACAAATAGGTCGGAAAGTTGATTTAGAATTTTCATTTCATGTTTTCTTGCGTTTGTTTCTTTCCAACGAGGATGTAGACCATCTTATCAAAAACAGGTACTATCTGAATCAGTAATAAGCATTCAATTAAATTGGTATGTAGCAGTCTCAGGTCAAGTCTATACACAAGCTAGCTATGCATTTTTTTTCGCCTAAGATATATTCCACCATTTGCATTCTCATAATGCACGCAGATTTTAGTAATTAGAAAACAATTTCAAAATGATAGATTCAATTTTATAAACAAGGTTGATTACACAAAATTGATTTGAGCATTGATAATGTGCTAAATTAATTCTGAAAATACAAAAGAATAAATATACACCCCTTATAACAACCAAACCAGAGCAGATTGCACAATCTCATAGTGCCGAACAATGCTAAAATTAGCAATAATTCGCCTAAAATAAATAAAATAATGAACAGAGGTACGTGTGCCAGGACATGTCTATCCTACTAGATTCTCCACCAAAAACAGGAACGACAACAGAAGAGAAATGGATGGTAGAGAGGCCAAATGAAGTACCTTCTTCTCTACCCTTTTTTTTAAACTTTTTTCTTTTTGGTGAATGGTGGGCATCACTTCGCACTACCACACATAATGCCTTTGGAGAATTCGTAGGTCTTTATAATAGTCAAAGAAAATCATGGATTGGCGGATAGAAAGGGTAATCTAGAGATTGGGATTGGGTGTTCTCTATTTAGAGTGTTAGATTTCAGAAAATTAATAATTAAACGAGGAAAAAATAAAAGAAAAATGACTATGCTCATTTATATGTATAAACTGCTTAGGTTTATCTCACGTGGTTTGCTTGGAATTTAATTCTGTTTACCTAAGAAAATACGACACTATTATCAATGATATATATGTAGCTATCGATCGAATTTATATTTACTTTTGAGTTTAGCTAAATTTGTTCCTTGTTACAATTATATATATTTATCTATGAAGGGTTCATATATACAAATGCCGTTAGGATATAATATCGATCCCAACGGTAGATTTAGTTAAGTAGTGTTTTTTTTTTATCTACTGAATGAGTTGATAATTAAAATTTAATTAGCAAATAGGTCATGACTCAATATCAACCGAACCGAAATATACTTCAGAGTTCAACTTTATAAAGTTATGATTCGGTTTATAATTAAAATATTTAGCTCAAAATATTAATTTTAGTTAAATATTTTGAACCGTTTGATTCATTGAATGTACTTATATATTTTCCGGTTTTTGGTCCTTCGTTATTTATTTTAAATTCCAATACTGAATTGAAGTTAATTAGATTATATATAGCGACTAAATGTATTATTGTCATATAGGCTGTAGCTCATGCCTATTTCTAACCAAACAGGCAAACATGACCTCTCCCATCGACTTCATTTGTATAGAACTATAGATTTATCCTTTCAACGTACTTCAATCGTACATGTACGCGTTTTTCTATGCATATACCGAGTACTTTCGGATTTTGCAGGATAGAATAATGGAACTAGTATCCCTGTTTAATTTGTAATCTTTCAAGGGTTAGTAGCCGAAAATACATGTCAACTTCGATCTAACTTCTCGTAGGCTAAAGTAAATAAATATCTTCACCTAGAGTCCTAGAGCAAACAGACAAAACAAAAAGAAAAACCTTAATAAATGTCGTAATTAACAAAAGCAACCGGAATTATAGATAACAGATTTGAGAGGTAGAGATTGCGTGTTACCTAAATGGAGTTGAAGTTCTATACTTAACTTTCAAATGTCATCAAGCACTCAGTCCAACTACAGGAACACAACCTTTTGGTGTACGGAAATTAAAAAGAGTTTCACTTTAACAACTTGCAGGAAATGTATTACTGGCGCACGAGTAATCGGAGTCCAAATTGAATCCAAATTAGGTGCGTATAAATAAGGATATCTTTTAGAAAAAAAATAGTTCATGTCATCTCCCATGATAAAAGATCAGATTGTGCATTCCCAAAGACCAGCATTTTTGTGGTGCTGTAGTTTATTTGGGGGAATGAACAAGTTACCACAAAATTCCTTCCCATAAATCAGATCTATTTTGATATGATATGATCTAAGATAAAGATCTTTAGGACACCTTTTTGTAGCACTGTTCTCTTTTATGCTAAGATATATAGTTGATAGCTAGTTGTTTTAAATTAAAATAGATAATATTTGTATTATGTATCAGTCAAGCGAGCTTAACATTAATATTCAATTATTTATTGTGAAATAATTAAATATGTATTTTAGATGCGTGGGAACTACATGGTAGGTAGTAAAAAATAGGTTTATGAAGGTAGTTATATGATTTAAAAAAAAATGTATATATGTAGCATCATTGCGATCCTCCAGCAAAATCATTTCTTTTGTAACATGCTTTTGCTTCTATTACTATACATAATACATTTCCAATTTTTACTTTCCACGGCTGTTATTACTATCATGAAATAGACATTTTTGTATCAACCTGATGGGCTCATACTCATATGGAAAATGAAAAGCACATTCAGCAAACTCTTATTAAAAAAATCAGCAATATGAGGCTTGCAATATCAGGTGAACTAAACCTCTTATACCCTGTACACCAAAATTTGGAAGTGCTCTAGGCAGTGGCGAAGCTAGGATTTTGTGTCAGCAGGGTCCGTAAAATTTTTTTTGCTGAAAACATATATATGTATGATGTAACGTCTAATATAGACATAATATAATAATAATTTTTAAATAAACAACTCTAAAATAAGAATACATTAAAAAATTCATGAGAAATTAAATATATATTTTAATAATAATAATAAATCTAAAATAATATATTTAATATACAAAATAATAATTCAGAAATCAAGACAATAAAAAAATACAACAATTTCCTTGGAATTTTTATTTTTCTCATAATTTTGCACAAGTTCATTAGAAATCTCATTGATCACTTATTTTTCTCGGTGTGTTCGGCAATTCAAGAATTAGAACAAGAACTAGGAACAAGCCTTGTTCTTGTTCTTGTTTTTAGTTCCATAATTTGTAGGAACTAGGAACAAGAACTTGCTCCTTGTTCATGCCTTGTTTGGATTTGTGTGAACAAAGGAACAAGGCCCTTGTTCCTTATTCTTGACACATCCAAACATACCCTATATTATAGATATATATATAAAGATGGGAGCATACGGAGGAGTTCGGTCAGTATTCAAACCACAATTTCTAATCTTTTGTGCCGTTTGAAATTTTTTTGACAGAACAATATTTAAGATTTTTAGTGTCAGTTTTTATATAATATTTGAATTGTATTTTTTGATCTTCTGTGGTATTTTTTGTTTATAATGTCCTGAAACATTATATAGATGAATCACACAATGCGCAAGATATGCTACAAATAATTATTCTATTCTATTCTAAGTTTTGTCTTAATAAAATTTATTGGGGAGGAAGAAAGAAGGCGATTAATCATGAACAAATTCTACCTGGGTCCCTATATAATTTTTTAGGCGTCGTCATGCAATTCAAATCAAACATGACGTGTTCAGCTGGGTCCTTCAAATTTTTGAGATGGGTCCTTAACTTTTTGTGATTTTTTTTTAATTACAAATAAATACAATATGAAGGAAATTTTTTTTTTGAGGTGGGTCCATGGACCCACTAAACCATATGTGGCTTCGCCACTGGCTCTAGGCTTTTGCATTTGTTTGTTTAACATCAGTCGAGTACAATTTGAATGAAGAAGTACAAGCCTCTTTAATCTTAATATTTTATTTGATCATTTTGATGTGTAAAGATGCAACATCATTGGGAAGGTACCTGACTTGGATCGCATACTACCAACTGCTACACTTTTTTGCAAGATGCTTTAAATCCTTGATGAAATTAATCCATCAAAATTTTAAAAAGGGAACAAATGTAAAGAAAGGAGGATAATTTTTTTGAGGAACGAAAGGAGGATAATTGGTTATAGCCACCTCTCCTCCATATTTCAAGAAGCTGGTTTTCCCCTTTTTCTTCCATTGTATGGAATTATTGATGATAGCTAGTCTCATACAATTTTAAACCGTCCATTTTTTATTTTAGTTTGAATTATCCTGATCGATTTAAGCTAATTATTCATTACTCGTCCGGTAACAGATCAGAGTGAGCAGTGTAAAAACTGTCAACTTTGATAATACCATTTCATTTTTTTTCCCCTTTTGTTGAAAACGGTTATACAAAGTGCCACCCGCTTCAATTTTTTAGAAAATCAACAGCTTCGATTATACTAAATTTTTGTAATATATTTTTTTATTAATAAAGTACATACGTACAATATATGCAATTTTATTACCATTTTTAAATTTTAACTCTTACAGTTATTAGATTCGTACAATATCCTCCATTATTTTGTTTCAACAGTTTTTGGAAATTCTTTTTGAGAATTTATCTGATTTTCTTATCATCATTGCATTTGAACTCCAACAAATGACATGATCTTTCACCATTGAACTTCATTCTCAATCTTATACTTATAGTTATAATCATATGAAATTAATGTGTTTAAAATTATGACATCGAGACCCTCAATTAATTTTCTGACTAAACCTATACACACAATATTTTTTATCTAAAAGATAACCTGAAATATGCAAACATAAATTAATCACAGAAAAGCAACGAATTCAAAAGCAAACCTAACCCACGAAGTTTCGGCTCATCACTTCAATGACTTATACGTTATACCGACCTCTTTTGTGAGTACTAATCTCAGCAAAAAAGAGAATTTTGAGATTGTATCCGGGAGCCGGGAGGTCGGTATTTTTAGTTTGAAAAGGAAGTAGATTTTCCAACAAAAGAAAAAAAAAAGAGAGCAGCATATTTAGCGGAGGTTAATTAGTAAACTATATTCCATTATTCCATGTGATGTATTAGTCAGTCATTTTCCCTTTGTTCGTCGTTATTTATTGTGCTATTCATTTTAATCAAATTGCTTTGTTTATTCTATTCTTTATTCTTTTTGTGTTTGACCGTTTATCCAACAAGTCAGACATGATTCCTAGAGACTATATAGTCATGGACAAAATGTGCAGTAATTCCCCCACTTAATTAGCCATTAATTGAATCATTATAATTGGTTGGATACTTTATGCCTTTTTTAGTATAATAACACGACATAACCAAAAGCGCCGTGCGGCTCTGAGCAGAGAAAAAAAAAATAATATGGATGGAATCAAAATTTATTGATTAACAAATCTGACCGTAATATTTTTAAATTGTTTTAGGATTCAGATGTTTTCAGTTTTATTTCATGCCATATTCTGCCTCCAATCTTAAAATCCTTGATAATGACGATAGATATAATTGCCACAGTTAAACCTACACTTATTTTATACCTCAAACAAACCAATTTATAAACGTTTTGGTCACGTGATAATATTTCCTAGCATAGTTTGGATATGTATCATTTGTTTTTCACAAAAATTGTAGCGCCTGATCACAGGCGACAAATTTATATCCATTCATATCCTAATCTCACATGTCACACCTAAATCCAAACCATTTGTCGGTATTCAATCCATGCAAAGTGCGTCTCTTTAATTAATGGAAACAAACGGCTAAGATTTAAGTGCTTGATGAGATTCGGGCTCATATTGAGGATATTTATTTATCTGGAACGTCGGGAGCGCGATGAAGAACGAATATATCCAATTTTTTTATAAAATAAATTTAAATATTAAAACTATTCATAAAATTTGTATAAGGACAAATACCCTCAATAAATAGTTACTGAATAAACATTCAATTTCAGACTCATAAGGACAAATACCCTCAATTCTGTCTTTGGCTTGTTCAATGAAATAATTATAGGGAAGTAAAAGCCTGAAAAAAGACTCTTAGGTTAATAATCTACAATATCCCAACAACGTTTGGCTAACATAATAAATCGAAGAGTACAATTGTGGTTTGCTTTGACCTATGAAAAAGACACTCTTTGATTATTCTATTCCCCCTTAAATAATAAATAGTTGATTTTATTTGATCAGAATAACCATCGACTACAAATTTTCATCTCAAATTTACTTTAGCTTTTTTCATAATTCAAGTCAATTTTATTCCTGTTTGGTTGATATTTAATGCAACAAATTTCAGTTTTCAGTTTTCACTACTGAAATTTCCAAAAATTATTAATGACTAATTTCGAGTGAATAAAAATCTAAAAAAATAATAATAATCTGTATGTAAGAGCTATTTTTTTCACAAAAATACATTTAAAATTCCAAACTTGGAGAACCAACTCTTGGTCTAGTGGCAAAGAGCATTGCATATTGAGTGAAAGGTCGCAAGTTCGAAACTCAGCTGAGGAGTCTTTCATAGACATCTTTTCTTTACTTATTATTATTACTTATAAACGCACGGACCGTAGAGATATTACACGCTAGGTCTAACATGTAAACAGATGTTTCTGTCGTTCGATCGATTTGATCTGTGGTTGGATATCAATCGCCAGACGAAGCAACAATATATTTTTGTTTTCCCTCTAATAAAGAACAAATTGAATAGCATATCTATTTATATCGCGGTAGATTAAGCAGCATATTTTTATTGCCTAACATTATTTTGTTTCTTTATTTGCCCACATACGAGGGCATCTTAGGCTAGTTTAATATAAAAATAAGTTGGGAGGCTTGACCCCCAATTTATCTTAAAAAAAAAAAATTCCGAACTTGAATTTTCTTTTTAAGAAAGCACCGTCAATTTTTTTTTTTCTTTTTTGTTATGAAAATGACATATACGGTAATAGCTGAGTAGGAGGTCGAGGCTTTGGACCTAATTGAAAGAAACGTGTATATCTTTACTATATACTTACTACTTATAAACGCACGGACCGTAGAGGTATTACACGTTAGGTCTAGCATGTAAACAGATGTTTTTGTCGTTCGATCGATTTGATCTGTGGTTGGATATCAATCGCCAGACGAAACAACAATATATTTTTATTTTTCGTCTAATAAAGAAACAAATTGAATAACATATCTATTTATATCGCGATAGATTAAGTAATATATTTTTATTGCCTAATATTATTTTATTTTTTTTACTTGTCCGCATACGAGGGCATCTTAGGCTAGTATATTTATAAGCAGCGAGTCTAAAGAGTGGACTCCGTACGAGTCAGAGGGTGTTTATTTTCAAAACACGCTTTACATATGGCGAGGCTCCATGCTCGTCTCTGTTTGCAGCTTCTTCCGTATAATAATCGTACATGTCTAACATTTCCCTATCCTCAGAAATGAAAATTCAAAGCATATTATTGCATGTACAATAATGACTTGACATAAGACTTTGTGGAGTTTGGAAGAAAACGAAAGAGCAATTTCGAGGAAGGAGCTATTTATTTGTTCGCGTTCAAATAAGGTCGACAATTCAGAGAAGTAACAACTAACCAGTGGTTAACATTTTGAGCGTACAATTCCGATGTACTTGCATTAGTTTCAAAACCCAAATAAATTACCTGAAGTTCTACCCCATGGCGAGTCAAAGTAGATTGTTTGTTTTATTTTAATTATGGTGGAAATTTGGAATCGATTATAGAAAATATCCATGTTCTTGTTCTTAAAATTTCTAAAATGACAAAGTCAATTCTTTAAATTTCTTTTGGATCAAATTTGTTTTTGTAAACCTTTCGACAAATCGAAGATTCCTTAAGGGTTTAATTCTTGAGGTAATTTACGGTTAAAATGTTGAAAAAATTAATACACAAAAATAATTTATTCTTCAACCTCTCTATTTTGTACAAAACTGACTCAAAAAGCATGGAAATTTGCATATAATTTACGCAGGCAATATATATGATTCTAATATGTTGTTAAATTCTCGCTAGCTGTGCTCATATTTGCCATCTTTCGTATTAAATCTTGAAAATGTTAATTAGTTAACAACGAAACTCATAGCATTTTACACAATTCTATATATGTTCACTACTTCTATATTTTCAACTTAATAAAATATCAAAACTAATAAATTAAGGATGAACTACACAGAACAAATTTAGATAATTTTACATTAATAATACCCAAATTTTACTATCTACCATCTCTCCACGCATCGTCCCGTGCCATCGCATTTGTATTTATTCACTTTATTTATTTATATATCCAGTTTGTTTATCTATGCGTTCACTTTATTCAATTATGAGTTTGATTTTTTTTTTATAAAGTTGTTCAGATTTTTTATATTTATATTCAATTTATTTTTATTGAACTTATTTATTTTTATATGATCACTTTGATTATTTAAATGTTCACTTTGTCTATTTTATATGTTCACTTTATTCAAGAGATGACAAGCGATGACAAAACTGCATATTGCAATTACCATTTCCCAATAAAATTGCCGCATTGTTGAAAATGTTAGTTGTGACCTGTAAAATTGAATAAATGCTAATTAAAAAACATAAAATTAAAAAGAAACTGCACAAGCCTGAAAATTGTAGGTACGCAATTGTATAGTTATTGTCTATAGAAAAATGAGTGTCCTCTTGTGCAAGGTGACCGCTTATCCATCTTTCTTCAGTTTCACACACATGACAATGAAAAAGAAAAAAAAAAAGTTTCACACACACATAGTTACCACCCTAATTGTACTCTCAAGATATCAATTCAAATAAAAAAAAAATGCCGTCCGCCAAATTTCTCAACGAAAATAAATAAAGTTTTGGTTTTAAAACTATTTCTTTAGACATTCCGCAGATAATTTTTTAGTCTTTTCATATTCGCAACCTTGAATAAAACGTACAATAATTTAACCATATTATTTTAAGCACTAAAGAGACTATTCCACCAAATGTCGGATCATTACCAATGCTATATCTATTCCTTGCTCAATTCAATTAATAAAAATATCATCTTTGTAGTACTAATGATTGATTATGAATTGAATATATACCGTCCCAAAAGTATTGGATGGAATTCTAGTTTTTTTTTTGACAAACTAGACAGTGGCTAAATACGTGAACAACACAGAACAACGAACAAAGGACAAGAAAAGTGGGACCCATCTTGTTCTTGTTCCTAGTTCTTGTTCGCGGAAAAAAGGTGAAACAAGGAATTAGGCCATTGTTCTCTGTTCGTGGGATTAAATTCTGTGTTTGGTTCCGTGCGAACTACACAGTTCGCGAACTACTTTATTCGTAATCTTACCAAACATAGCCTAGTGATGGATGGAATTCTAGTTGTTCGGGAACTTAATAGCAGTTGCTTTACAATATAAATTATTTTCTGCTTCCATCGCAAAGTCATGCCACAGTTGCTTATGGAGTGTTGCGAAGTATCTACCTAAATTATTTATCTATTAATGCTTAATAATCATTATTAAAAACATTTATATAAATTTTCATAAACGTTAAAAAAGATGTATCAAAATGTTTAAAACTCTAATTTTAATCATTAACATGTGTATATATATATATTTGTAAATCGTTAGACAGTTGTTATGGACGGTCAATTAGAGTAATCAGCTGAATGAAAGAATTTTTCTTTGCATGGTAAATAATATGCAACTGTCATCGAATAGTTTTGCATAACCTACAAATATATTTATAAATTATAATCTAGGGGGCTTGACATCAGCACTAATTTGTTTTTCTTTTTGGGTTCTAATAAGCGTTAACCGCATCGTTTGTTTAATCGTAAGTGCCAAATATCGACCTGTTAAAGTGTGAATCACACATAATTTTGAATTTCATGTGGACTCGTATTAACACAAATATTTCTAGGACTTGACGTAGGGGGACATTCTTTGGGTGCAAGCGGCAAATGAGATTATCTTTAAGATTTAGAACATTTCTCATTATAATTGAAGATCTTTTTTTTTTTTTTTTTGAATTAAAATTTGTGTGAAAGTTGCAAAGTGATTATGTTATTAAAACGGCATGATTATGGAAATACAAAATCAATGTTACTCTGATGAACCTTCCAGAATTAACTATCTAATGTTTCTCTTCTGGACATACTTTTCCGAATTCTTTAAATGATGCTTATCCTGCACACATCTGGCCAACACGGTCTATCAAACATTAAATTACGCAAGAAATGAATGGGTTAGTTACAAATAAGAGAAAATGCCGGGTCTGTGTGAAAAAAATGCAAAAAAAAAGCTAAGAAATTACGAAAGAGCTACAGATATAAAAGCACAATAAATGGACCCACCGACTGGAGTGTAACCCCAACCTCCCAAGCGGAGGGGTGGGTAACGTGTATCACGGAAACGGAATGGGTCGTTCCGTTTTCCGTTCCGTTTCAGTAACGGTACGAATCGGAATGATTCATGATTCGTTCCATTTCGACAGAACGTGGCGGAACGGCTATATTTACACTATAAAATGCACAAACGAATCACGAAATGCATTCCGTTACACGTTCCGTTTGCGAAACGGAATGAAATTCCATTCTGTTACACGTTCCATATGAACGGAATGGGACGATTTCGCATATTCGCGGTATACCGTGCCCACCCCTACCCAAGCGGCTCCGAGCCTTAACTTTTCTTGGCTGCGTTTTAAAGGAAAATATTCAAAAAAATTATTTCATAAAATGCATGACATGACAATTAATGGCTGAATATATATACGGCTATATTTCTTTTATATATTTTTTTTAAATAAAATGACATAGAAGATGTCAACTGCACTATGTAATCAATATTTATGTTGGAAACAAGATAACATGAAATATTTTAAAAAAAATTACTTAAAAGGAAAATGACAATTATCATGTTTCCAAGCATTATTTGGAGGACTGATACGCAACTGATACATTGTAAGGAATTTTCTGAAAAAAATCTCAGCCGATATATCCAGTTCTGACTTTTTTTTTTTTTTGAGATATTGTATTTACTTTTAAATTTTCATCTCTGAAAAGTGAAAAATGCTCAACCTATTTTGATAAACTTTCTAAAAAAAAGTCAGAATAAATTTGAGTGCATTAATAAAATATTTCAGTATGCCTTAATTTAATGTATAAGCGTGCATGTATGTCAAGTGTGTATTTTGAGAGTTTGAAATCAAGACATGATTTAACAGCTGTCAAAGATATTTTTCACTCGGGCAACACTACGTGATAACTGGCAACGATTTTATTTTAATTAAAATTGACAGATGTACATCGGCATAATAAATAAGTCTAATTGATACAATAAATAAGTTGTACATCAGGACAACACACAAGCTTATATTTTACGTGAAAATATTATGAAATGTTTATTTAAGAGTATAAATTCATATAATAGATGATTATCTGCCCATATATTTTAAGGATTATTATATCCAGTCATTAATTTCACTATCACGAACTTTGCTTCTTTTTTTTTTTTTTTTTTTGAAAATGGTCACGAACTTTGTTGGACCACCTTCAGAGGAAGCAAGCACCCAAAGGTCCGTTGGAGCACGGTTACGGACTTTAAGATTCCCTGTATCTCAATCTATATAAAAAGTATACGTGCACATCGAAAACCCCATCTACTTACGGATATATGACCCGTTATACATAACGATCGAGCGTAACAGAGAAAAAGTTAGCGCAGTAATTATTTTTTCTTTTGAGGAAACTCTAATTGCAGTAATAAGGGTGTAGTATCATTGTATCAATGAAGAACGGGAAAGGTGACCGGCACGTAGCAGGTAAAAAAAAGCTGAATACCGGATATTCCCGGTCAGCCCCACCGCTACCAGTACCAGTATAAATTCCCGCCTTCCCCACTCACCACCTCCCCCGCTCTCTCAGTATTTCATTTCAATAGATTTCCTAAACGAGAGGAGGAGAAGATAGAAAGAGATTTCTATGGAGAATTCTCTTTAAATACATCCCCATTAAACCTTTCTAATTCATCTCTTATATTCAATTTAGAGAGAGAGAGAGAGAGAGTTCGAATTTGAGGAGAGAGAGATGGCTGGAAAAGGGAAGAGCCTGGAGGATATCAAGAACGAGAACGTTGATCTGGTGAGAAATCATGATTCCGATAAGCTTTTTCTTCAATTTTCATCTATTTCTATGTTTTGAATTTTGATTATTTCGCATGCTGTTTCGAATCTGTAGTTTATCGTCTACTATGCTGCTTCTTTTAGTTTCTCCTTTCGTTTAGGATGAATTCGATTTTCGAATGTTAGTGAGTAATAAGTTCTCGATTTGAACCTTTTTTGAAATCAAATACTAACTAAAAGTAAAAACCTTCTAATCGATCTATCAGTATGCATTTGCTTAATCTGCCTTTGTATTGGAAATATAACACTGCGAGCTGGATATCTCGATGGAATCTGAGATTTTGAGCTTTTATTTTTTAAATTAGAAACTAACTGTACGAGAATTCCCTGACCGTGGTGTTTAACGAAGAAAGAAAGGAACAGAATGGAAAATACTTTCAAAAAGGAAACAATGACCAGAAAGGAATAAAATAAAATTAGATCTTCATTAAAATAAAAAAATTCGGTACAGTTCGGTAAGGCGATCTCTTTGTCCTTGTTCCTATTTTGCGCTGCCTTTTAATTTGCACGCATTTTGTTATTAGGAAGTTGCCAAAATTTCGCACCCAGTACTCTTCCCTGTACTGGCTCATCTGGTTTGTTGTGAGCTGTACAGTGTTATTTAGTGTACCGGGTCGTAGTATAAAGTGGATCGACCCGTTTGATAGTTATTGAAAGAAGCACAATTGTGCAAGAGAAGGTTAAAATCTCAGTTTCCAACTGAATCTGCAGGAAAAACAGAAAAGGAATGAATTAAATCTTTAATTTTCTGTTAAAACAAATAACAAATCCGTGTGGTCCCCTGTGTCGTATGTGAAGGCCTGAAAGGGATTTTGGCTTGTTCTCTCCGTACGGACGTCGCATGGCAGAAATTTTCTTAATACTTTTGAACTTTTCACTTTAGTCCCTGTTCTGGCCCTTCTCATGTTTTTTTTATAAATTTTATTTTTTAAAAAATAGCCAAATAGGTGCGTTCTTGCTTCGACCTAAGTGTAGCATGCAGTAGTTCCTTTTTTTCTTTTCGCTTACATTACTACTCTTAAACTCGCTGTGTTAGAAATCTAATGGAAAATAGATTACTGTTTAAACAATATTGCTTTTTGGATGTAGTACTTGAATGAGTTTTTCTATATATTATTTTATTTCCGTTTTTATTTTAAATTTCTTAATAGCTTTCGTCTTTTTAGTTCGGACTATCCGATCAAAATTAATATATTAAAAAAAATTACTGACTCCATTTAAAACAGACGTTAGATAATGTATGTGAATGGAGTGACGTGTCCACTTAAGATTGCACAAATTCAAAGTGACAACATATATGGACTCCCTACTATAAAATAATAGAATTTGTGGGTTCGGAATAGATGTTGCACTTCTCTCTCTCTCTCTCTTGATTACTCAGCCAACTTTTATCGTCATTGGATGTTGTCGGTTAGCAATAGACACAATAATATTTCTTGATTCAGAAGGCTTTAAGAATTATCAAAAAAAAAAAAAAAAGAAGGTTTAGGAATATTCTTTGCGCAGTACTATATTATGTGAAGGTGGCAGACTGGCAGGAAATGTTTTCCCAAAGAAAAAATATGTAATTAGTAATTACATAATTTTTAGGGTGTTTCTCGTAAGAATTTTGGCCTTTCTAACTCAATTTGAACAATGTTTGTGGAGTCGAAATGTCAGTAAGCCAAATTGGGAGCAACGATGATCGCTTGAATAGTCGTACAAATACGTACAATTATCATATTGTGAAAGTATAGGGACAATTTTGAAAGTACTGCCTTCGTCTAAGATAGTAAAGCTGTATATGTAGATAGTGGGGAAGCTGTTCATCTCTCGACTAGGCCACTAGTGGCTGTCTTTCCGGGGTGGGTTCTTTCACATGGAACCGATACCATTCTTTGACCCTTGTAGTTCTGGCAGTATTGGTTTCTAGGTCGAATCCCAAAAGATAATGATTCAATTCTTTACCCCCCCTTTTTTGGAAGCTTCACGGGATAAAGGGTAAAGATAGAAGCCACTTGGATCTTCAATTGGGCGAGTTGGTTCCAGCCTTCACGGGCTGGTAACCATTAGAGACATAAAAAATCAGTTCACAAGGATCATGATTTTATATTTTAAAAATTTTCAATAAAGTAAAAAATAAGCAAATTAATGATAAATAAAATTACAACTGAATTTTTAGGACCCTTACTCAATTCAGTAGCTGATGTGGGTTCTATTTGGAAAATATGATTTCACTCGATGGAATTTGGAAAATAGATAGCGAACTTTATTGTCTCAAACACCTTATGTTTTAGAGAAATTAACTAGGGGAAAAACAAACTGTTTGTAACATATGCTATTGTCATTCCATAGTAATTGGACTATTTTAATTTGTGTTGTTTTCATTTTTTTCAGGAGAGGATTCCCATTGAAGAGGTGTTTGAGCAGCTGAAATGCACCAAGGAAGGTCTCACCTCAGAAGAAGGCGCAAACCGTCTCCAACTGTTTGGCCCCAACAAGCTCGAAGAAAAGAAGGTTCACTACTTACCTCCAATTTCATTTGCTTTATCAAACATCAATCTACGGTCTTGGTAATTTTAATACTAATTTTTAATAGTTAGAAATCAGATTGCATATATCATAGAATTGATGTGCAAATTGTTGCTTGCCTGATCCATACTATTACTAGTACTAGCTAGGATGTACAAAATGCCCTTGTTCTTTAATTAAGTCTTTTCTCAAACGCTTATTAATTGTGGCAAATACTTTTTTAGAAGTGACTATCACTAATGCGTATATTTAAAAAATAATAAACAGGAGAGCAAGTTGCTGAAGTTTTTGGGGTTCATGTGGAACCCACTGTCATGGGTGATGGAGATGGCAGCAATCATGGCTATTGCACTGGCTAATGGTGGAGGGAAGCCCCCTGACTGGCAGGACTTCGTCGGCATTGTCGTACTTCTGCTTATCAACTCTACCATCTCCTTTATTGAGGAGAACAATGCTGGCAATGCCGCAGCTGCTCTCATGGCCGGCCTTGCTCCCAAGACCAAGGTTACTTGCTATCCCAACATTTCATTTTATTCTCTGTAGCCTGTATGCTAGATTTGGTGTTATATCCGCTGAGAATAATTTGGAGGCCATTTTTCTGTACTACTCTTGTATTGATGTATATGAAATTTGATGCAATTTGAGAATTGTTTGACCATCGATCAAGCACCTCCAATACTAAATTATTAATTAGTTGGAAAAAAAATATCACCTTTAGAGTGAATTATCCAGTTCATCCTTTGGAAATATTATTACTACCCCTCTGTAATTCGTAAAGTCTTGAGTTTGGCTTCGTTTCTGTGTGATTTATGGAGAGACGGATAAGTAAGAGGGGTAGTCTGCGCATTTTTTTTTTTCCTCTTCAATGGGGAGCAAGGAATACTGAGCACAAAATATTATTTCCTTTTTTAGATTTCTTTCGGGATTTGTTGACTTGTAGATCATAATTCCTCGTGCTCTTTGGGCAATTCCTTATATTGTATTGATATCCTTAAGAGTGCAAATAGTACCTACAATAGATTTTACAAACCATACCTGTAGCATGTGTTACAAATTTATCATTCCTGGAGTACTATAATTTCTCTCTTTGTTACAGTGCATTCAATAAAAAAGAAACTACATTTACAGTGCATTTAGATGTCGCTCATATGTTTCGGTGATTAAATTAGGTCTTAAGAGATGGCCGCTGGACCGAACAGGATGCTGCCATCCTTGTCCCAGGTGACATCATCAGCATTAAGCTTGGAGATATTGTCCCAGCTGATGCACGCCTCCTTGAAGGTGACCCTTTAAAAATTGACCAATCTGCACTGACCGGAGAATCTCTTCCTGTCACGAAAGGTCCAGGAGAGGAGGTATTCTCTGGTTCTACTTGCAAACAGGGAGAGATAGAGGCTGTTGTGATAGCCACTGGGGTGCACACCTTCTTTGGAAAAGCAGCACATTTAGTTGATAGCACCAACCAGGTAAAGGACCAAGCACTCATAAACAGATGCTAGTTTCTTGTTAGCAACTTAAAAGAGGTATAAATATATCAGGGTTGTTGCTAATTTAATCCGTGCCTTGGCTTATAATCAGGATTAAATTTTATTTTTTTAATTTTTTATTATTCTAATGATATTTAGCATCCTTATTGATATCAACATTATAATTTATGTTGTTAGTTTATATGTACTTTTAGGTGTAGCATGTTATTTGTATTTCTTGCATATTGCCATATGTATTTCTAATAACAAGTGTGCATATATACAAATAATTTCAGGTGGGTCATTTCCAAAAGGTACTGACAGCAATTGGTAACTTCTGCATCTGTTCGATTGCTGTTGGCATAATAATTGAGATAATCGTGATGTATCCAATTCAGCATCGCCGGTACCGG
This sequence comes from Rhynchospora breviuscula, assembly GCA_027562975.1. Classification (NCBI taxonomy): domain Eukaryota; kingdom Viridiplantae; phylum Streptophyta; class Magnoliopsida; order Poales; family Cyperaceae; genus Rhynchospora; species Rhynchospora breviuscula. The sequence goes on from CM050399.1 coordinate 32,972,647, forward strand.
GATGGTATCGACAATCTCCTTGTGCTCCTCATTGGTGGCATCCCCATTGCAATGCCCACTGTCCTCTCCGTCACCATGGCCATTGGTTCCCATCGGCTTTCTCAGCAAGGTGCCATCACCAAGCGCATGACTGCCATAGAGGAGATGGCTGGCATGGATGTATTGTGCAGTGACAAAACTGGAACTCTTACCTTGAATAAGCTGAGTGTCGACAAGAATTTGATTGAGGTGTTTACAAAAGGGGTAGATAAGGAACATGTATTACTTCTCGCTGCTAGGGCTTCCAGGACTGAGAACCAAGATGCTATTGATGCTGCCATGGTTGGGATGCTTGCTGACCCCAAAGAGGTAACTTTCCTAGTTCATATTGTAATTCCTGAATATTAGAACTGTATTCTTATATGCAGCTTTTGTGCTTGTATAGGCAAGAGCTGGTATCAGTGAAGTGCATTTCCTACCCTTCAATCCTGTTGACAAGAGAACTGCTCTCACATATTTTGATTCTAGTGGAAACTGGCATCGTGTGAGCAAAGGTGCCCCCGAACAGGTGAGCTTTGTTTTCTTAGCTTCTATTTTTTTTTCTTTACATTGTCCAAAATCTAACGTACTTTTTGAGTTTTTCGTACTACATATTATTGTAAACTATCCTCTTTTATATTCCTTCAGATATTGAGCCTTTGTAACTGCAAAGAAGATGTAAGAAAAAAGGTTCATGCTGTAATCGATAAATATGCTGAGCGTGGGCTCCGTTCATTGGCTGTTGCAAGACAGGTTCACTAGTAATTTTTCTCTTTATTTTATTTTTGCCACTACAATAAGAGCATTTTAAAATAGTAAAAACGAATTTATTTTATTTTGAATCCAGGAAGTACCAGAAAAATCCAAGGACAGTCCTGGTGGACCGTGGCAGTTTGTTGGTTTATTACCTTTGTTTGATCCCCCAAGACATGACAGCGCTGAGACTATTCGAAGAGCTCTTAACCTTGGTGTAAATGTTAAAATGATTACTGGTACAGTTTCTTATATGTGCAATCACAAAGATCTATACAATCCTGACAATAAGACCCTTCGTTTGCACTTCTTAATGGATTTGTGTATTTTCTGATGTCAGGTGATCAGCTTGCTATTGCAAAGGAAACTGGGAGAAGGCTAGGGATGGGTACAAATATGTACCCCTCTTCTTCATTACTGGGCCAAAATAAGGATTCAGCATTATCTGAACTACCAGTTGATGAGTTGATTGAAAAAGCTGATGGATTTGCTGGCGTGTTTCCTGGTATCTATCTTTACCAAATTTAGTTATCAACATGTTCTGATCAAATATGATACTTCTTACTAGGTAAATTATGCTTTATTTAATTTTCAGAGCACAAGTATGAAATAGTGAAGAAGCTACAAGAGCGGAAGCATATATGTGGCATGACCGGTGATGGAGTCAATGATGCACCGGCTTTGAAAAAGGCTGATATTGGAATTGCAGTGGCTGACGCTACTGATGCAGCCAGGAGTGCCTCAGATATTGTGCTTACTGAGCCGGGCCTCAGTGTCATCATCAGTGCTGTGCTCACGAGCCGTGCTATTTTCCAAAGGATGAAGAATTACACAGTAAGCGTTTACTATTGGTTAAGAAAGTCATTTGTTTTTTTCTCTAATTTGGCCACTGATTTGAGGTTTATTGTTGTTGTGTAGATCTATGCTGTCTCCATTACCATCCGTATCGTTGTAAGTTATTTAAAACTCCAAAAGTTGCTTCTATTTTTTTTGCAATTCCTTATCTGTTTGATCTCTTGTATGCTTTGACCATAAACAACATAAGTCCTAAAAAACAATAGAACAAATATAGTTAAGGATTAGGTTAGGAGCCATAGTTATTGTATTGACATAGGTAAGGAAAGTGCCTGTGGGGATGACCTCTTCATATTCTTCTATATTTTTTTTTCTAAATTTTATATTTATATTTATATGCTTATGAAATAATTTTGTAGCTCGGGTTCATGCTGATTGCCTTGATATGGAAGTTTGACTTCTCGCCTTTCATGGTTCTGATCATTGCCATCTTGAATGATGGTAATTTATACCTATAAGAAACTTCTAATTGTTTTGGCACATGCAAACATTTCTAATTTTAATTTCATTATACTAGGAACGATAATGACGATATCAAAGGACCGGGTGAAGCCTTCCCCCATGCCTGACAGTTGGAAGCTAAATGAAATTTTTGCGACAGGTGTTGTTTTTGGAAGTTACTTAGCAGTGATGACAGTTGTATTTTTCTGGGTCATGCGAGAGACCAACTTCTTCCCTGTAAGTTATCCTTTTGTTGATATCCATTCATTCATTGTTTAATAAGTCTGAAAATGCAAAATGGAATTCATGATAAATGAGACAAAAGGAATAATCCACTTTTGCTTTTAATTTTTGTAGGATCATTTAGGTGTCAGGTCGATTAGGCACAGTGAGGATGAAATGATGGCTGCTCTGTATCTTCAAGTTAGTATCATAAGCCAAGCCCTTATTTTTACCACAAGGTCACGCAGTTGGTGCATCTTGGAGCGTCCTGGCCTTCTTCTTCTTGCTGCTTTTTTCATCGCTCAGCTTGTAATTCATTCTCTTGCACCCAGTCTCCCTCCACCCTATCAATTTTTGTATTAATTTCAGTCAGACTAACACTACAAGTATTACAATGGTACATCTGAAATTACTATTCTGCCCTGAATCTTCATAATTACTCTCTCACACACACAAAGAAATTACTGTGAAGCCGGTGGACAACTTTAAAATTGATATTTGTGAAATAACTATTTTTAAACTATTTTCATCCAAGCTTCAAAAGTGTGGCAAAAATTTCGAAGTACTTCCCAAGTTTCTGAAAATAATGTTGCAGGAGAGATATGATTTTGCAAGAGTAGGAGCAGACATGGCTCTGAAGTTACCAGTGTTGCATTGTAATCATATCATGACAAATTAGGAACTATTGAATACATGTCCTTACAATCATTAATTTTCTTGAATTTATCTCTGCAAGCTAAAAATTGCATTAAAAAAAGGTGAAATTTAGCCTCAGGGTATTACTAACTTTTTTACTTTATAATTGCCAGATTGCAACTGCAATTGCAGTGTATGCTAACTGGGGATTTGCACGCATAAAAGGGATAGGATGGGGATGGGCTGGTGTTATCTGGTTATACAGTCTTGTTACATTTATACCGCTTGATCTCTTCAAATTGCTCATCCGATATGCTCTGAGTGGCAAGGCCTGGGATAATCTTCTTGAAAACAAGGTACTAACCAGTAACTGCAAGCTTAAATCAAATTTCAATTTATGTTACGTGCCAGTCAAAAGGATTGTGCAGACATTCTACCATAAATCTGGATTTTGGCTATTTAGAGTCAAGCAGATACCAAAATGTTTTTCAGGTTCTGGCACATAAAAACTGTCTGTTACTGGTAGAAACCGATTTTTTCTGAGATACTATAATTCGCTTGCAACATTTGTCTGAAAATTTAAACAAGCCACATGTAGTTTTGTTATTTTGGTAATGGCACAAGTTTTTTTTCTCCCCTCTTGTGTTCCTATTTCTGCCTGACTATTATGACACAATGCCTCTATTGTAAGTCCTGGCCCTGGTTTTAACTGATACTTCCTTTTTAAATCTCTAACCATGGGTTTATTTGTTATTGTTATAGACTGCATTTACAACAAAGAAGGATTATGGGAAAGAGGAAAGAGAGGCCCAGTGGGCCATGGCTCAGAGGACCCTCCATGGGCTCCAGCCACCAGAGACTGCCAACCTTTTCAATGAGAAAACCAGTTATAGAGAACTCTCTGAGATTGCTGAGCAAGCTAAAAGGCGTGCTGAAGTTGCAAGGTACATACATTTCCTTTGTGAAATTGATTGAGCAAGATATACTTCCTTCCGATCCCCCTTTCGAATGGTTAAGTAGCACATGGAATATTAGATCTTCATTAATATAAACAAATTCTAGCTGCGGGTACTTTTACAGCTGCATAAATGACCCCTAATTAAATTCAATTTATAAACAACTTACTGCTTTTTTGCTTTCTAATAATGGAAAGTGACGGGATTTTCCTGCTTGTTTTTAAAAATAATGAACTACATATTCTGATTTTCCGTAATCCATGTCAGATTGAGAGAGCTACACACATTGAAAGGGCACGTTGAGTCGGTGGTCAAGTTGAAGGGGCTTGATATTGACACCATCCAACAGCACTACACTGTCTAAAAATTTCAGATTGTGTGAAGGGGATCATCCAAGAGTTTCTCTCTTTTTTCTCTTTATTATAGTAACTTAGTTGTCCTTTTGGCGATATTATCTTGTGCCTTTGGAGGCCTACTTTGTCATGCTTACATATTATGTACCTTCTCTTTTACTTCTTTTACCCTTAATATGAGGTGAGGGTTCATGCTGTTCCTCCTTTCTATAGGTAGATTGTAGAGTAATAAAAGATTTATGTTCCTCTATAATTTTCATGAGTTTCTTAATGTCTGCTACCTGTTAGCGGTTGCAAAATTTTGTTTAGTCTTTTGTCGTGTTGACATAAATTGAAATTATTATTTGCGGATGAGATATAAGTCATTCTTGGCGTTAATCTTATCTTCTAGGGTGCGTTTTGATTTTTTAAGAATAAAATTAAGATTAGTTATTCGGAATATAAAATATTATTCCTTAACGATCGAAAATAATTTTTTTGGATCTAAAGTGCTATATTTAAGTGATCTAAAATCCGGATTAAATTTTTATTCCTAAAGTGTTTGGGTCATCTTTTTAACGTGGATTAAAAAATTATTGGGATCATTTTTTAATCCGGATTAAAAATATAATTCAAACACTCTAGAAATAAAAATTAATCCGAATGTAACTTATTTTTGATCGTTTAGAAATAAAAATTTTACTCCGAATAATTAATTCTAATTTGATTCTTAGATGGTCCAAACGCCCCCAAGTTCTAACACTGAAGTCTTTTGCTTTAATTTTTCTTGGATTAAACGTAATTAAGTTGGCAGAGAGAGAGAGAGATGCCAAGGTCAAAACCTCTTGTTTATTACCTTCTCTCAAAAACCTAAAAAAGCAACTCCTAACAATCACTACAGCATCTTGATATCACATCGGTACACAGCAAACATCCAAACATAGTTAACACCTATATTATAGCCAGCATATTACACATTTCAAGCAAACCATCAGAACACGCTCTCCCTTCGTACATTGTACAAAGTATTCATAATTCATCTAGTATCCAACTGCAACTGGCACTTGTGTACTGGCTGGTACCTTCCCTTCTTGAGACGGAGTGATACTTGGGATCCAGAATTTAGATCCATATTTCCGGGCATTCAGTTCTTGAGATAACCTGTCACACTGTCATCTAATATCACATAGAAAAAATTAAACTCATCATATTGATTATTGAATAAATTATCTGTATTTGGAATTAATAAATTATCAAAAAAAAAATTTACTTCACATGTTGATTCAGTTTAGGTGGTTGAATTATGAATATTAATTAACAGCCCGAGTTTCATGGTGTGTGAAAAGTTAATAAGAAGGTGTTTAGATAATGAATCCGTAGAGGTTGTTGTCAATGTGTATGTCTATTTATGTGAGCTGCTCATAGAACTGTACAAGTACAAAAAAAGGAAAAGAGAAAAAGGTGATAGAAGTTTACCTATTGTAGTTTTGTAAATGAATAACATCTATATCTTTATTTTTTAAGTTTTTGATAATTCTATGTTTATTTTCTGAACTCATAGATTTAAGACGATATCTTAACTTTAAAACTGAATCATGTCCAAACTCTTGTGTCCCGAAACTGTCTGAACGTATATGTTTAGACTCAATGATGCCTTTCTAAATAGGAATATTTGATGGATGCAGAGCATAAACATATTGGTTCAAATGTCATACTGAAAGCACATGCATAGAAAATAGGCGTAAAGTTGTAAAATAATAAACACGGATATGTAAATTTATAAATTTTGAACTCTTTTGAATGGCTGCATTGCAAGAAATTTTTTAAGTTTATTTTGATTAAAGGGTTATGCATTCTTTGTATATATTGTTGCAATGCAATTGCTATGAGGTCCAAATTATGTTGGCACTTATTCCAAATTTTCCTTGTTTTTAAAGGTCCACAAACCTATTTGTTTTAACTTAAAAGTTATAATGTACATACTTATAACATACTTATATTGTATATCTCTATCTCTATCTCTATTCCTTATAAACGCATGAATCCAAGAGAAGTTATACTGCTAGATCTAGCGTGTATAAACTTGTTTTGTGTCGTTCGATCGATTTGATCTATGGTTAGACATCAACGGTCACACAAAGCAACAATATATTTTTATTTTCTGTCTTACAAGAAAATAAATTGAGCAATATATCTACTATTTCTGATAGATTGAGCAACATATCTTTATTATCTAACATTATTTATTTATTTGCCCCCATACGAGGCATTTTTTTACTAGTACTTTTAACTTACTCGTGTTCAAACTAAGTATCTACTTCTTGATCCAATTAAAAGGACAAAAAGCTGGGCAAGATTCCTTAAATGGTTGTGCTTTGTTTTGTACCTTATCCTCTCTTGTGAGTTCAAGCTACCAAATGCATCCGAAAAGTGAAAAAGCGAAAAGAACAAAAGGTACAGTATCACGAGAACAAACTTGATATTCGGGATCTCACCTGGCTTGTTCTATCAGAAACGAACCAGAAGCAAGAGCAAGAAAAGGAAATAGATTCACATGCCCAGCGCTGTCTAGATGATGTGATGATAGAACGAGACATGGATCATGATTCGTGATTCGTGATACTTTGCCTTCTGAAGTTAAGCTAGTGTATGACATTAACCTACTAACTTAAATGCTAGCTCGCCTCATCTCCAATGTTTTATAGAATGGAGACATCCATTGCAAACAAGTACTTAGAATATGTTGTGAAGAGATTTGGAAGCAAAGATTGAAAGTATTCATCGAAGTTTTATATTTCTTTCAATGACTGTTCAAAATATTTGAGAAGAGATCGAGAACACCCAATACAGTTTTTTCTTTACCAATTTTCAATTTTGGTTCCCGTTGCTATATTAGTTGACAAGAAGAACTGGAGAGTCTGAGGTTGTCTAGTGTTGGGATAGAATATTTGCTTTTAAAATTAGTTATGTTTTGGAGAGAATCTTGTGAGCATAGAACAATGAAAGGAAAAAGAGCCATGTTTTGGAAAATTCCGCTCATATCTAATCATCTACATATATTCAACCTTTTCTAGTTCTTTATTTGACGAACTTATCTAATCACATAACTAGCACATGACACGAGTTCATCATGTAGTTAGTTTATAAATACCGTTCAAGTATCAGCATATATCTTCCATATAATTAATTAGTAATTTGTAAAAAATAATTGAAAGTCCTTCGGTAGTTTGGCTTTTGACATTATATATTTTTACAAACAAGAAAAGGAAATTATACCTTTTTTTTTTAAACTTTATCGTGGAACTAATCATTTGAAGCAATGTATACGCATTTTGCATCTGTTCTCATTCCAAAAAGAAGAATAGAAGAAAAAGAAGATATGTTGGATCAATTTTTTTATGGTTGGATACAAAGAACTTTGCTGTTAGAACAATTAAGGTAGCCGCTTTTTCTTGGAAATACTTTCCATACAGCGTGGTTGCTCACTTCCTCTCACAAAAATTAGAACAAGGCAACAACCTTTTATTCTTGTCTTTCCTGAAATCCGCCAGAATATGGCAATGAATTTGCAGTTTAGCACATTCAATATTGTGTGTCATTAGAATGACAAATTGGTATCATTTCAAAAAAAAAAGAATGACAAATTGGTAAGACAAATTTAAAACAGATTTTCTTCAACACAAATTGACGTGCTTTTATAGCTCATCCAAAAATCAATGTGAACGTGCTTTCGAAGAACCTACTATTACTAGATTTATTTCAAATCTTTGTTTCAAAAATAGTAATTAATCATACTGAAGAAGAAAATTGTTTCAATAAAAAGTTATATAAATAATTTTTTTTAGCAAATTTTTAGATATGACAACAAAATTGACACGTCATAATTAATTTAGAAAAACACAAAATAATATATTGGTTTAAGAGTTTTATTACATTGCACCTTAGATACACCAATATTTTTTTATTTTAAACGAGGAAGGAATATATTATGCATCAACCATTCGAAAAGATAAATGAGGAGAGAAAAAAAATAAAATTGGACGTCATATATACTATAAATTCTCTATACCCCTTATAAACGTACGCACGGATCCAAGAAGTATTACATGCTAGATCTAGCGTGTATCCACCTATTTGTGTCATTGGATCGATTTGATATGTGGTTGGATATCAATAGTTAGACGAAGCAACAATATATTTTGGTTTTTCGTTTTATAAAAAAAAAACAAATTGAACAACACATCTATTTGTATCACTGATAGATTGTGCAATATATCTTTATTGTCTAGTAGAACTTAAAGTCTTTAACTTTTTTTATTAATGTAGATTTTAGCCTCTCTATTTTACATTTTAAAGCACTATATTTTAGAAATCTAGTACTCTAGAACTGCTATGTATGCTATATTTCTTTTTCGTGTGTATGGTTTCTAATCTCAAAGATGAAAAAGATCCTCTATTTGGAAAAGCAACTAAATTTATTTGATGAATACCATTTACCTAGATAAATACAATATCTAAATATCAAATATATACATAACTGATAACTGTTACCATCAGGATTACTAATAAAGTGGAAAGGTCGCTCTCTTCGTTTGCGAAACAAGTGCTTTTCTTGCTTTGGGATTTCCTCTCTTTATAATCCTTTTGCGAATGGAGGTGAACCTTGCTTTGAATATACTAATTTTTTTTCTTTTCTTGTCACCGAGTCCTACTTTTTTCCAAATCATGTTTCCTCAAAGTTACTCGTGCTAAAGCTTTTAAAGTCCTCCGGGTTTCATGAACTGCTTGATGTATTCATTTATTTTTTTTTTTTAAGAAAAGCTAAATTCTGGTAAGAAAACGTTTTCTTAAAAACACTTGGATTTTAAATGAAATAATTTTCATAAAAAATTTTGCATTAAAATTTTACTCACAAAGAAATATATATTATGAAAAATGCAAAAAAATATATGATAGTAAAATGACATGAGGAGCCATCCAATTACTCGTGTATAAAAGTAAAAGTTATACATTACATTAGGAAGAAAAATATGCAAATTCTCTTAAATAAAGAGAGAGGAACTATGTTGCATGGGTACGGGTACGGGTACGGGTACGGGTACGAGTACCATACCTCGGGTACGGCGGTACGAATATTTTCAAAAATCTCCGGAACGGGTACGGCGATATATATATATATATATATTATTTGAATACGTTATTGATCTATAATTATATTATATTATAAAATATAATGTGTATAACACTATAACCTAATTTTGTTTAGCTAAAGCTTAGAGTTTACATAAATAAATGACATAAACTTGGAGTTTACACAAAGAAATGACATAAACACTAATATCAATACGTTGACCATTGATTGTTGACCGTACCAGGTGCATACCCATACCCGGTACGGGTACGGCTGATGTATGGACGTACCGGGGTAGCTTAGGAGAGAGACATAAAAATATTAGTCATCTGATAATTTATATTAGGAAACAAATATAATTGAACGGTTCATAATCAATAATATAGTATGATTAATAAGTTCGAAAACTTAACATTTTTATGGGAGTACCGACTACCGTTGATGCACTTCACGCCAAAATTTGTTGAGAGCTTGTAGCAATGGTCTTTTTCTGGCCCTAATAAGAAATTGGGCTTGTCTATCTTGGTACCCAATTACAAGGAAGTTCTCGCCTCTCCCAATGGAATTGGAGGATAAATAATAAATTGTTGAATTTGGGCTTGTTTATGTCATTATAAAAATTATATAAGAGGCAACAAAATGGATAAATGGATAATCGTCTTCTTCATTTACCAAAATTTATGCCTAGGCCGGTCCAAACTCATGAATGGATGAACTGGGTTTTTGTCTTTTTGACATCCACACAAAAGAAAAGCAAATAGTTAGACGAAGTGACAAATTTAGCAAGAGAAGAATATTTATTCCTTAAAAATGAAACAAAATTTTTATTTAATATACAGGGGAAAATTGTAGACAAATTTAAAAATGAAACAATATACATAGGTATGGAAAGAAGGTATGGGGGCTCATCCCTCCTAAATGTGCTGTCAACCTTCCTTGCTTCAAGCCCGCAAGTATGGCCCTATAACTTGTTGAAGCATCAATTTTTAACTCTTTCGGTATAGGCGTATAAACAAACTTGTACAAACAAGTGCTGAATAAACTCGTGTAAAAAGTTAAATTATACATTAACAATTACTAATTGAACTTATATAAGTGTCGATTATGTTTTGGACGATTGGACGAAATTTTACATTATATATATATATATATTTTATGTCCTGGGAACTTGTCGAAATTCCAACTTCGTAATTGATGGTTGGTGGTTGCTACCGGAACAGAAAAGACTAAAGAATCACCGTAAAAAAAAAAAAAACAAAAAGTTCATATTAGCAAGCAAAACAAACAAGGGCTATATTCGTAATAAATCTTGCTAGTTGCTACCGGAACTAAGTTCGACAATTTATCAAAACTTTCCCAGAATAGTCTGAATAGATGACCCGTATTGCAAAATAATGCTTTATCCCAATAAGATAAAATTATAAGGTTATATTTGCAAAGAACTCAAAACTAATTCTTCGTGTGAGAGGCTTGAGCTATTTGTCGCTGAACGAAGTGGGGAGAAGATGATATTGGAAAATTCAAAAGAAAATTATTTGCAAATATATCCAAAAGAAAATTCGAAAGAAGAAAAACGAAAAGAATTGTAATTCTCTCTCTCTCTCGCTTTCAATTTTCCTCTCGGTCTCACCACGGAGAAGGAAACAATAGATCTGATTTGGAGGATACTATTGGAAATGGAAGATGCGTTGACGAGCTATACTGCAATTCGTCAGATTTCACAGTTCGTTGGAGCAGTAGTGTTCTTCCACGTGTCAGAATACCTCCTTGCCATCTACTTCCATGGTCGCTCCAACGTCTCCTGTTCATGTAAGTACTATTTTTCCTTTAAAACTACTATTGGGTATGGATATTTGGATTTCAAGCTAATATAAGCTGAGAATAATTGTAGTCTATGTACGCACCAAACAATGGTTAAGGACTATGCATTATGTGCATTAATTAGGACCTGGATGAATCAGTACAAGAATAGAGTTTATAGCTTTTATAGCTTCAATTACCCAAAGTACCAGTTCACTGTACCAGTACAGGCAACCAGTTATGTGGCAGTGTCAAAGTTTAAGCCTTTGTATGTCAGCATCAAAAATATCCACAAAAAAAGAAAACCCCTCTAACCTGTACCAACACTGGTATCGTAACCTATATGTCAGAACAGCTATCATTGACACATATCAGATATAGCCTGTTTGGCAATATCTACTAGCACCAACATGGTAAGAATAATTATGTTTCTTTTATTTTAGCCAGCTATTAAAAAAGACATTTTCTTTCCTTGTATTTCAAATATACTAAAACCTGCACTAAAGACGGTCAGAATTGCATTTTTGAAAATTTTGAAAGCTAATTGAATTATAAAACTACTACTATGACATGTTGTTTAAATGTTCCCGGCATTTGCCCTTGGGGAACCAGACCTCTTGTGCATATGGGCAGAGTAAAAATAAGTGATCAGTATATGCATCCGGGCATAATGACATTGAATACTTCCTGGCCATCCAATTTTGCACCATTCACATGCAAATTTCAAGTTTATGAGGCATTTGCAATTCCCACCAGTTTTTTTTTTTTTTTTTTTTTTTTTTTTTTTTTTTTTTTCCATTTTTGAACCCCCAAATGTTAAAATCTTATAATGGATTGTATAGTGATTTCCCATTAGTCTCTCATCTACATATCAATTATTTCCCCATCTGTCAAAGTATAGTTTTGTATTGAAATCAGCCTTTTGCGCTAATCTTTACTGAGAATCCAATTAATCTGCTTAGAAAATGCACGAGTGCTTTAATTTGGCATCATTCAGTCGGCACACATTTACCCAGCCATCTATCTTTACAGATGACTGTGGAGCCATTCCATTCATCATAAAAGCTACTCATTTCACCATGTTATTGCAACTTTAAAACCAAAGTGAAGATGCTTCATTATGTTGTTTGTGTTGAGAATATTCAATTTTGCATCCATTTTTCATAGTCTTCTGATAAGTTTCAATTAGTTCGAGTCTAGTCTTCTGATAATTTTCAATTAGCTTGTGTTAAGCCTTTCTCTTTTCACAATACACTTTAGTTATACCACAAGCTCAAAAGTTTGGACTACAGCTTGAGTTTGTCTCAGCAGGCAATGACTTGTGAGCTTGCAAATTTCTATGTTCTTTTAACAAATTTTTTCTTCAATTTATGATATTTTCTGAAGCGTAATGTGTAGATGTGGTAATGTGGAGGGTCAGGTCAGTTAGGTTCAGTTTGATTTTGAAGAATTCTTGGGTCACTGGTCTGGTCAGGCTGGTTTCAGGTTGTTCAGCTTGTTATCAATTTGGGTCTCAGGTCAGGTTGGCCTGAGTCAGTTGGACTTTCTAAAATTTTAAATCTTGGCCGGTTTGAGCTACTCACTTACTGCTTAAATAGAAGTATAATACATAAGATATTACAGTTAATTAAATATCATAATCATGTTGCTACCATTTAATGGTTGTATCAGTATAGAGATAAATAGTCAAGGAGTTGTACCATAAATCAGCAAGTTTTTCTTTGATGTTGATGCAGCTTTGTTGATAAGCAAGCACTATGTTATAGCTATGGGCTTTGCACTGGTCGAATATATAGTGGAAATAGCTCTCATCCCACAATGGAAGGAGAATTGGTTCCTTTCTAATTGTGGCCTTGTAATGATACTTGTTGGAGAAGTAATTCGAAAGGTCGCAATTGTAACAGCCGGACATGCATTTACTCACATGATCAGAATATATTATGAAGAACACCACGAGCTAATTACACATGGAATTTATAGGTACAAAATTGTGGTAATTTTCACTTCGGTGTTCTTGTACCTTGCCTGATATCTGTAGTTGATAGGTCGAACATACAAGGTTTCATACATTACCAGTCAAGGAATTTATATGTATGATTTGTTCCACTACTGACTTTTAAAACAACCAGTCAAGATCAATAATGGTGCTTTTTCTTATGTACCATCAGGTTGGATTATTCTTTTGATATGATATGGTGTAATTGTATGTGCTTCAGCATTTAAATATGTTCCCGCTAGTTACAATGATATCAGTACTGGTACCATTAGAAGAGCCATTACCTGAAGTATAAAAATCCAACTAATCACATTTTTCAAAGTACATACTTGCACTCACCAAATAAATTAATGACAGCATGCTAATAATTGTTTTTGACAGTATAATGAGGCATCCTAGTTACTGTGGATTCTTTATATGGGCAATTGGGACTCAGGTCATGCTCCGCAATCCAATTTCTTTAATTGCTTTTGTGTTAGTTCTGTGGCGCTTCTTCTTCAGACGAATACCGTATCCTATGATTACTTAATAGTATATGTCATAAAATTACAGTTATAATGTACTGAGATCAGAATATATTACCTGCTTATCTTTTGTATACAATGTTGAACTTTTATGGGTATCAACAATTTCTTCCCATATCATTTTGTACCAGCACTGGAACTGGCAGCTACGGCATGCCTTGAATCAATAGAAAGGAGCTATAAAAAGCCAAAATACAAAAAATGAAATAGGCATGAAAGCTTTAAAAAAAAAAAAGCTTAGACAAAGGATAGTAAAAGAGCTAGATTATAGAACGCACTCAAACTAACAATACTCAGAATGGATTATGTAGAAGTTCTGGTACAGCATCAATTTTATGATTCAGTACATTGTTTCAGTCAATCTTTAACATACAACAGATATGAGGAGTTTTTCTTGAGGCAGTTTTTTGGCCCTCACTACATAGAATATGCAAGAAAAGTGCCTTCTGGTCTTCCTTTCATCAGATGAAGCAAACCCTAAATTGTTAGATAAGTTGCTTCTGTGTTATCCTTCAAATCTTATATTTGTAATTTGGCTTTATTTTAGTCAGCTCCTGATATTTTTTTAATTAGTGAGAAAACCTGGTTTTTCTGTATATTTTGTTCCAGTGGACCCCAAGAACATAGTAATGTGTTATGTAAAAACTGATGTGTCCCTCGTAATTTTAACAATGGAGGGGCCAAAAGTTAATTTGCTGTAAGTTGCACTGTATGATATGTTCTGGTTCAGCCTCTTTGAGAGATTTTTTTTTTGGATATACTAGAGCCTCTTTGAGAGTTGTGCAATGCAAACTTTATTCCAAGTTTAAATGAGGCAAAGTACAACTACTTAAGAGGCTTACACATTCTTTGGATAGCTAAATTTTTTCATGTTTTGGTTTTGACTCCTTTAACAGTTTTGGTAGGATTTTTGTACTGCAGCAATGGATAACGAGTTTTGTACTGTTTTTAGTACTTGCAACCAGTATTTGATCGTATTGTTTACGTTGACAATGGAATGGATAAAATGAGTATCTCAATTGCAGTGCTTTAGGTTCTTTTTATTAGTTGAATGAGACAAAAATTATATGGTTTGGAATAAAATTGATGAGCTCTTAGTTATTTAATTATTTTTTTCTTTATTTTTATAATGTTTGATGTGTTATTGTCAAGTACTGTTTCAAGAGGACAAGAATAGCGGTGTCAATGAAACCCATTAAGACAGGTACCGTATTCGATAAGATGGTTGTGGATAAGGATTATTTAAGGTTGCATATAGGGTGTGTAGCTATTTTGCACATGTTTTACCTATGGAAATTAATAAATACAAAGTTAAGTTATGTATAATATTTGTAATCATTCATTTAATTAAGGTAATACTTATAGTTTACCGATATTAATTTATAGAACATATCATGTAGTTTTTGT
Source organism: Rhynchospora breviuscula (assembly GCA_027562975.1). NCBI lineage: Eukaryota > Viridiplantae > Streptophyta > Magnoliopsida > Poales > Cyperaceae > Rhynchospora > Rhynchospora breviuscula. Next base: position 32,987,718 of record CM050399.1, read on the forward strand.
TTTTTAGAAAATTTTATTTTTTGTTTAAATTCGGACAATGGAAATTTTGTTTAAATATTTCATACGATATTTACACGCAGCGGTACTCCGGCGATAGCTGATTTTTGTACAAAGAAAGCATTCAGCGAGTAGTCTTCAAGTCCCTTCTTATCTTATTTTCTCTAAAATAGACTTTGAATCCGGACAATACTTTTTTTCTTTTTGTAGGAATTTAATACAATACCATCGCTTTTCATTTTTTTTCTGCCCAGTTGGAGCAGGTCCCACCTGTAAGGGTGATGCTGATGCAGCCATTGCCCTCGGGTGGGCCTAGAAATAAACTTATCAGGATGTTAATTTGTTCCTATCTTTCCTCCAAAAAAAAAAAAAAAAAAAAAGAAAAGAAAAGTTCCTATCGGACGGAGCTACAGATGGATACCTTTTCCAATTAAAAGATTCTCCAATTGAATTATTGTCGAGAAAAAAAATATATATACTAAAAAATCTGAATATTAGCAAGAGCACTGTCAGGAGTTGAGCTTCTATAAGCAATGTTTTAAAAACAGAATGGAGCATTGGAGCAGTACAGCAGTAGAGCATTCATTTTGGCTATGTTTGGCAAACCCACGAACTAGTCTAGTTCGTGCGCAACCAAACATGAGCCGAACTAGAACAAGATCTAGTTCGCCTCCTTGTTCTAGTTCTACCAAAACCATAGAATTAGAACTAGAACTAGAACAAGTCTTGTTCTAGTTCGCCCATTTGCCAAACATATCCAAAGGTGTGATAGGGTCAGCTGATTAAGATAAAACAACCTTCGAAGTTCTAGTTCAACCTTCGAAGTAGTGACCCATTAAAGATGTGATTTTATATTTAGTTTTTTCAACAAATTATTTTTACCTAGCCGGTAAAATCCTGGGTGTGTTACGTCATCTTAAAAAATATTTACAAATGCTAATTACGTATAAATTTAAATTTGCGCATAATGGATTAACACTGACAATTGACACACTTGACCTGGCGTTGGTCAGGATGGGCACGTGGCACCGTATGATTGATGGCTGAAAAAAGTACCCCTTTTTTTAATTGAAATTCCCAAATCATCCATAGCTAAGCAAGCATTCAAATTTGTAACATACTAATGGTACTTTCGGCTATTAACTGAAGAAAGATTTTGGTTGAAAGAAAAATAATATCCGTGCATGTTTACTAATGCAGAACTTCAGGAGGCTTCTTGTCATTTCTGTGCTGTGCTTATATAAATTTTCATACTAAGAAATTCCAATCGGTGTAATTCCCAGTCTCACCTGTCATGGCCTGGTGGGTGAAATGTATAACATCATAGCAACAGAAATGACCAGAAATGGTAAAATGTGCAAGATAAAATTAATAGAAATATTTTTTCCTGTTTTCTAGAATAACTGCTTGATGTACAGATCATAACGAAAAATTAAAGAAAGAAGAAACGAAAGATGTATTCTAACATATTCTTTGGTTTCTAAATGTCGAAGTACAAAAGTATGTCTGTGTACAAAAGATTGAGAAATTACGAAAAATGATCCCACATTTTTTTTTTTTTTACAAATTTAGGACGAGGGAGAGGCCAAAGCTTTGCAAATGGGGCACCAATTTTTCAGCCGGAGCCATTGATGTATACAATTTACATGGTAGAAATGTTTGCATAACATCTTCCCCACCTCTTCTCCAAAATTATACTCCTCCTGACATATAAAAAAAATAAAATAAACATAGAAAATTATATCACCAATATAACAGAATTCAGAAATGGCAGTGGTTGTTAATAAAATATTGGACTAATTAAAAAGTTCAGAAATTCCAAATATCATGGACAAAATAATACAAAAGTAACATAGCCCCGTTTCTTGGAGTTTACTAAAATACTTCAACTTTAAGAAAATTTGTACAGTGTTGAAATCACAACTACATAGGCTACAATTCATCAATATTCGCCAAAAGGGACCAATGATTTGTATATGAAAACTAAGCACTACTGTGTGTTAGAAAACATAAAAGGATATCGCCTTCAAATTTTGAAATCATTAAAAACTCAGATTGGGTCAAGAAAAATATTCTAATTCAATTGACTTCACCATTTTTCTGTCTTGCTTTTTTCTAGAATAGCGATCAAATGAATAGTTTGATTGAGATTATTGAAATTATCAGTGACTTGTAGCAAAGGTGTTTTCTCGCTAGTAGTTCCTTTCCCTGCCTTCCACAGAAAGAGGTGTTTTCTTGCAAATACCATATAAAATCAAATATGTTTCAGTAAAAAAGAATGGCAATAGATGTCATCTGCAATCCTATAAAAAAACATAGGGATACCTGACAAATGATGCACTTGATATCACCTTCTTCTTTTGTGCCTACCAAGTTCAACTGTGAATTTGTTTGTGCATAGAGGCTTCTCTCCAGACATTCTGACAAGGCAGCTTCTGACAAGCCAGTATTTACTGTACCAATTCTCTCACAAAAGGCTACTAACTCCTGTAAATCCAAGTGAGGAATAAATTGTAAATAACTGCAAGAACTTTAAAAAATACATACTAATGGAAAGCATAGGCAATTAGGCATTGTGAATGATATTCAACAATTGTCTCCAAGGCTCTACCAATAGTTAAATAATGACTGTCTGGTACAACAGGACTGATACATACAGAAACAATTGCAGAAGCCAATTAAAAATAGTAAGCTAACAAGAACAGTGCAGCTAGATCCAAATGTGAATTCAATAAATTCATGGAAATCTTTTGTGATCCACATGAATAAGTCGCCAGATTCATTTTAACAATCCACCTGAAAAGCCCTTAAAGTGGATTCTGATAGGGTCAGCTGATTAAGGACGTCCATCAAGTTCTAAATGATTGGTAAAACTTTTACCGTAAAAGAGTAATTAAATAAAAAACTAAATGAAAATGAAGAAGAAACCTCATATGACATGTCATCAATATCCATTCTCATCTCTCTGTGATGATCAGGCCAGCTTCGATCATCGAGAAAAGAACTTGTTTCCTGCTCTAAGAATCTCTGAAATTACGGAAGTACCCATCAATACTGCTTTCAATTTACAAATACACAAGTTGCAGCCTTTTTACCAAGGAGTTTACCAATTTCTCTACCAGGAATTACAATGGTTAGTGTGCAGACTGAAACAATTCGTAACATAGTACACAAGTACATGAATAAATAGATAGATTCCTGACTTATACAGAATTTAACGAGCAAGAGAATAAAATCAGAAAAAAAAATAAAGACATACCTCTGAGGTATCATCTATGTTAAAATTCCAGTATGCAATATCATCTTCAGTACTTGTATGCGACACATTGACACCCCTCTCCTCATAATAGGGTGCTACTCTTCTCTCATTAGGACGACGAAACAGGTTTCCATGCAAATGGCCGTTTCTCTCCTGGCGAGATAAAATTCCATCACCATTTCCTACTAATCTCTCCTCTTGCCTTTTTATTACTGTACTACTGCTACTGCTACTATCAGTACCTCTGGAATTTCCATTTCTACCCCTCAGAGATCCCTGAATTTGTGAAACAGTCTTTGTTATGCTGCTAACTCTTTTGTTTATCCGAGATGCCAAATTTACATTTTTGCCCCTTGTTTCAGCATGGGAGGTAGAATTTGTTCTTTTAGAAGGCTCTGCATTGCGCTTCTGAGAAGATTGTATATGCACTTGCTTGCACTTTTTAGGATGATCTTGGTTACGCTTGTTGCTGTGGCTAGAGTTTTCTTTTTCATCTCGAAAAACAAGAATTGAGCCAGCTCTTGTCAGAATTAGACCACCAACAGTTCTTCTCCCCATGTGTTCTTCCATGCTTCAATTTCAAAACTTATTGAAGAAATTTTGAAGTTTTTAAAGTTCCGATTGTTAATTAGTGACAATAGTCAATCCTGCATGTTAGAAAGAAGGAAATCAGAATTCTGGTTTTGCTAATTTCAATTAAAGTAGGATTTACTTAACAGTTACTCATAAGAAAACAAAACAAATTGAAATAAATGAAACAAGGAAATGCTACTGAAACTTAGGCAACTTAAAGGCCATAAATTAGGAGTTGTTAGGTTTTGCAGACTTCATTCTTATTCTCTCTCCAATTTCAAATTCCTAGTCCAGTTTTAGAGACTAAAAAATACCAACAGCTTATATACAAATACCAACCATTTGCAAGGCACATATCATCAATTTCTTACAAAACTAGTTTGCCATAATTGAATTTCAAGTTGGCTTGTTTCAAAGTTTGTACAACTTATTTCCGTTTCATTTAATCCCTTTCTCATTATTCCCTACCGTAGCAAAAAGCATTTTAAAAGCAACCCTTACCTACAACAAGCTAGAACCTTAAAAAGACATCTATACCATTGATAGAAAGGTGGAGGCCCACAAATCGAACTGAAACCTAAAATTTCAAACTTCAGATTGAATTTAATAAAGGATACAATTACCTAATACTAACAATAATTATTACCAATCACAATCAATTTAATAGCCTAACCAAAACAGAAAAGAAGGAAGAGGACTCTTATTAATTTAACCTACTAGATAAGGGGAGAAACGTATAGATTACAAAAGAATTCCTGTTCTGTTGTAAAAGAAAATGAAAATCAACTTTAATAATACAAAATATTATCAACTAAAATAATACAAAATTATCAAACTCAAGCTCCTAATAATACAAAATATTATCGACTAAAAACAAGAAATATTATCAAACTCAATCTCCTAATAATTAATAAAAAAATTTCTCAACTAAAATATTTTTTTATAAACAACTAAAATCAAGCTTACAACAAATTTAATTAATATTGTACATGTAACAAAGTAAAATATATATATAATTACCTAATAACTTTAAACTATTTTAGTATTGTTATCATGTTATCAAACTTCGGTCTGATTCAAGAAATAACTTTCATAAGAAAATACAGAGCATGATGCAAAAACATTTAACAAGGATCCGAAATGTTTTTCAGTCTCGTACAAAAATATCAACAAATTAAAGCCAAACAGAATCCAACAGAATTCGTAATTTCTTCTTCATACTTAGAAAAAGTCAATAAACATACAAAAGATTCAACAGAAATTAATCTCCTTAAATAATAAAAAAAAAAGAAAACCCATCTAAACCAATCCAAAATATCCAAAATACATAACATAAGTACGTAATACTCCGATAAAAGGAAAAGAAAAAACTATATCTAGATTAAAATGGCAAAAATGATGCCCGAACCAAAGAAGATACCTTTTGCAAATCATCCCAAGCCCAAAAGTTTATCATCATCAAAATTTAGAGATGAACTTGATAACGAAACAAAGTCAAACAGGGAGAAAGAACCTGTACCTTTGCTCAAAAACTAATCAACCTTCCTCCGTCTGTGCATTCAAAAGCCCACACGCAAAGCTAAATGAAATAGGAGATTACACGCAAGCACAACTCCAAGCTTCAAATTGGGATCGGAAATCGACAAAAAACCGAACTATTAGGTGGTTTCTGTTAATTGAAGATTTGGGTTGGGAAAAGAGGAGAGCAGGGACGAGGATTGGAGGCTTGTTTTGGCAACTTCGCTTCTTGTTCCATCAAAGGAGAAAAAGAATTGGTGGCGTCTGGTTTATATACGGCGACTTAATTTCCTTACTTATTTTGGCAGAGAGGTGTTGAGATATTCCTTGCATGCACCTGGTTTATATTTAAGTTAAACCGGATGTTGAGTTTATGTTTTTTCTAGCAAGTTGGTTCGGATTCTTATCTATTTTCAATTTAAATCATCATGTCTACGATCCATGTTTGTTTACCAAAAAAAAAAATTATAATATTAATGAAATTGAATCATTATTTGAGCGTTTGACTCTTTGAAGCTAGTTTACGAATAACGGGTGGCAAAAAAAATGTATACAATTAAATTACAAAGTGGAATACTATAAAATTATAAATACTCGATCATAATTTATTTATTAATATATATTAATTTGTCTCGTGCGGAAGGCATATCCTAATTATAGGACAATGCAAAGTTCCATAAGATTTATCACAGAAATATATTGTTGATTGGTTAAATACTTAATAAATTTAGAGATTATAACAAATATAGTAGTAATTATTCTTTCTTTTTTTGTGCAACACAGTTTAATTCGATTAAAGGCATTATTTTATTTTGCTTAAAGCTATTAGCAAATAGGTGGAATTTTTACTCTTTCAACCTTCTATTTTTTTCCAATAACGAACAAATATCTGGCTCTCTTTGATTTATATGTCGACTCCGTCATGTCAAATATTGAGAAAAAAAAAGAAGCTTAAATCCAATATTAATTAGTGAATAAAATAAAGTTTAGTCAAAACTTGTCTAACTATTCAACTACTAAAAATAAAATGTCTAATTCTTATTCATTAAAAAACTAGATAAACTTTCTAAAAATAAAAATCTCATCATGTGTTAGCAAAGTGATGACCAAAACTTATATAGTATCTAAATCATATACTAAATCCAAATTCAATAAAAGAGGCAAAATTATTTTTTCACTTAGTCCGAAAATAACGTTACGATATATATTCATTATACTATTAAAATATTTTGTGGCAGAAACTATAGCAGCTAAAGTAAATGTTATAGAACTCAAAATCTTACAAAGTTTCTGTTTGTCAAATAAAATAGAATGAATGATCTTATAGAATTTCCAACATTATTTTATTTTTTTCAAAAGCTTATCATTATTATTTATTTATCACCTTTCATATTAGGATAGACTTTGAAGAAAATACGGAAAAAATGCTTGAATAAAAAATATTTTTATTTAAATTATGAAGAAGATGAAAAAGAAATATATATAGAATAATTATACTGCAAAATCAACTTTTTCATATCTAGTTTTACCATTTAAAAGAAATATTTTGTTATTAATAATTTTATATGTTTCATACTTTACCCTTTAAGCTCATCTGAGACAGAAAGCAAGAAGGGTGTCACAAAATAGTAATACCATCAAAACCTCTGCTGTTTCATTTAGGTATTTGTACTCCAGGTGTAGTCACGTTGTACCGTTCAAAGGCTCGAGTACTGAGAGGTATTCGTCTCTTTGGATGGGCGATAGAATAAACAAAGGGCCCACAGGATTAAAACAAAGCCGTTGGATGAGGCGCGAAGAGGTTTGATCTGACGGGAGTGATGAATTCTAGACCGCTTCCACTAAACCGTCCCCCTAATAAGGGGATCTTTATCCATAATTTTAATTTCTCTTTAAATAGGGGAGAGAAAAAGAGAATAAACAAGAAAAGAGGCGACCACTATCTATTTGACAACGAGAGCAGGTATCATTTGTCTCCAGTTTTATATGAAACGGAGTGAGTGGGACGGTGGGTCTATGTTAGAATATTTCTGTGGTGGGGTAAATTTCAACACCTAGAATATTAAAAAAAAAATTAAAATTGCAACACCTAGGTTTTGACAAGTAGGAAAATTAATAAAATAATCACATGGTAAACATGTCTAGTGACACTTTTGTTCTTTCTACTACATTCAATTGACAAGTAATTTTTATTTTTTTAAATCACCACAATTGTTTCATGAGTACGTATCTGTAGAATTCTAACAAGTCAATAAGGAATTTGGAATCATAGGAACTTATTTCTTTGTTTTTGGAAAAACTACGGTTCTGCTTACATGGTTATCAACAACCATACATGCTTCAGGTAATCCTTCAAGGACGATAATTTTCTTTCAGGTAAAAAATAATATTTCCAATACTGTGTATTATTACAGTCTCGTTATAACATGAGTTTTCTGCATGTTGAGCTATTAATATTAGGCAACACGGAGAATACATATACAATTGCCACAGAAAACCAGGCCATTGATGATCAATAGGAGTATAGGTTTAGAATTAGATTTTTTTTATTGCATCCAAAGGGGTTGTATGTAATCTTTGGACTGCCATAGGCACGTTTAAGCAAACATGAAGAAAACAAATAAATTTGTTCATATGGGTCCCTCTGGAATAGTGGAATTCTGGTCAAAATATCACACTTTGCATATCATTAGATTCTTAATTAGACGAAAAGGCTCGGTAAAACTCTGATTATTATAATGTAGTTGATGTAATTGCTATGTTCCTACTATTAATTTGTCAGAGTGTGACCCTAAGTTTGTTCGTATGGCATGTAAGAAACGTGCAACAAGGTATTTTATACTTCACTGTACTTAAATAGTTAATACATGGTCAACTTTTCTAATCTCGAGAAATATGAAAGAATATAGCTCGGAAAGTCACTTATGTTTAGCATTTTTTCCCCTGTTTTTCATGAATACAGAGCAAGTATCATGCTATTCTAATTTGAAAGGTGTATTTCTTAAAAAAAAAAATGATATATTGATTAAAATTTAAAAATAACATTTTTACTATATGTATGAAACAAAACAAAACAATAATTTAAAAGATTATGTATTGTACAACAATTATATATATATATTTTTTTTTCTTTATGTAGATCTTATTGACGGGTCCTAAATTCAAATTTTGAAACTTGAAAATCGGACTAATAGCGTAATCTTTGTAAAGCATCTTAACACATTGAATATATTAGAAATTAAAGAATGCCATCCATTAATGTTCCTTTTGTTTTAAATTTAATATGAAAATAAGTAAAATACAAAATTTCTCACTTTCTCTTTTAAACAAGCGACACAAATAAATACAATTTTGTTTTTCTTGGACCAAACAAACATACCACACACAATTATCCACAGACTTAACCATATACAATCAGAAATTTAGACAGTTAAGTAGTTAACAGTTGTGTTGAACAATATTTCGGACCTGATATACGACCAGCAGTTTTTTTTTTCTTTTTGATCCAACAAAAAAAAAGTAGGTGTAAGATTTAGGTGGTACTAACGTGGCCATGAAAATTTTGGTCTATGAGAGTAGGTCAAATATGGTGCCTTTGAGTGTGCTGAATGTCAAAATCTCTCATTAAATGATCGATATGTAAGACTAGCTAGCACATCAGAAAATGATGTTCCTTTGAGGCCACACACATTCTTTTCGTCGTCAAAATTAAAATGATAACATAATATTTTATTTTCTCTCTGAAACCACAAACTTACTTTTCTACCATCCCGTGCTGGGCTCTGTTTATGTGGCACTGATTTCATGCCCTTTCTTTTCTTTTTTTAAAAAAATTGCCACACACTTGGATTTATATGATAGTGTCAATGTATGAGTTTATCTGGTTTGTCGTTTTTAATTTGCTTGATGTAATTATGTTATGGTTTATTGCTTTCAACGTCCACCAAATTTTTTGGATAGACACAAAAATAAAATATTATTTTAAAAAGAATACGATAGTGTTCAAACTTCAAAGAAATGAAATCTGGTGCCGCGCAGGACGGTGCAGCGCATCTATCACAATCGTCTGATTTAATCTCAATGGTAAAGGGAGCCTCGTACATAATACCAGATTGATAGGCCCGAAAAAATTTAACCGTCCAGATCAAATCGAACGGTTGGAATGGGTGCGCTGCACCGTTCAGCACGGCACCAGATAAGGATTCAGTGTTCAAAGGGTTCGGTTATTTTGATTCTTTGTGAACGAATCTGATTCTTTGAGGCAGGTATACTGAATAAGCAACACCGGGTGCTGTTGTCTTGAAATCTAAAGTTCTCACAACTTTTGTTAGTCAACCACTAGAATTTCACATCTCCAAACATGGACGAACAAAATAACAAATCTTTAGTGGAAATGTAAAAGACTAAATTACCATCCAAAATTAGATAATTTCACAACAAATTAATACGACATATCATGAAGTGTTGTTAGCTCAGCGAAAGTGAAATATTAGATTTATATATGTAACTTGTTGTGCTGATTGGGTATGAAAACATGAAAGAAAGTTACAACTCCTACAAGCATTATATTTTGGTTGATGGCATTAAAGTGCGCATACATGTATACATCAATATAAATTAACTTTACTAGTATTTTTTTTTTGTGAGACATACCCACAAATGATAGCTCCATATGCCGAGTAAGGTACTTGTCCACGTAATTGAGGATATAAATTAGAGAATTCACCAATCATCATAATAGAGACTTTTAATTAATATATTAATTTATAGGTAAAGGAAAGCCTAATTATCAAGGGGGTAATTATCTATACATGTCTTTTGGCCTTTCATAGGCATCATAGTGTGCTGCCACTTGCCTCCACTTTCTACATACATCTTCATACCTGGCACCTTCTCTCTTTTTCTACTTTATTATTTTTTTAAAACTAGTAATTGCAAATAGCTGTCCAGACGAAATTTGTGCCGAAATATTTTTCCGTGTCTCTCTGCTCTCCTTGTAATGATGGGTGATAACTGATAACATAGCCTTCTGACCAAATGTGAACTTTATGATCATACTTTTCTCTGTTAACCTATTTTTTTTAATATATATACAAATTGAGTTTACACTTCTGAACGGTTTGCAGCAGAAATGTATCCTCATAATTATAGTGCCGGACTTGGTGTCCCCTCCAATTTTAAATTTATTCTCTGAAAATTTTCTTCCTATTTTTGTTAAAAAATGACTGAACCATCAACTTCAAATAATGAAAAAATAGTTCTTTTCATACAACATAAGTTAAAAAATAAAAATAAAAGAACCAGGACTAAAACACTACAGCCTTAGCTCCACTTTAATTAGATATAGTCTTGACTGTGTAAACAATGAGATCAGAACAAGGAGTTTTGCCAAAAAGAACATTACTTCTCTTCCAAAAATATTAAAATAATATAAAGATGATCAAAGTAAATGCCGCACTCTTGAAACCGCAAGTCAAAATCAGTTTTCCTCTCTCAAAACCAAAGAAACACCCCAGAAATCAGCCGCTAGAAAAAGTAATGCTCTGCCTCTCTTTTTTTTTTTTCCACAGGAATAGGAACATGCAGCATTATAATATGATTAATATCAAATTTCTGTTTCGGTTTTCTAATAGAAATTATCGTATTATGGAATTAATGGAATTAGTACTCCTACTAGTTTTGAAGATGGGAATGTTAAGTTAGTGATTTGATACACTAAACAGAGTAATGATTTATTAGTAGGGTTCAAGTTAAATAGAGTGATGATCTATTTTAAAAAAATTCAGGGTTCAATTTAATTTGAATCGATCTTGAACCGGAAAACAATTAAATAGTGAGAAAATTTATAACTTCAAAAATTCTAGCCGTGTAGCATAGGAATTAAATGGCTAACTTGTGAAATCTCTTTTGGATTACTGATCAAGGTCCGGTATTGCAGTGGAAACATCCAAAAAAAAAAAAAAATGAATAGTAAGGACTGGATCCTTATCTTCTTTCTAAAATTTTTTAAATAATATGTGTTAATTAAATTTGTTATGATGTCAGTTAGAATTACACATTGAAATTGTATAATTAATTTGATAGTGAAAAAAATAGATCTTTAAAATTGACAAAATGTTTTTTTTAAACAAAATATAAAGATGCATATGTAACCCAAAGCATTTATAATTGAAAGTCACTTCAAGTACAAAAGTATGGTGTACAAATCCGTAAGATCGCCACGAAAGACACTTTATTCAATAATTAAATATCCTTAAAGGACATTTTTAAAAAATTTGAACTATGATGGCTGAAACATCAAAAAGTAACAAGTTATATAAAATTTAACTTCTTCCCTAAAAACAAAGGGGAGTAAAGTACTTGAAAAGAGGGGACAGAGAAGCATACTGAATTGGATTGCATTAGCTTTCTATTGTTTAAAACTTTCAATGCATAACTACATAAAAGAAAAATATAACAATACCTTTGACGTGTTATTTATTCTTGCTTGTCCCTATTGTCAAATTCTCTCTCTTAGGACAAAATAAAATTTTAAAAAGAAGTTGTTGAAAGTTAGAGGGGTTCCTCAAATGGAAAGCTTATATTTGTATATTGCTCATTGGGTCAAATCTAAATGGCCTTGTATGACATTCATGACTTTGGAACGAGAATTAATTTGTTTACTATAATCATGTAATGATGGCTTAGACCCCAATTTATCTTCAAAAAAAAATCATGTAATGATTACTTTAATGTATAAATAATAAGAAAAATATTAAGATTTATCTAGTTCCTTATGATGTATCCAGAAAATCAACATTGTTTTTGAATGAAAACTTGAAGCATGAATTTCACCATAAAAATGAGCCATGTAAATTTTAACTACAAATAGACTACTTTAATACCATTGCCACTTTGATTCATGATGTTGCATCTTACTTGTAAAGCAATTGGTTGCTCCAAATACAGTAGATAGAGATAGTTGGTAAATGGTAAAGAACATTAATATGTAATGATTTCTCGATAAATCCTTACTGTACTAAATTGCAAGCAAAATAACTTAGCACCAATACTTTGTGTACATGTACACATGTTGCATCAATCATTCTTGCTCCATCAAATTTCCTTTGGCTATTTTGTCTTTTCATTTTTGTTTGTGCTAGAAACGATTGTAGTTGAAAATAAGGGTTCTTCAATGTAGTTCGATAGCAGTCCTTTTTCATTCATATTCTTTAATGGAGATAACTTCGACGGAGATACGTCGTAGTACCTTTCGTTGTTGATTAATTGTTGCGTGCCGTCTATTTCTATATTATCGATTTATGTTGAATCAAATAATCATTTTTATTAATGTTATAGACTGATGACTGTCAATCATGAGATAAATAAATAACTATAAAAATTTCCCAACAATAAAAAGAAGATAGTAAAGTTCGTAAAAATACAAACTACACTTCTTTAGTAAGAATTATTTATCTTTCTTTCGAAATAATTTATAATACCTACATATTCTACCGCCAAAAGTAATATCGGTTTGGGCATTTTTCAAACAGTTATTATAAGTGTCATAACTTGATTTACCATCGCGCGCCATCGCTGAACAGAGGGGGCTCCATCGCGTGAGCTCGCGTGTCGCTAGCGCTAAAGCATCTTTCCTGTCTTATTTATACGTAATAAACTGAATATTTATACTTAATAAACTGCACATATATATTTAGCAAACTGAACATTTATACTTACTAAATTGAAAATTTTTTAGACAAAGGAGAGGAACGCACTAGGGGCAGAGTCGGAAAATTTTTTAGTTGAACCGGACCGGTTCATGATCCCTTCTATTTTTTTCATGTATTTTTGTCTGGTTCGTGACCTCTTATGTTTCCATGCATACCTATTAAAAAACTGAAAATTAATACTTACTAAACTGAACATTTTTACTTATAACATTTATATTTTTTATTACAACTAACTGAACATTTATACTTAATTAACAGAATATTTATACTTACCCAACTGAACATTTAGCTAAGAAATAAAAAAAAAACAAAATAAACATATTGAACACGGTGAACAATTATAAAAAAAAAAAGTGAACACTTTATAACAACAGAATGAACAAAAAAACAGACACTAGATGAGGGGACCATCGAGAGAACATTGCTCAGCGATGACGCAATGACATTTCTTCCGATAACATTAATCAATTTCCTTTTTCAAACTAAAACAAATGTTGAAAGCTTTTTCGCTAAACTATTTAGGCTGTCCGACTAAATAACTAGGTGTGCCTATCTTACAGGCCATGAAAGGTACTAGCCCAAATGTACACGGAATACCTACCTCACATTGCACAAAACATGCTAACATTCAAATGAAAGGAAGTTCAAAAGTAGTAAAAATTAAGTACACAGAAGATAAAAGTGGAATCTGATAAAATAACCCAATATATATATATTTGAATAGCTAAAACCCTAGATTAACTGAAACATAAAATTCTGCAATTACAATAGCTTATTTTAAATTATTCCAGTAGGTGAATTTCAGTTAGATTATTAGTCACTTTCGAAATTTACTGTCACAATCTCAATCGAATTCACCATTAAAGTTTCTATTGAGAAAATAGTTACAGTAAAAAATTTCAATGTTACCAATTATCATAACATTTATTTTGAATAAAATTCCAAAAAGTAAAAATCACTGAAAGTCCCACTACATCCTATTTAGAATATTTCTTTTACGAACGATGCGTAGAGTAAAAAGATGGTTATTATTAATAAAATTTATGCATCTACATAGCACTCTTTACTTATTCTTGATGTCAAATAGTTTAGCTAGGCTTGTTGTCCATTCTCTAATTTAAACATTTATATTTTGTTATTTAAAATGTTTAATTATATTGCACTTCCATATTTGTTAGTACTGTTGTCAGCTATTCATTTCAAATTCATTAACAAATTTGTACACACATATATATATATATTCATTAACAACTATTCATTCTGACATGAGTTGCGACTCACCATAGCAAAACTCTCTCTCTCTCTGTATATATATATATATATATAGAGAGAGAGAGAGAGAGAGAGAGTAAATCTATTATGAACCATAGTTCATATAAGCTTTCGTGCACCATGATCATTTTGGTCGGTGGTTTCACAAATTGTCAAATCTAATTTAACCAACCCAATCTATATATTGAAATCTCATAGGAAACAAATTTTTCCATTTTTGAAATTTTTTTACTATTTTTTTCAAATTTTTTAAAACTTATCATTTTTTGCTATAAATACACTAATTTGTAAGCCAAAAATGGCACGCATTAAAAAATTCGAAAAAGTAGTAAAAAAATTTTAAAATTTGTAAAATTTTGTTTGATATGAGATTTCAATATATAGATTGGATTGGTTAATTTAGATTTGTCAATTTACAAAATCACCGATTAAACGGTCGTGGTGCACGGCGCGCTCTATGCATCATGGTTCACAATAGATTTACTTGATGAGTGGATTTTATATGCAGATTCAGGTAGGATTTTGACTCCAAACTAAACCAATTATCTTGAGTTCAGATAGTTTAGATAGTTTAGATGAGTTTAGGTTAGTTTAATTAGGATTTTGTGTCAAGAATGAGTTACTATCATAATTTCTAATTTTATTGCAGATTCTAGACAAGAAATGACTTGGATGAATACATGAAGTTGAAGAGCTCGTTCTAAGCTTTCCAACGGTTCTTGAATCACCTCAAACGGAGTTCGTATGAAGGAGATATGCCCAAAATACTGACAGAACGCAGTGCTAATATTTTCCGGCGACCAGCTGAAAGCTCCAGCGACCAGCCAGACCTGGAACCGCCAGATTTATCAGAATTGCCTGATTTAACAGTTCTATGTTTGGACGACGGTTTCCACCGACTCAATGTGCATCCAGAGCACGTTTTCAGTTATTTTCAGCGTTTCTACACTTTCCCAATGCCTACTAAAAGACGAGTTTGACGAGTGATCAAGGGGAGACAAGGAGGGAGATCAAATCCAATGTCAAAGTTAGGGTTAGATATTGAGTTATTTGAGAGTTGAGTCTCAAGTCCAGATCGTGACAGCGCCAAGCATGTCATTTGCGACAGCAACATGACGTGTTTGATAGGAGATTTCGATACGCAAGAGCAATTGGTTGTAATCTTTCTTTATTCTCATTTTCTCCTGTGTTTGTATGATGTCTCTTAGTTGTTGATTGTTTGTTCTAGGACTATGGTTGTAAACTCGAATTCTTAGTTGTTGATTGCATGTTTATTTAGTTTATTTGATATCTTTGTATTTTATACCTTGCTTGAATTGCTTTAATTGATTATGCCATGATTATCTAAGTAGATTTGTTTACACCCGTTAAGTAGAGCTCGCTTAATTGCTAGGTGGTTAAGTCCAAACAAACTTAGATTATTAGGCATGATTATGATTAACATGAGGGTTGATACCGAGAGGTTAAACCAGGACTAATTAACGAGAGTTTAAGTCATTTCCAAAGGTGAGAACCAAGGAATTCGTAGGTTAGAAAGGTATAAACTTATAGAAACTAGACCACGAAACGAGAGTTGAAATCTAGGTTCTATACTAGGGAAATTGAGTTAATTAATTGGTAACCAGACCTGAAACGAGAGTTTGATCTAGGAACCTTAATTAAGCCATTATCCCTACACAATTATCAACTAAATTAAGTCAACTTGCATTCACATCGCTAATCCTAGAGGGCCGCTGAGTGAACCAGCGAGGTTGTCTGTGCTCGCCAAGTAACCAGCGACCAGTCTAATAGGTTAGCGACCTAAGTTCTTAACGGGCCGCTACGAGAGTCAGCGGACCGATGAAACTGAGACTAAGAAGAAGTGTTAGCAACCAGAAACCCTAGAATTACGTAACTTGTTGAATCTCTCTCATTAATTCTTGTTTTGACCTCAAAACTAGAATTAGGATTTAGACCCACCTTCAACCTTTCATTCACAAAAGAGTTGAACTGTCTAGTTAGTTTAGTAAAGTAAAAGACCGGTATTCCAACACCGTCCATGTGGATTCGACCCTCAAGCTGTTCTACAAACGATTAGATCGGTAGACACAAAATTTTTATTTTAAGACTTGGTTTTCCCATCGATCATTACTCTATATATAGCGGATGGATAGAATACACTCTAGTGGATCGTCTTCCGTACACCGAAGTCATTTTTGAAATTCAAAAATCAAACAGTCGATTCGAACGTTCAAGTTGTTTTTCATATTGAAAAACTCTTGGAGACCAAATTTTATATTTTTTCGAAATTTTTTGCTATATATTATGATATTTTCAAAAAACACTACAATTGGAATATTTCAGGCCCTCCAATTTGAAAATATCATAATATATAGCAACAAAATTTGGTCTCCAAGAGTTTTTCAATATGGTAAACAACTTGAACGGTTTGGATCGACTGTTTGATTTTTGGATTTTAAAAACGACTCGGGTGTACGGGGACGATCCATACATCATAGTGTATTTTATCGCTCCTCTATATATATATATATATATATATATATATATATATATATATATAGAGAGAGAGAGAGAGAGAGAGAGAGAATGTCTAACGTGCCATAGATGGCACTGAGGGTCCCGTGGCATAGAGTCATTTTTTAAGATCCAAAATTCAAATGCTCAATCCGAACCGTTCAAGTTATTCACCATATTAAAATACCCTTGGAGACCAAATTTTACATTTTTTTTTATTTTTCTGATATTTATTATGATATTTTAAAAAAACGTTATAATTGGAGTATTTCAGACCCTCTAATTTGAACATATCAAAATAAATAGCAAAAAAAAAAATGTAAAATTTGGTCTCCAATGGTATTTCAATATGGTGATCAATTTGAACGGTTTGGATTGACCGATTGAATTTCAGATCTTAAAAAAATGACTCAAAAAAGACATCTATGGCACTTTAGCCCACCTCTCTCTGTATATATATATAATTATATGTATCCATTCAGTGCAATTTTGGTTTTAAATTTTGACAACCTTGTGATATTTTTTATAATTCTTTTGAGTTTTCTTGTGCACATCAAAGCTTTTTTTTTTTAAAAAAAAAGAAGTGCTAAATTAGCTTCATCAACTTTTTTTTTTTCCCATTTTTTATCCTGTGCAAATATATATACATATTTAAGATAAATTCTGTCGTGACTAAATTTTATGACCGAACTTAAATCAGATTGTTCAAGTCCGGTTTAAAATTTATGTCCACCACTATATTTAATAGAATGTATAATTGCGTGGAGCCGTGGACGCATTGTCAATGCAGGAAATAAAATTAACGTTTATAATCGTCTTTTATTTTGTATTTTAAAGTTCAGTGTATATAAAAAAAAAATTTGTTGTATTGACTTGAGGGATCCTGTTTTCCAAATTACTCTCTTCCTTTTATTTTCTAAAAGAAGTAATGACAAATTATAATCGACAAGCGAAGTATCTCAACTTTCCGAAATTCTCATATAAAATTAACGCGTGCGGCGTCTTTTAACATTGAGTTAGGTTGATGTTTTCATGGACAGAAGAAAAGGTACTTTATAAGCAGACCAGAGACTAGAGAAGTCTCTGAAAAAGAATTTATTGATTGTTAATTGAAGCACATATAAAGTGAACCAAAAGGAAGGAAAAAAAAAAAAAAAAGCCCCATTCCTTAAACTATATACTAACTACTCGAAAATCGGCTCCGGCCAACTCCTCTCCTAAGACTGAGACTTTCTCCTACATAAACAAACTACAAAGTAGATGCAAAATATAATTAAAATATTAAAAAAAAAATTTAAGCTCAACTCTGTTGTCTATATCCCCTCTATGGCTCTATTCTGTTCTGTCACCTTCCTAGGCGCTAGCGCGCTGCAAAGCCCTCCCTCTCCCACCATCTCTTCCCAAATGAAAGCACCAATACTCCAGCAGTAATAATAATAAAATATTAAATAATAATGATTATTATTGTTGGTGCTAATAGTTCTATAATAATTATGATTAACAAATGTTAAGAGCCACAAAAGCATTATCAATAAGATATACATGAGAAAGAAACCTAACCCAATTCAGCATGCTTTGAAACCCTTAGCAGGCCTTACAGCTAGTTTTCTCATCTTCTTTGGGTATAAACTTCAGGACAGTTAGGCCTTTTGTATTTAGCTATTAGGCCCATTAAGAGGGATCCAGTTTGAGCAGGGCCATTAATTATCAGTCCTGATATGGGGCATCCCAATCTTCTGCCATCCGCGCCATCCCATCGATAATGGGCTAGGTGCAGGAATGGGCTCTGACATTAAACTGGATCAGCTACGCAATCTAGTGTTGAGGGCTGGGCGATCTAGGGGAGTATTTTTTTTTTTTTTTGTGGTAGGATTTGTTTGGGCTTAAGAGATTAAATAACCTTTGCAAAGACTAGTAGTTTCATTCTTCCATTAAAAGGTAGAAGCTCACTCAAATAGATTTGATTCTGCTGCTCGTGTTACATTCAAACAATGTGGCCTTTTGATATTTAATTTATCTTAATTTGACAATTAAACAATCAAATAAGGGAGTATATATATACATAAAGTCATAAACAGAATGAATTTAAATTAGCACTCATAATATAGTACTTATTTGTACAGCAATTAGCATTCAAATAGAAATCCACAGTCAATAAATTCAAATAGACTAAGGGAGTACTTATTTTAATCAAACAACATACAATTGAGATATAATTTTGATATTAGCCTAACAGTAATATGAACACATATAATACTAGAAACAAGATAATAATTACAGAAACATTTGTCAAAATAATTATTATCCAAACCATCTATTCAAGGTGACCATTTGTTCAAACTAAAATGTGTCATTACAACTAAGTTCAAAGCCACCATCTGGTCAAACAAAACATCAAAAAGACCATTAATCATTACAACCAAATCCAAACTCCAAAGTAAGAATCAAACATCAGATTCAAGAAGACATTCTTGCAAGGTGCAAAATTTCGGTTGCAACTGATTTGTAAGGTCTCTCAATAACTGATAAGCATCAACCAATTTGTCATCGTCAATATCAATCTGAAAAAAAGGGGAGCAAATTAATACATGTTCTTTTAAAATATATACTCCCTTTTCAAAATATTTAACCCTTGAAGTAGTAAATATATACACCTTTATGTAAATTCATTAATTAGAGGGCACATGCTTGTTAATCTAATTGTAAATTTATTGATACATACTCCTCATTCAATATATTTAAAAATATACTCCCTTGTTCAATATATTTAACCCCACATATTAGTAAGTATATACTTCCTTATGTACATTCCTTGATTAGAGGGCACATGCTTGTTAATCAATATACTCCCTTATTCTAAATATCTAAACTGATAGCAACCAGATAGCATGTGATTGAACTCTTAATAACCTTAATAGAAATTTTCTTATAGAAAATATTACTCTCTTATTCTAAATATCAGAACTGTTAGCAATCAAGTAGCATATGATTAAACTTCTCATACCTTACTAGATACTTCTCTATAGGAAATATATACTCCCTTATTGTTGAACTTCTAATAACTTTTAATAGATACTCGCTTATATTTGACTATATAATCCCTTATTCATACCTTACTTGATAACATGTTGTTGAACTTATAATAACTCAAAGATACTCTCTTATATTTCACTATATAATCCCTTATTCTAAATACATACTCCCTTATAGTTAAACATTTCATGCTTTAATATATACTCCCTTATGTAAAAGTGTATACTCACTTACGCTAAACATATATTCCTATGTATTTCAATGTACACTTTTAATAACTTTTAATATATACTCTCTTATATTTAACTATATATATAATTCCTTATTTTAAATATATACTCCCTTATATAAAGTATATACTCACTTACGCTAAATATATACTCCTATGTGTTTCAATATATACTTTTAATAATTTTTAATAGATACTCCTATATATTTAACTATATAATCCCTCATTCTAAATATAAACTCTCTTATAGTTAAACTTTTTATGTTTTAATAGATACTCCCTTATATATAAGTATATGCTCAAGTAGATGGCCTAGACCTACCAAAATTTAGAGGTTAACATCCATCCCCTATAGTTAAACATTTTCATGCTTTAATATATACTCCCTTATGTAAAAGTATATACTCACTAACGCTAAACATATATTCTTATGTGTTTCAATATATAATTTTAATAACTTTTAATATATACTCTCTTATATTTAACTATATAATCCCTTATTTAAAATATATGCTCTCTTATAGTTAAATTTTTCATGCTTTAATAGATACTCCCTTATATAAAGTATATACCCACTTAACACTAAATATATACTCCTATGTGTTTCAATATATACTTTTAATAATTTTTAATAGATACTTCTGTATATTTGACTATATACTCCCTTATTCTAAATATAAACTCACTTATAGTTAAACTTTTCATACTTTAATAGATACTCCCTTATATAAAAGTATATGTTCAGGTAGATGGCCTAGACCTACCAAAATTCAGAGGTTACCGTTCATCCCCTTCAGTATCTTATTCCAAAAACTTCCAGAAGTACCGCTCCATTTTTTTAAAATAAGAGAAGTACCGCTTCTTGTTGATCTGTTATAGATAGATTAGGATGAATGTATAGACAGCTGGGATATTTTCTTTTTTGTAAAAAAAAACAAGCAGTAGCAGAAAATAGCATCTAAAGGATGTTATTTTTCATGTCCTAGTGGACATACACAATTTCTCATTTTTGCAAAGAATACATTGCATTTTAAAGTGTGTAGGTCACAAGTTTAATATATACCTTTTTTCTGGACAATCTGAACAACATCTTCATCATGAAGAAGGTGTTGAAGGCCACAATGCGGTAATGGTGTGGATTGGTACCCCATACTAGCACATATTTCAATTTCTTCACTAACCTCCTGTGTATGTGATTGCAAAAATCTTCCACGATGCACTTTCTTCTATCTTAAGAAACACCAAAAAATGTAGAAAACATAACACATGATTGTTAACCCACACAATGAATGAAATTTGAAGCAAATGCATGACAAGGAAATGGATATTACTGTTGAAAACACGACTTGTTCACTAAAATCAGAGGAGTATTTTTTTAAAAGATACTCCTGTATATTTGACTATATACTCCCTTAAACTTTTCATGTTTTAGTAGATACTCCCTTGTATAAAAGTATATACACCCTTATAGATAAGTATATGCTCAGGTAGTGTTAGAAAGTGCTCAAATTTAATTTTTCAACTAATTTGACTTAATTAAACTCAAGCAAAGAGGATCTAGTCCAAGCATCACAACATCACAACATGAGAAGGGGTTAAGAAGGCTACCTTTCCTTGTATCGCAACAAGGAGGTCGAACCAAGACGTAGGAGTCGGTGGCGTGCTCTCCTTCACCACTAAGTCGCCGGCGGCCGCCTCGAGTCCACCAAGAAGTTTAATCACCTCATCTTTCAACTTGTGCTAGTAAGGAAGATGAGAGTAACTAATCCCCAAGGTTTTCTCTCTTCTACTTCTTTCAATTAACTAGTTTAATTAATGGAGAAGGGAGAAATCTCAACACATAAGTATTTGAGGTGGATTAAGAGCAAGAGAAGAAGAGAAAAATCTGAAATTTTTCTCTAATTTTTGTTCTAGGAGGAAGAGGGAAAGAAAAGGCTATGGTGGCTACGGTTTCTCGCTCCAAATGACCTCCTTTTATAGACCAACCACTCCACAAATTTTAGGGACCTTTTTATCCCTATTAGGGCAGCCACTATATGGGCTATCAAGACTATTTTGTGGTGTATTAAATTACCACTAATTCAATTAATTAATGGACCTTTCTCTTGCACTCAAATCGGACCTTTAATTTACTAATTAAATAAAAGTCCATAAGCTTTATTTAATTCCTATAATTAAATTGTGTTGAACAAAATTAATTATTAACTTATTAATAATTATTTTGAGATTAGCTAATGCATTAAAATATTTCTATATGATCCCTTTGACTTAATTAATTATAACGGTTCGCAACGGTATATATAATTAATTAATCAACTTATCATATTTTCGCAATACACTGCTGCGAATAAATAAATAATGCACTGTGTGATTAAAGTCCTATTTGTGTGACCCTTTGAGGATTTATGCTATGTTGGCCATGGAATTAAATCGCTATTTAATTCTAATAATCATAAGCGGCATCTAGCAACACGTTATGATTTCCAATTCGCATAAATAATGTACTGCTACAATATCTCAATCGTGCATAAGAAATAAAAATATTTCCTTGTCTGATTCTTATGTCACATGATATCATCGTATAATCCAAGATAGGAATGTGTCATTCTTGCAGATTATACGTTTCTTGATCTAAAGATAATTGTATCAAGTTGCTAGCAAACAATCTATCTCCATCAAGGAGCCCAAACAGATATCATCGCTCACTAAATAAATTAATGAGGGACATACGATTTTCTTGATAAACAACTTTTTCCCGCACAATTCAAGAGAACATAAATAAAGTCCGTATAGCAGCCCTTATCAGGAATCAACGGTAGACGATATTTATTGAACCTATCCTCATGTGAAAAAGCTGAACCATCTCAAACTTAGAATCAAACTCAAATGAAATAAATAATGACACATAACACAATCCATATATTTATTTCATTGGATCGTGTCCTGTACTATGTTCTAATAACATATACATATGCAATTTAAGTTGGCAACTCCTTACCTATGATTTGTAGAACTTAATCATCACTTTAACTTGCATACTAATCTTATCCGATATTTAATGTTCCTTGTTAATTATCAAGATTACGGACCTTTTAGATTTATTATTGTCATTTATTATAAATGAAACACAGAGATCCACAATTCAGATCCTCAACCTGAATGATCTGTCAACTAATAAATCAAGGAACAAATGATCAAATATCATCAATAACATAAACCACAGAAGTAGCCATTTAATGATTGGCTTCTCGGACATAACTCTAACAGGTAGATGGTCTACCACAATTCAGAGGTTACCTTCCATCCCCTATAGTTAAACATCTAATGCTTTAATGTATACTCCCTTATGTAAAAGTATATACTCACTTACGCTAAATATATATTCCTATATGGTTCGATGAATATATTTAATAACTTTTAATATATACTCTCTTATATTTAACTATATAATCCCTTATTTCTAAATATATACTCCCTTGTAGTTAAACATTTCATGCTTTAATATATACTCCTTTATGTAAAAGTATATACTCATTTATGCCAAACATATATTCCTATGTGTTTCAATGTATACTTTTAATAACTTTTAATATATACTCTCTTATATTTAACTATATAATCTCTTATTTTAAATATATACTCCCTTATATAAAGTATATAACCACTTAATGCTAAATATATACTCTTATGTGTTTCAATATATACTTTTAACAATTTTTAATAGATACTCCCGTATATTTGACTATACTCCCTTATTCTAAATATAAACTCCATTATAGTTAAACTTTTCATGCTTTAATAGATATATACTCCCTTATATAAAAGTATATACACCCTTATATAAAAGTATGTGTTCAGGTAGAATGCCTAGACCTACCAAAATTCAGAGTTTACCATCCACCCCCTTCGGCGTCTCATTCCAAAAACTTCCACAAGTACCGCTCTATTTTTTTTAAATAAGAGAAGTACCACTTCTTGTTGATCTATAATAGATAAATGAGGATGAATGTAAAGACAACCGGGATATTTTTTTTTTTGTAAAAAAACATAGCAGCAGAAAACAACATCTAAAGGATGTTATTTCTCATGTCCTAGTGGACATACATAGTTTCTCATTTTGCAAGGAATACATTGCATTTTAAAGTTTGTAGGTCACAAGTTTAATATATACCTTTTTTCTGGACAATCTGAACAACATCTTCATAGTGAAGAAGGTGTTGAAGGCCACAATGCGATAATGGCTGCATTGGTACCCCATACTCGCACATATTTCAATTTCTTCACTAACCTCCTGTGTATGTGATTACAAAATTCTTCCACGATGCACTCTCCTCTATCCTAAGAAATGCCAAAAATGTAGAAAACATAACACTTATGATTGTTAACCCACACGGTGAATGAAATTTGAAGCAAATGCATGACAAGGAAATTGATATTACTGTTGAAAATACGACATGTTCACTAAAATCAGGTTGTTTCCCCTGAGGCTTAGTATATAATTATGTTAAACAAATTGAACACCGATTGGAAAACCTATTATGTGACAGTAAATTCATATCTCGATCAAACTTTGATCTAATTAATCATTTCATCTGATCTAAAATTATTACAAAAGAAAATAACACAGGGACTGAATTTATACCCTTTTACTGCCACGAGGCACCTATTCGCAACAATTAGTCGCCTAAATGATGCTTTTTCTTTTATTGATTCAGAGTGAGCATTGAACTGCAGATGATTTATTATGCCAAGTCAAAATCAGTCAATACAAAATTTTCAATTACTGGAAGAATGGGTTAAAATGTGAACCAGAGTTTGCTAGGAGATAGAACTGAATACCCCTGGCATGTCTAAATAACTCAACATTACACAACCAATGAATTTTTACTTTCATTCCTTATTGAGCTACATTCGAATTTAACACAAAGATAAAGATAAATTTTGCATATTACCCAAAAGATTACAAACTTACCATTTTGTAATGGTCAGGTTTCTCATTTTTCTTAGTGAAGCTAGGAAAAGGATTCCACTTCATACAATGCATCACAGGTTAAACCTCATTTTATCCATTCTCTCCACTATTGACTCTTCTCACTGTTGCTACTGCACATTTCTACCAGACTAGGTGATACATTGTACGAAGGCTGAAAGCTGCATCAAGATAATGTAATAAATATGACTAAATACTTTTAAATCCCTTCAAACTACACAAAAATCGTAATAAAAATGACATAGTTACTTTAAATCGCCTCAGATGGCCTAAACTCAGTTGTAAATAAAAAAAAAAAATTACAACAAAAATAACTAAAACCTACTTCTAAACCTAGATCTAATTTAAAACCTAAACCTAAACGATAATATAGAATGATAAAAAAAAAGACATCTAATAGAATAAATTGATAGATACCTTATGAAGATGCTGATGTCGATCCTCTGCTTCTAGGTTTTGACACGACTACTTGTTTCCCATTTGATCGAGAAATTGAGAGAGAGAAGATCTTGAGCAAACGATATAAGAATGTTAATAGAGAGAAGCACTGGCGATGGTGATGGCAATCAAATCAGCGACAAAGAGGGATCACAAAGAACAATCAGCCATGGTGAAAGGGCAAAATCGAGCGAGCAGAGATAGAGGAAAATTCTCCGACACCGATAAAGCGATTATCGAAGAGAGATAGAGAGAGATCTCATAGAAAGATAAGGAATCTCGAAGAGAGAGAAAGTGATTTCTCTGATAAAGAGAAGGGATGAAAAATCAGATTTCAAAAATAAAAATATCGTAACCATCTCTTCTCACGTGAGAAGCACGTGGATATGGAATCAATGATGAAATGATCCAATTGGCCCACATAGGCCCAAGCTCGCTGGATGGCAGGGATGTCTAGAGATTAGGATGGTAGATAGGAATTCCGATTAATTATCCTTGTTATTGTATAGGTCTCAGCTAATAGAAGTAGAAAAGGTAAAAGACAGTTATAAACCGCAAATATATTGGCATATAAGTAGCATATAAAATAGCTATAAAATGAACAATGCACACCGTAGTAGTTACCCGAACTAATGAAAAAAAAAAAAAATTAAAAAGATTATGTCCTCCAAATTGTAACGCCTTATATGTCACTATCATAATTAGCGCCACATGAAAAATAGCCAATTATAAACTCTTTATCTCTTAGAATTTACATATACATGTATTTTGTCTTTTTTCAAATTAAATATATACACGTGTTTTCTCATAATTTTGTTTATTTTTACCGGACATTATTTCATGCAACTCTATGTATAATGAGTTGTAAAAATCTCGGAGTTGAATTTTGTTCTGATCAGTTGTGCTTGATTTAGAAGCGGCATGAACTGGGTTGTAGTTCCGGACTGGGGACCTCAACATGACCCGACGATAGCGAAGTTTTTTCAATTTTCCGTTGCCATGAACCAGATCCCACAATTCATCGACCTCTTCACAGTTGCATGACATAACCAGTCTACGTAGTGCCTTGTTTTCTGAGTACTCTGTGTCACAAAATAAAGATAGAAATTAATTTAAATCACTTTTGTAACTTACAAGAATTGGACTCTGTTATGAACTTATGTGACCAGTAAACTAAAATACACACAGACTACTTATGGGGTAAATTTTTGTTTTTCGAAGGAAGTGGTAAATTTTTTTGACAAAGGAAAAAAATGAAATAAAACTTCACTGCATTTATGGGCTTATGATGTGGAAACTAAATACACCTACGAAGTTTCTAATTTTTTTTTAATTCAGTAATGGGAATACAGACCTTTTAGTATTTGGTTGAGTATACGCGCGCAGTCAAATACAGAGATACCACACTTATAATTGCACAGCAGGCTAACTGTTATATGAAGGAATTAAAAAAAAAAGTTAAAATTTATGAATTAATTTCTCATTTCAATTCACTGCTATACCATATCAAATGCACCAACAAGAAAATAATGGTTTGTAGGGATAAATATGGAAATCCTAACTACAAAAATGATCAATATTTAAGAGAACTTTAAATTTAAGGTGAACTAGCTGTAAAACCAATAATTTTAGGACTTCAATGAAAACTGACAAATGAATCAGCTACAAGAAGCTTGCTATATGTTTGAATCTCTTAAACATAATCAACGCAGAAACTATTCAAAATTCAGATGTATAAAGTGTGGGTTTCACTCTCATAAGCTGGTTTTATTCCTAAAAGTAAGAACAAAACTAGCAATTCATAGAAATCCTGCAATAACTTGATCAAAGCAATCAATCAGATAGATCGTTTTAAATGATAAAACAATAACATTTCCAGAAGATCAAGTAATAAAAGTTTACTCGTACTTTTATGTTTTCTATTCCAATGGTCGATGTGGGCGGCAGTTGACTGAGCTGCACGCTTGAGAGGAACAAAGAGCCGCTTGTGCCACCATTGATCATGAATCCAATATAGGAGCATAAATTTGAGATTTTCTTCTGGGTAAGTCATTTTGGTTCATACTGTGTCCTTCAACTAACAGGGGATCTAAATACTACCAACAGTTCTAATTTTTGAAATCTAGCTCACTCTCTATATACAGAGCTTAAAGTTGAGCCTTCCGTTCACTCTCTTATTATAGATAATACATGCTGTGTATCAATACCTAGCAAAAAAAAAAAAAAAAAAAAAAAAAAATCTTTTTACCTTTTT
This sequence comes from Rhynchospora breviuscula, assembly GCA_027562975.1. Taxonomy (NCBI): domain Eukaryota; kingdom Viridiplantae; phylum Streptophyta; class Magnoliopsida; order Poales; family Cyperaceae; genus Rhynchospora; species Rhynchospora breviuscula. Next base: position 33,015,507 of record CM050399.1, read on the forward strand.
TCGCACCAAAATTTTTGCTTAGTATAGATTGACGTCTTTAAAGGTTCATGGAGAAATTTCTTGTCTTCAAGTTCCCTCTGTAAGAATCGGCACGTGTGATGTATGTTGTCTTTGAGGGTTAAATTTGAAAATTCCAAATTTTGATCGTTGCTTGTCCTGAAAATTTGGGTATTGATTCACCATGGCCGAGCCACAAGATTTTTTAAATGGAGGTTGTGCACTAAATAAAATATAAATATCAATATAATTACGACAAATTATTAGAGTATAACCATAGATCAGGTAAAAGCGAAACAGTTTTCTTATTTTAAAAATATTAATATATTTCATTTACAAAACTTGGATAGGCACAAAAAGTAATTTCATTATCTTTTGCGAGTGTCCGATTGGATATAAATTTTTCTATAATATTACACTAGTTTCAGCAGTATATTTTTTGTTTGTGCGAAGCCCAAATAAATAAAATATGTATCAGATAATTAACAAGCCTCTATCGACTCACTATTAACGCATTTCAATATATATATGTGAGCTTCTCTGTTCTCGCTACTCTTACATCATCGTAAGAATAAAAATCAATATATTTCTTTCATATAAACTATCTTATGTTTGAACAGTCAATTATCAAAATCATCTAATTTTGTTGTTAATTCGGATATGTACGTTTGAAAAACATGTTAAAAACAATAATTTAGATGAAAATATAGTAATTTTAATTTGTCTTGAGATATCTGATTTGCCTACCGAAAATCCAATTCGAACTGGTTTGGCTTCTATCTATTTTTAAAAAGGAAAAATTAGTCATATACACTCCAAATCTTGTTCAATCAGCCATATACCCTCCTAACCTTTAATTAATATTAGTCATTTATCCCTCAAATCATTCTTATCACAGTTATTTAACCTTTTATTAATTTAAATGAAATTTAAATCCTGAAAATCCAATTTTTGAATTTTATGACTAAAATATCCTTGTCCTTTTATCTCATGACTTTTCCTTTAAACTCATACAGTACAGTAGTGCTGGAAAAAGATTCGTTTGTTCCCCTGATATACGTACATATGCAATTTAAGATTGATTTGTTTTACTGTCCCTTTTTTTTATCGATTGTTTTCATTTATTGTAATATTAGTACAGATAATTAATTTTCAGCTTGATTAAGGAAATATAAAATATTAACAAAACACTTAGATTTTGTCCTATGCATGTGCTTTGGCATTATTGTTTCAACACATAGAAGTCAAGCAACAAAGAAAGAATCGATGATCCAAAACTCTTTCAAGATAGTCAAAGTACATTGACGATTCTTTCAAGTTTGCTCCCATTAAGAACACCATACATTTGCTTCTTTAATATAATTATCAACGAAAGGAATTTGTTGTTCGAAACTGAGAATTGAAATAATACTGATAAATAAGATGTTGTGACTTGTTAAATCAAAGGTTGGTATTGGAAATCGAAATTCTCAAAGAGAAAGAGCTTCAGAGTTTCTAATTTTTTTATTAGGCCTTAATTTCTTTCCAAATAGTATTTGCCTCTTTCTATATCAGATAAGATCAATGTTGAGATGGGATAATGCGAAGGGAAGTCGTAAATCGAGACAAAAGAGAAGTCGGGAGATGAAAAGACGGGGGTATTTTTAACTAAAATTTTAAAAATTGAATTTATATAGAATTTAAAATATCATCTAAATTAACAATAAGGGGTAAATAAATATAATAAGATGATTTGAGGGATAAATGACTAATATTAACTATTAGGAGGGAATATGGCTGTTTGAAGAAGATTTGAAGGGTATATGACTGATTTTGCCTTTTAAAAGAGGATGTTTGAAGAAGATTTGAAGGGTATATTCGAATTCGGCTGGATTAGACAAGAAGGGGAAGGGACGGATAGATCCATTTCTTCATTTTTTTATTTTTTACATTTAAATATGATTGGACGGTCTAGATTAATCACAAGTGAAATAATTTTAAAATAAAATGATAATCGATCCAATACCATAGAAAAAACGATAATTTCGTTCTCTACGATTCTAACTGATTTCTTAAGGTGTTTGAATGGAACTTATTTTTAAAAATATATTTTATTAATCATTAAATCCCAGCTTATTTTTTTAGTTTTATTTTTGAAAATTTCAAGTTTTATTATTTTATATTGTAGTTGATTTTTGCTCTTCAAATATTTGAGTTATTAACTCATTTTTTGAATAAATAATTTGTTTTGATTTTTTTTTTCTGATTTTTAGGACATTAAATATGATTTTTGTAAAAAATCTGAGTTTCTGATCGGAGTCACCTGATTTTTTTTCCGAGTCATTCAATTCGACTCCTGCGACCGGCAGTCCGAATCCGTTCCGAGTCCGAGTTTCGTAACCATGATTAGACTTTGGGGTTTGTTGACTATACGTTATTGTTATTAATAAGGCCGAACTAGTTAAAACTGAAGCACCTGATTTTTCTGAGTGGGGTTAAATAAAACCCCAATACCTATCCAAGGCTAGCTGTTTCCTCAGAAAAAAGATAAAAAATTAATAAAAAGATCCATGCTTGCTTGTTGCTTCAGTTCAACATTCAATGTGCAGCACAATCAGATTCAGATGTGATGTTGTTGCGTGTCTCAGCTGGTTGTGCACTTAATGTAGGAGACCAAGAGAGAGTTTCCAAAAGGGTGAAGCCTAAAACATACCTGTGGGTCTTCTTGGTTTTCGCTTTTCTAAAACAACTGAGAGGGTAATTTTCTCCGTTCCTTGTTCAGAAATTCAAACAATTAAAGCACATTTTGAATTGGGCAGTCAAAATAAATTCAATCGCGCAGTTAATTATATAATGACACTAATTTTGTTGTTAATTGAGATTAGTTGGATAAAACAAACATATGAAAACACACGTTTATTTCAAATGAGATATCAAATTTTCTTTTGTAAAAATACACTTGCATGATATACTTTTCAAGACAATTCGCCTCATGATTTACATAATTTTTAAAAAAATCCGGTGTAAAAGATGCAGCAGACGTAAACAAATATAAAGGAACTATCAAAGAATTTTCTCACATATTTATATGATAAACACATTACGACAATTTATAAGTTTACAGAAACAACATGTACGACAAGCCAAATTACAAAGATTTGTACAAGTACATTGCTTTTCAGCGCCTTAATTAGCTAGGGCAGTGGAAGGCTATTAAGTCATGAGGTGAAGCTATTTACATACACATATATATATCCTTAACAATTAGGTCAATTAGGTTTGTCCGTACCTTATATATGCTTATATCATTATATGTTAAATATACTTTTACCAGTATCTTTTTTTTTTTTTTGGAAATACTAGGTAGAGACTACCAAGTTACAAACACAAAGAAAAGAATAAAAAAAAGGAAAATAAACAGCAATAGAAGAAAACTAGCAGTATCTCCAAAAAAAGTGTAGCCTCTTGTACTATCCAGTCGTGCACAGACTGCACTGATCTTCTGGTGTTTCTGAAGACCCTGTTATTCCTCTCGAGCCAAATGCCCCACAACGTTGTGGCTATTTTGACTGCTATGAACCCCCGATCTACTGTGATGTGTGAGCAAATCTCCTGTAGAGTATCTTTAACGGTATCGGTGTTGATGGATGGTAAATGTAGCATAGCCCATAAAACTTTTGCATAAGAACACGTACTCACAAAAAATATGTTGTGCATTTTCAAGAAGTTCCTCGTGGCACATATGGCAAGAAGGATTTGTCCAATTGATCAGTATGTTCCTTCTAACTAGTTGGTCCTGGGTCATGATTCTTTCATGGGCCACGAACAGTAGGAAGTGTTTAAGCCTGGGGGGGCTTTAACTTTCCAGATTTTGGTGAAAGGGAACCAGATTTTTCCAGCACTTGACATAAATTTATAGAAGGAAGATGCAGAGTATGTTCCTTCTAACTAGTTGGTCCTGGGTCATGATTCTTTCATGGGCCACGAACAGTAGGAAGTGTTTAAGCATTGGGGGGGCTTTAACTTTCCAGATTTTGGTGAAAGGGAACCAGATTTTTCCAGCACTTTTACCAGTATCTTATCTGTAACTTATCCTGGCCCATTAGAGATATTAATTGGAAGCAGCCCAATAGCAGGTAAGGAACGAATAAAATGTAATTTGAATAATCTCCCTCTCACAAACAGCAAATAAATAATTGACTGTTCTACTTTAGAAATAATGTGTACATCATATCAAATTTTCTTGGGCTTAATTGTCAATATGATTATCTACAATACAAAACTTGATTGTAAATGATTGTAAAGCTAGTAACTATTGTGAGAAAAATTACCCACTATAAAAAATATCTCATATCAGAAAATGGAAATTGATTATAACAGACAATGTACTATAAAATGAAAAATTACTATGCCATCTTGTGTTATCAGATTACAAGGACAAAAAGAGAAACGTAACTGGAACACAAGACTAGAAGGAATAATTTAGAACCTAACAACCGAGCTAGCTAATTTTAACAAACACTCCAAAAAAATGAGCTCTAATGATTAAGGTGAAACTTAACGTTTACGTAGAAAGCTACTGCAATAGTAGAAATCAACACCAAAAATATAAACCCGAGATACATATAGCGGAAGGGTTTGGGTTGGCTAAGCTTACGACTGATACCAATAGTAACAGATACAAAAACAAACCAAATTACCATAATTGTTATGAAACATGCTTGCGCAGTAGGACGGAACCTCGTTGGTGCACGTACAACTATAATACCAGCAATTGAACAAAAAAACATTGCTGCAAAAAGAACAGCGCTAAAGAAACACTTCACCGTGGTCTCTTCAGCCAGCTGGATGTTTTCTTGATCACGGCCCTCCTGACCTGTCCCCGTCCGCAGGGTACCCAGCTCAACATTTTGGCTTGTCGACGACACTGACATGGTGTTGGTATGGTATGAAAATAAAGATGGCTGTTTAAACGTTTAACTGCAAATGAAAAGATTGCAATGGTGAGATTGCAGAAAAATAATCAAGGAAAGTAATGTATTTAATGCATTAAATGTGTACAATATTTTGGATATTTGACGGCTTATTCAACCAATTTCTAAGAATTTTATCTTAATCAGGTCCTCTGTATAGCTAGTCGGTATTCTCACTTTGTTCTTCTCTTCAAATTATTTTATATGGTGGTCACATCATAATTAATTAAATCCAAATAGCTTTTTCAACCAAAAGAATATGTATTCCGGACAAATTTAATTTGGTCGCTAGGATCTAACCCAGGATGTTTCAAACTTTCAATAGTAGGTGAAGATGTATTGGAAGTATTAGATCGCACTTCCATATTGGGTTAAATTAATATACAAAGCTGAATAAAATTAATATCAATTCGACGACAATCTAACTTAAATTGAAATAAATACATAAACTCTGGGCCTATATACAAGGCAATATAAATATATAATTAAGCTTGAATAATATGTTTGTACGTAACTCTATTTTGGCACGCATACTCCATTCCCAGTGAAGGTAGTATAGGTGAAAATTATCACTTGGTCTAATGGCAAAGAGTAATATTACTTAAGTTACAAAAAAAATCGTGATTCAAAATCTGATTAGAGAATTTTTTTTGTAAATATAAATATTTAAATTATAAGTTGAAAAGTTGAAAAGTTGGACTCTCAATATATATAAAGTTATAAACGATGGTCCTTGCATGTCATTTGAACATCAAAACACATACTACAAATCAAAAAATTATATGTTTTTATTCTATTAATCAATCCTATTGGCTGAGAGAGGTGGATTCTCTCGTTTCCGTTATAGGAAAAAGAAAAAAGAAAAATAAGAGGGAAGATGACATACGAAACAAAAACCACGCTAAGCTTAGGGTTTTGCTTCTCTTCGGAACTCCTGGCCACCGTAACCCTAGTCGAGCACGCCACTGCACAGGTGACTTCACCACGAGACTAATGATACCAGAGAAGAGAGGTTTAAGAAGAATATAAATGGTAATTAAACTTTTGAGGAAAACTCGAGTCTGAGGAGAAAGGAGCAAGAAATGAAGAACAATTAAGGGGACAATAAATGGACTGGTTAGTGCCTAGAGAAGCTTGAGTGAAGCATGGACTGGAGATGTATCGACTTGCTTTGAGAAAACATAGCACAATGATGAGGCGATTTGTAACAGAGTGGTCGATCGCTTGGGTAGATAGATTCAAATGTGAACCAAAAAGGCACGGCTAGAGGAGTTAATACTTGCAAAAGTAGGAGATGTTCACTGTCCACTCCAGTGAAAGTAAACCCATAAAAATAGAGAGGAGGAAAGAAATATATGGAGATGAACATGATACCCTCTGACCTATGTTCTGAAAGGAAAGTTCTAGGCCTGGGGAATTCCTTGTACACAGCTGTAGTAAAGAAGGGAAGTAAACTTACCATCTTACTTGAACCATTGGATGGGTTGTGATGAACTGCTGATGGCTTGGATGGCTGCCACCTTTTAAACAGCCATAGTACATGTCATTAATACCATAAGGCAGTGATAGAAGTATGGCAGGAGGTGAAGTATACTTATCTTGAATACTAGCGTCTGTACCACTCATTGAAACGCTCAGATGCACTCATTCCTGATGAAGGGTATGGATGATGCCATATCCTTGTCTATTTGTTCGAGTAGGGGATGGGATCAGATAGTAAAAACAAAAAAGGATATTTAAATGTACAGGTCAATTGAACCTAGAGAACAATTATCGTATGCACAGCACCTTTCTAAACCATGGGCAAATCTGGAATTAAAAACAAAGAGACAAAGCCTGGAGTATGTAAAAGGATAACATGAGATCACTCGATGCCAATTCTGCCCCTGACTTTTCTCCAAGCATGGTTCATAAAAGTGGTCTTAAATTGTGATAACAAAATGCAGTTGAAAAGGATACAAGAAAAATAAAAAATCAGTACAATAGTTTATATATTCTTCTTATTCTCCTTTCAAAAAAAAAAAAAAACAAAAGAAGGAATTAAATGATAATTAGCAACTAAAAATTGCGAACTTATAAATTTGGTTGCTTAGTTACTCTAATGAATGCTCTTTTGGCAAAATAAAAGTCTTTTTTCTTTTGACTGATAGTCAAATTTTCAAAATATTCAGACCACACCACCGTGCTTGCCACATATTTTATTGAAAAGATCACATCACCAAATAGGAACTGAAGCCAATTGAGTTAAAACAGGTATGCAAAAGAAATCGTTCTCAAAAGGAGGAAAATATGCAGCTCCAGTTCTGCCCCTATTACAATAACAATTCCACTAACAAGCATCCTACGGGATATTTAAACTTCAAAAAAAAAAATAATTCCACTGACAAGCACATCACATGCCATGCCAAGGATATTTTTGACATAAAATTGAGTAAAGGGAGCCTCCAGTTAAAATTCAACGTAAATGCTAAATGTTTGAAAAAATACAAATGGAGTACAGTAGTAAGGCAGCATAGTACGTACCTCATCTCTGAAAGCTTTCAGCTATTGCAGTCAGAGAAGATGCTTCCTTTGGGACCATTTATTCGGCTATACCCTACAAAAGCCTATCAGCCATGAGATGCTTGCCATCTGTCTCCTCCCATTTAGGCGACAAAAGAACTCCCTTCAGCCTTCAGGAGTGAGTGTGTGAGTGTGACTAAGTGAAGTAAAGTAGAAAGAGCATTATTATCCTCCTAGCTGCCACATGGGTAATGACCCACGTGTCATACTAAGTCCACATGGCATGTAAAACAATGTAGAACTTCAACCAGTAAAACCATTACTCATCTAAATTGACACTTGTCAAACAATGTTTGGAAAGTAGAACAAACAGTAGATCTGTAGATGGCCTGAAGTGAATTTAAAATTATAAAAGCAGGTCAACTTTAAAGCCAGTGCATCCGATCTATTGACCAAACCTTCAAAAAATCAAAGGTATTGCCATGTGGCAATGCAAATGAACGCCTAACCCAAATTAAGTTGATTAAATGTGTTTTTGGGCCCATATAAAAATAATTCACAATCTGTCTATTTTCGTTAATATATTAAGAGCTTATTAACACTGTGTTTAGATGGAAGGTACCGGACGAGAAGGGATGGAAAATGGAAGGAAATTAGAAAAATTACCTTGTTTGGATGGAAGTGAATCGGAAGGATAAATATTTAATGAGGACAAATGATTCCCTTCCGAATTTTTCTTCCTATGAAAATATTTTCCCCTCCAAATCGGAGGAGAATGGACGGAAAAGAAAATTTTGATGGACCATCTCCGTGCGCTTGACAGTAATACCCTTCCGTTTAGCTTTTTCTTGTCGCTTAGACCTCTTCAATTAGAGAGAAATCTTTAGGTCTTTAGGTTTGGCTGTAGGACATCAATTTGTTCAGCCGTACAAACAGAAGAGCCTGAAATTTGGTTTGTTATTATTTTCTTTGTTTTATTCTTGTGTTATGTGTCCATTTAATAGTTGTGCTTAGCCTTATGTGATGACTAGTTGGAGGCACAAGAAACTTGTTCTAGGGAAATGCGTCCAGGGATGACTAATTGGAGGTGCAAAAAACTTGTGTCAATATCAGATGGATTGTTAATTTCAACTTGAATTAATGCAAGATTATAATACATGATAATAATAATATTATTTAAGTATTAGAATTTTACATTATATAAGTTTTATTTCATAGAACGTTACTGACCTCGAAAGAACATTTCAATGGAAGTGCGTTTTTTTTATATGCATACTATTTTTCATTGGACCAGTAAATTAAATAGCTATTGATTTTGTAAACTCATGGAGGCAGCAGGCGCGATTCATGAAACGATAGAGTTAAAAGGGTTCAAGGATAAATTAGTAAATTATATTAATTTTCCTTTGATAAAGTATTAATTCATCCAAACAAGAAACAGAAGGGAAAAAAAAAAATTTCTTTACCTTCATTATTCATCCAAACAAGAAGAAGTAAATTAAATTCTCTTTCCATCCCATCCCATCCCTTCCCTTCCCTTCTCTCTTTACATTTTCCTTTCCTTTCCTTTCACCTCCATTGAACCAAACATAGTGTAAAAGAAGCAAGGCCTTGCCTCACTTCCGGTAACTTGTCATGAGAATTGTATTTTCATAAATAAAAAACAAAGAAAGAAAAAGAGAGGGTAAAGAAGTTTGTAATTTTATTTAATATATGAAATCATAATACTCTTTAAGTGGATATTATGACTGGTTTAGGACACTGGTACGCTATAATTAAATGAAATAATGAATAAACCAGGGACCCTATTAGAAAATTGCCGCTTCTATATTACAAAATGTGTCCAGTTTTTCTGGTTTCTACTTTCTAGGGAGAGCTGCTTCACTAAGTGAGGTTTAGTCCGTTTAGACAACATTTCTCCTTGATTTGAAAGATCACATGAGTCTTCTATCATTTAAATACGAGTATTTTTTTTTTTTGAGAATTTAGTGCCATCATTGTTCGGTTCTTCATCCGTAATTTTTATTATAAAGAATATTTATTAAAAATTTTAAAAAAGAACCATAATTTTTTTTATTTTAATAAGAACCAAGAAATTACCCCGTTCCATTAACGGCTAACGCGTTAGTCTCTCTCCCCTAATTACCCGTTTATAAAATGCGCAATTCCACGTAACACGTGTTATAAACGGGTAATTAGAGAAGAGAGACTAACGCGTTTATGGAATGGGTAATTGCTTGGATCTTGTTAAAATAAAAAAAAATCATAGTTCCTTTTAAAATTTTTGAATAAAATATTCTTTATAATAAAAATTACGGGTTCTTCATGATACCTTAATTTTACTCATGTTCGCATAAGTTTTTTTTTTTTGAGAATTTAGTGCCATCATTTAAAAGGAAAGATTATCCCCCAACACTAGACAATCTCGATTCTTCATGTCGAGAACTTTTGGGATTGAAACAATAATGAAAAAGTAAAAAAAAAAAAAATTGTATTGTGTATGCTCGGTCACTCCAAAAATATTTTAGAAATATTAAAATAAAAAAATTTTCGAGAAATGTTTTAAATGATAGAAGACTCGTATGATCTTTCAAATCAAGGAGAAATGTTGTCTAAACGGACTAAACCTCAGTTAAGGACATGTTTGGTAAGAGGAATAATAATCTTCTTTAAGCTTCTTTAAGCCTCTTTAAGGAGGAATAACTCAACAAACAAGAGAGGAATAAGATTCTTTAAGGAGAAATTACTTATACCACCAAAATTGGTGGAATAACTTTTTTCACGCTGGGTCCCATCGCAGATTAGTTTTGATTTTTTGAATAATATATAATCAATTTTGATTATTAATGATAATTAGTATATTATTATAATATTTCTAGTTGCTATAACAAACAAATAAAATATATTAATTGAATATAATAAATATTATTATTTTATTATTGTAATTATAACTTCTATATAACAAATAATTAATAATATCTTAATTCATATGACGATGATGATGATGATAATAATAATAGTAATAATGCAATTAGAGTCCTAGACCAGTCATAATATCCACTAGGTAGGTGCACGTACTCGAAGTACTAGCCCAAAAAAAAAGAAAATAAATGACAGAGGAGATATTACTTTTTCGCTTTTGCAAGTTACCTTATACATCACAAAGTAGCTGGAACGTCTGCGATCTATTAATGCATCAATATGCATTTCAAAAAACAAAATTCATAAGTTTGCAATCTAGTTGCAAATTATCATTTAATTCCTTCTTTTCTTTTTTATCTTTGAGAGGAGAATAGAATAATAATCTATTGTACTGGTTTTAGTTCCTTTGTTTATATTTGTTGCGTTTGATTTTTCATTTTTCCTACATCATTTTCAGCTGCATTTCTTGTCACAATTTATCACCTCTTTTATGAACCAAGCTTGGAGAAAAGTCAGGAGCGCAAAACTGGTATTGAGTGATCTCATGTTAATTCCAGATTTGAAGTCAGAAAATTGTTAATGTCACTTTACAGGCCTAGGCAGACCTATTTGGAAAAGTACCTAAATAGGTATGCAGCATGCTATATAGCTTTAATTATATCGCACTAAATATTAGGCCATTGGTCTTTTTCCAAAAAATATGCACTGCTCGTGCTCGTACATGATTTAAATGCGTCCATTAACTTAAATGCACTAAATGGCCATCTGGTCCCTGTCTGGCTTAGATGTTGTTTTTCTTTATTTTCAGTTAGGTTTTTTATTTTTAGATGATTGCACTTTGTTACTGGTTTTTAGTCACTAGGAGTTATCTGCTAAGTCGTTTTTAATTTGAGGGAGTCACAAAGTGCCAGAAATAATCAGGGGTCAGATACCAGTAGAATCTGTTTTCAAATTGTTGCCGTTATGGCTTTACTTGTTATATTTAATGGAAGCCTACGGGCATTAAATCTTGAAAAAAAAAAAAAAACTTAAATCACTGGGCTGCCAACATTGAATGTGTCCATTAATTTAAAGTACGGCTTCTAAGGTGGGTTAAAATGGATTTGTCTCCAACTCCTACGATTAATTTTCAAAATAAAATATCTTATTTTATTTTGAATTTTTTTTTTTTTTTGGACAAACCTGGTAGCCGCTACCTGGTTTGTCCAAAAAAAAAAAATTCAAAAAAAATAAGATAGTACCCAATTATTAAAAAAAATTTACATGATATTTTGACCGAAAATATACCCAATTATATACTTAAAACCATGATATTTAGTATTTTAGTGTATATATTCAGTACTGTTTTTAAGCAATAAATACACGAGTTAATAAAGAAGCAACCGAGTCTTTTAATTTTGTGCTCAAGTTGCACACCGCACGAAAGAGCTTGCGGATGGTAAAATAAGGCAAGAATCAAAATAGCCAGTCATGTTATGGGTACAAGGACAGTGACACGTTTCGTATGTCCTGTAATTTTGCATTTTTTCAGATTTATCTAGGATTCTACATAGTAATGGCCAAACATTGCCAAGTGGGTACATTTTTTAAGCTTCTTAGAATATATTGAATAAGTAAATACTAAATAGTCCACACATTATTTATACATCATTAAAAGAAAAAAGGAGTTAGCTAGACTTAACTACATGAGTATTTTCATTAATAAATACTCCACAGAAATTTTATCAGAATCAATGGAATTACGTACCCAATATAAATCCGGATGAACCATATGTGATATATATATATTATTTCTATTATGAAGAATGCTGGATGAATCCATTTTATATTTTTATTTAAACGGGAGATTAGAAAATTTTATTCAAACAAGCTCGGGCCTCTGGCTATTTAATTCTCTCTAGTTAGAACCTTCTCTCTGTCGGGACTATAATAATACATATATGCTGGGTTATTGTCTCCTGATCTCCTGATTCATTCTTCTTCTTTTCATAGAGCTCTTTTTTTTTTTTTTTTTTGATATTAGGCCGTAGCCTCACACACACCCACGCACAACCAGCTTGAAGCTGGGATCGAACCCAAGCCCTCCTATTGGAGAGGCAGGTGCCACTACCAACTGCTCTACACAGCGGTGGCTTTCATAGAGCTCCTGATTTCTCAGAAGAAGAGTAGATTTTTCTTGAGATGGATACTAGCGAAAAAATCATTTCCACATTGGCCCTCATTTCCTTTATTATTACAGTGGTCGTAGGTATATCCGAGGAATCACATCCTCTGCAGTGGCGGATATAGGTTATTTTTAAGCCTGGGCACCATTATAAAATTATTAAATTAAATATTAAAATGATAATTTTTATATTATATAATAAAGTTTAATATAAAATTATTATCTTCGTAACACGATAAACAATACTATGAAAAATACATATTCATCTCAAAAAATCATTTGGTTTTTACTTTTTAATATTTATTCTCTACCTCCAAATAAAAGTATTAAAAATAATTCTAATAATCAAATTGCTCATTTTTTTTCGTTTATGAAATTATGATCTAGAAAATTTCAAGTCCACAATACTAATTTGTATTTGGACAATTCATTAAGGGGTCGTTTGGATGGGCTAGGAATAGCCAATTCCTAGGAAGGAATAAGGATTTTCGTTGGGAAGTGTGTAACTTTGTGAGAGAGATGAAATTCCTAGGAATATGAAATTCCTAGGAATTGGCTATTCCTAGCCCATCCAAACGACCCCTAATTGTCTTAATGCTACCAATTCTCGACTCCTAGTGAGAGAACGGAAAGGTTTTTCGATTTTCATTTTTTAAAGACAAAGCCACATGGGAATGGGTTTCAAAATCAGCAATGAAATTAACAAATAAATAAATAAATAAAATAGAGCCCCAAATTCTGGATGGGGAGTTGGATATGAAATGCAATTTGTAGTTTTTAAAGGATTCGAATCAAATTAATAAAGTGGTCTGGAAATAGAATAAACACAACCCAGGCACATTTCTTGGAAAAGCCCAAGCACAGTCTTGATTTAAGCCCAGGCACTGTTTCAGAAAACTATTAATTGGGCCTGATTTTCAGAAAACAAGTCCAGACACTTGCCTGGGTTTATCTCTTATTGGATCTGCCCCTGATCCTCTGACAACCTTAAAAAAAATTGGCTGAGTGCTAATTTTTTATCTGAATCGTTAGATCTAATTTCAACGGTTAATGGAAATTTCGTGCATAATACTAAATTGATAGTTCCGAAAAATTTTAACCGTCCAGATTAGATCGAACTAGACGTTTCGTGAACTCAACCGTCCGATCGGACGGTCCATAAAAAAAAAAAAACAAAGGTATACGACTTCTCTTTCGTATTTCCTCTCTTCGTAGAAAAGAGAGAGTGAGCGAGAGAGAGAGAAGGCGATAGTCGAGCTTGAAGGCGAAGCAAATATCTCCCTCTCGATCCTCCAATCTGGGCCGATGATGTGGCAGAATACTCACCGTCGATGACGGTCGTCCCGTTTGATCGCCTCCCTCTCTTGCGCGGCCCTGTGCCAGCGGACCCCCTCGACGAGCCTTCCAAGAAATTCTGAATTCAACTAGGCTTTGTCTGAGCTGCTCAAAATTTGCATGTTTACACAAAAGTCCTTCCATAAATTAAAAATAAATCATTGAAAATTTAATTTTTGTTTGTAAAAGTAAGCCACTGAAATATTATGGAATGTAATTGCAGTAAAAATGAATCTAGATTTGGGTGTTTATTCTCTCTAGAGTAAGGCTGTTTGATGGAAATATGCCATGAGAGCTCAGTGGTTATCAGTAAAAAAATGAACTATTGACTTCTCATAAAACAATCATTAATCCCCATAATGAGCATATGGAAAATTTCCATTTCTAATTATGAGAAAGTTCACATCCTTCGTATAGTCCGAATACTTAAAGGGAGTCTTTAGTTTGTTGAATTTGAGGTTTTTGCCATTTGGCATTTGTTTTGCTACTGGCTGAGCTGGATGGCTTGAGTATTGCCATTTAGTAATTTTATCAGTTGCATAAATTAAAAAAAAAAAAAAGTAGAAAAGGGGCAAAACAACCAGCTCTTAGCTACTTAGTTTTAGTAGACAAGATAAACGATTGCCCCACATGTGTATTCTTGAGCCTTTGTATTGTTTATAATTGACTGTCCATTCTTTTGTATGAAATGAATATTTTCATTTTTTAATTCTATTATTGTCATATAGTGGAACTTAGTTAATCAAAATAATAGTCAAGAGAAGAAACAGAACAGAAAAGGGGTATGCTCTTCTGAGCTATGCTCCATGTGCAAGGTTTTCAGGAATTAAAACATGAATTGTTGATTTTATTAGCTGGAACATAGCTCAGAAATGAAGTAAAAAAGGACAATTTAAATATATTGTTTAGGGAATAACTACATTTCATAGTATATATTTTACCAGTTTGAATGTATGATTGCACAAGGTATTCCTCCTGTGACGGACTCCATTATTATTCTCTGTTCAGGTCTCTCTCTCCTCTCTTGTGGTCATTGTTGTGTGCTGACTGGCATACAAAATTTTGGGGACATCTTCATACTTGATCAGTTATTAGAAATGGCTATAATCGTTCATGATTTGCTCAGTGATGTTGTCACTAATCTAATACCAGCAATTTTTGGATACTGGTATGAAACCCTTTGTAATAAAGGGACTGAAATGCTAAGTTTGAATTACTATAGAGGGTCCTCCTAACAATAATTTTTTTCTTTTGCCTTTAGATTTATTTTTTGATTGAGAAATGAAAGCAAGGGATGAGGAAAACTATTCCTCACCGAAGGAGGTGTTCTACATTTACAAAAAATGCAAATTCACGTGTGACAAAGTTCAGTGTCGAGAATCTTATGGTCCAAAGCAATCGGGACGGCGTCAAGAAACAATTAAAGATGAGGAAATTTGCCGGGATGTTAAATTTATTTTGAAGGCTATAATCACGGGATTTGCAATAGTCTTATGTGTTGTTGTAATCTTATTTTGCATATTAATTGCAATGGTTATAAAATGTTGTTAATTATGGATGTTTTATTGTAAATCTATTAAGGATCCAATTTATATGTCATTTGAAGCATGTAATGCTTTTTGAGATATTATGTTGTAATATGCTTGCTACCAATCCACATGTAGTTGAGATACGTCACACACTTTTTTTGAAAACGGTAAAAGGAAAATAACACCATTGTGTGTTGTAATGTGTCACACACAGGTTGTCAAACACAGGTTGTCAACACACAGCTTTTTGGGATATTATGTTGTCTTTGACAAACTGTGTTTACCACCATTGTGAGATATGTCACACACTTTTTTTGCAAACTGTGTATGAGATGTTTAAAGCAAAAGCCTATAACCAAATCCATGTTGGACTTAAGTATAAAGAGTTTAAATGTAGATCAATTATTGTGATGAAATGACTTATAATTAATCCAGAAACGATTGAAATGATCAAATGATACTCAGAATTGCATTATTTGCTCATTATATGCATAATTACTATGTATAATCCAATCTTTTTGAATAAATAATATATGAATCATATTCTAGACAGTTTAAAAAGTTTAAAACTAGATTATTGTGATGAAATGACAGGGAATGAATACAGAAACGATTGAAATGTTCAAATTATACTCAGAATTACATTATTTGCACTTTATTCCAATCTTTTTGGAATAAATAAGATATGAATCATATTCTAGATAATATAAAGAGTTTAAATGTAGATTATTGTGATGAATTGACAGAGTATGAATCAAGAAACGATTGAAATGCTCAAATGATACTCAGAATTGCATTATTTGCACTTTATATGCGTAATGACTATGTATAATCGAATTTTTTTGAATAAATAAGATATGAATCTTAGTCTGGATAGTATAAAGAGTTTAAATGTAGATCATTGTGATGAAATGACTTAGAATTTTACAGAAACGATTGAAATGCTCAATTGATACTCAGAATTGCATTATTTGCACTTCATATGCGTAATTTCTATGTGTATCCTATGTTTTTGAATAAATAAGATATAAATCATATTATAGACAGCATAAAGAGTTTAAATGTAGATTATTGTGTAGAAATGACTAAGAATGAATCCAGTAACTACTTAAATGCTCAAATGATACTCAGAATTTTATTATTTGCACTTTATATGCGTAATTACTATATATAATCCAATATTTTTGGATAAATAAGATATGAATCTTAGTCTGTATAGTATAAAGAGTTTAAATTTAGATTAATGTGATGAAATGACTTAGAATACATCTAGAAACAATTGAAATTGCCAGATGATAGTCAGAATTGCATTATTTGCTATATGAGTAATTATTATGTATAATCCAATATTTTTGAATAAATAAGATATGCATCATATTATGGATAGTATAAAGAGTTTAAATGTAGATTATTGTGATGAAATGACTTAGAAGGTATCAAGAAACGATCGAAATGCTCAAATGGTACTCAAAATTGCATTTTATATGCGTAATTATTATGTACAATCCAATTTTATTCAATAAACAAAATCTGAATCATCGTCTGGACAGTATAAAAAATATAAATGTAGATTATTGTGATGAAATAACTTAAAATAAATCCAGAAATGATGAAAATGCTCAAATGATACTCAGAATTGCTTTATTTGCATTTTATATGCCTAATTACTATGTATAATTTAATCTCTTTGAATAAATAAGATATGAATCATATTTTAGACAGTATAAAAAAATTTAAATGTTGATTATTGTCATGAAATGACTTAGTATGAATTCAGAAAAGATTGAAATGCTCTAATGATAATCAGAATTGCATTATTTGCACTTTATATGCGTAATTAATATTTATAATCCAATCTTTTTGAATAAATAAGATATGAATCTTAGTCTGGTCAGTAAAAAGAGTTTAATTGTATATTCTTGTGATAAATGATTTAGAATGTATAAAGAAACGATTAAAATGCTTAAATGATACTCAGAATTGATTTATTTGCACTTTATATGCGTAATACTATGTATAATCCAATCGTTTTGAATACTTAACGCATGAATCATATTTTAGACAGTTTTAAGTGTTTAAATGTAGATTATAGTGATGAAATGACTTTGAATGAATGCAGAAACGATTGAAATGCTTAAACGATACTCAGAATTGCATTATTTGCACTTTATATGCGTAATTACCTTGGATAATCCTATATTTTTGAATAAATGACACATGATTAATATTCAGGACAGTTTTATGTGTTTAAATGTATATTATTGTGATAAAATGACTAAGAATAAATCTAAAAACGATTTAAAATGCTCAAATGATACTCAAAATTGCATTATTTGAACTTTATATGCGTGATTACCTTATATAATCGAATGACTATGAATAAATGACACATGATTCATATTCTAAAGAGTTTTAAGTTTTTAAATGTAGATTATTGTGATTAAATGACTTAGAATGAATCCGAAAACGATTTAAACGCTCAAATGATACTCGGAATTGCATTATTTGCATTTTATATGCGTAATTACCTAGTGTAATCCAATCTTTTTTAAGAAATGACAGATGAATCATATTCTAGACAGCTTTAAGTGTTTAAATGTAGATTAATTTGTTTAAATGACTTATAATGAATCCAAAAAAGATTGAAATGCTCAAATAATACTCAGAATTGCATTATTTGCACTTTGTATGCGTAATTACTACGTATAATACATTATTTTTGAATAAATAAGATATGAATCATATTCGAGGCAGTCTAAAGTGTTTAAATTTAGATTATTGTGATGAAATGACTTAGAATGAATCATGAAACGATTTCAATGCTCAAATGATACTCAGAATTGTTTTATTTGCACTTTATATGCGTAATTACAATGTATAATAAAATCTTTTAGAACAAATGACCCACGAATCATATTTTAGACAGTTTTAAGTGTTTAAATATAGATTATTGTGTTGAAATGACTTAGAATTAATCCAGAAAGGATTGAAATGCCCAAATGATACTCAAAATTGCATTATTTGCATTTTCTATGCGTAATTACATTGTATAATACAATCTTTTCGAATAAATGAAACGTGATTCAAAGTTTAGACAGTTTTAAGTGTCTAAATGCAGATTATTGTGATGAAATGACTTAGAATGAATCCCAAAACGATTGAAATTCTCAAATGTTACTCAGAATTACATTATATGCACTTTATATGCGTAATTACCTTGTATAATCCAATCTTTTTGAATAGATGACATGTGAATCATATTCTAGACAGCTTTAAGTGTTTAAATGTGGATTAATTTGTTAAAATGACTTAGAATGTATCCAAAAACGATTGAAATGCTCAAATGATACTCAGAATTGCATTATTTGCACCTTATATGCGTAATTACCTTGTATAATCCAATCTTTTTGAATAAATGACACACGAATCATATTCAGGACAGTTTTCAGTATTTAAATGTAGATTATTATGATAAAATGACTTAGAATGAATCTAGAAACGATTGAAAATGCCCAAATGATACTCAGAATTGTATTATTTGCACTTTATATGCGAGATTACCTTGTATAATCCAATCATTTTGAATAAATGACACATGAATCATATTCTGGACAGTTTTAATTGTTGAAATGTAGATTATTGAGATGAAATGACTTAGAATGAATCCAGAAACAATTCAAATGCTCAAAAGAAACCCATAATTGCTTTATTTGCACTTTATATGAGTAATTACCTTTTGTAATCCAATCTTTTTGAATAAATGATACATGAATCATATTCTAGACAGTTTTAAGTGTTTAAATGTAGATTATTGTGTTCAAAATGACTTAGAATGAATCCAAAAATGATTGAAATGCTCAAATGATACTCAGAATTGGATTATTTGCAATTTATATGCGTGATTACCTTGTATAATCCAATCATTTTGAATAAATGACACATGAATCATATTCCGGACAGTTTTAATTGTTTAAATGTAGATTATTGTGTAGAAATGACTTAGAATGAATGCAGAAACGATTAAAATGCTTAAATCATACTAAGAATTGCATTATTTGCACTTTATATGCGTAATTACCTTGGATAATCCTATCTTTTTGAATAATTGACACATGATTTATATTCTAGACAGTTTTAAGTGTTTAAATGTATATTATTGTGATACAATGACTTAAGAATGAATCTAAAAACGATTTAAAATGCTCAAATGATACTCAAAATTGCATTATTTGAACTTTACATGCGTGATTACCTTGTATAATCGAATGATTTTGATTAAATGACACATGATTCATATTCTAGAGAGTTTTAAGTTTTTAAATGTAGATTCTTGTGATTAAATGACTTAGAATGAATCCGAAAACGATTGAAATGCTCAAATGATACTCAGAATTGCATTATTTGCATTTTATATGCGTAATTACCTAGTGTAATCCAATCTTTTCTAAGAAATGACACATGAATCATATTTTAGACAGTTTTAAGTGTTTAAATGTACATTAATTTGTTTAAATGACTTATAATGAATCCAAAAACGATTGAAATGCACAAATAATACTCAGAATTGCATATTTTGCACATTGTATACGTAATTACTATGTATAATACATTATTTTTGAATAAAAAAGATATGAATTATATTCTAGGCAGTCTAAAGTGTTTAAATTTAGATTATTGTGATGAAATGACTTAGAGTGAATCAAGAAACGATTTAAATGCTCAAATTATACTCAGAATTGCTTTATTTGCACTTTATATGCGTAATTACTATGTATAATCCAATCTTTTAGAATAAATGACGCATGAATCATAATTTAGACAGTTTTAAATGTCTAAATATAGATTATTGTGTTGAAATGAGTTAGAATTAATCCAGAAATGATTGAAATGCCCAAATGATACTCAGAATTGCATTATTTGCATTTTATATGCGTAATTACCTTGTATAATCCAATCTTTTCGAATAAATGACACATGATTCATAGTTTAGACAGTTTGAAGTGTTTAAATTTAGATTATTGTGATGAAATGACTTAGAATGAATCCAGAAACGATTGAAATTCTCAAATGATACTCAGAATTACATTATATGCACTTTATACGTGTAATTACCTTGTATAATCCAATCTTTTTGAATAAATGACACACGAATCATATTCAGGAAAGTTTTCAGTGTTTAAATGTAGATTATTGTGATAAAATGACCAAGAATGAATCTAGAAACGATTGAAAATGCTCAGATGATACTCAGAATTGCATTATTTGCACTTTATATGCGTGATTACCTTGTATAATCCAATCATTTTGAATAAATGACACATTAATCATATTCTGGACAGTTTTAATTGTTGAAATGTAGATTATTGAGATGAAATGACTTAGAATGAATCCAGAAACGATTGAAATGTTCAAAAGAAACCCATAATTGCATTATTTGCACTTTATATGCGTAATTACATTTTGTAATCCAATATTTTTGAATAAATGATGCATGAATCATACTATAGACAGTTTTATGTGTTTAATTGTAGATTATTGTGTTGAGATGACTTAGAATGAATCCAAAAACGATTGAAATGCTCAAATGATACTTAGAATTGCATTATTTGCACTTTATATGCCTAATTACCTTCTATAATCCAATCATTTTAAATAAATGACACATGAATCATATTCTGGACAGTTTTAAGTGTTTAAATGTAGATTATTGTGATGAAATAACTTAGAATAAATCTAGAAATGATTGAAATACTCAAATAATACTCAGAATTACATTGTTTGAACTTTATATGCGTAATTACCTTTTATAATCCAATCTTTTTGAATAAATGACACATGATTAATACTCACGACAGTATTAAGTATTTAAATATAGATTATTGTGATAAAATGACTTAGAATGAATTTAGAAACGATTGAAAATGTTCAAATGATACTCAGAATTGCATTATTTGCACTTTATATGCGTGATTACCTTGTATAATCCAATCATTTTGAATAAATGACACATGAATCATATTCTGGACAGTTTTTAATTGTTTAAATGTGGATTATTGTGATGAAATGACTTAGAATGAATCCAGAAACGATTGAAATGCTCGAAAGAAACCCATAATTGCATTATTTGCAATTTATATGCGTAATTACCATTTGTAATCCAATCTTTTTGAATAAATGATACATGAATCATATTCTAGACAGTTTTAATTGTTTACATGTAAATTATTATGATGAAATAACTTATAATTTATCCAGAAACGATGAAAATTCTCTAATGATACTCAATTGTATTATTTTCACTTTATATTCGTAATTACCTTGTATAATCCAATCTTTTTGAATAAATGACAAATGAATCATATTCTAGACAGTTTTAAGTCTTTAAATGTAGATTATTGTGATAAAATAACTTAGAATGAATCAAGAAACAATTGACATGCTCAAATAATACTCAGAATTGCATTATTTGCACTTTATATGCGTAATTACCTTTTGTAATCCAATCTTTTGTATAAATGACACATGATTCATATTCAGGACAGTTTTATGTGTTTAAATGTAGATTATTGTGATAAAATGACTTAGAATGTATCAAGAAACGATTTAAAATGCACAAATGATACTCAGAATTGCCTTATTTGAAATTTATATGCGTAATTACCTTGTATAATCCTATCATTTTGAATAAATGACACATGAATCATATTCCAGACAGTTTTAAGTGTTTAAAGGTAGATTAATGTGATGAAATGACATAGAATGAATCCAAATACGATTGAAATACTCAAAACATACTCAGAATTGCATGATTTGCCATTTAAATGCGTAATTAACTTGTGTAATCCAATCTTTTTGAATAAATGATGCATGAATCAAATTTTAGACAGTTTTAAGTGTTTAAATGTAGATTATTGTGAAGAAATGACTTAGAATGCATCCAGAAACGATTGAAATGCTCAAATGATACTCAGAATTGCATTATTTACACTTTATATGGGTAATTACCTTGGATAATCCTATCTTTTTGAATAAATGACACATGATTCACATTCAGGACAGTTTTATGTGTTTAAATGTAGATTATTGTGATAAAATAACTTAGAATCAATCTAGAAACGATTGAATTGCTCAAAAGAAACCCATAATTGCATTATTTACAATTTATATGCGTAATTACCTTGTATAATCCAATCATTTTGAATAAATGACACATGAATCATATCCCAGATAGTTTTAAGTGTTTAAAGGTTGATTATTGTGATGAAATGACTTAGAATGAATCCAGATACGATTGAAATGCTCAAAACATACTCAGAATTGCATTATTTGCAATTTAAAAGCGTAATTAACTTGTGTAATCCAATCTTTTTGAATAAATGGGACGGGATTCATATTCAGGACAGTTTTATGTGTTTAAATGTAGATTATTGTGATAAAATGACTTAGAATGAATCTAGAAACGATTTAAAATGCACAAATGATACTCAGAATTGCTTTATTTGTACTTTATATGCGTAATTACCTTGTATAATCCAATCATTTTGAATAAATGACACATGAATCATATTCCAGATAGTTTTAAGTGTTTAAAGGTAGATTAATGTGATGAAATGACATAGAATGAATCCAGATACGATTGAAATGCTCAAAATATACTCAGAATTGCATTATTTACGCTTTATATGCGTAATTACCTTGGATAATCCTATCTTTTTGAATAAATGACACACGAATCCTATTCTAGACAGTTCTAAGTGTTTAAATGTAGATTATTGTGTTGAAATGACTTACAATGAATCAAAAAATGATTGAAATGCTCAAATAATACTCAGAATTGCTTTATTTGCATTTTATAGGTGTAATACTATGTATAATCCAATGGTTTTGAATACTTGACGCATGAATCCTATTTTAGACAGTTTTAAGTGTTTAAATGTGGATTATTGTGATGAAATTACTTAGAATATTTCCAGAAACGATTGAAATGCTCAAATGATACTCAGAATTGCATTATTTGCACTTTATATGCGTAATTACGTTGGATAATCCTATCTTTTTGAATAAATAACACATGATTCATATTCAGTACAATTTTATGTGTTTAAATGTAGATTATTGTGATAATATGACTTAGAATTAATCTAGAAATGATATAAAATGCACAAATGATACTCAGAATTTCCTTACTTGACTTTTATATGCGTAATTACCTTGTATAATCCAATTATTTTGAATTCATGACACATGAATCAAATTCCAAACAGTTTTAAGTGTTTAAAGATAGATTATTGTGATGAAATGACTGAGAATGAATCCAGATACGATTGAAATGCTCAAAACATACTCAGAATTGCATTATTTCCAATTTAAAAGCGTAATTAACTTGTGTAATCCAATTTTTTTGATTAAATGACACATGAGTCATATTCTAAACAGTTTTAAGTGTTTAAATGTAGATTATTGTGTTGAGATGACTAAGAATGAATCCAAAAACGATTGAAATGCTCAAATGATACTCGGAATTGCTTTATTTGCACTTCATGTGCTTAATACTATGTATAATCCAATCGTTTTGAATACTTGACGCTTGAATCATATTTTAGACAGTTTTAAGTTTTTAAATGTAGATTATTGTGATGAAATGACTTAGAATGAATCCAGAAACGATTGAAATGCTCAAATGATACTCAGATTTGCATTATTTCCACTTTATATGCGTAATTACCTTGGATAATCCTATCTTTTTCAATAAATGACACATGATTAATATTCAGGACAGTTTTATGTGTTTAAATGTACATTATTGTGATAAAATGACTTAGAATGAATCTAGAAACGATTTAAAATGCTCAAATGATACTCAGAATTGCCTTATTTGAACTTTATATGCGTAATTACCATGTATAATCCAATCATTTTGAATAAATGACACATGAATCATATTCCAGAGAGTTTTAAGTGTTTAAAGGTAGATTAATGTGATGAAATGACATAGACTGAATCCAGATACAATTGAAATGCTCAAAACATACCCAGAATTACATTATTTGTAATTTAAAAGCGTAATTAACTTGTGTAATCCAATCTTTTTGAATAAATGACACATGAATCATATTCTAGACAGTTTTAAGTGTTTAAATATAGATTATTGTATTCAAATGACTAAGAATGAATCCAGAAATGATTGAAATTCTCAAATGATTCTCAGAATTGCTTTATTTGCACATCATATGCTGAATACTATGTATAATCCAATCGTTTTGAATACTTGACGCTTGAATCATATTTTAGACAGTTTTAAGTGTTTAAATGTAGATTATTGTGATGAAATGACTTAGAATGAATTAAGAAACAATTGAAATGCTCAAATGATACTTAGAATTGCATTATTTACGCTTTATATGCGTAATTACCTTGGATAATCCTATCTTTTTGAATAAATGACACATGAATCATATTCTAGACTATTTTAAGTGTTTAAATGTAGATTATTGTGATGAAATAATTTAGAATGAATCTAGAAACGATTGAAATGCTCAAATAATACTCAGAATTGCATTATTTGCACTTTATATGCGTAATTACCTTTTATAATCCAATCTTTTTGAATAAATGACACATGATTCATATTCAGGACTGTTTTATGTGTTTAAATGTAGATTATTGTAATAAATGACTTAGAATAAATCTAGAAACGATTTAAAATGCACCGATGATACTCAGAATTGCCTTATTTGAACTTTATATGCGTAATTACCTTGTATAATCCAATAATTTTGAATAAATGACACATGAATCAAATTCCAGACAGTTTTAAGCGTTTAAAGGTAGATTATTGTGATGAAATGACTTAGAATGAATCCAGATACGATTGAAATGCTCAAAACATACTCAGAATTGCGTTGTTTGCAATTTAAAAACATAATTAACTTGTGTAATCTAATCTTTTCGAATAAATGACACATGAATCATATTCTAGACAGTTTTAAGTGTTTAAATGTAGATTATTGTGTTGAAATGACTAAGAATGAATCCAAAAACGATTGAAATGCTCAAATGATACTCAGAATTGCTTTATTTGCACTTTATATGCGTAATACTATGTACAATCCAATCGTTTTGAATACTTGATGCATGAATCATATTTTAGACTATTTTAAGTATTTAAATGTAGATTATTGTGATGAAATGACTTAGAATGAATCCAGAAACGATTGAAATGCTCAAATGATACTCAGAATTGCATTATTTGCACTTTATATGCGTAATTACCTTGAATAATCCTATCTTTTTGAATAAATGACACATGATTCATATTAAGGACAGTTTTATGTGTTTAAATGTACATTATTGTCAAAAAATGACTTAGAATGAATCTAGAAACGATTTAAAATGCTCAAATCATAATCAGAATTGCATTATTTGAACTTTATATACGTAATTACCTTGTATAATTGAATGATTATGAATAAATGACACAAGAATCATATTCTAGACAGTTTGAAGTTTTTAAATGTAGATTATTGTGAATAAATGACTTAGAATGAATCCGAAAATGATTGAAATGCTCAAATGATACTCAGAATTGCATTATATGCATTTTATATGCGTAATTACGTAGTGTAATCCAATCTTTTTTAAGAAATAACACATGAATCATACTCTAGACAGCTTTAAGTGTTTAAATGTAGATTAATGTGTTTAAATGACTTATAATGAATCAAAAAAACGATTGAAATGCTCAAATAATACTAAGAATTGCATTATTTTCACTTTGTATGCGTAATTACTATGTATAATGCATTATTTTTGAATAAATAAGATATGAATCATTTTCTAGACAGTCTAAAGTATTTAAATTTAGAATATTGTGATGAAATGACTTAGAATGAATCCAGAAATGATTTAAATGCTCAAATGATACTCAGAATTGCTTTATTTGCACTTTATATGTGTAATTACCTTTTATAATCCAATTTTTTTGAATAAATGACATATGAATCATTTTTTAGAAAGATTTAATTATTGAAATGTTGATTATTGTGATAAAATGACTTACAATGAATCCGGAAACGATTGAAATTCTCAAATGATCCTCAGAATTGCATTATTTGCACTTTATATGCGTAATTACCTTGTATAATCCAATCTTTTTGAATAAATGACACATGAATCATATTCTAGACCGTTTTAAGAGTTTAAATGTAGATTATTGTGTTGAAATGAATTAGAATGAATCCAGAAACGATTGAAATGCTCAAATGATATTCGGAATTGCATTATTGGATCTTTATATGCGTAATTACTATATATAATTAAATATATTAGAATAAATAAGATATGAATCATATTTAAGACAGTATAGAGTGTTTGAATTTAGAGTATTGTGCTGAAATGACTTAAAATGAATACAGAAATTATTGAAATTGTCAAAGGATACTAAGAATTGTATTTTTTTCACTATATATGCTTAATTATTATGTATAATGCAATTTTTTTTGAATAAATAAGAAATGAATCATATTTTCGACAGTGTAACGAGTTTTAATGTAGATTATTGTGATGAAATGACTTAGAATGAATCCGGAAATGATTGAAATGCTCAAATGATACTTAGAATTGTCTTATTTGTACTTTATATGCGTAATTACATTGTATAATCCAATCTTCCTGAATAAATGACACATGAATCATATTCTACTCAGTTTTAAAAGTTTAAATGGAGTTTATTCTGATGAAATGACATAGAATAAATCCGGAAACGAATGAAATGCTCAAATGATACTCAGAATTGCATTATTTGCACTTTATATGCATAATTTCCTTGTATAATCCAATATTTTTGAATAAATGACACATGAATCATATTCTAGACAGTTTTAAGTGTTTAAATTTAGATTATTGTGATGAAATGACTAGAATGAATACAAAAACGATTGAAATGCACAAATGCTACTCAGAATTGCATTATTTGGACTTTATATGCGTAATTACTTTGTATAATCCAATCTTTTTTAATAAATTGTCATGAATCATATTCTAGACAACTTTAAGTGTTTAAATGTAGATTAATGTGTTGAAAAGACTTAGAATGAATTCAAAAATGATTGAAATGCTAACATGATATTCAGAATTGCATTATTTGCACTTTATGAGCGTAATTACCATGTATGATCCAATATTTTTGAATAAACGACCCATGAATCATATTCTAGACAGTTTTTACTGTTTAGATGTAGATTATTGTGATGAAATGACTTAAAATGAATCCAGAAACGATTGAAATGCTCAAATGATACTAAGAATTGTTATATTTTCACTTTATATGCGTAATTACCTTGTATAATCTAATCTTTTTGAATTAATGGCATATGAATCATATTCTAGACAGCTTTAAGTGTTTAATTGTAGAGTAATGTGTTGAAATGACTTAGAATGAATAAAAAAACGATTGAAATGCACAAATGATAGTCAGAATTGCATTATTTGCACTTTGTATGCGTAATTATCTTGTATAATCCAATCTTTTTGAATAAATGACACATGAATCGTATTCTAGACAGTTTTAGTGTTTAAATGTAGATTATTGTGATGAAATGACTTAAAATAAATCCAGAAACGATCGAAATGCTCAAATGATACTAAGAATTGCTTTATTTTCACTTTATATGCGTAATTACCTTGTATAATCCAATCTTTTTGAATTAATGACAAATGAATCATATTATGGACAGATTTAAGTGTTTAAATGTAGATTCTTGCGGTGAAATGACTTAGAATGAATACAGAATCGATTGAAGTTCTCAAATAATACTCAGAATTGCTTTATTTGCACTTTATATGCTTAATTATCTTGTATAATCCAATATTTTTGGATAAATGACGCATGAATCATATTCTAGACAGTTTTAAGTGTTTAAATGTAGATTATTGTGTTGAAATGACTTAGAATGAATCTAAAAACAATTGAAAATGCTCAAATGATACTCAAAATTGCATTATTTGCACTTTATATGCGTCATTACCTTGTATAATCCAATCATTTTGAATAAATGACACAAGAATCATATTCTGGATAGTTTTAAGCGTATAAATGTAGATTATTGTGATGAAATGACTTAGAATGAATCTAGAAACGATTGAAAATGCTCAAATTATACTCAGAATTGCATTATTTGCACTTTATATGCGTAATTACCTTGTATAATCTAATATTTTTGAATAAATGACATATGAATCATATTCAGGACAGTTTTAAGTGTTTGAATGTAGATTATTGTGATAAAATGACTTAGAATCTAGAAACGATTGAAAATGCTCAAATGATACTCAGAATTGCATTATTTGCACTTTATATGTTTAATTACCTTTTATAATCCAATCATTTTAAAAAAATTGACACATGAATCATATTCTAGACAGTTTTAAGAGTTTAAATGTAGATTATTGTGTTGAATATATTTTTGTTGGACTATATTGTAAAAATAATAATTTTAGGGTCATCGGCGAAAAAATTGAATATATTTTTGTTGAATTTATTCGCCGATGACCCTAAAATTATTATTTTTTCAAAATAGTCCAATAAAATTTTTTTGTTATACATTAAATGTAGATATTAATATATAAAATTTTTAATATATAAATAAATATCTATACTACTTATAAAAGTACCCAAAACAAGGTCAAAATAATTTCATAAAAGGAAGTTCAAACATTTGTTAACATCATTATAGACCGTTGATCTTGTGCAACTTAATCTGATGTACGATTTAGATCTGTATTTCAGACAAAGACTCAGACCCCTTTACAGAAAGGGGTCAAGGCGCTGGATAGTTGTTTCCTTTTTTATTCTTTCTTAATTTGTGCGCGCGTTAAAGGAAAGAGAAAAACAAATCAACCCTCTCTCATCATACCAAAATCGCCTCAAATTTCCTTTCTTATTCCCACACAGTCGGGTGGGCTCATTTACTTGTACATAGAAATATATGTACATATTATGTACAATAATATATATATCTATATATATTATGTATCATATATTTTAATTATATACAATAATATGTTAAATTATGCATGTTGAATAGCTTTATATATATATTATGTATCATATATTTTAATTATATACAATAATATGTATTTAATATATAAAATATATGTACATAATATATATGTATAAATAAGTATTATACACATATACAATATTATGTATTTAACATGAATAATTTAATTATATACTTATATTTTTATATAGATGTTTAAATTATGTTTAATTTCTAATCACTAATTATATATTTTGTAATAAAAAAATTTGAGGGCTAAAAAGAAAAATTGCAAATTAAAAAAATGTAACAAATGCCATATCCCTTTGACTTTTTGCTGTTGGAAACGGAAATATGTTGGATCGGATTCTCAGAATCCGATCCAGTCGATTTCTTGGATCGGATTCCGGAAATCTAATCCTATAACACTATTTTTAAATTTTGAATTTTTTTCATTTTTTTTTCGAAATTCGAATGAATAGTAACAGCACTTTTAATTTTTTTTCAGGTACGTCTATACTGCCGAACTACCAATAGGCCCATTTGTTGTTTAGGAGCTCAACCATAAGTTTTTTGTATGGCCTAGTATTCTGTAGGGCCGTACAAAGAAAATAAAAACCCGTCCGACCCGTTTAACCCGTCCAACCCGATCCGTATTTTACCGGGTCAAACACTAATCAGGTTGGGTCGGATTTTAATTTTAATAACCCGGTTATACCGGGTCGGGTCATAATTTTAGCCTTGATAACCCGTACCCGACCCGTTTAGTTAAATTATCCCCTTATTTGATACTCCAACAATATCTATTCACATTAACTTTCGCACAGTCTAGCGACAACCCTTTTATTTATGTTTATTTTATTTATTATATAATATCATAATTTAGTTTGTATCATCAATTCATGTCTGTTGAGATAATAGACATTTATTGAAGTATTTACCCGGGGGGGGGGGGGGGTTAGGGCAATTAGTATGCAAGGAGGGAATTTACCTACAAACACAAAATGATCTATAATATATTTTGCTACCAAATTTCTGGTTGTTTTCGCTTTTTGTGTTAAAACGCATCTCTTACTTTTATATGTATAGCTAATTTGCCTACAAGAAACAATATTTGTTTGACACTTCTTTCTGTTTTAAAAAATAATATTTACTTTTCAAGTGGTAAACAATTGTATTGCGCATTGATTTTAAAAATGTGTTAAAAACTTCATTAGATTTCAATTCTGATTTCGCCATAGTCCACTTTGCTAAACTAAAATTTATTACATGCCTACAGTGAAATTGCTAAAGTGGTACCCTCTGGTACAATATAGAAGTTGAGGTCTTTTATGCAAAAATGACAATATATTTGAAGTAAACAGGTTTGTAGTTGAATATAGAAATATGACGATGAGTAAAATGTTATGTTTTTATTTCTGCAACTAGCATATTTAATTTTTTCGACGTCAATAAATTATGACCCGGTTAAGCCGAAAATCCGTACAAACCCGTAGAAAAAAAATTATATGGGTTGGGTTGGATTACGGGTGGGTCGACTAAAGAAAATTTTTAACCCGTTATAATTGGGTTGGGTTGAAATATTGATAAAAAGTTGTGAAGCCGCCCATTGTATAGCCCTAGACAGCAATTAGGAGCTCAAGCAGAATTATGAAAAAGCCCCCTTAGTTTATAGCTACTTAAAAAGATGAGAACGTAATATATATGATTGTGGTTGGGTATTCAAAATGATAAAAAATGTTTATTAAGATATATAAATTAAATTAAATTTTGTTAAGATATAATCTCATTAGTTTAGTAAGGTTCAGGGCTTAGTTTATAAATTCATCTCTCTTATTTAAAGTATTAACCCTCCGCATAACTCTAATATAATAACTGAACCGGTAACAAGAAGCAATTACATACCAGAACAGAAAGAAGACAAACACTGACGGCTACAACATGCACCAATGAACTAGGGAATATATAGTTTCAAATTAGCACACATTTACGTACATCAAAGGAAATAAGGAATTACGGACTGATTCTTTGAACAAAAGAAAAAAAATCGTCCGCTTTTAAATATAAATAGAGTACAATAAATGATTAATTAATTAAGCTAATTATTAATTAATGAGTTCTCTTGTAGGAGACATGCAAGTTCATGATATGCCTGTTTCCCAAAATTTTCAGGTCGTATGTGCAAGAAACTTTATTCTTATAGGCTTGTTTGGATCGTATGGGAATAAGGAAAGAATAAAGATTTTAGAAAGAAAATATTAGAAAGTGTGTAACTTTGGAAAGAGTTTGGATGTCTAGGAAGAAGCTATTATTCCTTATTCCTAAGCAATCCAAACGAGGCCTATAATAGTACTCCCTCAATC
This sequence comes from Rhynchospora breviuscula, assembly GCA_027562975.1. Lineage (NCBI taxonomy): Eukaryota > Viridiplantae > Streptophyta > Magnoliopsida > Poales > Cyperaceae > Rhynchospora > Rhynchospora breviuscula. The sequence continues at coordinate 33,047,310 of CM050399.1, forward strand.
GTGATCCATGTTTTTAATTGCCATATCTTCAATATGCAAGTTTACAATCAATTCATTTCATTCATATTAGCTATAAGATTTAAATCCCATATAGGGCTATAAATCATAAGATAGGCTTTGAAAAAAAAGGCTTTTAATTATGGGCAACTATAAATTTATTCTTATTCTCATATATATAATGCAAACTGTACTGGGAAATTTTAGTTACACTGACACCAACCGACTGCCTAGAAAACCTAGTGCTTAATTTATTTTTAGAACTCCATGCCTTTTTGTTTTGAAGTAACCATTTGTCTTTATTTTGTTAGAAAAATCATTCTTCTATGCCAAGCTTAAAAGCATTTATATATTACTGTCTATCCCCGAAATTCAATATATATGTCCAAACTATATGTATCAGGTGTACATAAAACATCCACATTCTCTCATGCAAACTATTTTCGTATGATTGCCTTGAAAAGTATCTTGAAGCAGAAATATCTATCCTTATTCTTTATCATAATCGATAGGACCGTACAACGGGCGGGTTTGCAATCTTTTATCAATATTTCAATCCAATCCAATTATACCGGGTTAAAAAAATTTTTTAGTTGACCCATCCGTAACCCAACCCAACCCATATAAATTTTTATTTACTGATTTTTACGGATTTTCGGGTTAAACGGGTTATGGTTTATATAGTATATAAATAAATCTGACAATATTAATTAAAGAAAATATTTGCAATACATACTTTTATCATACCTACCTACTTGTATTTAGCAATTATAATAATAAATTCTTATTCTTCATGTCAAAGCACAGAACAGAGAGTGATTAAACAAAAAGAAACATTTATAATACAAGAACAATTATCATCATATTATTCACTGATGACAAGAAAATTAAATAAGTTAGTGATGGACGATCATTTAAGATGAAGGCAATGGCAAGTAGGGGTGAGCAAAAAACATGTAACTTGTGAGTTACTCGAACTCGACTCGAGAAAAACTCGTTGGTAACTCGAGTTAGCAGGACTCGAGTTATAGAAACTCGAGTTGTTGCGACTCGTGAGTTTTATTTGCCGAGTTCGAATTAGATCCAACTCAACTCGGTCCAACTCGAGTCAGTAATATATACAGGATGAAAAATAAAAATCAGTGTATAGCCCAACATATACAGACCCAACTCAAATATATTCATTCCCTTAATTTTTTTTGGTCAGTTAAAGCCTCTTGTAGGCACATTCTCTTAATTGACGTAACACCAAAGTAACATAAAAAGTACATATTACAAGTCAATTTGCTTGCAACGTTTATGTTACATTGCATTTTAAGATAATTGTTGCATCTATTCACTATATTTACGAGTTCTATACCGAATCATGAGTTGATTCGAGTTACAAAATGATGAGTTCGAGTTAGCTTGGATAGTTTGGAACTGCCTCCCGAACAAGTCATGAGTTCGAGTTCGAGTTATGTCCAACTCGCTCGAACTCCGACTCGTATACAACCCTAATGGGAAGGCACAAAAACTAACAAATTCTTGCAAGTGTATAAAAATCGATGGAAAAAAAAAATGAAATCAGATAACAAAAAATCAGTAACTAACAAGAAAATACAGAGGAAGGCGACAGAGATGGTTGGGCGAATAAATTATGGGATTTTTTTCATAAATAACCCTACTGCCGATCTAGCAAAATAAATACTGAAATGACCCTTTCCAAATAATTATTCCAGAATTATCATTTAGCGCAGGAGAAAATATAATATGACATTGATGACAATTGTAAATTATGTTTACATATCAATAAAAATAAAACGGATTGGGTTTGTACCGGATTATCTAAAAAAAATATGACCCGATCGACTCAGTTGTTCCGGGTTAGTAAAATTAAAACCCGAACCAACCCGAATCATACTTGCCGTTAGAATACGGATCGGGTTGAACGGATTAAACGGATCGGACGGGTTTTTAATTTTCTTGTACAGGCCCTAATAATCGATTTAAGCTCCATTTATATTTTAGAGCGAAAATCCTTCTTAATTAGCAGCCTCTATTTTGTTTAAATAAAATTTAAAAAATGTGGTTCCATCATATATTTAACAGAACACAATTTATTTCTTATTGTAACAGAGATGTTTGAAACTCTTGGAATAAATTCTTATTCGGAATTGCTAATTTTTAGTGGTATCAAACACAGAACTGAGTGTGTGTGTTTAAACAAGCTATTCGCGAACAAGGGGAACAAGAAGAAACCAAACAACTCGCGAACTAGCCGAACAGCTATTCGGTCCCTTGTTTATTGTTCTCATGATGGATATCATTTGTCTAGGTACTCTCTGATTAATTGAAAAATAATATCAGTGACCCCTTTAGAAACGTAAAGTACCTTCCTTATTTACCGCTTCTATATTACAACGTGTTCCCTTTCTTTTTTTCCTCCTATATATGGACTATGGAGAGCTGCTTCACTAAGTGAGGTTTAGACGATATTTTCTCCTTGATTTATAAGATCATATGAGTCTTCTATCATTTAAACATGAGTATATACATGAAATTAGGATGCTTTCAGTTGCAGAAGCGCACACAGTTTTTCGCCTTCTATTTTTTTTTTTTGTCCTCTTGCTGTGCTAATTACTTTTTTGTCGAGAATAAAGACAGCATTCAAGCAATAATACGATTTCCCCGGTGAGATCGGTTTTGCCAAGTTGGCACCTGCCAGATTGAGCGCCGATGAGACTGGGGAGTTTGTACCTCCATTTCTAACCTCAGAATTTCCCACAACACTTGCACATCCTTATACTCGCATGTTTGCACATCATCGTATAACTTCATGATTCCATTGCCTGAGAAATCAGAACAAAAAAATAATAATAAGAAAATTAATTGTTGATTTTTAGTAACACAAAGTTTGTAACAAAAATATGATTACAAAGACAATCATTTGTTGGTGCTTAATTAATTAAATTGGACGAGTTCTTAATTAATTAAATTGAGTGTGTCCAGCAGTCAAGGGTACATAAGCATATGGATTTTTAAAGATGATAGTTTTTTTTACTATGATCAAGAATAATTGTATTCGGCTTTTAGTTAAAATATATCAACTCATTTGCATCCTTACTCTAACACTGTGTTTGGTTTTGGAAAAAAGGATGGAAAGGAAGGAAAAATATAAAAAGGAAAGGAATGGAAAATGATGGAAAGGAAAATTATTTACATCAGTTTGTTTGGATAATTATTGGAAGGAAAGGAAAATAATTACCATTCTTGAATTTCTCCTGTTTGGATGATTAAATTAAAAGGAGGTAAAAATATGAGTAATTAATTACAAATGACCATTTTGACCTTGTTATCAAGGATTCGACTTTTGCTAGTGCCGAGTAGTGGTACTAAAATATAAGAGGACTCTGTATTGTAATTTATAATTAAAACCAATCTACGAGAGAGTAGTCCAACTGTAATAAATCCTAATAAATCTTGTGAATGGTAATAGTTTGCAAACTTGAGAACCAATTCCTAACTGTATTAATTTTTCGTTGAGTACAAAGTTAACAGTTTTAAAGGCTTTAAATTAACAGGGTTCGTTACATTAAAATATTGGACATGGGATTCCAGAAACCCCATGGGCTCTTCAAAAGATGTTGGAGCATAAAAATTAGCCAACAAAATACCTTTAAAAATGTGATGCCCTCTTACGTTGACATGCATACCACAATTTGGACTAAACAGCACATTCAGTAGACAACTGCATACTAGCATGAATAGGTACGGACTGGTACAAAGCATACAATTGCACTACCAAATCTATTACATCTGATTGAACAAGCATTATACATTATACAAGCATGCTGCAAAACGATGTAGATGCTAGACTTGTACCAGTGTTAGGCTGAGTCCTGCGATAGTAAATCAATAATAGTATATATGCATGATTCCAAAAAAAATCAATAACGATCCTTATGACAGAAATAATATTTGAACTACTGATCTTTTCTTTCAATCTAAAAAACAACTTATGTCAAAGCAAGACTAATCAAACAAAAATTTGCAAACAAGCCCTCGAACTCTATCTTATTACAAATTATAACATAGCTTATTAAAAATAGTAAAAACTAATTGAGTAAGAAAAATAAACTTGAAGCAACTCTCATTCCTTGTTCTTTGCCATTATCTTTACGTCCTGACAAATAGTATAGAAATAGTAAATTAGTATTCACAAATACATTATTCAAAAATGTACTGCAAATCATATCCACACCTCAGGCTTGTACCAATTATTTTTTTATAAGATGGAAGAAGGTTATAGATAAAGAATACTGGCACATATGAAATGCACAGCGACATAGTCAATACAAAGGAACAAAAATGGATTTATTGAATAGCACTTATTTTTCACAACCATTTAAAATCATATGTTCAAAATTGTATTTATATAAGGTCATATTATGAAAGATTGCAATAGCTATGGACAATAAGTTTTAATTTTAACAAATTAAGAGATCTTAACAACCATATGTGAAACACATACCTAATTGTTCAGAACTGAAACTTTTGACAAAGATGCTCCAACTTCTCCTCTTTGTACTGTCGTACCTATTAGAAATCAAAGGTTACAAAGGTAAAAATACTGACAAATAGAAAATGTTCAACTAAGAAATCTAGTTATGAACCTTTGATTTAATTTGTTACTCAAATTACTTTGATTTCTTACCGTGAGTAAAATTTATAATTTGTTTTTATGAATTTCAGATTCCTTTAACTTATGATACATAGATTTTATCCCTTCTTCGTGTTTAGTTAACTAATTCACTAATCCTACCAGATCTGTACAACATGATATTGGTCTTAGATTGATCAATGATCTTTAAGCAGAACTAAACTACAAGCGTACAATTGAGCGATGGTAAGAGTAAGGTATTGGTCTTGAGCGATGGTGAATCTAAGACCAATACCAGATCTGTACTGCATGATATTGGTCTTGAGCGATGGTACCATATACTGACACGAACAGTAAGAATCAAATACTGTGTACAGTTGTATTACCTCCTGCTGTCCGGCAAGGGGTAAGAGCAAGGCGACCAGTTACAAACAGATCGTCAGACCTGAGAGAAGAGGAGTCGGGAGAGAGAGGCCAAAATAAAAGTTAAAATCGAGGAAAAAATCTTACACCATGTATTACTTTATGCAAAATTTAAAAGTTTAAATTAGGAAAAAGAGAGGAATTGCGAACCCTAGATGAAGATCAGAGCAACTCGTAAACCCTAGATGTTGGTAGAAATCTTTGCAAAAGGCCTTATTTATAGTACTTGATGAAATTCCTGGCACCGAGTGGAATTGCGCCAAAATTGGTTTGTTGAGAAAGTCGCGAGGGAAAATTTTGGCAGAAATCGCGCGCCAAAAAAGGAAGTCGCGAGGGCATCCTGGTCCAAGAAGACAAGCGCTGATTCTCTTCGATTTTTCTTCTGTCTGTTACACCCCGAATCGAGGGGGAATATTTCAGTATAGAAAGTAAAAATTGCGAAGGAAAGTTTTTTCCGTCGGTTAATTTCTTTCCGTCGGACATATCGCTATCCAAACGAGGTGAAATTGTATTTTCCTTCCTCTTCCGTATTTTTCCTTCGCTTTCCCCAAAACCAAACAGGCCGTAAGTGGTCATCTACTCTATACATATAATTTTTCAAAGATCACGGTATAAACGAAACATGCATTTTGGTAGTGATGCGATCTGTTTCCTTTGTTTTTTTTTATTCTTTTTGGTTTTCTTTCTGCCCTTTTCATTTGGCCTGGATGTCTATCTATAAATAACCGACCGAAATAAAATATAGCTGAGTTGACTTTTCTGTTCCAGAATCAATGATTGAATTGAAATACGTGTTATGATCATGGAGCTTTTTAGATCAATCAGAAATGTGAATGTCTAATCTAATCATAATAATGACATCGATTGAAACAGACTATGATAGAAGTCGGCAGCGAACGAACATTAAGAACAGTATTTTGGAAAGGCAATATGCGTCATGGCTCTTCTGACCCATATTTATTCACCCGGTCTGACCGTTACTCATACCCAACCAGGACCGAATCCTCTGCGTGTTTGTTTTAAACATGCACTGCATGCCTTTCTTTCTTAGCCGTCCGATTTAATCTCGACAGATATATTTTATGGGCCGCACGTATTTAGACGGATTTCATATTATCACAGGACATCTATCAATGATCGGACGGTCACAGCTGAAAACTTGCACTGCGGATTTTAAAAAAAAAAGCCCGCAAAGGATCTCGTTCCTACCCAACCCGGGCAATTAATTGTCAGATAAAACCAGACAGACTTGGTAATTAACGGATAGGGCCGGTTAATAGCCTAGATAATTAATGCCACTCCGCTCAAATTTTGTTGTGTGTGTAGAATTCATTATGTTATTACAAAGAATATATAAAATTACCATGTTATAAGATATTGATTGAGGCACTAATATTTACTAATAGTTTTTTTTAGATATGCTTGGTAGCGAATATTTACTAATAGTTATGACGCTACTGTTATAGAAACATATTTCTCATCACGTTATCATACCTACTAATTTGAAATAATTAATTTAAATGAAATGTCTTTAATAATTCTGTAAATAACTTAGAGCCTAGCCTAATAGAAAATATAAAAAATACAGAAGTAAGGGCGCGGACCATAATTTGCGAGTTCTTTAACAAGAGCATGGTGGCCCTACAATAACAATTAATGCCACGTTAGCAGGGCAAAAAAGGGTTCACAGATCCTGGCATAAAAATATTGAGCTATAAACAGTTTAATTGGGCCTACAATGTAGAAATGATGAATGCATCGACTTTAATTGGGCCCCAAATTTTAACACCGATAATGTCGGCAGGGGAAGGATGTGTAAATTTGTACGTCGTATACTCGTACGTGCTCACAATTATGCGTTTCTCACAAGTGACAAGTGCAAGAACTTTATAATACTAACAACATAAGATCTATCTATTGGACTTGTAAAAAGATTGATGTAAATAGAATAGACCATCCAGAGGTTTATATAGCGGCAAGATAGCCGAAGTACCTCTCAGAACGCTACCACGCTACAAATACAGTGTTATGTCTGATAGCGCGCATTATAGCGGACTTTAGAGGATAATAGCGCCTGTTATAGCGGGATTTATAGCGGATAATAGCGTCCAATATAGCAGGCCTATGGCGGCAAATAGCAACTGACACGCGCACACTTAATTATTCAGCTGTTGCACCCACAATACCAACCTACTCATTATATACTATCCATCTAGAACTTAAATCTACCATGTGGTACTAAAGATTGCAGTTGAAACCGAACAAAAAAATTAGTGCATTATATTGCTAAAGCTGAGAATCAAACCCATGATGTAGGTTATACAGTCCAATGCAACAACCACCCAATCAAGTTGTTGTTTGTGATATAAGTGTTTTATGTTATTTATATATACTACATAATATCAACTATGGTCCGATAGCGGTCACTAAATGGCTGTTATCCACTATGATATTAGAATGTCCGCGACGAATTCACTATCCGCTATTTAAATCTTTGAGACCATCAGATCATATATCGACATTAATGATAAAAAGAAAACCTATCTAACAGTTCAACTATTTTTTTTTTCTTTTTAAAAGGGTCGGGGGTCCTCTCTCCGTAGGAGAAACAATGCAACCATTTATTCATTTAACGCGATTTGGGGAAGGGAACATTTAAGGAAGTAAATAAAATTGGTAGTTAAAAATGTCCCGTAATTAATGCATAGCGCAGACTAATTTGTTTGGCAGCAAGTTTGCTATGACATAGAATTTGCTCTATATTTGACTGATCAGATCGCCTTTGTTTTTTGTTAAGAGAGATGAACTCTATATTATGTTTGCTGTCGACATTTACTGATTCTAAATATGGACTTTGAGTCTGAGATCCAAAAACTTTTGCCTTAAATATCCGAACAAATTATTATATTGTTGAAAAATCACGTGTAATTAGTTCACACTTTAGCTTAAACAACATTCATGCATCTCACGCGCGGTTTCAAATCAAAGCATCCAATCATTAAAAAGTTGAACCTACTTGTCCGCCTATGTTTGGTATGATTAAGTCACTTCTCTAGTTTTTTTTTTTTTTTTTACTTCGGCCACACTGATAGAAATGAATGAAAGATATAGAGTTTGTTAATTAATCCTCAAGTTTTCCGATGTATTAGAACTTTTAAGAAAAATCAAAATTTTCTCCTTCAACTTTGAGTTTTTAGGCGCAGGGAAGTTCAGATATTTATTGTTTTATATTTTTCTTCTTTCTAAACATGAAATGATAGTTTATAAGACAACTAACTTTGGGAATAAAAAAAAAGTGAGACTTCCGCAAATATATGAAGTTATGAATTGTCATATGTTAGGAGTTATCGTAACACTTGACATATAGATTATTAAAAATTTTTGCTAAATTCTACCTACACCTTTTGTATATAAAATTTAAAACGCAAAACTTAAATTAAGGTATTCCACGAGGAGCAAACTTTGCTTCCTTTGATCATCGTGAAGACGAAATCAATTATTAATAAAATGCAAATATGCAATGCGGAATAAAAAAATTGAAATTTTTTTACATTAGATTATTTTTTCTTATTTTGGTTTGTATGGTTAATAAATGATTTATTTTTGGTGCCAAATGGGAGTGAAGTCAGTATGATTAAATTTTATAATAAGATTGAATATCAACCGCCTACATGATAGACAGACAAATGGTGATCCAATCACACACATGTATGACAACTAAAATTCAGGGTACTAAAATGCAATTTTATCCGAATTTGAAATGTGTAGGACTAATAAATGCTTATAATCACCATGTTCATAAAAGTTAACAAACAAACGGAGAGAAGAGGTGACAAACCCTTACGACCTACTAAATGACGCGCGTCTCGTGAGGTGTAATCTCGTCACATGACAACAAATTTGCACAACACAAGCAAAAGATGGAGAAGCCAATCAATTAACTAAGTACCGTTCTTCGTCTCTCATTTTTGTTTGTTATGCCTAGTATTTAATGGAAAGTGAATGCTAAAGGGAAAACAAAGTAATTTAAAAGAACAAACAAATTTAATGGAACAAAGAAAAACCCCAGAAGTGTCAGCAAACATAATCGAATCTACTATTCTAATTATTAAGAATTAGTTCATCCGAGTCTTAAATACCCTGTCCGTTTAAAATTTAGAATTACTCGTAATCTACACTTACGTACCGATTAAATTAACGGATATAACAAATAGATAACAGATAATTAGTGAATTAAAGTACAGTTTTTTTTTTTTTTGACAAAAAATAGAGGTCTAGCCTCTATCTTTTTTAATAATTAAATTTAAATGAAAGTATTACAGAGTCTGACATTTAACTAACCGTTAAATGTCAACAAAAAGTACAGTTATTTATCATGCCCGTATAATAGCATACAAATAATAATTAGTATAAATACAATATATACATATTATCATAAAAATAAAAATAATTAGATAATTGTAGGGCTCGTTACTTAAGAAATATATAATATATTATTATTAATAAAAGAACTATATGTCAATGCTGACTATACACATCTCGTATTTGTTAATCACCCATAATGGTGGGGCGGGGGACTAAGTGTACTCGCATTAGCAAAATTTTCCCCTGTTTTTCTCTTGCTCAGGAAAGCAGGGTAGAAAATTAGAAATACAAATATCAATTGCTTTGAGCATGCAAGGAGACAACGACGTACGCACAAGGACTTAAGCTACAAAACTTAAGGAGCACAACTGAAAACTTACAATTCCGACGGGACCTTAGTCGAGCCGAAAAGAAGGCCAATGCACGCTTGACAGGAAACACCACCTTCTTCCTCCACCACGCCATAGTTAAGAGAGAGAGAGAGAGAGAGAGAGAGATTGCGAGACTGGCCGGGGAAGAGAAGAGACTTCTGGTTAGACGAAGCTCTCTGATCTTCCTTTTCTTTTAGGAGTTGCATGGAGCTATCATGGTTGTATTTTCATTGACGGTTTTGTCTTTTGGGGTTTCACTTAGCTTGGTGTGTGGTATTATTGGATGTATTCGCTATCTTCACTCTCCATTTTTTTCCCTTTTCGAAACAAGAGTTCTGTGTGACCCGCTGTAAATTTGGCACAGTATGGGTTTTATAATAACTAGCTTCTAGCTAGTAGGAAACTTCAAATAAAGAAGATATTATTTTGATATAGGTTGTATATATATCAAAATTTAGACTACGTTGACAATCACTAACTAGTCTTTCAGAAAATAACTGAAAATTTTTTACAATTGATTTTTGTTAACAATCAGTCAAAAAATAGAGAATATATGTACAATTTATAATCTTTTTAGTTTAATATTATTGTTTTAGATACCAAAATAAAGTTTCAAAGTGGAGGAGAATATTAAAAAAAAATCAAATGAAAGTACTAAAAGCAGTCATATACTTGCCCTTCAAAAATATACGTACATCACACGAGATGAAGAATATTTCGAGAAATTTTCTAAAATTCCAAAATCCTGTTACGAAATTTCAAAACAATAAGATAACACTAGCATATCTTATACACTGGTATGTTGAGATATATCTTCAAATGTTTCTTTACAAACTTGAAGCTTTTGAGAAATTCTAAGAAATCTCCCTTTAAAGAGGCCAAAACATCATAATGCTAGGATCATTTAAATTTTTATTAATTTCTTAAAATTTTTAAAAAATATATAATTTGACAACTATTTTTAAACCAATATGAATGATGTAAAATAATAACAATTAATTGTTCGTTCATTTCATGAATGATTAATAACTTGTCCGTTCGTATCATACAATTTTTACTAGATTTCACAAATGATAACAAAAAAATATTGATCCTTGGGTCCTTGCCGCAGATAAATACGCTAAGGAAAGTATTGATACGATCGGCTATATTTATCATACAAGTATACGGAATCCAGTCAAAAAGGGAAATACATTTTAACACAATTTTTGCCGTCAAAATTCCAAGATTCAGACAAATGACGAGTACAAAAAGGAAAATCTAGCGTATGAATATCAGAATCGCTTGTTGCCAAATATTTGACCGCAAACTAACCTTTTTTCCCGGTAAGCCCCATACTTTTTACACGAGTGATTTCAGCGACGGTGAAGGTGCTGTAAGTGTAAGCACTGACGCGTGGGTCCCGCATCAGAAGTATCTTGGTGAAATTTGGCGTTTAGTGCCTTGACGTGTTACGATTTAAGGCCTTCTGACTGTAGGACCATTATCCGTCAACTCTCACGCACAAGGTAAAGGATATTTCGTGGCATATCTAAAATTAGAGGAGATGTGCCAAGTGCACTTGTGAATTCTTCATTTACCAAGCCCAAAACACTATACGCCGTGAAATTATTAAACTCTGAAAGCTTAAATCGCAGAAAATAAAAATTGAAATAATCTTAACTTAAATTTAATCTAGTTTAAATAACTTCAAATTTTTAAATTTACAATTGTCGATAAAGCAAGGAAATAATTACATTAAACACTTCACACTTCTTTAAAAACTATTATAATTGAAGATTCTACTTGTTGACATAGAGATTGTTTTCCCACATATAAATAAAAAGAGTAAAATAGAGGTATATTTAGCTTAAAAGGAAATGGTCCATTCTAAGTAAAAAATAATCAATTTTTTAAACTTTCATATTACTAAAAAAAAAATTAAAATAAAAGAATCATTGTTTGATCTAATCGAAATAGAACACGTTTTGAGTGAGGACGTGCAAGGTCAACCTAAACTTATCTTTAAAAAAATATAGCTTAATTGTTAATTATATTCACTTCATTTCTTTTTCTATTCTTCGTATAACAATTTCTCTTGATTTGCAAAAGTTAAATTAGATAAATTAATTTTTCTAAATAAATAATAATACCTCATAGTTTGCACGTAAATTGTCCTGCTAGATTTGTACATTTTAAATATGATTAAATATCTTCCAAAAAATCAAAACTTAATTTACGTTATTAAATTTGATAAATATTAGACGAGAATTGTAAACACAGAATTCTACCATAATTATGACAGGAAATTCGATATATCGATCATATTTTAGGAGCTACAAAAGATCGAAACTTCCCGAATTTAGTCGGTGGGATTTACTAAACGACACGACCATCTTGAGTCATCAAAAATTTGTCATTATGACACTCTCTTTTTGCTATTATAGAGACACTAAAACTCCATTGAATTGCGCTAAATGGATTTCAAATTTCCAATTGCATCCCTCGGTGCACTAACTTGCTACACATAATCATTCAGGAACATGTCCCGGACAAAACTGAATCATTTACAGGTTTTCATTTCTTTTTAGATCCTATGTTTTCATTTCTCAAATAATCGGAACATTTCGGTTTGACATTTCTCAGCCGCCGAGAGAGCAAAAGTTTAGTTACTATGTTATATATATAAGTACTGTTGGCACAATATTGGTTTTTTTATGAACAACCGAATTTGCTTTAGAGTTTGTTATATTAGATGTTTAAAGTTTGTATTCTACAAACACCGGCATTTGCTAGGACAACAAAATAACGGCAGTTGTGATGTTACTAACTTAGTAATTTATCAATATTGTTAGTGTACTCTCATTATCTCATATAAGTAAAAGATTACTTATATGAATTAGCAATCATCAACCACTTATATGTGCATTGGTACATTTAAGTTATGAATTATGTTTAATGCTGTGCATCTAATAATTGACTAACTGTACCAACGGATCCACTGATTTGAACCCTGAAAACACCAATGCTTTGAAAATTTGCTCGTAAACTCACGTTGAGATTTCCTTAATCAGAAAATTGTTGTTCCTCGCAAGATATTAACGACAAATTTTCAAGAAGAATCATTTTTTAGTTTAGCACTTGATAGCAATGAATTTTATATGTGGAGGTCACGAATTAAAATTGTTTATAAACCTGTGAAATTCTAAAAAACAAAATCCTGTTATCATAGAAAATAATACAAAAAAGGAGAAATTTTAATAAAATACAAGGCACGCCGCGCTGTCAGGATTTGATTGAAGAATACAAACTAAGCAGATCACCTATAACTATACGGAGCTGATAACTGCAATCAAGTAGTCAAGCAATCAAGCAATCATATGCTAAAAATGGGAAAAAGGCGTTGTCTAAAAAAGGAAAACGTGTTCCTCTCTATCCGCGCACCCCTCACCCTGCTTCGTTCTCACCCCGCGTCGCTCTCACCTTGCCTCACCCCCTCACGCGCATCCCTTCGTCCGCACCTTCTCTCTCGCGCCTCTCTTCCGTCGCTCACCCCTCCTCTCTCGCGCCTCTCCCGTCGCACCCTCACCCTCTCTCTCTCTTCGCGCACATTGCCGTCGCGCAGCCCTCCAGTCGCCGTCGTGCCTCACTCCCGTCGCGCAACCCTCCCGTCGCCGTCGCTCTTCTCTCCCATCGCCGTCGCAGCCCTCCCGTCGCCGTCGTGCCTCACTCCCGTCGCGCAACCCTCCCGTCGCCGTTGCTCCTCTTTTCTGTCGCCGTCGCCGTCGCTCTTCTCTCCCATCGCCGTCCCGCCTCTTCTCTCACGTCGCAGCCCTCCTATCGCCGTCAGCCCTCCCTTCTTTATGACAAAAACATTATCAGAATCAGAAATGAATGTCATTTACTCCCTCACATATATTAAATACTCCCTTATAGTTATTTAGTTACTCCGAAACAATAGCAGAATCAGAAATGAATGTTATTTACTCCCTTACATGTATTAAATACTCCCTTATAGTTATTTAGTTACTCCCAAACAATAGCAGAAACAGAAATGAATGTTATTTACTCCCTCACATGTATTAAATATTTCCTTATACTTATTATTTACTCCTTTAGAATATATTAGTTACTCCCTTATGTATATTATTTACTCCCTGTAGATATTAGGTACTCATTTTAATCAATTACAAATTTAAACATATTAGTTACTCTCTTATATTTCTTATTGACTCCTTTAAAATATATTAGTTACTCCCTTACATATATTATTTACTCCCTGTAGATATTAGGTACTTATTTTAATCAACTACAAATTTAGACATATTAGTTACTCTCTTACACTTCTTATTTACTCTCTTAAAATATATTAGTTACTTTCTTACGTATTATTAGATACTCATTTTAATCTACTACAAATTTAGACCTACTAGTTACTCCCTTATACTTCTTATTTACTCCCTTAAATATATTAGTTACTCCCTTACGTATATTATTTACTCCCTTATTCTTGATAAATACTCTGTAGTATTTTACTTACTCCCTTGTATTTTTTATTTACTCCCTTATAGTTATTTATTTACTCCCAAACCGTAGCAGATCCAGATCAAAAATCTTCTCACTTCTCACCCTTCTCTATCTCCACTTTTTTTTTTCTTTCTATACCAGATCTGATCGTCTTCTTTTTTTCTCTTTACTCGTAATGATGGAGAGAGGGAGAAAGACGCGAGAGAAGGAAAGAGAAAGGGTGGTTGAGATGATTGGCCGTAGAATAGCCGAGCACGTAGAGGCGCGAGACGAAGAGAGGTGATGCGGTGGTTGAGATGATCTCTCCTTCGCTTCTCCAACTATGCGAGTAGAGAGGCGGCGTGTGAGGGAGAGTAGAGAGGAGGCGCACGTAAGAAGAGAAGGGACGCGAATAGAGGTGGAGTCGTAGATCGAGAGGGGAAGAAATGGAGGAGGAGGAGAGGATGAGGAGAGTAGAAACGGAGGAGATGAAGTTGTAGATCGATGTGAAGAGATGGAGTTGTAGATCAATGTGAGGAGAAAGATCGCATGGAGACAGAGCGGGAGATGCGCGTGAGGATGAGGGTGAAGGTGAGGTGAGGGTAAGGGAGCGCGTGAGTCTGATCGCTCCGTCACGTGAGAGGAGGGAGGCGCTCTCTCTGATTGCTTGATTGCTTAATCTCTGATTGTAGGAAGTAATTCCCATAACTATAAGCTATAGGAAAATTGTATTTCCAGGCCAGATATTTTACTTGACTTTCTATGTCCTAGAATCCTAGATTAAAACCCATTGGTCCACTGTGCCCGTGCTAGTTTCATGTCAAATTTACAAGCCCATATATTTTGTGCTTTATAAAGCCCAAATATAAAGTACAACGGAGAATCTGAACCTATCGGTCAATTTAAATCCGAAGTCAATATGATGATGTCATGCCTGACCTAAGATATGGATAAGCATTCTAGGGAATGAAATCTTTTGTGGCGACTGCTTGCTACCGTGTATGAACCGTCTGATTGATGATGGATATTCCGTGATTAACATTAGGCTCGTTGAAATTCGTACAGTCCGTAAAAATTTGTCCATCGAAATTAAATCGGATGGATGAAATTAAATCGGATATATGAAAATCGTGCTACACTGTAACCGCTACAGAGGAAAATGGTCTAGTATTCTAGGTCCTACATAATAAGGTCATTAGTAAAATCATTCATTTAAAATCAATATGTGAACTTCTTGAATGTTTACTTGTGGAAATTTTATCATGGGTAGTATTTTATTTGTACAAAAAGCGAAGGCTTACCGAATTCAATCCCCTTGTAGGTCCATGTCCATCGTGTTCTCCAAGATAATAGTTGGATTACTACTTGATTCATAAGTAAAGAATTAATATGTGTGTGTGTACAATTCACATTTTTTTTCTTCAGATAATCGGTTTTGATTATTTGCAGGTGGCATTTTAAAGAAAAAGAAGTCAATCTTTTTTCATATATAAAAAAAAAAAAGTTCATATAACAACACAATAACCATGAAACTTACCGATACAAAAACATAGCACTCTATTATGATAGAAAATAAGTTTTATTTAAAGCGAGTGAACCTGGGAAGATAACACAATGCTTCTATGACAACATTACCAAATATTTAACAATATAACGAATAAGCAATATAGTCCTGAACACAACAGCATGTCTGTGTTGGGTTGGGGTGATTTTACCCGCCTATTTTGTAAATCGGTATTAGAGATTTATTTTTTTAATTAGTTAAAATACAATCGATATCAAATAAAAAAATTAACTTGACGATGATTTTTTTTTCAAATCAGATAATTGATTGATTGATTGAATTGACCGGATTAATCTAATATTCTAATTACGCTCATACTTCCAATTCCTATTAAGTAGGAGTCACCGAGTCAGGAGACAACTTTTACAGACTTTGGTGAGTTTTTGTCAATTATGAGTGCGTTTGGCAAACAATAGGTTAGCACTAACCAAGGTTAGTGGAACTAACCAACAAACCTCAACTTGCCAATGAGTTGAGGTTAGTTAAGGTTAGCACTAAACTTGTGCTAACCCACTACCTCTCCCAAGAGATGAGTTAGCAATTTCACCCCGTGGGGTTAGCACAAATCTAGTATTAATAATGATGATTAATAATTAATAATAATTAACAAATATTAATTATTAATATTTAATAATAAATAACTAATTAACATAAAATAATAATAATTAATAACATTTAATAAGTAATAATAATTATTAATAATTAATAATTAATAGTATTTAATAAGTAATAATATTTATTATTAATTAATAAATAATAGTATTTTATAATTAATAATAATAATAATAATTAATTTAAATTAATAATTAGTAATTTTAAAACAATAATAATAAATAATTAGCAACTAATTAATAATTAATAATATTAAAGATGATTAATAATCAATAATAATAAATAATAACTAATAGTTAATAATTAATGATGATTAATAACAATTAGTAACTGATAATTAATAATAAATAGTAATTAATAATTAATAATCAATGATAACTAATAATTAATAATAATTAGTAATTGATAATTAATAATAGTTAATAATTAATATAATAATAATTAAATTAATTAATAATTAATATTCAAAATAAATAATAAATAATAAATAATTATGGTAATATTTATAATAATTAATAATAGTTATTGTAATACTAATTATTTATTAATAATTAATGAGTATTAATAATAATTAGTAACTAATAATTAATAATAATTAGTAATTAATAATTAATAATTCAAAATAAATAATTCATAATAGTTATTTTAATAATAATTAGTAATTAATAATAATTGTATAAATTTAAATAATCCTTAATTTAAAATTATAATAATAACGATATTCAGTAATAGTTATTATAATAATGATAATAATAATTAATAATGGTTTATTTTTTATAATTTATAGTTAATAATTACTAATATTTTTATTAAAATTAATAGTTATTAATAACTATTAATTAATAATAGTTAATAATAATTAAATCACTAATAGTTGCTAACCTTAAAATACTAACCTCAACATACCACATCAAACAACATTCACTAACCTTAAGTTAGCATTAACCCTATCAAATCACTACCCTCGCCATTCTACCCCTCTAACCCCAAAAAGTACTAACCTTACACCACTAACCCTACTAACCTTGTGTTTGCCAAACGCACCCTATAAGTCGTAACTGAACTTTGGACATTACTACATTAGTAAAACAGGGTTTTCTGTCAAGATTATCGAATAAAAATCGGGACCTTCAAAGACAAGCTAACCATGATTTAGTACCATCGTTTTAAATTCGCCCCCCCCCCCCCCTATAATGGTGCAACTTTAAGATAGTTATGATACTATGTAAAATATATATCACTAGAATTTTTATCTCAATTCTCAAGCAGTTAATTTAGGAGCCCAATGTGATCTTTACTTTGATTTTTTTTTTTTTTTTATATCCTAACATTGATAATTTTTTTAAATTGTAAGGAAATTGAAACAAAAAAAACCTTTTTTAAAATCAATAGTCAGTGTTTCTATAAAGTTTTGATGGATAGATTATATTCAACAGTTTAATTAGATATTGAATTGCATTTCAAAGTCCAAATTTGGTGCATCGTTGCTGTATAAGCTTTTCATACCAACAAAATGTCTTTGAATCCATGATTCAAACATTGGAGCATATCTCCAAAATAAGAGTCAAATAGAACGGCATCGATATCTATATGGGTGAATATTTATCCTAATCAACAAAATATTCAGAATTGTCAAGTAAGGAGCACTTGTAAATTGGCCTTCTAGAAGATTCTAAAATTTTGCTTGCCAACCTACTACCTCATACTGTACAGAATTATATTTTCTTTATATATTTGCTATACTGAACTTCCAGCTAATTAAGTAAAACTGATAGTTATTATTGAAGCATAGTGGCCTAAATATACAGGCTGGCAGGTTATGCAACTAGGCTGTACAAAGCCGACTAATGGCTGCCACGTACGTGACATGAGATCATGTATGTAATTCCAAAATATAAAATTTATGCTTTAAAATTTTCGTTTGCACGTATTATCATATCGACCTTCTAAAATTTAAAAAACAACGTCACCATATCTTAAACTTTTGGGAGTCAAAAATTTGATCTAGTCGTTGATCATTGGATTTAATTTGATGAAATATTTTAATTGAATTTATAGATTAATTTTATTTGAGTCTTTCCTATTTATTTGCTGAACTAAACTAAATCAGTTTTAGTAATCTCTGGACAAATGGACTTTGAGAAATTCTATAAAAATAGAGAATTGTGAGGATATGTTGCTATCAAGTTTCTACTCGATTATAGTCCGGATATCGCCAATATGTCTAATCTTTAGTTTTACTTTTCAAGGGTTTTCTGAAATATACTTTAGAAAAATCTGAAAGACGACGAAAGGTCGTGATCTCCAGCGGATAATAAGTCCTGTATGGGAGCAGAAACTAAATTGCAGATCAATGCTTTACTCCTTGGCAGCAATTACAGAAATAAATTAATCATGCACGCACGCATAAAAAAATTGTCTAACAGAAATAAACAAGTGAAAGAGAGTTATAATGCCACGATCACCTTATTAAAATACATCAAGATCAGAGTGTACAATTTTTATTATTGACAATTAAAGTCGTCGTTGTTTCATCTAAAAAATAATTCCTCTTTTGCAGAATATATTGTAAGAAGTTTGATCGAAATATCGGTAAAATTAATTTGGATTAAAGACTTATTGTAAAAGAATCACTAGTCCATGGAAAAAAAATAAAGCTTCCGCATAATATGTTAGAAGTTTATCTTAGATTTTCTTGCATATATTGTTAGATTATTTCCATATAGGCTGACGAGTCTATATGGAAACAATCTAAATTAAGTATGGACTGATTATTGTTTGGTATCCAAGTTTCTATTGATTATGGTAATAAGCTAAACATGGCTGTAAAGAAATAACAGATTTTGTGCAATAGATGTGTTGCCTTTTATAGGTGATTATATTTAGAAACATTACCTATTTTATGATGGACAAAATATGGTATTGTGTGGTGGTCAAGAAGCCTTGGCACTATATATATGGGGTTGGTCCCCAAGGGACAAGATACACACGAGTATTGCTGCATACATGCGTTGATAGCAGCATCTCTGCCCCGCTCCCTAATTATTCCATCGATTAGAGAGAGATAGTGCTTTTGTTTAGGCTAAAGGCATCAAAGGGCGCGTCTTGTTCTCTTGGAAGATCTTTCTCCCTACTTAGGCGCGTGGAACAACATTGGTGAAGGTCCATACACGTCAGGACACATCAAGAAGTGCTCAACATCAAGATTCAGACCATAGCAATGGAATTAGGTAAGATTCCGCTCTCGATTTAAGTTTTTGGTGTTTTGGAACGTCTCGTTCCACTGCTGGTTCTGCGAGTTCATGTATTTAGGATTTTGCTATTTGATCTGCTAGAATTGTTATTCCTTTGGCTTTAAAGCAAACATAACAAGTGGTATCAGAGCCACTCGTCATGAGCCAGTAGTTTACACATTAAAGTTGAGATCTTGATCTGTTTTGGTGAATTTTGTGAATTGATCTGATCTGTTTCTGGATTTTCTAGCAATTAGGGCGGTCCGTTTCATGGTTCGAACGAACCGTTCCGTTCTTCTGGCAAATTATTTCTGAACTGTTTTTGAACTATTTTAATTCGTTTGATGCGTATTATGCCAGATCTTTTGTTTGTAATTGCTAACTGGACCCAAAGGGCTATAACTTGAACAGTTGTTGAATTGATTATATTGATTTAGCCCTTTGTTATATTTCAAATTGATTTGAAATTGTAATTTCTTGAAAAGATTTTGAAAATTAAGTTAAAGTTTTGGAAATTCAAAATCGTTTAAAATCTGACCTAATTGGATGATTTAGATTTATAGTAGATTGTCAGGTTAGGAGAGAAATTTTTAGAATTTCTCGATCTAGTTTAGGACGACATCATTTCTACTCTCTCTGCGGTTTTTCAGGCGGTCCGTTCTATTCCGGGACGACCCGTTCCACTTCAGTTTTGGTTGCAAACTGTTAGGTATTGACCAGAGTAATGGGACGGTTCGTTCCACAACCAGGGCGATCCGTCCAGAACCAGATTGTATAGGTTTTAAGCCAAATTTAGTTTAGTTTATGGGTCATTTGTACTGGTTAGGTACAAATGACACTTTATGCATCTCTCCTCTTCTTTTCTTTGTCGTGATTTTCATTAGTAAGAGCTGTAAGCGTTGGGTTGCACCACGTTGTCATGATGACAAGTTCTGTCGCAGAAAATAAGATCGGCGCCTAAAGTGTCCATATGACTCTGGTCTTTTCTGGGAATCTTGCCTGGATGTGGTGTAATTTCAATGGCTGCTGGCTGAACGGGAGACCACCGCTTTCTTTTCTTACCTCAATATGACTCGTACTAGTTTGTATGGTCATATATCTCTTTGGTTCTCTTCTGGTCTATTTAGGACGGACCGTTCTCTCACCAAAACGGTCCGTTCCAAGTTTGTTGGTTCGTATGAGTTTCAGACGATCCAATGTATGTATATCTTAGGGTTTGCAACTGGGTCCTTAGTCTATATCATCCTAGGTCGGTATTTGGTTAGACTTTTCATATTAGGATTGATGTGCATAATGAAAAGTCTAGTTTTTAGGTATATTTTAAGTCTAATATAAAGGTAATTTAAGTTGTATTTTGAGAATTGAACCAATATTAATATAATCTCGCCAAAGTGGGCTCTCATATTAATGGTTGTTTCAAAGACTCAAATACAAAGTGTATTAAGGTACATGTAACTTTTAAATTATGGATCGGCCCAAAGGAAGGACATAATTTAAAGGGCTATATGTGCAATGTTTTGGTAGAATCGAATGAGTAATGATTATAAGGTCTTACATGTGATTAATTAATCGACCCAAAGGAAGGTTAATTAATTGATATGTTATGAATCGTTACATTTGATACTACACCTAGTTGATTGAAGTTTGCTTAAAGACTCCAAAGAGCACTTGCAAATGAATAAAGACTAGTAGATGAGATTTGGACCTTTATATTGTGATTTATTACTATACGGTTAACGATTAATGTAAGTGCATATATTAAGTTTAAATAATCAAGCATCTTTAATATTCCAACTTAAAATTTAAGGCTCTCAAGTTGGTTTGATCTTGACCATGTGTTAAGGACTAATATTCTCATTAAGGTCATAAATCAGAGTTTGACAACTCAGATTAAAGTAACATGTGTCTTATGATCATTTCATGAAAACTATTTTTAAAACATTTAAGGGGCATAGTTTCTAATTTCATTAAGGCTAAAGGATTCATAAGAGGAAATATTGTTTTGCATGAATGAATAGGCTAACCAATTAAAATCTGTTAGGAGACTCCAAAGAGCACTAACAGATAGATAATGGTTAGATATATATGTATTTCATAGCAAAATGCTTAAGTACCTCAATATAGTTAAGAATTCTTGGAAGAAAATTTAGGAAATGTATCTGCTAAGAATAAAAAGCTGTTATTTGAAATCTGTGAGAAGACTCCAAAGAGCACTCACGGATGGATAGTAATTACATTCAGACATTCATTGCAGAAACACTTCAGACACCTAAATAAATATAAAATCAACATTAAGGAAGTATATTTGGAGATGTCATTTTATGCTTCAAATTATAAGCACTAAAATATATCGCAAGATAATAAGATTATTTAGTGCTTATGGTTTCCTATTTGGTTCAGCTAAGTTGAGTTATGAGATCCTCAATAAACTCAACTTGAATATGGTACATGAAGAAAATAATTTAAAGATATGACATATAATACTCAAGTTGATTTTAGTTCCAAAAATAGAAGAAAATTAGAGACATAAAGTTTAAGAATAAAACTGCAAATTTTGGATCATAAAAGAATCCCAATAAATTTAAAGTTAAAAAAACTGATTGAAAAGTCAGAATCTGAAGGATATTTCTTCTATGAAAACAAGAGCATTTAAGAAAATATTATAACTTGGGTACCAAGAATAATATTATGTTTCTTGTACATGCATAATTTGATTTTAGTATCAATATACACGTAGTGGATAGATTTGGATGAACCTACCCACATTGTATTTCTAGAATTTTCTTTGATTGTCAAAAGTCAAATGATGGTGAAAGATACATCCTTATAGTGGTGACAATAAGACAATTAATTTTGGAAGCTATAACGTCCGTGGATTGTTATTTAGTAATGGATCATATATATATTTGGACTTACATGAGACATTTATAAATTCATTTATATAAAATTTTTGTTCTATCTCTAATCAACAACTAAGGATATATTTGTTCATATAAGAATAAAAATTTGGTTATGTCTCATAGTCTAAAATCAGGGAGATCCATTTCTTATTTAGTTTATAATAATCTTGTATGGACATAATAGCTTATAAAAGGATACTAAAGGTTTTATGCATAAATTGACGATTGAGAATTCAAGTATACTTTGGCACAAAAGTTCAAGTTATATCTCTTAATGGGATAATATGTTTTGTGCAAAATTATAATTCTCAATTCATAAGAATAGCGGTTTATATTTTATATCAACTAAGACAACTATTAATAAAACTCCATATAAATGTGTAGACTGAAAAGTTCATCATTTATATCTGGGGATATCCAACAAAGCTCGGTTTTATAAGCAACATGAGAAGAAATTGGATGAAAGGATAATTAGTTGTTTAGTTGATTATGTCCAAAGATCCAAGAGTAACCAAATTATTATATCCCACAACTAAAGATTGAGATTAGAGACGAATAAAGATAGATTCCTTGAGGATGTTCTGGTTGAGGGGGAGAGATGACACATTAGGATATTATCTTCAATGTAAAATCTTCAGTGCTAATGAATTAAACCCCATTTTGGATCTATAGACTTAGATCATGGTAATGATTAAATTGAAGATAATGTTGTCAATCTACAACTGCAAACACCTCAAGAACTGGTGCTTACAAGATCCACTAGGGAGAAAAGACAAATAATATCGGATGATTATGTTGTCTATCTTTATGAGTTTGACATTAGGATAACGAAAGTTTCTATAAGTCTTCATCAAGTCAAAACTCATAAAAGTGGATTAAATACTATAAATGAAAAGATGAAGTTCATGTGTAATAATGATATTTGGAACTTAGTAACATTGCTTTAAAGTAAGAAACTCATTGGTTGCAAATGGACATTTAATACCAAAAAGGAATTCTAAAGACAATGTGAAAATGCATAAGGTACATCATGCACTAAGAAGTTTACTTAAAAAAAAAAAGAATGAATTTACCATAAAAAAATTTTCTCTCAAGTCTTACTGAAAGACTCTTTTAGGGGTAATCATGACACTTGTAGCACATTTTGGATCTTGAGTTTCATTAAATAGATGTTAAGACTATGTTCTTCAATGGAGACATTGATGATAAATGTAACCATCCCATTTTGAATCGGATGATACAAATAAAACGGTTGTAAATTTTAACATCTATTTATAAACTCAAAATAGACGTCTCGATAGTAATATTACAAAATTCATCAAGTGATTATCTCATTTGGTTTTGAGATTGACTTGATTAATTATTGTATATATCACATGTTCAGTGAGAGTAATATTTTTGCATTAAGATATAAATTACTACTTGAAATGATATTATCATTTGTACTAGGCCTCAAGATTCTTGGGCCTTTAACAAATAATAAACATCAATTAGGTTCTCAAGTAGTACGATAAGATTAAATGCAAACTATTGGATACCCTGTGATTAAGGCATATATACATGATATACCCCATAAATATTGATTAAGTAAAGTTGGAAATAAAAGTATTCATTTTGGTTATAAAGAATTTAAATTAAGATTGTATACATGTGGATACTGTATACATTATAAAGATGCAAAGTCAATATCTGTATAATATGAGTACAGAACTTTGGAATGCAACCAAAATTAGTTATTAAATAAGTATGTACTTACAGTTCGGATGTCAGAAATAGGTTGAGGTCATTTTAGTATTCTGACTTCGATTTTAGTGAATGCCGTAATAACATGCAAAAAGATAATTCCATGAAGAACGCTTAGCAGGTATGTATTAGCGTCTTCCACAATGGAAATAAGTATTATAGTATGTTATAAAGCATTAAAATTTAGGGAGTATGATTATGAATTTTGTCACTAGGTTGCGCATAATGGATGCTACTTAAGCATTACTATGAATATTGTGACAATAATTATATATATACTCCAACAACAGAAACTTAAAAAAGTTTAAGGCACATTAAAACTTCAAGTTTCTTATTGTAAATGAAAGAGTTAAGAATAATTTAATGTTAATCTAGCACATTAGAACAAAACTCCAAAATTGCAGATCTGCTCACAAAACCTTGAAACACCCAATACAGTTACAGAAGCATGTTGCTCATGTGGGTGTTAATTAAGTTCAGGGTTTATAACTTCAGTGAGAGTTTGTGTTCAGTGGGAGTGCTTGATTGAACATATATCCAGTTTTTCAGTTTATTCAGCATTTAAAAAATTTCTGCAGAAATGAATAAAGATTCAGTTTTCAGTTTCAGTTTTCATTCTAACTCTAATTAAAGATGATCTCACTTCAGTTTTGGGTGACCAATAAAGTTGGAAATAGACACGTGACAGTCACACTTACGTGTATTTTTCACACCACTTATACACATCTAAATTCGATGTCGTTCATTTATAATGATATTGTGATCATTGTGGGTTTAGTTGTGACGGCTTTACAAGATTAGAGGCCTGTAATGGCTATAATGTAACGAAAGCTTCACTGGTCTTTTATCATTACGAATGATGGACGGAATTAAGGGCACAAAATTTATTACCATAAATATTGAGCTCATTAAATTTAAGAACTATGGGTAACACTAAACATAATAGTCCATGTAGGAGATTGTTAGATTATTTCCATATAGGCTGACGAGTCTATATGGAAACAATCTAAATTAAGTATGGGCTGATTATTGTTTGGTATCCAAGTTTCTATTGATTATGGTAATAAGCTAAACATGGCTGTAAAGAAATAGCAGATTTTGTGCAATAGATGTGTTGCCTTTTATAGGTGGTTATATTTAGAAACATTATCTATTTTATGATGGACAAAATATGGTATTGTGTGGTGGCCAAGAAGCCTTGGCACTATATATATGAGGTTGGTCCCCAAGGGATAAGATACACACGAGTATTGCTGCATACATGCGTTGATAGCAGCATCTCTGCCCCGCTCCCTAATTATTCCATCGATTAGAGAGAGATAGTGCTTTTGTTTAGGCTAAAGGCATCAAAGGACGAGTCTTGTTCTCTTGGAAGATCTTTCTCCCTACTTAGGCGCGTGGAACAACATTGGTGAAGGTCCATACACGTCAGGACACATCAAGAAGTGCTCAACATCAAGATTCAGACCATAGCAATGGAATTAGGTAAGCTTCCGCTCTCGATTTAAGTTTTTGGTGTTTTGGAACGTCTCGTTCCACTGCTGGTTCTGCGAGTTCATGTATTTAGGATTTTGCTATTTGATCTGCTAGAATTGTTATTCCTTTGACTTTAAAGCAAACCTAACATATATATGTATGAAATTTCTGTCAACAAAGTAGAGAGAGAGAGAGACAAATAATGTAGCAAGGTAATCTTTAGGATATTAATTTTATAGCGTGAAATAACTTCAATAGCAAGAAAAATATGTGATACACAGCGAAATTAAGATTTGTATTTTGAATCTATAAAAAAGATACAACCAGTTTCTTTTAAAGGGCCATCTCAATCTAAAACAAAAGATTTAAATTATTATAAATAAAAACAAAAATGTGTATCATATTACTAGACATTTCTATTAGAAATTATATATGTCCGTTTAAGAAGGCCTGGAAATTTTTTTTAAAATTTAATTATTTGTTGACTTCGCAGTCAATCTTCTTATTTCTTTTATAGGTCTGGTCCAAATTATTCCTCAGCACCATCTCATCATCATGCGCCGGGACCCACATTCAAATATCTAACAGATAAATACAGCTGATATAATTTCAAGGTAACAAAGATTGACTCTGAACTGAAGTTAGGTATCAATCAAAGTATCAATCAGAGCTTGCACACAAAGAATGAAAGAATCACTATAGCCGAATAAATATTCACCTTGGCATATTTGGTTGTTGCCTCATGGACTTTTCTAAATTGCAATTTACTATTTTGAGATATTTGATTATTCCAAAGTCAGTTATATACAATACTAAAGTAGAAAGAAAGGAAAAAAAAAAACCCCTACCATTCTGGAGTCTTTTGTCAGAAAATTTTGAGGTCATTTTAATACCGCAAATTCTCCAGCTCTTACATGGGAAATGCCCGATTGCAATTTGCAAGGACCGGCAGACATACAATCCAATAGAAACGCTGCCAAGTGCCAAATAATAAACATGAAATTACAATCTCGCATTCGGCAACACAAAATTCTATATGAGGGAACTACGAGGACTTTGCAGGAATTGAACCTGAAGTTTATTTGTATAATTAATTTTCTTAAAAAGTCCATGTGAATCCTGCCTGTAACAAGTTGAACATTTAATGGTAAAGCACAGCAGATTTTTTTTTTTTTTTTTTTTTTGGCTAGTTCTGTCTTTGAATAACTGAATAGAATATACTTTATTAATGAAACAAAAAAAAATCATATGGGTCTCAAATTAAAATTGAATTAGAGTTGTAATTTGACTCAAATAAATTTTGGTTCTTTAGAAAAATGGTAAAATAACAAACAAACAAAAAGATCCATTTACTTAAAAAAAAATAGGATGCATTTTTATTTATTCAGTTGACCAGTTAATATTAAAATTAGCAAATAACTTCTTTCTTATATATAGTATGCATCAGTCGCTAGGAAATCAACTCTTTGGTGACAACCAAAATGATGTCAAATTTTTTATATAAAAAATAAAATATAAATATATCAAAATAAAATAGTTAGGTGGGATCTATAATTTTTTTTTTCGAAAAATAATTGGGATCTATATATAATACTTGTTCTATATATACTTGGAAAATTACAACATTTAAGATTTGATAACTTACGACATTTTGATAACTTGACGTAAGGTCCAGATACTATACACATTATTGCATTTTTACAAGTCTTGATACTTAACAAAATACAGCCAGATGTCATAAACTTTGATAATTGCGTAGAAAAATATGATATAGATCATATCTAACGATAGTCATTATCATTGGACTTGCCTCTAACAAATTAGAATGATGCAGATATAATTAAGTGTTGTAAATATTTAAACTAATATAAAAATATTTTAAATCATGCCCCGACTGCTATTAAATAAGCATCTGTTAATTCATATGTAAGTACAAAACTAAAATTCGAACTGTAAAAAAAACTAAAAAAATAGAGTACAGCACGGACGAAAATGATGTGAAACTAAAAAGTAGCTGACATGGTCAGCGAATCATATGCGCAAGAGCTTACGTCAAAAGCACAAGCCCTTAATCATAGACCAGGTGCAGCTGACAGTCGTTAAAGTATTCAAAGTGTTGTACAAGCTGCCAGGTATTGTGGGGTTTATTTAGGCCAGGGGCATCTCTCCGCGTTATAAAACGGAAGTTTCATGATTGGGAGAAGACCAGCTACCAAAAAATTTCTCAATTCTCTCTCAACTTGAGCAAGAACATTTTCATTCCATTGCCTTTTTTCTCGACCAATTGAGTGCTAAATGGCAGACGCTGCGAATCGTGGGGGCAACGTGGTGGTGATAGGAGGCGGTGTGGCCGGCTCACTTCTAGCCAAATCTCTGCAGTTTGATTCAAACCTTGTGCTTATTGATCCGTACGATTCCTCAAAATTCACAACTTTCTTATGATAAATTGAAATTTTTGTTTTACTTGATGTTTGGGTTAATACTTAATAGTGGTGTTTAAATTGCCATCTGATTTGGTATTTATGAGGCCTTTCCTTATCTAATTTCATTTCTAATTCGCTTTTGGACAGTCTGGACTGAGGGTTTTAAGGGTTAATTACGGAATTTTGACGTATAATTAAGCTATTGAATATCTTAATTGGTACTGGTACAAACGGCCAACAACCTTTGTTTTAATACTATTGTGGGAAGTTTAATTTTCTATTCAACTATTCATTGCAATTTGCGAGCTAAACAAATCTCAAATATTCACTTTATTTTGAATTCAGTTGTTCAGGTTTAAACTGCAATCCTGCTTTCTTAGTTTTGTCAAATAACCATACTAATTGGGTGTTATGCCATCATTATTTTCTGATGATGGCGAGCCTTTGCTTTATATTGCTTTTTTTTCTTTTTCTAAATTGATTACACAACGATTGAGTTCCGTTTGTTTTATTTGTTCTTTATTTTACAGAAAAGAGTATTTTGACGTACCATGGACAGACCTACGATCCATGGTGGAGCCGACGTTTGCCGAGAAAACACTTATTAAGCACTCAGAGTACTTCAGCAATGGCACAATCGTCAATTCACGCGCAATTGACATTACTGCGACTGAGGTTTTAACTGAGGAAGGCCGTGCTGTGCCATATGATTATCTCGTTGTGGCTACTGGTCACGACGAGCCTCTGCCACAAAGCAAGACCGATAGGATCGGGCAGTTTAAACAAGGTATTTCCCAAAATCTAAACATTTAAATTTTACTTTATAGTTTGGAATAGTTGCAGTTATATCTGATAATCAGAATAATGTGATATTGTTTAGGTAATTAAGCATCTGATCGTATCTATTTTTCTGTCCTCTCTAACTTCCTTCTTCACATATCGCGAGTTGTTATAGGGCCAGGTCATTTGCAGAATTTCTTCTTAAATTTCCCCTAATATTTTTTTGTCTAACTGAGTTTATAGGTGAATTATCTCCTTGATCATGAGTCATATTTCAACTGCACAAAATGCAGAACACTTATACTTTGCAATAAAAAAAGGGCACTCTATTTAAAAGAAGTATTGACTCTAATTGAACTTGTAAATTTTTAACAGATTATGAAAAGATAAAATCTTCAAGCTCAATCCTCATTATTGGAGGTGGCCCCACCGGAGTTGAACTAGCTGGGGAGATTGCAACCGACTTCCCCGACAAAAAGGTTACACTGGTTCACAAAGGAGAGCGTTTGATTGAATTCATAGGGCTCAAGGCCTCCACAAAGGCCTTGAAATGGCTGAAATCAAAGAAAGTCGAGGTGCTTCTGGGCCAAACCATTGACTTAGACTCTGTTTCGGAGGGTTCGAGCGAGTTCAAGACATCGGCTGGTACAACTGTTTCGGCTGATTGTTACTTTGTTTGTATAGGAAAGCCGCTAAGTTCGGCTTGGTTGAGGGGTACTATACTGAAGGATAGCTTGGATGAACATGGCAGAGTAAAGGTTGATGATAAATTAATGGTGAGGGGTCAGGAAAAAATATTTGCTATTGGAGACATCAATGATGTTAAGGTATGGCATATAATCGTAATTTTTTTTTATATAAGAATATTTCCTACACAACAACAAGAGCAAAAGTCTTTTTAATAAGAGTAATTCTAGGGAATTTCCATTCTGATCATATATACATTCGTATGGTATATGTTATCAAACTAAAGATGGAATTCTAGTAAATCCTCTGTTTATTACTGGACAAATATTGACATGATACCCTCCTCACAGCATGCAAACACTGAACCAATACTAATTGAGATTGTGAATTTTCATTTGAGAGCAGGAATTAAAGCAAGGATACTTAGCTCAAGAACACGCTACATTGGTCGCCAAGAATATAAAATTGCTAATGAAGGGAGGGAAAGAATCCAGTTTAGCCCCTTACAAGCCGGCTTCAGCAATGGCAATTGTTTCACTGGGCCGCAAAAGTGCAGTTGCACAGTTCCCATTCATGACTGTTTCCGGCCGCTTTCCCGGCATGATCAAGTCCAAGGACTTGTTCATAGGGCGGACCAGGAAAGTCATGGGCGTAGACCCTTGAGATATCCTCAGCATATTGCAGATTGAATTGTATGAATTTTGTATTTGAAATAGCCGTGATGTATGTGAATATAATTTGCTTTGAATCCATGTAGATTTTACGTGTTTTGGCTAATGCATTGTTGCTTGTGAGATAAGTGAGGAAGTTGCATATATTTTCTTGTGTTATTGATTGTATGTTTTTTTTTTTTTTTTGAGAAAAGGCCATTGGGCCCGTTTCCATTGAACAGAAACAATTCATACTAGATATATCAACTGAGTGGTTTATTAACTTATTTACTTAAGGAAATAAGTAGTCTTCTAAACAAACACCACATGAAAATAATTACATGCATTATTATTCATGTGCTTCTCATATTCCTTATCTTAATGCTTCATAAAAATAATCAGATCCAAAATCTATTCTAACAAAGAAAGAATAAACTTTTTATTAGTGATACCTTACTACTTATGCAATTGCAAAGCTTCCTATTGTTAAAATAAAAAACGTTCGACTTTTTATTAATATGCTAGATTAACAATATGGGAATATGACATATGGCAAACATCACAACCAATTAGCAATTGAGTTATTTACCAGTACATATCCTATATGGAAATTAGTGCA
The DNA here is from genome assembly GCA_027562975.1 of Rhynchospora breviuscula. Classification (NCBI taxonomy): domain Eukaryota; kingdom Viridiplantae; phylum Streptophyta; class Magnoliopsida; order Poales; family Cyperaceae; genus Rhynchospora; species Rhynchospora breviuscula. The sequence goes on from CM050399.1 coordinate 33,078,280, forward strand.
GCAATTGAGCTACACTACCAATTTGCCACGAATTATAATAGGATGTGAATTTACCCTAGTGCTAACACTGAAAGATATACTGACAGCAATAGAATAGTGCATTAAACTGAAAAAGAGGCAAAAAATAAAAAATAAAAGAAAAAGAGAAATAATCGATTTGGGATTCAGACCTGATTGAAGAGAGGAAGCCCACGCTTATTCCCAAATTCTCTAGACCGAAATATTAGATGGAAGAGGCGTTTGAATAGATTTTGGGAGAGGTGCCCTGAATGTTGTCAATTTATAAAACATAGATCAACTTGTTTGAGGGACAAAAAGAAGTGTATTCACAGAGAACTAAATTCAAAAAGTAAAAATTGCTTCACACCTAGACCAAGATCTCATTGATCTTCATAGAAACAACATTCATATGTCCACATGTTAGCGAACCTCACTGGATTTCTCCACCGGCGCTGACCTGCCACACCTCACGATCAAAGTACTTCTTCAGTGAGCGGATCTTATTCTCTAGCCCAGAGGACGATTTCATTGTTTTGGTCCCTGCTCTCTTTCTCGGGATGGTGAGCCCATAAACTGACTCCTGACCGTCTTCTTTACTTCTTTAAACATGTCAGATAAAGCCTTATGCATGGCTTCCTGTCCAGTTTTGCTTGCCTTGGAATCAAGCCAGCTTGCACAATTGGGTTATGCATTGGTATTTCTTATCCTTCAATTAGTCTCACAAAAGTATGCTTAATATTTATCATTTTGGTCACCAAGTACAGTCACCCAATTGGGCCTAGAAAATTGGCAGTTTTGCAATTATTTGAAACCACTTCTACAGCATGAGAAAAGAACGTTTGTATCTCTGTTTGGTTTTCTTCAACAATTTTCAGTCACCCAATTGGGCCTAGAAAAGAAATATTGACAAAAGAAAATGAAAATTTTATAAGATTTAAAGTCATCGAAAAATTATGCTTCTATAAATATTTTCCTATGCATTTTTCTTGGGAAATTAATAATATTTCCTGAGACAAAAGGAACATATAATGTCAGAATTTGTTTTCAAACTTAAATCACCAATCTCTTTTTATATTATTATCAGATTTATCTATCTGATATATGCATGGAAATGATATCGCTTTGTTTAACCAGAAGTCAACACAGCAGATACTGGTACAATTAAGATCTCATCACCCTTTCCTTAAATTCTTAGGTTTTATTGCAAAATTGATGCAGTACATAACTGATATTTAATTGAAGGAAAATGACCTTAATTATTACATCAACCAATTCAGGATTGAATTGATTCATACAATGCAACAATTAATTAGCCACATTTGGCAAGAGGATTCCACTAACCACCTAATTCTCTCACGTGACGCTGCGATCCCAGCCACAGCGGCTTCTTACATTTTCCTTACGTTGACGAGCAGAGAGGGGTTGGCAGAGAGAGCAGGAGGTGGAGAGGCGGAGAGACGGGGAGGTAGTAGGAGGGATGCGCAGAGAAAGACAAGGACTATTGTTGTTGGGTTGGGGGAAGTCAACGGAGGAGGAGGGAGGGGTTGGCGGAGGAGGGGCTGGGGGTGACGCAGGCTGTTGGCGGAGAAGAAGGCGGCAGCCATGTGTTGGAGGAGAGAGGAAAGAGAGGCGGTAGTGTGTTTTTTTTTTCTTCCGTCGTTAAGGAGAGAGAGGAGAGAATAGAGAGGCGAAAGTTAATTAAATCGGTGAACGGCTCAGATCGATCAGCGAAAAATTTTGTACTGTTTCGATGCCGTGTCGCAAAAAAAAACTAAATAGCGGGGAACGACACCACGGGTTTTAATTAATACTATAGATTACAGACACTAACCACTAACATCCAAAATTAAAATGTAAAACCAACTTCGAGCTAGCTGAGAACTAACCCAAATGCTAAACTTCACCGATTAAACTCCTGAATACAATTAATAGAACAGAAACGCAAATAACTACCTACAACTGTCATTGTTTAACTGAACAACCCAAAAACAAAACTTGGTAGCGCGGCTTGTTACTGAATCTTCAATCAACGTTCTTCTTTTTTAAGCTAACAGCAACTGATCCATATTCCAGCTTGACCAGTTCTCCATGCTTGGAAGACCCCCCATTTGAGTATCTGGAGCTTGCATCTGTATGGGAATTTCTGCCTAGTTATTTGGAAGCCAGCAGTAAAGAAAACTCTTGGTTTGATCATCTGCCAGACCTGCCCAGTACATGACAAAGGAATGCATCATTAGTACCAAATTTTTAGTAGTCTTGCAATTTTTAGCTTGGAAAATCATATCATTCCTTATATTCCAAATGCTCCAACACATGGCACTAAAACAAATAATGAAAGCCTCTTTTTTACCAGGTTGTAATGCTAAAGCAAACTCAAAAATATCTTGCATAGACCCCCAATTGGTAAAATGCTCCTGACACTGCCCTAACCAGAACCAAACTGATCTTGTGAAGGGGCAAAACAGGAACAGATGGTCAATATTTTCCTCTTGATCACAATAACTACAAGAGGTGTCCCCATGCCAACCCCTTTTGCTCAGATTCTGCTTAGTCAACAGCTTATTATACATTATCATCCACATGAAGATTTGTATTTTCAAAGGTAACCTGCACTGCCACCAAACTAGAGAATTTTCTATCTGTACCCCCCAAAATTAAAGAATTTGTAAAGTGAATGAGAAGTATATTGTCCATTAGCCTCCCATCTCCAATGTATCTGGTCCTCCTCCTCCTTGAGATGTGTATTATGGATAATATTCAAAATCTCCCTCCAGTCTTGGATGAGCATGCCAGATAAATGTCGATGAAAAGTCAACACCCCACCCTGTGTCAACACTACCTCTTGTACTGTACACTCTTTATTGTTGCAAAGGTCATAAAGAAAAAGATATAAAGTAGCAAGAGTGCAATATTGCAGCCAAATATCTAACCAGAACTTTACTTTATGGCCATTCCCTATAGTATATCTACCAGAAGTCCTACCTATTGCTTCTAATTTTCTAATACTGCTCCAAAAAGGAGAGAAGTGTTCCTTTCCTAAAGTATATTTCCTAATTATCATATCTTTTCATAGACTTGAAAAATGATTGTATGTTGGAATATAAAAGCACTGGTTTCATCTCTTTAGTCAATTTAGTTGAGTTATATTATTGTTACTTGTTGTCATTTGTCAATGCTCCTTCACGGTTTCACCCAGTGATATGATGCAATCCAATCACGATGTTTATGGACCTCCCAGGCCCAACATATATCAAATTTATAACATGTTGCATTTCGGGTGTGATATACACCATCCAACAAAAAAACATCCAAGCATCCAACCTCACTCCAGCGCCCTCCCTCTCTAATTTTTCGCGTGATGACGTCATCAAAAAAATTGTCGAACAATTTTTTTTCAAATTTTTTTTTTGCGCGCTGACGTCATCAAATGGACGGAATTTTTTGTTCAGTTAGATGCGTCAAGGGATGGGTTAATTTGCGTTAAGTGTTCAGTTTGATGCAGTCATAATGTGAAGTTTTAAGTTTTTGTGTTCAGTTAAACAGGTTAAGGGATGAATTTAAAGTGTTTATGTGTTCAGTTAGTTGTAGCAGAAATTTGATTTCATAGTTTTTGTGTTCAATTAAACTAGTTATGGGATAATTTAAAATTATTTATGTGTTCAGTTAGATACATCCGTAATTTGAATACTGATCATTTATTGAGAATAATAACCATTATTTTAACAAACTGAACAATTCTATTAATAACGCATTCATTAATAATAACACAAATCCTACACAGTTTTAACCACTACAAACTAACACAATTCAACAACTCTTTCGATTTCTTCTGCACAACTCTTCTCGTCCTGTCCTGTAATTCCTACACAAAACAAAACAAAATACAATTAAGACCAGTTACTAATTAAGTGCTCTAATAATATTTAATCCTTTCAGGTCATGTGAAGTTTTTAAAAAAATACATAATGAAACAAGGTGATCCCTTAGAGGTACTAACTTAACACATATGATGACTAACTAATCTATTAGGAAAACTAAACAATTAATTAGTATATTTGAACACTTAATGATAATTAACTTAATTCATAATTACAATTAACTGAATAGTAATGAAAACAAAGTAATAAATACCATGCAGATTATTGTAATTGATGTAATTGATCTCTAGATGCAATAAGAAAAATATATATGGACACTAACTGAACACTTGTACAGCATGGTTATTCTGTTACTCACCTAAATGTAATTTAATTGAACATATATGGACACTAACTAGACATATATGGACACTAACTGAACACTTATATAACTGTGTCAGAAAAATGAGTGTATGTCATCAATTGATATAATTGATCCCTAGATGCAATAAAAACAACATATATGAATACTAACTGAACACTTGTACATCATGATTATTCTGCTACTCAACCTTATTGTGAACACTGTGTGACTGTCCATATCAATTGATGTAATTCTTCCCTAAATCATTCCAAACTGAATGATAAAAATCAGTCCAAATAGACCAAAGAGTATACAATCACTAAGCATTAAAGAGAAATTAACTAGATCGAGTGCCTCATTCAAACAAGATGTTGCTATGCATCCGACTAAATGAAATCCCAAACAAACAATTTTAAAAATTAAAAAAAGAGAAAGTGACGAAACACAGTAAAAAGAGATTAGAACGAGATACCTTTTGGAAGACGAACGATGGCGAAGAAGCAAGGCATCGATAGAGAGATCCAGGGCTTAAATCTAGTCATTGGAGAAGGGTTCTCATTCGCCTCTCTCAAGTGCGTGCTTGTACTGGCCATGGAGAGGAGAGACGATCTAGATCGGAAGAAGCCATGGAGAGGAGAGAAGAGGAGTGGAGCGGAGGCGATCTGACGATCTAGTCGTAAGCCATAGAGACGAGAGGAGCAATCTGGTCGGATAGGAGAGGAGAGGAGCCGATCTGGTCGGAGAGGAGGGAGGCGATCTGGTCAGAGAGGAGAGGAGATGAGGCGATTTAGTAGAGAAGGCAGAGGCGATCTGGTCAGAAGCCATGGAGAGGAGAGGAAAGGAGGCGATTTGGAGATCTGGTCAGAGGGAGAGGAGATGAGGTGATTTGGAGATCTGGTTTGGAGTGAGAGAGGGATGGAGCGACGCGAATTAAATTTGGATGGGAAGCGACTGGGGAGACGCGATGACGTCATCAATTGAATGCTTGGATGTTAAAACATTGGATTCTATATACCAATTACCGTTGCATTTGAACGCACAATTGCATATAAAGTACAAATACTTCACATAAATATATCTTATCTTCAAAATATGCCCGTTAATTTAAACATAAAATTTTGCATCGCTGTTCATTACTATTATAGTACCTTCTTTTTTAAAAAGAAAATGAAAATAACCATACGCGGCTTTTTCTTTAGTGAGATAATTTTGCACTACCTTTAATGTAAATACACAATTGGGAAATTGTCTCAACGAAACTGTAAACAAAAATATAATACAGTTTCGTCATACCAACGTACTTGTTTCGTTACCGTTGTTTCATCTATTTCGTCTGACATTCTACGCTCGTGTTATTTTTTTATTGCAGAGGAATGGCGGAGAGAACGAAGACGTGACTGAAATTAGGGTTGTAGCGCTGCTCTCTTTTAATTGGGTGATCCCCTCGGTAGACTCTCTCTCCTCTCTTTTTATACAAAACCCAATAATAATAAATTTTACTATAAAATCATTAATGGGAAGTTTTTTCAAGTTCAAAGTTGTAAATATTTTATGTTATAAATTTATACATAGTTTATTTTTATTATTCATTCTTTCTTGATTCAAAATTTTATAAAATTGATTGACCTAGAAATTATATAAAAACCATAATTTTTTAACATTTTATACTCAAATTCATTGTTTGCTTCTAAATTTTTAAAAAATTACAAAAGAAATGTTATAACAAATTCACATTCGTGAATTGCAAAATGAATTTTAATTTTAGAACTCGAGAAAAACGCTTAACATATATGAATACCATAATCTAATATAATGTGTTGTCGAATAGTCGGACAAATTTTATAGGTTTGATAACCGTTATCCAGCTATGCATCAATATCCAAACCTCCCTTTTCCTCCCTCGAGCTCCCTTTCTTCTACCTCGTCTCCTCCTCTCCTCTCCTCTCCTCTCCTCCCCTCTTCTTCTTTCCGTCACGACTTTTTTTTTTCATAGACTCAACCTCTTTCCCGCTACCTCTATGCTCTATCTCACTCCCCTCCTCTAACATGTGCACTCTGTCTTGTTTTTTTAAAATAAACATATACGACAATAAATTGACACAGATACACAAATAATATGAACAAAGAATCCAAATGTAGCTAGCCTACCCCAACTTGTTTGGGACAAAAGACTTAGTTGTTGTTGTTGTTGTAAAGAATCCAAATGTATATATACAAGAATAAAAATGAACATACATAATAAATAAATTGAACAAACATGATAACTAATTGAACAAGGATAACAAATAAATTGGACAGATACAACAAACAATATAGATTCATACAAAAAAGTAAAAGTGAACATACATAAAATAAATATAACAAATAAATTGAACATATATCACAAATAAATTGAATAGATATAACAAATAAATTGAAAAAAAATATAACAAACAACGTAAACTAATACAAAAAGATAAAAGAGGACATATATACATAAACAAATAAATTGAACAGATATAACAAATAAATTAAACAGATATAACAAATAATGTGGACTCATATAAAAAGATAAACTTGAACGTATATAAAACAAATATAACAAATAAATTGAACAAATATAACAAATAAATTGAACAGATGTAACGAACATGTTAACTTATACAAAAAGATAAAAAAGTGAACATAAATTGAACATATAAAATAAATAAATTGATCATATGTAACAAATAAATTGAACAGATATACAACATAAACAAAAAAGAAAGAACAAAAGAGGTAGAGGATAGAAGGGAGGGATGAGAGAGGAGAAAGGAGGGAAACGTGGAAGAGGAGGATAAGGCGTTGAAGAGAGGAAACAGAGGGGTAGGCGTAGAAAGGGAGGGAGGGAGGGAGGGGAGGGACGCGCGGAGAACCCATCTAGGCATGCTTATGGATGACGTACGTCTAAATTTTTATTTTGCGGTTGCATTTTTATTTAGGCGACACAACATTCATTTTGATTAGATTTTAAACTAATTAAATTTGTATAAAATAATTATAAATTGAATTTAAATAGAAAAATTCTCAGAAATTACAACTTAAAAATTGGAATTGCACAAATTCTGACAGTCAGATCTGAATTAAAAATCCTTGAATTAATCTCATTTTCTGGATCGAGCCTATCTGATCTGCTTATCATCTTTAGTTACACTATTTTACCACATAAGATCCCGGATTCGAAATATGTCTCTCTAAAATTTTCCTTCTTTTTAGTTTGAATTTGGAGTCCGCGAGACATAGCCCTTTATTTTGCCCCCTTCCTTTCTCTCTCTTGTGATGCACCGTGTAATGCAGTATCTCTTGCATTTAGTGATTTATCACATGTCAGTATCTATTTGGTAAAGTTTTACAAATTTTTGAACTGAAACTGAATAGAATAATTGGTCTCTCTCCCGTTTCACTTTTATTTGAGTTCCAGATATGTGAGTTCCGGATACTAAGGTTGATGTTGAAGAGCTTTCACAAAGAAAGTAGCGAGGTGTACAAGCGGGTCAAATAAATATCACTAGTTGATTTATTTCATTTTATTTATTACTTTTGATACATTGAACTAGTATGTGAGTCCCGTGTTCAATTCGTAATGTTAGTCCTTATCGTTTGTCAAACTCTTTTAGAATTAAATAAAAATAAATTTTGTGACATTTTGTGTATATTATTGGTATGTGTGTGATGCGTGAATGCAAAATCTCTTTTAAACTTAAAATGATACTCAGAATTTACATTGTTTGCACATTATATGCGTAAATACTATGTATAATCCAATCATTTTGAATAAGTAAAATAAGAAAAATATTCTAGTAGGCTATATAAAGATGTTAAATCTAGATTATTGTGATCAAATATTTTAAAATCTCTATGTCTACTACTTATAAAAGCACCCATAGAAAGGAGTAAACATGTCAGATAAAAAGAGTAAATATGTCAGATTAAAAGGTGTAAACAACCTTTAAAATTAAATATGGAACATTATTTTGTTAATCTATGATTCAGATCTAAATATCAGATAAAGAGTCGTCCTTCTGACTGAAAGGTTATGTCGCTGGGCGGAATGGCTGTTGTTGTTAGAAAGAGCTCAATTTTCAATTTTAGTTACTAATTAACTTAATTAAACATCAAGCACAAAAGATCTTGCTAAGCAATCAACACACACATGAGAAAAATGGAAGAAATCGATTACCTCTCGCGGAATCGTATCCGCGAGGCTCGACCAATGCATGGGAGTTGATGGCGTGCTCTCCTTCGCCTTCTCCTCCGTCGACGGCCGCCTCGAGTTCACCAAGAAGTTTAATCACCTCCTCTTTCAACTTGTGCTAGCAAGGAAGATGAGAGCAACTAATCTCCAAGGTTTTCTCTCTTCTACCTTTGTCGATTAACTAGTTTAATTAATGGAGAAGGAAGAAATCTCAACACATGAGCTAGATGAGGTGGAAAAAAACAAGAGAAAGAGATGAAAATTCTGAAATTTTCTCTCTAATTTTCGTTCTAGGAGGAAGAGGGAGAGAAAAGGCTATGGTGGCTAGGGTTTCTCTCTCCAAATGACCTCCTTTTATAGACCAACCACTCCACAAACTTTAGGGACCTTTTTACCCCTATTAGGGCAGCCACTATATGGGCTATCAAGCCCATTTTGTGGTGTGTTAAATGTCCACTAATTCAATTAATTAATGGACCTTTCTCTTGTACTCAAACCGGGCCTTTAATTTACTAATTAAATAAATGTTCATAAGCTCTATTTAATTCTTATAATTAAATTGTATTGAACAAAATTAATTATTAACTTATTAATAATTATTTTGGGATTAGTTAATGCATTAATTTATTTCTATATGATCTCCTTGACTTAATTAATTATAACGGTTCGCAACGGTATATAATTAATTAATCAACTTATCATATTTTCGCAATACACTGCTGCGAATAAATAAATAATGCACTATGTGATTAAAGTCCTATTTGTGTGACCCTTTGAGGATTTACGCTACGTTGGCCATGGAATTAAATCGCTATTTAATTCCAATAATCATAAGCGGTATCTAGCAACACGTTATGATTCCCAATTCACATAAATAATGTACTGCTACAATATCTCAATCCTGCATAAGAAATAAAAGTATCTCCTTGTCTGATTCTTATGTCACATGATATCACTGTATAATCCAAGATAGGAATGTGTCATTCTTGCAGATTACACATTTCTTGATCTAGAGTTGATTGTACAAGTTGGCCAAATAATCCAACTCCATCAAGGGGCCCAAACAGATATCATCACTCACTAAGTGAATTAATGAGGGACATACGGTTTTCTTGATGAATAACTTTTCACCGCACAATTCAAGAGAATATAAATAAAGTCCGTATAGTAGTCCTTATCAGGAATCAACGGTAGACGATATTTATTGAACCTATCCTCATGTGGAAAAGTTGAACCATCTCAAACTTTGAGTCAAACTCATATGAAATAAACAATGACACATAACACAATCCATATGTTTATTTCATTAGGTCATGTCCTGTACTATGTTCTAATAACATACACATATGCAATTAAGTTGGTAACTCCTTACCTATGATTTGTAGAACTTAATCATCACTTAACTTGCATATTAATCTTTTATGATAATTAATGTTCCTTGTTAATGATCAAGATTACGGACGATTTAGATTTATTACTGTCATTCTAATGAATGATCCACAGAGATCTACAATTCAGATCCTGAACCTGAATGATCTGTCAGTAATAAACTCTAGGAACAAATGATTAAATATCATCAATAATATAAACTAAGAAATTAAGTCATTAAATATTGACTTCTAGGACACAACTCCAACAATCTCCCACTTGGCCTAGAGTCAATCAGTAGTGACTTCTAGCCAGTGAAGAATTTAGACCGATGTCATATATCCATATATATACATGTCTCGAACCTCAAAAGAAATAATATGCTTAAAGCAAGTTACTCATACGTCCATCGCGTATGGATGCACAACTGCATCTCGTATACTGCATAAGGTAGAGGTTATGTCAGAGTGTTCGCTGTGTTCGCGAACCTATCCAATTTTGTTTGACCCTATACGTATATATACTCCTATATATATGTTCTTGATCATCATCATATGAGATCAAGTGATAATGTCATAGATCATAGTTGGATCACCAATTTAATATTGGGTTCTTCAAGACTAAGCTATGGTTTGAGATGCGTATAACCATATTAGCTTGACTGAGAACATCTTGATCCAAATCATTCTTTTCGTTGTTTCACAAGTTGCTATGTATTTTGTTTTGGTGACGGAAACGGTTGTAATATCCTGTTTAGAATACTTTCTAAAATACAACAACACCATTAAGCAAAATATATAGCTCAATTGTGATTATATCAATCTTTTGAAAAGATAGCATCAGTGTAACAGGTTACACGATCTTTCTTTCATCTTAAAAGATGTAAAAATCATATCACTCTTTCTCATAAGATACTCGAGGATATCCTTGATTATTGTCCAAATGTGTCTCTATTGTATCCATTTGATAACTGTTTATCATGTTCCTTGGATACTACACATTGGGGCATGTGCATAAATATGACGTATATAATGAAACTCATAATAGAAGAAAACTTGAACTATTTCATGCACTTCTTCTCGAATTGAGTTGCAATAAACTGAGTCAAACTCAAGTCTTATGCCATATGACGTGGTTAGACATCATTTCTCGGAGTTCACCATAATGTGTTACTAGAACACTTCGTCATTATATGCATATTAGCTCAAACCTAACATCCATCATAATCTATCACCAAAGATTTTGTTTCCTCTGATTTAGGCGATCTTGCCCAAATTCTCTATCGAGAAAAATTCTCCAAAGAGATCTTGACAATATTCATTTCCTTAATATTATTTCCAATTAATATCTTGTTATCTTGTACAATACAAGTAACACAATCATGCTCCCACTGAATATCTTGTTTATACAAGATGTTTTTGACGAAGTTCAACTCCTTGACTTTCTTGTCAAAATGTTTATTCCACTTTTCACAATACTTGCTTCAATCCATTAATGGATCCCTTAAAGCATGTATATGTTTCTAGCAATACATCAAACAAAAACTCTCGGTCAGTATCATATACACAATATCTTCCTTACTCATTCGAAGAAGACGATTTTTTATGTACGTTTCCATATATCAATATATACAAAATATAACCGTTGCTAAAACGATCTCTATTGACTTATACATAGCTACAAGCAATAAGCCGTGTTTAGTATATAGTCAACTCGTTATCGACTTAGACATATCTACAAGCGCAAAACTGTGCTTTGTGTACAGTCGATCTGCCATCCACGTCAATCTTTCTTTAAAGATCTAAATGTTCTTGATGGACTACTCCTTCATAAACATTAACCAAGGTCTATACCTTCTTGGTATACATGGATTACTTTTAAAAATCATATGGATTCAAACCATACCTGTGGAATCGGGTTCTTCCATCGTTTCTTAATTTATCAACGGATTCTCATATGTCAAGTACGAGAATATCGTGAAGTTTATGTACCTTTCGGTCTAGGCATCACTATCGTTGACCTTTGTAGGATTGATGCTTGAGGTTCATGAACTATTTCTACAACAACTTGTAGAATAAGTTCTTGATCCTAATATATCGCACGAGTTTCTCAAAACATCATCTACAGACGAGATGTTTGAGTACTCTTTAGAAGCAAGCGTGCATATAAACTTCCTTCTTTCACAACTGCTTGTGAATGAAGTTCCGCTCAACTCCCACTAAGCACCATGTATGGAGTGACAAGTTTTCCATAAAAGGTACTTTTTGTAATGACGCATAAACTCCTTTAATGCTCATTTTACTCCCACTACTTCTTCTTGAGAATATCATTCTCCAAGACTATGTCATGATGAGCAACAACTATTTTGTTCTTATCATATTCATAGAAGTAGTACCTTTCGGTTAGTATAAGGTATCCTACAAACTATCAATTGTCCAATTTGAGTTCAAGCTTATCAATCAACAAACCTTGAAATAAGCTTAACACCAAATCTTGAGAAATGACGTACTTAAAGATCAAATCTCGCAAGATATCTTTCTCAATGGACTACGATGGAACTTTATTCAGTGTAACAATATTATCCTCAAATATAAATCCCTAATATGAGTTGAATAAGTCAACTTGATTTATTACCGATCGAACGATATCAAATAATATTCGATACCTCCATTCTTGGACATATTATTCCAATATAATATTCCTCATGGAGCGAGTTGTGAAACGACTTTCATACTCTTTAGGTAATATATCAAACTATATGAATTAACTATTTACCATGATCCGTCGTAAGACTTTTACTTTTCTTGAATGGTCTTTCAACTTCACTCTCGAACTCTTTTGAACTTGTCAAAAGGTTCATACTTATACCATATCAAATAGATATGTTAATATCTACAATGATCGTTGGTCAAGTAGTAAAGTATTAACAACCTTTCATAACACAAGTGCTTATAGGTCTATATACATCGACATGTTTAAGTCATGATCAAGTCACTTGTCCTTAAACCTTCGTAGGTTAAAGGTGTTTTTGTCATTTAACAAATATGATTCGCATATTTCAATTGATTCGCAATCGAATTGAGTTACGAGCTCTACGTTACATAGACTCTCATAATGCGATTCTCGTTTATTTATGATTAAGCGGTCATTTCACATTAAAGTCAAATACTTACGTGAAGTCTTACGTATCATATTTGTCATTCAACACTTGTTTATCTATTTCAAGCAAATTCAATCAAGATGCATGAAATCATATAAACAAATCCATAATAAGAGAACAACATTTCTCTTTTACAAAACATTATCATCCATCATCAAGTATGAAGTGAAGATAAGAGTTTTTAGGATATTAGGAATAAGGTATACAACCTTTAATTCCTAAACAAACTAAAGATAACTCTACGTATTCAATGGTAGTGGCTTAGACTAACAAGTCATTTCCAAAACGGAGTTTATTTTATTTATTCCGAACTTTCTCTTATTCTTCATTGCCTACACATTTCGTTAAATGCGAGCACATGAACTAGTACCTAATTACTAGTGTAAATTAGAGATAGCGAGATAATTTGAATGACAAACACCTTAAGGATTAGAACATTTCTATTTATTATAATCATGGTATTTCGGACAACCTTTCAAATGCCTCCATAAACGGCAAATGAAACATCTCATATGACACACGGTCACAAGAGAGGGTCTCGAAGTCCCAACTCATATCTTAGCGAAGTATTCCTTTAATACTCGACTAATTACCTTTTTGCACAAACAAGTGTGCGAAAAATAACATCATATCCTTCATCACTAAGTAAGAGATTGCATGACAATATCAACGATCCTTGATATTGGAGATCTTAACATCTCTAGTTGGCAATTAGCTACTCATACCTTTCGGTTTGTAAGCTAATGAAACATTCATATAAAAGAAGAATCTCTTGGTTAACTCATACTATTTTACTCTATCATAAATGATCGAGTCGATATCTACTTTCTCTAAAAATATTTTCTTGAGTAAGTGGATGAGAACGTACGAGTCATATCTAGTCCGTATGAATTCTCCAATTTAAAAGTCTAGAAATTCCAAAATGTGGATATAGACATCCGATTTATTGAATAACTTTTCGCTAAAAGTCAATCAATCATTGCGATGCTATATTCGGGAAGTTGAGGAAAAATTTTAGGAATAAGCATGCTCAAATTTCTTTTTACTAAGATCATGTCTTAGGAATCGGTACTATTTCTCCAAATAAATACCTTCAGAAACGAGTTTGTTCTTTTCAAAGATTGATCGCAACAAAATTAACACGTTTAACATCTATAACAATTTCAATTTAAGGTCATTTAGTTTATGCAATGTTTTATTTATAACAAATAAAACTCTCACTACATTTATTTAATATCCCAAATGTAGTTGGTTCTCCAAGATTCTCATTTTCGTTGAGATGGGGCCAGCGTCGGCATGACACCAAAAACAATTAGATAAGGTAGGTTCTCCAACCAATCATATCAACCATATGACTCTTGGTTTGTGAAATGTCTCATGTACATCCACAAACTTCGTCCCGATGTCCAATCCGATTAGGGTCTATCGATAAGTAACCTCTCTCTATTTGCTCCTAGTAAATCCGATTTACACCCCGACTTCGAGGGTTAACCAATGACGTCCCGCGTCGGCGAGAAAGCGTCATTTGGTACCGAACGATATGAAGGGGATAGAGAGAAGGAGGGCGATCGACTTAATCAAATTAATGGGACAAACAATTATGTGACTCTTGTTTGGTGGTCGTGTAAACATACACCCATACCTATCCTATGACATTCATAGCATCCACAAACATTCACATAATAATAAGCATCTCAAGCATTGTTGTGGGTTTGTATGGCTCCCGCTTGCATTAGTTTCGCCGCATCTCCATTTAGCAAAACTAATCTAATTGTCCCTTCCACTAATCATATGGATCATATCTTATATAATTAAAGAAACAAAAATACATGTGAAAATATCTCTAATTCCCTCATATCCTTAGGGGCATGCAAGCCTCACAAGTTACATTAAGAAATTAATCATTATTAATTAATTAACTATGGCACCAAAGGCCTTACATACATTCATTCACATGCATTCACAAAATTACAACACACAAGGCATTGGTTTCTTGAGCCATACTAAACCCACGATCCTTCCTGCAAAACAAAGTTAGCACATTTCCCTTTGTTTCTTAATCAACAATAATGAATTAGAGTCTTTCCATATCGCTTGTAGTTCGGGTCTTTCCGCATAAAAATTTAACCTTTTAAACAATCAATTTGCTTAAACCATTTGAAAAGTCAAATCAACATTTGAAACAGAAAGGGAGAGTATTAAGGAGTATTCTAATTAACTTATTCAACCAACTTGATTAATTAGAAAATACTTTAACTATTTAAAATATTAAATGGGACCCGATAAAATCCGAAATTTTTCGGTCTCTCAAAATTATGAAATAAATCATGCATACTCCCTATTATGAGTGTAACTACCTGTCAAAATTTCAAGGAGAGATCACTTACCATCAGAGAGAAACAAAATTAACAAATCGTCAAACTGTGCGCGAAACACCGTTATCCGATTTTCTGTTTTTGTCTAACTGTTTTGGTCTGTAGGACCATCTTCCAAAACGATTTTATACAAACACTTTACATAAAAAATCTACTATATGTTATAGGCTACCAATCCATGAAAAGAAAACCAACAAGTTCTATTTAAAATCATCAAGATAAATAGCATAAAAGCTAATTGCCCTGTTCTGAAACAGACTGACGACTAAAAACTTTTGACTCAGTTGAGATATCAAATCTTAATGAAATTCTTTGAAACTAATTTTCACAGATTCTTAACTTCAATTAGAAATTTTCTATTTAAACACTTTTTCATAAAAGTTTCTCAATAAGTACAGTTTATCCAAACAATCAGTTTGTTGGAAAACCAGATCTGACAACCGATTCAGTTCTCATGACTTGAACGCCCACAAAAAATCCGAAGCATGCAACAAATTTTAGATGTCCAGAAATAGCATAAAGTTTACAAGATATATAGCCAAGAAATACACATAGTTATTTTCGAAAACTAAATCTTTCATGCCTAAAACACAGAACTGTACAGCAGAGTACCAGATCTGCGCACCGTTACCGTTTAATTCACCATAAATTCATAACAGCTTAGAAAAAGGTGAAACCAGTGGCAATAGGACCACATCTCATAGATATACAATCTTAATCCAAAAGGAAATTTTTTTCTGAAAGCTTTTCTCAGCGAAAATCCGAAACGATCACGAAATCAGAGCAGAAATTCAGACAGCAAGCAAGTGCATCACTAATCCATGTGTTAATCAACCATTTCTCATCTAATTATGTGTTAAAATGCTTAAGCACGACCTAGAGTTCTGATACCACTGTTAGAAAGAGCTCAATTTTCAATTTTAGTTACTAATTAACTTAATTAAACATCAAACACAAAGGATCTTGCTAAGCAATCAACACACACATGAGAAAAGGGAAAGAATCGATTACCTCTCGCGGAATCGTATCCGCGAGACTCGACCAATGCATGGGAGTTGATGGCGTGCTCTCTTTCGCCTTTTCCTCCGTTGACGGCCGCCTCGAGTCCACCAAGAAGTTTAATCACCTCTTCTTTCAACTTGTGCTAGCAAGGAAGAGGAGAGCAACTAATTCTCAAGATTTTCTCTCTTCTACCTTTGTCAATTAACTAGTTTAATTAATGGAGAAGGGAGAAATCTCAACACATGAGCTAGATAAGGTGGAAAAAAGCAAGAGAAAGAGATGAAAATTCTGAAATTTTCTCTCTAATTTTCGTTCTAGGAGGAAGAGGGAGAGAAAAGGCTATGGTGGCTAGGGTTTCTCTCTCCAAATGACCTCCTTTTATAGACCAACCACTCCACAAACTTTAGGGACCTTTTTACCTCTATTAGGGCAGCCACTATATGGGCTATCAAGCCCATTTTGTGGTGTGTTAAATGTCTACTAATTCAATTAATTAATGAACATTTCTCTTGTACTCAAACCGGGCCTTTAATTTACTAATTAAATAAAGGTCCATAAGCTCTATTTAATTCCTATAATTAAATTGTGTTGAACAAAATTAATTATTAACTTATTAATAATTATTTTGGGATTAGTTAATGCATTAATTTATTTCTATATGATCTCCTTGACTTAATTAATTATAACGGTTCGCAACGGTATATAATTAATTAATCAACTTATCATATTTTCGCAATACACTGCTGCGAATAAATAAATAATGCACTGTGTGATTTAAGTCCTATTTGTGTGACCCTTTGAGGATTTACGCTACGTTGGCCATGGAATTAAATCGCTATTTAATTCCAATAATCATAAGCGGTATCTAGCAACACGTTATGATTCCCAATTCGCATAAATAATGTACTGCTACAATATCTCAATCCTGCATAAGAAATAAAAGTATCTCCTTGTCTGATTCTTATGTCACATGATATCACTGTATAATCCAAGATAGGAATGTGACATTCTTACAGATTATACATTTTTTTATCTAGAGTTGATTGTACAAGTTGGCCAAACAATCTAACTCCATCAAGGGACCCAAACAGATATCATCACTCACTAAGTGAATTCATGAGGGACATACGGTTTTCTTGATGAACAACTTTTCTCCGCACAATTCAAGAGAACATAAATAAAGTTCGTATAGCAGCCCTTATCAGGAATCAACGGTAGACGATATTTATTGAACCTATCCTCATGTGAAAAAGTTGAACCATCTCAAACTTTGAATCAAACTCATATGAAATAAACAATGACACGTAACACAATCCATATGTTTATTTCATTAGGTCATGTCCTGTACTATGTTCTAATAACATACACATATGCAATTAAGTTGGTAACTCCTTACCTATGATTTGTAGAACTTAATCATCACTTAACTTGCATACTAATCTTTTATGATAATTAATGTTCCTTGTTAATTATCAAGATTACGGACGATTTAGATTTATTACTGTCATTCTAATGAATGATCCACAGAGATCTACAATTCAGATCCTCAACCTGAATTGACTAGGTAGTAACCATCGTATCTTTTTTTTAACTCTATCTGTCACAACAAAAATCGTATTGGTCTTGTAGATTTGTTGTTCTGTGAAATTAGCTGCAGCCTAGGCTCTGTATTGTTACCTATGGAGCTCGATGTATTTTCTAAGTTCAATTACATCTATTGATTTTCATGGAATTATGCTTCAATTTGGACTTAATTACTCATTAGATAATATGTATTTGTTTTTCACTTGGTTCGTGCATCGGAAAATTACGGGTTGGTTTGGGTCTAGGGTTTGCGCCGAAAAGCCCCTTGAGACGGCTAACCATGGTGGCATCAGTCTTAGCTGCACCGATGGAGGAGGAGCTGTCGCCTTTGAAGCCGGTGGCGGAAAGGAGAAATGATTGGATGTGGTGCGTTTGGTCATGTTTTCATGGGAATAAATCTTGATTCTGGCGAGTTACTTCCTGTGAAAGAGGCTAGGATTCTGATTTGGGATCTGGATTAGGGTTGAAGGTTAGAGTAGAGTTTGGGGCGTTAATTTATTTTTACTTCTTGATTTCTGACACTTGATTTGACTTGTTTAATATAGGTTTTGATTGGGATGAGTAATGCTTCCAAAGAGAAGGCTCAAGTAAGTTCCGCTTTCTTTTCTAAAATTAAGATCATTTTCTGTTTTGTATTTTATGACTTGCAATATCATGAGGGTTTTGTTTATTCACTCTATAGGCTCACATAAAGGAACTTGAGGAAGAAGTGAAGCTTCTTAAAAACCTTTCACATCCCAACATTGTTGTAAGTGAAGAGGCATTTTTTGCATTCTTTCTTTATAGTGAAATTTAATCTATATGTATGAGCATTTTAACTTTCATTTTTTTGCAACAGAGATATTTGGGTACTGTCAGAGAAGAAAACACATTGAATATTCTATTGGAGTTTGTTCCCAGTGGATCCATTTCATCTTTGCTAAGCAAATTTGGATTTTGGATCTTTCCCTGAACCTGTAAGCATCAATTACTAAGCATTATTTTTGTTAAAGACTTCTGTATTCCAATAATAGATGAACAAACATTAATTTCTCTTCTGAATCATTTTTTTTTCTAAATAGGTTATAAGAATGTACACCAAGCAACTATTTTCAGGGGCTGGAGTACCTCTATCAGAACAAAATTATTCACAGAGATATAAAGGAAAATTAATACCTTAACTGAAGTTATCCTTGTGGTATGTAGGGATTGATGTAACAAAGATGAAGGACAGTAGACTGGTATTGTCTTACAATGCCAACCCAAGAGCCTATCTTATAGTGGCTAGATCAGCAGATAACGACGATTCCTAAGTAGAGATAGTGACATTAGAAGATACTGATAAAATGATGTTCTTTTTCCCATCCAATGGTACATTTCTCCATCTGCTTTTCAGTTTTGTGTTTCTATTACTAAAATGTTTTTCAGTTATTTCTCAGAAAATCGAGGTTGTTTTCTGTATCTGAGCCATTAATTAAATTAAGGTATGTAATTGATCAAGAATCTTTTTTGAGATGCCATTTTTTCCTGTGTACGCAAGGAAAAATGGAAAATTATGCAGTAAATGATATCCTTCTCTCTCCTTGTCCAATTTATTTATTTATTTTGTGAAGGTAGGGAGACAATTGTCTCTCCTATGTATTTTTCATTGAACCAAAGGTTTCTATTTTGAATAACAAAAAAGGGTTCTATTACAAAATAAAAGTCAAAAAATAAAATAACAGAAATATCAAGATTACACTTTTCTTGGGGTATAGATGAGATATTTCAACTTTTATGAATTTTTGTCTTGTTATTTTATACTCTTTGCATCTCTCATTGGTATAAGTAAAGCCAACATCTTTGAGTCTCAGATATTTTCTTTTCGTTTGCAACCCAGGTTCTAATGCCGAGAAAGACGGTCTTCCCTCCTCTTCTTTCTCCTTTGATCTCCTTTCGTAATAGATTTCTACAACAAAGTGAATAAGGAAAAATGAAGACAAATTAGCTTATTTTTCTAACAATTGGCTTAATTTAGGGTTATAAAATTTGGGTTCGCTTCAGGATTGATTTGTGTGTATTTCTCCATAATAGGGTTACTTCTTTGCAAATTTTGTTTGATTTTGTGCCGTTGTGGGCTAAAATGGGTTGATGTTGCAGTCAAATTGTTTTCGAATTATCACAAATTCTCAAAATTTCTACTATATTTTTCTTTACAGCCTGTTTGGTTTTCGGGAGAAGGAAGTAAAATCACCGAAGGGAAGGAAAATTTCAATTTTACTCCGTTTGGATATCTATTTTTCCGAAGTAAAAAAATTAACCGATGGAAATTTCTTTCCTTCGCTATTTTTACTTTCTATGCTAAAATCTTCCTCTCCGGTTCGGGGTGTAACGAAAGAGAAAGAAAATTCAAAGATTTCGCTGGACCAGAATGTCCTCGCGATTCCTTCTTTTTTGGCTCATCCATCCTCTTTTTGGCACGATTTCAGCCAAAATCTTCATCGATCCTTCCTTTTTAGCTCTTGATTCCTCTCTGTGCAAGAAATTTTTGTTGATTGTTCTACAAATAAACATGCCTTTCTGCCATTTCCAATAGCTAGGGTTTGCTTTGCTCTAGTAATTTTTTATTTTCAATTTATTTCTGTTTGAATTTTGGAGAATGAACATCTATCATTTCCGTTTCTGATTATTTGTTTTTGAATTTTTTAGAAGAAACATCTAGCAGTTCAAAGGACAAAGATTTTGGACGTTTGAAGGTCTACTTTTTTTTTCCTTGATATTTTCTTATTCGTTCTGATTATTCTTAAGAAACAACGTTGTAATTAATTCAGCATATTTCTTTTCTTTCAAGTTTCTATTATTCTTTGATACAAACTTTAAGCAACAATTATTATGAAATTGAAAGAGATATTGGCAACTGGTGCATTGGTACACTGGTACGGGGTATGTTTTACCTGATTAGCAGTAGGTTATAGGCTGCTCAGTTGGGGATGTAGGCTGCCCGTTTTTGTTTTTCTATTAATCTTTCTGAATTAGACATTATAAGATTATGTTTCTTATTTTAATTAATGGCCAAATGGCAACGTTTGAAAAAAAAAAAATCAATCAAAACAAAGATATAAGGCTAACTTGGAAGTGGTTAAATATTTTTCTTATGGTTTCTTTATTGGAACAGGCAGTGCTTGGTGACAAAGAGAGCAATACAACTGGTTGAGTGCTGGTACACTACCAATCTGGGTTGCGTGATGGTACATTGTACCAATATGATTACTAGTTTAATTTCATGGGAAAAAAATTGGGATGATCATATAAAGCACCATTTCATTAGTAGCACAATGTCAATTCCAGCTCTAAACTAGCTCAGGATATTGAAATAATTGTACATACTCTTTCAAGTTAATATCTCTTTGGTTTGTTATTTGATGAAGAATAGTGCTCCTTTGTATAATAAACTTTTGAAGCACCTGATGTTACTTCTGGTTGCTGAAGTACATTGAATTTAAGTGTCTTTCTGAAAACTGGTTTTTGTGCCTCTTGATTACATGGTAATAAGTGGTGTGTTTCAGCCCACTTGTTTCAAAAAGAAATACAAAGATATACAAAGATATTCGGCAATTACAGATGTAAGGCCAATCATGGTCCTATACTTGATTATGAATATTTTAACATTTCTTGGTTTATGTAATTAGATTTTCGAGTTTGGTTTGAACAAGCTAAAAGAGTCCAAGGTCATAATGGTCATTTATTTTTTAATTAGTCATATTTTAACTCTGTTTAATTAGAACACCCAAACGGGAGAAAAGAAGGGAAGAGATTTTTTTTCCTTTCCTTTCATTAATAAACCAAATAGATAGATGTAAATAAATTTCCATTCCATCCTATTTCCATTCCCTTCCCTTTTATATTTTTCTTTCCTTTCCATCATCTTTCCAAAAACCAAACACAGTGTTAGTTACAGTCAAAATTGCCAACAAGGCATAGTGGCACCTTATGTGCGCTTGGTACCACTGTCAGATTTCCTTAATTGTAGCATTTATTATGTTAAGGATTGGTTTGACAGTGGTACCAGGCAACGGGTGCCGGTTCCAAGTTTTTTTGTTTCTTTTATCCTTTTTTTTTGTGGTGTTTTTCCTAAGAGAAAAATCTTGGGTTGGACCATTGGTAGTTAATCTTTTCTCCTTTAAAATTTCTGCTGCACCCATGCATGGAGTTGCACCAACTGGTGCTTTGGTTCTCTATAATAAGATCTGAAATGCAATATCTTTTTTCTATGGGCTTAAATTTAATCTTTTGTGTTCCACTTTGATTTCTGGGACTAGAAGGCACTTGCTCTAGCAAGATAAATTTATTATGTTCTCCTAACTATATTGGTTTGTTTCTAGCATTTTCTTTGCCAAAATCTCACAACAGCTTACGAAGGAAATTATTGAGCTAGGGAAAGAACTCATGCCATGCAGAAACCGTGCAATTGAAAATTCTACAGGAACAGAGGCATTTCCACAAGTAACTCCAATCAGGAAGTTCACATGACTCAGGTGGGGTCGATGCATAATATGCAACCAAGTATTTAGATATGTCTACAAGATGTGTGCACTCATTTTGTGCTAGATTATCCTGCAAGATCATTTTATCATGTGAATGAGTCCTTTCAACTTTTTCCCTATTTTGCTTTTTTTTTTATGAAATTGTTTTCTTTGACTGTTGGTTAGTAAAGTTATCTTCATATTCTTATCTTATCTTTATACACTTATATTAATTGTATTATTTTCTGTGTGTGAAATGAGAGAGAAAAATAGAATATATTTTGTAAGCATTGAATAACTAAAAGCATATAGTTTAGATACATTGATAATATGTTGGACGGAAATAAAAAAAAAACGATATAGGAAACAAAATAGTAACATTATTTTTTCAAATATTAACTTTCCCACACATTATAGGGCACAATTGATTTCTCAATTTTCTTAATAAAGCAAGATGCACAATTGATTTACACGGATCGATTAAAAATGCCATTGCAATGTCTATATCAACCGATATCGATTCCTTTATTTTATTTATTCTAAATAAAATTTTCCCATTTTGTTGATGTCAATTTGTTTAAATAAACATTATATTTAATTTATCCTATTTTTGGAGTAGCACTGTCAAATTTGCCATCTTATGGCTTAATGATATTGTAATTGTAATTGTAATTGATTTATAATGGACACACGAATTGTGATTTAAGATTCTTGAGTTTAATAAATTTTAACAAATTGTAACACATTTTTTTAATAATAGTTTAATAAATAATTGTCAAGCCAAACTGCTGATTTTATAAAGCGAAAGTTGGAGTATCTGATGTTAAGCAAAATTGCTAATTTCTTTCTATTCCAAATCCGAAATATAATTATCAGCAGAATCTCATCAATTTAATGTGTACCAATGATTTTATTAAGTTGTACCCAGTTATTATCAACTTTAAAAACTATTAATATGACAATTTATTTTGCGCAATTGTGCTTTGCAACAGCAATTAACAAGGCATTAGGACAGACAATTTCTAATATCGGAGTTTACTTGCCCGAGCCGGTATTTTTCCATAGGTAACTAAATGTGGTGCTCGATATGTGTGTCCCGACAAACAACTAAGCTACTGATAAAGCGTATCACACCTATCCTAATATCAACCTGGAAGACAACATGCACAAAAAATGTTTTATATAATGAAATGTATTGCAAAAGGATTAAGGTAACAAAATTTCATTTAAGAAATATTTATTCCTCTCATATCACACTCACACATGCACTCAACGTATAAAATATTATTAAATTTTTCATTTTAATTAATTTATTAATTATTAATTTTTATAAATAAATCTCTGTCTCGAGTATGATCGTTGTTCATTATATCGGTGGAGCAAGAGCGATTCAAAAATCTTGTCATGTTGTATTTTTTTTTAGACGATATACTTTTATGTGAAACTTTTATTATGAAACATATTTATTTTCATTGAATTATTATTTTGAGTTGTTCTCATGTCTACTTTTATTGATTCTATTTGTTAACTAATAAATATTGCTGCTACATTCAGCCCATATCAAGACAATGTTGACATTAAATATTGAAAATATGTCAAGATAAGTATCAAATAATATTTTCATTTTCACATATCACATATTAAAGTCCGCCCACACATTGAGTGGGCATTGCTGCTAGTGTATGCAAAATCGCATGAAATGCCCAAAATGATACTCTGAATATTCATTATTCGCACATTATATACGTAATTACAATGTATAATCCAATCATTTTGAATAAGTAAAATCAGAAACATATTCTGCACAAGATAAAGAGTTTAAATATAGATTATTGTGATCAAATGACTCAAAATGAATGCAAAATCGCTGGGAATGTTAAAATGATACTCTGTATTTGCATTGTTTACATATTATATGAGTAAATACTACGTATAATCCAATCATTTTTAATAAGTAAAATCAAAAACATATTTTAGACTATATAAGGAGTTTAAATATAGATTATTGTGTTCGGATAATTTAAAATGAATGCAAAATTGCTTGAAATGCACAAATGATGCTCATAATATTCATTATTCGCACATTACATGCGTAATGGCAGTGTACAATTCAATTATTTTGAATAAGTTAGATCAGAAACATATTCTAGACAATATAAAGAGAATTAATATAGATTATTGTTTTCAAATTACTTAAAATGAATACAAAATCTCTTTTTAATGTTAAAATGATACTCAGAATTTGCATTGTTTGCACATTATATGCGTAAATACTATATATAATCCAATCATTTTGAATAAGTGAGATAAAAAATATATTCTAGGCTATATAAAGACTTTAAATATAAATTGTTGTGATCAAAATAGCTTACAATGAATGCAAAATCACTTGAAATGTTAAAATGATACTTTGAATTTGCATTATTTGCACATTATATGCGTAAATTCTATGTATAATCAAATCATTATTAATAAGTTAGATAAGAAACATATTATATACTATATAAAGAGCTTAAATTTAGATTATTGTGATGATGACTTAAAATAAATTCAAAATCGCTTGAAATGCACTATTGATGCTCAGCATATTCATTATTTGCACATTATAGCTTAATTACAACTAGATTTCTCCGTCGGCGCTGGCCTGGCACACCTCACGATCAAAGTACTTCTTTAGCGAGCGGCTCTAATTCTTCGGCCCACAGGACGATTTCATTGTTTTGGTCCCTGCTCTCTCTCAGGATGGTGGCCCATAAGACACGGACTGGTGCTGTTGGGTTAGGGAAATCAACGGAGGAGGGACGGGTTGGTGGAGAAGGGGCTGGGGGTGACGCAGGCTGTCGGACAGCGATTTGTCGGAGGAGAGAGGAAAGAGAGGCGGCGTCGTTTTTCCTTTTTCCCCTTCTATCGTCGAAGAGAGGAGAGAATAGAGAAGCAAATAGAGAGGCCAATGAAGGAAATATGAGAAAGAAATTGAATCGCTAATTGAACAGATCAGATCGATCGATCTGCGAAAAAATTGGACGGCTCAGATTAATTTCGGAAGGGACTAATGCGGACGACTAATGCGGCCACGGGGATTTAAAATATATCTTAGATGTATAATCTAATCATTTTGAATAAGTAAGATCAGATACATATTCTACACTATATAAAGAGTTTAAATATAGATTATTGTGATCAAATGACTTAAAATGAATGTAAAATCGCCTTAAATGCTCAAATGAAGCCCAAAATATTCATTATTCGCACATTATATACGTAATTGCAATGTATAATCCATTCATTTTGAATAAGTAAGATCAAAAATATATTCTAGACAACATAAAGAGTTTGAATATAGATTATTGTGATTAAATGACTTAAATGAATGCAAAATCGGTGGAAATGTTAAATTGATATTCATAATTTGCATTGTATGCACATTAGATGCACAAATACTATGTATAATCTAATTATTTTAAATAAGTAAGATAAGAAATATATTCTAGACTAAATAAAGAGGTTAAATCTAGATTATCGTGATCGAACGAGTTAAATTGAATGCAAAATCGCTTGAAATGCCCAAATGATGGTCAGAATATTCGTTATTAGCATATTATATGTGTAATTGCAATCTATAATCAAATCATTTTGGTTAAGTAAGATCAGAAACATATTCTATACTATATAAAGAGTATAAATATAGATTATTGTGTTCAAATGACTTAAAATGAATGCAAAATCTCTTTTTAATGTTAAAATGCTACTCAGCACATTATATGCGTAAATACTATGCATAACACATTCATTTTAAAGAAGTAAAATAAGAAACATATTCTAACTATATAAAGAGGTTAAATCTAGATTATTTTGATCAAATTAGTTAAAATGAATGTAAAATTGCTTGAAATGCACTAATGATGCTTAAAATATTCATTATTTTCATATTATAGCGTAATCGCAATGTATAATCCAATTATTTTGAATAAGTAAGATAAGAAACATATTCAAGACTATATCAAGAGTTTAAATATTGATTATTGTGATAAAATGACTTAAAATGAATGCAAAATTGCTTGAAATGCTCAAATAATGCTCATAATATTCATTGTTTGCACATTTTATGCGTAAATACTATATATAGTTTAATCATTTTCAATAAATAAGACAAGAAACTTATTTTAGACTATATTAAAAGTTTAAATATAGATTTTTGTGAGCAAATGACTTAAAATGAATGCAAAATCGCTTTAAATGCTCAAATGATGCTCATAATATTCATTACTCGTACATTATATGCGTAATTGCAATATATAATCTAATCATTTTGAATAAGTAAGATAAGAAACATATTCTAGACTATATAAAGAGGTTAAATCTAAATTATTGTAATCAAATGAGTTAAAATGAATGCAAAATCACTTGAAAATGTTAAAATGATGCTCAGAATATTCATTATTTGTCCATTATATGCATAATTGCAATGTATAATCAAATCATTTTGAATAAGTAAGATCAGAAACATATTCTAGACTATATAAAGATGTTACATCTAGATTATTGTGATAAAATGACTTAATATAAATGTAAAATCGGTTCAAATGCTCAATTGATGCTCAAAATATTCATTATTCACACATTATATGCATAATTGCAATGTATAATCCAATCATTTTGAATAAGTAAGATCAGAAATATTTTCTAGACTATATAAAGAGTTTAAATGTAGATTATTGTGTTCAAATGAGTTAAAATAAATACAAAATTGCTGGAAATGCTCAAATGATAATAAGGATTTTCATTGTTCGCACATTATTTGCTCAAATGAAAATGGGTACACCATAAGCATTGTGCAAATGGAGCGAACAACCAAAAATAGCCTCCTAACGCCAACGCTCGCCCTTCATCTCTCTTTTTGACACTCTTGTGTTAGAGATATGTTCTAGAAGTCAATCTTTATATGGTCACTTCTATGGTTTATGTTATTGATGATATTTGATCATTTGTTCCTTGATTTATTTATTGACAGATCATTCAGGTTGAGGATCTGAATTGTAGATCTCTGTAGTTCATTTATAATTAAATGACAATAATAAATCTAAAAGGTCCGTAATCTTGATAATTAACAAGGAACATTAATTATCAGATAAGATTAGTATGCAAGTTAAGTGATGATTAAGTTCTACAAATCATAGGTAAGGAGTTGCCAACTTAATTGCATATGTATATTGATATCGCATATTTATATATGGTTTTAGGCCGGACTTTAACTCAAATCACGACTCAAAACCTTTGTTTTTTTATATGTGTTTAGTTTATATTTGTAGGATTTTGGTACTGCTTGGGTTTCATTTCGTTTTGTAGGGACTTGGAGTCAATTCACTGTAAAATGGGCATAAATCGGCACGAATCGGTGCACGACGCGTGACATAGCCAGTCCTGTGCGACCGCACAGGCCCATGGTGGCCTTGGATGGTGCCCGCATGATTCAGTTTTGGGCCAGCAAATCCTGTGCGACCGCACGGGCCCATGGTGCGACCGCACAGACCCTCACGTGACTCATTACGGGCCAGATGTCTCATTCCTAGCCCATGTGCGACCGCACAGCCCATTATCTGACTGCACAGAGCTCCAAACCCTACCAAACCACTATATAAGGCGCTCGAATCTCCTCATCTAGGGCATCAATTAATCCATTCATTATTCCATCTCCTTCTTTGGCGGCGCCGCAACCCGAACCAACCCAGAGCCACCATTCGGCCCCCCTGTGCGACCGCACCACCTCTCTGCCGCCTCGGATCTCGCCGTCTCGACCTCCTACACCTCACCATTCCACCCAAGCATCTCCCTTGCTGATCCAGAAGACGATTGAGGCTTGAGAAGGGGCCTTCGCCTTCCTCTTTCCCTTGGATTTTGCATGGAGATTGTATCTTTATATTCCTTTGCTTTAGTTGTTTGTTTTAGTGTAATGTTAGGTTAGATTAGCTATGTTCTAGGGATTAGTTGAAACTAAGGTTGGGTTTGTTGATTTGACTTGGCATTTGGTCTCTATTGTGTATTGCTTGCTTGATTGCTATATGATTATGCTTGTTTGTGTTTGCTTGCCCAATTGAACCTCCTTTTAGGTGAACGGCTGCACCTAACTTAGGCTAAAGGTGTAGATTATTTAATTGAACCAAGTAGGTAACTGAATTTATTATTGACAGTTCATTCAGGTTGAGGATTTGGATTGTGGTTCACTGTGGTTCATTTATACTTAAATGACAATAATAAATCGAAACTGTCCATAGTCTTGATAATTAACGAGGAACATTAATTATCAGATAAGACTAGTATGCAAGTTAAGTGATGATTAAGTTCTGCAAATCATAAGTAAGGAGTTACTAACTTAATTGCATATGTATATGTTACTGGAACATAGTACAGGACATGACCCAAATGAAATAAATATATGGATTGTGTTATGTGTCATTATTTATTTCATACGTGTTTGATTCCGAGTTTGAGATGGTTCAGTTTTTCCACATGAGGATATGTTCTATAAATATCGTCTAACGCTGATTCCTGATAAGGGCTGCTATAATGACTTTATTTATGT
The DNA here is from genome assembly GCA_027562975.1 of Rhynchospora breviuscula. NCBI lineage: Eukaryota > Viridiplantae > Streptophyta > Magnoliopsida > Poales > Cyperaceae > Rhynchospora > Rhynchospora breviuscula. The sequence continues at coordinate 33,107,264 of CM050399.1, forward strand.
TTTCTTGAATTGTGCGGGGAAAAACTGATCATCAAGACAACCGTATGTCCCTCATTAGTACACCTAGTGAGCGATGATATTCACTGGACCCCTTGATGGAGATGGATCGCTTGCTAGCAACTTGTGCGATCATCTCTAGATCAAGAAACGTATAATCTGCAAGAATGACACACTCCTATCTTGGATTACACAAGGATATCATGTGACATAGGAATCAAAACAATAAGGAACTCTATTTCTTATGCAGGATTGAAATATTGTATTGGTACAGTATTTATTTATGCGAATTGGGAATCATAACGTGTTGCTAAATACCGCTTATGATTATTGGAAATAAATAGCGATTTATTTTTCTATGTTCAACAGAGCATAAATCCTCAAAGGGTCACACAAATAGGTTTTGACCATGCGTGCATTATTTATTTGGTTGTATTAAGGAATGCAACAATATGATATGTTGATTAATTAATTATGTACTGTTGCGAATCGTCATAATTAATTAATTAAGTCAAACGGATCATATAGAAATAAATTAATGCATATCCAAATCCTTAAATAATTATCAAAGTGTTGATAATTAATTTGTTCAATATGAATTAATTAAAGTAATTAATTTGAGCTAACGGGTCTATATTTAAATGGTAATTTAAATGTCCAACTTGAGAGCAATTAATTGGGCCACTAATTAATTGAATTAGAGAACCAATTAAATAATTGATTGAGTCCATTTAGGCCCATTTTATGGCTGCCCTAGTGATGGCATAGTTGTAAATTAGTTACAACTTTTTGGAAGAGTGGTTGGTCTATAAAAGGACCACTTTGGGAGCCCAAACCCTAGCCACCTTGCCCTTTTCTCTCTCCCTCATATTTTGGATGAAAATTAAAAGAAAAATTTCAGAATTTTTCCTCTCCTCCATTGCTCTCTTAAGCTCATGTGTTGAGCACCTTTTGCCTCCATCTAATTAAATAGTTAATTAAGGCAAATGGAAGGAAGGGATTAGGCTTAACCTCTCATCTACTAGCATAGATCGAGGTTTTGATTAATACCTTGTGGACTTGAGGCCGAGACACGCGTGGTGGTGCGCACAACCTCGACATCGCCGGATTCGAGTCTTCTAGTGAACTAGACTAGAAAAGGTATTTTTTTCTCCTTGTTTTAGTGTAAAATCGCATGAATAGCTAGATCCGTCACTTGCTTGTTCTTTTAATTAGATTAATTAGTAACAAAATTAAAATTGAGCATAGCACTTGCTTCCTAACATGTACTTCTTCACTTTTTCTTTTTAGTTTTTCAAGATCTTATTATTTTTATTTTCTAAGCAATCTTTAGGTGCACCAAGGAAGTTATTTTTTTGTTTCCTGATTTGGACTTCGATTTATGATCAACATATCTTATTTGTCTTGCTGTAATATTACTCTTGGAGCTTTGTTGCTTTTTTGTGGGGGTAGAACCTCCTATACATGTCTTTTCTTGTTATAATAGCTAGAAAGTTATTATGTGCGTTAACCTTAATGCTATTTGCACTTGCTACTGAATCTGTGAATATAGCTGGAGTTGGTCTTCACATGGTTTATCCATAACGCTGCTTGGTGACAAAGGAAAAAAAAAAGAAAGAATATAACCTAAAGGAAAGGAAAATATGGAATACCACAAAAGATCTTCATGTTCACCAAATACGATATTTTTTTTTTCTAAAAAAAAATGACCTGTTGGAGGCCTTTCTAAAGAGTAAAGATCCAAAAACCGTGGCAATGGGCTCGCGTTCTCTTCTGGTGCAGGCTTTTATATTCTTTTTACTGGGCCTCTGCTAATTCTTTTTTTTTCCCCGGCATGGAATACATTGTTCGGAGTTCGGACGCGCCTGCTATCTTCAATATTTTTCTTTCACTTCATCCATTGTCCTTCCTTAGTACCAAGTGAAATAAGCCGATTGGTAGATTAGAAGCCCATCCATTAGTTTCAAGTTTCAACCTTAGTCCGTTTGACAACAAAAAATAGATATAAAATCCTCCATTGGAGCATGAAAACCCCATTGCTTATAGCAATAAATGAAAAATGAGAAAACTAAATAAAAAATATTACGATATACAAATTATGTTTGTATAGATTTTAGTAATGATTGATATTGTAGAAAATCAAAGGCATCAAACTAATCGAAGCAATCAGCATCATCCCGAGTTAAAGTTACCAGTTTGTCACTCGGGGGTGTTTGGATCATCTAAGAATAAAATTAGGATTAGTTATTCGGAGTAAAAAATACTGATCCTAAATGATCAAGAATAAACTAGAGTGTTATTTTTAAGTGGTCCAACATTCGGATTAAATTTTTATTCCTAGAATGTTTGGATCATTTTTTTTTATTTGAATTAAAAAGTTATCCTAATCACTTCTTAATCCACATTAAGAAGATGACCCAAACACTTTAGAAATAAAAATTTAATCTAGATGTTGAACCACTTAAAAATAACACTTTAGGTTCCAAAAAACTTATTCTTGATCGTTCAAGAATAATGGGGACATTTGGATCGTATAAGAATAAAAATAGGATTAGTTATTCAGAGTAAAAAAATATTAATCCTAAATGATCAAGAATACGATTTTTGATGGTCTAGAAAGTTATTTCTAAGTGGTCCAAATTTTAGAATAAATTTTTATTCTTAATGTTTTTGAATCATTTTCTTAATCCGGATTAAGAAGTTGTTGGGACCACATTTTCATCATAATTAAGAAGATGATCAAAACACATTGTTTGGATGTTGCATGGATAAGGAATAAGAATAAAGATTTAGAAATTCGTGCATATTCATATTCCAAAATTTTGTTAGAATATGAGTAAGCACCCAAATAAGTCCAAATTCTTTATTCTTGTGTTGTTTGGGTTTCACCCGAATAAAAAATTTAGAGCTTATTCTTATTTACACCCTTATTCCTATGCATCCAAACACAATTGAATAAAGATTTATTCCATAGTTTTGACCACTTAAAAATAACTCTCTAGACCCCCAAAAATTTTATTCTTGAATGTTTAGGATTAATATTTTTTACTCCGAATAACTAATTCTATTTTTATTCTTATACGATCCAAACACCCCCATAATATTAATTTTGGGTTTTTACTTCAAATAACCAATTCTAATTTTATTCTTAGATGATCCAAATGCACCCTCATAAAATAAATTTGTTAGTTGATACTCTCGGCATCACAAAAGAGGGAACAAAAGTCGCAAGATTTGAATGGCGTTAAACATAAAACCACATATATGAATATGCATAAATTTTATGTATTATGCAGCGATCAACTATATGATCTGCATATGACATTAATACACAAATAATGACACCGGATGTTGTGTCCCTTATTCCACGAGTATTAAAACATCGTTGTTATCTATCATTGTCGTCGTCTATTATTAAATAGCTTGATGAAGATTAATGTCTTTTATCTTACTTTTTTAGATTATATGCACGCACCATCAAAAGATGTTATATAAATAAGGGAAATTATAAATTTTTAAGAACTTGAATCCCATTAAACTTTTAAGAACTTTTGTAGTCGCTGACCTGTATGATTATAAATTATATCAATATTGTCATTTAATTTAATATGATAATACTTGGCAATGTTTAGAAAATAATGATAATTGATAATCCGAATCAAAATTGTTATGATTGTATTGAAATAAATTCTTGTGCCACCATGGTTTTGAAAATAAACCAGTAGGATTTAATTAAGCCAGTGCTTGTCCACATGTAATGCTGCACGCTAAAAAAACAAAAATTTCTACTACTTATAAAAGCACCTTACAAAGGTTGTAAGAAAAATCAGATAAAAATTATATTATACCTCTAACATCAATTATGAGTCATTAATTTTGTTAATTTGATGTGATCTATTGCCTGGATTTGTATATCAGATAAAAAGATAGTACTTGTCTGAAACTGGCGAGTCGCTGGGATGATGTTTAAGCGAAATCGTTCGATGGAATTCAGCAGTTCGATTATCCGTGAGAATACAATTTTTTCGCTTTTTTTTTTCTCCTGCGCTCATCTTTTTAATTTGCTTCGCCCCCAGAACGAGAGATGGAAATTTCATTATTTTGACAGCTTGATTTCACAGCAAATCAAGGCGGCGCCCCCTTCTTCATCCCCCCCCCCCCCCGCAAATTGCCTCTTCGCTTCTCTCTTCTTCAATCTAGGTTGAGGGTTTTGGCGCTGAGCTCACCTTTTTAGCACCTGGCTTACAATCACATCGGTTCTCAGATTCGAACAGAGAGAGAGATGAACCCCTAACTTGTAACCCCTTTTAATTGATGTCGCTGCTGCCTCTCAGGTTTTCATTAGTAAATCTGAATTTTGTGATTCCTTCAATAGGTTTTCATTAAAGGACACAATTACTTCAAGCGCACTCCTCAAAGTGGGGGTTATGTAATCTTACATAGAATGGCCTCATGAGTCATGACTGGTACGTTTATCCTTTATAGTGGATGCAATTTACAAATATAGGAAAAGACATAACATGCAACAATGTCCTACACTCAATATTTCTACTTTTCTAGAGATAATGAAGTACCTAACTATTTTGCAAGCGTTCCTGCCCATCCACTCATATCCAGACTTCTCATGCATGTACCTACTGCATTAAAATTAGGTCATATGATAATGGTTGTTTGTTTTATTCTTTATTTTTATTTTCATATTTTATATTTAATTTGACACGGCGAGTGGTACAAACTAGAGGGGCTATTGATTTCAACTTAAATTAGAATGACGCAACTGTCGTCTTTTTAAAGGGCTGTCTTACTCCAAAATTTAAAAGGAAATTTTAAAATTGCCAAACGGTTAAAATATTGAAAGTAAATTTCAGATGGTCTTTTTAAAGGGCTGTTGATTTCAGATGGTATAGTAATATGCTGGTTGGATTTGAGCTTCCAGGCTTCCAAATATGATGGTTGGATTCAACTGGTACCATTGTGTCTCTTGGTGCATATATCAGTACCAGTACTCACCAAAACAAGCACAATCTGAGACTATCCATGTGGCACTTGCTCAAATTGGGTGATACATTAAAGTGCAAGGCACTTTGGCAATTTATCCTTGGGTGCTTTTTATGGCTACGCAGGCACATATTCTATCACTAACTAAATGATCTCCTGTTGTTGGAGCACTAACTGGAAGAAAACCGTATCAAAATATTTACTTTTAATGGAACGAACGATGACCTAAATTGAAAATAATAGTCTATATATGGCAAAAGTTGTGCTTGAGATTTAATGGTGCAATTTTTTGTGATTGGTAGGGTGTATGTGTGATTCCTTGTTAAGAATTCACGATTCATTAGACTTCATTTTCACGTTATGATTTTTTTTCTGGCATGAACCTATGTTAATTTCAGACAAATTGTGTGTTGAATGACCCAATGATTAGTTATACTGTACAGCTGCATGGGAAAAAATTGTATCTTTATATAAAAGCTGGTAGAATCTGTTGCCTACTTGCTAAAATAACATGCATGTCCTTTACATTAGAAATAGTATATGACATGCTCCTGAGAGGTTCATTGCACTGCGCATGCTTTTCGGATATGGTTTATAGAACATGTGAAAAATTGAGACAATTCTTATCAAAAGTACCATATAATGTTGGTGCTTTCTAGCATGAGACGTTACCAATGTTGGTGATGATTTATAGAACATGTGAAAAAATTGAGACGATTCTTATCAAAAGTACCATCTCATGGTCAAGACGTTACCAATGCTGGTGATGAGGGCAACCAAGATACTACCAATGTTGGTGCTTTCTAGCATGAGATGTTACTGATACATGTTGATACTGACCAGTAAATAAATTATATAAAATAAAAGGTGATGTCTTATTTTCGATACTCTCAGTTGTATTTATATTTGTTTCTTAATTTAGTGGCAATAAATGTACATATCAACTGTTCATTGTTCACCTCTGCATGTACCTCAAAGTCGTGTATGCATATCTTTTACTTCAGCTCATTTTTCAAGTTTACAGCTCTTTGGCAATTGATTGGAAATGTTTTTCTCATGAATCAGAGCTGGTTAAATTATCAAGAAATTATAGATAAGAGCATGTTGTATCTCATGAATCAGATTTAAAGCTCCCAGGAATGACCTAGCCGCTTCTAAGGATGAGAGCATATTGTATCTCATGAATCAGGTGTAGTCAAGTAGTCATTACTTTAACTATTCTGTGAGTTTTATAGAAGTAATTCATCATTAGCTCATTGTTAAAATCTCTAAAGAACTTCTATTTTATTTCTTATACTTTGTTTTGCATCAGGTTCTTTCTTTGCTAACCTAATAAAAGTATTTGTGCCACTGAATATAGCTAAATTGATCTGTACATTACTTGGTCATTCAACCTTTATTTTTTGTTTATTTATAATCGCTCAATAGTACTGAATATTTATTGTTTCTAATTAAACTTTAGGTTAGCAAAGTTGGACGAGACTAATGAAAAGCTATGTCAGAATCTATAAGTGTTTTATTCTCTTTTCTCTTTAATTACTTGGAGATTCAATGGAACTTGAAATATTGATATGTCCAGTTCTTTCATATGACCAGTAACCTCCAGAGATAAACCCATGTGAGGTGCGAGCCTGGGACACTACATTTTTATCCCTCGAGAAACCAAAAATTATGTTTTCTCTTATCTAATCAAATCAAATAACAGATTTATATTTTTTTAATGGGATAACGAGGACATAAGACGAGTGAGTTATGAAAGTAGCTTCCACGAGGGATAAAACGGTAATTTTAACCACACTTAATGCTGCATGGGCTAGACCTGGTTCAGTCATAGACCTCTTCATGGAGAGCTTTGGTACCAGCGAAGCCACACGCTTTCGTACACCAAGTTATATGTGCCCTGAACTTCTAGCTGGTATTCCTTATGGGAGCAAATCTGACATACATGTCTCTAGGTTAGTTCCTATTTTCCTTGATGATAAGTTGATTAGTTGATTGATTACTTTGATGTTGCAGTTTTAATGAATTGCCATATTTTATTTGTTTCTTTGTGTTTAGGTTGCTGTATATATGAAATGAATGCTCTAAAGCCTGCATTCAAAGCTAACCAGTGAACGGGGTTTACCAGTAAAATCTTTTAGAAAAGGACACCACCAGTTTATCTATTGAGCAAGTATTACAAGATTCCCTGAATCTATAAACAAAAATACTTTTGAAGTTTATAGTGGAATTTTTGCTCTACTGGCACAAAATATTACTATTAAGACAATTTTCTGAACTTATCTCTGTTAAGTTTTATATTGTTAAATATATTGTATCTCTCAGTCAGAAGATATATTTGATATTTATAAGAACAAGACGTGTATTGCCTTTTGTAATAAAATAAGGGCTAATGTGTAAATTTTGGATTAAGTCATCAGAAATGATGGATTAGCATCTCTTTTATTTTTCCTTTAATTTTTAGGTCCTTATCATTTACCTATGACTTAGAACTTTTAGTTGCACATAACATGCATAAGGCCATTTTTGGAAATAGTACATAACTTAGTCTTTTGTTCCTCTCCTGACTTCTTTATTTGATCAAAATTTGCATATCGTATATTAGTTTGTTGTCTTGAAATTGACACAGGCTCGCCCCAATTTGGCATCAAGAAAAGATATATATTAATTGGTTGCACTATTAGGAGGAACAATGGCTACAACATTTGCAATTAGTGGAAAAGCACAACAGAAGCAAGGGACGGCTGGGATGCAATATTATTTCTACAGTCCTCCTCAGACTTGAAATTGAGGTATTTATAATGAGCATACCATTGTGCTTTAGGCCTTGATCAAAATGATTTTTACATGGAATTTTATTTCATTGGAATTGATTTCGCGAGATTTCATTGGATCTAATAACATAAAAATTCCAACCAAATGACATCAAATCCATCTATTTTGATAAAAAAATTTCTAATGAAATGAAACGAAATGAAACCCAAGTTAAAAAAGTGACATTCTGATCAGGGCCTTAATTATTCCTTTATTATCAATTGTTATTTTCCTTTTTACAATAGCACTAATTTGCATAGTTATTACTCTTTTTCTAATGACAGGTGGAAAGAATTTAGAGGAGATTAGAAGGCAATTTAATGAGGCAAAAATGGAAAGATAATCATGGGGTAAATGTTCCAGCAATAACAAAGATAATTTGCCTAACTCTGAGTATCTGATGCCTTTTTTGTATTTGAACGCGTAGCACTAAACTATAGAGAAAACTAAATGCACAGTAATTCATTATTCGAAGCCCATTGAATATGTATCAAGATTTTATTTTGTCTTAATGAAAATCATTAGATTAAACCTTTCTTTTAAATGTCATATTTGTGAGTTTGAGGATTTTGGTGAACGATTTGACGGAATATCGGGTTTGAGATTTTCAAAATATTGTGGAAGAAATTGAATCCATCAAAGAGAATCATCCCTGGATATCAAGGCCAAAACCAAAATCTTCAGGCAACAAATGTATGAGTTGAAGAAAAAGAAGCGTTGGAGGATTGGCGCTTGTGCTTCTTAGTGATATGTTACTTTCAAATTTTGATTTTCTTAGAATTTTACAAATTTAATAATCAGATATTTGTGTTATCTTTGTATTTCTCTTAGAAGCGCAAGAAAGACTCGAGGGTTGTCGATTAAATTTGGCTTAGCTATGAACAAGGATATGAATCTTTTCTAATGAATTACTTAGTTTTATAGCTACCAGTTTATGGAGTTAGTTTATTTAGTTTTTTATTTTCTTAGGCAATGCTATTTTGTTTTAATGAAATTATGGAGTTAGTTTTGTTAATTTGTGTCAATTGAATGTTGTAACCTGTGTGCATGTATGATCTCAACATGATTGAATGTTGTATTAGCAAATGGAGTTAGTTTGGCCAGTTTATGCATTGGCAAATCATTTGTAAATTTATCGTTCTAATCCTGTTGCTACCATGAAGTCTATAAATTTATCATTCTAATCATGTTCCTCCATCTGGCATCTTAGGCACATTTTTGGAGACCTATATACAAACGTTATTCTTGACAGGGAAGAGACCTACATGTAATTTTTTATTTAACATATTTCAATTTTGAAACTTTGACCTGTTTCTTATGCAGAGTTGTTACTAGTGAAGGACATATGTGATGTATTTTACTTAATGAAATGGTTGCCACCAGGAGGGTATTTATCCTGATCCATTTTTTCCAAATAACGAAATTTTTAGTGATTTGAGTTACTGTCATGTTAGCCATTAAAGTGTTTGTTCTACTGGGTTGTAGCACTGTCAGTCCTTAGAGAAGCAAATATCTGCCAAAGATGAATGCTTTTATGGGGTTAGTTTTGTTAGTTTGAGTCGATTGAATGCTGTAAACTGTGTGCATGCTTGAGTCGATTGAAAGCTTTTTGGCCAGTTTATGCATTGGTTAAGTATAGCAACAGATGTGACTTACAAGGTTTTTTTTTTTCAAAATCCAGGGCTGATGCCTTACAACCTTATAGAATCAAATGAATACAAGCTTGTGTCGATATCACAGTGGCATATTAATTCTTGGAAGTCAAATCAACAGCATGGGGGTCATCTCGACCATCTAATTATGTTCAGAAGCATGTCAATTAGAAATAATTGTCTTTAGTTAAAATCAATTTGATATAATTAAGCAGTCTTGTCAGACCATAACCAGACCAAACCAAATTGGAGACCAAATTACTATAAAAGGGGATGCGCAACTTTGATTGATACCAAAGATGACCTCATGGAGGCCCTACGATGCTGGGAGAATGGTTTGGTAAGAGATCATCGCCGACAGTCTCCAATCACCTCCTTCATCCGTTGTTAGACCAAATGTGATAAGAGGAAGAAGAACCCTAAATCAAATGACGCGACTAAAACTGAGAGCATCATGAAGAAGAGGGAGACGAGACGATTCTATAGGGCCTAACCACAGTCGAAACGATGGCCGGAGTAACGGAGTCAACAGCGGAGCCGTGGTGCTGTCGGAGTCAAAGCCAACAGAAATAAAACTCAAAGGAGAAGAAAAGAAGAAGGTTTCTATTGGCCACGCACGAATCTTGGCGTAGCTTCAACAGACTGATTTCAAATTTTTTTTACACTAACGATTTTATTTTCAAACTAGACAAGCTAACTTATAACAAAAAATACCTTCCCTATGCGTTTAATGAATATCTTTCCAAATCATTATTAATGAATATACGTTTAATGATTGGTTTCTCAAAAGTTACATACTGAGTGTTTGTCCTTAGATTACTGGTAGTAATTATTGTGAGATAGGCATACTCATGTTTTTGAAATCTTGCATCACGTTAATTTTTTAAGCTTTTCTTCAATATTTTTTTTAAAGATAACTAGCCATTTTAGATATCTTTCACACGTTAATTTTGATAGTGATATTGTCGATATCAATCTATTTTGTGCAACTATTAAAACTCAAAGGTGGGAAAAATATGTATGGGAAAATTATGCACCAAAAGAATCTTTTTTTATATCATACTTCCTTTATTTACTATTTTCTTAAAAAGCCACAAGCAAATTGTCTAAAAATTTGTCATACTTCCTTTATTTATTAATTTTTATATCAATTCTTTTTTTAGGAATAAGGTTTATGAGATGTTGTGTTATAACATAGTAGTCCTACTGAATTCATTATTGATCTCGAGTACATGAAGGATTTGCCAAAAGATGTTTATCAATAGACAAAGAAAATTACAACCCTCAACCCAATAGACTGGAACATGCATAAAAAATGTTGTATATCGAGAATTGTTGCGAAAGGATAAGGTAACGAAATTTCATTTCAAGAATATTTATCTCATATCACACTCACACATGCACTCAACGTATAAAACTATCTTAAATTTTTCATTTTATTTTATTTATTATTATTTTTTTATAAAATAGGTTTCCGTTTTGAGTATGATCATTGATCGTTACAACAGTGGAGCAAGAGTGATTTAAGAATCTTGTCATGTTATATTATTTTTTTTTTGTTTGAGACTATACTTTTATGTAAAACTTTTTATTGAGAAATATATTTTTTTCATCGAATTATTTTTTTGGACTGTTCACATGTTTACTTTTATTGATTATATTTGTTTAAACCGGCGAATACTACTACTACATTCAGCACTGATCAAGACAATGTTAACCTTAAATATTGAAAATGGACAACATATCTGTGTCAAATAATATTTTTATTTTCATATATCACATATTAAAGTCCGCGCCACACAATGAGTGGACACTGCTGCTAGTAAGAAAAAAACTAGCGACACAGCTTCCGTTCTATTTTCCTATTTAAAAGTCACAGGAGCAGTGCACCAGCCTACCCTCAGATCAAAACAAAAATCCTAATAAATCAACCACCGATTCAATCCCTATTTACTCGGAGGAATTGTGCGTTGAGGGACAGAGGGAGTCTCCCATCGGCCATCCAGTTACCAAAATTGACACCGGGACTTTCTTCTCCGTAATCAAGTTTATTGTACGTGCAAAATTTATGGATAATGAAAGAAAGGGTATTCGTAATCTACTTTTCTTAATCGTCTATTGATATGTTCTTTTACTCTTTTTCTCTGAGATAAATCTTTGGTACTTTGCATAATTGTGTAGCCAATTCAGAAAAGTTCACAATGGGTACCCCAATTCATTGTCTAGTTTTTAGTCACGATGATTGATCTTTTCCAAATTTTGCATGTTTTTTTCTCATCTCTGCAAATAAGGGATTAAACTTAAATTTTGGATGAAAAATAAAGTACAGATGATGGTTGAAATTGCTGGTCATCAAAATGTTGAAAACTGCATGAAGATCACTATATTTCATCGTATTTTTTAGTTAACTGCATGAAGTATTTCATTTATTATTATTTTTATTTTTTATTTTTTTTTGAAACAAGTGGGAAAATCCCACCACTTTGCCATTATGAAATGAGAAAAGCAAGTATTTCATTTATTTAGATACTCACAGGTAGAATTGTAGAAAATGTGAGTGGCTACCACAAAACTCGACGACGTTGAGGTGGATTTGAATCAATACAACTAATTAGCATCTGTACAATTATTGAACTAAACCAGCGGGCTTCATCACCTTATGGATCTTCAAGGTTCTTCAGCTTGCAGTTGTTATCAATCCCCAATGTCATCGTAATACTACTTTTCTTTAAATAAAATGCATTAACTAGTGTCTATAATCTCCAGACAATGTAATCATATAACTCAAGAACACAACCCAAAATGCAAGAAAAGAGATGACAAAGAAAGAAACAAGAACGTCATATGGGATTTACATTAAAAAAGAAGAAAAAAAAAAGTTTTTATTGATAAACAAACAGACCATATTTGACACTCCGTCTATACATGCACTCAAAAAATCTACTATCTTTAAACTCTATTTACCCTCATAAAGTTATTCCGAAAAAACAAAGAATAATGAGAAAGTAAATAAAAGTAAAAAAAAGAAGCTCACATCCAAACCTGTGGGCTTATGGACAAGAAATAGAAAATAATTTTCCAAAATAACCCAAGCAACCCAACCTACAACATTGGAAAAAATTAATAAATTCCAATTAAAAAAAAACCTAATATGAACTAATTCAAAACCTAAGCCATGGTTCCCATGAACCATGACAGAGTGCTTGAGCAAACCTATCTTCGGATTATGGACCTAGGTTGAATATAAATTTTCAAGTGCTCGGATTAGAAAAGCTGAAGGGCAATCTTGAGCCTGTTTTGCTTCCACTTGGGTAACTTTGAGAAAGCATCCTTTGTCATACCAAATTTTTCCTTAAATTCTGCTACAGATAAGTATGCCTGCAAGTTTGATAAAGCAAAATATCACAGTGAATTAGGACAATTTCTATCAAAACCCAAAAATGACAACAGCTTTCTAACAATTCGTTCACCCTACTGCAGCAATTAGTTCTCGAACCCTCACCATTACAGTTATGCATGCCCTTTCATTCTCACTATAACTAGTAATCTAGTATACATTTGAGGTAAACTTTGCATTTTTTCTGTATTTATTTTCTGACATTTATATATGTATTAGAACCATCTTATATTTAATTAATTAATATACAATTTATGTCTCCCTGTGTACTGCACTCTACATCCCTTGGTCTCTCTCCCTCAATTATGCCATAACACACTGGTACAAGAACCAAGTGTTGTTGCTTGCTATATATGGTGTACATTGCATGCGTTATCAGTATAAGAGATCCTTTAGCTTGGAAAATGCTGAGACCATCACACTCACATAAACACTAAGACCGTTGCTTTTCACAAAAGTGAGTTTCTACAGGCACAAAAAAGATGGATGCATCGACATTTTCTATTTCTATTACTTCGATAATTAGGTGTTTCGTTTAATGAAATAGAAATCAATTAAGATTACTTTTCAAAAAAACAGAAAAGAAACAAGAAAAAAAAAAGAAAAGAATATAAAAACAAAAAGCTGCCAACCAATTTTGGTATGTTTGGATCATGAGTTGGGTTAGCAAGTTTAGCATGCTAACAGAATAGTAATATACCCAACTTTTGGTTGGGATATGGGAACAGCAAGGTTAGCAACTATTTTAAGCAGCTATCCACCCCATCAATTTACCAAATGCTAATGTTGAATAGTCACTAAGCCAAGTTATTACTGTTCCTTATCAATCCAAAGGTATCCTTTCAGTTATGTTATTTCAGGGTTTGAAGGAGTAGACAGAAAAACAATGATTTACAGAACTTAGAAGGTATTCAAATAAACTAATGGCGGCTTGAAAGTTGCCACACAAATTTCAGATTGAAAAACCAATTAAACCATGCGTACGGATTTATGGGGGAAATGCATAACATAAATAAATAAACCCCACTTACACTATGTTTGGTTAGATGGTAAAGAATGGGAAGGAAAGGTAAATATAAAGAGGGAAGGAAAGGGAAGGGATGGGATAGAAAGTAAAATAAATTTACATTTCTTGTTTGGATGAATAATGAAGGAGAATGAAAAATAAATTTCTTTTTTTGTCAATTACATTACTGTAATTTCTCTTCCCCTCCATTCTCCACCAATTTGGAGGAGAATGAATTTAAATATAAAAGAAAATTATGAAAGAAACTTTTCCCCTACTCAAAAAATTCCCTTCTTTATTTCCTTCCATCCAAACACACAAAATTGTTAAATTTCACCTTCATTCCCATTCTCTCTCTCTCTTTACCCTTGAAGCAAACACAGTGTTAAGAAAACAGAAAGAAGAGAGAAACGTAAATGTAGACATTTTCTGATGAAAATGAAGAGTCAAAACCCATAAAAAAAATATCTTTTGTGAGTTCTTTGATATTTGTGACAATATTCAGGTCCTTCGAATAAAATACAAAAAATTTTTAGATAAGGTGTTATTCATACCTCACGCTTGGTGATATCAATATCCGTGACAGGGTCCTCGGAGTTGGTTTTGAGGCGGTCATATGGGTATGTCACCATCCCTTCTTCATCCTCTCCCACCTCTTCTTCCTTTGCATCCTCCCTTATAGTCAGAGATTCCGATCTGTTGCTAACTTCTCCTTCTTTTGGTTTTCCATCTGGGCTCATTTTTTCATATACAAAAGAAAAATATAAGTGGTGAACTAATGATTAACATTATCACTTGCTAATGAAGCAGGAAGGATAGTATATTCTACGAAATCAAAGTGAATGTCTATGATAATTCATGTTTAATGCACCCGGAAGCTGAATCAAGTACAGCAGACAAACATGGGTGGAAATCAAGGAAAAAAGTGGCAAAACAGTACATCTCCAATCTGATAAGTAATAGCCCAAACCATACATCTTACTCTCTTAACAAAAGAGAAACAGGAGAGTTGGGGTGTCTCATTGGGTAATGTTTATACACTAAGAATAACAACAAAGTACCTTTAACTACTTTGGGTATCATAGTCGTGGTCGGCTTTTCAAAAGAAGATGTAATTGCAGTAATGGATGCAGACTTTGGGTTTGCAGTCTTGTCAGGCGTGACAGATTTTGGGTACAGCTTCTTCACCACTGGTGGTGGGGTTGAGAGGTTACGAGTATCAGGTTTCTCGAAGTTGGCTGCAAGAGCATTGAATGCAGGAGAGCGTCCTCGCACCCGGACCCTTTCTGGGCTAAACGACACACTTCTAGAACGTTGAGAGGGTTTTTCTTGCACACTTGACCTGCCACTTTGGGAACTCACCGGGGTCCGCCTCTTTGGTCTCTGAAAAGTAGTAAGCAAATGAGTATCTTTTTATCTTTGGCAGTTGGATCCCTTTAAATTTGCGAAATTAGGTCGCCTAGATGTCTTACCTCTACTGTTGGGGCAACACCATTTTTCAGAATAGCCAGCTTTCTCTGGAATGAATTGCCATGCATCTGCCACAACAGTACCATTGTCAGGGCAAGGGCAAAAGTGCCTCCATCAATCAACTTCAAGATGGAAATTAAGTATAAAATAGACCCTTATTCCCAAGTAAAAGGTCAGAGCCTTTTAACCCAAACAAGTTGGGGTAGGCTAGAAATGACACCCCGACCCTGGTCATTTCTTGTATATATGGCTGAGTTTTTTACGCTGGGTCGCCAAGCCTATCACAAGCATGCGGGTTTGAACCCTGGACCTCTTAGAAGAGAGCCCAGTGCTCTTACCACCTGAGCTACTAGACCACATGCATTCCCAAGTAAAAGGTATTTCAAAATTTTTTCCAGTCTTCCAGCACTTCACAAACTGTAAAACTTCAAAAGTGGGTTCTGGATAACTTGTTCTTTAAGAGAGATACATGCACAGTGCAAAAAATTGGAAAGTACCAATGATTTAGCAGAGTCCCACTTGAAGAATCGGGTAAAGAAGGACGGCTCAAATCCCTCAGTCATGACGAACAATGGGGTCTCTTTAGAGATGCTCTCCATATTCAAATCAAGTTCTAGAAATTTCTGGTCAAAATTGAATTACAGAAGACAAAAATCAAAACTCAAAGGAAAGAAGAAAAACATCCATCCATGTTTCTTCACAGAAAAAAATGGAAATTCAAGAAATAACCAAACAGAAAACATAAAAAAAAAGCAAGTTATTCGGGAGACATTCAAGGCCTTATTGCTGCAACTTGCTTGCAGAGCATCTGTAATTCAAAAAAAGAATGATACAACACGGAGAAGAATGAGTACCTCTCCAATAGTGAAAGATTGGGATTTGATTTTTGTGTCAACATTTTGACCAACCCAGACAAAGACATCAGTATGACAGTCCAAAATGAAAATGTCTTCTGTCATGAGGTCATCTTGACTAAAGTTGTATATCTCCTTCACCTTCAAATCCCCTACACAAAAGAAATTATTATTAATAGATAAGTAAATAATAAGCATCAGTCAACATGGTTTGCTAGGAGAGACATTCATGTATAATCCTGCATAACTGCAAAATACAATAGATACACCTATAGAATGCAACATATCCTTTATATACTTCTCTAGTTCTCTTTGACCCTTACGCCCCCAAAAGTTATGAAATAATACCTGTATCAACACTGTTTTCTCTTAAGTAGCTGGAATGCACTTTATTATATGCCAGGAAACAGAAAACATGAATGATATTTCAAGTGTTGAAGATATGAGATATTCTTCACTTGTCAAATCAGCAACATAAATTAAGCTCACTCGTACAAAAAAGAATGTAGTTACATGATGTGATGCTAATAGCTGTTTAAGATACAGAGAACTTTTATTTATCACTTCTGCCTTTAAACTTAAAAATAAAGAACAAATTAGGAACCTTTCGAAAAGGTACATGAGAAGAGGCGTGGATCCCCTTCTTGTTCCTTCACGATCTTTTGGCTAGGATATTCTGCTTTGCCACCCAGCATACTCCAAAACTGGTCACTTTCTGTTCCTTCCTTTTGGGTCTTGGTTTGAAGATTTGGCTTAAATAAAATAACACAAGAGCGTTTCAAAGCTGAGGTTCTGTAGATATCTGGAAAAAAGTAATTAAATGGAGTGTAGTGTATTCAAGAATTATACCTTAATCACATCTAATTGCCTCTCAGCAAGCTCATGATCAAGAGTAGTGGCGAGGCCTCCTGACCATGTGAATACTGTATTCCCACCATGCAATATGTATGAATACGATGAATTAAGAGATGCTGCCACCTGATATGACATGTCAAAATAAGTTAATTATTAGTCCGAAAATTGGAGAAGCCCAGCCCCTTATATTCCCTTGATCTGCACTTTCTGCTTTCACATTCCTAATATTTACTTACAGCTGGGCATCTTGGTTTTCATACCCGTACTCAAAACTCTTTCAATTTATCTTTTTTGTCTAGGTCACAAATTCTAAACTCATATTTGTAACTCTTAATTCACATACAACTTTCGGTAGGATGATTAACTTACACAAACTAAGCAAATAATACTGAAATAGAATAATTGGATCCTTACAGGGTCGACTTGTATTGCTTGCATGTTTTCAGGTCCGGTTCCCTGAACCCGAAACAGTGCCAACCCTTCTTCTGAGTAGGTGTCATCAGAAATGCCATTCTCTGTGATATAATTCTTGTACCCAGTGCTTAGACCTCCCTAAAGTAATACAAAGAAAGAAAGTTCAATTAAATGTAACTTTCTTGATAATAACAACTTCATAAAAAGAAATACATAAGAAGTTCGAGTCGAAGCAGACTAGCAGATATTGGGGTTACCTTAAACACAGCAAGACTCTGAAATATTGCAAAGAACTGTATTGGTTCTTTCCCTTCATAAAAACGGGCCTAGAAACGTTTTCAAATAATTAAAAAAATGAGTAAAGGATAGAAACAAAAAACAAATGAGACTTGAAAAAAATAATAAAAAACTGCAATCTTTAAAGTTCACACCAGTACGCCTTGTGACTTTAGGGCTTCGTTCATCTTAGTGGCAAGAGAAATTGCTGATGTTCTTTCGTCCTGAAATGACGTGATAACACTTAATTTACTGATACAAGAATAGGAGAAGTATAATAAAAAAAGACTCAGATTAAAAGTACCTCAGTGCTCTTCTTCCCAAACCAGGTGCCAATTAGAATTTCATCAGTGTCATCACCAGGATAGGTGTATTGAAATATGTAGCAGTCGCCACTGTAGAATTTTGTGCTGTCAGATCCTGACAAAAGTGTCTTTTCTGTGCCATTCACTCGCCACACCTATCATAATTCAGGAAAGAAATAGTAAATAAAATACAGTTGGACCATTCACAAATTCCACAATCTGGCATCAATATATAATTTATGGTTTTGTGTTCCTAAATCAACTTAAAATCTTCTATAAGAACAAATAATCACCTCTAAGTTGCCAGTGCAATCTATGAAAGGCTGAGGCTCTTCTTTCGTGGGAGTGGTCTTCATTAGACCCTTTACATTCAATCCTTGCTTCTTTAGAAGAGCTAAAATGCAAGTTGCACAAAAAGTTTTAAACAAAAAGTATTTATAAGGGCCTGTTCGATGACATACGGATACATGGTTGGATGACAAAGCACAAAGGATTTTAACCAAAAAAAAAGGCAGATTTAGAAATTAGCCCAAAACATGAAAAGTTTGAAGAATTTACCTGCAACTTTGCCTCTTCCTTCGTCAGAGACTGCCACCTCAGTTGTTTGAGGCCATTTATCAAATTTTGATTTGAACATTACCGTCTCAAACCCTTCTATTACTCTTGTAAGGTTTGATTTATGCCGATTTTCTTCTCGGATTAATTCCTTTTGAAATTTTAAAGGTAGCAAAATTAATTATATTAGCTCAAAAAAAACGTTTTGTTAAGAAATCAGGCCACCAGCATTTCCATATAAACTGCCACCACAAAAACTTCTCTTCTCAGAAAATTGTTGGCCTCTTCTACTCATCAGGGAAAAGATGAGTAGGAGAGGTACTCTAGTGAATTTTCCTTTTTTTCTTTTTGAGAAAATTGGAGAGGGAGGACCAAGGGCATATCTTACTTGGGAGTATACCGTACACTTCTTGGAATATTTTCTATTCCCTACTAACCAACCCACAAAGTGCACCTAAAATGGTAGAAAAAGCCTCTCCTCTTAACTCATTATTGAATGATTGTATAAGCAGAGTTTAGTCACTTCTTTTTAGTTGTTCTGCAAGGGCATAATTGAAAATCTTCCAAAAGGGTGCTTGCCTCGGCAGCAGCAATAGCAGCTTTTCTCTCTTCGAGTGAAGTGCTTCTCCCTGTCCAGACGTGTAACTCGGCCCCACAATCCAGCACGTAACACTTGTTTGTTTCTAGCAATTCTCTTGACAAGGTATCTGCACTAACTGGCTCCAACTTTCCACCCCGTATCCTGAAGTTAAAAAAACATTAATATGCAGAAAATGGAAAGGTTGCACTTTCAGGTACCGCTTTTGTCTGTGCCATATGCATAAAATCATTATAGAATGTTCAAATAGACCATAACAGAACTCTACTTGTATCATAGCAGCTAGATAAGGTTGCTCAATATGAATTGCCTTTGTGCCTATAGATGTCAAGTTCATAACCAATGCATGTCAACTTTGACGGATGGAACTCAATTAGAAAAATTAAAAAAGAATAACAAAATAAAGTTTACCCAAGCAACTTTGCAGAGGTGACCTGGACCTTTCCACCATCATCTGAAGCAGTCCTTCTTGGAAGGGGTGCAAAGCCACCGAAGAAGCCCCAAAATTCACCAGCATCAGCATCGGCCATGAGCTTACCATCATCTGTACCCAACACCATTATGTAAATGATCAGCCAAAGGATGTATAGTACCTATTATACTAATTGTACCAGCACGATCCTTAAACATTTTTTTTTTTTTTTTTTTTGAGAATTTGACGTACCTACAGCTGCAATGTCGCATTTCCCTCCATGGTACGTATCCTTGATGTATTGCACCACCTCAAGAGCTTTGGCTCTCTCTTGGATAGAAGAGTTAGAGCCGTTGAATTGAAATATCTTTGATTTTGTGTCGAGAATGAAAATATCCTCATGATTCAGAGAAGACCGGGCAAAAGGAACCTGGAATTAAATTTGCAGAAGAAATTCAATTAGAAATTATTTCATAAACAAGTGCAAGGAGTACTCTAAAGTCCTAGTGTTACTTTGATTTTCAATTTTTTATCTAGACCTATTAGCCATGAATTAGAACCTCACAATCAAGACCAAACTGATAGTGTCGAATACTAGTACAGATCTTTGTTAATGTGTGTGGGTTCTTTTATTTGATTGGTGTTTATATTAGGTACGTAATAAAATCATTTTTATGCAGACATGTTTAAGTAACCCCCTCCACCCAATCAAATAGGCAAAGGAAAAATCAGATACTTCAATGAAGAATCAATATCGTCTATTCACTCTTTCAAAATAGAAAGAGTAACCTAGCCCTACACTTATATTGAAAATTCTATTGGTGAATCA
The DNA here is from genome assembly GCA_027562975.1 of Rhynchospora breviuscula. NCBI lineage: Eukaryota > Viridiplantae > Streptophyta > Magnoliopsida > Poales > Cyperaceae > Rhynchospora > Rhynchospora breviuscula. Next base: position 33,127,696 of record CM050399.1, read on the forward strand.
TATATGAAAATCTCTGAAAAGAAGTAGAAGCAGAGGGATACATGTCAATACATGCTACACATGCTATTTCACATGCAATACATGCTATTTCAAGGAACGCATGAAAATGCTTCAAAACAACAGAATTTTAGAATAAGTTATCCTTTCTTGCCTCTTTGACATGCACGACATGCTTCCCCTTGCACACATACAAGCGTGTGACATGCTCCTCAGCATTGACTTCGACGTGCTTGAATCCTGATGCAGCACCACCAGGTTGAGGAAAGATGCAGGGCTTGAAGTAGGACAGGAACTTATCTGTCTCATTCCCCTGTATCTCTCGGTGTTGCACTGCACGTCCTCCTAGTGCAGCATCTAGCTCAACTGTTTTAATTGCAGCAGCACCAGCCTCATCCTAAAAAGTTGACAACAGAACAAACATCAATACTTTCTGATAGGTATGTTGTCCGTCTTATATTTTGTATTTTGGCTGGGATAGTTGTCCAGCACCGGCAGCAGCCAGCCGGATCAAAAAACTGGTCCATCAACACTATTTAGGACTTTTTCTTAACTTTTTGTTACAATTTCTTTGGTTTCCCTGAATATTTTGGCCTGCTATAATGATTTCCCTTTTGTCTTTGCTAACTTGTGCTAACACTTCAGCTGAGAAATAGCTGTTTCTAGTAACTGTACTATACGACACCCAGTTCATTGCAACAAAATATATTTACAATATTTTAAGAGGTCTAGTATTTATGTTTCAAGCCTTCAAATTCAGATCTTAATTATGCTATAATTACTTACCTGGCTGGTATCTTTGCCGAGCCAATAGTGAATTTCGTGGCGAAGAGACCCATTCTTTATGGCTGTTGTCTAATTATATAACAAAAATATAAATTATAAGCAAGGAAGAGCACATATCCAAAGAAATGATAACTACTTTTCTTTTAAACAAATACACAAATAAAACCATTAACTTATAAGGTGAGCATAACAAAGCTATTCTACAAAACTGCTTTTGACCTAGACCTGCGACCATCATCATGCCCAATTCTGGTACACCCAGTGACTCAAACATATTTTATGTTACCTATGCAACAGTAACTAGTGCTGATGTGTCCTAATATTTGAGGTACTGAAGTAAGAATTCCCTTTACATGTATTCTGCACGGATCCATTGCCATGCATCTGTCACTGCTACATGCTTCAATCATCCTGGCAACTAGCAAGTTCCTTGACAATGCAAAAGGAAAGTAAAATTACCTTTAATATGATATACGAATCTCCCACAAAGAATTTTCCATAAGTATCTTTTGGAACAGGAACAGGCTTTAAGTTCTCTATCCGCCATATTTCCAGTCCGCTAGCATAAATGTCAAGGTCAAAATAATATAACTAGGAAATGTCTGACAGAACAATTGTATGTATATTCTTGTTAATACATATAGAAAACAATTATGACGAAAATGAGTTAAACATAAGAACAAAGGATACGCCTTTTGGCCAGCGCCTTGAAAAGCAGGGTCCAAATCCTTCAGAGAAACAGACATTACTTTAGCTTTTGAAGAGGTTCCTTTTCCTGGTTTTGACCTCAAAAGAGACCCGATTGTACTCTGCAAACAGAATAGAAGGAGAAAAAAAAGAGAAAAACCAAACATTGGGTTAGTACCAACCAAAATGCCAGCTGAAAATTAGGATTAACTATTTTTCAGTGCATACCGATTTAACAAAGGTATGACAAAATGCAATTCAAATTTTCCTCGATAATACATAAGTTTCAAAGGGAATAAAAAGAAAACGAAAAAAAATCCAGAACAATGTACGATTTAATATCATGTCAAATGGAGAATGATAATCCTACTTATGCGTATCCGAGCTCGGATCATACAAAATCCAACAATACCAAAAATGAATCGACACAACCATGAACTTGATCCCAACGACCTGGTCAAGATCAAGTCGACTCAAGTCTGATAAACTAGAGATCCCCATCACAACATAGCTCAATTAAACTATGAATAATACCTTAATCGAGGTAGAATTAGAAGGAGAATTGGAAGAAGAACCCGATCTGGGGCTACCCATATCGATTCTTTTCACAACAGATAGATTCTCTTTTCGCTTCAAAATTGGTATGCAACCAGGTTTCATCCCAGTTACCCTTCCTTTTTTTTCTCCTTTTTCTTTTTTAATTTTGAAAATTGAGGAACCCACGTCTCACCACGACCAACGCTTAATTATTATTTTTCATCATTGTGATATTGTAATAATAAAAAATTAAAACCATGATTTGGTCTCACCTTGTGTTTTTCAAATGGGCTAGGAGAAGAAAATTCGGTCGAAATTGATGGAAGGAATGTAAGAGAAACGGATTGGAGGTTAGAGAGAGAGGAGACCGAGATGGAGAGGAAATGCCAGGCGCGAGGAAAGGGGTGAGGTGTCAAATATAAAATAATACAAGGTTATTTACGGATAAAGAAAGCACGAGGAGCGCATCATCATGATGGATGGGAGTGAGCGTGCCAGTCACTATGGCACAAGAACTTTGGTACTTTAGCAGGAAACACCCTCTGTTTTCTCATATTTTTGCTCACATGTACAGTCTGGATACTTTGCCTAGGAGGTTAGCAATGCAATTATTTCCCAAATTATCTTTTTCTTTTTCTTTTTTTTTCTTTCATGTCGTTTCTTGCACTATTAAACATTTTTCTGAAGTTGATGAGGCATAAAATTTCGAATATTCAATTATTATGTGTTGGATATATTAGGCTGGAATGGGTTCTATTGTTATATTATTTTTCTTTTTTGTTGCTATTGTGTGAAATAGTGAAGTGAATACATGCAGACCTTGAATAAAAAATTTGAATAATTATATTATCATTCCGGAATTCTAAGTGATAGTGTTCAGAATTCTAGTATGTCTTTCATGCAATAAAAATAAATAAATAATTGATTCTTTGTGGACTAACTCCCAGAGGAAAGCATGTAAACAGTATTATAGACCAAGTTTTTTAAATAAAGCTTTTTAATTGTCTGTGGCGAGACAACTTGGAAGTACTTGGGTTGGTTCTGGAGGTGGCACAGGAATGGGGACCAAAAAAAATTACGCCCTTATAATTCGTAGTTAAAATATATGTTTCGCGCAATCAACGAATTGATAAAATGATAATACAAAATGTCCCCTAAATTGGGTAATAGACGACCAGTAGATGCTGTGCATATTCTATTTTCGGTAAGTTTTGGAGCTTATATTTTATGTTTGGACGATATCACGTAGGGTTCTCTGCCGTACGATTTTGACACTACAAGTTCCAACAATTTTCTTACTCGGAGATAATTCAAAATTCATGTTGGAAATTGGAATAGATGTCTAAAATATTTATTTCTCAACTTTGCAATCTATATTGTGCTCATCTAATTTTTTTTTTTTAGAAAAACTTGACAGACTGTCAACTGTGATTTCTTTTTTTATAAATTAAGATTGTAAAAATTACATCAACGGAAGAGGCACTCTTATGGAGTTATGATTAAATTGATGAAATTGAAAAGACAACAATTAATGTTATACCGACAAACAGAGACAACAGATTATATCAAATAATAAATATTTCGTTAGTGACGGAAGGGCTCTGTTTATTTTTTATAATTGTTGATTGTAGATAGATTTTGAATGCATCTCTTAAATAGAAAAAACAATATCTTAAATATATGCTATTCTCATAATGAGCAAGCTTCCAGTGCCACATTTTTTTATGCCACAAGTTACCATAACTTTATATTTTATCAATATTTAAAATTTTTAAAATTCAAACGCTGAATCCAAACCGTTGATCTTGTTCAATTTTAACGAGCGATGCATTTTTATATAAGTTTATAAAATTTGGAGTCGGTTTGATACTTGATCAAGTGACCAAATGATGAACGTATTAGAATTAATCTGTCATAATTAACAAGGTTCGTTCATTTGTTAACCATTTGATCTATTTATCAAACCGACTCTAAATTTTATAAAACTTATATAGATACGCATCGCTTGTTAAATTGAACAAGATCAATGGTTTGGATTCAGCGTTGAATTTTAAAATTTTTAAATATTAATAAAATATAAAATTGTGACAACTTGTGGCACCCAAAAAATAATACATGCAAAAAATATAAAAATGGTGGCAGTGAAATCTTGATAAAAAATAATACATCCCAAGTTGTGTAAATTTGAGAGCACAAATAATTATATACCAAATCAATGGAAGAAATAAATAATTCATGCAGTACGTGTAGAATAGTAGAGTAAGAAAGGGAAAAATAATTAAATTAAAAAGAAAGTTATCCGATAGATTAAAGTCATTAAGAGGGAGGGAGACAGTTTTTAGCAGAAAAGGTTTTCAAGCAGTAAGAGTTCTTCTACAGTGGATCCATACTGATTGTCGTGTTGCAGGTCGACAGAGATGTTTGTATCGGACTTATTGTTCAGAAGAAAATGTGGAGTCGCCACAATAAATCCAGAAAACCACTGCAATATTAACTTCAGTTTCTGATATTTTGTAAGAGATCAAGATTTTAAGATTTTTTCCCAAATGGAATTTAGGGTTGCACAGCAATTTTTCTTTTGATTTTTAGGACTCGGAACAGGTTCGAACAAGTATACATGCAAGACACGATTCTAATTTCGGTTCTTATTTCGTCTTCAAAATATCAATATTGAACGAGACATGTATATTTTTGTAATCCGAAGCATACAAATTTTTGCGTTTGCTGAATGCTCATTATCATATCTATCCATATATTTTTTATTTTCTTTTGATCGTGCATGATATGAAATATTAAATCAACAATGTGGACATTGGACATACAAACCTTGTGGAGAAAGCAAGAGAACAAAATTTGATCGAGATATTATATTAATAAACTTAATCACTATAGTCGTATTAAAATAATTAGCACGCATGCTCGTGATGTGGATATAGGGTGTGTTTGGATGCAACGGAATAAGCCGTGAATAGGGTATAAGAATAAGGAATTTCGATTTGTGTGCTTGTCCATATTCCTTATTCTTATACCATGATTTTGTTAGTATAGGAATAAGGGCCCAAATTTCTTATTCTTATACCGTTTGTTTTGCACAAAAATAAGAATAAACACGCAAACCGAAATTTCTTATTCCTATTCTCTATTCCCGACCTATCCAAACACACCCATAGATAATATCATATACAAAAGGCTGTTTTGAAAGAGTTAAAAAAAAAAAAGGGTCTACATAAAAACCCAATCTTTACATCGGAAGAAGTATAGCACACAACATGTTTTGTTAATCAATTATTAATTGGTAAAAAAATTGCAAAAATTAAAAATAGATGAAAGCGACTTGAAAGGCCGGCCACCGGCCACAAAAAGGAGCCCGGAGGATAGGAGGTAGATTGAACAGTAGGTCCCAAGCAAGAGGATCCAACCACGTGCTCGTTTTTGAAAGGTACATCTCTCTGTTTGCTGTGTTGGGTATTGTGAACTGTCTAATTAACACGTGGCAATATATGTGTTAATTTAGGCGGGTGTTCTAAGTTTGGACTAGCATGCCGGATTAAAAAGAAATTACCTGGAAAGCAAAATGAAATTGTGGGAGCAGAAACAGAAGGGTGTCTTGGGGCCGCACAGTCGCAGAGCTCCCATTGTTTTAGGACTGATTTGTTGAGAAGAAATAATTAAATTAGAAACTATTTTAGGATAAAAAAATAGAAACTGTTTTTTTAGGAAAAAGAGCATTTTACCTTTTACGCTGCTTGTAGAAACTAGACGTTCCCTAGACAAAAATAACAGTAAAATTGTACAAGTCCAGTCCTTTGGAAAACTCTTGTAAAAAAACAAGAAATCAATAGAAAATTAGAAATATAATTCCATCGCTCTCTCCACACAAATCAACATGATTAAAATTGATTATTTGAATTGAACAATGATAGAGTCAAATCTAGCTATTTGACACTTGTGTCCATCAACTACGATCAGGTTTCAATTATGAGTTGCAAATTATCTATCCGAATTGTTCCTTGTGTTTTTCAAATTAAAATTTAGTAGGAGCCAAATTTTATATTTTTCGATTTTTTTACTGTTCTTTCAGGTTTTAGAAAATCAATTGATCAAGGCTATGTTTGGCAAACCCACGAACTAGCCTAGTTCACGAACTAGCTAGTTCGCGCGCAACCAAACATGGGCCGAACTAGAACAAGGCCTAGTTCGCCTCCTTGTTCTAGTTCTACCAAAATCATGGAATTAGAACTAGAACTAGAACAAGCCTTGTTCTAGTTCTTGTTCTAGTTCGCCCATTTGCCAAACATACCCCAATAGAATATGAATCCGTCCAATAACAATAAATTTTTAAAAATATTGTAAAATAACTAATGTTTTTTTTTCTAATTATAAAACTTTGTCTCTAATGAGACTTCAATATGAATAATACAACAAGTGGTTCGGATCGGTCATTTGCAACTCGAGTCTTGAATATGATCGTGTTTGGTGGACTCATTTGTCAAACACGTTTAACTCTAGTATTACTCAAATTATATTCGTATTAAGATAATTAAGTCGAGAAAATTGAATTTGCTTCTTAATTTCTGTCCTTGAAAAATTATATATTCGAAACATTTATGTCGCCATAAATTTTGAAAAGTCATTCTACAATTAATCATTTAATTATGTATTTTCTCCGACTTTGGGAATTCGTCAATTTGAATATCACATGTATCAACTAGCTCTTTTTTGCTCCAAAGAAACAAATGATGATTAGCACACTAATTTTCGTACAATATATTTGTCATCGTCTAGTGTAGAGTGTCAAGTGATGAGAGAAGCTTTGCACATATTAGAGAGTAAATCAATAGCAAAAAGGAGAAAATCTTATTTCATTCATCATAAATTAGTACAAACTGCAAATGGAAATTTGTTAAAGTGTCAACCCCTTCCATAGCGGAGGGGGTGTTCTATTTATAGCCTGATACAGGACCGTATGCGTCGAGCCCCGCGCGTGCCCTTGAGCCATGAGGGTGTTGGAGGCCTTGAGCTCGAAGCAGCTTCGCGATGCTTCTTTTGTCGTGGCCGCAAGGCCAAGCGTGGGATGCCTCATGTTCCTTGAGGTACCGTGATCCACGTACTTTCTTGGACTATCCCTAACGGGTTGGCTGGCTAGGACCCAGAGTCTCAAGCCCTATCAATATTTGTTGGAGTGCAAAATTTAAAAGAATCAATTTTGTTGCATGCAACGAAGTTTTTGGCAGGGGCAGAGGGACAGGGGGTGCCAAGCTGGGCATTGACCCCCCTGTCATTTGAAATATATATGAGAGATGCATTTAATTTTAGTGTTAATTCAATTAGTTTAAGGTTTTTGTCCCCCTAATCCAACAGGCCTGATAGCTCACACAGGCCCTTCAGGCCTAAAAGGGTAGTTGTAATTTTTTTTTTCTCTGTAAATTGCTTCATTGAATCTGACCTTTAATCTCATAACACGATTTCTAACTCATAATCGAGCACAAAAATTTTGAAGTCCTTTCTATTTAGAATCTTTACTACGCACCTTGCCCCCTCCGTGCTCAAATCCTGGCTCCGCCCCTGGTTTTTGGTTACATATCATGAATATAGCCACAAGTATCAATACAATACAACTGATGTCTATTATTCATATACATATTTTGACCATACTTAGCACCAAAATAGCACTCAAACCAATATAATTGATCATAATTAACTGTGTTTTTCAGGATTTTGGTACTGTCGCTGCCTCTATCTTTGTTTTGTAGAATTCTCGTAGAAATCGAAGACGAAACACGCCAAACAAGAAGAATGGAGTCCAATTCTCAGCCGAATGACTCATTCCTGGCCCACACACACGTGCCTAGGACCAGAGAAGACTTCCATGGGCCAAGATAGATTAGATATCACGCGAAGGCCCTGGTCCCAGCCCAATTCACCTCGCCGGCACCTGATTTCGGTCCGAAATCTATATATGGAAACGAGGTTTTGAAAAGTTTCGAGCATGGAAAGCACACCTCTTGCCCTAGCCGCCACATGACCTTCCTTGGGCAGTATTTAGGCATGTATTTTCGTGCAGAAGGGGGTTCGACATTATTCCACCTTTCTACACCATATTTTCCATAGTTTTGGCTCGATTTTTGGCTCTTTCCACGGGTTTCCTTGAGGAGCAGTAGCGTTTGTGTGCGACGGCAGCGACTTTGACTCTCTACATCGATTCCTTGGCCTTAGAACAGCGAGTATTAGCATAAGAATCCTTCGGTTTAATCTTTTATGCTTATATTTCATTGTTTTATTGCTTGTATCTTTATTATTCGTATAAAACTCGTTGTTACTTTCTGTTTGAACATGTTAGGCTAGATTTTATGATGTCTTAGGGGTAGTTAGTAGATTAGTTTAGTATTTTGTGACGGCTTGATACTTTATATTGTGTTATATGATATGTTTAGTTGAGAATTATATCTTGCTTAGTTATTTTAATTGTTTGTTTGATCGTTTACCTATTGATGAACTACAGCACCATTAGGACATTAAACTAGAACAAATAGTTAGGTAATTAAGTATTTGAGGTAAGCCAATCGCTCGAAAGAGGAGGTTAGTTTACAATCGAAAGGTGTAGCTTTTACTGATCCGACAGGACCTTAAATACCTCTAGAAATCCAACCAAACATACTTAAACAACTAAAATCCGACACGAAAGTTTAGGCTTAGTTGTTTACGTGGTGAAAACCAAGTTCCAAACCAAGTTAGAACCAAAATCGCGAAAGCGGAGGTTAATACTTAGGTCTGGTTGTTCAGTAACCTTCATATAGTATTGTGCAAAAATATCAAGTCAGAACGAGAGGTCTAAAGCAAGTTTAGGAACGATCAGCATGGATTTCGGTCCGAAATCCATGCATTTCGGTCCGAAATGTACCTCTGTCTCGATGAAAATTGTAGACAAAGGCGCTTTAGAGCTAAATTAATTGAATACGTGACCCTAGGACATTACTTGCATCTGTTTGAGTCCAGAAAAAGATAAAAATTAATCCAAAAATATTTTATTATTTATTTCACTTATTTTCATTGCTATTTAGTATTATTTTTAATTCAAATTCCACAAAAACTTTATTGTCTAGCTTTTAAGAAAAATTAAGTCCGGTAATCATTTTTTCCGTCCCTTGGGTTCGACCCTTAGCTTTACCCAGACGACTAGTAGGGTAGAACAAAGGAAATAAATTTATTTGACCTAGATTCTGAGACCTCTATCAACAACGCATCATTATTTTATTCTAAGTTCGTTTGAATACTAATGTCCAACATTCTACATTTTCATGATGGATGTAATCCGTCTAATATGATTGTTTTTGCATTTTAAATTTCAGACGGCTGATTGAATTCTCATGCTAAGAACTCGCACAAAATCAAATTTTATGCTTTTTTTATTTTTATTATTTATTTTGTATTTTTCAAAACCGTTGTTATTGGACATTCCATATAAGTTCTATGAACAATTTTTTTAAGTACAAAATAAATAGTAAAAATTTTGACTTCATACATATTCTTAATACCAAAGATTCAATCTACAGTTTGGATCGGCAATTTGAAATTTAAAATGCGAAAACGATCATGTTGGACGGACCACATCCATCTTATATGTTAGAATTTTAACATTTCCCTACATTATTAATATTAATATATATTAAATTTAACAAATCGATCTTTCTCTCACCCCAAAATAGAAGGGAAAATAACTCTTTGGATTTGCATTAAGGGTAATTGAACAAAAAGGAAAAAAAAAACTTTCAATAATGTGTAGAGTAGTTCTTCCAAGTCAAATTTCAAATATTGTCCAGAACCCTCCAAAAGAAAAATAGCAAAAGAATATAATGAGTTCTTTGAAGGAAGACAAGCAGGTGGGTTGAAAGAACAATCTTTCGTATTGTCAGTGAAAAAGAAAAAAACAATTTACAAGTCTGAAATCTGGGATACACACTAAATTTTTAATATTTTTTGTACGGATATGTTATTAATTTCAGGTACATATTTTAAGTGCCCCGTGAAAATTTAATATTTTGTACAAGTCAAACCTTGCGTTTATATACAGATTGTGTAAGATTAGGTATAACTCCATTGTGGTCTCATTCAAACAAAAAATAAGTAAGAGTATAGTTCTATTCTCTATAATTTCTTTACAGATGAGGTATAAGAGGTATAAGAGAGCACACAACTCGAATACATTGTTAATTTGTTATATATATTTATATTCAATGCACCATCCAAATATAATTGAAAAATAAAGTATAACCTCTATATTCTATAAAAATTATCTTCACTCTTCCCACTTCCTATTCTCTATTTTTGTTTATACTCGTGCAACCAAAATACACATACTATATATACTACTAGAGTCGACATAAAAATCTAGCAGAAGTTCCAATTTCTTAATTTCGAAGGGTTTATTCGTAAAATAGTTTTCCGCGAAGTTGAAAAGTTTGTAAAAAAGAGCGCCGAGATCTACCAAGCATTTCTAAAAAAAAAAGAGCGCCGAGATCGGAAGAAACGAATAAAAAATCGGTCAACGGAAACATTAATTTCTCACTCGCAGTCTCGCAGATCACGGCTTACATTGTCAGTTCTGGAGTCTCGACACGGTCACCCAAAAACGCATCCAAGAGCTTAGTGTTCGGAAAAAATTGTGCACCTTGTCTAACTTTATCGACTTTAAAATTTAGATTTAATGATCATGTCTGCTGGAGATTGGAAAGTAACCTTATTAGTCTTATTGGGGGTGTTTGGATGGGTTAGGAATAGTTTCTTCCTAAGCATAAATCTATCTCACAAAGTTACACACTTTCCAACGTTTTAGTTCTAAAATCCTTATTCCTTCCTTATTTCCATACGATCCAAACGAGCCCATTGGTCATATTAAATTGTCAAATATTCTAATCAATCCGATTTTTTTTACTTATCTTGTTCGGATGATTTATATATTTTACGAAGATATGTGTTTTATAGGGAAAAAAAAAGATCCAAAGTTTTATAATCCTTACAAAACAATTGATTGTGGTTGATTTGTCTTGAAAATTAATTATTAGAATAGCACAGATAACGTGCATTTAATTATTATACATTGGTTGACATTTTCAAACATACTGTTCAAAGTAAGCAAAAATTATATATGTGCATTTATTTTTTGAACAACTTATCGTTGTATTTTTTATTATTTAAATATGATATGCATTAAGTTTAGACTAATGTAAACGTCATTTTATTATCTATTAACCAAATAAGAATTTTAAGAGAAGGAGTTTTAATTCTTTTTTTTTTTTGGCTATATGACCACATAAATTTTATATTGACTCAATTTGAATGTACACATTTTGTTAAATGATAACGAATACCTAACTTTGTGATTTAAATGATACTTTTCAAAATGTTAAATACTTAAATGTATTAATCTCAATATAAAGTGAACTAAAATTAGCTTTACTACAATGTGCTCCGATGAGTTTCACGGCTTGTATTATCTCATTAAGGCTCTCGTCAGACCCCATAAATTTAACGAAAGAATTGAAATAGAATTTTTTTCTTTCTCAAATTTTATAATTGGGACCAAGGAAGGAGGCGTGCGAGAATTCGTTTGGTGAGAGTCGGCGAGAAAATTTTGGCCCCGTAAATTTTCCTCCAAAACCAAAAAATTTGACCATAATTTATTTCGGCTATTGGATCTTCTTTTTCTCCGCTGGACGATTGAATTCTCGCAATTTTCTCCGACCAACGCAAATTTCCGGAAACGACTCAGTGTCATATTTCTTCTCTTTTCTTTTCTTTTCTTTCCGCCCTTTTTTGGTTTCCAATCAGAGCCTAAGTGCATGAAGAATCCAAAATCAACTTCAACAGGATTTCGATTTGTTAATATCATTATTCGATTTATCAGTTTGATTGTGCCATCTATCTTTCTTTGAAGCAACAGAAATGTACCATACCAAAAGAAAAAGAAAACCCAACAACATGACGTTGTCTTCGCAGTGGATGTATTTCCGGAAATTCCGCCTTCAATTTTCATTGCAAAGCAAAGACCAGAATGTCCTTTTTTTTTTTCTTTTTTTTTTTGAGTTTTGGTCCAATTTGCATGCCCCAAAAAAATGTCTGAATGTCTCGATTATTTGTGGGGCTAACACAAATATAGATGTCTTTATATCATTAACAAAGAAGAAAAAAAAGTAATAAAATTGCTTTTCATATTGATAATATCTTAGGGGTCGTTTGGATGGGTTAGGAATAGCCAATTCCTAGGAAGGAATAAGGATTTTCGTTGGGAAGTGTGTAACTTTGTGAGAGAGATGAATTGTTTATATTAAAATTTATGCCCGGAATTGGAAAATCCCCAAATTCCGGACACATCCAAACGACCCCTTAGTTGTCTTAAATGTTCAGCTTTTACTTTGATTCGGCCCAAGACAGCAACATCGAAATCATTAAACTGACGGCATTAAATGGGCCGATGTATTGTTACTCAAAATAACTTAGGGGTCGTTTGGATGCATTGGGAATAAGGGGAATAGCTTATTCCTAGGCGGAAAGTATTGGAAAGTGTGTAACTTTGTGAAGAGTTTGGATTGTTTATAATAAAATTTTCCACTTTTCCGTCCGGAATACCTTATTCCCCCTTATTCCCAACCTATCCAAACGGGACCTTAAGTAAGAATGTAAGATGAATTGGTTGACAGCCGCTGTCAATCTCTCAAAAAAAAAGAAGAATGTAAGATGAAATAATATAGCATGATGAGGCCATAAGACAAAGTACCCAAAAACATGCACATGAAAAAAAATAATTTGTAAGTGGGAGACGTCATTAAAGGTCACCAAAAGATATTCTTTTAGAAGTAACTAAAGGAAATATCATCATCCATAAGTTCACCGTACAACAGCTAAAAGATATAAACGGAGACAAGTACGAGTGATAAAGCTATAACACAAAATGGACATTAATGGGACAATAACTGTTTTTACCGTTCAAAGATATTAACAAGAAAAAAACTATTTACACACGTATAGGAGGTGTGGAACTGCTTGATTAGGAAAATTTAGCACACCGCAGGATAAGGAGTCGAGGCATCGTCCATTGGATTTTTAGATAGGAGCAGGGTTATTTTGGTCAAGAGAATGTAAAATTGATTTTTATTATTTAAATTAACACACTAAAGAAGTTGATAAGGGTAAATATCTAAAATTAACATGATTTAAAGGGTAAATATCCAATTTCAGAGATTAGAGGGATATTTTTTCAATTAGAGCATATTAGAGGGGTATATGACTATTTTTTCCTTATATTTAAAAGATACTTTCCAATGCACTCAAGTTTTACCGTTACATATATGTCTTAGCACATTTCCAGTTATTAAACTTTAAAAAATATTATACTTTTTTAGCTTAAAATTTAGCTATCGAATATTATATGTTAACAAGCTTGGGTAAGTGGAGTAAAGAAAGTAAAGTAAGCCTTTAACACCACTAATCTTCTGAATTAGAGTATAATAAGATGAAGTAAGAGGATAATAATTGTATATGATTCATTATTATTACTATTATTATTTAAACTAAGATAATTTAATTTAAGCAGTAATATAATTTTGAAATAATCAGACTAAACTTGCAACATAGCAACAAGACTAGTATAAAAAATATATATAACTTTTCAGTATCAAATACAACTCGGTGCAAAATTTAATAGCTTCAATTCCCAAATAACAATATCACAATGATTTTTTACGATATTATACTTATTTTACAAGGCGAGGTGTACTGTGAGCTTAAAAGAAAAAAAAAAGTTTAAGAAGACTGGGTGATATTATTAAAAAAGAACATCAAATATGAATACAGCGGGCTAGAATTTCAATTTTCAAATAGGCAAGTCTTGGGCAACAAAATTACAAAATCCACGGAAGAGTATAGAAGAACGCTTTTTAAGATGCAAAATATGGAAGTGGAAAACACGAATCTTCAGCATTTTCTGCGTTGCATACTGTAGACTGAAAAAATAGTTAAAAGTCTAGAGTTATTTATGAGTTCTATCACATAACTAATGAAACAATTATGATCGTCAAAAGAATTTTTTTGAATTTCCAAAAGTTGAAAATTTGTTTCAGTTCTGTTGGCTGTGGTTGTTCCTAAATCAGACCATCAGTCCATCACTCCATCTTGACGTTTCTCGTTTTGTTTATTGGGCTCTTTTTCATGATTAGTTTAGAAAATTTAGCCCACAAATTTGTGCTAGTTAACAAGGCCTAAATTTTAGGCCGAAAGTGTTGAAATGTCAAAATGGCAATGCAAATTCGGGTGCGATATACACCATCCAACAAAGAAAACATCAAAGCATCCACCCCTCACCAACAACTTCCTAATGGGCTTCTGGGCGCCTAGGCTCAATTTTTTTCATGCGCTGACGTCATCATTTTCGCGTGATGACGTCATCAAAATTTTTCCGAAAAAAAATTTTCAAATTTTTTTTTTGCGCTGACGTCATCAAATGGACATTTTTTTGTTCAGTTAGATGTGTCAAGGGATGAGTTAAACTAATTAAGTGTTCAGTTTGATATATTTATAAAATGACATAGTAATGATTTTATATTCTTTTTTTCGCGCATTCAGCCAACAAATTTGAGAACACTACATCAATTTAAGATTCATTTTGTTAACACAAGAGATGATTTAACATGTGTTATATGTTCGATTTGGTAGCTTTGTAATATAACGAAAAAAAACACAACAATTAGTACTAAAAAAACATTAATACGATCCGTAAAAAAGAACAATAATATGATCCCTAATACATCATGATCAGTTTTAACAATCCAAAGCAATACAAATTTTAATCAATCCAGAAGATAATAACAACACAATTCATACAAATATTAGAACACATGTTCGGTTTGCTAAAAATCTAAATGTTGGTAGAGAACGAACACACAACGCCACACTAACTTGATTGAACAGTAGCCCAAACCTGCGTAATATGAAGACAAATACATATGTAAAGTGTTAACAACATGATCCCTTAATTTGACAAATAAATCACAATTTAATACTAAATAATCATTTCAGGCAACTTTATGCAGAAACAGTTTCTGACAATGGAATATAAGATGATCCCTTATGTCATTCAACTTAACATTTACAGTATTTAATACATCCTTTGTACAATTGCAGAAACATTTATGACAATGGAACATAAGATGATCCCTTATGTCATTTAACTTACCATTTGCAGTATCTAATATATCCTTTGTGCAAAATTTGAAATAAGTAAACATTTGCACAAGTAATCCCTAAAAGCATGTAATATAACAAATGAAGCAATTAACTGAAAACTTGTATAAATACACATGAATTAGTGTGACAACAATACTAAACCTATCCAATTAATATAATCTCATCCATATATGCATTTAACATAACATATAAAGAAACTAATTGAACACTTGTAGAAATACACATGAATAACAGTGTGCCAGTAAAAAGACAATAATCTAATCCCTAGATGCATGTAATATAACATATAAAAGCAACTAACCGAACACTTTAAGGCATCTAACATAACATTTCCAATATCTAACACATCGTTGTGCAATTTTTAAAGTAAGTTAACAACATGATCTTTTAATCTGAAAAATAAATCGGACTGTACCTGTACCTGTGTGGCTTCTTGACTCCTCTGGTGGTCGGAACGCGACGATCTGGTTGGACGCGACTAGGGTTTCAGGCGATCTGGTCAGAGAGGAGAGGAGAGGAAGCGAACTGGTTAGAGGCGACTAGGGTTTGATCTGATCGGAGGTGAAAGAGGACAAGAGAGGAGACGACGGATCTGATCTGGTTGGTGGCGACAGAGGCGATCTGATCTAATCTGGTTGGTGACGACGGAGGCGGGAGAGGAGAGGAGACGGTCTGGATCCGAGACCATGGAGAGGAGAGGAGAAGCCATGGATGGAGAGGAGACGAGAGGAGAGGAGAGGAGGCGGTCCATGAAGAGGAGAGGCCATGGATGGAGAGGAGAAGCCACGGCGATCTGGTCGGAGCCTCGGAGGCGATCTGGAGCAACGCGAGAGGAAGAGAAGAGAGAGGAGGAGAGAGATCAGAATCCAGATCTAGATTTTCGATTGGAAAATGAAAGAGAAGAGAGAGAAATCAAAGGGTGCCTCTAGATATCACACGTGGCCATCATGTGCTGGATGGTATGGATGCTAATTGGTTGGATGTTACATACCAATTACCATGCAAATTTCTATAGTTCAGGAATCTGCCCAGAGAACTGCCAGAAATAACTAACACAGACTTTGTGATGAAGAAATAGCGTTTTAACTTTTAATTTTTTCATGGAAAAGAAAAAATATCCAATCGAATTTTATCAAGTACCATAATACGTTAGATCTAATACACATAAAAGCATCACAGAGGAGGTATACAAATGCATATACAAACATCTTATCTCCTCAAACACAACTTCCCGAACAAAGACGGCCAAAAGTCATATACCAGCTAAACATTCAGTTGGCGGGACTGGATAACGGGACTTGTCGGAGCAATAATCATACACTATATGATTCATACGGACCCACCGATACAGCCGAGCTTGTACTGGGCCCAATTGTTGGTACGAAGGCGTGTCCCACCAGTTACTAGCAGTTGTGCTACAATGACTTTGCCAGTCTGAGGTTGAACAAGCCTCTATGTCAATATCTTTGTAGTAGGCATAGAAAGGAGCCCTTGACCAATCGATTTTCTCCAAGCCGCCACGTGTTGCCCAGTCATCAGCATTCCAAATTGTGGAGTAAATTCCCATTGGTTGCGCGTTGGGGTAAGGTACCCCTTTTGCCTCATTGTTTTTGTAAACCCGAATCGGGACAGCATCGACAAAAAACCTACAGAGAGGATGTGAAAGAGAAGGCCTTTTTATTAGAATTTATGGTTTAATGAAATTTCTCTTTTCCTTGTACAAAGCTGTCAATTTATCTTGCTATGCAAATTGCAAAGCATCATGCATTATAACAAATAAGAAATAACCTTCCATTCAGAAATTAGATTAGCATAGTGTTTTCTAGTGCAATAATTGATGCAAAGAATCGGGAAAAAGGAGGCACCTTTCAAGTTGTAAAGTACAATGAAAGGAAAGGGAAAGAGGAACTGAGATGAGGTTATTTTTCTTCCCTACTTTATTTTTGTCAGAACGCTCATGCAGCATGGGTCCTAAAGCATGCAAGTCTAGTTGCATTAAGCCAGTAAATGGCTAGCCTTAAATAAAGGCACACACCATTGGTGCAATAGTCAATGGATTGAGTGATAATGGGTTTTGATGTGTATATTGTACTACGCTTTAAATGGACCATTAAGAGGTAATAATAATGTGAGCTATTGAACAGAAATCTGTTCTTTTCAAGGAAAGTATCATTTAGAAAAGTTCATCTGTACATTTTACTCTTTTTATGCAAAGAAAAATACAGCGTTTTTAATTAACCTCAGACATCATCATGTGTTAGTTATAAAGGGAAATACCGGAAAAATACAGTGTTTTATTTACAAAATACCGGACAATTTCAGAAAATACCAGGAAATACCGGATTTCCAAATTTTCATAATTTCAATAAAGCTAGGGACACACCATCATGTGTTAGTTATAACTTAATTAGCCTTATCGATTAAACGAACAATAAAAATAAGGAAATATTAGTAAATGATCAATTGTACAATCATGTTTATGATTGTGAAGATGTTGGAAACTTATATCGTTAGACATGTCATTTTGATTAGACTTTGTACAATTGTACTATTGGCCTGTTTTGTTATTTATATATGACAATAACTACAACAGTCAAATTTACACTAGTAACGCTACTGTTGGTATTGTATAGGATTGATGATAGTGTGTTTCAAAAAAAAAAAAAAAAAAAAGGATTGATGATAGTGACCCCAGTTAAAGTGCAATAGACACATATTTGGCATATATATATATCTATTATTAATTATTGAGATGTATGATTTGACTCCTGTCGGTATTTGCCATTTCTTCTCGGTTGCATTTAATCTTTAGCATCCTTTTCTTTTTCTGTTCTTAACTTCTTATGACTTCATTTGGTTGTATCCTCTCCCTTCGTACAGAGTACAGACAACACAATTTCAAATCTGTACTATTGTTCGATATTGAAGTTTGGTTGGTATTACTAATGTGGTTCACGGTTACACATTACAAATTTTTATTAGATTAACACAATTCTGACAGTGATTCTACATTCAAGAAATGGCGATTATGCACAAAGAAATGTCACAAAGTTCGTTCCCCTAAATATTCTTTGTTTTAGCATGGTTAATTATTGCATTATTTCACAAATCCAGACAGAAAGAGTGAAAGAGAGAGTTGCATGCATGAAGTAGACTTACACAATGTGATGGTGATTCCAAAGGATAGAATAAGTGTGGAAATCAGAGGAGGGGTCAAACCAGAGATTGACTCTTTGTTCCCTGTCGCCTTTGCCATGAGAGTATACATTTGTTTGTACCGTATATGGATGGCCTGACCTGTTTCCCAGGAACTCAAAATCCAGCTCGTCTCTTACTTTATCTGTTTCTGAACTCAACTGCATGACAAATAAACAAATATACAGGTGAAATAATACATGTTGTAAGAGTACAAGTACCTAAAATTGGCCCATCTTTATTTCAAAAAATTAGAAGATTAAAATATGTATAAAAGTTTGTCCATAGATAATAACAGGTCCAATATATAGAGCGAAATTCAGAGTAGTAATATTTGTAAAATTGCCAAGCCTGTACATGAATTGCGGTTTGTATGTTGTGGGGATGATACAAAAATCATTTATAACATGGCAATGGTCTTTGTTTTTATCACGTGCGTTCTGTAGTTTGTCATTTATATTAGTCAGGCATGCAGCTTTTTGAGAAAAACATATTCGAAAAAAAATCTGTAAAGCTAATCCTTCATTTCCTCTTTTTACTCGGAATCTTGTCTTACACAACTATTTTTCTTGCAACATCCATTCGTTAATATACGACATACCTTCCGAGAAAAACAAGATCTGTTCTCCAACAATAGAATATAGCTACGAAATTATTCTGGTGAGGTCATGACTCCTCATCAACCCTCTTGTAATTTGAAAATACTTGACAGGTCTTGTGAGTCAGTAAAAACTATATTGGGATAGGTTATTTTATATATATATATATATATATATATTTTTACTTAGAGTAAATTTTTTTATTCAAAAAATCTTGTGTTTTACTTTTCCCCAATAATAAATTCTCTAAGTTTTCAATAAACTTCAAATTTGATTTTCTACTATTGTCCCTTTAAGTAGTTGAGTAAAAGCATCGTGAGAAAAAAATATGCCTTCATTTTATTTGAAACCTCTCTATTCTAAATAGAAAGAATAATTTTCGCTATTATTACGGGCACCTTTTATCTTGCTATATTTCGTCTGTATTCAAAAGTATAATAAGATATTTAACCCAAAACACTTCATATAGAGAGCAATTGATCAGTTGAGAAAGGAAAATGCATACGTAAAATGCAGTGACAGTGCCAGCAGAGTCTCCAGCAATGAGCTTGATTTTCATGCTTACTCGCCCAAACATAAATTTGTTTTTGGAAGCAAACCCACAACCTGTATATTTTTCATGAACTTCATATCAGGACAATGCAAGATTTTCTATTTCTTTAAAAAGTTCGATTTTAATGAGTTTGATTTTAACAATATTTGGATGTTATATAGAGAATTTTGTCCAGCACTGGATAATGAATCATAGTTAAAATAAAATCATTATATGATAGTGATTTACCTTATATTTCTTGCCAAACTATTAAAAAGTGTGTAATTTTAAGTTCATAATAACATTATGAGATAACTTATGTTTGGAAACAGTGAAGCAAAAGAAGCAGAAATGAGGAACCTGAGGATTGGTCAAGTAAGAGTTGTAAAGAGGTGCCATTGTTAAGCTCTGTGATGTGGGACCCAGCCCAAGTGACTCGGAAATCTCTTCCAAAGTTTGCTGGCTTTGCCATTGCAAAGGAAAGCATATTACAGAGGTAAAGCAGGGAGAGAGTGAAGAAGAGAGACAGTCTACTAGTGGCCATTTTCACTTGATTGGTTTTTTCTGGTCTTTGAAGAGGGAGAGAGTGGAATGAGAAATTTTGGAAAGTTGGGTTGCTTAAATAGGTGGATCAGGGGATTTGAATGTGCATGGCCATGGGTTAACTTGAGTTGTACTTTGGTCTTGTTTTGACCCAATAACCCCCAGGGGTTGACTAATTTGACTTGTAAATTGAAACAATCTAAAAGTTTTAAATGGTAATTAAGAGTCATCTTATTTATTGTTGTTTTGTCGATACATTACCAGGAATTTCCATATTCAATCAAATTATACAATTGATATAATAGAAGGTTTTTTTATATCTCCAAATAAAAAATTATTCAATATGATCTATCTCTTTTTCTTTTTCTTTTTTTTTCATGCAAGTTCATTTATTATTTCAGTTTTTTTTTTTTTCCAATTAGCATGAAGGAGTTTATATATAAAAAAAAAAAGAAATATCCAAGATGCTGAGCGCTAAATTTCTTATGCTCTTGGCACCTATTGGAACTAAACCAAAATGCAACAATGCGGTACGATATAAACTTTAGAACATATATAATTGTTTTTCATTTTTTCTATTAAGTTTTAGATTTGTAAATTATTGATTTATAGAAAATGAAGATATGGTGAAGGTAAAAAAGAAAAGGGGGAAAAAAAAGAGATATTGGACTTCTTCTGTTGAACATTTCATATTGCACAATATATATTGGAGAAAGTTTAATATGGATTATGATGCATAAGTCTTTCTATGCATCGTGGCCTTTTTCGTCAATATTTTTGAAAATTGACAAATCTAATTTAACCAATCTAATCTACAAACTAAAATTTCCTAACAAATCAAATTTTATTATTATTTTTTTTAATCTGTCATTTTTTAAATGCTCTAAATAGTAACATGTTTCCAAAAATGGCATGTTTTAAAAAATTCGAAAAAAAATAGTAAAAAAAATAAAAAAAATTATAAAATTTGGTTTGGTAGGAGATTTCATTGTATAGATTAGAGTTGTTAAATTAGATTTGTCAATTTGTAAAAATACTGACGAAAAATACCGCAATAAGAAATTTCAGTGGACATTAAATTTTATCATATTCTATGGATTAATCATATAATCTCATTTTTCCTCCCCTAAGTGATTTTCTTTCGAGTTATTTTATTTTTATCCTGCTTATTACCTAAGCTAACCTGAAAGAAATTTCTTATATTTCTAATCAATTTATAAGAAGACGGACGTAAATTGTATTTATTATAATTTTGAAGAACTTTTTTGACTTTTAGTGGATAAAATATAATTTTCAAATTTTTAATTGCAACAATCATCACTTTCTCCACTATACTAGTTTATTTTGGGGGCCTTTGACATGCATGAGATTAGTCAAACTTCGAAGGAGCATTTGACGACATCATAGATTAGTGAGATTGAGAGTTAAAGTTAGTATTTTTAATCAAATTTATTAATCTAGAAATTAAAAAAATTACTTAAAAGTAGTTCTTGATCTCACTAATCTATGATGTTGCCAAACATCTTTTTATGTTTAGTTTTGAATATTAGCAACTACCAACTTCAATCACAACTATTTTTTTTAGACAACTTAGCAGCGGCTGCTAAGGAACAGAAAAAAAATAAAAAATAAAAACAAGAAAAAAACCAGTACAAACCACCACAATGGAAACGTACTAGAACTATACAAACCAACTGGCCAAGTAGGAAATCAGCACAATTGTTAAAAGCCTGGAGATTGTTGTGTTATGCATTTCTAAAAACCAGCTTCGCCTCACTTGCTGCAATCACAACTATTTAAACGGCCTCCGAGAGAGAAGGTATTGGGATCCCAATAATCGGATGCATAAATTATAGATCCGGATCCAAGGAAAATGGCCTCAAAGTTTAGTCAGTGGGACCGTAGGCATCTCACTGCCAGCTAACAATGCGTCCTCGCAGTTATTTGAGCAATCGAGCACACAGTCCTTCATCGACTTAAACACCACTTCACACAAACATCTCCTGTTTGACAATGTTACAGATTTTCTGTATATAGTGGAGAACGGGATTTCGTGTGGTGAGCATGATTTTCAACTTCTCGTGACGTCTACCTTTCGACGTACACACGATGTTATGCATCTGTCTCCGCAGAAAATCTATATACTAGTAATCAAAGATAAGATTATGGGACTGTATTACTTGTCATTGTTTCTCCAAAAAAGAAAAAAGAAAAAAAAGTTATCGGATCGAGATATCGAACGGTGAGTGTTGCTCCAAAATTGATACAAGTTTCTCTGAGATTACAGATCTCTTCCAAATATTAAATTTTGTTTTAGTGGCAACAGGATGATGCTGATTGCATCGATTGCTTAGTTGGTTTGTCGACCCTTTGCTTTTTTATAAATAAAATAAAACCATAGACCGATCATGAAAAGTTACTAAAATTTATAAACATAAATTTTTATTTTTTATATTCTTAACATATTTTGTCTAATGATTGGGCTTCTAATCATCCCATAGGCTCTTTTTCACTTGTTCGTAAGAAAGTGGTGTATGTGGGCTGAATATTAGAACATTCTCAAATTCAAAATTTTCGTGAAAAATATTTCAGTAAACCAGGTTCACTATACAACCTGTCTGTGAGTACGGTGTAATGTCACTGTTTCATGCACCAAGAGATATCTTCTCCCTGACTCCCTCCTTTTTGATATATCGCCTCTCGCGGAACTCTTCCAGGGCACTCAACACCGTGATTTTGAAACTCGGACTCGGATTCGGACTTGGAGCGTTGGATGAAGGAGTCGAATCGGATGAGTCAGAAAAAATCGGGTGACTCGGATCGGAAACTCAGATTTTCATAAATAATCATTTTTAATCTCTTAAAAAATAGAAAAAATATGAAAAAATTGTGAAATAAATATTATTAAAAAATAATCAATAAAGTAAATATTTGATGACTAAAAATCAACTATAATATATAATTATATAATATCAAATTTATTGAAAATAAAAATTTTCAACAATTAAGTTGAGATTTAAAGATTAATAAAACATATTTCATAATAATTAATTTTTTGATGATGATAATTTCATTAGAACATATGAATATATAAGTTAGAATCATAGAGAATGAAATTATTATTTTTTTTATATTCTTGGATCTATTTTTGGATCAATAATCATCTTGTTTTAAAATTATTTCACATGTAAATAATATGGACCGTCTGATAATATTTATATTACTATATCTGGGCCGTTCAAAAGAAAAATCTGAACTGGAGATATCCATTTCAACCTTTCTTCTCCAACTTACTCCCGTACAAAAAAGGGTTCGAATCTGTGCCTGTAAAACAACAAATACCCAATCGAATCTCTCTCACAAGCAATTCCTGGCGGCCGGTGGTGCAACCTTCCGCTTCCCCTCGTAGTTTTGCAGCCCCTCACCTCCACGGATGACATTTTCCACACCTCTCCACCTCTCCGTGCTAAGAAGCAACTCAGCCCTTATTTCCGTTCTAAATCGGGAAAAAATCGGCTCGGTAACCGCAGAGTCCGTTCTGACTCGAACACAAATCCTCTGCTCTACTGCCTTCATACACTTTATTTATATTTAAGAATTTTAAAATTTAATTGTTGAATCCAAACCGTTGATCTTGTTCAATTTTACGTGCGATGTGTTTTTATATAATTTTTATAAAATTTAGAATCGATTTGATATTTAATTAAATGACCAAATTATGAACGTATTAGAATTAATCTAATTATATTCGTTCATTTGTTAACCACTTGATCTAGTATTAAATCAACTCCAAAATTTATGAAACTTATATGAGAACACATCGCTCATAAAATTAAACAAGATCAACGATTTGGATTCAGCATTTGATTTTTAAAATTTTTAAATATTAATAAAATTATATGGACAGTAGACCTCTACTGTAATTTAGGACAGTAAAGGATTTCAGTCCGTTCTGACTCGGCCGAGTTTCTAAACCATGCTCCACACTTTGCAAAACGCCCATTTCATTTCTAAAGCAAAAAGACGAAAATATCCTTAGTTTCAGGATTTTGGTATAGAAACAGCTGAGGGTATTTCGGTCTTTTCATTTTAAAAATCGGATTGTTTACGGAGAAAGGAGAAAGGAGAGTAGGGAGTGTTCTGAGTTACAGTTCCAAAAGGTTCAAAAAATGGAATCCATGGAAACCCTGATGGCATCTCTCGACTCCCATTCCTCCACCAGCTCCGCCGCATCCGACGCGGCGCGCCTCGCCGAAGTCCAGTCATGGCTCTCCTCCCTTTTCGACCAAGTGAACCGCCAAGTCCCCGACCTAACCCTAACCCCTGCCTCCATCAAGCACTTGCATTCCCTCGCCTCGCTCTCACAGTCCAGATCCCGTGCGGCCGCGATTGTGGCTCCTGATCTGCGTCAGAAGGCAGCAGAGTATCGAGCCGAGGCGGCTCGGATCAGGGAGATTCTTTCTTCGGCTGGGCTGGGACGTGAGCATCTCTCTCCCTCAGCCATGTCTTCAGCTCAGGCGGTGGCTGAAGTCGCAAATTTGCTTGGAATTAGAGATACTGAGACTAGTAGGTGAGAATTTAGGGGGTTTCACTCTCTACGCTGTGATTTATTATAATGCTCAGTTGTCAGTATAGACTAAATCGATGCTTAAACATTATAATACGGTACAATTACACCACTTATCAAGTATAATGCACAGGAAGTTGGTAATCTTTCAGGCTTTTCTGTGTGTCAGATAAGAAAATACATGAAACAAGCAATTAAAGCTTAAATTCTCATGGAAGTTTTGTATTTCATTTCAAATTAATTTTCTGTCTAAATTGAAAACTGCCATTTGTAAGATTAATATGTATGAATTTGTGATCCAGTGTGTTCAACTTCATAGTTTGAGGCATAATTCGTTTGCATAATTTTCTACTTGTTTAGCTTTGTTGTGGCTAATGCTGATCTGGTGCTGAGAAAGACTGAGGTTGCAGAGAAAAGAATAAATGTTCAAAGGGAATCTAAGATGCTTTTAGAATATACTAGAAAGGCCATTACCAAGCTTGCTGAACTTAAGAAGTATGCTTCTTTTCCTTACATTTCATATACAGAGTTGTTAAACATATTGCATTCTGTTCTTCATTTTTTTTTCTAAATAGGGGGGCATTTTTAAGAAATTTGGGAAGCAAAGGTATATAGATGTTTAATATAATATCTGTTGGGTAATGCATGCTTGCTATATTTAAATTGTGATATTTGTGCGTAGCTCTGTGCATCTCAAGAAAAATTTGTATCTCCAGAAAGTTGCATTTGAACTGTAATGATCAAAGGAGGTTATTGTTCAGGTTTGATAAACTGTGGAAAAAAAAACAATATTTTATTATTTTATTTTATTTTATTTTGTAGGCTGCTATCTAAATTTGAAAATGAAGCAGCATTGCATGAAGAGCAAATGTACCGATGGCAAAAGAATCTGGCAATGTTGGATGAGAAGGAGCGGCAGTACAATAGCCAACTTGGCAATTATAAGGTACTGTGTTTTTACCTGTCAGTACATGTAGTATTACAACCTTGTACAAGTAGTATTTGCTTGTGCACTTCGTCAATTTAATTCAAGGGAATATTTAATGTGTTCTATTGACCCAAGGAGCTGTGGTTAGATTTTTGTTCATATAGTACCAACTACTGGCTGTGAAACTGCTATATCAGTATCATTTGTAAGTTCATATGTGGGGTGTCTACTTAATAGAAATTAGTTATTCAGAGGAGATTTTTTCAAGTTAATATTTACTGCCAGGGGCAAATAATATAGCACTTTGGAAACTTTGATTTTAACTTTTTATGTGATATTTGCAAAGGAAAGTCCAAATAATATCTACTATGTATTACTTCAGTAAAAGTATCAGGTCTCTCCTTTTCTTATTCTATACATTTGTTGCTATATGTTCTTCCTCAAACAATGTTCTAATTTCAATTACATTTTATCTTTGAGCAGGCACTTTTAAATCGAGCGGGCTATACTTCAGATATAAATCATGGTGTTTTAATGCAAATGGCAGAGGATAAGAAGGACTATGAGAAGAAAACTAAGCCTATTCTTGATACTCTCAGAAGCTACCAAGACTTGCCCCCGGTATGGAAGAATTACATATATTCCCTTTTTATGTATTGAAATTATGCTTCAGCTTAGTTTCAGGGCAGAAATGCTTGTAGGTACTAGTTACCATGAGTTTCATGTTCAATGGGCATTTTTTTTTTCTAATTAAACCTTGTGTTTGCATAGAAGTAGAAGACACTCCAAACTGAGGTTATATTGGTCAACTGGCACTTGTTTATTATTCTGGATGTTCTAGAAAAAAAAAGGAAAAACCGTAACACCTTATAATGAATTTGCAAGTAGCTACCTCTTCTTTCAAATGTGCAACAAAATGAAGGCTTTTATCAATATTCCTTACTAGGAAATTTGCTGCGTTCCCTTTGTGATGCATTAACCTGATAGAATACATGATACTTAAATAAAGGACAAAATAATAAGAAAGTACCAGTTTAAATGGGTACAACTTTTGACCATGTTGGTCAACAGGTTCTAACTTAATTATGGTTAATCTTATCTTATTTCATTTTGTTTTGAATCAGGATAAAACTCTTGCGGCATTAGCTATAGAGGATAAGAAGAGGCAGTATGCCGCAGCTGAGAAGTACCTTGAGGATGTCTTGGGCCTGTGCCTTAATGCGCCTCCATTGTGATATTTTATTATTTCTTCATATTGTTTTTATAGTTTATTTTGTTTATATCAAAGTATCGAATGTTTGAGTGTTCTCATTGTAGTGCTCAGTGAATAGACTGTAATCTCTTTTTGACTTGTGTGAGTTTTCAGTCAGCACACACCAATTTCTATATTTAGTAATGGGACTGGCATGGCTACGTGGGTACTGGGGTACGGGTATGGTTGGTACCAATCTGAACCCTGCTTTCTAATACCATTTGCATCTTGTATACGGGTAACGATTGATTTTTAAATATGTCAGCCACAGTAATGGCATACTGAGTCGCAAACATGTCAACATATTGAATGACAATGTATAATATGCTGCTCCTACAACATGCCAGCCTATATAAATTGAATTCCAACTTCTAAGTGGTGTATGAGTATTCAGTTGAACAAATATGCGGAAGTGGATACTTGATGAGATAAATTTGTGGTCAAATTTTACTGAGGAACTACTGTGGGCAGCTCAAGAGTACTGTTTAGATTCTTAGTCCTTTGAGTGAACGGACTATTGTGCTGTGAGCCTGTGACAGCTGCCGTAGTCAATATGCACAACTTATGCAAAGAGAAAGAAAGCATACTATTAATTTCAGAACGTAGAGACCTAGTTTTAACCATATCATCTGTTGTCAGACACAACACACAGATGAAGTTCTCTGTATATTATCCTATCAGTGCGGTACACTGGAACCATTCGTGCAATAAAAAAAAAAAAATGGCCCACTGCTGTAAAATTAGCTCATTAAATTTTTTACACCAAAAAATAAAAATCATCCAAAAATGAAAAAAAAAAAAAAAATACTCTGATCAGCTGAAGTATATGCTGCCTCAGAAGACTCAATATTATATATAATTTTATTTTAGATCAACATTTAAGTACTTGCCTCCAACAATAAGCAGGATCACCTAGGTAGCTTGTTCCTAGTGTTTAAATAATAATAATACGCAGGATCAGTATCGATTTTCCCCATACATACGTGGAATATGATTATTGAATTTCTGGGGATCCAACGGTCGAGAAGAGCATTGCCGACAGTGGTCACGTTAACAATAGATATCCCAAATCAGCTGTCGCTCTCAGGCTGGCACAAAGAAGCTCGTTTTGTGATGCCATCTCGATCCTTTTCCTTTCAACAGTAAATGTTATCCATTATCGCTTATTATTGTTGAGTCCCTCTCCATCATCATACAAACCTGGAAGTTTCCATTACCTACAAATACAAGTACAATTTGCCTATAAAACACTCAAAGTTATTGCTTATAATTTGAACTGAGTTGAAGATTGTTTTTGAGAAACTTAATCAACATTACAAAATTATTAAAACATAAGAGAATTTCGATTGGCAAACTATATTTCAATTTATTATATAGACAATTATGATTTTTTAGTTAATTAAAGGTCATATCCTTCATTTCTATTATCTGATTATAAAACTATCTTCTCTATAAAAAGAACTGTCTCAAACTGAGCTGGACGTTTTCTTTATTGTCAATTATATGGTTCACATAAAAATTGAATTGTTTGATCAAGTATGTATAATATGATAAGAAGTAGTCTTTGGTCCATGCTAAGAACATCTTAAGTTGGAACTTAAAATATGAAGATCCCTTCTAAATATTTAAATTCACAATTTAATTTGAGAGGCTTGATTCTATATTATCTTAAAAAAAAAAGAGAAAGAAAGTATTATAGAGGATCCTTTAATTTCAAATATACAAAAATATTTATGAAGTTAATTAAACTAATCGCTCAGTTTTGATAGCTCGGAATTTTCAATCAAACAAAAAGCACAGAAACAGATTCAGGTCCGCATTGGTTCTGGGTTCGTAGTACTGTTTCCTCCAGTTCAGAATAGAATGGAGTGTTTATTGGTGCAACTTTACATTTCACATCATGGCCTTCTTTTGCGGGGCTGACCTTGTCTAATTCTTTCCTCTTCTTCTATATTGAATTGAAATTGATCTGAGATTGAGATCGAAGGCGCAACTTGATTTGAGCACATTTCTTCTTTCTTCCCATTGATTGGACTTCGATAGGTGAGATTCAGGCCTTGATTTGTTTTATTTTGTACTGTATATACAGCTTCTCTGGCAATTTCTTTTACATCAATTCACTGGGCCTAGAGATTCACCTCTTTAATAAAGAGGCGAAAATTTCGCAATAAGCGATCTTTCATTGGTTAATGCATTTTTTTTTTTACTTACGTACGACCATCTATCCAATTTAAGACCGTTTGTTAAGATATCATCAACTTTTCTGTGCACAATGGAACCTAGTACTTAGTACTGGTTATTTGATGATTTGATCTGAACTTTCCCTGGATGTTGATTATATTTTTAACTTAAGATCTGATCTCTTTCAGGCATCAAGTCGAATAGAATGTCTACATCCGCTGGAGAATTGGATCCTGCCTTCGAAGGAGCTGGAAAAGAGCCGTATCCTTTTAAAATTTCATTCTAAAGAAAAACTGTGAGCTTGTTACTCGAATATATGATCAATTTAAAGCAATTGGTAAGGATTGTGATATCTTGGACTCGGTGAATCTGTTAGGCCTTAACTGATCTCAGAGGGTTGCAGATTTGGCGCATTGAGAACTTCCATCCCGTACCTATTCCAAAATCCTCACATGGAAAGTTTTTCTCGGGTGACTCTTACATAGTACTGAAGGTGAACATTAATTTGTAGTATAAGTTTCTTTTGATCACCATGCAGTATTTTGGTCAATGTAATTAGTTTTAATGTACAATTCAATGGCTTGAATTGTTCTCCATACCCATTCAAAGGATTAATAACTACCTTGAATTGAGCCTTCAGATAATGTCATGGTATCTTTAATGTGTTTTGCTAAATTTGGGTATTGTTTCTCTAGGGAGCTGCCTTTTATTTGGTTTTGCAGATAGTTAGATAAAAATCAAAAACCTGTTAAAATAAAAATAGATAATCAGCAACTATGATATTGTAATCCATGAGAACTTTCACTGTATTTTTGTTCAATCAGGGGTTTGTATTACATTTTCCTCCATCATGGCTTCTTATTTAGCTGCATCTCAAAAAGAGATCATATCACGTTGATTTAACTCCATATTGTTTTTTTTTTAAATTAAATTAGATCTCCCCATATGACATGTCCTCGTAGTGCTGATGAATGAAATAAGATCCAGTCAGGACTTGTTGCATCTGTTTGGATCTGGCTTGATCCTTTTGTGTAGTACTTTTACTTTTTGTTTAAAAAAGCTTAAAATCTCAATTGGCCCATTAGAAACATAAAGAAAAGAAGAAAATATAATAAATTTGAAGTTTTTGATATGGTAAACTAATAATATTTCTTGACCGGCTAAAGTGGATCTGTTTAGACATTCTTTGTAAGTTGCTATCTGACTAAATCTTTGGCTGATCCTTTCCTCCACCATGTTTATGTATAATTTTTTCAATATTTGGTGTTTGTTTAACATTTGTTTTTGTAATAAACAGACCACTGCTACAAAAAGTGGTGCACTTCGGCATGACATCCACTATTGGCTTGGGAAAGACACTAGCCAGGTACCACTCAAGTCGTACAATCTATATAGTTATTTTTGTCTTCTTGTTTGTTTTCCATCTTTAATTTGTAAATACTAAAGACCTCTAATATTGACATTTCAAAGGAGTAAGATACAGTTTATTTGACGAAATTGGCTCATTACATAGTTCCACCAAACATACCTTAGCTGTACTGTAACTAGTGTTACTAATGAGTGTGCCACAGGCCCACAGTACAAGAAGATTTCTTATATGTCATTAAGTGAAACACTAATATTGGTCCCAACTCCAAATGTAACATGCTACCTTTTCATATAGGATGAGGCCGGAAGCGCAGCAATTCTGACTGTGGAGCTGGACGAGGCACTTGGTGGCGGGCCTGTACAGTACCGAGAGGTGCAGGGCAACGAGTCTGAGATATTTCTGTCCTACTTCAAACCACGCCTCATAATTCAGCCTGGTGGTGCTGCATCAGGATTTAAGCACACTGAAGTCAATGCCCAAGAGCATGTGACTCGGTTGTATCAGTGCAAGGGCGCTCATGTCGAAGAGGCAAGTTTTGGTTCTTTTTTTTTTTTTGTATTTCTGTAAAAAGCTGTCCATCATTATATATATGCAAAACATTCCATAACAAACATGACTCACTAAATAAAAATTATTTATCTTAAAAACTTTTATGTACTTAGAGAGCTTCTGTAAGTCTGTAACCTTTTTCTTTCCTTAATGAAATTGTTGGTTGTCATTTTGCCAGCTAACCTTCAAAAGAAAATTTATGAGCACTATCTGGGCGTTAAATAAATGATTGTTGTCCTTAATTATACTTTGACACATTTTAACCTATTAATTCTTATTTGTAAGAGCTGTCCAACAATGAGAACAACTTGAAGTCAAGTATTGACTACAAAATTGCCTGATTTTGATGACTGCCGAATGCAGTCCATTGAATGTATTAATTTGTTTGTGAAAGTCACCCAGTATTTCGTTGCTCCATTTTCATAAATGCATGCTTTAAGAACAGAATTTCCAATAAAATAAAAATAACAGTGTAACCTGTTACTCAGCCAACAATATCTCTTCTTGAACAGACTATGTGAACTTCAGACCTGATGTGGAATGTTACTGGTTTGGTTTTGTTGTTTATTTTGGACAAGAGGAAAGCACCTGTTGTTTAAACAAATTAAATTGTCAAATATAATGGTGTATCTTATTTTTTTACTTGAAGTGGGTCTAGTTTGGAACACAGAGAAAAAAGGAATACACTTTATATCAATGGTGAAAATGAGTATAAATCCTAGATTTTGAAGGGACTTTTCTTAATTAATTGGCCACTTTCCTTATCTGTCAGGTTCCAGTTGATAAGTCATCTTTAAACCACGGTGATATATTCATACTTGACACCCAGTCAAAGATATATCAATTCAATGGCTCAGATTCATCAATTATGGAGAGAGGCAAGGCCATGGAGGTGGTCCAACACATCAAGGACACATACCATGAGGGCTCCTGTGATATTGTCACCATTGGTAAAATGCACAATTAATAATTTCAATATATAGTTATATACGATAAAACCATTGATTCACCAGGTCAAATTTAGACAGAAAATTTTATTTTATTGTTCTTAACAGAGGATGCTGAGGTGGCTGATGATGCTGAGGCCAGTGAATTTTGGAGATATTTTGAAGGTTTTGGTCCTATTTCAGCAAAGACAAGTCAAGGGGATATCTCAAGTGATGTTGGCTCAAACAAACAGTTGTTTTAGTAAGTCTCCTTATCTCTTTATTAATGTTATATTTGTTCTAGTACTCTCCCATCCAAATTGTTGAATCTTATTGGATTGCATCTGTTTTTTGAATAGCAGTACTATTCATGGATTGTTGCCAAAACCTAATGTGCATCCTTTCTTTTTCTGTTTCCAGTGTTCAGCATGGGAAGCCTGTTCCTGTTGGTACAGAGAACTTAACGAGGGACTTGCTGGAGACAAACAAGTGCTACTTGCTTGAGTCAGGTCTTGAGATTTATGTTTGGATTGGTAAAGGTGCATCTCTTGCTGACAAGAAAAGTGCGAGTGTGGCTGCTGAGGTATGTATTCATTTTCCACTCCAGTAGTGAGATGATTGAGGCCAATGTTGCCTTTCTTTCTTGTGTAAGAGAATCAGAGATGATATACCTTTTAGTTGGTATCATGATTTACCTTTCTTTCCTGTATGTGCATTTTGGTAATGGTATCATTATTTAAACATAACAGGAATTGCTCCGTGACCCCAAGCGAAAGAAATCCCATGTTATTAGGGTAATAGAGGGGCATGAAACTGGGCTGTTCAAAACAAAATTCGCCGACTGGGCACAAGAGGAGGAAGCTGAGGATAATTGATGTGGTTGAATTGGGTTGGGTCTTATTACATCAGTTATGAATTCTCACATCTAGCTGTTTCAGTGGCTTGAACTGCTTTTGTGCACTATTATTTTCAGTATAGCACCAATGCACTGGTTTTTTCATATTTTACCTGCTTTGATTGCTAAAGTGTTTCAAGATCATACCTATATATTGCTTATTTTTTCTTCT
Organism: Rhynchospora breviuscula; assembly: GCA_027562975.1. Classification (NCBI taxonomy): domain Eukaryota; kingdom Viridiplantae; phylum Streptophyta; class Magnoliopsida; order Poales; family Cyperaceae; genus Rhynchospora; species Rhynchospora breviuscula. The sequence goes on from CM050399.1 coordinate 33,160,650, forward strand.
TTTTTTTTTTCTTGACATTTTGTGTTTGAGTGTACTAATGAAAAGCCCAATTTGAAAGGTATAATATAGGATGGACATATCATTTGGTCTATTTGTAATATGTTGGTTTGGGCCGTTAACAATGTTCTTTTTTTTCTTTCGTTTAATTTTATTTATTTTTTCTGTTAATGCTACCGTTACAGTATGGCCTCCGTAGTCAAATAATCATCATATCATGTATTAAATGCACGTGTGGTGGTTATATCTTCTATTATTTTTTTTTTTGACTGGAATATCTTCTATTATTAATTACAGACTCTGTTTAACATTTCTCAATTATAATTTATAAACAAGTTTTTAGAAATCAGAACCCAGATTGAGGTCCTCGATGCTTCAATATGAAGGTAGAGCATAGATCTGGGAGACTGCATCAGATTTTGTTTTGTTGAGATTTCCGCCAGAAATTTATCCCTAAAAATGCAACAAGTTAGCAGAGGACAAGGAACTCTGATTGGCTCTTCAAGGCCAAACAGCCGGGCTAAGTACGTAGTTTAAGTGTCGTTTAAGCAACTTGGGTAAAATATATCGGGATGTTCATTCTCGATTTATTTTATTATATGAATTTCTGTTAGTCCATATATACTATACTTAACAAGCTCCTCCACTTTCTAAATAGTCCCTAGTAGATGAGTAGTTAATAAGTAAAATTTAGCTTTTGTCAGAAAAGTTCATTTGCAGGTTTCTAAAATTTCAGAAGGAATTAATGTATTCCAATGCTTCATTTCGAGTAAATATGTATGAACCAAAATCTTGGAAATAAATATTTGATCAAAAGAAAACATAATAGCACTATCAAGTATATATATGCTCACTCTTTTACTATTTCAAATTTCAAGAAATTTGAAATAGTATAAGAGTGAGCATATATATACTTGATAGTGCTATTATGTTTTCAAGAATAGCATATATATATACAGTTAATCTGCTTCTTGAAATTTGACCTTTTTCTTCTAGCACTATCAAGTATATATATGCTATTCTGTACAAGAGACTTTACCAAATGCTCACTCTTTTACTATTTCAAAAAGGACCACAATGTCAAAATAGTGAAGAAGAGAGGCAACTTTTTTTTTTTTTTTTTAGGTGCTGTTCATTCTTTGCCACTAGACACACTTAGCATTATTCCAAATATCACTCGTCTGCTACTATTTTCTTCATACATAAAATTTGCTATAAATAAATCACAGTTAAAAGTTCGAGGCATACTTCTGAAAATTTGATAGTAACTTTGAGGAGAAATATGCTAACATTAGTGATTAGTCTTTCACTCTTTCTAGCATCTCCAATAACTTATCCCCCCCCCCCCCCCCCCCGGATGTCATTATCCGCTTCTTCTATTTCCCATCTATTATGTAGCAAGGAACGAAAAAGGTAATAAAAAAAAAAAAAAAAGAGTTATGGCATCTCGATTGAACAAATATGAATAAAAATATATATATAACGATTTGTATAGTATAACTTCTACATATATATAACATAACAAATTACACTATCCAAAATTAAATATTAAAATTCATATTGCGAACTAATAAAATGAAGAACAGACTATAATGCCTTCATTTATTGTGCAGGATTACCATTCCATCGTTGCTTCATTAAATATGGCCGCAAAATAATTCCAGTATATACCTGCTGGAGAACTTAATTAATTTTTTTTATCATGTATATATGATAAAAGGCAGAATATAATATCATTATATTTTTAGAAAAAAAAAATTTCAATACTAATACATATCTGGCTTGCAAAGTGCAAGCACACTCCAACCCCCTCCCCCAATCATCATCTGAAAAATCCCAACAACTAGTCAATTAAATAAATTATCTTGAAAGTTGAAACTTCTTTCTAAATACAAAAAGAATGCAAATGGTTATTGCAAAACTTAAATATAACAAATAGCCAAAGCTTCTATATATGCATCTATGGCAAAGTACACTCTTTGGGTAATCCATCGGGGAACCTCTTGGTATCCTCGCAGTAATCGTAGATCTTCAAGTTGTCATTGACCCATTTTAAGTTCCATATCTGTCCATTGTCGAGTTCTTGGTTGTACCATGGGCTCCAAGCGGAGCTCCACTGGCATTTGCTATAATCGTAGGCTGGGTAGCAAGCGTCTGTGTCAAAACCCTTGTAGTAGGCTGTGAACGGTACCAGAGTCCAGTCAGTCTTGACACGGCCACCTTCTGTTGCCCACTCTTCAGCATCCCACAGGCTGCAGTAGACCCGCATTGGCTGGTCGTGTGGGAATCCAACACCATCTTCCAAACGGTTTCTGAATACTCTAAGCGGCACGTCATCAACTAGAAATCTGAAACAAAAGCATGTTTAACCGTTATTTTTCTGAAACATTTCAACTCGTTGTACTTCATTGTAAATAATAATTAATTACCGTAGATATAATTGGGGTTGATTTTGTGTACTTACATTAGATTAAGAGGATTCCAAATGAGGGTATAGTTGTGAAAGTCTGCAGTTGGGTCGAACCAGAGGTTAAACTGCATCTCCCTATCTCCTTTCCCTTGTGCAAATATGTTTGTGTGCAAAACGTAAGGGTTTCCGCTTTGGTTCCCCAAGAATTCGAAGTCCACCTCATCATGACTCACGCCTGATGAAGCTAGCTATAATGACAATTGAAAGTGAATGTGAGATCATAAAAGGAACAAAAATGGCTGTATGTAGGAAATGTCACAGAACATGAGAACAAATGTGTATCTTTTAGAATTCAGAAAGGCTATTTACTATATATGAGCGCATTTTTCTTAATACTGAACTATATACTTTTGATTCTTTCATGCTTAATTATCTTTACCCAACTCGACAGGACTAAAATTTTAAAAGCGACAACACCCTTTAATTAGTTCACTATTCAGGTCTGAAGTACTGGAATATATAGCTAGACTGCAACTGAGTATCCAGCACAATGTTACTTCCGAGATCATGAGAACAAACGAACAATACAGTTAATAGAATGTTTGGTTAGTTTTTATTAATTACAATGTTCAGTTGGTAAAATTCGCCAAGTAGGCTTTTTGCTTGCTTATTTTGAAAGAAAAAAAAAAGTCTATTATTTAATTGAGAGTATGGAGGTAGTTTTGTCAGGATTGGAAATTAAATATTACCATGCGTTTCATCTAAAGAGGCTTGGGATTGTAGTCAAACTAATGTAATGATGATTAAAGACTAAAGAGTTTTATCTTTTCGTGTATCTTAAGTCTCTCCAATACCTCTCCTAGAGCTTTTCCAACAAAATAATAATAATATAAAAGATCTCCAGATAACTCCATGCATGTGTTTTAGCATCTCTCACACATACTCTCAATTAAACATGTACTCCAATCAATCCTATAAGATTTGGAATTCTGGTCGTGCATACGATTAGAAAAGCCAAACAAGAAATTATTTAATAAGAGGATTTTTACAGTAATACATATATAGGAGCGCAAAGCAGATAACTAAAATAATGACTTACATAGAAAGTCGTGACAGTTCCAGCTGAGTTGCCTGATACGAGCTTCATCTGCATAGTGATCCTACCAAACAGATACTCATGCTTTGACACAAAACCCGAACCAGAAATCGTGTCCATCGACAATGCCAAAACATCGCCACCATCTTGATATTGAACGTTCTGGCCTCCCCAAATTATATCAACTAGTTGATAGAAGTTACCCGAGACAAATTTTGTTGCAGAGGAGAGTGTAACTAGAGTTACTAGAAATTGGAAAAAGAGTTTAGGGTTACTGACGCGCAATGCCATGGTTTATTTTGTTCTTTGAGAGAGAGAACTTGACAGGGGATTTGGGTTTTGGTTTGGGACTAATTTGTGGGGAGAAAGTGCAGGGTAGTAGGGTTTATATATTTTGGGATGGAGTGATAGGAAATTTGACCGTTACACTTGGGGTGTATGGTTGGCATTGCATTGTTTAGGGAAATATTATATATATTATGTGCTACGAGTTGACGCGTTCATAGCGGATCAGGCAATTTTAATGAGACTTATTGGCTGTAGAGTGTAGACAGGTATGGTCCACAAATTAGTGCATAGGTTATACATTACAATAGAAATAATTTCTATTTTTATTAATACAACCATACCACCATACTATTGGAGTGTTTAATTATTAAAAATCAGCTAGAAGATTTCAGTATTTGAAAAGGAGCACAAAGTCATCTTAGTGGCAAAAACAAACAGACCCGTATTCAAAATTTGAAGAAATAAAACAAAAAGGCGCAAGACAATTTTTCTCTAAATTCCAGAAAATTAAGGCCCTTGCAGACCAAAAAAAAAAAAAAAAAAAAAAAAAGGAACTTGCCACACGATTTAAGTTCATTTCAAGAACAATAGTCTTTTTAATGGAGCAAACAAGAATGTAATATTCTATTTCAGTTTTGACGTGCGTGAGTTAATTATATATAATATTAACTTTTAAGAAGAACCATCAGTTTGTAAGTATAAAAAATTATCAACTTTTCAAGTAATTCTGTCTTTGCACTAGGCCATTTAGCGTGAAAATTCATATCATTTATCTTAGATTTATGACTTAATTAAGTTATTCTCCCTCACTCTTCTCTTATTTGAAAAAATAAATTCGATTGGAAGTTGTTATCAACTTGAATTGCAATATTTTTATTCATATATATGTAATATTAATTATTTAGTTTTGAATTGAAAATTTTGAACTATTAGGTTTATGCACGGATACTAGATGATGCTCGATTAACTGAAATTTAAACATATTTCTTGAATGCTCAACAATTTGTTAGTACTGTAATGAACCCACAAAATAAATGTAGTGAAAAGTGATATAATGTGATTATAAATGCATATTAGACTATTAGAGAGATATATTAATTGGAAAAAAAACAATTAAGGAATATCTTGGAACTCCTATATGCCGAATTCATATTGCAGTTGTTTCAGCATACATCCAATTTCTATTTTAGATATATTTGAAGCAGATATTAATAAAAAAATATTTTAGATGCATTGTTCATTGTTTAAATTAGTAGTTAATGTATCAACTTGTGATAGTTTGAAAGCCATTTAGTCTCTCATTGAATAAATAAAAATTTTTAACAGTTGAAGTTTGGATGAATGGCCTATAAATTAATTTCAAATTTATTTAAATTTGATACATATCTGTTATGTTAAAATGATGAGCTGAATATATTTACAACTCACCTTTAATTATATGGTTAATTAGAGCAATTCTTCTGTAAAAATATCAAATGAACTTACCATAAAAAAAAATGCACTCTAAAATTACTCAACACAATATATGCTCGTTTATAAATGATTTTTCATTTTTGACCAGAACAACTTTTTTATGTGCCAGTGCTACACCAGGTGCACATAAAAGTTCTTACACTAAGATCCGGAACCTAAGGGACAGATAATACAACGGTATAATCTCTCATTTGTAAGAAAGCGAGTTGGAATTTAATAAACCTTTTTTTTTAACTAGAATAATAAAGTCATGTGCGAAGAGGGGGGGTTTAGTCAAGCAATGTATTAAGCCCCTCATAACCACATGGTAACATGCATGGATTAGCCTTCTTTCTAAGGTAGAATTTAATGAACTGCACATTGTTTTTATTTTCATTTTTGAATAGAAGAAATTTCTTAGTTACTTTTTGTCAAATTTAAATTGGAAAAGTTTATCAACGGTAATTTATGTAATATGTACATTATTACGGTACAAACTACAAAAGTATAACTTGCAATTTAGATATCTGATATTTGAATTAAATTTATATTATGTTCACGTCATGCATAAAACAAATAATAGATTTTGATTCAAGTTTTTACGATTCTTCAAACGACTTAAAATATAAGATGGTTTAGATTTCATGACTATCTTTAATAAAATAATAAAATATTAAAAAAATACTAAAATTGTATAAAACATGATACATATTAAATCTGTGAGGTCCACCATACGTTTTTATTTTTTTCAGTTTGAAAAAAATGTTTAACTTTTTGTTTCAAAAGTACTATAAAAAAATTATCTAGCTAACTTGTCGATAATCCCAACTTCCAAATTAGTGGCGCTTTAGTGTATGCTTATGTTTAACTGATGAGAAAGATGATCTATAAGACAATATTAAATTTTGTATTAACTATCTCTCTAGTATGCACGAATATTTCAATTTTTTGTTACATGATTATTAGGCAAAGCATGTAGCGATGGACCGACTGGAGTAACAATCAATGGATGATTAATTATATATATATGACAAATTAACTTGCAAAATAAAATGCCACAGGATAGTATGAGAATGTGCACTTCCTCGCGCATGTGACAACACGTGAAATAACCTTCTGAAATTATTAAATTCATTAAATTATAATACTATTTTTTTTTCTGGAGAGATGAATGTCAAATAACATGCAGGTTATGCAGTAATTGTCGTTAAGTGCTACTTGAATAAATTAAGCCCTTGACTGAAGCCTCTTCTATGTTAATTATCTTTTGCCAGACTTCGTAAACCGGACAACGGTATTTATAGTGTAATTAATTAATCTTAAAATAGTTAGAAATTTGACCTGGGGATCGTATTGCAATTGACTTACCGGCGTTTAAGATATTTTCTCATATAAGAAAAAAAAAAAAAAAATCCAACATTAGACATTCAGAGAAAGTGGTAATTCGTGAATTATCTTTTACTGCATGCATGCTTATTCGCACATTTCAGATCACATCACCAATTAAAGTAATATTACAAATTAGTCACTCTCATATATTGCTAGTAATTACTAAATTGAAAAAAAAAAAAAGCGAGTAACTAAAACACACACACACACAATTAATGTAATAGACACAAGAAAAAAAAATGCCGTGTTTGTCGAGGGATAATGAAGTTTGAGGCAATACTCGTTCATAGTAAAATAGATCGTAAAAAATGCAAGTTTAAGTAACACGCACAAAACCTAAGAACATGATCCAGCTGGCAGTTGGAATTTCGTAATACATTATTTATCTATCTAGTGGCCGTACGTATACGACCTCTTTGATAATTAAGAGATCATTCCATGTCTCATGCACGTTTAGCTTGTACATTAAAGAGAACTTGGTCTGTAATAATAAACTAACTCCGAAATTGATAATATGTGGTAAAACCAATGTGGAATAAAAAAACAGCTAGCGTAACTATGTTTTAGCCTTTATCATTTCTCGAAATCTAATCTAGGTCACATTATGTTTGATTTACAAGTAATATCTAAGAGTAGTTACGCGCATGTTAATTCACTACACGAAAAAAAAGCATCTGTAACGGTTAATAAAATGGATCTGTAACGGTTTACGTACCGTTACAATAGCCCCCGTTACAAAAGGTTAAATAACCGTTACAGATTTGTAAACGGTTTTTTTAAAATAACCGTAACAAAAGATAAGAATATGTAACTGTTTTTATCTAATAATCATTACAGATTGATACCATCTATAACGGTTATTAGATAAAAACCGTTAATGATCTATGAAATACAATTTTTTATGCCTTTAATTTCGTAACGGTTATTATTAAATAACCGTTGCAAATCTTTCTTTTTTTTTTAAATAATTGTTTCTTCTAGCACGGCCAACCATAAACATTGCAAGCACAATCGTATGATTAATCATATAATTAACCACATCATATAAGCATGCAAGCACGGACAATCATAAAATTAATATAAATAACATAATAATATTTTTGTTGCTAGAGACAATCATTATCATGCATATCCATAATATAAAACTAATATAAATAATAGTCGGTCGGCCACCGCTTTCATCCCTCGGCCATGGCTTTCGATCACTCGGCCACGACTTTCATCTATCCGATAAGGCTCAGCCACGGCTTTCATGCATCCGATAAGGCTCGGCCACGGCTTTCATCCATCAAGTAAGGCTTTCAATCGCTCGGCCATGGATTTCATCCCTCAAACACGACTTTCAATCGCTCGGCCACGACTTTCATCCATCGGACACGGCTTTCGTTCGCTCGGCTACGGTTTTCATCCATCGGACACGACTTTCGTTCGCTCGGCCACGGCTTTCCTCCATCGGACACGGCTTTCGTTCCTTCGACAATCTATGTGAACCTCAACCATGGCTGTCATGGATATAATAGTATTTGTTTAGCGCACCAGTAAGATAAATCAAAGCTTAAGGGTGTTACATTGAGGTCGAAAATAATCTCAACGGCATTGGTAAGGTTCTGCCTAACTAATTTTGCTAAACAAGCACTAATCCACAAATTGTAAAATAAATAAAATTACCTCTTGTGCCTCCTATTATCAGAACATCAGCTAATGACCTTGCACATGCGATCTCAATAAGAACATAGTTTCCTGGTGAAAATTCTAATTCATGAACACGATTCACCACTTGGTAGCATCCCTCTCACTAGGCTCCAGGGTCCACAATAGCACTGTTTTCTGTATATAAAGAGTAAAACTAGTGGTGAAAATTCTAATTCTACCTCATTTATTCATGAATATTTATTAGAATCCTACAAACATTAGCAGCAAAAATTAATATTCATATACTATCAAGTATGATTGTATGACTAAAATCAAAGAAAGTTTAAATTATTTTTATGTTCATTATTAAATAATGTCTATTGTTCAAGTATGATTGTGAAATTCCAGTTAGGCATTGATTATCCACGTTAGGAGTGGACATATAATGCATATGTTTCCACTATTATCCTCATCTATTTTCATTGTTCTTTGCAAAATTACATATAATGCAGTAACAAAACGTGTAACATGTTCTCTTGAACTTATGGAAGCAAATTGAAATTCTTTCGATAATATGTCTATAATTAATCATAACAAAACTCAGGTACAAGATGTTACTTTCCTTAATAACCAATAAACACACTAGAAAATTAAAAACTCCCCAAGAGTTTTGAAACCCAATCTACAAATGGTCTGATACAGAGAAGCTGAAAATATGATGCATCGGACAACCCAAATCCAAACAGGATCAGATAGGAGCTTGAGCAGATCAAAGAAAATTAAGAAAAAAACAAATCCAATTATCTCAAACATGTAATTTAAACTGAGAAAAAAGCAAATAGATTTCACCTTGTTAGTAGAAGCCTCGATTTCAACGTGTGGCTGAGGGGCCGCAATTTGCTGTAGCGACGCGTGTGGGATCCGGCGATCTAGGGTTTGTTGAGGTGAAGCATTCGAGGGTGGTCGGAGCTAGAGAGAGAGAGAGCAGCGGGGAGAGTGGGGACGAGCGTGGAAAGGAGTGCTGCGACGAGGCAAGTCGGCAACTGAGCAAGACAGAGTCGACGAGGCAACGCCAGCGATCTCTCACCGTTGGGCAAAGCCGATGGCGGCCGACGGAATGGAAAAAGGAGAATAGGAAGCTATTTGAGGTGGTTAGGGTTTGCGAGGAGGGGAAAACTTCGAACGCGACGCAAGTGCGCGGACAGTGGTGGTAGTATAGTTGGGTGGAGCCGACGGCTGCTTGCGTGGTCTAAAGTGGATGAGAAAGAGAGAGCGGAGAGATCGAGGGAAGAGGTAGAAAAAATGAATTTGGGGAAGAAGGGTCTGGGGAGAAGCGTAAGAAAAAAGAAAAAGAAGAGAAAGGAAGAATTTATAAAATTAAGTTGCGCGGCGGCTGCACAAGAGAGAACAACCCTAAAATTATAATATTACAGAGAAAATCTGTAACGATTTTTCTATAAAAACCGTTATAATTTTGAAAATTATGTTCCGTAACGGTTTTTATATAAAAACCGTTATTGATTATAATAGATTCTGTAACGGTTTTTATATAAAAACCGTTACCGAAGACCTGACGGGTTTTAATATTTTTTTTGAAAGTAACCGTTACAAATTAGTCTTCCATCGTTCCCCGCGCTCTCCCCCACAATACTGTAACGGTTTAATATAAAACCGTTATAGATAACCCGTTACAGAAGGTCTTTTTTGTGGTAGTGATTATCACTATTATTATTATTGTTGTTGTTGTTGTTGTTATTGTTGTTGTCATCATCATCATCATCATCATCATCATTATCATTATCATCATCACTACTAATAATATTTAAGAGTAATTACCCTGGACTGTTTTTAGAAATGTTGATTCCGTAATTAGTTACTTATTGGATTTTGACAGAAATATGGTTGAGGTAGAAAAAAAATGATATTATAATAAAAATTATGCTATAGATAAATAATGACATAATTATAATAACAGTAAGTAGTATATAATTAATTATTTTATCACATAAAAAGACGTTTTTTTTTTGGTACTTCTGTTATATCATATATCATCTCTATTTTCTCCTCATTTACCATAATCAGATGACATCTTTATTCACTTTTTTTTTTCTTATATTAAAACAGATGTATTTGATACGTCCAAGGAGCTACGGAGTAATAATACAGAACGTTTTGAGTTCATTTGGATCAGATTGATGTGTTCCCCGTAAAACCTTCTCCTCTGTTTATCAATTGTTTTGATAACCCAAGACTAGAGACGAGTTTGAACGAGCTCATAAAGTAATGGGTAAAAGAGGAAAGCATCAATTTGGCTTATTGTTTTAGTCATTTATAGTTTTTTTGTTGGTTATTTTCTTAGAATTTTCTTTCTTTTTTTTACTCTTAATTGCTGCTATCAAGGATTTTGAAAAAAAAAATTTAATAATTTAGAACATTGAGTGTTTGAATGGTATCAATATTCCTGTAGCAATTCACTTGCTAGCCGCTACCAAGCATTTCTAAAAAAATAGATTACTGTAGCAATAAAAATGCAAGACTTGGTTTTAATTTTATAGAAAGAGATTAAGAGAGAGGCACGAGGAGAGATAAGTTTGGATTGCTTTTTCATTCTTAAATTTTTATTTTTAAATAACTCTGTCATGAATCGTGACGGTCACTTAAGTTTTTCTCTAGAAAAAATACTCTTCCGTGAAGCGCTTTAGAATTGGACTAATTCTCGTTAAGAGCAAGAATTAGGAAATTATAATTTGTGAGGTTAAGTTTCTCCCAAACTAAATGAATTTACAGCACAATTTCATAAATAAGTACTTATTTTCTTGTATCATCCCACTTAAATATTAAAATTTCAAATTAATTGATATTGTTTATTATTTTTCAAATAACCCGCATTTTTCATTCTTTAGATGGAACTTTCGGCTAGCATGCTTGGTTTCACATGGCTACATGATCTACAGACTACAGTGATCTATGGATTGCATGTCTGTCACCTAATGGGACAGAACTTAATTAAAATCTCTTAGTCGATTATTCACGAAACCGTGTTCAATTTTTCTCCAAGCAGGTGTTTCCCTTGTTCAATGATTGATGATTTTGCCATGATACTTAGAATGTGATCATGTTACTTAGGAAGTCTCTATTGTACCACCGACCCAAGCCGGTCGGGTACCCATTATCCAATGGAAACGGAGAGTGCATGTTCTTTCCTGCGTGATCGTTATTCGAAATATTTCGACAAATTGAGAAAAAATAAAAGGAACGAAACCTGACCATAATTCATATTTTTTTTCTCAATCAAAATTATGAGAATTAAACTTAAAATTAAAAGTAATTATCTAAATAAAATATTGACAAATGAAATTCAAGACAAACTTCAATTGTTGATGTGTTATGACATCGAATCACATTATTGTTGTTAAAAAAATTTCTCGTGTATAGAGTTAAATGGTTGTTCCCTTCAAACTTTGTAATTTAATTTGAGCAAAATATCACCTTGACTCTGATTGATCACGTACTAGATAATTATTAGATCGAAAGATATTTATTTATCTTTTTTTAAAGGGTAATCCTCTATTTTTCCATCCGTACCATCCATCCTAAAAAAGGAAAGGACGCTTGAGCAGCTTTCCTTTTTTTTGTGCTAGCATCTCCCTCTCCCTCTCCCTCTTTGCGCTTCTTTTTTTCCTCCCTCTGCTTGCCTTCTTTCTCTTCTTTCCGGTCTCTTATTTTGTGCCATCACCACGCCTCCTCACTCCTCTCTCCTCCTCACTTCTAAATCCTCACTATGGTTTAATTTCCCTCAAATTTATAAATTATTCAATAAAAATACATAATTGAACAAAGTGAACAAATACAGTACGAGAAAACAAGTTGAACATAAAAATAAACAAAACGAACATATGATTGAACAAAATGAATAAATACAGTACATAAACCAAAATTGAACACAGAAATGAAAAAAATAACAAATACAGTAGAAAAATAAATTTAACATATAAAAAATAAATTGAGCATATAAATGAACAAAGTGAACATATAACTAAACAAAATAAACAAATATGGTACAGAAAACAAGTTGGAAACATAAATGAACAAAAGTGACCATATAAATGAACAAAGTGAACATATAAACAAACAAAATGAACATTTAAATAAACAATTAAAACAAATACAAAGAAAAATAAATTGAAAGTATAAAAGAATAAATTGAGTATATAAATGAACAAAGTGAACATATAAATGAATAAAACGAACAAATACAATAAATATCTTGAAAAATAAGTTGAACATCTATCAAAATAAATTGAGCAAATAACCCGATAAACTTACAACTGAGCAACTGGATGTTAGAGCTATGTCTTAGAAGCCAATCATTATATGGCTACTTCTGTGGTTTATGTTATTGATGATATTTGATCATTTGTTCCTTGATTTATTTATTGACAGATCATTCAGGTTGAGGATCTAAATTGTAGATCTCTGTAGTTCATTTATAATTAAATGACAATAATAAATCTAAAAGGTCTATAATCTTGATAATTAACAAGGAACATTAATTATCAGATAAGATTAGTATGCAAGTTAAGTGATGATTAAGTTCTACAAATCATATGTAAGGAGTTACGAACTTAATTGCATATGTGTATGTTATTAGAACATAGTACATGACATGACCCAATGAAATAAACATATGGATTGTGTTATGTGTCATTATTTATTTCATTTGAGTTTGATTCTAAGTTTGAGATGGTTCAACTTTTCCACATGAGGATAGGTTCAATAAATATCGTCTACCGTTGATTCCTGATAAGGGCTGCTATACGAACTTTATTTATGTTCTCTTGAATTGTGCGGGAAAAAATTGTTCATCAAGAAAAACCGTATGTCCCTCATTAATTTACTTAGTGAGCGATGATATCTGTTTGGGCCCCTTGATGGAGATAGATTGTTTGCTAGCAACTTGATACGATTATCTCTAGATTAAGAAACGTATAATTTGCAAGAATGACACATTCCTATCTTGGATTATACGATGATATCATGTGACATAAGAATCAGACAAGGAGATACTATTATTTCTTATGCAGGATTAAGATATTGTAGTAGTACATTATTTATGCGAATTGGAAATCATAACGTGTTGCTAGATACCGCTTATGATTATTGGAATTAAATAGCGATTTAATTCCATGGCCAACATAGCATAAATTCTCAAAGGGTCACACAAATATAGTTATAACCACACGGTCCATTATTTATTTATTCGCAACAGTGAGTATTGCGAAAATATGATAAGTTGATTAATTAATTATATACCGTTGTGAACCGTTATAATTAATTAAATCAAAGGGATCGTATAGAAATAAATTAGTGCATTTGCTAATCCCAAAATAATTATCAATATGTTGATAATTAATTCTATTCAACATGCTTTAATTTAATTGAGTAAATTAAATTAAAAGTATAGCCTTTTAATTGTTAGCCTAATTGAGTCAAATTGGAAAGTAAATTAAATGAGCAACTTTAAGTAAGTTTAATGGGCTCAATTAACAAGTAATTAAGCCCACAAAAACCCACTAGGAGGCCGGCCAAATTGAGTGGCATAATGGTAATTATGTGAGAGTTTTAGTAGGGTTTGTCATCTATATAAGGACCACTTATTTGGAGATCAAACCTAATCCCTAATTTCTCTCTCTCCTCTCACCCTTGATCGCCACTTTCAAAGAAGGAAACAAAATTCAAATTTTCTTTCTTGCTCTCTCTCCTTTGCTTTATCCATAGGACTCATGTGTTGAGTATAGATCTTTCATCCATTAATTTGATTAATTGAAAGCTAAGGAAGGAAGGGATTAGCCTTGACCTCTAATTGCTAGCACAATTAAGGAGGTTGTGGTTAATCTCTTGGTGGACTCGAGGCCAAGGCGTTCGTGGTGGTGCGTGCAACCTCGACATCGACGGATTCGAGCCTCCTAGTTGCGAGTCTAGGAGAGGTAGCTTCCTACTCTTTCTCTCTTGTGTGTTGATGCTTGAACAAGATCCATCGAGATGCTTGTTGTTTAATTGAGTTAATTATTGGTAATTAGCAAGAAAAATAAAAAACGAGCACTTTCTAACACTGGATACGGGTGACCTAGTTCGAGGAGTATCGGATTTCCTTCCATGAGCAAGGGGAGGGGTTGAAGAAATTCTAGTTAGTTGCCTCAACATAATTTTTTTTATCAGAGTTGAGCTCGTCGATTTTAGAGTAGGCGGAGAAGAGGGAGAGAAGGAGAGGGAGACGTCCGACTAGATCTGATAGAGGGATGAAGAGAGGGAAGGAGGGAGAGGAAGGCGCCTCACTAGATCTGATGCGAGAGGGAGAAGGAGACGCCTGACTAGATATGATGAGGAAGAGGAATGAGAGGAAATGTTTGATGCGAGAGGGAGGAGAGGGACGAAGGGAGAAGGAGACGCTTGACTAGATGTGATGAGGGAGAGGAGGGAGAGGAAGGAGAGGAAAGGGAGGTGCTGGTCTGATGGAGGGAGATGGAGGAGAGGGAAGGGAGGCGTTGGTCTGATGGAGGGAGAGGGAGGGAAGGAGAGGCGCTGGGATGGGACGAATGACTTTCGCTGGAATGGTTCGGAGCAATTTTCTTTTTTTTTTATTGTCAAATACCAAAAATATAAACAACTTGTACCTATGAGAAATTAAAAAATAAATAAGAAATAATGAATGATAATTAAAGGGAACGAACGTTTTATTTAAGAAAAATTTCAGAGCAAGAGGGAACCAACGTACTATAAATATTACATAAACGAAAATTATTCGAGAAATAAATTGATATATCCACAATTATTTGAAAAAAAAAATTGAGATATCCAATATTACATAAACGAAAATTATTCGAGAAATAACATAAGATAAATACTAAATAATTTGAACAACCATTTTTTTTAGACTTGTCATTATCTTATTAACATTTTTTTTCTTATTGTATGCAAATCTCCGACAAATTTTCGGCTGTGATACAATAATCTCCCGCGGGTATATAGTCCAGTGAATTTTGGTGGTGGTCGGGCGAATTTCTAGTAATAGCTAGCTTATAGCAAGATGGCAAGTGATATTAAAACAACCAAGTTCGGATTGGAGTCACTAGCCACTTAGCCACTTAGCCAGTTTGCAAATATTTCGATGTACGTAACAGAGCGAATCTCAGTTTTTTGTTATTTATGACAACTGGCAGCGAATGTATATTACTTCTGAAAAAGTTCACCTGCAGATCTGAAATTGATTGTTTATTGAAACATTAATGCCGAGGGAAGTTCACCTACAACTACAAATAGTAGTTTTTTAATAGCGGACTTTTGAGTAGTCACCTATGGTGGACTATTACAGTAGACCCATTTTATAATGGACGGGACGAAAGAACACGGACTAGTTAAACCAAATTGGATTGAAGACAACTTTTAAGCACCATCTAAGAACCAGCTCTTAACTTATCTTAAAAAAAAAACATCTGACCAATTAAATCTGACTTGGATTTTTTGACATTTAATTTCGAAATAAGTTGAAAAAAACCATACAAATTAAATCCAACTGGGACATACAAATTTAATTTCAAATGGGCCTTTATTAATAAAAACAGAGTGAAGCTTTTTTAGCGCAAAAAAATAAGATATCATCAACATACGTTCCCCCCTAATATTCATTCAATATAGGCAAACGTCATATTGTCTATGTCCAAATCTGAACTCAATATAGCTAGTAGTAATATACCCAATACTCTAGTTGCTACTGGTTTTGTAGTTTTTCTCTTTTTTTATTTTTTTCCTGTTTTGTTTTTGTTTCGTCATGAGTCTTGACGATGCCTCTGGAAAAGAAAAGGAAATCTGAACTCAATAGTTCTCGGCAGTCCATTTTGAAGGCCCGCATGGTCACATAATTACAAACCCAATAAACTGGCGAACGCAGTTTACAGTCCTTATCTGTACACTCTTAAGATCTGAAGCCCATCATTTACACATGTCCTCTCAATTACGCTTCTGGCCCGTCAATCCAATCATTTTTTTTATGTGAGATATTGGAAGTTCGATTAAGGGCATTCAACATACATTTCAAACAAAGATGGAAAAGAATAAAATAAACAGAAAATGTATAGTTCTCATATCACTCTTCTAAGTGTGCACTGCCTACATTATATCTGGAGAGTACAAAATGCCTCCAGCTCCTCTCTTCAACAATGCTCACAAGTGAAAACTTGTGATTATGAATCATTCCGTATACAATTAATGATAATCCATTTTTCTTTTCCAATAATGAATTTATTGTCTCGAGAAAGAATAAACCAATATTTCAATGATAACCCATGAATCAACTCAACTCCGACATTCTTCTCTTGTCAATCCTTCAGTACCTATTTGCTACCACAATTCTACCCCAATAAGCACTCTGGCGGGACACCATTAGGAAACCGTTTTACATCGGTGCAGTAGTCATAGATCATATAATTTTCACGGACCCACTTCATCTTCTCCAAGTCTGTTTCAGCCAGCATCTGGCCGAACCAGGTATAGTCGCTGCCTTCAGGCAGATTGCACACCAATGAGGCTTTTTGAGACACGCAGGCTTGTGGGTTGAAATTTTGATAATGCACGGTGAACGGAGATTGGGTCCAGTCAGTCTTGACGAGGCCACCCCTCGTGGCCCACCCGTCACCGTCCCAGATGCTGCAGTAAACATTCATTGGTTGGCTGTTGGGAAAGAAGAGCCCTTTGTCCTCATGGTTCTTGAAGTCCCTTATTGGTATGTCATCGACCAAAAATCTGAAAATTTAGCATTTGTTACATGCAGGTTTTACATGGATATATGGAAATAATTTGATCGAATTTGTTATTGTCATATATATATTCATGGTAAGTAAATTGGTATTGTTAATTTAGAAGTAAATTGGTATTGTTAATTTAGAAGTAATGAAAAATTATGAAAGCTCCTGTGTAAAAGTAAGAATTCATAATTACTAAGAACCATGCATGTAGCCCAGTGAGAATTAGTCAATGCCCATCTTTATTTTAAATAATAACATTGAAAATGCAGCCTGATATTAATGCAGAGAGAATAGTAATAATCGATTTTTTAGTTTCCCAAAAAAAGAAAGAAATAGAAATGGAACTTCCCTCCGGATTATCTCCAGACATTAAGTGAGACTGAGACAAGCAGATGTTTCCCTTTTGATTTGTTTTTTTCCCTCTCATTTTATTTGAATTAGTTCTGGATTGAAGAAGTAACTTGCATGGTACACTAGTTATATATACCATGTACTTAAGATATGTTATACAGAATAAATTTTACAGATTTTTTTTCACAATCATGATAACTAATAAAAATTTTATTTACGAAGTTTAATGAATAAACGTTAATTGAAAATTGATTAGTATTTTACTAAATGACAAAAAACATTAACCATTAAATGATTGGTAATGGAATGATTCTTAAATTAACTATGTCTCTAATTATTCTCAATTTTCTTTTTTGATAGTTGTCAAACTTTAATGATTGTAAGTCTATCTCTTCTCATAATATATGTCATTAGTTGATCATATTTGGAGACTATCAAATAGACATAGTTAAAGTCGATCCCTTTTTGTATATTTAAGTTTTTCAGTAGAACTTGAATTAGATTAACATTATAACTTGAGCACAAAAAAATAACAATAATAATAGTTATGTATAATGCAAAAGCAAGTTCTCTGTTTTCCTCTGCTCGTCGACAGCATTATACGGAAGACTCACTCCTAGCTAGAAACAGACAAACTTGTGCATATTGCTTTAGATATTTGCTTTCTTTTAGTCCATTTCTCACGTCATGCATCTTTACTTAATTATTCACAAACTTATTTGTAAACAATAACTATTTATAACCTATAATTGTTAATATTGAATCTTTAATAATATATACTGATATACATTTACATTTCTTTTCAGTTAACAAAGTCCAGAATTATCGTTAACAGAGCGTATTTACAAATCGTACTAAATAAATAAATTTTATGATTTTAATTACATGTATCTTTGATTGAAAAGGTGCAGATTAGCATGAAAGCCGGTCCATCTATTAATTAGAGCCTCGTAAATAGTAAGTGGACTTACGCGATGTGACGGGGATTCCAAAGGAAGGTGTAAGTGTGGAAGTCGGCAGTTGGGTCAAACCAGAGGTAGAACTGCTGCTCTCTATCCCCTTGTCCATGTGCAAATAGATTTGTGTGCAGTATGTATGGTTGCCCGCTAATGTTCCCCAGAAACTCGAAGTCCACCTCATCATGGAGGGGTCCACCTGGCGATGCTATCTGTCGACCATGCATATTACAAAGTGTTGTATTTAATTTGTAAATGGATACTGGTATACATTTTCATATATGCATAACTTTCAGGGTCAAATGTACAGTACGTACGTAGCAATCAATTAGTTGATTACATAATGGCTATGTCAAGAATAGAAATGTTGCAGAGGATGTAGAAGTTCAAGTTAGTTTTTAATTACATAACCTGTACAAACTACAAAGTTTAAACATTGAGGGAGTGTTTGTTCCGAGCATATAATTAAACTGCAAAACGGCTATGTCAAGAATAATGCATTCAATGTATAACAGTGGTACAGTGTACTTACATAGTATGTAGATACAGTGCCAGCTGAATTTCCCTGGACAAGTTTTATTTGCATGTCTATCCGTCCAAACAAATATGCATCTTTCGATTGAAAAGCAGAGCCAGACATGGTGTCAAGAGATAAGCTGAGTTGCGTGCCAGTATCATCCATTTTCGAGTTATCGTGACCCCAAATCAGATCTACTTTTTTGTCGAAGGAATCCGCAAAAGACGGGGTAATATAGGGAGATAAGCACACAATTAGAGCACCAAATATTGATATAAGTTTTGGGGTAGAAGTGAAAGAAGCCATTATTCCAGGCTTCTTTCCAAAGAGAGCTAGGGGACCCAAGGGTTTTGATAATAGGTGCAAGGAATGAAGATAATGAGAGGTTTATATAGCGATTGGTGTGGCTTGTGAGAAATTAGCATTTAGGTCTTATTGGTAGACTTCTCGAGTGAGACAAGGTTTAAAAGAATATACTAGTTATTTTCACTAATTCTCTGCTTTAAAATCTATTATATATGTGGTTCATAAGAATCCACTATGTTATGAATCGTAAATAAGCTAAGACTTATTTAGAAGCGGAGCTCTGCGTTTGTGCAAGTTTAATGGAGAACTCCATTCATCTGTTGTAACTGAATCAATCTTCAATTAAGTTTGTTCTCAAAACAGAGCTAATTTGCGCACTTTATAGTTTTGAAATATGATAAATGTTCCGTTAATTCAACTATATATACATCACAACATAAAAGGAAACCTTGGACTGTTCGAAAAAGTAATTTAGGCGTCCATGATAGCTCAATAATTCAACTATTTGCAGTATCGGGGCATAAAAATATGCGTAAGTGAATAGTTTAACCATTTTTCTTAAAAAAAAAAAAACTTTAAATAATCGAAAATTTGATTCGTATTTGATAGGAAAGATATTGTTGCATGAAAGTTAATTCTTTTTGGAGGAAGAAATAAGATTTTCCAATAGAATTGGAATGGAGAGGATTCTACTCTTATCATATTGAAGCTTAATTAATTACTGCCAATTTGTTGAGCTGGCAATGTGAAGGACCTGAGAAAATCTAAATTTCTAAACAAACTACAACGCGTTTATAATATCATGGCCTGGAGGTGGCAATAGACCTTCATATGGCAGTCTCTTTGCTGTTCATTGTGTAGTTCTCCAGTTAATAATTTGGACTATAATTGAATGCGACAATGTTATGCAAACATAACTTTTTAGCTTTTATATATAATTAGATCATAAATTATCGTGTTTTGAATTGAAAAACATAAAAATGATACAAAATAAATAAAAGTATTTAAATCAAAATACTAATATTAACGGTAACAATAATAATTATGATAATCATAACAACACTAGACAAATAACAAAATAATAACAATAAAAATAATTATTTTTCTAACTAATGATAAAATAATAGTGTAAACATCATTGGAAATAAAAGTTACAGAAATAATGAAAATAAGAGAGCCGAAATATCTCAACATCTACGGATATCTACACAGCTTCTGTGAAGACTGAAGAGAGTTACAAAGAATCCAAAATAAAATGAGATCTTGTACCGGCCCCAAAGGAAAAGGGCCGGCCATGCACGACTCATGGGCTTCTGATTTAGATTTCGTCAAACTTCAGATAAATTTTATTGTTTAATCAATTAATTAGGAGTGCAAATCTAGGAAGGTATCTAACTAGTTAATTACTTCACACGATTCATGATACTTCCACATGATGTATGCCCCAGCTTAAAGTGAACTGGTTTAATCTATTGTGTGTAACAACACCAACCGTTGGATTCATACTTAAAGAGTCTAATCGAGTACTTTCCTTCTAATCATCAAAAAACAAGCCCGTAGGCAGAGCAGAATGACTAGTTAAAGGAAATAGTTCGGTACAACACATAGGTTGAGGGCAACACAACAAAGAAATTGCAAACCCCAATTAGCAAAATGATCAACAAAATAAAGAAATTGACATCACTAAAGGATGATCAACATATTCCATTAGTGATGCAATTTCTTAACTGTTTTAAATACTTAAGTTTCATGAATCTGAGTATTGACACTCTAAATGGATATTTCTATGATAGGAATAGAAATTAATGTTATAATAAAAATTAAAATTGCAAATTTAGTTTTCTTCATGGAACTTTTATTTTCAAATTATAATTACCAAATCTAGAAATAATATCAATTTGTTGCTTGAATTAGTGAAATTAGAATTGAAAAGTCAACTTTTTAGGAATGTGGAGTTATAAAATATGAGGGTTGACAATTTAATATTTTGTCTCAAATATAGGAATGATACTTAATGTTAGCCAAGATATGTTGAATTTCAGAAATAAAAACATTGAATATTAAAATTATTAGAATTTAAGTTTGGAAGTTCAATTTTCAATTATGAAAATACGAAGCAATTTTCCAATCATATTTTATGTTCTTATGCATTGATATTTTTTACTCAGTAAGTTCTATTTTTATTGTTTCTTTTCAGTCCAATATTAAATCAGCATATCCATTTTTTTTTTTTTTTTTGACAACAAGCATATCTATTTCCTCAACAGAGAAAGTCAGAATAAATAATATTTATAATATTCCTAATTAAATATCTCTCGTGAGGAAATCAAATCCGGGGTTAATACCATCTAGTGAAAAGTCGCACTCTCCAGTTAATATATATGACGAATCAAGAGTTGGAAGTCCAAAAAGTCTAAATAAACATCTGAGTTCACATCAATGCACCTGTTTAATTTCGTTTCGAGATCCAATAAATAAACTATTTGACACAGGAAAAAAAAATGCTTATAGGGAATCGAACTGTCGTTAACATGGGGATTGCTCTGTTTCCAAAACAGTTTGCTATGAAGCTCTTTAAGCCTTCAACACATGGTTTTAAATTGCAAAACTGTCAGTTCTACAATTTAAAGGTACGGAGAACGTACGTACCAATGGCAGGTACTTTGCAGTTGGGCCGCAATTGTCGTATTTTATTGTTAAAGAAATAAGATGGAATTTTATTATATGTTTGGTGTAAATTTTATGATAATTATGGCATATAAAGTGTTCCAGCTATTTGATGTGCATATCTGTTTTTGTGTGTGCATCTATTGACATTTGACAATGGTCATACTTGATTGAAATTACATGAGTGACAAACTGACAATTGAGTCTCTTATTTCTTTTGTTTGTATGTTTCCTAATTATGCGATATCATATTGTGTTGCTCGATTAACTTTTTAATAAAAGTCGGTGAGCAAATAAAAGTCGGTGTTATGCATATACAAAACACCCATGACTCAGTGTGTTACAGAAGCGTCATAAAAAAAATATTCGATAAAATACAATCCTGCGCATTAATTTCTAATCATAGATTCATAGTCGATGTT
The DNA here is from genome assembly GCA_027562975.1 of Rhynchospora breviuscula. Lineage (NCBI taxonomy): Eukaryota > Viridiplantae > Streptophyta > Magnoliopsida > Poales > Cyperaceae > Rhynchospora > Rhynchospora breviuscula. The sequence continues at coordinate 33,182,934 of CM050399.1, forward strand.
CCATTTTTTAGTTAGTATAAATAAATTAGGCAATATGTAGTCGGTCTTAGTGTTTATACGACTTGAATGTGGCTCCAAGCGATAATAAAACATATATAAACATTCGCAATCAAATAGTTTCATATATATGTATAATATTTGATGCATCCTTTTATTGCTAACTGATAAATTCTTGTGAATGTAGAATGATCTTATTTGGAGTATATTTGTAGTTTACCAGTTTTAGATGATTATGTGACCTGAGTTATGACCCTAGTTATTTAAACAACATGATAAATGTTTTATAGCAGATCGACTTTGCATTACATCTTTCTTTATTTAGCATGCATATATTTTTGTGCATGTATATCACGTTATTTAGGGACGTACTTTTCTTAGTGATATAATTATTACCAAAATTATAAATTTGATATAATTTTGGACTAACTATTATTTGGTAACTTACTGTAAATAACCCGCACCCCGGGTATATATTTCATACCACATTTGCCTACTTATCCCCTCACCGGCACCGCTAGCGATCATTTTCTACCGTCTTTTAAACTTCTGAAGTACGTTTATTGCTTTTTTTTTATAAATGTGTTTCATTATTTTTCTTGTTAAGATTAAGAATTGATGATATTGATTGATATCCCTGTTTTCATTTCATGGAAACGAGGTATTCTTCTAATTAATACCAGGTTTTTTCAAGATTTTTCCCCTTTTGAGAGAATTAAAAAAAAACAATATGGTCTTTTCAGGTTTTGCCTGTTTATGTACTGCTAGAAAAAGTAACCAATGAATATATTTATTTTAGTTTTACTCGGGACAACTCTAATCGAACTATAATAATTTGGAAATCCATAAAATATAAGAGTATTGGGTAACAATCAGATCTTTAAAGCATCTGTTGGTTGCAGCCAGAGATTACTTATTTTAAGAACTCTGGCAGAATCACTGTAAACAGATCATTTTTCATTTGTGCTACCACTTATCTTTTAATTGCTATATTTCTGCAGAAGAGATCGGTATATTCCTAACATGACAAACATGGAAATGACACGTGTTAATTCGGCAATGAAAGAATGGTATCTTTTTGTTTAACAACCAGAACCTCAAATTGTGCGCATTATATATATTCTTTACAATAACACTGATTTCTATGTTATACTTACAAAACTTGAAGGTTGAAGGAATCTGGAGAGAGCACAAGGAACCAAGAAGAGCTAATGTTGAGAAAACTAGATGATGTATGTCGTGCAAAGCCACTAAATGGAAAGCGTGTGTTATTGGTGGAAAACCATCTACCTCTGAGAAATGTGGTTGATCAAGTTTTAAAGTGTGCTGGGGCAGATGTTACAACTGTTGTAAATGGAATACAGGCGTACCAGTTGGCGCAAGACTCTATGCAGAAATGTGGTTTAATTCCCTATGATCTCATGCTCATGGATTCGGAAATGAATCGCGTCTTCCTTACCACCCTTCTGAACTAAATTTGGTAAGCATTTTCATAGATTATATTGATTATAATTTATAAGTAATTAGACTAAAATAATAATTATCAAAATTTTAAAGCCAAATTATCATGTTTTTTCTAATTTAGATAGACCAGATCGATATCAAATTTTGTACAATTTAAAATTCAACTTGTCAACCGTAAAGCTGTTTGAAAAATTAATAGTACAATTTTAGCGGCGCATAAACTATGGTGAAACAATGTAAAAATTTAACTAATTTTTTTTTTAACAACATACCTATTCTTGAAGAACTTTTTTTTTTTTTTAGACAACATAACTATGTGATGGCATTATCATGCTATTATTCCCAATAAAGATCACACAGCAAACCTAGCATCGTTGAGGGTAAATCAGATTAAATCAGATTTAGGGGCTCGTAATTTGCATACAACCTTTCTAAGTGCTTTTTTGCTTGTAACAACATTAGTACAGTGAAATGTTCTAAGCTTGTCAAACCAACAATGGTAGTAACCTTTCTATTTGGATATGCAGACAGCTAACTCTTTTCATCAAATTTACCTGTAGATGCCTCTAAAGGATGGTCTTCGGTCTTCCTGTTGCATGGAGCAATCTTCACCAGAAAGGAGCAGTAGAGTATTATTATGTCGATAATTTATAGGGTCTGCATGTTATATATATATTTATTGGTGTAGACTAGTCCGAAGAGACTGTGGAAAGATAGTATTCTCAAAAAATTATGGTACCAAATGTAATGAAGTAATTGATTTGATGTATGTTAAATAGTTTAAGAGTTTACTTATGGAGGAATAAAAAGATTAGACATATTAAGCCCATATCATTTTATATTTAGATTTATCATCATTTGTCATATTAACAGTAATGTTGCCAGTACCAGTAACGCCTCTATTACCAGTTAACAGGACTCATGTGTATTAGGCTTAGGGCTGTCAAACGTGCGAAACGGAAGCGGAACAGGGGTGTTCCGTTTCTGTTCCGTTTCTGGTAACGTAAGAGAATTTCATTCCGTTTCCTTTCCGTTTCGTAAAACGGAACAGTTTTCCGTTTCGTTAGCTGTTCCGTTCTCCATTTTTCCACTGATTTCAGCCATTTTCCATTGATTTCAACACAGTTTTTGGTAAACGGAACACTTACGTTTACCAGCACCTGTTCCGTTTCCGTTCCGTTTTCAGAAACGAAACTGAAAACCTCTTCCGTTAGCTGTTCCGTTCGGACGGAACGGAACGGAAACGTGCGAAACGGCACACTTTTGACAGCCCTAATTAGGCTTATTAGATTGGGTTAATTATCTAAGATCCGTTAGACAAAGATTAGTTAAATATCCGTTAAGAGAGTCTTGCATTATTTTGGCTATATATAGCCCTGCATCCATTTCTGATTGATACAATACTGATACATCATACTTTCATTACTGCCATTATCTCTCTCTAAAGATTAGAACTTTTATAGTTCCTTTTTGTCATCACTTTTCTTTCAAATTTTATGATTGGTAAAATTGAAGTAAAATGTTCTTTATAGAAAGGGAACTTTGTGCTGTGAATTGCTTATTAACAAACTAGTAGATCGTATCCATTCATATCCCATAAAAGTTATGTGCTAAACCAAAGCAAAATCCTATACCCTAGTAAAACCTAAGATTCATTTATGACACCTAATATTCATTTTGGGATGACTATATACCCTAGTAAACCAGAATTTTTCTTTCTACCAAAGACCCAAGACCACAAACAATGGCTTTCTCCATAGAAATCGATGAGATTTAGTAACTAAACTAATCCTCGTGAAAGGGATCCATCAAGCCTTGCAGGCCCAGTGAACAATTTACTTGAGAGATATTACCCGGTAATTAAGCAAATGCAATTCAAAAATATAAAATAATCCTCTATATTCTGTATTCATCTAAAACAAGAACACATACTATCTTATTAGTAAATTTAACGTGTTGTTCAAATAGACATGATGAACAATCTCAGAATAATTTTAGTTTCAAGTTTCCTTGTTTCTACAATTTATTGACATTAGCTATATTTATTACCTGAGTTTAGATAATACATTGTTATACTGACACAAAGGTATTTTTCCATTTGGCAACCAATTTGCTGTTAAATGGAGCATTAAACTTGTTTGGAGTACCAATATAATTAGGACCTTATTCTCAAAATATGAAACAACATAGAAAGAACAAGTATACAGAAAAATTCTTGGTCATGAGAAAAACAAACTATTCGTTGTAGTGGCTCGCTGACATTTTGAGGACTGATTTTGAAGGAATTTTACATGGTCGCTTTTAAATTACTTCCCCACTGTTTGGCAAATGCAGTAACGACGAAGTAAGCCTTTACTCCACTCTAAATGTACTGCATGGAAGTGATTTTAGTTGATTTAAGGTAGAATAAAATTAAAAAAACCTTCGTTGGTAGGGTAAAAAAGACATGAATGATAGAAAAGATGTTGAACAATCCAGAATCCAAATTCCCGGATGATTTCCTTGTTCTAATAATTTAAATAGGAAGAAAGGAAACTAATGATGATAGATCAAAAAAAAAAAAAAAAAAAAACGTATGCATTGAATTAAATTGTTGTAGTTCTGCCCAATTTTGTTGTTCAACTTGATTTGGCTATTGGGAAATTTGTTGTTACGAGATTTTTGATGAGAACCACCACATTTTAGCTCGTGGAGCTTCACGTGTGCAACGACCACAATAGAACATTAGAGTATGTGTATCAGGTTGCAACAAAGAAAAATAAACTATAAAACATCATGAAATTATCGTTTCTCTTTTGACACACGAATGTGAAGCTAGTAATTAGTTGACTAATAGTGATTCGCAATAATGGGCTGAACAGAAAGGAAAAACTTATTCCTTGGTTATGTACATTATTTCTCTAGGGCTCTTGGCCCATTCAAGCTTTTAACCGATACTTCTCTGTCTCTTTCAATGGGCTTTTTTCAAAGGGCTCTCTTCATAGTCTTGACCAGGTCCCGAATGGCAAAAGAGAGCTCCACATGACTGGAACGAGATCCAGATCCACAGGTGAACACACCAAACACTCCACTCAGAAAAAGTATCAGTACACGTGATATTTTATAAAAAGCAAACTAAAATAATTGTACTAGAATAATTGCTCTAATAGTAATAACTTTGAGTAACATTCCTCATGTGATTATGACATTGAATTAGGTTTGCGATATGTGCATCAACTGGGCCTAATGCATCACGGGCCCAATTATCCTTATTGGCCCATGCTTCTAATTTGGTCTTATGCAAATTACACATAGCTAGTATTGTTTCAATTTCTTGTCATGTTTTCAAGGCTTGGGCTTTGTGAAGCTCATTTGCTCTAACAACAGTATATTTCATCCATTGTTTTATATTTCGTGCTTTTTCAGCATTATATTCCCTCCAATCACTTGATAGATCTTCGAATAAGATTCTACTAGTGAGTCCAGCCATTTTTTCAAGTCCTTCAGATCCTCTACTTAATGAACTTCATCTTGTAGCATCAGTAATTGCTTGCCTTGTGCCTGGTCTGCTATTCTTCTTGTTGACTCAGTAGTTCAGAATCTCCATTAAAATCAACCTGTAGAAAAACAAAATATTAAAAATATGGGTCCTCCACTCTTCCATTTCCTCTCTCTTCTTTTTTTTTATCACTGTCTTTGACTTATCAAGGAACTCATCTTGCCAATTATCTGGCTTAAACTATTAACACTTTCCTCAGATGGTATATTCTCTATCTCCTTAATGGCTTCTTCCAAACAAGCTATTTGCTCATCCATATATTTTATGCTTTTAGCATACACCATATTTATAACAAGTCGGGACAATGAATCTGCAAATACATTCATTTTTCCATCAATATGTTCAAAATTAACATTTACTCATGTTCCAGTAATAAAATCAACAAAGTTTATCCACCTCACTCTTGAAGGTTTATTTTGAGCAGACTTATTATAAAAGTTTATAATTGCTTGACAATCTGTTCTGAGACTTATTTCATTTTTATCCAAGTAATGGATTTTTAAAGCTTTTAAAGTTTCCATACATGCATGGATTTCTACATCAATAGTTGATTTAATAACTGGGAATTTCCCACTGGCGTATGCACAAACTCTCTCTGTGTTTCTTGGATCATACTTTTACTTTTTCCATTTACATACACCTCCCCATCCTTCCATGCAACCATCTGTTTCCAAGATTATATAAGAATCTTGGGGTGGTAATTCTAAATCTGGTAGATTTTGTACCATTTTTTTATTTTATCAATTAGCTGGTGATCAGTATTCTTTAATCTTTTATCACCATGAGGACTAGTTTTGGAATATAAGGGTCCTAAAAGTGTTCCTAGATTTGGAATATAGGACCTTGCATAATTTAATATTCCTAACCATGACCTTAATCCAGCCTTTTCCTTTAGTTTATTTTCATCAAAACTTATGATTTTCTTTATGATATGAGGCTGTAGTTTTATTTTTTTATCACCCATTACTGCTCCAAGGAAAAGGCTGCTCAAACTTGGTCTTATGACACCAATTTGTAACAAAGCCTTAATATGTTTATCAAATTGTTCTTTCATTACTGGCGTAACTTGCTTTAGGGGTTTATCTTGTATTGTAATATTAGGATTAATTATGTCTAATTTTACATTTAACCTGATTCTTTTTCCAATGTTTTATAGGGTTTTCCCCAATATAACCTTGGTTTCTTAACCTTTCTAAAATCGGATAAAATTTCCTTCTAAATGATTGAGATTCTGTTAGGAACTCATTCCGTGTGCAATTTAAATTTTTATTACTTATTAACAAACAATTTACAATTGCTATTATACGGATCTAGATTATTATGCAAGTTGACGCTTTAAGAGAACGGTAGAAGGATTTACCTCTTCTAGTCTCGTAACTAGAAGGCTCGACCTTTGCTTAGGAGTCGATGGGTAGCACACCACCACCACCTCGTCGCCTCGAGTCCGCCTAGAAAATTAACCAAGGTCTCAAGACAAGTGCTAGCATGTCCGAGACGATAACTAATTTCCTTTGAATTTCTTCGCACGATTAACTGTTTAACTGCAAATGAAATCGCTCAACGCATGAGCTAGAGATAGAATTAAGAGCTTAAAATTAGAGAAACAAATTTTCTCCGCTGTAAACAGTGCGTGAATAGTGCGGCCATAGAGAGAAGAGAGAGAGAATTAGGTTTTTCTCCGACTTATTCCCAAAGAAACAATCAATATATATATGAAATGTTTTCCATAATTAGATTTCACTCTTCCTATTTTCTCTTGGACACAAATGTCCCTCTATGGCCGAAATTTTCAGAGATTAAGTGGGCCAAATCCATATGATATAGTGGCCCATTAATTCACTATTTCAATTCGTTTCATATCGGGCTTTCAGTTAACTGATTGACTAAAAGGCCAAATAGCTCAGTATAATAAATATGCGTTGAACTAACTTTAATTTAGGATTAGCATATACATTATATTATTTCTATATGATCCATTTGAGTTAATTAATTATAACGGTTCGCAACGGTATATAATTAATTAATCAACTTATCATATATTCGCAGTACTCGCTACTGCAAACAAATAAATAATGAACATTTGGTTAAAGTCCTATTTGTGTGATCCTTTGAGAATTTATGCTATATTGGCTATGAAAATAAATCATCATTTATTTTCATTAATCATAAGCGGTATCTAGCAACACGTTATGATTCCCAATTCGCATAAATTAAATACTGTACCAATACAGTACTTCAATCCTGCATAAGAAATGGTATCTTATTGTTTTGATTCTTATGTCACATGAGATCCTTGTATAATCCAAGATAGGAATGTGTCATTCTTGCAGATTATACGTTTCTTGATCTAGAGATGATTGCACAAGTTGCTAGCAAGCAATCCATCTCCATCAAAGGGCCCAGTGGATATCATCACTCGTTAGGTGAACTAACGAGGGACATACGGTTGTCTTGATGACCAGTTTCTCTCCGCACAATTCAAGAGAACATAAATAAAGTCCGTACAGCAGCCCTTATCAGGAATCAGCGTTAGACGATATTTATAAAACATATCCTCATGTGGAGAAACTGAACCATCTCAAACTCAGAATCAAACACATATGAAATAAATAATGACACATAACACAATCCATATATTTATTTCATTGGGTCATGTCCTGTACTATGTTCCAGTAATATATACATATACAATTAAGTTAGTAACTCCTTACTTATGATTTGTAGAATTTAATCATCACTTAACTTATATACTAGTCTTGTCTGATAATTAATGTTCCTTGTTAATTATCAAGACTATGGATAGTTTTGATTTATTATTGTCATTTAATCATAAATGAAACACAGTGATCCACAATTCAGATCCTCAACCTGAATGAACTGTCAATAATAAAATCCAGGAACAAATGATCAAATATCATCAATAACATAAACTATAGAAGTAGCCATAAAATGATTGGCTTCTAGGACATATCTCTAGCAGATTCAATACCAATATTATAAGCCACTGCTTCTCGTACTTCAATATATTCAAGCTCAGAAAATTTCAATTCTTCAATTATTGCCTTTGAAACTATTGCATCTGCTTTAGTTGCAATGGTTGTAATATTTTTTATAAAATGTAACTGTTTGCCCTTTAATTCTTAATCCTCCTTGTATTGCCCATATAAAATTACATCCAATAAGCATTTATATCCCATCTCTCTTTTCCTGAAAATGCGTAAGTAAAGAAAATTCGAAACCTATTTTCTTCAATAGCCATTTGTCCATTTTTTTAATTTTAATTTGGCTATTTGTTGTGAATTTACACCATTTATTTGAATTGGATAAGCACTAGGTTCTAGTGCTTCTTGTGGTACAACATCTTGATTTATACAACAAACTGTTGCTCCTGCATCCAGGATTGCTTGAATTTTAAAATTTTCAACTCCTGGTATTTCCATTTGTATTTCCATATTATACAAGCGGTTTAAAACCCTTGTCCCTTTGTTTGGATTTGAAACTACTGTACTAAAATATTCCAATTCCTCATCGGATAGTTTATTAGCTGTTTCCTTTATTACTATTCCTTTAGATAATTTAGAATATTCTTCATTAAATTCTTCTTCCTCATCCTCTTCGTTTTCATCTAACTCATCTTCCATTAGAGCTTTTTCCTTTTCTGGATCTCTTATAGGTAAATTAATCAAACCCAATTCTAGATTTAACTCCTTTACTTGTTCTTTTAATCGCAAATTTTCTGCTAAAAGATGTTTCGTATAATCCAAGAAGTTCTTGGATAAGTTGATCTTTACTATCATAAGGGGCAATATTTTGTGTTCTTATTGGAATTTTTCTTCCTAATTGGAATCTTAAACACATTTGACAAATTGTTAATTTACACTTGTTACAGTGTGCCCTCATTTTAATATTTGTTATCTCTTGACAACTAATACATCTTTCAGCCCCTTGTGGTATCTCTCCATTGTCTTCCCATAAATGTACACAATCCCTCATTTCTTCTGGTAAAATCAGTTGTTTTCTCCATGATAAACTTTCATTTGTTATCATGAAAGCTGATTCAAATGGTAAATCATCTAATATAGTTGTAACTGATTTGATATTACCTATTTCTCCTTCTGATAGTGAGCAGATTGCATCACTATCTGGTTCATCATGTTCAATTGAAAGTATATCCCAATTATCAGAAAGATCTAAATCTTCAACAATTGCTGCTCTAGCAATATTTTCTTGTTTTATAGAACATTCTCGAGCGAAATGTCCTTCTTCTCCACAAATAAAACATTTACATCTCTTTAGCTTATCTGCATGCTTCCGTTTAAATACTCTTACATGAGTATCATGTGGTTTTCCTTTATATGTTTTTGCTTTTCTTAAACCATATATTTTTTTTCTTTTGATAATATCCTGGAATAGGTATTTTACTACAGAATGATAAATCTTTTAAACTTCTCTGTAATGCAGCTTTTTTACACAATTCTGATAAGTACTGATATGAAAAGTTTATTCTTGGTAGAACACCAACGGTACTTCCGAGATATTTTTCCATATATGCCTTTTCCAATTCTTTTCCAATTAATGGAGGCATTTTTCTAAAGAATTTCTCCGATAATTCAGGAGATATATACATTCTTCCTGATCGTGTTGATAAAATCTTATAATCATTCATATAATTAGACAAGTCTTTCATATTATTACATGATAATCTTTCCAAATCATTATATGCCCTATCTTGTTCCTCTGTTGATCCTTGATATGGATCTCCTAGTAATATTACTCGTCTAATTTGAGATAATACATTTTGAGGGTCTTCCGCTATATTAATTAATTCTTCATACTCCTGAGAATAGGCCATTCTCCATTGAATATGTTTTCTTTTCAGTTTCTCCAAGTAAATTCTCAATATATAATACTTTGCTTTTATTATCTGCCCAATTCTTTTCATTTATTAAATTTAAAGTTATTGATTCCCATCGGGCAATAACATCACTATACTGGCCTATATCATTTGGTAGAACCAGTATACAACCTTGTCCAGACTGAGCTGTTGGTAAATTAAATTGCTCGTTATTTTGTCTTGCAAAATTCCCATTAAAATTGTTAACTCTAGAATTTATTTGAGGTACATATAAATTATCCTGTTGTGGTCTACGGGTACTTAGGGGGTGCATAACAGGACCCATGACTGGTTCAGGTGGTCTTTGATAAATAGAAGTTGCTGTAGAACTTGTTGCAAAAGATGTTTCCTTCTTTTGCTCTAATTGTTGTTCTAATTTTCAAAGCATTGGATAATCCATTGTTGCTGCAAAAATCATTTCTTCTTTCCTACCAACTTCTTCCCCACCAACTTCCGTGATTGATTCAATAAGAGGACTATCTAAATCATCATCTCCTTTGTCTCAAATTGGGTCAACTGATTCATATGAAAGATTAGCTAAAAATTGAATAACTTCTAATTCATCATCATCATCACATTGTAAGGAACTCATTCAATGTGCAATTTAAATTTTTATTACTTATTAACAAACAATTTACAATTGCTATTATACGAATCTAGATAATTATGCAAGTTGACACTTTAAGAGAACGGTAGAAGGATTTACCTCTTCTAGTCTCGTAACTAGAAGGCTCGACCTTTGCTTAGGGGTCGATGGGTAGCACACCACCACCACCTCGTCGCCTCGAGTCCACCTAGAAAATTAACCAAGGTCTCAAGACAAGTGCTAGCTTGTCCGAGACGATAACTAATTCTCTTTAAATTCTTTCGCACGATTAACTGTTTAACTGGAAAGAAAATCGCTCAACGCATGAGCTAGAGATGGAATTAAGAGCTTATGAACAGTACGTGAACAGTGCGTGAATAGTGCGGCCACACAGAGAGGAGAGAGAGAATTAGGTTTTTCTCCGACTTATTCCCAAAGAAACAATCAATATATATATGGAATGTTTTCCAAATTAGGTTTCTCTCTTCATATTTTCTCTTGGACACAAATGCCCCTCTATGGCCGAAATTTTCAGAGATTAAGTGGGCCAAATCCATATGATATAGTGGCCTATTAATTCACTCTTTCAATTCGTCTCACATCGGGCTTTCAGTTAACCGATTAACTAAAAGGCCAATTAGCTCAGTATAATAAATATGCGTTGAACTAACTTAATTTTTAACATATTAATAATTAATTTGGGATTAGCATATATATTATATTATTTCTATATGATCCATTTGAGTTAATTAATTATAACGGTTCGCAACAGTATATAATTAATTAATCAACTTATCATATATTCGCAGTACTCGCTACTGCAAACAAATAAATAATGCACGTTTGGTTAAAGTCCTATTTGTGTGACCCTTTGAGGATTTATGCTATGTTGGCTATGGAAATAAATCATCATTTATTTTCATTAATCATAAGTGGTATCTAGAAACACGTTATGATTCCCAATTCGCATAAATTAAATACTGTACCAATACAGTACTTCAATCCTGCATAAGAAATGGTATCTTATTATTTTGATTCTTATGTCACATGAGATCCTTATATAATCCAAGATAGAAATGTGTCATTCTTGCAGATTATACGTTTCTTGATCTAGAGATGATTGCACAAGTTGCTAGCAAGCAATCCATCTCCATCAAGGGGCCCAGTGGATATCATCACTCGTTAGGTGAACTAACGAGGGACATACGGTTGTCTTGATGACCAGTTTCTCCCCACACAATTCAAGAGAACATAAATAAAATCCGTATAGCAGCCCTTATCAGGAATCAGCGTTAGACGATATTTATAGAACCTATCCTAATGTGGAGAAACTGAACCATCTCAAACTCAGAATCAAACACATATGAAATAAATAATGACACATAACACAATCCATATATTTATTTCATTGGATCATATCATGTACTATGTTCCAGTAACATATACATATACAATTAAGTTAGTAACTCCTTACTTATGATTTGTAGAACTTAATCATCACTTAACTTGTATACTAGTCTTGTCTGATAATTAATGTTCCTTGTTAATTATCAGGACTAACAGTTTTGATTTATTATTGTCATTTAATCATAAATGAAACACAGTGATCCACAATTCAGATCCTCAACCTGAATGAACTGTCAATAATAAAATCCAGGAACAAATGATCAAATATCATCAATAACATAAACTATAGAAGTAGCCATAAAATGATTGGCTTCTAGGACATATCTCTAACAGATTCAATACCAATATTATAAGCCACTGCTTCTCGTACTTCAATATATTCAAGCTCATAAAATTTCAATTCTTCAATTATTGCCTTTGAAACTATTGCATCTGCTTTAGTTGCAATGGTTGTAATATTTTTTATAAAATGTAATTGTTTGCCCTTTAATTCTTAATCCTCCTTGTATTGCCCATATAAAATTACATCCAATAAGCATTTATATTCCATCTCTCTTTTCCATTGAAAATGCGTAAGTAAAGAAAATTCGAAACCTATTTTCTTCAATAGCCATCTGTCCATTTTTTTAATTTTAATTTGGCTATTTGTTGTGAATTTACACCATTTATTTGAATTGGATAAGCACTAGGTTCTAGTACTTCTTGTGGTACAACATCTTGATTTATACAACAAACTGTTACTCCTGCATCCAGGATTGCTTGAATTTTAAAATTTTCAACTCCTGGTATTTCCATTTGTATGTCCATATTATACAAGCGGTTTAAAACCCTTGTCCCTTTGTTTGGATTTGGAACTACTATATTAAAATATTCCAATTTCTCATCGGATAGTTTATTAGTTGTTTCCTTTATTACTATTCCTTTAGATAATTTAGAATATTCTTCATTAAATTCTTCTTCCTCATCCTCTTCGTCTTCATCTAACTCATCTTCCATTAGAGCTTTTCCCTTTTCTGGATCTCTTATAGGTAAATTAATCAAACCCAATTCTAGATTTAACTCCTTTACTTGTTCTTTTAATCGCAAATTCTCTGCTAAAAGATGTTTCGTATAATCCAAGAAGTTCTTGGATAAGTTGATCTTTACTATCATAGGGGGCAATATTTTGTGTTCTTATTGAATTTTTCTTCCTAATTGGAATCTTAAACACATTTGACATATTGTTAATTTACACTTGTTACAGTGTGCCCTCATTTTAATATTAGTTATCTCTTGACAACTAATACATCTTTCAGTCCCTTGTGGTATCTCTCCATTGTCTTCCCTTCCTAAGAAACTCTTTCCTCTTTATCGCCTATACTAAGTACACGTCTTTTAAAATAATGAATCCTTGGATTAGATAACTGACCTTAGTGATTTTGCCAAAGAAATTTTTGCTCTGATACCGAGATGAAAAGCGTGGTTTTTCTCCGAAAGTTTTTGGTTGTTGCAAACACGAAGTTTTCAGAGAGAATATAGAAAAGATTACACAAGATTTATTTATTTCAATATTGTATTTTACAAAGATATTAGGACTTGTTTGATGTGTTTACTTTTGTAAAATATAAAATGCTTGTATAGTGTGGAGAATAGTGGGTTGATATAGACAACCACGATATAGACTCACCACTTGTAGTATTCCAATTATATGAGTGGACGATGGAGCCCACAGTGCACCCGCACTCAATAATTGAGTTGCTAACCGGTAAGTCTATATATATGCATATATATCAGAGTTTCAGGACACACTCGACATATTCGAACAAGTCCTAATCTCTTTGTAAAATCCAGTATTGAAATAAATAAATCTTGTGCAATCTTTTCTATATTCTCTCTGAAAACTTGGTGTTTGCAACAACCAAAAGCTTTCGGAGAAAGACCACGCTTTTCATTACTATTCGACCAAGTTAATTGAAATCAGTGTTTATCGTCAAATTTACACAATTCCACAAAATGACTAATAACTTATCCTTTAAGTTTTTTTAAACAATAGTAAAGAGTACATTTGGTGCATTGTATTGCTTGAACGAAATATATATAGTATGAGTAGGCTTTAGCACCCACATTTTGGATGCCCCAAATACTTCGAACTCATTTTTTTTTTTCAAATTTTTAAATTTAAACATAGAATCTAAACTGTTATTCTTGTTTAATTTAATTAGCGATGTGTTTATATAAGCTTTGTAAATTTTAGAGTTTATTCAATACTTGATCGAAGACCAAAATATATACGTAATAGAATAATTTATCATAATTAATAAAATTTGTTTATTTTTTTTCACATGATCTTGATCGAGTATCAAATGAACTCCAAAATTAACAATTTTCCTATGGAAACATCTCTCTCATTAAATTGAACAAGTTCAATAATTCAAATTTTATTTTGAATAATTCAAAAATGAGTTTGGGACATTTGAGAAAATATAAAATTTGGGCAAATCCTCTCATTTATGTCATATATAAACTGGTAAAAGAGAGAATTTTGGCACAACGAGGCTTCGTTAATTAAACATAAATAAACATGTCGTTAAATTCGTCAAGAAAAATTGGCACATAGTATGTCAAAAATAAGTAAAGGAAGTAAGTTGCTAGATTTGTCAAGAAAATTAACGCATATATTGATTTGACAGAATCCAAAGGAAAAAAAATGCAAAACAAACAAAAAAAAATAGTACAGACTACAGAAAACAAATAAACTTGATCGTTGTAGCTGATGTGCTTTGACATTGTTAAGCTGACTTTTGGTTATTCTAGAAGAAATAATAAAGTATACATCAATCTTTATTCCTAGCCCGTGTGAACGCTAATTGATACGATTCCCTTGTCTCCAAAAAGAAAATTTTAAAGTGTCGGTCCGAGCTATGCGGAGCCAAGATATTTATTTATAATTAAGGAAGTTAGATGTAAATATTGAATTAAAGTCAGCAGAGAAGAACCTAACATTATTTAGAATGAAGGTAGATCTAGATATTGAAATGAAGTTTCAAGACGAGTTAGATAAAATAAAGCATGTTTCTTGCAACTAGAGATAATTATCTTGTTTCGCTCCTTAAACAGAAATACTTACAGAAGAAAAAAAAAAAATTTCAAAATGAGAAAATTATTATATGGAAGAAAAAAAAATCTTGCATTCCGCAAATTAGGCTAAGCATGTCTTTAAAAATACTGAAAATGTGTATAATGAGAAATATCACCAAACAAAAAATTTGTGAAGACAAAAAAAAAACAAAAAATAAGTTGCGTTGCCTTAAGGATTCATTATTGCATCTCCGACCTATCAAGCTTGTATTCTATTTTAAATGAGTAGGGAGAAATATAATAAAGTATAAATACGTCGATCAAGTTAACCAAAAAAAAAAAAATTTAAAAAATCCAAACGGGTCATAATATCAATCATATGGCATAGATAAGAAACCTTAGGACTCAATAATCTTATGAAAGTTGATTAGTTCGTTTTCCCAATGTGAAATTCAAGGGATCGAGAATTCTGATAAAAAAAATGGTAAGAAAAAAAAAAAAAGAATATACAATGAAAACAGAAGTATATTACTGTCATTATTGTTGTTGTTGTTGCTGCTACTGTTATAACAGATTAACCATTCTACACTAACCCAAATGTTTGAGGGACAATCAGTAAAACTTCACAGTTCATGTTAATTCAACAAAAAAATTGACTCCGAGTCAAATTATTTACTTTGAAATATGATAACACGGTTAGGCGAAGGACCAATCGAACCTATGATATTAATAATAGAAGTCTAGTTTTCATTAAATAGAGCTTTTGTCTGGTCAAGGTTATACCCCTAATTAGTAGCTTACCTGGGGTTAGTAAGATCTGAATGACTGAATAGGATATATGCTAATATTACAATAGTTGACTGCGTGTCGTTTTTAAATTCCCTCGTGGCGATCTTAATAATGACAGGAGTGGGAATATTTTTGGTAGAAATACTTAGCGTGGAAAACCCCGCGCACTGAAAAACCTTACCATTTTCATAGTTTTCTAACTGACAAACTTAATTTATTTTATTTATCTAAAACATTTTTCCAAGTTTACGACTTTTTCCAACATCTAGAAGGAAAAAAGTCAAAATTGCACGGTGATGCATTGTGCTTGAAGTTAACCTTTGGATATAGCCGGCTGGGAAAAAAGTTACGATTATTTCGCATTTCCTTTAAATTTACATTAAATATTATTTTTGTCACTGTTGAGGTCATACGTATATATCAAGAGGGCGATTTTGAATTTTTTCGGAATCTCTAATGAACGCGAGTTCAATTTCGAAAAACAAAAAAAAATTATGTCGACAACTAATTTATTTTTGCCAATAACGATAATTAATGTTTAACATTAATGATCTTTTAATATTCTTTTTTTTTATTTAGATAGACCCTATTTAATGCAATTTGAAAATTACTTGGTCATCAATTAAAACTTACTAGCTATTTTCTTATAGTGTAGGTCATCTTTGGAACTTTTAGAATACAAAAACTGGCAAAATTTAATAAAGAATAAAATATGCCTTTAATATTTAGAAAACGATAATAGATATGCCTAATAGTTTTTGTTGTTGGTTCGTCATTATAACTTCTTCAATTATTATTTGGTCCTCTGTAGTTTTAAGATACTAAACTATTCCCTTTCCGCTTCTCTTGTTATTTTCAAATCTAGTTACTTATTGTTTATTGAGATTTGGATCCAAACAGCTATAATGGAAAGTATATATTATTATATTTAATTTAAGTAGAAACATATATATTTTTAACAGTAGATGAAATTTATCCAAGTCCTACTTGGTGCTATTTTAATTTTTTAACCCACGCTTTGTTGGAAAACACGTCGATTATCTTGCACCTAAATTGAAATCTAATCAACGCAGCAGGCGTTTATTTCCAAGAAATATATAATATGATTGGTTGTTGGTAGATTAGCGGTTGCATTTGACATTACAAAAGTTGACTATTAGAAGTCATCTAGAAGAAACTTGATTCATTGTGGCAAATATACAAACCACACATTATGTAGCGGATGTATCTTAGATGAGTCATGCTTAGTTGTGTACGACTCGCTACACATTCTATGCTCCAAGCAAACTCCGGACATTCAAAACTCATCTAGATGGTCTAGACAAACACAAACTATGCTCAGGAATCATCGGCCAAATATAATTTATAATTATTTAGTGTGATTACCAATGAATAATTGATTAGTGACGAAGATAAATTAAGCTTTGTTGTTGTCCTAAATATTAGGAGTTCGACATCGTCTATCAACTACAACAAAAAAGTCAACTTCATTATAAAGGATTAAGGAAAACATGATGATTAGATGATTGTTAAGAAAATTTTGTTTACAATAATTATAAGCATGCTTTGTAAGCTTTTGCTATTACTTTATTACTCGCGGGTCATACTACATTTCTCTATTACAACAATTGAGATTTTCTTTACAAAAAAATACAATAAAAGAAGAGTAAAACTATTTTTTTTCGAATTATCTTATGGTGTGATAATGTGGCAAAACCGACAATAATTTGCAATTGCATAGTTGAAAATACACGTAGCATTTGCAAAGCAATTACAAGTCTCAATGAGCAATTATTTCACATTTCCACAATTAAATTTGAGGTTACAATTGTTGCATGTCAGTATTTGCAATTATTTTGCAAATCGGATAAATATGCTTTTAGTTACTATAAAAATATTATTTTTAATTGAAATCTCATTAAGTAAATTATTTAATTACACAAATATTATTGCTGTTTTAACTTAAGAAACTAAAATTGTTTATTCTAACCTTCACGATCGATCTCCTGCATCTCACAAAAAGTCAACCTAACCCTATTACCCAATTCCAAATCCACCAAGTTTGAGGTGTTTTTGGTTTTGTCATTCCCAAAAAAAAAAAAAAAAAGTGTTATTGGTTTTGTATCCACCTAAAATCCCTACAAAAAGTTCACCAGCAAAAAAAAATGTTTTTTTTAAAATAAAACAGCAAATGGACATAGTAAATAAGGCCACCGAATAATTAGAGAAGATGGTTTATAACAAATGACTATAGAAAAAGGATCCCATTAGGCGGATGGTACGGATTATGTCTCAATTTAGAGCCAAATACATCACTGCATGATATTCAACTACACACATGGAATTGAATTTAGAAGTCCTTCAAAAACAAATTCACAACAGCCACACAAATTGCCGGCGGTATAACAAAAATTCCAACTGAACTCAATCCTCATTCCTCAACAGTCTAACCAAATCGGACCCTATTTCTGAGCGAATTCTATACCCTCTTTGTAAAAGTCAAACCTTGGTACAACAAATAATATTCCTTCCTTCTTCAACTGCATTGTAAAAGAAAAAAACAGTGATCAGACGATAAAAATAAGGTTGTTCAAAAAAAAAAAAAAAAGGAAAAGAGACAACAAGCGCTGGTTAACCACATATACGTATATTTTTTTAACTCAGTTTGGTTAAACATAACAATCGAGAAAACAAAAAATCTTGGTTTTATCACCTTTTACAGCTCGGATCCATGGAGAAAAGTAAAAGGTGCCGTGCCAAGAGCCAAAACCTCAACAAAAGTAAAAAGAAAAAAGCGTAACAAGTCAAGTCTCGTTAAACAAACCGCCTAGATTACACTTCCGAGGCCATCCAACGGTTGTAATTCGTCATATCAAAGCTGCTTCTGGCCCACTTGTACCGCAAACTATGACTTTTTCCAATCCCCAAACTAGCCGTTTCGGGTTTTTGATCAAGTGCGATAATAATTCTAAAATATGTTATCTAAGAGGTCATATTTTTGTGTTAATATGACTCGCCACACGAATTACAATAAAATTATAAACGCAGGGATTGTGGAATTAGTTCAGCATTCCTTTTGTAAACTATTCAGCAGCTGACTTTGGGTTTCTCGGTTATAATATAATATCTTCATAAATAAGTAAATAACCATGTGGGAATATTTGGTTCCTAAAAGAAATTGTTCCAAAGATTTGATATCATGTACAAACTACAAATATAATCGAAATGATGTGAAATACGTATATACTCATATGCGCGCGAAGTTTTTTTTAATTCTAGTGTCAACGAATAATGACCATCCGATCTTTATTCCTCCAATTGGATTGTATCAAATTGCGCATCTAGTCAACTAAGCAGATAAGTGGAAGTGTGGAACCGACGATTACGCAATACATTACTCAATGGTGCTTCTTCATTATTATTGTTTGTTTATCATATCCCATCGAAGTGATTTTGTGTGAGGCCCCTGAAATTTCGTTTATTATGAAGTGACTATTTTCTCCACTTTCTTTTAGAAAACATACTTGATTGTCTTTCTGTTGTACTGTAATTTAAATATTTAATATTTTGGTACTTATCCAGCATGAGTTTTCTTTTCTTCGAATTCCACATGAATTTTCGAAAGTTCTGACATATTTTCTCAAATGGTTCATAAGCTGAAATTAGTAAAAAAAAATTATTAATGCAACCTTAGTTAAAATCTAGAAGAACTATAAATTTACAAATAATTTATTTCAGATCTTTCAACTATTATTAGCCAAAAATAGATATAGGATGCAACCAGAAAGGTCAAACAAAACAAAACATGGAGAGTCAGCAAATATGCGCTGCCATTCGTTGACTTGAAACAAATCAAAACCTCCGAGGGTGTCTGCGAAAATAATCACGACAATAATTAATTAGGAGAAGATCTCAGAAAGATATTAGAGGGTGGAAAAAGAAAAAAAAAATTATGCAACCGATGATTTTTTTTCTTCCTTTCTTTCTTTCTCATCCTATTAAAAAACGC
Source organism: Rhynchospora breviuscula (assembly GCA_027562975.1). Lineage (NCBI taxonomy): Eukaryota > Viridiplantae > Streptophyta > Magnoliopsida > Poales > Cyperaceae > Rhynchospora > Rhynchospora breviuscula. Next base: position 33,202,675 of record CM050399.1, read on the forward strand.
GCCATTCATTTTCATCATTGCTCCTGGACACATTTTTCAAACCTTTGACTTTAAAGCCAAGCCACCTGTTCCTTCCCATTTCGCCCTTTATCTTTTGTCACTTTTTCTTTCTATAATTAAATTCGCCTACCTTCTCTCGAGAAAAAGAAAACAGAAAACAAATCTTATCGAAAAAGTCTACTCATCCAACGGCCCAGATCTAATCTCCCCCAGCGCACAGCTTTTCTACCCGTGGACCAACGCCTCGAGTCGTCCCCTTCACTACTCTCAACAAATCTCAACCGTGCGATCAAACACCCTTCTTTGACTAGACAGATTTAACCCTCTCCATTTACACAAAGCACCGGACACACCCATTAACATTAGTCAATCAGTTAAGGTCAATGTATGTTTATAACCGTCCGATCCAGATCTAAAGAAAGACACAGCCACTCAACATCTCCCTTAACTTTTTAAAACTGGAGAGGATTTGAAAACTTGACTCCCATCCAACCAAGTCGTCCCCTCAGTTTTGTGTATATAAACCACACCATAGCCATCCTTGGAGAAAGAAAAATAGAAGAAAAAAAAGAATTGAATCCCAACATTGCAAAGAGAAAGAAGGACAAGTGTCTTTAAGATTCGTGCTACGAAGCAACTACAACGGCGATGGCCGTGGATCTGATGGGATACCAGAAGATGGACGAGCAGGTTGCGATACAAGAAGCCGCATCGGCCGGGCTGAGGAGCCTCGAGCGGCTAGTGATGCAGCTGACGTCTCCTTCGGCTCAGAAGCAATCGCAACCGTTGGATTGCCGCGAGATGGCTGATCAGACGGTCTCCAAGTTCCGCAAGGTGATCTCCATACTCGACCGCACCGGCCACGCCCGATTCAGACGTGGCCCTGCGGTTGCACAAAATAACAACACTGCCACTGCTCCGTCAGCTCAGATCGCCGCACCTCCGCCACCTCCGCCTCCAGTTCAGCCAGCGGGGGCCACATCTCAGATAATCCCACACGTGGGTCCCGCACCTCAGTCTCTCACGCTTGACTTTACAAAACCCAACGGAACTGGCTATGTGAACAAGGAAACCTTCAGCATCTCGCCACCTCTTTCCTCGGCGACTAACTCGAGCTTCTTCTCCTCCGTCACGGCTGGAGAAGGAAGCGTGACGAAGGGGAAGTCGTTACTCGGAGGCGCTGCCGTGTCAGCTGGTGGAGCCCCGGCGATCTCGTCCGGGAAGCCTCCTCTCGGCGCATCAGGCTACAAGAAGAGATGCCTTGAGCACTCCGACGCCACCGCCGGACGATGCCATTGTTCTAAGAGAAGGTACAAATTTTTTTTACTTAAAAAAGGAATCAAGTTCTTGTAAGCTCAGATCTGTAATTAGTAACGCGTAAGATAGCAATTTTTAATTGTTGACTTCGGAATTGTGTTGGTTCTAACGTGCGCTTTTTTTTTTTGTGATTAGAAAAAACAGAGTGAAGAGAACAATCAGAGTTCCGGCGATTAGTTCAAAAATTGCGGATATACCACCGGATGAATACTCATGGAGGAAATATGGTCAGAAGCCAATCAAGGGATCTCCTTACCCTAGGTACCCATTTATTTCTTAATTTTTCGTTTCTGCCCTTGTAAAAATTTTATGTAACACTGGCAACAGCGCAAGTAAAACTGAAAGTTCAGTCAGTTCTAAAATAAGCCTTACTAATTACCTACTTTTGACTTCATTACTTGAAGTGCCTTATTTTGGAAAAAATAAATATTTGGGAATTCAATTAATCCTAACCGTCTATTTTGTTAATTTTTTTCAGGGGTTATTATAAATGTAGCACAGTGCGTGGCTGTCCGGCGAGGAAGCACGTCGAGAGAGCGAAAGACGACCCATCTATGCTCGTCGTGACTTATGAAGGCGATCACAGGCATACACCGAACGGAATCCTTCCGCCTCCGTTACCTGACAATTCTAGTCCGGTCGTGGTCGGGCAGGCTTGATCTGACCCTTCTATTGAGAGTCTCTTTAAATTTTTTTTTTAAATTGATGTTTGTTGACTTTGAGTAGGTTTTTTTTAGACATGTAAAGATGAAAACTTGAGATGCAAAGAAGATAACAAATATTTAGTGATTTTTTTTCTTGGTGTTTTTAGTTTCTAAAGGGTTTGTTGACTGGACAAAAAGCTGATGTTTGAGAGCCGAATTAAAATTTTGTAGAGTTTTATTTATGTGAGCTCCAGTTCGCTTTCCTTTTTTGATATTTAATTGCAACTACTTTGATTTGTGTGGTTCGCCGTTCGCATGAATCATGATATCTGAGTACAATATACCTTGGCTTCTGTGCCTGGAGTATTTTGAAGTATTTTTTTCTATTATTATCTCATATATAGGGCATAAAATAGATAATGAAAATTCATATATAAGCCTAACATCTAATAAGCGTTTGTGTCATAATCTTGACATAGAAGAGTGAATTAAAATCTTTTGAAAAATCAAGTAAAGTTTTAGGTGCACCATTCTAGAAAGTAAAATTTGCTTTTTCCGGGTTATATGAGAAAAATTGTGTAATGGGCGGGTCGAAGAAAAGTGGTCAAAGGCGTTTGTCGTGTAGTGTCAGTTGGGGATTTATTAGGTTGGATTTAAGAGATTGGGTTGGAATCCGGATGACTGTAACGCTGTGCAAGAGTCAAAGGGGCACCATTTTTCTTTTAATTCTTTTCTTTAAGCTCTGGTTGGGTTTGGGGCCCACAATGTGAGTTGGGGGTCGGGTTGGTCAAACCTGTTGGTGGGTAGTGGGTCCCTTTCTTCTCTCTCTCTGTCTCGTTGACTGCTCGTTTTCTCTCTCTCCTCTCTCTTTAATTATGCTTTTGTTTTTGACAGAGCTTTGATTATTCTTCGGATCTTATGTGGAGGTTTTGAAGACTTGTAGACACAAGAGACTCTGAGCTGAATGATTTTCCTGTCAATTACGTGACCACGAAATTTGTCGGAATGCCTTCTGTTTTGTTTTGATTCTGTCTGTGATATAAGTCTTTATATCAACGTCCAAATTCACATTCTGCCGAAATATGTAAAAATTACTTGATATATATCCTTTGTATTTTCGTAATTTTAACAAGAACAATTTCACATTATTGGTATGCCCTGTCGCCTAAAAATCACTTCAAATTTAATAAAAAAAAAAAAGATGAATCACTATTATGTTTTTAACCCGTTATTTTTTAGCAATATTTTATAAGTCCAAATTTCTTGAAGATTATCAATATTATGTTTTTGCAGTTTTATTAAATAAAAATTGTACTGCATGGTTAGAAGAAAGAAAAAAAAACAAATTTTGCACAACCACTTGAAAATATTAATTGAGTGCATTAATTATTTACCTTTGATGGTTATTAATTGTAAGAACGCAAATATTTGACATGAGCGCTTTGACTCTTTCAACCATCAAATTGATGGCATTAATAGCACTCGGACAGCTGGACTACAATTACAATGTTCCTTGAAGCAGTTTAGGTACCAAAACCTACAAATTAAGAAAAAGAAATTAGATTTCTATACGACTATACCTAAAGACGAGGAATTAAAGCCGATAACCGTTGGTGCCAAATGGTACTAACTTTTTTCGTATTCTTATATATATATATATTTTTTAACTAAAGCTCCAAGCAGGAGAACCAATTTCATTAAACTAAAACCACAAGTTTATACAGTATCATGCAACAATAACAAACAACAACCGCAAATGTATCTATCTAAACTAGGGAGTGCCCATAGAAAACCACCCCTGACAAGGGAGTGCCCGTAGGAAACCACCCCCCAGAAACAAGTAATGAGAATTAGCAAATATAAAAAAACTACCAGAAAACGCAGACTACAAGTTTTGAGCAGCAAAAACGACTTCAGGGGTCTAGTTTGAGGAGTCATTTGTGGTGCTTTCATCCTTGTTTCCTCCCTGATCTGCTGCCTTCTGCAAGTCTGTCAGATTTTGGTAGTCCCTTTCCATATCTGCATTTGAACTTTTTTATGTTTATATTGTTTCAATTACGTACATAAAAATTATAGGGTTCTGGCTACCGTCAAAAATTGAATTGCTGATTTTGTTGGTTTCACATGCATATTAAAATGAAGTCAAAATGATTTTTTTTTTTGTGCCCGTAGTCTATTTCTATGATATCTCAATATATTTAAAATTAATTTTATTATTTGATAATATAAAAATACGTATTTAAAATTTTTTTAGTACAGATTTGGCACCAAAACTTTTGGTATTGGAAATAATTGTCATTATTCTTTTCATTTGATAATGAGTTACTCGCCCGACAAAACCAAACAGTTCATCACTTCATCTCGATCCTCATTATGAACAATAGCGAATGTGGCCAAAATTCAACACAACAAAGTTCATCGTTGCGAGGAATATTCAACGCAATAAATTCGATCTTATGAAAAAGTCGGTGGATTATTAAGTGCGTGATTTTTTTTTTCATCATGGAATTTCGCATCATTTTCTTGGTGATGCAATGACTTCTATATTTATTAATTACTTTTCTTTTGAAGAGAGTGGGGTCCTCATAACTTGGTTATTTTTTTTTAATCAAAAAGTAACCGAACAATGTGCTTGAAAAAAATTGAAATTAATATTAACGGATTATTAAAAAATTATTAAGGTCGGTACATCGGGAAAAAAAAAAAATAACCTTTCGCATAACAGTCTAGATCTCCCAGCCTCCCAGAGTCCCAGGTAAAATAAATCAATCATCTTTTTTGTTTTTTGTACGCTGGCAACTACGGCTCTAAATAGTTGCGGTGTTACGGTTCTCTAAATATTTGGTTTTTGCTATTTGTATATCCAGAAATTCAGAGCCGAAGTCTTGTCTTGCTCCACCTCAAAATTAAGTAAAATAATAATAATAATAATAATAATAATAACAATCTATATTATATTATTTTTCGGCCATTTTTCATGATTCGCAAAAAAAAAGTTGAAATTTAGTTTAAGTCGAGTTAATTGCACTCTTTACTATAGATATGTTGATGAATTTTTTTTTAATAAACGATGGAGTTATATATATCCAGGAGTTTACTACAGTTAAAAGTAGTTCAAAAAGTAATCACCCGTTTGTGATAAAAACGAAAAATAAGTAGGAAGGCGGGGTTATTAAGATATGCAATGATCTAGAAAGTTCAAACCGATCTCCAGCCTCCACGTCTAATTAATAAGGCTCCTTCACAAGCTGTTTTTATAATTTGTTTTTTATTTTCTCTTGATCTGAATATAAATTTTTAATCCGAATAAAAAATGATCCAAACAAACGATAATCTTGATCAAAACGAGTGATTATATTAATTCTTAATCATTTAGAAATATTGATTTCGGAATAAGGAATCTTAATTTTTATTCTCAACCCATCCAAAAGCAACTTTTTGTGAATAAGTGAATTAGCATTGGTAAGTTCACATTTTAAATTTTGTGCCTAAACCATTAATATTTGTAATCGCTTGATGAACTTAATTTGTAAATTACACTGAATTTTAAAATTTCAACAAGCATCGCTCAGTTGATCATTTGAGCTACTAGTCCTGTCGTAGTAGTGATTTGTATTGACCTTGAGGACTCTATTTTGAGATTCAGATAAAATGGATGACAAAATCATAACATCTATTTATTTATGAGAGTATTTTGTATTTTACCTTGCTCCCGAACATGGCTAATGCTATTTTAATATCTTTAGGGGCCCTCGACAAAACTAAATGCGCAGCAATTTAAATCTGAAATTAATTAATTATCTTGCCAGATGGAAGATAAGTCCGGCTAAGTTTATATTATTTTGTTATAATAGTTTATCTAGGTTGTATCGATGAAGAAGCATCATGCATATTTATTAATGGAGTTATAATCATTTATAAAATTTTAATATCTATGATTTAATTGAATGTAGATCTAGTTAAGTTTATACGATCAAATAGTTTCATATACAGATAGCGTGAAAAGTTATGTAAACAGCAACAGCCTGTATTAAGAATTAAAAACATACAAATGGTATTGAGCAGAGTTATACAGGTTACAAACTTACAGTCGATCAATTGAGACAAAAAAAAAAAAAAATTGATATAGGTCGATTTCGCACGATCAAAACACAATCGATAAATTTAACTTATCTACGAATAAGACCAATTCCAAATAACCAATCAACTAATTATAAACGTATAATAATTCGAGCACACGAGTTGCGTAGAGTATCCTGTCATTTTTTTTTTCTGAAAACTAATTAAGATTTTTCTCACTAGTTCCAACACAAATTTTTCTAAAAAAAAAAAGAATTCTTGAAATCCTGTAACATTTTGTAATCTCATTCAAACCATAATCCCAATATTTTGTATACAATTAAACCACCACAAGTTCAAGTATCGCTTCCAAACTTTTGTCTAACATACATGAAACCGCACAAGTTCTAAATGATTTAAACATAAGGTTGTATAATTATTTGACAATCCCTTTTTTTCTAGCCTATTTAGAATAAGATGTTATTTCGTATAACTACATGCAACAATAATATATATATATATTTTTTTAAGATTGGTTTGAAACTAATAATTTTGTTATAAAAAATTTGAAAATAAATGTTTTCTTCGTGATTCGAACTAAAAATTACTTGATTGACGGAATAGAACCAAACTATTGGCCGAACAACCCAGCTGACAAAAGAGTTCGATCCCCAGACCACAAACGTTTATGGAAAATCAAAGCGCCGCCAAAGATCAAGACCTTCCTCTGCTCACTCGAGTTAACCTCCTGGTGAGATGTTGGCCTGCAATCCAAGTCGTACAATGTGACAACCACCTGCTTTGGAAAACAATTGCACATCTCTTCATCCATTTCTCCTTAACAGCTGTGGGATTCAGTCCAAATCCATTTCAAGCTACCAGTTCTCGACAAAAGCGGCAAATAGTGGAATATCATTTGGACGGCAATGACATGGTCCTAATGGAAGGAGCGCAACGCCATAATTACTTCTTTGGAATCTTCAAACATTTACCTTTTGTTAGGAGAAATTTTGACAAACTTAGAACATTGGAAGCTCCATGCTTAATTAGTAGTTTTGTATTTTGGGTTTTAGGCTTCATGTTTTTTTTTTTTTAAGTTACCTTTCATTTTCTTGCTGTAAATAACTTCTACATAGTTTTTTTATTATTTAATGATTTTTTTTCTGGTTGGCGAAAAAAAAATATTATTCGCTTCTCCATGCTTATTATGCAGAAGAGTCCGTGCGAGGGATAGAATTAAGAGAGAATACTGTGATTTCCTAATCATTAGCGAAGACATCTCAAAATATTTACACTCTCCATGAAAATTTAACAAATGACGCGCACTAATTATAAACTTACGAAAGACCAAAAAAAAAAAAAAAAAAAAGCTCGATTTCTTATTCTCGTCTCATTCTTGGTTCAAAATTTTCTGTAAATTTCCCTTGGCAGCGAGTCAGCGACTGTCGAGTTTTCTAAAACAATAAATTTTTGTAAATAAAAGGTAATAAGTTTCGTCATTCTGTCATTCAAAAGAGCACTCGATTTCAAGTTTTCAACTCAAAGAAACTATACAACAAATTGATCATGCCTTAACACTCGTTGATTGCGAAAAGTAATCATATATATTATTTATGTAAAAAAATAGTTAAATTCAAATACTAATTTTACCACGTCAATTTTCTTCGTTTCGTGCTGAAAATCCATAAGTATAATGAAGTGCTGGATCCATTTGGTTGAGGCCTCGAGCTTGTTTCCCTACTAAAAAATTCCATTTGAAATTAATTAATCCAAGCTCTAGTTCATACTTTTTTTTATTTGCAAATATTTTGTAAGTTTAAAAGAAACAAACTCATGTGGAATTTATAATTAGAAAACTTAATTTTGTTTGTCTTTTTCCGGCATATTAAGAGGGTATCTCTGGTACTTGTTCTCGCTTGTCTTCTGTGGTCTAACGGATCTTCGAGTTATAAAAAGGTAGGAAATATATATAAATAAAAAGAACTTTTTGTTGTTAATTATAGATTATAGATATAGATAAATAAACGTCAATACTCCAATTGTCAAACATCAATCCTTTCATTATTCAAGTTTTTAATGCTATCAACCGTTAACGAATAAACGCAGACTTTAAAATTATAAATTATAAAACGTCAATCAAAATTGTATAGTGTGCGACCATGTATTAAAATCAGGTTAGACGAAGTGAAGAAAAATCTTTAATTCTTCTAATATGAAATACATTATGCGAATGCCATGCCCGTGGTTTTAAAAATTTATGTCACTACAATAGTCTAATTGTAAAGGAATAAGGGATTAAATAATATTACTAAACATACTAAAAAATATAATATTACTAAAAAGATTGGGAGGATTTTCTCGTTACGTAAGTGGCGCATTGATCTTAAGTTATTGGCTAGTTTAAAACGAAATTATCTTATACGATTATTATTTATATAATTTTTTTTTTGGCTTGAAAAATCTTCCCCCATCAAATAAAAAAAAAAACAGATTTTTTTTTCAGACCAAGTCGAAGGAGGAGAATTACTAATTTTTTTTCTCATGTTTTATTTATTTCTTTCGCGAGGTTCGTCAACTAATAAAAAATTATTGTATTAGCTGTACTGGTTGGCTTCCGATTTGCCACAATAATGGAACATTATAATAAATAAACTAATAAAGGAGAACTGGGGTTTACATAGCGATAACTTGCTAGAATTTTATTACTATTGTTTCAAGAACCGTGTTTGTCTATAATAACCTAAACTACTTTGTTATGATGCATTGCATCTTGTAATTATACGTCACAAAATCCTCAAAATGGATATTCAAATGTCCGTGGGGTGACTTATCTTGATTTCCTCGGTTTGATAGAAATTATTAATTGGCATTGAAAAGAAGTGTTGTTTGGTTTGATGCCACATAGCCGGTATAGGGCCCAGAAACAGCTACCAGCAATTTAAAACGAAATTATTGGTGTTTATAAAATATTTGTAATTGTCAAAGGGAATGTAGTGACTTCAAATATTAAATTACATTCATTGCGACTCGACTAATCACTATAATGTGATTTCTTGTGGCTATCTCAGAGTGGACGTCTCGTGTGGCCGTGCATTACAAGTATCATGTGCTAAAGGAAAAATAAAATAGATCAAATAACACTAAACAACGAATTTACTACATTCTTGTAGAAAAACAATAAAAAAAAAAATACAAAACATATTCTTTGGCGGAAACAGCAAATTTCAAACCAACCCCTATGCTAGAAAGTTCTCTACTTTTGCTTTCATTTAAAAATTTTTGACTTGGATCAAGAGCAAACCAAAAGTGGCAATAGGATAATACAAAGCATTTCCGATGGCTCTCATTTTCTGCCACTTGAAGTTGTACATAATTAGTCTTTAGTGATATTCCAAAAATTAATCAAGTTGGTGGAGGTTGACAAAACCTAAAGCACTAATTAAGGGTGTAGTGGGGTTTCTTTTTTTGAGTTGCTTCTTTTGTAAGAGTTTTCTGATTCTTATTGGATACAAGTGCAGATATTATCAGATCAACTTAATTAACCGCAGGATCTGATAAGATTATAACCAGCTGCCGCTGATTGATTCGTTTGGAGTTGTAATCGAATCAGGATGTAATTGCCTAATTGGAAGAAAAGATTCTCAACAAATTTATCTGTATAAGCATGTGAAATATTCATATAGTTGCTGAACGCGTCCCTTCGATCTGTGAAAGACCCGATAACGAACCGGCCCAATTGGAAGCTAATATGTCTTTGTCTTTCAACCCCACTGTGACTCGGCCCAATTGAAATCTAAGTATGTTTCGACTCTCAACTAGGGGTGAAAACGGTGACCGTTTCGACCGTGCTTTCGTTTCGTTTCGTCCAAAATGAAACGAAACGGTTAAAGATTTTGGTTGCGTTTCAAAAACGAAACGGTTAATGAAAGCTTGAAACAATTTCGTCTATGTGTATTTTCGTGGTATTTTCGTGATTTCGACCATTTTGTCTTGGACGAAACGGTTAACGCAGATGGTAGACAATTTCGTGTCCAAAACGAAACGGTTAACGCAACTGACCATTTTTATGATCGTTTTAGACGTTATGCACCCCTACTCAGTACTAATCACTGCATCAACCAATTAATCAAAAAGTGATCAATCAATCAGAGGCTGCCCAATTGAAATCAAGAAGGCGAACGTCGTAACAAGGGTAACAAATCGAAATTAGAATTAGATTTATCAAAATTGCATTCTCAATCTAAATCGATATATTTTCAATTTGATCGCTTCACTTTAATTTGTCTACAATGCAATCTCAATTTGATTTGTCTATATTGCAATCTCCATCCGAATTGGTATCTTCATCTTCAAATTCTTAATTTAGTCATAAATTCAGAATTTCTGTTCCGTTATTAAACTAATTAACGTTGCATGCATGCCTTATTAGCATTATGTAATAGATTTCAATATTTAGTGTGAACAAGATCCATAGTTGTATTTGGATAGGTAGCTGATTTTGGATGCTCCGTAGCTACAGCATTCATCTTACAAGCTCTGTTTAAGGAAGTTCTTTTGCAATTAATCAAATCCTAGAAGAGACATAACCTCTAACCATAAATTGTGTTTTTGTTCATAGAGATTAGAGACTAAGTAGATGAGTAAATACTAATTCAATTTTCATTGATACAATGCACTATTTTTTATACAGGCCCTTGTCGATGAGTTGATCAAATATGCAATATTCTTAACGCTCACTGTGCTAGCATTACTGGGTTCACTTGGAGCCTTCTCAAACAATCATCTCTAATCACTACTGAGTGGAGAGCAAACCTTCACAATGTGTCTTCCCATGCTAGAAACACAAGCCAGTCAACTCTAAGAGGCCATTGTGATGGTGGCATGAAAATTGAGCGGTGTCGCTTCGAGGAGCATAACCTGAAACTTGAATATACGAACATGTCAGTCTTATGCCGTTTGGTTTAGCATACGACATCACCGATGTAAGACAAAAATCTAACTAAAAAAAAATTTTTTTTTTTTTGATGAACATCTAACTCAAATTGAGTTGCACAACTTGTTTGGTACTTCTCCAATGTCTTGTTACTTTAATTTATTAAAGAAAAAAAATCTTATTATTTGCACTAATTTTATGAATATAAGAAATTATTATTTTTTTACTAATTTTATGTGGGTTGTTTATGATGTGCGTCAACACTTGGCATAAGCTGTACCTTAAATATTTTTTTTTCTGGTTCCGTTTGTGTGAATCATTCATTGATAAAATGAGTATGGTATGAAGTCATAGCAAACTAGTTGTTGTAAACAATGCGCATGGATCATGGATGAGGTGCTACTGTGGTAGATAAAATGAATCGGGAGTTGTAAGGACCACCTGTGCGGAAAAAATCTTTTTACTTGATAGCAGCTACGTGGATAAATTATTACACACTGATTTTTTATCTTCTTAGTTTGTAACAAAATAAAATAAATGCAATAATTTATGAGCAAGGTTACACTACCAACATTTTAGTTGCCCCAAAATACTAACATTTTGCTATTAAGTTATTCTTTCAAATTTAAAAATTCAAATATTTAATTCAAACCGTTGATCTTATTTAGTTTAACGAGCGATGTGTTTTTATATAAGTTTTATAAATTTTAGAATTAATTTGATACTCAATCAATAGATAGAAAAATAAACGAACCTTATTAACTGTGATAGATTCATTCTAAAAAGTTCATGCTTTAGCCTTTGATCGAGTATCAAATAAATTACAGAATTTACAAAACTTATATGAAAACGCATCGCTCATTAAACTAAATAAGATCAATGGTTTGGATTAGACATTTGAATTTAAAAATTAAAAAAAAATAACTTACTAACAAAATGTTGGCATTTAGGGGCAACCAAAATATTGGTAGTGGAACTTTCCTCATAATTTATTATATTGATATAGTTCTGTAATATATCTGACCGACAAAGCTAACATATTTTGAGTTATATAAATGCTTTTATTAAAATATATCGAAGATAGTTGCATATGAGCCCTCTCAAAGCTGTCAATATGTATGGTATATTTGAATAGAATACGTATATCTAACAGTGTTTTAAATGGTGCTTTTGTAGAAGTTTGTTTTTAAGTTGACCTGGATTTTGTATTATAGCGGTGAATGATGAAATTGAGTTTAGCATAGGAATAATGGACAAATTACTAAACTAAAAGAAACGAAACAAACCTGTAGTAAACGATATTTCCAGCAATAAAAGCATTTATAATAATTTAAATATAAATATTTAGTAGATTTGAGGTACTATCTATAGAAAAGTTCTTAATTTTTATGCTTTGTAATTGCTTTCCTAAAGTTGGAAAAGAAAATTCAAATTCAAACAGAAGAAACAATCCTATATATATCTTCATGTTATGGGATAATGAAGGAAGTGTATCATGAATTCATGATCATGATGATCTTATTAATAAATGTTACTCTCCAAAACTATTACTATAACTGAAGAACTTTACTAGTTCAAACGATATGCTTACAAGATCATTTTAAGGAATGTTTGCAGCTGAAAGCAGGCCCATAAACCAAAACAGATTAACTCTTCAACATAAACCTTCTTTCTTTGATGGGCCCATCTGTGATCACTGAGAAACTAATTTTGAATCGAGCCCATATGTTTTAATATTGGGCCATAACTCTAAAAAAAAGAAAATGTTTTGTTGACATGGATGGTTGGATCCGGATTCTCTAGTCATTTTTAGAAAATGTCCAGCGGACGTCTTTTGATCTGAGCCATCCAATTTAATCTCAACAGTTAATTTTTTTCAGACCTATCAATTTAGTATTATTCACGGGACATTATTAATCGTTGAGGTTAAATTGGACGGTCCGAAAACAAAACCGACCAGAGGATCTCGTTCCTTGTTCAGTGTTCACCCACCTCACCTTTCTCTCTCCTGTGTTACTGTGTACTAAAAAATGCTACTTTCACCGACGCTTCGCTTTTTACAACCTACAGCTCCAATAATTACTAAAGTACCCCTGGGACTATTCTTTGCTAAACCCCTCATCGACAAGACGACCCTACATGTCATACTGATGCTGCCTCTCGTTCCGATCAGGCAACGGTCGGAGAACCACCATCTTAGTCTTGTACAGACAGTGGCTCTGGCTCTGGTGGTGGATCTTCTGTATGTTTGATTATTTTTCCAAAAAAAAAAAAAACCTTAACTGCATTATAATACTGAATTACTGATACACAAACAGAGATATTTGCCGTCCTATATTTATCTGCCTAGTGTTGCACCTAGAGATGGGCATATGTGGCACCTCTGTCTGCCTGTTACCTGATGACCCTAACCTGTCCTAGCCTGCCATTCCTAACAAGACAGACTTTACTTGCCTGGGCCAATCAAACATGCATAAATCTTAATGTCCTGGCCTGCCTGTAGGCTTTAATCTGCCTGCCATCTACCTGCCTGTTTACCCACTTTTCGAATTCCGACCCTTTATTACTACACATGCCACTATAAGATTCCACCAGACTTTTAATATAATAAGTTTGACAATTTAAATTGACTGAGTCATAGTTTCCACCAGGCTTTTGTTCAAATTGTGTGTATAAACTATAAACGATAAAATTTAATGTAATTATCAATACAAATTTTCATTAATCACTCTAACAAAAGTACGAAACACAGTTACTTCAATTTAATGGTAATTGTGCTTACAAGTAAACCAGCAAATATCAACCGTACAATTAATGCAACAAAAGTACAAAACAAACAATACATAATCAAAAGAATTTTTAATATAAGAATTTCATTAAAATCACAAAGTTTCTTCAGAACTTTCATTACAAAAGAACTTTTAATACAATAATAGCACAACAAATTGGCATGTACCACCAAGCTTCCATTAAACTTTGCTGGCATGTACCACTAGCAATCTTCTTTAGATAGAATAGAGACATAACTGCACTGTATTAAGAATGAAAAAGTAGTAATTCCAGGAGAGTTGGAAACTCCATAAAAGTAGTAACATATTAAAAGGAGTGAGATATTATATAGTACCTTGTATTGAAATTCCTTGGTTCCAACCTATACAACAGTTGCAGTTGATTGAGTAGCAAGAACTGACAGACGACCATGGCCCTGGCAATATAGAAACCCAGTCAATTGTCAGGCTACATAATGAAATATGTTTCAATCTGACATCAAAGACCAGCATGTGAAATTCTTTCTAAATTGTGCTTGCAATTTTGTATTTGTATATTAAAATAAATAATGGATTTGTCTAGAAATATATCAAAGCAAGCACAACATAGTTTAACATTTTGTATTAGTAAAATCTACAAACTACTACTACAACATACAAAGATAACAGAAGCTGATTGAATTCTTACCTGAGAAACCACATAGACGGTGCTGCTCTATTGACAGAAGAGAGTGAGCATGAGCAGGTGAGACTAGTTAGATCTCCCAAACCAAACCCCAAGAGCAAAACGAATAACTACAGGGAAAGAAAGAAAAGAAAAATAAAAAGCTTTCAGAGATATACACTAACCTCCTCAATTTTAGAACAGTCATATTATACAATTCTCGATTGCTTTTGTTTTGCATGTAAGATAGGTCGACTGGTCAAACAAGACTTGAACAAACTAAATCAAATTCAACAGTGGCTAAATTTTAAAGGAAACTTGCCTTTATAGTATAGTAATAGACGTACCAATTTGGAGAATAAGGTCAAATTTTAAAGGAACTTCCTTCCAGTACTCTTTTCTACATAAACCTGCTCAAATATTAAGTAACAAACAAAATTGGTTAAGATATAATAAACAAAAAGAATGCGAGACTTTAGCACTATCTCATATGCCAAGTAATTATGCTGAAAAAAAAAATACCAAATTAACAGATAGTAAGAAAAAATATTTCAGATGGGCAGTTTATCAAACAGGTAACTTGGTGCCAACTACCAATTGAAAAGGAGGAAGAGAGAGACTGACCAAGTAACAGTGAAAGAGAGTGGAGTGGGTTGCTAGCATAATAAAAATAGTGGAATAAAAAATTCCAGAAATAAAAAATAATTGAGTTGCCATTACAGAAATAAAAAATAATTGTGTTGTCTTGTGACTTTGGCTCGTTTACAGAAATGCAAAATAGTGGAATAATTTACAAGATATACACTATGATGATCTGAGGTCAATAACTTGAAATCGTAGCAATAATAATGCAAATTGAGTTGCACAACTTGTTTGGTATTTCTCCAATGTCTCGTTACTTTAATTTATTAAAGAAAAAAAATCTTATTATTTGCACTAACTTTATGAATATAAGTTTTTTTTTTTTACTAATTTTATGCGGGTTGTTTATGATGTGCGTCAATACTTGGCATAAGCTATACCTTAAATATTTTTTTTTTCTGGTTCCGCTTGTATGAATCATTCATTGATAAAATGAGTAAGGTATGAAGTCATAACAAACTTGTTGTTGTAAACAATGCGCTTGGGAGAGGAACTTCTTGTTGTAAACAATGCGCATGGGAGAGGTGCTAGTGAAAATACTTTCTAAAATAAAATGAATCAAGAGTTGTAAGGACCATCTGTGTGGCAGTGTGGATAAAATTTTTTTACTTGATAGCAGCTACGTGACAAATTATCACACACAGATTTTTTATCTTCTTAGTTTATAACAAAATAAAATAAATGCAATAATTTATTATATTGATGTAGTTCGGTAATCAATCCAGATCCTGTGCCGCGCGGGATGGTCCAGCGCACAGGATCTGGACCGCTCGTCTAATCCAACGGTTCCGATTTTTACCTCTCCGCTCCCACTCTTATCGGATCCAATCCGAAACAACAGAACCATTTAGATCGGACCGGAGACGGATTTCATTTCTTTAGCGATGGCTGCAAATGATAACGGGTTTAAATCCGCTAACTTTTCCGGCCACCGCAACCTCGGAGGAAGAGGTCTACGGCATCGTGGTAGATAGGAGAACACAAACATGGCCTTAGTTTTGGTCGCGTCGGCCTTAGCTTTTTCCATGGCCTTAGCTTTTTCTAAAGCATCGAAACCATGGCCTTACCCACTGGTGGTGTCACTTATTATTATCTTCTGATTATTTCCATAGTTATTCTTGCTCTAAAAAAAGCTTGTATAATTTTGTACCAATGTAATGTTCTTGTTTAATCCATTCCAAATTCTCTTGTAGCCAAGGAAATACATGAGCTGTTGTTGGAATATGAAGATAATTCTTCTCCTGAGGCAAATATTGTCAAGGATTTTGATAAGGTACGTTTCCTTCACTAATTCAATCAGATTATTTCTTCCATTCTGAAAATATTAGCTACCAATTAGAGTCTTCAACAAAAACAGTACATTCTTGTCTTTGTCAGAATGTACAGAATGTAAAGACAAAATTTTTATTTCTGCTGCTGGTAATCTAAGCCTCAATTTTACTACGATTTCCTGAGTTGAACTTGTATTGAGAAATGAAATGATTTTCCAAGATAAAAAAAATCTCAGCTATTCTATATATTGGAATTCAGATTCACAGAGTATGTACTTGGTCAGATTTATGGACAGGAAAGTTGAAGAAGCAAGAGCAAGAAATAACTCCACTAGAGAAGGTGATGTTGCAGCTGGAAGGAGGGTGATTTGCATTGAATGCTGAATAAAGATTGCTGGGTGAACCGTTAGCTGGTACGGTTGCTCAGAGACCGATATGGATGGTATATATGGGACTTTCGGGGAATTCAATTTTATCATAAAAGTGTTATTTGGCATCGTGGCAATTAGGAGAGGATGTTAAAGGGTCCAGTTTGTTTTGCATTTGCCCAATTTATCGGAATTGATTTGGCATCAATAGGGAGGCTGGGACTTGGGAGGTTGAATTGGAAATGGTTTTTATTTGACTTCTCTTAATATGTGAATCCTGATTCTGATGTATACAATCAATTTTGAGAAATTGTATCGACCATACGCAAGGAGTTCAATTTCAGATTAGATGATACTAAATTACTAATTTCCCTTTAATATACTTCAATTTGGCATTTGACCACTGGATGTTGCAAACTGCACCAGAACGGTACAAGAGAGGAAGTTTGCGCACTAAGAACTGATACCACTCTTTTTTAGGACATCTCATGAGTTTTTAAACTTCTCTCTTGCAGCCCATGTGACCAAACTAAAACTTGTATTGAAAACAATAGCACATAAGAAATTACATGCTCCTGACATTGCTAAAAAAATACCCAAGGCCTTCCCTTGAGTATTTTTGGATGAAATTTTGCAGGTAACCTCACAAAAAATATGGGTATTTTGGGGTAATTCTCGGGAATTTTTGGAGTATGTTTGGTATTTTTGGTAGATTTTTAAAGTTCCTTGTAAGTTGGTATTTTTCTCCAATCATGAAAATTTGGGGTCAAACACTAATAACATTCACAAAATGAAGTTTTTTCTTTAAAAGCTATACTAATAACATTCACAAAATGAAACTTTTACTTTAAAGGCTATACTAATAATATTCACAAAATAAACCTTTTTCTTTAAAAGCTAGCTATACTAATAACATTCACAAAATGAAGTTTTTCTTTAAAAACTATACAAAAATGAAGTAATTCTATTCATCTAGTCAATAGAGGCATCTCTTGACTTGTAGAGGCAATTTCAGAATGAGGCAAAGGCAAAGGCAAAGGAAATGTGGAGTCCTATTAGAAAAAAAATAATGTTAACAATATTATTCAAATTGAAGTAGTCACCAAAATTATTCAAAAGTACTAACCATTAACAATCGTGAAGAAATGCACTAATTTATTATACTGATGTAGAGAAAGTAATATATCTGACCGACAAAGCTAACATATTTTGTTTTTTTATTATTTTTAGTTATGTAAATGCTTTTATTAAAATAAATATTTCGTAGTTGCATGATAGGACGTAAAAAAATCGAGGCATATGAGCCCTCTCAAAGCTGTCAATATGTACGGTATATTTGAATAAAATACGTATATCTAACAGTATTTTAAATGGTGCTTTTGTACAAGTTTGTTCTTCAGTTGACCTAGATATTGTATTATAGCTGTGAATGATGAAATTGAGTTTAGCATAGGAACAATGGACAAATTACTAAACTAAACAGAACGAAAAAAACTTGTACTAAACGATATTTTCAACAATAAAAGCACTTATCATAATTTAAATACAAAAATTTAGTAGATTTGAGATACTATCTATAGGAAAGTTCTTAATTTTTATGCTTTGTAATTGCTTTCCTAAAGTTGGAAAAGAAAATTCAAATAGAAGAACCAATCCTATGTGTATCTTCATGTTATGGGATAATAAAGAAAGTGTATCATGCATTCACGATGATCTTATTAATAACTGTTGGATTTATCCCATATAGAACTCGACAACTCGTAATAGTCCAAACGATAGGCTTACGCGATCATTTTAAGGAATGTTTTCAGCTGAAAGCAGGCATATAAACCAAAACAGATTTAACTCTTCAACATAAACCTTCTTTCTTTGATAGGCCCATCTGTGATCACTGAGAAACTAATTTTGAATCCAGCCCATATGTTTTAATATTGGGCCATAAGGTTGCTAAAGGAAAAAGCTTCTCTCCTGTGTACTAAAAAATGCGGAATGAGATCCTCTGATCGTTTTTAGATCCGGATCGTCTGATTTAATCTCAACGGTTAAGGATGCCCCGTGCATGATACTATGATTGATAGGCTCGAAAAAAGTTAACCGTTGAGATTAAATCAGACGGTCCGGATCTAAAAACGACCAGTGATCGTTTATAAAAAACTACCAGAGATCCGACTCCACCTAAAAATGCTGATTTCACATACGCTTCGCTTTTCAAAACTTACAGCTCCAATAATAATTACTAAAGTACCCCTGGGACTATTCTTCGCTAAACCCTCACCAACAAGACGACCCTACATGTCATACTGATGCGGCCTCTCCGTCCGATTAGGCAACGGTCTGAGAACAACCATCTCAGTCTCGTACGGACAGTGGCTCTGGCTCTGGTGGTGATCTTCTGATTATGTGCTCACGGGCCTTTTTCCAGCATCTTGAAATCGAAAAGCAGCCTGTAAGATATAAAAATATCAAGAGAGGCAGTTTACAATAAATGATCTATATATGAGGAGAAATATACCCCGACGACATGAATCTTGGTACGATCCTTCCTCCTTAGTTCTTCCTTTTTTAAGTCCAGAGTGTATCTAAACCGATGAGATGCATTCAACACTATTGCCTCCTTATTCAACATTTTGTTGCTCTCATTTCATTTTATATAGTGTTTGATTATTTTCCCAAAAAAAAAAACCTTAACTGCATTATAATACTGATGAATTACTGATACACCGAACAGAGATATTTGCCGTCCTATATTTATCTGCCTAGTGTTGTAACTCGCTGGGAAATCATATTTAGTGGCTACTGGAAAATGTGTTTTAACAACCAAGAAGGTGAGATAAATGACTTACCCATTTGAAGCACGGCTCGAGAAGAGACGCCGGAAAGGGAAGGAAAAGAGGACGAGAAATTTGTTAACCATCAAATTCAGAGGTGACAAATTTGAACAATTAGTATATCGGATTTTCCTCCTTTCACTTTGTTCCTAATGATTCACCCTAAACTTTTTTAGTTCTGGAGCAAATTAATCCAATCAAGCAGGTGTGGTATTATTAGTGAACAAGATCCTCTGGTCGGCCGGCCAGAGAATTTTCTGGACGTCTTTTGATCTAAGCCGTTCGATTTAATCTCAACGGTTATGGATGCCCCGTGCATAATACCAGATTGATAGACCCGAAAAAAATTAATCGTTTAGATTAAATCGGACGGCTCAGATCAGAAAACGTACATTGGTCGTTTTTTTAAAACCGACCAGAGGATCCGGACTTGGTATAATTAGTACTGATTTCGACCCATTTAAACCCGCTACACCTTAAACAATTATTAAATTCGTTCCATCGACTCAAATAGATCTCTCATATCAATTCTATAAACATTTATTATTTATTTATATTTATAGAACGTTTCAGATTCTTCTCTCAATCCGGCAGCAATGCAGAAGGTAATCCGCATCCGGCTTTTTTCATCTTTTTTATTTATTTATTTATTTATTTATATTTATGTTTTTTCCAATTTCATTTTGCTTTTTCAGATTAAAACCGCTGGTTTCTGAAAATCTTAATTCGCAACCAGAATATTGCAATTTCATCTTACCTGATTCGTAAATCTTGGAATCGTAACAAGAATATTGCAATTTGATTTTCACCTATAATTTTTTGAACCATCGGATTTGATTCTGTATTCTGTAAAGCACTTTGAGTTTTTACTGTCCGTACATAAAAGTTCAAATCTTTATCGTCTTTTTTGTGTAAGTAAATTTTTAATTACAGACTTCAGTGGATGAACTCATCAAGTTTGCCCTATTTTTGTGCTTCTTCGTATTGATACTACTGCGTGGACTTCAGATTGATCAAAGGATAGAAAATCTTGAGCAGGTAAGTTAAGTAGATGCTGAGTTCGTAACTCATTGATTGCTAGCCTGACTAAAGAAAATATTTTGGACTAAATTCTTGATTTATCACACAAGTCCAGATCCAAATGTTACAAGAACGAGCCAAGGTGTTGGAACGAGCAATTGGGTTGGTAGATGCTGAAATTAGGAGGCTAGATGCTGAATATAGTAGCCTACATCCTGAAAGCAACCAATATCCCTCAAAAGAACAACCAAGGTATTCTATTCTATGTGATTGTTTTGTCAGTTTTTTTACTTTAACATTACAAAAATCGTACTAATGACAGATAGATAGACCCAGCTTCTACCAGTGTTGTTGCCAAACCATATCAGTCCAGATTTCAATCTAATTGCAAATATAAAACATGATACCAGAGGACTGATAAGTGGTAAACCCAGCTCCTATCATTGTGGTTGCAACTTGCAACAACACCATTTTTGTTTAACTGATATCCGACTTGGTAATCCTAATTGCATGACTAGATTTGAAGCAAAATAAATCATAACAAAAGGAGGATTATGTGGAATAGTAGCATAGGAGAAAACTGAGAAATTACAAAAAGTAAACTCTTGACCCCAGCTTTCTCACAATTGGGTTCAATATCAGAAATCGTTGCCAGTAGAAACTGAATCGGCATTCCTAAAGGAATTGAAACAGAGGCTCGCAGAAGAGAATATGAGGACCAGCAGAAGATTTGGTGGACACAAATCTGGAACGAGCCAAAAAGTATGATCAGGAAACATATTTCAGGACTATGCACTTGAATTACTAGTAATGGTCTGTGTCACATCTATTGCTGTTTCCATAGTGCTTGTACTGATTTGATGCTATTTTGTCATAGATTCTGTTCAAAGATATGCTTAAACACTAGTATTTTAGTAGATATTCTAGCCTCGTTAGTCATCCACATTTCCCTCTGGTCAGTGTGAGCCGCAAAGGATTGATGTGTTACTGAGTTTTTAGTGTAGTGGTAGTGTTAATTATTGATATCGACAGATGTTGTCAAGCATTTAAAAAAATTTGGAAAGAGTGATGGAATGGAAGTGCCTTTTTTTTTTTTTTTGGTGCTATTCCATATTTAATACGACGTCAATTGTATTTTTGCTTGAATCGAGAGTTGTAACTTGTAAAGACCATCTGTGTGGATAAAATCTTTTAACTTGATAGCAGCTACGTGGATAAATTCTTACACACTGATTTTGTATCTTCTTAGTTTGTAACAAAATAAAATAAATGCAATAATTTATTATATTGATGTAGTTCTGTAATATGTATGACCCACAAAGCTAACATATTTTGTTTTTTTTTTATTATTTTGAGTTATATAAATTCTTTTATTAAAATATTTCGAAGATATTCGCATGATAGGACGTAAAAAAATCGAGGCATATGAGCCCTCTCAAAGCTGTCAATACGTACGGTATATATTTGAATAGAATACTTATATCTAACAGTATTTTAAATGGTGCTTTTGTAGGAGTTTGTTCTTAAGTTGACCTGGATTTTGTATTATAGCGGTGAGTGATGAAATTGAGTTTAGCATAGGAATAATGGACAAAATGTTAAACTAAACAGAACGAAAGAAACTTGTAGTAAACGATATTTTCAACAATAAAAGCCATTATCATAATTTAAACACAATTTTTTTTTTAGTAGATTTGAGATAGTATCTATAGAAAAGTTCTTAATTTTTATGCTATGTAATTGCTTTCCTAAAGTTGGAAAAGAAAATTGAAACAGAAGAAACAATCCTATGTGTATCTTCATGTTATGGGATAATAAAGGATGTGTATCATGAATTCATGATGATCTTATTAACAAATGTTATTCTCTCCGAAACTATTACCATAACTAAATTCATGATTCATCCCATATAGAACTTTACTAGTTCAAACGATAGGCTTACAAATACAATATCATTTTAAGGAATGTTTGCAGCTGAAAGAAGGCCCATAAACCAAAACAGATTAACTCAATATACCGAAAAAATTAAAAGTAACGTTACTGTTCACACGAATTTCGAGAATAACAGTTAAAAATTTCTAATTTTAAAAATAACGTTGTTGGATCGGCGTTTGAATCGCCGAAATCACAGAACCCTTGGATCGGCATTCCAATCGCCGATCCAAGGCGTTTCAATCGTCGATCCAAGGGTCTGACCATTTCAGACCGCTGAATTTGCTTTTTTAGTGCGCAATTCGGTCTGAATTTGCTTTTTTAGTGCGCAATTCGGTCTGAATTTGCTTTTTTAGTGCGCAATTTGATTTTTAAACACTCAAAGTTGGTTTGCAATAATTTTTTTTGTCGTTTTCCCGTTTAAAATTGTCTATATAAGCTCAATTGTCATCATTTATTATTCACAAACTAAGTTTTTCTCGTTAGTCTGAAATTGATAAACTTTCTCCTCGTTATTTCATATTCGCAATATCACTTCTTCGTAGGTAATAATTTTAAATTAATTATTAAATTTATTTTATTTTATTTGATTTGCTAATAGAGTTTTAATTTTGAAATTTGAAGCAAATGGGTCCTAAACCAAGCTGCGTCTCTTCTGCTGTTATTTTGATCGGAGATCAGCGGACTAGCGAACAACGATTATTTTCTGCATTGATGTTACAATATCATGGGGAAAAATTTGTAGTTAAGAAATTAGAAGGAAATCAATATCATGTTAGGGGCCCCAAGTTTTTTACAGATTTGGTTGAGAGGAATGGAGGTTTTGATCTTGGAGGGTCGTGGTTGACTCACCTGCCAGCAATTCCACCTGGTTTTGAAAATCATCCCGCAGCTTCAAATGTTGTCCATCTCCGCTAAATGGAATAGTATTATGTTTCTGTCATCGGTATCTTATTATGGTCATTATTATTGAAATAAGTTTGTGTGACAGTCGTCACTTGTAATGTTTGCCTTATATTACTGAAATATGTTGTTTTGTCTATTTATTTTTATTAAATTTTTTTATGATATGTATTGAAAATTAATATGCAAAAAAATTCAGAATTAAAAAATGCACATCATTAGAAGAAGAGCTAAATTTTATAACCATAATATAAAGTAACACACCAAAATAAAAAAAAGAAAAAACTACTTAAAAAACAAACCATTCAGTTGCTACTTAAAAACAAACTACCTAAGAAAACAAAATATTTAGATATTTTGGGTGTCCGCATATTGTAGAATTTCATCCCACCATGGGTCTTCTTCTTCGTCTTCCTTTTGTTGTTGGTTGCTCACACCAGAATTGTCAGCGAATTGAGCGGCTTCGTTCCAGAAAGCTGCATCGGCTTCTTGTTGTTCTATCTCTGTCATTCTAGCTGCTGCAATACTATTTTGTTCATCTCTCTCCTTGTGCCATCTCAAGCGCTTCCTGATTTTTTTTTCAATTTCTTCTTCTTTCAATTTTTGCCTCTCTTCGGCAGCCTTTTGTGCAATTTTTCTCTTTTTTTCTGCCTCATCTCTGTCTTTCCATTTCTTTTCTTGTTGATCCCACCAATCTAGTTTTTCGTGGTCATCGTAGTGATCACGCAAGATGGTCTCTTTGTAATTGAAAACCTAACCACACTTTGTACAGGTCACTGTGTGGTCTCCACGAAAGTTGTAAATTCTTTCATAAACGGTGCAGTGTGTTTTTGGTGCTGAATATGGTTTTTCTGTTGGTGTTTGTTGGGAAATTGGTTGCGGTTTTTTGTAGTAATCTTCATACCAGTCACAATTCTTATGTTTGGATTTGCTCAGCATTTTTTGGAGGTGCTCCTTGCGATCTCTTTCTTCCCCACCATTAATGTGCCACTGGTAGTGTATTTTTAAATCGAACTCTATCCCGTCATCTTCGTAGATATTGTATTTGAAAGTGCGAAAACATGTGCGACATGTTGCATGATAATCTTATTTTTCTATTTCATTTGTATTGACAGGGGAATGTTGGTAATTTGGCCAGTATTCATCTCGGGTAGCTGTTCGCCAATTTGGGACATCACTATTGGAGTGAGAGCTATTTCCTTTGTCCATGACAGTGAATTTTTCAGGAAGAAAAATTGAGTGTGTGTTGCATAATCCGGTTGATGAAAGGTGGTTTTATAGACAATTTTAGACTTAGAATCACACAATGAAAAATTAATTTCACGTGATTCTTTTTCAGACCACGCCTGTCCTTTTGCAGATGGCAGATGGGGATCAATATACTTTTTCAGACTTTATCAGATCACGCCTCTCCTTTTGCATATGGAAGATGGGGATCAGTATACTTTTTCAGACTTTATCAGACCACGCCTGTCCTTTTGCAGGGGGCAGATGGGGATCAGTATACTTTTTCAGACTTTATCAGACCACGCCTGTCCTTTTGCAGATGGCAGATGGGGATCAGTATACTTTTTCAGACTTTATCAGACCACGTCTGTCCTTTTGCAGCTAATTATTAGGTTAAACAATAAATACTGCATTAACAATTAATAATAATATTATTAAGCAATCACAAAAATACATAATAAATAATAATATTTAATAATTAAATTATTATTAATATAATAACTAATAACACTTACCAATTTAATAGTAATAATCATGCAATAATCACAAAAATACATAATAAATCATAATATTTAATAATAAAATTATTACTAATATAATAACTAACAACAATTAACAAATTTATAATAATATTTAATAATAAAATTATTACTAATATAATAACTAACAACAATTACCAAATTTATAATAATATTTAATAACAAAATTATTACTAATATAATAACTAACAACAATTAACAAATTTATAATAATATTTAATAATAAAATTATTACTAATATAATAACTAACAACAATTACCAAATTTATAATAATATTTAATAATTAAATTATTACTAATATAATAACTAACAACAATTAACAAATTTATAATAATATTTAATAATAAAATTATTACTAATATAATAACTAATAACAATTACCAAATTAATATTAATAACAATGCAATAATAATAGCAATTAATAAGAATATTAATAAGTAAATATAATAATACAAAATAATAATAAAAGATAAAACAGTAAAAGTACTAAAAAAGTAACTTTTAGCGGGAAAGCTATTGGATCGGCGTTTTAAAACCTTCTTACTTCCGTTCTTTTTCCCTGAAGCACTTCTCAACTATCGCCGTGTCTGTATCCTTCGGCAACGCCAAATTCTGGAATAACTGTATGGCGTCGTAATCGGTCCGTCCAGTAACGGTTCTGCCAGCCGTAGGTAAACCGTATAAGAAGGCCACATCCTGCAAATAGTTCAAATTTTATACATATATAGTTACAAAAAAAATATTACAAATAGTTATTGATCCTTACCTCTAGAGTGACCGTCATCTCGCCAACGTGAGGAAAAAAGAAAGTGTAGGTCTCTGGCCTCCAGAACATGGCTAGACCCTGCAAAAGCGAATGATCGAGCTGCATATGACCTAACTGAACGAAATGTATCAGTCCAAGTCTCATCAAACGCTCATCCACCTCAGCAGTTCGTGACATCTTAGCCCTATGTAGTACTGCCCTCCAATGCTGTATATATATATTTTTTAATTATTTTAAAAAATACTATTAAAATAAAAATATATAAGTAAAAAAAAGTAAAAGAACAATAATAACTTACACCAGTGCCACGAACTTTCGACTCATCCAAATGCAAGAGACGATCTGCATTAACATGACCGGGGGGAACAACAGGATCCGCTGATGTAGAAGCCTCGGCATCAACAGAAGCGGTAGATGTAGAAGCACCAGGATCTCCACGAAGCCTCGTAGATCTACGAGGTGGTGCATCTGGTACTCTTATTCTCGGTGGCATTTTTACTACACTATAATAAAAATTATCAATGTAAATAATCTAATAAAATTTCGGCAGCATCTCCCCTATACCTGGAGTGTTTCAAAAAAAAAAAACACCCAAATCCCTCCTAATTACAAACCCAAATCTCATACAACAAAATTTCCAATCTCATACAACAACATTTCCAATCTCATACAACAACATTTTCAATTTTCTATTTTTTTACATATTTTAAAATTTTTTTAGAATAATTATTCTAATTTTTCATTTATTTAACTCAATAAAATAAATTAATTAAATGTATAAATATTAAAAAAAAACTCACCTCGACTAGAAGCGCTGCTTGTCTCTTTTTGGAAAATTTTCCTACATTTAAAAAATTAATCTATCAATTTTTATTATTTTATTTACTTTTTCTAATTTGTAATTAACTTATCCACAATTATAAAATGTACAAAATAATTCAAAAAAAGTTTGTAATTACATATTATAATTATTCTGATTTTTTATTAATTTTTTAATTATTTTTTCAATATTTATTCAATTTTTTTCTATTAATTACCTAATTAAACTAATTAAATTAAATAAATAAACTAATTAAATTCAATAAAAAATTTTCAAATTACATATTAAAATTATTTATAATTATTCTGATTTTTTATTAATTTTTTAATTATTTTTTCAATATTTATTATATTTTTTTCTATTAATTACCTAATTAAACTAATTAAATTAAATAAATAAACTAATTAAATTCAATAAAAAATTTTCAAATTACATATTATAATTATTTATATTTATTCTGATTTTTTATTAATTTTTTAATTATTTTTTCAATATTTATTCTATTTTTTTCTATTAATTACCTAATTAAACTAATTAAATTAAATAAATAAACTAATTAAATTCAATAAAAAATTTTAAAATTACATATTATAATTATTTATATTTATTCTGATTTTTTATTAATTTTTTAATTATTTTTTCAATATTTATTCTATTTTTTTCTATTAATTACCTAATTAAACTAATTAAATTAAATAAATAAACTAATTAAATTCAATAAAAAAATTTCAAATTACATATTATAATTATTTATATTTATTCTGATTTTTTATTAATTTTTTAATTTTTTTCAATATTTATTCTATTTTTTTCTATTAATTACCTAATTAAACTAATTAAATTAAATAAATAAACTAATTAAATTCAATAAAAAATTTTCAAATTACATATTATAATTATTTATATTTATTCTGATTTTTTACTAATTTTTTTATTATTTTTTCAACATTTATTCTATTTTTTTAATTACTTATCTAATTAAACTACTTAAATTAAATAAATAAACTAATTAAATTCAATAAAAAAATTCCCAAAGTACATATTATAATTATTTATTTTTATTCTGATTTTTTACTTATTTTTTCATTATTTTTTAATATTTAATTTATTTTTTTAATTAATTACCTAATTAAATTAATTAAATTAAATAAATAAAATAAATATAAAAAAAAAACTAACCTCAGAAGAGGCTCTGTCCGCGCGCGAGAGAGAATGAGAGAAGGGGTGGGGATGGAGGGGTCGCTGTCTCGCTTATATAGGAGTCCAGACCCTTGGATCGGCGATTGAAACGCCGATCCAAGGGTTCTGTGATTTCGGCGATTCAAACGCCGATCCAACAACGTTATTTTTAAAATTCGGAATTTTTAACTGTTATTATCGAAATTCGTGTGAACAGTAACGTTACTTTTAATTTTTTCGGCTCAATATAACTCTTCAATATAAACCTTCTTTCTTTGACAGGCCCATCTGTGGTCACTGAGAAACTAATTTTGATTCCAGCCCATATGTTTTAATATTGGGCCATAAGGTTGCTAAAGGAAAAAGCTTCTCTCTCCTGTGTACTAAAAATGCTGCTTTCACCGACGGTTCGCTTTTCAAAACTTACAGCTCCAATAATAATTACTAAAGTACCCCTGGGACTATTCTTCGCTAAACCCTCACTGACAAAACGACCCCACATGTCATACTCTGCCGATGCATCCCCGCCCGATCAGGAAACGGTCGGAGAACCACCATCTCAGTCTCGTACGGACGGTGGATCTTCTGATGATGTGCTCGTGCAGTACGTGGTGCTGCGCCGCGACCTGATCGACACGTGGCCTCTTGGAAGCGTGGTCACCCAAGGATGCCACGCGTCTGTCGCTGCTGTGTGGACCCACAGGGACCACCCTGATACGCTTGGCTATTGCTCTGATTCGAATTTGGATCACATGCACAAGGTCTGTTTGATGAAATGCCTGGCTGAATTGTGTATATTTCAATAAGACATTATGTTGCACTTTACTATTGCTATGCTTCTCTGACTTATTTTATCAATACCAAAATTACATTGGTACTTTGCTCGGCTGTACTTCTCAAAAGTTCAACACAGCATTCAAGTTATACAGATTAGCTTTAAATTCTAGTTCATCTAAAACTAATAGATTCATTTTTTCTTTAAGAGGCAGAAGCCAACTGTAAAGCAGCTGAGCTCTGTACTCATATGATTTAACAAAACAAGAAATATTTCTGTAATTTATATCAATGCCCCGATACCTTGGAGGCGAATATTTAATTACATAATGGTGTTTTAAGAACAGGGATATTGAAAAAGAGTAGTGAGAAAAAAACTGGAATAGCCATAATAATTCAGAATTTGAAAAGCATTGAGTCATCCCATTGAATTTATGCCAGATGAAAAGCTATGATAGGAATGATGCAATTTTTTTTTTCCTTAAAAGAGTATTAGCGCTATGTGTAATACAATCTCTAGTATTTGCCATTTTTCTATGTATATACAACACAGGTTACTTTGGAAGTCAAAGGAGAGACGCAGCTGAAAAACCTCGCTGAGAAGTTGGAGGCAGCTAGCATACAACATAAATTGTGGATTGAACAACCGGAGAACATACCGACTTGCCTTGCGACGAGGCCGTATCCAAAGTCTCAGGTTGCCTCTTTCTTTAAGAAGCTCAAGCTTTGCAAATGATTGTATATTTTTTTTCTTTGATGGCATATTGATTTTTGTACTCAAACAATTCAAATGTTGATTTTATGTTGAGGTGTATTGCTCATTCAATTGAGAATTGCTCGGAATTATTAATGGATTGATGTCTTTTTGTTATATGTACATTATGTTTCACAACTTTAAAAAAAATAAAATAAAATCTTTCTATTCGATCTTTTTTTATTTTATTTCTGATATAATTGGAATATAGCATATGATACAGTTGTCTAGTACACTGGGCAACATTAAATTGAACCTGTCCGATGTTAAAAAACTTGTTTATTTTGTTATAAACTATTTTTAAGACTAATTGCGAACTGAAGTAAGAATTATATCAAAAGGAATAGAACATTACCATGTAAAACGGTTGGCTAGCCCACTGGCTGACATTAAATGGAACTTGGCCATTGTCAAAGCTTGATAATTTTTTTATACCATTTTCAAGCTCATTGTTCAACTGAAGGAATATATCAAGCGCCTACGGGCTTTCTTTCAAAAAAAAAAAAAAAAGGAATATATCAAGCTAGATGATTTCTATCAATCTTTCTGCAAACAGTACAAAAGAAAGAAACGTATGTAGCAGTACAAATGTTATCCATGTTATCTTAGGAACCTAACAAGGCACTTTGCTTATACACAAACACAGGCAAAACTTTACAATACAATCTTCCTTGTAAAGTAGTGATGTTATATTTACAACAATCTCACAAAATAGATTGCTTCACTTTTCTCTGCACATGCAGTAGTTTTTAAAGTGAAGCACTTTTTCTAGGAGACTCCCTCTTGGGAGAGAAGAAGAGTCGATGTGGTGATAACATGCCCAATCCAAAGTGTCTTGGTGAAGTGAGCCCATCAATAGAACGGTAGTGAGACTTCTGTAGTCCATCATAGCTATGCCTAATCCTAGCATTGTTCGG
Source organism: Rhynchospora breviuscula (assembly GCA_027562975.1). NCBI lineage: Eukaryota > Viridiplantae > Streptophyta > Magnoliopsida > Poales > Cyperaceae > Rhynchospora > Rhynchospora breviuscula. The sequence goes on from CM050399.1 coordinate 33,233,001, forward strand.
TGCCATTCTGGAGTTAAAAGTAGTGCATTTCACTAGCCGGCCGAACCATGAGCTGCCTTTCGTTTTACTCTCATTTCCTGTCTCATTAATTCTCGCAGCCAAATACTCCCTGATATTAAAAAAATAGCAAAATAAATCATCATTGGCTTGATTTCACTACTCATGTTTGATTCAAGAAATGGTTACTCAGCCAAAATTAGTATTTCGGAACTCCCAGAATCATGGCTTGATCAGCATAAGAAAACATACCTAATGACTGGAATGCTCTGCTCCATGACATCTCTTGGGGGACTTATGAGTGGGTTCCCTTCAGCATTTAGCCTCTCTAGCTTTGTCAAGCAACCGATTGATGGAGGTAGCTCTTTAATATAGTTATAACTAATATCCATCTCTTTCAATGACCCTAAAAGGCCAATTGCAAACGGCAGTGTCCTCAAGTATCTAAAATTCTGGCTAACATTCAGGGTTTCAAGGGCTGTTAGGTTTTCTAAACCATCAGGGAGAGATGTGAGGCAGTTGAGACGGGCATCTAGGGATCGAAGGGCTGTCAAGTGGGAAGTGGAAAAGGGGAGTTCGGAGAGCTTGTTTGAGTTGACCGACAGCCGTCTAATGTTGATTAGCTCAAACCCAATTGTATCAGGCAGCCTTGTCAGCTTGTTGAAGTTTGCATATAGTTCCTCCAGTGCTCTGTTGAAGTTGGTGATAAGGGAGAGAGTATGATTAGAGGGAACTTTCAGTAGCTTTTAGTAAGCACAAGTATTGGACTCTAATGAACCTTGACTAATAAAATCCATATTATAAGGTTGCTTCTTTGGAAACTATTGGGTTGACATTGCTGAATTAAACTATTTAAACCACAAAACAATTCTGCAATAGATAAGCAGTGTATTTACAGACATAATCTATAAATGCTATCATGTTTCAATCTTGCTTACATATTAAGTAGATGTTTATTATGAGTTTGACAAAGGTGTAAGATGCATATTTACCGGCAATTTTCGAAAGTTTTTGGAAAGGACTCCAGGAGGTTGCCAGAAACGTCAAGCACCTTCAGTTTTGAGAGGCAACCGATTGAATTGGGAAGCGATTTTAGCTGGTTTGAGTGCACGTCCAACACAACCATGTTCAGTAGTCTTGCTGTAAGTGATTCTGGTATGCTCTACACTCAAATGCAAGAAGTGAAACATGAGTACTAAGGTTATTAAAAAAAAAAAAGAAACATGAGTACTAAGACGAGACACTCTCAAGCTTAAATTAGCAACAAAAATATGGATTAATATTAGACCCAAGACAAGCCCAAGTTAGGCCCATATTACTTCGTCCAATATGCGGAAAATTAACGCACAATATTAGGCTTAATATTCATCAACTAATCAAAGGATAAAATATCTGTTTAACGGCTGCACCACCAGTGGATTGTATAATTATTTCCAATAATCTGAATTTATATTTAAAACTATGATATAGCTTGTATGGAACCTTGGTTATCAGGTAACAAATTAGCTGATGAACAAACTGTCAAACTGAGACAAGGGTGTTTGTCTAGACATATCTTGCGAACTTACAATTCTAATTTACCATTTCTAGTGGAAACAGATGGACCTTGAATTATGACACTTTTAATAGTGACTTCTATTCTTTTTCAACATAAATAAAACGAAGACAACACATTAGTACGAACAAGAAAATCATTTAAGAAATGATAGTGACATGCTCTTTACAATAGCACTTATCACATCAAAGTCGTTGATCCAGTTCACAAAAAATAAAAAAAAATAAGCTGTTGTCTCATTGTCCCTCTTTGATACTATCAGACAAATTACATCATCCTTTTCCAAGAAATTTTGGCTTTTAGGGAACTTGCAAGATTTTCTAATTTCTTGTTTGGAAGAAAGCAAACCAGATAAAACAAAAGGGTTCCTTCAATTAGTTATTATCTCTAACCTTTTTCCGTTTTATAGTCCACTTTTTTACACTTGAGGTGACGCCTTTAATTGTTTTTGTTTGTGTTCCAGTTGCATTTTTTTAAATATTACCCTCGATAAAATTGGAATCTCTTCAGTTTCAAAGAAATATATTAAGCCTTGGACTACGTAACTAATACTTCCGGGTTGCAGTACACTTTTTAAGTTACTGTACACGTTTAAGTTCGTTCAAACATAACCTTCATAATTTTACTTCAAAGTTACGTGTATTACCAACAATCGCCTTTTAGTTTTCTTTCACACATTAATTTGTAATGGTTTGAACAGCAGAAAAAATTCAAACAAAAGGTTACGTTAAATTAAGTTCCGACCATGACGGCGAGCCATGCCATGAAAAGACATTTATGCAAAAGAAATATTCGCCCCCACACATTTTTTTGCATATAAATCTCGTGATGTGATATCAAAAGAGCATTTAATGATGTAAATTTGGGGAGTTATGCTTGTACCTATGCTCTTCAAGCATATACCTCCTAGACTTCCGATATTTTATTTCACATGCAATGTATCTAACATCCACTCTTGAAATCTCATGTTAGACTAAATATTTTTGAAAGGATATCTATCAAAAATACCTAAGAGCACAAGATCAAACTTGTTTGTATGTCAATGTGTGTTCTCATTTGTAATCGTGAAAACCTTCTTGAAGCAAACCACACCCAGAAAATAAGAATAAAAGACGAAAATTTAAAAGTAAGCAATACAATTTCAAAGAAATTACCTCGAGATTATTATTGGAGAGATCCAATTTGGTCACTAAACCAAGATTAATTGAAGGATTCGGGACGGAATCCAGAGACATGCCACTCATGTCCAACTTCTCTCCATGTTTTTCGTCTACTTCTGTCGTTCTTCCAAACCTCGTTCTCTTTCCTTCAATCCTCATCTCTACACAAGAAGAAAAAGTGAACAACGAAAACAACACCAAAAACTAATAAATTGATAAAAGCAACGAAAGCACTATTTTTTGAAATAATTAAATACATATGAAAATTCTTATGAAATCGATACAAACAAACTAGACAAATTTTAAAAATGTTTTGACTATCCATGAATCATGAACGCATGTGTGCATGAGTGGTTGCACTTATAGATGTACCCTATAATATATGTACACATGTTCTCAAAATTCAAAAATAAAACTAGCTTAATATTTTGGTAACGGTGAGTAAAAAAAGGTGAGATATTTATTACATAAAGAAAAACGAAAAACAATTCGAAAATGAGAATTGTTTTAAGGAAAAACTAAAACAAAGAAGGAAAAGAAAATACTAATACTCGGTGCAAATCTTACCTTCGGTAGGAAAAAAGAGAGCTTTAGGGAAAAAAATCCAAACCTAATGACTAATGAGGTTGGTAATTTGTGAAATAGCTGGAGCAAATAGAGAGGTACTAAACGTTAGGTAGGCAAAGAAAGAAAGGGGAAGAGGCGAAAAGGCTCTCTTTAATGAGACTATGAGAGAGAGAAAGAGAGCACCTCGAAATAAATAAAGAACAAATAGAGAATAGTTGACATTTCAATGAAGGGTGCAACGATTTCAGATCTCAGGCTTTGTAAGCAGTGATAGTATGAAAGGGTACTCGGTACGTCCGTACGTACTTAGATTGGTACAACTCCTACAGCGTGGCGGAGACTTCTTCTAGTCTGGTTTTAATTTTTAATCCTTCATTTGTCACATACTCACATGGACGGCCGTGATTTAGTTGTAGTTCTTTTTTTTTTTTTTCAGTTTATAATTGACCACTGGGGGCGGCTATAAAATCCTACACGGATTTTCTTCGCTCTTTTTTTTTTTCCTTATTTAGACTTGTATTTGTAAATTACTTCAAATGCACTAGTTATAATTTTTTTTTTAAATTACATTCAATAAAGGTATAGGATGCTTTAGCAATTAGCACCGGTTAACTAAAGGGACTTCTAGGTAAAAAGGTTTATTCTGCATGTAAAGTCTTACATAAGAAACTAACTGTTACATTGATTTAGTTGAAAGAAACAGCTGGAAGTGCAATATCAAAAACATAATAGCTGTCACTGAGTTACACACAATTAATAAATGAATAGGTGAATTAAGGTAAAAAAGAAAAGCAAATGATAGAAAAATAATTATATAGTTGAGCAGTGGTAATTCCTCGCTACAAAGGCTGACAAATTCCTATTAGGGTGTTCCCTGTTAAAAATTGTTCAAAAACAATGATTAGTTTCATGAGCTGTATTACCCCTTGACAGGCACCGTTAAGTATGTCTAAAAAAAGTTTCATGAGCTGTATATTATTATAAACTTGAGGACGGCAGCACAAAGTAAATTTTTTAGTGATTAGTTTTTTACCAATATAACTTATTTGTGTCGCCAAAAACAAGCCAACCTTGAATTTATTAATTAGTTACGACAAAAAAAAAATTTCTTTTTTATTGACTATTTATTTAATTAGTTGAAGTTGCTTCGTTGTTATTGCTTTCTTTGTTATCATTGTTATTATATATGTATATATATACCTTATAATTTAACCTCCTAGATAGCAACACGCAATCTACCTAAAATTTGGGATAATAAACATGTCTTAGTCGGTATTTCGTCAGACATGTGATAATGCCACATGTGCCGCTAATATAAAAATTAGAATATCTTTTAATTCAACGCTAGATGAATACTCATATATATGCGTTACCCTAAAATAGATATAAGCAGGCTTCAAATTAATAAATTACTCCACTGCAACAATCCAACAGCTGCTCCTCGAGAGAGATTTTTTTTTCTCAAACTTCTGTCCATGTCAAACAAACAATGATATTCTCATGTAATTTGAGAAGAGTGCTATTGAAATTCCAATTAAAATAAGTTTATACAGCGTCTCCAACAAAGAGAGAGCGCAATGCACACTCCTTTTCAAACAGTGCAATTTTCCTGTCAATTATATATGATGGATAATAATCTCCAGAAATTTTTGTCATCAGCCTGTATTAATTTTGATCAACTTAAACTATATATTGGTGGCCCATGAAATATTAAATATGAAAATAGTTTGTCATAAGATCTTAACACTAATATACTAATATTTTAATAGCTTAAGTTTAAGCTGACCGAGATATATGACTGATACTACTTTTCTTTTTTTCCTAACGTTCTGGTTTTTGTTGTGAAAAAACCTTGAAAGAACATTTAAATTTCCGGTTGATTTTAACTAAGACGGCCGGATTCTTCTAGTATGAAATATGGTATAACATTTATCTCTGTGTGTTCTTTTTCATCAAAATTAATATTATAGCTTTTTTCTGTCTTGATGTGAGTTGCATAGCACTTTTGATAACTTGATGTAATTAAAAAATGCACTCTCTAAGCTTTTACACACAAAATAGAATTCTTTCTTTCCTCAACTCGTATGTGTTGGAGTTATGTCCTAGAAGTCAACAGTTTAATGACTTAAATATTAGTTTATGTTATTGATGATATTTAATCAATTGTTCCTAAAGTTTATTACTGACAGATTATTCAGGTTGAGGATTTGAATTGTAGATCTCTGTGGATCATTCATTAGAATGACAGTAATAAATCTAAATCGTCCGTAATTTTGATAATTAACAAGGAACATTAATTATCATAAAAGATTAGTATGCAAGTTAAGTGATGATTAAATTCTACAAATCATAGGTAAGGTGTTACCAACTTAATTGCATATGTGTATGTTATTAGAACATAGTACATGACATGACCCAATGAAATAAATATATGGATTGTGTTATGCGTCATTGTTTATTTCATTTGAGTTTGATTCTAAATTTGAGATAGTTCAACTTTTCTACATGAGAATATGTTCAATAAATATCGTCTACCGTTAATTCCTGATAAGGGCTGCTATACGGACTTTATTTATGTTCTCTTGAATTGTGCGGGGAAAAGTTGTTCATCAAGAAAATCGTATGTCCCTCATTAATTCACTTAGTGAGTGATGATATCTGTTTGGGCCCCTTGATGGAGATGGATTGTTTGCCGGCAACTTGTACAATCATCTCTAGATCAAGAAACGTATAATCTGCAAGAATGACACATTCCTATCTTGGATTATACGATGGTATCATGTGACATAAGAATCAGACAAGGAAATACTATTATTTCTTATGTATGATTGAGATATTATAGCAGTATACTATTTATGCGAATTAGAAATCATAACGTGTTGCTAGATGCCGTTTATGATTATTGGAATTAAATAGCGATTTAATTCCATGGCCAACATAGCATAAATCCTCAAAGGGTCACACAAATAGGACTTTAATCACACGGTGTATTATTTATTTATTCGCAGTATTGTATTGCGAAAATATGATAAGTTGATTAATTAATTATATACCGTTGCAAACCGTTATAATTAATTAAGTCAAGAAGATCATATAAAAATAAATTAAAGCATTTGCTAATCCCAAAATAATTATTAATAAGTTAATAATTAATTTTGTTCAACACAATTTAATTATAGGAATTAAATAGAGCTTATGGACCTTTATTTAATTAGTAAATTAAAAGTCCAGTTTGAGTACAAGAGAAAGATCCATTAATTAATTGAATTAGTGAACATTTAACATATCACAAAATGGACTTTATAGCCCATATAGTGGCTGCCCTAATAGGGGTAAAAAGGTCTCTAAAGTTTGTGGAGTGGTTGGTCTATAAAAGGAGGTCATTTGGAGAGAGAAACCCTAGCCACTATAGTCTTTTCTCTCCCTCTTCCTCCTAGAACGAAAATTAGAGAGAAAATTTCAAAATTTTCATCTCTTTCTCTTGCTCTTAATCCACCTCAAATGCTCATGTGTTGAGTCTTCTCCCTTCTCCATTAATTAAACTAGTTAATTGAAAGAAGTAGAAGAGATAAAACTTTGGGAATTAGTTGCTCTCATCTTCCTTGCTAGTACAAGTTGAAAGAATAAGTGATTAAACTTCTAAGTGGACTCGAGGCGGCCGCCGGCGAGTTGGTGGTGAAGGAGAGCACGCCACCGACTCCCACGCATCGGATTCGAGCCTCCTAGTTGCAATTCTAGGAGAGGTAGCCTTCTTATTCTCTATCTCTTGTGTGTTGATGTTTGAACAAGATCCATCGAGATCTTTATTGTTTAGATGGTTAATTAATGGTTAATTAATAAGAAAATTTGAAAACAAAGACTTTCTAACAATATGTACATATAGGGACTAGCGCAAGACATGTCAATTCAAATCTAGACCAAAAGGTTGAGACCTATATCCCTTTCTTTGAAATTGGCTTATTGAATTTAAAGCTTCATGTTGAGACGCCAATTAGGCTTCTTTCCGATAATCAGAGATTAATTTTTAGTTTTTTTTTTTTTTTGGTGAGAAATTGCCCGTAGGCAGATTAATATTTAGTTTGTTAACTGATGTAATGTTAGATTTTTCTTTTTTCACATGTCTTACAAGTATGCATAAATTGCAGATTCTCATCTAAATCGTTTGATTTTGCTTGACGATTCTATTCACATGTACTCCCGTCTGAATATTTGATTTAATTTGACGATGCCTAGCTATTCACATCTGAATATTTTGATTTAGCTGAACAAGTGCCTTCACATCTAAATAATTTGATTTAACCGAACCATCCGAATTAAAATTCTATAGTTTAAATTAACTAAGTATATTCTTTACAAATTAACCCATTGATTCATACCATTCGGTTTATATTAGATGTCCAAATTCATGTCAAAAAAAAAAAAAAAAAAAGATGTCCAAATTTAATAGCAAACCGAGTTTATAATATATATTGGCCACGAAGGTACCAATTACAAGATATGCAAAAAAAAAAAAAGCAAGAAAGATATTGTTTATATAAAAGCAATAATTGTAATTAGCGTACAAGTGTCTTATGTTAGACTGAATTAAGTTATTTAGACACATTCGGCGCAAATATATTTATGGCTCCAACTCACAATTAATTCTGGACTAGTTTTTACTTAAAGATTTTGTCCAAATTCCAAAAACACATATATATGGCCCTTTGGTGCTCTCATTGATATTTATTCTAGGAAAAAGAAAACCACAACCTAGAAAAATCTTTGTTTTGCAATACTTTTTGTAATCGTCGTCCAATTGTCAAATTCAATAATGCACGTCACTTCAAAAAAGGTTCTATGCATCATCAACTCATGAAATTAATAAGCTTTTCTAGAAGAAAGAATTGGACATGTTGGAATTTTGGGCATGTTTATACTAGTAAAATGCACAAATGACAACCATTGTTTATTCAACCATTGTTTGAAGCATGTTTAACTATTCCAAGTCCACGGTTGCCTCATCTCGTTTGTATCGTTTACATAAAAAAAAAAATTTAGATATATGGATGGCCATAAGTTGACATTTTATTGTACGGGAGCCTAGTACTATTTTTTATATTTTTTTATTTTTGAATAAAGCCTAGTGCTGTTTGCTCGGATGATTGGATTGCTACATTTGACTTTTTTCGTACAACCAAGGACATGTTCAGATCTTTTGTTACATCACGTTGTTTCAGTTTGTGTTGCTAAATCAAGCAGCCCACTATAATCAGCAAAGTATTGTTTAATTTAATTAGATAAAAATGAAATTAAGTCTCTTTAACTCTTTAAGTATCTATAATGAATTCCGATGTGTCAAATTTTGAACCTCCAAATAAGAATATTATTTTAGAGTAATTTTATGGTAGATGAAATTTTAAATCGAGTTTAAATTTCAATCATCCATTTATGTTCATAATTCTAATTAAATGATATAAATTTAAGGCTGATTATGAAATTTAGTCCACAACAGAATTTATCTTGTCTTTTTCACTAGAGTTTGCGTGACACTAACTACGTAGTGTCGGAGCAATACGAAATCCAGCATTAGATGGACGGTCAGCATTTGAACATCTTTATATTTAAATTTGGATTAATTTAAAAAAAAGTTAATTTTGAACTTTCTAAAGCCATAGACAATATGATATATAGGCATGCACATGTTACTAGGGGTGTACAACGGACGGGTCACAACTTTTTAATCAAAATTTCAACCCGACCCAATTATATCGGGTTGAAAAAAAACTTTAATTGATCCACCCGTAACCCAATCCAACCCATATGATTTTTCACGTATGGATTAATACGGGGGGTTTAACGGGTTATAATTTTAATTGTAGAAAAATTAAAATAATCACATGATTGAAATAAAAAAATCAGTAGCACATCACATACTACACAACTTTGAACTCAAATAACAACAGCAGCTCTAGGATAAATGACTTTACAAAATTACTTTTTAGTTCAAATGATTTTGCAAAAAAGTAAATGTGAATTAATTACCGAGCAGTTATTTGAATTGTATTAATCACATGCAAATTAATGACTTAACAAAAAAAAAAAACACTTTTTGACCCATGGCCAGTGGAGAAGACGAGGTGTGTTTGATATTGCAATTAAGTAAAAAGTAAATGCAAATTAATGTATTATGTTTATTATGTGATGCACATAAGATATGATCAATAAAATTAAAACGGGTCGGGTTTGTATCCGGATTATCCAAAAAAAAGACAACCTGACCCATTTGTACCGGGTTAGTAAAATTAAAACCCGAACCAACCCTGATTATGCTTGAACCCGTTAGAATACGGGTTGGGTTGGACGAGTTACACGGGTCGGACGGATTTTTATATTTCTTGTACAGCCCTACATGTTAGCCTCAACTGACAAAAAGTTGCGGCTATAAGTGCGGTGCTATTAACCTAATTAATCTAGGTAATATTCTTCAACTAATTGTAGGCTATGTATTCTTCAACTAATAAAATTATGTCAACTGACCATATATATAGCTAGTTATTTCTTTTGCAATCCGTAACCACTAACAATATAAATTGTAAAAATGTAAAGTTAGTATTTGAAATAGATATATTGCAAAGTTATCATGCATAGCTGAGATAAGATTTTACCTCATAAGAATTTGAATAGTAAAATCCCCATAATTAAGGCGTAGTGTGCCATGAAAAAACATACCAAGTAATGGAAAGGTATATTGACCTTCTTTTGTTCTATCTTAAATTTATTAAAATAATAACATTTTTTTATCTTTTATTTAGATTTTATTTAATCCTAAATTTTATAAATATGGTGGCAATTTTCACTTATCAAAATAATAGCCAAAACTAATTACATTTGAATCCGAATATTTGTATGCAAAAGTGTTGGACGTTAGACTCTTATGTTCAAAATTTTTTTGTCCAGACTTTAATTTGTGTTTCTTGAGTGAGGATATATATATGAATCTACCAACACATATTAATTAACCCATGCATTCATTGGAACCGTCATTTTGTTATTTCTTTTTTATAAAACGAAATACGTAGAGGTGCATGTACCTCTTATGAACTGTTGGTCTCTATCAAAGTTCTTTGGTTTCTATTTTATCAAAGTTCTTTGGTTTCTGTATTGGTCTCTATTTTATTGGTGTGGAACTGTTGACTCCATATCAAAATAAGCATATTAAAAGGTCAGTAGAGAATAATTAATAAAGGCCATGCATGTGCTTCGTGCTTAATTTAATCAAAATTAGTTAATTTCTTGTTCAAGTAGCAGTCATAACTAACACAGATCGATATCGTTAGTCAAATTTGATTTAATCTGGTCCAAATCGTGCTTCAAAAAATATAGCCATATGTAATGCAAGTAGTAGTTATTATAAAGGGAGATTCCCATTAATCATTTTATTTTGATTGTCGTTATGTACATGACAAGAGCACAGAGAGTGATATTCTGATAACAATTTCCGCATAGTATAATCCATAAATAATAAAAATTGTCTTGCTTAACAACAAAGCCGACTAAATTGGCAGTCACTTGACAATTAGCTCGACCACCTATTTAATTTGAATTTTTATTTTCTAAAGCTAGTCGGGTGCTTTTGTCATTTCAAGGCTTCAAGCTCAAGAGAGCATCAAAAGAGACCAAATACTTATACAAGATTCTTTGCACCTGCTATCATGAATTCATGATTATGCTCAAAGAAAAAGTCAACGCCAAATGAGGTACACTTAGTCAAATGCACACATTTTTATCAAGGAAAGATGCATTGTTTTCTCAATAAGAGAAAAGAAAATGAGATGGATCATTTTGTCCGTTTTCATTTCCAAGAGGATAAGAAACTCGGAAGCAGTGCTTATAGCTTATAAGTTATAAAGTCTAACCGGATGCCACATTATTTCTGAACTTGGTCTATTCGAATATCTGTTGGTTTTCAGCAAGTCAGACAAAAAAATTGGGACAAACCAATAACAATTTACTTCACAGGCCAATGCAATGACTTTTATTTAGACTTAATATTGAACAAATTGGTGTATCAAAAAAATTCATTTTTTCCGGGTATTCTGCTTGTATAATGTCTGCAGTTTGAATTGAAGCTTACTATAATATAATCTAAAAATATATTTATGTCACACTTTTTATAGAGACATTCCAAAAGTACTAAAAAATAATATACTTCAAGTACCAATGATAACACATTTGCTTCATTTAATTAAATGGCTGTAATTCATATATCTTTTTATGTCTCTGCTTCATGAAAAACTTACGAGATTTTGACCTATTGTTTATGGGAATTTAAAACTTCATATATCATGTCTACGGACTTATGCAAGTTCGTAATGCTAGTTAAAACAAGGTTAAAGTATCATAATTTTTTAGTATAAAAATAACCTTGATTATATCTAATATTTTTGTACATTTTTTTCAACATTATATTTTGAATAATTAAAATGTTCAAAATGGAGGTATTAATAAAGACAGTTGGAGCCACATTTTTTTTAAAAATCTCTTTACCTCTCATAACTTCCTAGGAATTTGGTCAAGAAACGTAGCGATGAACTATTCTTTTCTGATAGATTTATTTTATTTTTGAAATATAAAATTTTAAAAGACTTGATAATATATTATTTACATTTCTTTAGACAAAAAAAAAATATTATCAAGTCTTTAATGGTAGACCGCCGTACGCATCCAAACAGTACGGCATCCAAAGAGAGCCCATTTGACTTCTTTTGGTTCGTACAATTACGATAAGTACATCTGTACATATGTACAAATTATAAAGCCGATAATTTTTAAAAAAATATATAATATAGGCGATAGTCAGTGCCTAAGGTCTAGAATCTACGCTTAGCCTCTCCGTAATGATGATCTATAAATTGACAGGAAGGTGGACTATTTTTTATGAAATCGAGTAAATGGAAACGCAAATATTGATGAATGGTAGCTAGAATCTATGGCGCGTCCAAGAACCTTTTTTTCTCTTTTTTGTTAATTAGTTATAAAAAATTTGGGGAAAAAAAGTGTGGGTCTAGCCCATCACCTTTTCATTAATTAAAAATTAAGCGTTTTGGAGATAAAATAATGAAATTGAAAAGTTAAAAGAAAACAAAGTTTAGATGTCTGACTAAATTTTTTTTCCGATCATTAGTTGTTTCAGAGTCGCAATGTCCTGCCCTATTTTGAACTTCCTATGGGCATCAAGTTCGACCATTAGTTTTCGTTTTGTTTTGTTTTGTTTTTCTTTTTAGTTTTGGTAGCTCCTACCAAAGGTCTCTAAAAAAATGTGTTGGTCGTTTACTCATTATGATGATTTTGACGATTATACGATGCACATAACTTCCATTGGTTTAATTATCATTTTTATATATTTTTATTAATTTAGCACAAAGAAAGTTTTCTGCATGTTGAAGTTGTTATTTAGAATATATCTAATTTTTTATAATCATAAAACTTGCCCTATGTACGGTCAAAATTATTTAAAATATGAACCATAACACAACGCTGTATATGTCAATTTTAGCATTTCAATTTGCATATAAAACTTAAATGTACCTTTTTCATTTAGCTTGTAAAGTTATGTGCTTGCAACGTCGGTTGGCGGTTGCTTACATTCCTTGTCCATTTTGGTTAACATATGACCATAAATGCGACCTGAATTGATGTAAAACACGAACATAATCATTAAAACGTACTATTTCTGGACCAGCATTTTAGTTTTGTTAGACTTTGATATAATCCAGTGTGGTAGAGTGATTAAGATTTATAAGATAAGTATGAAAATAGTGAGGAAATCAATCTTTATTCATTTCTAAATTGCATTTCATGAATTTTACTTGGATTTTGTAACCTCAGAAATGAGAAAATCCTAATTGGAAAAGTGGCGACCCCCTTATAATAGGCATTCAGAGGAATCTTATGTTGATGTCATCATGTCAGTGTTAGAAAGTGCTCAATTTTTTATTTTCGTTACTAATTAACTATCATTAACAAGTCTAAGTACATGGATCTAGTCCAAAGCATCAAAACACATCCACATGAGAAAAGAAAAGGCGATTTTTACCTCTTCTCGTATCGCAACAAGAAGGCTCGATCCGAATCAATAGAAATCGGTGGGGTGCTCGTCTCCACCACCGCCTTGTCGCCGGTCTCGAGTCCACCAAGGAATTAACTAAAACCTCAAGGCCTATGCTAGTAAGCAAGAGGTAATAACTAATCCCCTTTTAATCCTTCTATTTAATCTACTATTTAATTGAAGGGTTTGATTGCTCAACACATGAGCTAGAGGAGGTGGAATAAGAGCAAGAAAAGAGGAAGAAAATCTGAATTTTCTTCTCTAATTTTCAGCCAAGGAGGAAGAGGGAAGATGGAGGCTAAGGTGGTTAGGGTTTTGATGTGGATTTTCCTGCTCTTAAATTTATACCCTAATCTACCTAAATTAAGTCGCAAGCGCACGACAATCGTCTAAGTATTTCGGGGTCGAACCACAAGGACGGTTTGGATTATTTGATTCTAATTCAATTTAATTTGCTAAATCAAACGAACAGCAATAAAAGTTGATTGATCACAGTAACAAATTAATAAAAACTTGCAGTAAAATAAATCCTAAATTAGCAGATCACAATTGAAAAGGATTAAAACGCAATTAATTAAAACTAGGGGCTTAGGGCAAGTTAATTCTTCAGTTTACTCCAGTTCTAGCGGCCCGCTGACTCTCGTAGCGGCCTGCTGAAAGAACTCAGGTTGCTAATCCTGTTGACTGGTCGCTGGCTACTTGGCGGGCATAGACCACCCGCTGGTTCACTCAGCGGCCTGCCAGAATTAGTGCAGATTCAACAATTTAGTTAATTTAGAAGTCGCTTTGTGTAAGGAATAGGATTTGGTTGATGTTTAACAGATCAAACTCTCGTTTTAAGTCTGGTTGACGATCAGTTAACTCAAACTCCTTCGCATAAAATCTAGATTTCAACTCTCGTTTCGTGGTCTAGTTTCTATAAGTTTTTACCTTTCTAACCTAATGAATTCTTCGAGTTTTCACTCTTAGAAAGGACCTAACTCTCGTTATTAGTCCTGGTTTCAACCTCTCAGTTCAAACCTTCAAGTTGGTACAATTGCATCAAATATATTAAGTTTGGTTTGGACTTAACCATTAAACAATCAAGCAAGGCCTATACTTGACGAGTGCGAGCAAATCTAACTTAAGCTATTCGAGCAATCAGATCAGATATTAAAGAAAGGAAATAAAACACAACATGCAACAAAGAAATTAACTAAAAAGTATATTATCTAATCATAAACTAAAAGGTTCACTGCCATTGATCGAGGTATAAACCAAGGTCAAACAAATAAACCTTTTACTCGACTAGTCGTTTATAGCAAAGTAAAGGTGTCGATCCCACAGAGATGGGTATGATTACTATTCTTATTGGTTCGCTAAATCTAGACAATAAAATTTTTGGAAAAGTTCTCGAATCAAATAAATAGAGGTGAAATAAAGAATGCAAGTGCTAAAGTAGAAAGTAATGCAAAACAATTCAAATAAATATTTTCGGGGGTTTTTAACAGTTTAATATATGATGAGAAATGTGCCTTAGGGTTCGATTTCACTTAGGATCGGTCACAGGGTCGCGAAACATACCGCTGTCGCGGTTCTGTCCCACCAATTCGGTCCGAATTGTGGCCAATTCGGTCCGAATTCCACTGTGTAAATGCTGGGATTTCCCCGATTGTTGATCTGTTCAAGCCAAAGGTCCATCTAGCCATACCTAAACTCCCTAACCCTCTGCTTTCGCCTATTGGGTACGGTATTTGGTACGGGAACTAGTGTTAACCTTCATCGAATGCATTGCACCTCAACTTTCGTTTGTCGGTGGACTTATTCGAGATTACTAGTTGGTTTTCTACGAGATATCTAACTTAGGCCGTCGCCTAATTAGAAGGGTTTACTTTTGGTTACTAACTGGTCGACTTTCGTCCTTGACCTACCTCGAATTCTTGTGCAAGACTTGGTTATAAATTGGGATTGAAGTCCTAACAAGTGCGGCCGAACAAATGTCAAGCAATGCAAAGAATAATCAACTCAAAAACACAAGCAGGTCATTAAAATTTCCAAGTAGTAATTGACTTCGTCCATCAACAAAATGAGTAAATTAAGCAAACCAAATCCTAAGCTACATCTACCCCTAAAGCAACAAGAGATTAGCCTAGCATACTACTTAAATCCATGCAAATAACAGTAGAAAATTCAAAGCAAAACATAGTTTCAGAATTTAAAGAGAAATATGAAAGATACAACAAATATCCAAGTTTCTTAGGTTATCAACTGCTGCCGTCGCACTAGAGAGCACCTTAGATCCTTTAGAACTCGTTGCTACAGCCGGAAACAGGTCCAAATGCCTTCCCTTCTGCCCTAGCCGTCCAGAAAATGGGAGAGAAGACCAGATTCAGATCTGCTGGAGAGAGAAAGATCAATGTGGAATGAAAGATGGCCCCTCCCCAAGATGGAAGGTGCCTAATAAACTCTCCTCTGCCCCCCAGACAGCTGGTGCACGCTCCCCCTCCATCTAGGCCGAAATTGAGGCCTTTCCATAAGAGAAAACGCCTCAGAATTCAACCAGAAAAACTTCCCTGTTAAGCAATTCGGACCGAATTGACTGCAATTCGGACCGAATTGACTGCAATTCGGACCGAATTGACTGCAATTCGGACCGAATTGACTGCAATTCGGACCGAATTGATGCTGCTGGAATTTCTGCGCATGTGAATTCGGTCCGAATTGAGAGAAATTCGGTCCGAATTGATGGAGCTGACTTGGCTGAGTTGTAATTCGCGTGGCCTTGTGTCTGGGCAATGCACCGGGTCGAGTCGGGATTTGATCTTTGGCTAGGAATGAGTCGTCTAGCCGTCTATTCTGCTGTTTCCTTGCTATTTCTTTCGAGTTCCTGCAAATATAAAACAAAAGTGCAACGGCAGTGCCAAATCTGGCGAACAAAGATAAAAACAAGGAAAAATAGCAGTTTTAGTCCAAATTTCGATGTAAAGTCTGGTCAAAATAACGATATAAATATGAGATATCAAATCCCCCCAAACTTAAAGCTTGCTTGTCCCCAAGCAAAAATCTAAACCTAGAAGGATTGACAGGACTTTAGACTTAATCGAAATTAAGAATGGAGTTGGAGAATTAATCAAGTGCGCAGTTCAAATCAGTTTTGATTCACGTTTTCGACAGTTGTTCAAATTGAATTTTTCAAACAAGGGTTAAGTTTGTTTCATTCCGATTCGTGCAGCTCTTGGCCCTTAGAAAGTTTAGATTGAGAATCATGGACCCTAGCTTTTCTTCGTTTAACCACAATGCAAACCCAAGTTTATTCGCCCGTTCGTTTCCACGATTCACAAAAATTTGTAAAAGAGTTTTGTCAAAGTCAAAAATTCTATAGTGAACTCTTCTAAAATCAATTTTCATGAATCACCAATTTCGAATTGTGCAAGTCGAGTCGTGGGGCTTTGCACCCTAGAGGATTTGATGCGAGTCATTGACCTTATGAAATTGCTACTGGTACATGTCGCACCAGGGAGGTCGGTCCGGTTTTTACGCATTTTTTTCGCTACGGACCACTACGGACTTCAAGCAGATTTTTGTTTCTGTGAAGTACCTTAAGCCCCCGAAATTTGTGGTTAAGTTGGTGGAAGAAGGTCTCGACGCGTCCTCGTTTTCACAACTATTTGGATTTTTGTCACTTTAAATTTGCTCGTTGGTGATTCAAGCGTTAAAAGTAAATTCAAGCCAGAAAAAGTTCACCTTATAATTTTCAAAGCTGACAAAACTCCTTTTTGAACAAAAGTTTACGATTCACGAATCAGTTCACTCGGCGAAAAGTTTCAGTTTTGACTAACTCATGTTTAAACAATTTTAAGCAGCCGAATTTCGGATCCAATCAAACACAATTTTAAAGCTCTTTGGTCTATTGGTACACGAGTTGGTTTAAAACGTCTCAACAATCAAGCGTTTTTTTGAAATTCAAAAGAACATTTTGTGAAAAATAAAAACCACAGGGTTTTTAACGCAAATTTTCAGCAAAAACAATCTAACAATGCATTAAATTAACTCTCCAACACTTTAGAAACAGTTTGAGAACAGTTGCGACTAAATTCAGAAAAATGATGTGCAATTCGGACCGAATTGGAGTGAATTCGGACCGAATTCGAGGTTCTGTCAAAATTGAAATGCACAATTCGGTCCGAATTAGACCTAATTCGGTCCGAATTGGTGGTTCTGTTTTGCAAAAAATTTTCAGAAACAAGCGATTTCAGGATTTTTCAATAAGTTTCGTGCTTGTTTCGTTTTTCCTTCTCTCCCCAATCCCCCCAAACTTAAAACACTGCATTGTCCTCAATGCATCACAGAGAAAAATAAAGAGGATGAGAGAGGAAACTAACCGGATCAGAAGGTAGAGAAGTCATGCCCGCCTGAGAGGCGTGCGGGCTCATCACCGGAAAGTCTAGCGGGATCGGTGAAGATGCTGAATGGATCGATGTCCTGCTGTGGGTAGTACGGTTGTGGCTCTTCACCGCCTTGCCAATAGCCATGGTCATAGCGGAATGCCCAATCTTCTTGGTTGTGCTCTATGACATCCACACGCTCGTTGAGACGAGCGATTCCTTCCGCATTTTGACTCCCCAAGCGCCTCGCCTCGCGAGCGTTCTCGCTAGTGGAGAGTGAGAGGTTGTAGAACTGAGTGAACCATGCGGGTTGCTCTTGTGGAATGCCATGTGGGGTGGGCATTTGTGGTTCATCGTCCATGTGGACCGGTCCGCCTTCATCCTGGGCCGCCTCATGAGCGTCGCCCTGTGCCGCTGGCTCGTATTCGTGCACAAGCCAAGTGTTTGGTCGATAGTCGACCGCGGCGGCATATGGCAAGTAGAGGTCATTGCGACCCTCCATGTGGAGCTTGTACCGGATTACACCATTCTCTTTCACAATTTTAATAAAGTGGACTCCGGCGAACCACTTTAAATTCATGATTTTGGGACCATTGCAAGACTCGCTAATGTCGAGTTGAATATCACACACCCGTGCAATTAGCGTGACATAAGCTCCCATGGTCACATTGCCTCCACTCCTTCCCTTTGCGCGCGTCTCAAACCAGTGGTGGGTCATGAGCCTAGTCAGGTTAGGCTTGAACGGGGTCACACGGAGCATAGAATCGAGCAGGTGCCCCTCGTCATCGTTTAACTGATTGACGGACTCGCCGCGGGCGAAGATGGTCTGGGCAAGGACCCGCTGTGTGATGCGAATCAAGGGGTGCTGGATGAACCTGGTCTTGTATTGCTTCGGTTCCTCTTGGCCAGTGAGTCTCTTCCATAGGTCAAGCTTGGTCCAATCATCCCGGTAATTGGGTGGCTCATCTATAAAGTCATCATCAAAACCCATCATTTGCGCCAAATCGTGGTATGTCACTCGATGAGTTGCATTGGAGAGGCGGAACTTGATGTAGTAGTAGTTCGCTTCTTTGTTGTGCTTTAGCCGCAGTGATGACAAGAACTCCAAGGTCGGCAAGCGATAGGTTTCCATGCGGTGGTTCCAGAATTTCAGTTGGAAACCTATTGAAGCAGTCAGGTGCACAAAATCATCCGCCACCCCGAGTGTGTCCAGAGAGTTCATGCAAACTAGCCGGGTGTTTTCGATCGATCGTTCCAAGAGATTCTGTAGATGGAGAAACATCCGGCGAGAGGGAATAGAGAATCCCAACTCGTTCTCAAGCGGCCTGGCTGCCGGGTCATACTGACTGTTCGCATTCTCGGGGTCCGAGTCGTAGTCAATTTCTCCACGGGGTTTAGGTTTTGGTTGCTTGGCAGGGGTATGGCGTGAGGATTCACCTTGATCTTTCTTCCTTTTCCCTTGGTCTTTATCTTTTCCAGACCTGGCACGGGTTAGGCGGTTAAACATGGTGTCAAGGCTGGAATTCGGACCGAATAGGAGTTAATTCGGACCGAATTGGGTGTTCTGTCAGGTTTTTCTGGATGAATTCGGACCGAATTGAGTCCTATTCGGACCGAATTGAATGTTCTGTCGATTTGCTGTGTTCGAATTCGGACCGAATTCAGTCCAATTCGGACCGAATTGATTGGTCTGGAGGGGTTTTGTGCGGGTTTTGGTGGAATGGGTCGCACGGGTCACGACCAAATGTATTCGAACAATTCTTCGCACAGAAAAATCAGTCAAGCAACACGTAGAAACCCTGTCATGCATGCAAGTTCACCCCACCCGTATTGATAAAAATTAAAGAGAGAAAGAAGGAGTTAAAACCGGGTTTTTAAACGTGAAAGAGGGCGAGGAGATGCCGGCCTGAGGTCTTAGAAGTGTCGAGGAGTCGAGGAGAAGGTTGTGGTAGCGAGGAGAAGCTCCGAAAATCGAGTTAGTGGTGGTGACCCCCGAACTTCTCTTGTTTTTCTAGGCCGAGAGAAGGAGAGATGGCGAACTTCAAGAGTACCACGAGAGAGAGTGAGAGGATGGCTTTCCAACGGCGGTCCGATCTTAGAAAGAGATGGAGGAGGGTGGCGGCTCCGTTGGTGGCAGTGGAGGCCGAGAGAAGGGTTTTTTTTTTTTTTTTTTCTTCTTTTCGGTTTGGTGGTGTCGGCTGCGCAAGAGAGAAGGGGGAGAGGGTGGGTGAGGTTATAGGGTTAATGGGTTTTGGGTTTGAATCCGAACCAATAAGCCCCCTTCCCAAACTTGAATTTCAGCAATGGGCCGCCATGATTATGGGCCGACCCTTTTTTTTTTTTTTTTTTTTTTTTTTTTTGGTCAATGGGTTTTGAATCCGATCCAATTGGCCTCCTTCCCAAACTTAATTCAAGTTTATGGGCCGACTCCCTTCTTAATTTTCTGTTGGGCCAAGAATAAAAATTAAATATGGGCTTCTTCATTTTCTTTAATCAGGCCAACCACAGAAATTGATTTGCTGTTATGCTATTCGGACCGAATTCAAAGTAAATCGGACCGAATTGTTCCTCTGAAATTTCACACTGTAATGCAGAATAAATTAAGAATTAAATTCCTCCTGCAAAACTTAGAAAAATAAATGAATGCATAAATAAAAATAAAGAAAGAGAAGAGGAATTAAATAACTAAAAATCGAAATAAAGTTAAGTATATATTTTTTTGTATTTTCGCAGTTTTTCTTGTGTTTTTGTTGTTTTCTCAGTTTTTTTTTTTTTTTTTTTTTATAGTAAATAAAATAAAGTAAAATACGATAAAATTAAAATAAAATAAAATAAAAGAGAGAAGAATTCTTGGGTTGCCTCCCAAGAAGCGCTTGTTTTAGGTCGTTAGCTGGACCACCGATTGTCTCAAGTCGTGACGGGCGGGTCGAGAAGCGAAACAACCATCACTTCTCCCTTGTCATGATCGGCGATGTAGCGCTTGAGGCGCTGCCCGTTGACCTTGAAAGGATCAGAATTCTTATCGCAAATGTCCACTGCTCCAAATGGGTAGACCTTGACTACTCGAAACGGACCGGACCACCGTGACTTGAGCTTCCCTGGAAAGAGCTTGAGCCTAGAGTTGAATAGCAACACCAACTCGCCTTCCTTGAACTCTCGCCTCGAGATATTCCTGTCATGCAACAACTTCGTCTTTTCTTTATATAATTTCGCATTTTCATAGGAATGGAAACGTACCTCTTCCATTTCATGCAAATCCAGAATCCTCTTTTGACCTGCCGCATGCAAGTCCATGTTAAGCGTACGAATTGCCCAAAGCGCCTTGTGTTCAATCTCAACTGGCAAGTGACAAGGCTTGCCATACACCAACTTGAAAGGACTCATGCCGATTGGCGTCTTGAAAGCGGTCCTGTAAGCCCACAGCGCGTCATCAAGCTTCATGGCCCAGTCCTTGCGTGTCCTTGCCACCGTCTTTTCGAGAATACTCTTGATTTCTCTATTCGAGACTTCGACCTGACCACTTGTTTGAGGGTGGTAGGGAGTCGCCACCTTGTGTGTAACACCGTGTTTCTTCAAGAGATTGTCGAATTGGCGATTGATGAAGTGCTTGCCTCCATCGCTTATCACTGCCCTGGGGACACCAAAACGAGGAAAGATTACCTTAGAGAAGAGCTTGATGACCGAGTTCGCATCGGCTGCCTTGCACGCGATTGCCTCGACCCACTTGGACACGTAATCGACCGCCACCAAGATGTACTCGTTCCCATAGGAGGATGGGAATGGACCCATGAAGTCGACGCCCCAAACATCAAAGATTTCCACTTCGAGGATCGGGTTGAGGGGCATCTCGCTGCGCTTGGATATGTTTCCAGTCCTCTGACACTGATCACAAGACAAAACAAAAGAACGAGCATCTTTAAACAAGGTAGGCCAATAAAAACCAGATTGCAATACCTTAGCGGCCGTCTTGGAGAATGACGCGTGTCCGCCATAAGCTGAGGAATGGCAATGGGAGAGAACGGGTCGAACTTCTTCATAAGGAATGCATCGTCGATAGATATCATCAATGCCGAGTCTAAACAAGTAGGGCTCCTCCCAGAAATAGTACTTGGCGTCCGACTTGAGCTTCTTTCTTTGTTGGTAGGTCATTTCGGGAGGTAACGCACCGTTCGCCAAGTAATTCGCCAAGTCTGCGTACCAGGGTGCTCCCAATTCGGACCGAATTGCATGGAATTCGGACCGAATTGCGCCCTGTCTGTGCTATCTGTCAATTCCAGCAGCCTCAATTCGGTCCGAATTGGATGGAATTCGGTCCGAATTGACAGCCACTGCCATCAACTGCTCGTCTGGGAACGACTCGTTGATTGGTATGCTATCCCCTTCGCTTTCCTCATTGTGTAGCCTTGATAAATGGTCGGCCACCGAGTTTTCTGAGCCTTTCTTGTCCTTAATTTCAAGGTCGAATTCCTGAAGAAGCAGAATCCATCTTATCAACCTTGGTTTGGCATCCTTTTTGCTCAAGAGATATCGGATGGCCGCGTGATCGGTGAACACGATAACCTTGGACCCCACAAGATAGGATCTGAACTTGTCGAGGGCGAAAACGATGGCGAGTAGCTCTTTCTCCGTGGTTGTATAGTTCATCTGGGCAGGGTCGAGAACCTTGCTTGCATAATAGATAGCCACGGGCTTCTTGTCTCGCCGTTGGCCGAGAACGGCTCCCACCGCATAGTCACTAGCGTCGCACATGAGTTCAAACGGCATGGACCAGTCCGGCGGTTGCAGAATTGGTGCGGTGACAAGGGCCTTCTTTAATGCCTGAAAAGCGAAAAGACAATCGTCGTTAACAACAAAATCAATATCTTTTATCAAAAGATTTGTAAGAGGTTTAGCAATTTTTGAAAAATCTTTGATAAATCGACGATAGAAGCCCGCGTGTCCCAAGAAACTCCGCACGTCCTTGACATTTGATGGCATCTCGAGTTTCTCAATTACTTGCACCTTCGCTCGATCGACTTCGATGCCATTCGCTGTGACCACATGTCCTAGGACCACTCCTGTTTGCACCATGAAGTGACATTTCTCCCAGTTTAAGACCAGGTTGACTTCTTCGCAACGCTGCAAAACCTTAGAAAGATTAATCAAACAAGTCTCAAATGAGGTGCCATAAACAGAAAAGTCGTCCATAAAAACTTCCATCACATTCTCAATCAAATCAGAAAATATAGCCATCATGGCACGTTGGAAGGTTGCTGGTGCGTTACACAACCCGAAAGGCATTCTCCTATAAGCAAAGGTACCATAGGGGCATGTAAACGTGGTCTTTTCTTGATCGTCCGGGTGAATTGGAATTTGAAAGAACCCAGAATAGCCATCAAGATAACAAAAGTAAGAATGAGAAGCGAGTCTCTCGAGGAGTTGATCAACAAACGGCAATGGAAAATGGTCCTTGCGGGTTGCCGCGTTGAGTTTCCGATAGTCGATACACATACGCCAACCGGTAACCACACGAGTTTGGATCAACTCGTTCTTCTCATTCTTCACCACCGTCGTCCCGCCCTTTTTTGGAACCACATGGACTGGGCTCACCCATTTGCTGTCTGAGATCGGGTAGATAACACCCGCATCAAGGAGTTTAAGTATCTCCTTCTTGACAACTTCCTTCAAATTGGGGTTGAGCCTCCTTTGAGCTTCGATGGAGGGCTTGTGTTCGTCTTCCATCAGGATGCGATGAGTGCAGAATGAGGGGTGAATCCCTTTCAAGTCGCTTATCGAATATCCGATTGCCTTCCTGTGCGCCTTAAGTTCTTCCAAAAGTTTTCCTGTTTGTTCATCATTCAAAGCAGCGTTAATAATAACAGGGTAGGTTTGATTTGGTCCGAGGAATTCATACCTTAATGTGGCTGGCAAAGGCTTAAGTTCAACTTGAGGAGGCTTTTCAGAGCTTGGAATTCGGTCCGAATGGGGGTCAATTCGGTCCGAATTGTCACACGCAGAAATTTCTGAAATTCCAGGGGCTTCAATTCGGTCCGAATTGTATGGAATTCGGTCCGAATTGTGAGTTGAGAAAATTTCTGAAAATCCAGAGATCTCAATTCGGTCCGAATTGGGGCCAATTCGGTCCGAATTGGTGCAGATTTCAATAGTTTCCTCGTCCGTAACCTCCTGAATTGATTCCTCCACTGCGATTGCTTCCTGCATATCAAAAAGAAACTCGTGATAGGACCTGAGAGCGTCCGAATATTGGTCCTCAAGCGGTTGATCGATCGGTGTTTCCTCGGCCTCGATTCGGTAGCATGAGTCGAGCTGGTTTGGGCACTTCATTGCTTGGTTGATCGAGTATTCCCACTGTTCGCCGCCGACTCTCACCAGAATAGTCCCATCCCTTGCGTCCATCAAGATTCCTGCAGTTCTAAGGAAGGGGCGCCCCAAAATGATGGGAACGTCCTCGTCTTCCTCCATATCCATTATCACAAAATCACAGGGGATAAAGAATTTACCAAGCTTAACCGGAATGTCATCGATCTCACCGAGAGGTAGTCGAACTGACGAGTCTGCGAGTCTCACGGTCATAATGGAAGGTCTCAACATTCCAATGCCGATCCGATCGAAAACGGACTTGGGCATGAGACTCACGCTTGCTCCGTTGTCACACAAGGCTCTACCGATCTTCGCCCTTCCAATGGTGCAAGGTATGGTGAATCTGCCTGGGTCTTCCATCTTGGGAGGCATCTTGTGCTGAAGCGCCATACTGCATTGCTCGGTTAATTCTACACTTTTGAGTTCCTCCAAAAGAAATTTGTGAGTAATAAGGTCCTTCAAGAATTTTGCATAAGATGGAATGTGAGTAATCGCATCAGTAAAGGGAATAGTGATTTGTAAACCCTTGATTACCTCATAAAAACTCCGGAACTGAGCGTTTACCTTTGTCTTGGCCAATCTTTGGGGAAACGGGGCCCTTACAGACTGATTAGGAGCCATCTGCAGCGAATTCGGAGAAGAAGCAGCATTGTTGCCCTTCAATTCGGTCCGAATTGGTATCAATTCGGTCCGAATTGAGTCCTCTGGAATTTCTCGAATTGCAATTCGGTCCGAATTAGCTGGAATTCGGTCCGAATTAGGTGCAGATTCGGCTGCTGGAGAACTGTTCGGTCCGGTTTCTTCGGGCATTGGCGGGTCCTTGTACTGGGTACCGCTCCTTAGTACATGCACTGCCTTAATCTCTCCCCGAGGGTTTGGTTCGGGTTGACTCGGGAGTTTTCCTTGTTGGCGGGTGTTTTGAGAGGCAAAGAACCCCTCCATCATCTTTTCTACCCGCGAGTCAGCTCCAGATTCCTTCTCGAGCTTGGCCATCCCTTCGAGAATTGTCTCATTCAGGGCTTTTTGAGTCTCCATGAATTGCTCGACTTGAGGAGCAATATAAGGCTTCCGCTGAAAGTTCTGCCCTCGGTCATTGTTGAATGGGAGACCCCTGTTTTGAGCAGGTTGTGGTGGGTTTCCTGTGCGATTCGTGTATATCTTCCTTGGAACAAATGTACGGGTTTGGTTGTTGTTTTGACTACTACCCGCTCCACAGTCCTCCATTGCACCTTGGTACCAATTGTGGATCTCCTCGAAAGAGTTGACTTGCTCGGGCTCTCCATCACCATATTGGAGTGGGCAATCCGGAGACTTATGCCCTTCTTCTCCACACACTCCGCATTCCTTGGACAACAGGTGCGTGCCATTGATCGATTGCATCTTAGCGAGTTCGGCTTCTAGCTGTGCAATCCGGTCTCGAGTGTCCTTGATCTCCTTCACCTCGTGTCTCACCAGGTTGCCCCTCGATGGGTTCGGTGCTGGCCAATTGTATTGCAAGGCGCACCTCTCAATGGCCGCACGTGCTTGCTCGGCGTCGAGCTGTGTAAAGCTCCCACCTGAAAGAGCATCAACATTCACTTTAATGCTATCATAGAGACCATTGAAAAACGAGTGAATTGACAACCAATCTTGGATGCCGTGGTTGGGGCAAGAGTTTTCTAAGTCTCTAAACCGCTCCCACGCTTCCCTAAACGATTCATCTCCCCTTTGTTTGAAATTTGTGATTTCCCTTCTAATTTCAAAAGTCCTTTTTGCAGGAAAGTATCGCTCAAGGAAAATTTGTGCCATAGTTGTCCAACTATCGATTGACCCTCTTTTCAGTGTGTTATACCATTTCTTTGCCCTGTCCTTAAGGGAAAAGTGAAATAAGAGGAGCCTAATCGAATCCTGAGAAACCCCATTAAATTTCAAAAGTTTAGTGCAATCAAGAAAAGCTTGGAGATGAGCATGTGGGTCCTCTTGGTCAAGCCCATAATATGGGTTTTGTTGCACAAGTGCAACGTGCGCGGGATTGATCTGCATGTTGTTAGCCGCGATCCCTCTAACAACGATCGGTCCATCCACATCTTCGACTCGAGGGGCCGAGTGTTCGCGAAGCGACTTGTTGGGCCCCTGAGCTTCGTTGTTTGGTGTCACTGGGTTGTGAATGCTATGATCGTCGTTGTGGTTTGCTAAACGCTCTTCCTCAAAGATCAGTCTTTCGTTCTCGAGGTTGAGTCGGTCTTGCACGATCCTCTGCTGCTCCGCCACTAACTCAAGGCGCAAGGCCTCAAGTCGTCGAGCCTCATCAGTCAATTCAGCCATTGGCGTGTTCGCTTGCTTCTTTGTGCGTGTCCTTGCTGGTTCGATTGGGTTGGAACTCGAAGCTTCGTTAGAATTGTCTCCCTTTCCTCTGAGCCAATAGTCGTGAGGTTCCTTGGGTTGAGAATTCTTCGATCCACGAGCCAGCGTTGCCCTTCACACAAGAAAGGAAAAACAAACACACAAGTGAGTAAAAGATAAAAACAAATCTAGTCTCTAACTACTACAATAAGAAATAATATCATAACGCCATCCCCGGCAACGGCGCCATTTTGATCGAGGTATAAACCAAGGTCAAACAAATAAACCTTTTACTCGACTAGTCGTTTATAGCAAAGTAAAGGTGTCGATCCCACAGAGATGGGTATGATTACTATTCTTATTGGTTCGCTAAATCTAGACAATAAAATTTTTGGAAAAGTTCTCGAATCAAATAAATAGAGGTGAAATAAAGAATGCAAGTGCTAAAGTAGAAAGTAATGCAAAACAATTCAAATAAATATTTTCGGGGGTTTTTAACAGTTTAATATATGATGAGAAATGTGCCTTAGGGTTCGATTTCACTTAGGATCGGTCACAGGGTCGCGAAACATACCGCTGTCGCGGTTCTGTCCCACCAATTCGGTCCGAATTGTGGCCAATTCGGTCCGAATTCCACTGTGTAAATGCTGGGATTTCCCCGATTGTTGATCTGTTCAAGCCAAAGGTCCATCTAGCCATACCTAAACTCCCTAACCCTCTGCTTTCGCCTATTGGGTACGGTATTTGGTACGGGAACTAGTGTTAACCTTCATCGAATGCATTGCACCTCAACTTTCGTTTGTCGGTGGACTTATTCGAGATTACTAGTTGGTTTTCTACGAGATATCTAACTTAGGCCGTCGCCTAATTAGAAGGGTTTACTTTTGGTTACTAACTGGTCGACTTTCGTCCTTGACCTACCTCGAATTCTTGTGCAAGACTTGGTTATAAATTGGGATTGAAGTCCTAACAAGTGCGGCCGAACAAATGTCAAGCAATGCAAAGAATAATCAACTCAAAAACACAAGCAGGTCATTAAAATTTCCAAGTAGTAATTGACTTCGTCCATCAACAAAATGAGTAAATTAAGCAAACCAAATCCTAAGCTACATCTACCCCTAAAGCAACAAGATATTAGCCTAGCATACTACTTAAATCCATGCAAATAACAGTAGAAAATTCAAAGCAAAACATAGTTTCAGAATTTAAAGAGAAATATGAAAGATACAACAAATATCCAAGTTTCTTAGGTTATCAACTGCTGCCGTCGCACTAGAGAGCACCTTAGATCCTTTAGAACTCGTTGCTACAGCCGGAAACAGGTCCAAATGCCTTCCCTTCTGCCCTAGCCGTCCAGAAAATGGGAGAGAAGACCAGATTCAGATCTGCTGGAGAGAGAAAGATCAATGTGGAATGAAAGATGGTCCCTCCCCAAGATGGAAGGTGCCTAATAAACTCTCCTCTGCCCCCCAGACAGCTGGTGCACGCTCTCCCTCCATCTAGGCTGAAATTGAGGCCTTTCCATAAGAGAAAACGCCTCAGAATTCAACCAGAAAAACTTCCCTGTTAAGCAATTCGGACCGAATTGACTGCAATTCGGACCGAATTGATGCTGCTGGAATTTCTGCGCATGTGAATTCGGTCCGAATTGAGAGGAATTCGGTCCGAATTGATGGAGCTGACTTGGCTGAGTTGTAATTCGCGTGGCCTTGTGTCTGGGCAATGCACCGGGTCGAGTCGGGATTTGATCTTTGGCTAGGAATGAGTCGTCTAGCCGTCTATTCTGCTGTTTCCTTGCTATTTCTTTCGAGTTTCTGCAAATATAAAACAAAAGTGCAACGGCAGTGCCAAATCTGGCGAACAAAGATAAAAACAAGGAAAAATAGCAGTTTTAGTCCAAATTTCGATGTAAAGTCTGGTCAAAATAACGATATAAATATGAGATATCAGCCATGACCCCTAATCAGTATCTACTCGCTACAACTCATCAAATAAAATCAAAAGGTATCAAAGATAAACAAAAACATAAGAAAGAATAAAAAATTACAACAGATTGCAACTTGGACTCTATCTTTCTGTCTTCTGCTACTCTCCAGCGGTCCGCTGATAATGTTGGCGACCTGCTGGCGATCCTGTTGGCTGTCTCAATTAGCTGCAATTAACCTCCAAAATTGCGTCCCTTCTGGCATCAAGGCTTCTCTCTTTTGTAATAGACATTGGCGGTTCTCTAGAGGTCAATGACGTGCAATTGGAGGCTCCAGAAACATCTCAGAACGCGGTTGAGAAGTTAACAAAACTGGCTGTCTATATTTGGCTATGGTTTCCTCCTTTCCAGCGGCCCGCTGTCGAACCTAGCGGCCCGCTGAAATCTTCTGAGTCGCCAGTCTTCTCTTCTACCCGCTGGTGCTCTTGGTGGGTCGCCAATCAAGCTGGTGGGTCGCCGAGCGATGCAGATTTCGCCGTTTCGAGTAGCTTATTTTCAATCCTGTACAAAAACAGAGCAAACATGACAGTATCTAGATTCTAACCTAAATTATCAGTTAAACAACAGAAATTACAATGAAATGCATGAAATTAAGTCCTATAAATGGCTGAAATACTATGTACAAAAACCATTTATCAGGTTTCTCTCTCCAAATGGTCCCCTTTTATAGCCAATCACTTCTCATAACAAGTTGCAACTATTTACAACCTTGCCACTTGTCCTAGCTGAAATTTTAATGGGCTCAAAAGTCCATTTTATCATGTGTTAAATGGTCCATTAATTCATTAATTAATGATCCATATAATTGCTCTCTTGTTGGACCTTTAGTTCATCAATTAAATAAAGTCCCGTTAGCTCAATTTAATTCCATCAATTAAATTATGTTGAACGAAATTAATTATCAACTATTTGATAATTATTTTGGGATTAGCAAATGCATTAATTTATTTCTATATGATCTCTTTGACATAATTAATTATAACGGTTCGCAACGGTATATAATTAATCAACTTATAATATTTTCGCAATACTCACTGCTGCGAATAAATAAATAATGCACTGTATGGTCAAGTCCTATTTGTGTGACCCTTTGAGGATTTATGTTATGTTGGCCATGAAATTAAATCGTTATTTAATTCCAATAATCATAAGCGGTATCTAGCAACACGTTATGATTCCCAATTCGCATAAATAATGTACTGCTACAATATCTCAATTCTGCATAATAAATAAAAGTATCTCCTTGTCTGATTCTTATGTCACATGCTATCACTGTATAATTCAAGATAGGAATGTGTCATTCTTGCAGATTATACATTTCTTGATCTAAAGTTGATTGTACAAGTTGGTCAAACAATCCAACTCCATCAAGGGGCCCAAACAGATATCATCACTCATTAGGTATACTAACGAGAGACATACGGTTTTCTTGATGAACAACATTTCCCCGCATAATTCAAGAGAACATAAATAAAGTTCGTATAGCAGCCCTTATCAGGAATCAACGGTAGACGATATTTATTGAACCTATCCTCATGTGGAAAAGTTGAACCATCTCAAACTTAGAATCAAACTCATATGAAATAAACAATGACACATAACACAATCCATATGTTTATTTCATTGGGTTATGTCATATACTATGTTCTAGTAACATACACACATGCAATTAAGTTGGTAACTCCTTACCTATGATTTGTAGAACTTAATCATCACTTAACTTGCATACTAATCTTTTATGATAATTAATGTTCCTTGTTAATTATCAAGATTACAGACGATTTAGATTTATTACTGTCATTCTAATGAATGATCCATAGAGATCTACAATTCAGATCCTCAACCTGAATGATCTGTCAGTAATAAACTCTAGGAACAAATGATCAAATATCATCAATAACATAAACTAAGAAATTAAGTCATTAAAGATTGACTTCTAGGACAACTCCAACAGTCAAAGGCCGGTAACGATTCTTCTACGACATCATTTGTGTCAGAAGTCAGCAACAACTGTCCCTGTGGTCCTCACTTGTGGACCTGCCTCTATTAGGGCGAGGTGAATAGCGACTAGCGAGGCATTCTCCTCTGCGGAGTGGGTCCCTCTGACATACTCTCTTTGTACGTAACCACATTTTCAGAGGTTGTCTCATAACTATTTCTTCATGTCACGTGTGCCCTAGAGTCAGGAGGACGCGTTAACTCCTCCCGGTTTATTGAAATTGAAATCAGGTGTCGCGCGACGCCTGGTGTCGCGCAGCTTTTGGCCGTCTGATCAAGATCGGATGGATGATGGGAGCCCCGTGCATGTAACCAGATTGTAAGGCCCGAAAAAAGTGAATCGTCCGGATCAGATCGGACGGCTAGTAGGTGCGCTACACATGGGTGTCGCGCGACACGGGATTGGGATTGGGTTTATTGGTCCGGACCTATAAATTGTAGGCCCACTTGATGTACCTTTTAAGTTTTAGATCGAATTAAGATTTCTTTCTGATTTTTTTTAAAAATAAATCTAACAATTTGGATGATTATATGACTCAAAATGTGGCGGATTTTGATTAAAAACATGAAAACAAGCACGTAACATGTGCATTTGACTAGTTTAATTAGCATAATTCTTGATCTATCATTTTGATTTAGCTCAATAAATTATACACTAGCCAAATTTTGTTGTTTAGAATATATCTGTTGGTTCCGATCGATGGTTTATATAACTTTAAGTGAGGGTCAAATTAATTAAATATAAAAAGAAAAGCACATAATATACAGTATGTTCATTTGTGTGCCTAAGACTATCTTAATCAAACTAACTTTTAAATCATATCGTGTATAAGAAAATGTTTAAGATGCCTATGACACAACATATATACGAATACGTCTAAGATGTTTTATGTATATGAATATGTTTAAGATGGAACATAACTTTCAAAATAGTATAATCATATTGTGTGCCTTTATACGAGAGATTGGCTATTATTTGTGATGCTTACGATAGTATACGTCTTTATAATTTATGTTGTTTACTGTTTATATAAAAATATTTATCAGAATTTTCTCATTTGAAAATTTTAATTATTTTCCCGATATTTTTTTTCCGGTGAAACGCGGAAAACAACCTAGCATAAATAATTGTCGATAACTCGAACCTTCTTCGTTTCCTGGAAATCTAATGGTCCAGAGAAAAGTAAAACGTGTGGATACTATTAAAGAGCGAATTTGATCATATAAATGTACCCCGCTCCCAAATTCATAATGTCATCAGTGCATTAATTAATATATCATATAGATTTCAACACAGTCATTTTCATATCATTTTGGGGACCCTTTAGATCTCCCTCAGTTGGCAATACTCAATTAGAAATATACAAGGTTGGACCAACCCCAATTTTCCTTAAATTGATATAATTTCTTTTGTCAAAATTGTTGTACTTCTTACATAAGAATGATAAGATAGAATCATATCACATTAACATATTATTAACAAAATTTCTTGGTTGCTCCAGAAACGTTGCTAGAATTTTGACAAGTAATTCAATATAATTCTAGCAATGTCCGATACCTATTTATAATCTATAAAAGTTTAAAATCATTAAAACTTTTAATAATAAGAATTCAATATAATTTACATATATACAAGAATAGATTTTTTTTTTTAAAACATTGACAACGGCTATAAAAAATAATTAGCAAATGTTACCACGATATGGCCACAAAACTAATGACTCCGGCGTATATTTATAACAATTTCATTTGACATCAATATTTTGGATTGTAAGACGTATCCTATGTACAAACACCCAGCATCCAAAAATGCTTTGTTTCTGCCTAAGGGGTTCACTGGAACAAAACAAAAAAAAAAAAAATGATTTGTTTTGGACACATAAAATTGCCAACGACCACTTGACTTTCGTAATTAATACGACACCTTTCTTTCAATAAAAAGCAACTCTAGTGGGCTGGGCAAATCCACAACACGGGCTTTAGATTTGTAGTTTTCAATAACAATACCAGATATAAATAACCGTTAATTAGTACTCATACGAAAATGATAGATGAAAGACTTTGCTTAAATGTCGTTGTCATGTTAAGAAAATATTAGAGAATTTTATGGATGCGCATTACCACCAGCAACTTTAATTCATGAAAACAAATGTTACGTTTTATTTTTATTATACTATATACTATAGATGGTAAAATCACGTTCTTTTTACTTCTTCATATGGTAACAAGAGGTGACATTTGTAGAATAAACAGGCTAGATAGAACTTGCATATTTTAAATCATACCGTAGAATTTTTTACAACGAAGATCAAGGCCATAACGCAACATCATTTCCAGGCTATAAGACACAATTTTCAAAACAACCACAATAAAAGAATATTTAAAACCACCCAAACAAAATGATTAGTCAGTTAGTTGCGACACAACTGCGCATGATGCCCCTCAAAGTTAGCTAACTGGGAAATATTAGAATAGTCTTACCGCCTCACTATAAAATCCATAGCTTTCGTCTATCTCATGATTGACAAAATGAAGTCTTCCTTGCTGTTCAAACTGCAAAGCTCTATCTCACGATTGACAAAACCAAGTCTCCGTTGCTGTTCAAACTGCATCATTGCTAGACTCCTTGTTCTCCATTTCAATATCATCTTCATCTACAGACAAACACACTGTTAAAAATCTAGAAAAATTACCATTAAATTAAAACCAATTATGTTTAAAAGTGCAATCTGAAGACCTCAAATTGTCATGCATACACCTACAAAACACGTCAAGCAAGCAACAAAGAGCCTTCTTCAATGAACTATCTATGTTATTCAAAGCATTTCCAAATTATCATTCCATTCAGTGAAGGCAAAAACAAAAGTTTGGGCAATTCTCTATGCATGAAATGATAGGCATTGATACTACTGATAATCATGTTTCTCAAGGTGCATGAAATTGAAATTGATAACTCGTACAAAAATAATTAAAAAAAAAATGACGTTTGAGGAACTGAAATGACCTTTTTTCTTAGGAAAGCAAGAACAGAGTAGTTCTCCAAATGATTTCTTTGGGACGGGAACGAGCTTACCACAAACAGCTAAAGGCCAGCTGTTAAGGGAAAAAAGGAAATACAACAAAACATGTCAACATTAAAATTATGAGCTATAAGATGTTTGACTAACGCAGCATAAAGAGAACAAGTAATTAATAAGTACATAGAGTGAAGAGCTTTGTTTAAGTAACAACTAGTCAATATCTTGGTAAAGGTTCACAATTAGTAATATATACAGGTACCATGCTTAGCTGGTATCATATTGAAATGTGAGGACATGCATAACTGGTAAATATCTGCACTCATAACATATACAGGTACATATGTGGTGGTAATGCACCAGTACTTGCTGATCGAGTAAGCTAATGGCCACATTGCAACTGTAAGCATGCAGTATTTGTAGTTCAGTCCACAACCGAAGAATGAAAGAAGGAAAAACATTACACATACAGAGAGAGAGAGGGAGAGTGAGAGACCTGCAGAAGGAAATACCAAGGGAAACCAACCATAGCTTCCAGCTAAGTCTCACTGTTGATGTAAATTTTCCAAGGAACTCAATAATTATAATCTTCAAGAAAGAGAAGAACAATTATTAGTACAAGAATTCCAAGGAGATCTATGATATACAAAGCATAAAATATTTTAAATATCATCATGCACCTGAAGAACCACAGTTATCCCAACAATCCCCAGAAAGAGATGGTTTCGCAGAAACCCCTCAAAAATATTTAGTTCCTCTGGCTTTCTAGAGTTGAACTCGTTGAACACCTATAAATGAGAGGGATCTCTTAATGTTTTGTCTTTTCATCTGTCCTTGTAAAGGACTTCCGGAAAATTTACGAATATAAGGATAAAGAGTAATAGAACATACTTGACAAAAGACAAAGGTGTTAAAAATGAATGTGTTTTTAACTTTCTCAGCATGGGCTGCATTGTCATTGTCCAATCCGAGAAGGTTTCGGCCTCTAAAATTGAGCGTGAGAAGCACAGCAATTTGAAATAATGCCTGATATTAACCAAAGATTACTCAAAAATAATGACAGCATTCTAGTGTACATAATACTTTTTATTACATTTATTTAATATTTATATTTAAATAAGTTAACGCATACATTATACAAATAAAAGAATCTGTTTTTAATTAGAACTGTATGTATAACATACCTGTACAATCAAGTTCCTCCACATGATATTTGTTATCAGAGGCTCCCTATGATAAATTAGAATGAAACAAAATTAAGAACAAATAGAAGTATTCAAAAGTTTTACTAAAATATAGTTTTGTAAGGACAAGAAGGCCATGAACAAGTTTTACTAAAATATAGCTAAATCCAACTATTCATAAGTGCTTAATTCAGGCAAGAATTCAAAATTGCCTAGTTCAGGCAATTAGAGATCTCATGCTTTGTACATATAGCCACCTCAGAACTCTGTCTTAGTGGCTGCATCTGTCCCTTTAAAGTAAGTAACCATCTTCTAGCCCAATTATTAAGAATAAAGGAACACATTATACAAGTAACATATATATAATCAAACCTGCGACCAACAGGAGGCCTGTTCATGAGGGTGTCAGTAGGTGGTTCAGTTGCCAAAGCAAGAGCTCCAAGTGTATCCATTATCAGATTAACCCAAAGCAGCTGTTTAAAAATATAGAAAAGTTTCAATTAAAAAAGATCAAGTTATCAATAAAAATTGGAATAAAAGTAAGTTCTTAGCTTACCTGAACAGCATTTAATGGCACATTGCCAGTTGAAACAGCAGCCACAACATTTATGACAAGAGCTGCCACGTTTACAGTCAGTTGAAACTGAATGAATTTCTGAATGTTTGCATAAACAGATCGGCCCCATCTCACGACCTACAAATTAGCGATAATTGAGCATAAATTTATCAAGGAAAGAAATAAAAGAAATATTAACATACCAAATGGATTGAATGGTCACTGTACAAGGGCTTACTTTAACAACTGATGCAAAGTTATCATCAAGGATTATAATGTCAGAGCTCTCTTTTGCTACTTCTGTTCCTTGTATGCCCATTGAGAGTCCAATATCAGCCTAAAAAAACAGAAGTAGTTGTCAGAATACAGAAGTTGATGAAGAATACATATATTACAAATGTACTCTTTTTAACCTCATGTAAAGCCGGAGCATCATTGGTCCCATCTCCAGTTACAGCAACAACGTGTCCTCTGCTTCTCAGAGCTTTTACCAGAAGCAACTTATCATTTGGCGATGACCGGCCCATTACCTAAAGCACAGTAATAATAGGAAATAATAACAAACTATATTTCTATAAACCTATCTGATCAAGGAAAACATCCAAATTAAATTTTTTTTTAAGTATGCTTGTCTTCTAATATGCAGAAAATACTTTTCTGTGCCCTACTATTAGTTTTTGGAAGAAACACAAGTAATCCTTTTTCTGTTCTGATATTTTAAGAGAAACAGTGAGGAAGACGTGTTAGTTTGGGAAATTCATATAATTTCTGATATTTTCTCATCATCACCAATTGTCAATTAACGCTGATAAACAAATTGCACAAAATAAGATGTAAATGCACATACAGATATTTTCTCAGCAACATGTTCTCTCTCTGCATCAGAGAGCGTGCGGAAAGCTCTGCCTTCTATAATAGTTGGTTCGGTTGCCTCTGGATCAGTGAGAATCCCACATTCCAAAGCGATTGCTTTGGCTGTTTTCAGATTGTCTCCAGTGACCATGCGCACCTGTTTTATATAACATAATAGTTACAAAATTACTTGCAAAATACTTGACATGTAGTTGGTTATTATAGTTATAGACATGGTCATTTACCTTCACACCAGCACGAAAACAAAGCTGAACAGCATCTTTTACTCCAGGCCGACATGGATCCTAAAAAAATAGAAGTTTACAGCAATTAAGAAAAATATTGAATCAAAACAAAATTAGGGAACAAGTATAAATTTTCTAATAAACATAATCATGGATGTACTGCAAAATGTTAGCCAATCAATTAAAATGCAAAAATATCTGAAATATCACTAAATAAGTCTCACATTCCACGTTTCAGAATTTACCCAAGTCAGTTCTTGTTTACTTATGTTGGACTGAGGGTGACTTCAGAACTTAAATAAATAGTACGATATGTTTGTGATAATTCTGCAGAGACAAAGTAGAGGTTTGGTGGAGTTCGTCAAATAAAACATGAGAATTTAGCCATTCTAACCTTTATACCAACTATGCCAAGTAGCACCAGCTCATTTTCAGGTATGGCCCAATCAGACCTCTGGTCCTCTTTTGGTACCTTTTCCAACTCAAAGGGCCTATATGCAAAAGCAACACACCTCAGGCTACCTGCCGCCATTTCTTCGATCATCTTCTTAAACTCTTCCATCTAAAGTTTTGTCATACAATCAATTAAGTTACATAGTATGAGAAGTAAAAAAATTTTATTTACTTTCAAGGTATCAGACAAAGTAGATATGTTAAAATTATATTTATTTGACCTTCTCAGGCGTCATAGGCTTTGTCGAGCCACCTGAATCAAGCCAATTTGTACAACATGAAAGAACAATTTCAGCAGCACCTTTCCAGTGCAAATGCACCTCTGAACCTTCCTATATTGAAAAAAAAAGAAATGTTTATATATAAGCAATGATTGTACACCAGAGAGAACATCTCAAATGATGTTAGACAAAGCAAAATTTCCCAATAGACCTAGTGGAGTAAAAGAATATGTATTCTCTTATTAATTTTCTATTTTCTAAGACTAAAATACACATTCTGAAAAAATAAATACCACATGAATTGATATCATCTAAAATGACTTCATTATTTTAGATAGAGAAAATCACAATTAGAGTATCTGGTACAACAGTTGAACGTATATTGCAGTCTAACATAGTATAGAAGAAAAGGAAAATACTAGAGTGAGAAAATGAGGGGGGTGGGGGTTAGGGAAGAGCTTATTACCACATGAACAGCAACCCCACCGCGTTTTTTCTCAGAGTTGAAAGGGAAGACATGAAGGATTGAAGATTTTTGCCTTGCTTCATTGAACTTCATCCCAAGCTATTTTGGACATTTAAAAAAATAACATACAAAGATGAGCATCTCTAATTTAGCTTCTTGTTTTTCCTCATATATGTTAAAATTAAGTTCGCGATTTGCCAATCACAAATCTTTACCTGTAGTCCCCAAGTAAGAATTGCCTTCTCTGTCGGCGACCCAGTCACCTCAATTTCTTTTCCATCCTGTCAAGCAAGCTAGTAAAAGTAAATATTTATCTACTATCATGAATATCAGGAAAGTACAAAGAAATCTGGCAGCTCTGGACGGATGCATGAGAGGTTGAAAGATACTTTTTCTAGTTTATTATCCTTTCCCGGGGGAAGGTACTTCATGTATATTTAATATCCATTTCATCTTATTTTACTTATAATTGAAAACTTTACCTCTGGTATAAACACACTTCCAGTGGTGTTCTGAGCTATTCCCTCAATGAGGAGAGAAACTATTGGGTCAGAAATGCGATTTGACTTGTTTGAATTGTCTATTTTCTCTCCTCCAACATAGGCCTCCACAACTGTCATCTAAGATTTTAACCAAGAAAACAAAATTAAATCAAGCCATATAATATTTCATGGTAAGAATAAATTAAATGGGAAAACTGCAAGTTACCTCGTTTAGTGTTAATGTGCCTGTTTTGTCGCTACAAATGGTCGTAGCAGAGCCCATAGTTTCACATGCTGAAAGCCTCCTCACCTGCAATGGATGTAGAAATAGTATCAGTGTTTTTGGTTTTTCTGGTATTATGTTGGTTTCCACGCACATTAACTTTAGTAGTTATCTTTGTTGTGCACTTCTGTGGTTGAGTGCCTATACATGAAGCCATACAAGTGCAAGCATGAAAGGATGACATACCAGAGCTTTGTCTGCCATCATTTTTCTCATGGAGTATGCCAGGCTGCACATCAATAGAACAAGATAGAAATACAAATATTTTAGAATAGCAGCAGCAGTTACCATAAACAATGATAATAGAAGAAATATTACATTTAGTACTAAAGGAATCAATAAATTTTAAATACAAAAAAGGAATAGCACAATTACGTCAATGTAACAGCAAGTGGTAGCCCTTCAGGCACAGCAACTACAACAATTGTTACCTGTTGATAAAAGATTGTTATGACAAACATAAGATCAAGCCCTTGCGATAAACATAAGATAAAGTACTGAGTAGTGAGTACTAATCCTCTATATGGATTTACAGCTTAGATTTACAGTTGATACCCTCAATTAATAAGATGACAGGCAACAAAAACAAACCATCGCTAAATCACTAAAAAACATAAATCAATACATAAATCGAACATGGCATCAATAATCAATAAATCTTAAAATAAAGACTGGCTTGCCTATTACTGAGATCTTTTCCTACCTTAGTATTCCTAACTTAAAATTTGGTGGTAGGTTTTTGAAATATTAACTGCACCTAATTCAAAATTTCAACAACATAAAATGCTTACCGCAACTGTTAGAATTTTAATCACCCCATTTACTGCCTGCTTTGTGCTTGTCTGTCCTTTTATATATTGGATAGTACCATCAGCATTCTTTGTGTGCCCCAAAAAATATCTACAAAGCAAAAAAAATACAAGCTGGATAACAAAATAATCACAAATAGAAAAAAGCAAAAATTCATTACCAAGATTATACATGTAATATACCTTACTATAAGAACAACTAAAACAGCCGCAGCAACAGACAGCCCGACTGCACCAATGAAAGTTGCTACACCATTTAGCCGCACCTAGGATTAACAATAAAGCCACAACATAATTACATTTATACAAATTACTACATAGAATTATTTTGAATTATAGCCTGCATGCGTTGTTAATGAAATATACAAGTCCAACAGAATTACACATTTCATTATTAGAACTGACTATTTGTAAAGGACAACCAATAGATAGATTTATAATATAATGTAATGGAAAGAGTTAATACTCAAAATTTAACAATGCTGTGTAAATTCATTTTCATTTATTGAGCAGTTATTTTTCCTGCAAAGATTTAATTATTGAGCAAATAAGATTAAGATCCTTCCATATAAGGTCCAACAGACAATTTTGAAGATGGCTTAGTATATATTCATTAATTTTCTTTCTGCAATTAACTGAGAAAATTTTCAGTTTATTTGCATACATGATAAATAAATGGTTTTATCCACTGA
Organism: Rhynchospora breviuscula; assembly: GCA_027562975.1. Lineage (NCBI taxonomy): Eukaryota > Viridiplantae > Streptophyta > Magnoliopsida > Poales > Cyperaceae > Rhynchospora > Rhynchospora breviuscula. The sequence goes on from CM050399.1 coordinate 33,272,655, forward strand.
AGTAAATAAATCATATATATATATATAAGAAAACCTGAAGAGGAGTCTCTTCACCATTGTCTTCTGATATGCTCGCCATCAGCAAACCCCACTCGGTGTTAACACCAACAGCTGTAACCTGAAAGTAGTATTTGAAGCATGAAATTGAAGCAGCGAAATCAACATTGTAAAAGTCTACTTCTTTGGATCGTACAAAATGAGGACTTCCAAACTTTTTTAATGCCTAAACAACACTCTTTTTCTCCGTGCAATGGTAACTCTGAAAATTTTCCAAAAAAAAACAAAAAAGTTTGCAACTCCAATAAAGAAACTTTGCTCGATACAATTTATAAATTACCAGCATTGTGCCATAACCATCAGCCACTTTGCATCCAGACATCAAGAATGGCGACTTATGATCCTTCCGAACCTACAAATGAAAATCAAGAAGAACCAGAGTTACGCCACAAGCAAAATGTGCTCCTGGCAGGAAGTACATGCATGATTATACTCACCAGTTTACTCTCTCCTGTCATGCTAGACTCATCAATAGAGAGAGAATGACCACTTATCAATATACCGTCAGCTGGAACCTGGTAACCGTTTAAATCTGTTAAAACATGTATAAAATATATTGAATTATTATTAATAGATTTGATACCTGATCACCAATTTTTAGTGGCACGACGTCACCAACTACAAGGTCATAAATTGAGACTGTCATCCTTCTACCACCTCGGATTACCTAGCATTCATAGAGATAATGCTAGTACAAAATGAAGCGCATTAAAGTTTTCAAATGAAAATAAATATAAAATAAACCAATACCTCTAAGTGTATATTTTGCTTTTCCTCGTTTAAATTTTGGAATTGAAGAGACTGTTTATAATCACTGATAGCTAATGATACAAAAAGAGAAAAAAAAAAAAAAAAGTTAATTGGCTGCCTCCATAGAGTTAGCAAAAGAACAAAACAACAGAACAAAAGGTAGAAACATTTAATGAAAATCAGTCAAAAGGGGCATGTACCAGTAACAACAATGACCAAAATAACAGCAAAGGCTATACTTGCACCATCATACCAGCCCTCCTTAATACCCTACATTCAACAACAAAAGAAATGATACAGGATTTTGGAGTATATACTTAAATGCCTTAAACACAAGAAAGGACCAGGTATGCTTGAAGAGAAATAACAGCTAAGCAGAACAGTATAATGTCTAAATAAATATACAAAAAATGAGATACCTCAGTTTTGATGCCTAATACAAGAGAAATTACGGCAGCTACCATTAAGATGACAAGTGTCAGATCTTGACATGCTTCCCATAGGAAAACCTAAAAAAGAAAGAAGATTACAAAAATATCCAAAACAAGGGAAATTATCAAAAAAGTATCTTGTTTGTACATGAGAGAAGAACTTACCAAAAAGCTTCTTCCCTTCTTACGGGGATAAGTATTTGAGCCAAATGCAGTTCTCCTGTTCGATAAATCTGACTCATCACCACTAATTCCCTTCTCTGTGTCAGTTTTTAGCATAGTTTCTAGCCCTTTTATCTATAAAGAAAAAATAAGTTAAATTAAAAGAACATAAAAAAGTTGAGGTACTGACCGAATAAGAAGCTGAAGAGAGAAAAAACACTTACCCCCCCATATTCTTCCACGGCAGAATAGTTATGCTCTCTAGTCATTAATGTGAGTTGTTCTTCTCCAATGCCAAAGCCATTTTCTCCCCCATATCCCTCTAAATGAATAAAATTAATGACAGATATTTTGAAGCAACTATCACAGACAACAAACACGAATATTACATTTAGTAAAAACCTAGAAGTGAAATAAGATGGATTTAGTACCTGGCAAAGACTTTGGTCTCACGTGCCTTTTTCCAGCCTCTTGAAAACGAAAAGCAGCCTGTCATATGAAAAGATCTTGTAAGCAGGATTGAGAATTTTTATCAAAAAAAGGCGATTTACAATAAATGATCTATGAGGAGAAACATACCCTGACGACATGAATGTTGGTACGAATCTTCCTCCTTAGTTCTTCCTTTTGTTCTTCCTTTTTTAAGTCTAGGGTGTATCTAAACCGACGAGATGCATTCAACACTATTGCCATTCTCTAAAAACATTAAAATTGACAGAATGTGAAAACAAAGTAATTTTGATGATTAGAAAGTACCAAGCGACTATATTAATCTTGCAACATTTTACATAATCACCAAACGAACATCACCCATGAAGACAATCCAGATGACATATCTGTAAATATACTTACAGCTTGGACTTGTTCTTACTATTTTTAATGTTATAATTTCAGGTTCATGATTATAATTTTAATCTTTACGGCAGATAAGAGATAATTCAAATGGAAGATAAGGGCGACATGAAATGCTTAGTTACACATTTCCTTGCTGTATTGATTATATCAGGCCCTTACACATTTCCTCTCAAGTGCAATTGTTAGGGGACTAGTACAAGCCTGGTAAAACCATCTAACCCAGTAAGAAAAATTGAGCACTGTAATCTGTCATCCACAGTTTTATTATCATGGTCAAATCAGTACTTTCCTCTTTGAGTACCAATGAGAGAAAATTCAAATGGAGGATAAGGAGGCACTAAGTCCAAGTTGAACATCTTTTCCTGTCATTAATACTCTAAAATGACATATCTATCCTTTAAAACTACAGTTTTGGAGGATTGCCTTTCTACTTCACTAAACAGTACCATTACAACCTTCAGAATGATCCAACGATTATATCCACAGAATTAGACTGAAAATCAAACATCCAAAAAGTAAAGTGTTGTTTGTGCTTAAAGGTACTAATACTAAAGAAAATATCCTTTTGTATTCTGGATAAAAGTTTTCTCCAAAACTCTTTTACTTGCAACAGTGTTTTATGCACAGTAGTGTCCAAATTGCAGTAACAAAAAGAAAGAGCAAAATTACTCCATAAAAAAGAATTTAATGCTCATGTATTCTAGCCAAATTTAAAAAATATCTCATGACTTTATAGTTTATAGGTACAACAAACATCGAATCAACCAGGTTATTCTAAAAAAATAAAAGCAGTGAAGCTGTGGGAGAATCCATTTTCAAGTGGCATGGACTGTTAGGTAGGATTTTACAATTACAAACACAAAAGAAGATTTAATTTTGCTCGTATTTTACAAAACCAATATTATTGAGAATTTACATACGATTCAAAATAGAAAGACATAGTGTCAACTATAATTATTCTGGCGGACATTGAGATAATAGAGCTCTTAATTTCTTCTAAATCAAGCAATTAAATTAATAGCCTAGTCTGGAAACAGTTAAAATATGAAGTAACTTATTTATTATAATTTTGTTTGTTAAAATTAAATAGGAAGAGATTTATAATATATATATATAGCAGTGAATCCATATATCTTGTTATTTTACAATCCTACGATATAAAAAGTACAGTTGAGCAACAAAAGAACTCAAAAGGACAAAAATAGGAAATTATAACATCAGAGAACTATAGAACTCTTTTGAATTCCATAACAACAGACAATTTCTTCAAGTTGCACTTAATTTAGTAAAAATAACAAAACAAAACGCTGAGAAATATCAAAAAATGAACAAATTACAAGTAGAACTTACTCGCCAGCGTTGCAAGTGGTCAATAGTAGCCCCTTTGGGAGGAATCTCGAAGATACTTCCAGAGGATCTCCGTCGATCGCCGGAACCCTCGCCGGAGGGGCGACGCCGCTCCATTTTTTCGCTGCTCACAGGAGAGATGACACCTCTTCTATCTACTACTAGATTGAATCTACGCGCCGTTCAAAAGTTGAAAGAGAAACGACACGAAAGTTGATAAGGCGAAAACGAGAAAGGTGCGTCTCTTTAATAACGAGTAAATAAAAAGGAAGGTAGTAAGGACTGATTCGGAATTTTGTAAAAGGAAAGAAATATTGTTCACTGATGGTACGGTACCTGAAGATCGCGCAACTGAAAAGTTGAAAACGCAATAAATGCAGTAGCACAAGAAAGGAGAGATTTGTTTCGTAAAATCTTTTGGTTTAGAGGCCTTGTTGTGTAAATATAAATCGAATTGGTTTTTGATATGAGAATATTTCGATGTTCTCTCTCTTTCCCGCCTTCGCTGCTTCCCGATTCTGAACGGTCTTTGGGTGTGTCAGTGTGTATAGCCTTGTACAGTTGTACAGCCTGCGATCAGGGGGTGTTATCGCGCTCCCAAGTTGGAGATACAAAAATGTTCACAGTTCAATAGCCAGTCTCAAACTCTCTCATCATATACAAATACGTTCACTGGCCACCGGGTTTTTAATACTGTACGTTACTAATAATGATTGCGACGTGTTATTTAATTAGTGATTTTATTATTTTAATTTATGAGTTCAAAACGGTGTTAACAAAATTTGCGGAGTGATCTAAGGCATCCAATTTAAATTGAATGTTTATAATGATTATGAATTATTATTTAATAAATACAATTTTCGTGAATATACAACACCTACACCCTACATCAACCTAATTTCAACAAATAGGTCAGTTAAGCTAGAATATATATTTTTTTGCTGTACAAAAATTGTATTTGTAAAACAACAATTGCAGAGCATTTCTGTAGAACTTTATTTGATAAAAAGGTTGTGAAGAACTTCTTAAATTATGATTTCAACTGTTTTTAAAAAATATAAATGTTCCACGCATGGATCTATCCGTTATTTTGTAACTTTTTTCTCAAGATACAAACAAATGTATTTTTATATAAATTAAATAAAACAATAAAACTAAATCCACTCCACACGTCAAAATTAAATTAGCAAAAAAAATGTCGTATTTTTCTTAAGATGTATCCAAATTACCAAATATCGCATCTTAAGCGGGTCAGACCTGTTTTTAAGTTCTTAGTGTCACCTTTCTGTTCAAAATACTTGACAGGTCCCAAAAAAATTAATATCGTCTATTTTCACTTTGCGATGCGTGCAAGGTTGATTTGGATTCCTAAGACAGCATCAGAGGATTTAAGTATTTAGCTGATTCGATTATCTACATGGAATGTTTCTAGTTGGGTGCAAACTTCTATACTATTTTGAAAAAAAAATAATGAATGATAAAATTATCCGAGACGGAGTGAGAATCATCATTTAATTCAGTAAAGAAATATTTTTTTTTTTTTGAAAAGAAGAGCACGAATATAAAATCTAGTGAAAAAATATAAATATATTTAAAAAAAAAGAAATGCTAGAGTCCAATATATTGGATAGATGGGGTACGTCCAATACGATCGTTTTCACGTTTTTAAATTTCAAATAGCCGATCCGAACCGTTCAATATGTTCTCCATATTGAAAACTTATAAGAGACCAATTTTTACATTTTTTTCAAGAAAGTAGCATTGTGGAAACTAGCATTTCTCTTAAAAAAATTATTTCATATTTCAACATAAAAAGTAGCCAAAGAGAGTAATTTGCAAGATATCACTCCGTAAAGATTTCTTTCAATGGCCCTACTGATAAAAAAAGGTAATAAATATTAGGATTTGTTTATAGGCAAATAATTAATTTCTTGTCATGTTAGCTCGGGAGTAGTTGATTCAAATTGCATCCTGCTTTTGTGGTGGTAGCTGAGCTCACAGAAGGGAGAGAAAAAGGGACAGGTTTTGCCAAAATAAGAAAAATTCAAAAGAAAAGGACGAAAGGAAATTCAAATGTCTAAATCAAAAAGAAGGAAAGGTGGCTGGCGTGGATTGATTGTTGGACACCTAATCACATTTTTTTTTCCGCAACAAAAATAATTTCACAAGAATTTTGGAAGAAACCACGTGTAAGATCAGGGGATTTTGTCCTAATTAAAACACTCTCGCATGCACAAGCAAAGACCTGTTTTCTAATTCTAATGTAGATGTGCATACATGAACTGATGAACATAATAATTAAATGAATAATTTTTTAAAAACAATCACTTGCTTAAAAGGATATTATAACATATTATACCCGATAATAAATTATAAAATTCAAGAAAAAATAAACAATACACTGAAAGTCAAATGGACGCCTGTAGGACTTAGTGAAAATGTTTTTGAGGATTTTTAAATTCACAACAAGACAAACAAAGACAGATGAAGCATAAGTGGAAACACCAAATTACACAGGTAGAGCCGCATAAGTACGAGAGGAGTGTTCTTGATTGGGGACAGATGGAGAAATGTGCCATTCAGCCATTGCCATGAGGAGGAATGGGAGCAGCTTTTGCTCGAGTGGATAGCTTGGCCGACTAGAAGAAGGCAAAAGAAAACATTAATTTTTAGAACCAAAAAAGCTAAAGACAATTGTGAATAATTGTTCGTTGAGTTAGAAATTCAAAAGAAAAAAAAGGGATATGACACTAGATTTGGTCTCAAAAAAAAAAATGATGCCTACTTGGATAAAGAGAAGGAAAACAAAAACAAAATTATCTATTTTTGATGGACTATGGACAAGCGTAAGAGAATGAAGTAACGAAGGTTGCAAGAGAGTGCATACAAAAGCAGTTATAAAGTTGCCATTTCCATGCAAAGAACACCTACATGACTACATCTAATTACAATGCTTTCTGCTAGTAAAGCTCAAATTGTTCAGAGTAACTTTACTTTTTGTTACATTTTACTCGTAACTTCCTATATCAAAATATTTCAAAAGTTGATTCTCAGTAATTAAAGATTTAACAGCCGAGAAAATGTCGCTACGTGTATGCCACTGCGCAAGATTTGGCCGTACAAAGGAAAAGGTACATTCCGTTGAGAAAAAGTTGGAATTACATGCATTTGTCTTTTCCGTGATTCAAAATTTAAATTTTGTTTCAAATTACATAATATTATCTACCATGATATTTATCATTTTTTCATATACATGCACTGAAAATTACATTTTTCAATTTTTGTTTGATTTCCGTCAACAGACTGTATATAAATTGTTCATGAATTGAATAATTTCTAGATGTTGGTTTTCTTGATATTAATTACCATCAAATGATACAATTTCGCCGCACATGTGCAGCAAATATCTAAATAAGTTTAGCTGTTTTGTTTTTCTTATTTCAGTTTTGAAGCTTTTAATGAAGATATAAAAAAATATTATTATGACATAAAAAATAGAATATAAAAAAAAATACTTGAATTCTGTATTAATAGCAGTTGTAAATAATAAAAAGTACGATATTAATCTCTTTGAATAAAAAAGCACTTTCCAGTGGGTGCTTCTTTTTTACCAAAATTTAATTTTTAAGTTTAAAGGTACAAAAAAAAATCTTCATTGCATGGGCTGGTTTGTAGTGGGAACTGGGAACTAGACAAAATGATGTGGCCAAGTGCTAAGTTGCTTTTAGTATTTGGGGTATATATGCCTTTTTAAAGCAGAAGCCAGTATGCACATTACATTTGCGTTATTGCTAAGTAATCACACTTCAGGAATTGATGTTGTTCTCTTTTTCGTCATATTTAATATTTGGCATAAAAATTTAAGATCTTAATTAATTACCATCCGTTTAGTATCTTCTGTTTTATGGAAAGACTAAACGTAGTTAACCAAATATCACAATATTCCTACTCGGACCCTTTGTAAATAAACCAAAAATTGCATCAAGAAATTAATATAATACAAATGGAAGAAATATAAACGAGGCAGGCATATCATACCTTCAATTACAAGTCTCCTTAGCCTCCACCTCTTGTAAAAACTCTTTCTACTCCTTTATAATTAGTTCTCCTGTACTTATCTCTCTCTTAACTTGAACAGATCATTTATATCAAATTTATCTTTCACCTTTCGGCTCCTTTTGAGTCGTTAAAGGGGTAAAAGATGAGGTTACATTCTAAAATGTTTATCTTGCAAAGAATGCGAAACAGCATTAGGAAAAATTGATTAAAACGTAAAGAATGTCAAATTGTTCAAAGAGTTGAGCAAACAAAAAGTTTTCCCCAAAATGTCAATTTTGTTGAAAAAGATAAAAGATTGGAAAATGAAATGAGAACAGTGTAAAAAAAAGTAGTTGCCTGCCGTCATAGAAATTAAGTCTCATCGTAAATGACAAGTGTTTAGAAGAGATTTAATTAAATTGCTAGAGAGAAGTGCTTTAACTGTTTTAAAGGTAACATAATGAAGCTTAAAATTTCAAATTTTTGGGCACTGATAAGTGCACAACTATAATTTTTATCAACACAACCTGGACAGCATTAAAAAAATCCAAGTCGAAATTTGTTCTTAATAATTTAAATTATGATATTTGTTGTTTGGAATTAAATAAGAAGTGGAAATTTAAGAAGTGTTCGATAAGATCAGTCCGCGTATTTATTGTTGACGATTAGTGATTTTATTTGCTAGTTCGATCCAGTTGATTGTTTTTCTTAAAAAAAAAAAAAGAAAAAAGAAAACTGAGAGCAACACATTGAATCGTATAATATTTAAGTTAATGCGTGCCTTACAAAATGTAACACTTCGTTTTTGTTTAGTAGCGAAAAAATTCAGAGAGTACATCAAAATTTCTATTTTAAAACTGAAAATTAACAAATATTTTCTGTGAACTCTAGTTTTGGATAAACATGAAAAATAAGGCAGATGTAATTGACAAATTTATTTTGAAAATAGACGAATATACAATGGACAATAATTAAATACGTGTGCTTTCTCGTTTTTTATAGAAATATATCGGAATATAGAGATGAATTTATTATTATTAAGGGTGCTATCTGGTCTTGAATATAATATTGACAAAAAAATAGTTTATATATTTCCTCATCCAATCCACACTCTAGAATACACGTGGAGAGTTGTGCGCCAGCTCCCATCACGTCAAGTACCCGTAATTTATTATTTGCGGATCCAGAATTACTTTTCTGATCGGTCATATAAACTTCCATGTTCTGTCGTTGAGGCTGGACAACAAAGGGTTTAGAATTTTAGATGGACTTAACTGCGAACCATTTTGATATATGACATCATGTGACGTGTATAATTTATTGTTAGTTCGTGGGCCTTGGTTACGATTTACGAACTGGTCGATCGTATCGCCTCAAATATACGAAAAATATTCGTAAAGCCTTTATCATTGTATCTCCAACCCAAGTGGTAATAATCAGATAGAAGAACCTTATTAAACATTTTATGATATGATTCATGTGAAGCCTTAAATTTGAAGTCAAAATAATAGACATGTCATCAACTTGTGTCGTAACGTAAAGTCACCTTTTTTATGGACCGTTTGAAGCCTCTTTCATCAAATTAATATACACGGTATTTTGTAGACAAAGAGCTTTCCATCATTTTTTCTTATTTTATAATTCTTTTTTAGATACAATTTTCAATCTAAAGTACTAGCGTTATAGCAATATATATTACAGCAGAAAAAAACTCTTACGAAAACATATCAATGTTATATCGTATGCTGAAGTAACGGGAAGAAACAAGTTTAGCGGTAAATATATACTGAGCATAGAAATTTTGTAAAACTTTTCAAACTATATACAGGCTTTGATTTTTTTTTTTTTCCCATGAATAGGGTTCTAAGTGGGTGAGATGGGTTTAAATTCATATAATAAATTTTTTTCACGGATATTTAAATTTGCGACACTTTAACTCTTTTTATTTCCAAAAAAAAGTAAAGTCTTTAAGTGAAAAAGGTCGGCTCCAAAATTGGTCCGTACATTTTGTTTTAATATTTCCTTCTTCTTCTCCTTCTACTACTACTTATTAAATATTAATTACTTATAAAACAAATTGTGCATAATGTCATCTTTTTTTTTTTTAGATTCAATATAATACGTCGGTGAATAATTCTTTTCTTTATGAAGTGGTAGAAAGTAAAAATAATTGAAAAAAATGGTCGTTGTAGATTCAGTGTCCCTGTTTAACTTAATTAGAAGAAATTCAAAAGAGAGGAAAAGTAAAGTAGAAATCACTGCTTGTTCTCATCTCTTTTGACCGGTCAAGCAGCGGTTTCCACTTCAGGCGTAGGGCTGTCAACGGTATAACGTTCGACGTTTTCCGTCAACGTTCCGTGCTGACGGAACGACTGGCGGAACACTTTTTCATTTCGTGGTATGTAACGGAACGTAGGACGGAATACAGTCTGGTATCGTTGATATGAACGGAATTTGAAACGGAATGAAGCGTTCCGTGCATGTTTCATATTCGTTCCGTCCACAATTCTATAGGTTTACAATATAAACCATAACAGAGGGGTTATCTGGACAGCTGGTCGACTAATGTCGACACTCAATACTCGAGTAATGTACTCGAGTAATGCCTAGGGTTTTCCGCCTCTCTTTCCTCCCTCTTTCCGTAGCTCCTTCTCTCTCGATCGCCTCCTCCTCTTCCTCCTCCACCTCCTCCATGGCCGTGACCCCACAGCCTCCTCCTCCTCCATGGCCGTGACCCCACAGCCGCGACCTCCTCCTCCTCCTCCTCCTTCTCCTCTTCCATGGCCGTGACCTTCTCCTCCTCCTCCATGGCCGTGACCTCCTCCCTCTCCCTCTCTCGAGTTCACTACTGACCCCACCACCTCACCTCCTCTACCTCCTCTCGCTCACCACCTCACTTCCCTCTTCATCTCTCGAGTTCACTGCCTTAACCCCCCTTTCACTGCACTCCCCTTTTTCTCTCTAGCTTGGCTGGCTTCAATGGAGACTAGTGGCCGACAGCAGCTCCCCCTTTCGCCAAGTCTCAGCCGCGTCCCGACAGCAGCCGGTTGTGGCCTGAGTTTGTTGTTGTTGCTCCCCTTTTGTCCTTCACTTGGTTCCAGGTCAGGATTAGGGTTTCGATCGATGCACATAGATTGCTGATTTTGATTTTGGGTTGAGCAAAGATTTATGATTTTTCTTGTGTGCAGTTTTTTTTTTGATTTTGGGTTGAGAGTTGAGACTGGTACTGGTTTTTTGTAATTACTGTGTTTACTGGTTTTTTGTAATTTGGTAGAAATCTGTGTTTACTGTTTTGTTGTAATCACTGGTAGAAATTCTGTACAATATGGTTTTTGTACGTGTTTAGTTGTTTACTGGTAGAAATTCTGTACAATCTGTGTTTACTGGTTTTTTTATTCTGATTTAACATTTTAAACGTTTAATTCGACGGAACAGAAAACGTAAATAATTTTAGTTACGTTCTAATAACGAAACATCAACGGAAATTAATACAATTACGTTCTAATAAACGGAACGTACACAAAAATTAGTATTTCCGTGTACGTTGTGCACGTTTGACACTCCTATTCAGGCGTCTCTGGAGTCTGGACTGGACTGTGGCGAACTGGCGATAAAGCGTCGGCAGAACAGCTGAAATAAAAAAACATTAAAGAAAGTCTGATTGTCTGATTGTCTGATTGTCTGCAGTTACCATCCGTATGTCATTGCATGCGGCAAGCAACTAAATATTTCTCTTTTTAAACTGGCAGCGTACTCTCTTTCTAACTCCACCGATAAATGTCTTAGATGCGTAATGCATATATGAAATGTTAGTTCCAGATCAACTCCGTCGCTAATCAGTTTCTCGTAGTAATTTATTAGTTTTTTTTTTCTCATAGAACAAAATTCTAGACGAATATATTTCTTATACCTATTGTTTGGAAAAATAAAAAAATAATTGAAGTGAAAATTAATTGTGTTTCTTATTATTTTTTTTAATACTTATAGTAAAATAAAGTTTAAAGTAATATAAATAATCAAATTGCCTTTAAACAAGCGAAACAAATGGAAGTATTTGAGTCTTCGGAAATTTTTTTTTTAAGTTAATTCACATCTTTATGTGGAGTAAATTCGATTTTCGTTTGGAATTAATAAAATGAAACGGGAATTTATTTCGCTCTAACTGCTACACTTGCCAAACAAAAATACAAATTACAATATTTTAATCAATCTAATACCATTAAAATACAGTACAAATGCAGCACATGTTCTGCTTATCCTAATTAGATAGACAATCCGGTTTGGCGATATTTCTTTGGTCAATCCAGATTACTATCATTTGGATTCTCACCGCTTACAAAAATTTTACATGCGTTTTCGTACTTATCTCAAACGGCATACAAATGCAGCTGAATTATAATTTTTTTTAATATACTAAAAAATATATATTTAATAAGATGAGCACCATATTTGGATTTTAAATCAATATTACTACTATTTAAACGTGTCTTTATTGTTGTTGAGAAATATTTGGACTTCTGAAATTATTATTCAAATTTCTTAGAATGGAAGATCATTTGAATTACGAAAGTATATTTCTTTGAACCCAAATTAATATTTTTTTTTTTAAATTTTATAACAAAGCTAAACAAAGAATGGATAAAGCTTATGTGAGGATAACAATGTTGAAATTACATCCATACTCCTTTGACAATTGACATGCTCTATTTTCTTCGAAAAGACATCTATCTAGTTTTTGAATAGTGATCTCCAGTGTAAACAATCGTAAAAAGCTTGACGTGGCTTTATTGTTTGCGTCATCTAAATGGGACGGTTAGTCGGTTACATCTTACCGAGTCTCCCGCTCCGACTAACAAGGTTTATTTAATTTAATTCATTCATAAAAAGCACCCATTTGGAATTTGAACGAGATCTAAGCATGATTTTTATAATATTTTATATTTTATTATTATACGATTAAACCCTAATCAAGGCAAAGCATCAGCCTTTAATGACCACAACAAGGAACAAACAGGCGCTAGGCGGTTATCTCAATAATTAATTCGTACTATCTTAATGATCCGACGCGTGGTCGTACTGTTACGTCTTAGTGGACACGTGGGAGGTGGTTCTCTCTTTGTCGGTGACCTGGGAATTCTTTATCATCTCTGGTTGTTAGTATATGGATATGTCCGGTTCCTTCTCTGAAAGGAAAATTTAGGTGCTGCTTTTGATTTTGCAAGAGTCAGTTGGATCTAGCTCTAGCGGGCTTTAAAAGGGAACTTGTGGCCTTTACTTTTTTTTGTATTTATTTGTAAGATCACGATTTAGAATGTGACGTCGACATGGAGATTAAAGGCAAAATGGGCCGCAAATACGATACAATTTTGTAAACCCGCGCATTGGAGCAAATTAATAGCCCAAATTAAGTAACAAATGTCATATCCTGATTTTGGATTCTTTAGTATTCCTATTTTCAACAAGAACCATTTTTCTAATGCAATTCAATCTGGAAACTTGTACAAATCCCTAATTTTTCACTCAGTGGGTGAATTATACACTCACAATCACATAATCAAATTACTATCAATTCAGAATTTCAAACAAATTTGATTGCATAGGTACTTTACTGGATTAGTACCGAGGCTCAACGATTATGATTTTAAATATTTCTCGTGTCGATACATGAATGATAAGTACAAATTTTTTTTTCTTTGATCAATTGATCAAAAGGTAGATTAAAATCAGCTACGACTGACGGATGAACCAGTCAGCTGCGATTAAATCTCAATTTTCGAAGTTCTAATGACCAATCCGAACATTTCAATGTGTTCTTCATATTGAAATTTCATTAGAGACCAAATTTTATATTTTTCTAAATTTTTTTACTATTTTTTTGAGTTTTTTAAAAATCATTGTTATTGAAGGTTCCAAAATTGTTTAGATTGAGAATTTTGTAAAATGCTAAAAAAATACTAAAAAATTTAAAAAAAAAAATGTAAAATTTGATCCTCCAATGAGATTTCAATACGAAGAACACATTGAACGGTTCGTATCTGCTGTTAGAATATTGAAAATTAAGATATAATCGCAGCTGACGGGCTCATCCGTCTGTTGCGACTGATTTTAATCTATCTCATTGATCAATACAAATTTGCAAACTACAAAACAACCCGATATGTTATCTTTTTTTCAGGCGTAAATCAAAGACAACATCTGTGCTTAGATTTCTAATTTAAACAACAGCTTCATATACAGCAGCGGTCGACCGCGTCATGGAGGGTTAAAATTTGCCAGAACATAAAATAAATTTAAGATAAAAATATAAAAATCATATTTAAACACAATCTCTTGCTTTGATTGAGCAAGGACATGTCAGAAAATAGCTTTTCCTTCTGCACCATCCCAATTCCCAACCAGGATCTGTCCATTTCTTTTTTCAATCAAAAAAAAAAAAAAACAAAGAAAAGAAAAGAAGACATGCACATCTCCTCTATTATTTTTTATTCAACTTGCATAAATATTGCATAGAAAAAAAGGAGTGGCTAGTGTCAAACATATAGGACACATACACTTGTCCAACATGATAAAATTTTAATTTTTAAGATTAGAATGACCAATCCAAACCGCTCAAATCGTTCTACGTTATAAAATCTCCATGAAAACCAAATTTTATATTTTTTTCAAATTTTTTTACTATTTTTTTGGAAATTTTGAATATGCTCAATCTAAAAAGTTATGAACCCTCCAATTTTGAAAATTCGAAAAAAATAGTTAGAAAATTTGAAAAAAATATAAAATTTGATTTTGAAGGATATTTTAATATAGAGATCATATTGAACGGTTTGGATCGACAGTTTGAAATTTTAATGGTAGACGTTTGGATCGTATTTGACATTCTATATGTTTGATTCTAACATTACTCTAGAAAAAAATGAAAAAGAAAAGAAAACAAGGCATCCATGCATGTCTGCATTCAAGCATCAACTAGCTAACATTCGTGCACAGCTCCTTAATTTAATTTTCATTCTTTTTTAGCTCATCTATTAATCCGTCTCAGACATAAGATATATATGAAAATTATTATTGATTTAGGTATTTTTCAAGGAAATAAATTAAAGTCTGTCGATCCCATTTATTTCTATGTTGCGGGATACTCTATAACAGCCGTATCCCGTATCGAATATCGGATAGACGTATAGAAATTTCCGTATCGGATACTCCAAAAAACTGCACGAGAAATTTTTTATAGTACAACATGCAGTTTTTTATATACTAGACTGAACTGGTTGGTTTGATCAGGAAGTAGTTGGCTGTCTCATCTTCTCAGTCTCTCGATCTAACAAGTGGCAAGAATCATATATGAGTTCCACTTGATAAATTTGTTCATTACACTATAAATATTGCTGGAACCAAGAAGAAAAGCAAAGACAAAAATCTCTTTGAAAGTTACTCAATAAAGAGTTGAGACCAGGTGAAGGCAACTATTCTAAAAAACCACCCTGTTTGCAAACTGCCCAATATAGCTTACATTATTATTCAATAAAAGTATGTAAGAATTTTCTACGTCAAAACCAGTAAACCACTACCATTGTTTTTCTCATGTTAAGTGCTCAAGTTTTTTTTTTTTTCCTGTAATCCTGTTTTTTAGCTTTAGTGGAAAATAGTGACAAAAATTGGTTAGTATTATTTTTTGGTAGATTTTCCGTGCTAATTGCAGAAATTTCAACGTACTGCAGTAACTATTTTTTAAAAACAATTGAGTAATTATTTTCAGATCCATGGACGGAAACACAATAACCATGTACGACTTGGTAAGAACGGATACCTATTAATTACACAGGTGATATATATATATGTATATAGGTCCACAATTTTGATAGAGTTTGAACTTTATTATTGAGTATTGACTGCTAACTGTTAGTCCAGTGGCAAGAGAGACAGTTTTTCCTGTTTGAAATGTTTTCTGCTAACTAAAAAAGAAAAACAAAAAGATTCATTGTTATATTTTGAGGAAAGAAGATCTAACAAGCTGATACAACTTATATAATAATAAAATGCAAAAAAAATATTTCTCAGTAAAATTATAGATCAAACACGTTTTGCGCTTCCGCATTCATAAAAAAGATAATATTTATAACTAATTGATATTCATTTGTATTTAATACTTATAATTGATTCATCAAATTCATGTTTGATATCGTCAAGTATCATGGTAGAAGCGTAAATACAATAATTTCCTTGTAAGAAAATTTTGTCATAATATAATAGTCATCTAATAAAAATCAACACGATCGTTAACTTTTTGACGGGTCTCTTTCTTGTAAGTATGCTTATGTGCGTTTTTCTTAGAAACGAGATGAATTATTTGTACTGTACTACTGTGATTTTTTACCTTTTTTAATCAATAATTTGAAATTTGAGTCTAACCAAAATTCAATTTTGGTCCTCTTTGCTATATTCGAGATTTCTACGATGTAAATATATGCCTTGTTGCATCCTCATCAAACGCCATAGATTTTTTTTTCTCTCCTCTTTTAATTTAAATCTCTGCTATGCAAACTTTTATATATTCTTTTATAGCAATGGCCAAACTAGTAATCATTAGTAAAAGGACACCGAGTTAAAAACTAAGTTGCTTCGGGAACACCCTACATTAAGTAAGAAGAAAAATTCTGTCCAGTTCAAATAGGTTTGTACGTCAATTGTCAGGTGGGGCTAATAAAAACTTGCAGTTTGTAATTCTTTTTTGAACTAAAATAAGGATATAGTCTTTATCTTTGTATTGAAATAAACAGTATGCATAACTTTCTGTTTCTAATTTGTTCGAAATCGATTTGAAAACAAAGAAACTTTCAATTAGTTTGCTCAACTGATTTTTTAGCTTAACACGAGTCAAATTACCGAGCTCGAGATTCTGATGGGTCGAATTTCAGTCAATTTTGACAAGTCAATTTGAGTTAATTAAATTCAGTTCCCTAAAGTCGATTCAATAATTAAATGAGTTCAATTGATATATATATTTCATACACTTAAAAACAGTTATGAAATTGTATCACTATATATATTGTTATTTGATGATCTATGAATGAGGATGCTTCAGCAAAGCTGTAACCTTGTTAAAAGCAATTATCTCCTTCTCTACCAAAAACTTGCTAAAGCTGTCTATTCCATTGTCAGAAAAACAGTAAAAATACATAGAATAAAATAAACTGTCTGTTACATATAACTTGCCAAGCAAAAATCAGAGCTTATTACCCTTCTCTCTCAAAAATCAGAAAATTGCCCAAAAATAAAATCAAAATATAAAGTCCGACCCGTTTACTGACAATTTCATATAACTTGCCAAGCAATCGTAACTTCCGAAGTTCTCCGAAATGTATGAAAACCCAGTTTCTTGCCCTTTTTTTTTTGTTTCCTTTTCTTCTTTTAGGGGAAATTGGGCTCATGCCACTCCAAAAGTGAAAAATTAACAAAATGCCACTCCAAACTTAACTCTTAGCTAAATGTCACTCTATACTCAGTTTATTTTGAGACTTGCCACCATCACCGTACAAAACATCTTTGAAGTACAATACTTCCTCGTATTGACCAAAAAGCCCTTTATTTAATTATTTCAATTATTTTCTAAATTAGTTTCTCTTCCATCGCAATATTATCTCCTCAACCCAACAAAGCCTAAAATGACTAAACTCTATCGCTCCATCACCACTCCGCCTCCCCTGTGCTTTGAAGAAACCTCTCCCCCCTCGACGAAACCCAAGATGTCACCCCCAAACGACAAAGAGAAAGAACATCGTTTCTAATCTGTCCGCCTAAGCGTGCAAGAAAATAGCGCGGAGGAGAGGACAAAGGGTATGACCGAGATTTTATTGGTATTCCGTTGCTTTATATCTATCCATTCTATTTTATTTTAAGTAATTGCAGATGTTGCTGTAGTGACTACAGAAATGGTTTGTATTAGACTATTAGGCAACTTCCTGTGACATAAAGTGTTATTGGTAAATACCAGTATGCAGAAGCTAATGGTCGACATGTGGATTAACCATGCCATGGTTAATTAACTCCAGATTAACTGTATAACCATGCCATCGTTCTCTCTTTCTCTTATTACTTTTCTCAAAATTGATCAAAATCTTTCGGTTTGCTTATTAGATTTCATTTGTTTGAATAGGAATTTAAGTACAAATCATTACAAAATAAATTTAAAAGTCTGCCCCTAAACTGGGGACTGAAAGACCCCTCTGGAAGCACTAAAAACGAGTTGTTTCTCCTATTTTTAACTTCAGCAACCCAGCAAATCAAACAGTTACGCCATCATTCACCACCTCTCCTAGGATCTGCACAAGAACTCAAAAGGAGAAGAGAGGTGTGCATAGAAGAATAAAGTACGTGATACGATCAAGAAATCGAAGTGTTGGTACAAAGGAGCGGCGACGGAACGATTGCAGAGCAGCAACAGAGTGACAAAAGATGCTAGGGGTTTAGTCGTCTCAAGCTTTGATGGATTGAGGAAGAAATATCGTGAAGGCCTGAAGGGAGAGAGACGGTTTTAGTAATAAGAAAATAATTAAAATAAATAAATAAAGGGTATTTTAGTCAATAAGAGAAATTACTATATTTTAGAGATGTTTTATACGGTGATGGTGGCAATTCTCTAAGAGTGTGTTTGGAACCCTCAGAATAAGATGTTATTCGGAACTAGCAATTCTAAGTGTCACCAAACAAGTCTAGGAACAAGGGGAATTGCTTGTTCGGTGCCTTATTCTAGTTCCAACTAAACGCTGGAACTAGCTCGGAATTGCTCCCCGTGACCCACTAAAAATATTAAAATATTTCTCTTCACCAAGATTAAATAACAGAGAGTCGGAGAGAGAAACCATTTTAAATTATTTCCTACCGTTGCCTCTCTCTTCAATTATGTCCAGTATCTACCGTTGCAATTTGTAGTTGCTTTTATTGCAATTTTTTTTTTTTTGAGTAGAAAGCCCATGGGCATATTATATTAAATAATGTCAATTGAAAATTTATACAAGCGCCTAATAGTAGAAGTTTTTAAGCGGCCCAAATCTAAATAACATACAACAGAATGAAAATAGAAGTCATAATAAGTTAAGAAATAAAATTAAAATGAATGCTTTTATTGCAATTGCTGGTACGGAAGGAAGGATTAAGCTTAAGTAATAGACAGCAGCATTGAAGTGGCGCCAAAAATAAAAAAAAATAGAAAGGATAGTTGCATAGAAGTTAGTTGAAAAATATAAACAACAAATCATTATTTTATTTTATTTTTCCTTATCCTTATTCTTAGCTAACCATCCAAACAACATCGAGAATTACATGAATAAGCAATTCTTCACCATTTCTTATTCACCACCCTTGTTCTTGAACAAGCTGTTCTATTCTTATTCACCACACTTCCAAACATGCCCTAAATAAATTGAGTATAGAGTGGTATTTTGATAAGAGTTAAGTTTGGGATGACATTTTGCTAATTTCTCACTTTTGGAGTGGCATGGGTTCAATTTTCTTCTTTTTTTAATTGGTCTTAGTTTATGGCCAATTTTTTAGACAGCTGACAATGGCCACGTGGAAAGCATTGGCCGATTTGATATGAATTTCTATTGCTTAGAATTTGTAGACTTCGGTAATTTGGTTTTTTGGTTTCTGAATAAATGAGTAAATTTCATCTTTCAGACTCGTTGCATGTGTATTTACATCAGCTAGCATCTCAGAAAAAAACTGAACAAGATGTGTCATTGAATGGGTCCATCCCACCTGATAGTTTTTGATCTTCTGTTGATATGTGCGTCATGTATTGCTCGAAGTGAGATTTATACTTTAATTTGCGTCATGTATTGCGTGGTCCAGATTTTAATTTTTTTTAAAGGTACTGACTTGTTGGATTTATGTCAAACTTTTGTAATAAAGAAAATAGCTTTACATGCGGTCTCATTTGGATAAAAAAAAAAAAGGCTTTCTAGGTACTCATGAAAAAAAGCTTTTCATGCAGTTCTCATTTCTTAAAAAGTGTGAAAGCTTTTAAACCAAAAATATTTTGTTGCTCGATACTTTTAGGAAATCAGTCGTTTGTTGTGTTGATTAGTGGGCCAAAAAAAAATATTATGATTAGGAAGTTTTGTATGTTTTCTAATTTGTACATATTTGGAAACAAGATTGCCAAATCCTTAATTTGACATGCAATGAACAAAGTGCGATTAGACATTGTGCTTGTTAAAATTTTCAGTGTACATGCACCGTTCTTTTCATTTTCTTTTTTTGAAAGAATGACAAAACTATCTGTTTCTCTATTTCATGACAATAAAATACAACACCAGAAGAAGTTTGACTTCGTCAAACTCAACGTATAACGCTCATAATTGCTAACTCCGGCAATTTTCCTTTTACAAACAAAAGTATTTAGATATATCGTTTGTCATTAAAATTTGAGTTAATTATGAGGAAATTGTGACATAATAGGTGTAAAAGGAAATAATACTTGAATCCAATATTTTTAGCAGTAAAAATGGAAATAATTGAAATCAGCATTTTGGATGTATCTTTTTGTCACTAAAATTGGAGTTAATTATGAGAAAATTGTGACATAATAGGTGTAAAAGAAAATCGAAATTGCTTTCCACCATTCCAATATTCTATTATCTCATCATTCCATTCCACGCGCTTTTTGATTTTGTTATAGATTCTACCGTTCCATCTCATTGGGATGAGGATGAGAGGGAATTTCTCTCCACAGGGGATGAGGATCAAAGGCCAACACCCTACCATCCAGCGCATATGAACCCAAACCTTTACACGCATAAGCTTTATCCCCTCAACATGTTGATCTCCTGACCCCAACTTAAAAAATTATTTTTTTATCAATTGTCCTTGTTTTATAATCTAACTGTCTTAGTTTTTTTTTCTGTAAAACATGTTCACTCAGGGAAAAAAAATTAATTGTTTTAGTTATGTAACATAATTGTTCTAGTTTTTTAATAGAACTATCCTAGTTCTGTTTGCTAATTGTGTTTGTTTTGTTTTGGAAAAATGTCATGTCCAGAGAAAAAGAAATACAATTGTAACATAACTGTCCTAGTTTTTAAACATAATTGTTCTAGTTTTCCATGAAAAACTATTATCTAGGGAAAACAATTATCAACAACAACTATTGTCTAGGAAAAAAAAATATATAATTGTAACATAATTGTTCTAGTTTTTAAACATAATTGTCCTAGTTTTCCATGTTACGAAAAAGAAGAAAGAATAACAGAGTAGAAGGGCAGTAAGAGTAGACGGGGAAAAAAGTTGGGGAAAGGAAGGAAGGAGATGGGGATGATATTCCAGAAAAGGAATTCCAAAAACGGAAGGGTAGCTGGATGATAGGGATAGGTTTCCAAAAATGAAAAGGAGAAATGATGAAGTTTCAGAGGATGATGAGGATGATTCTTAAGAAAATAATACTTGAATCCAACAATTTTAGTAATTATAATGGGAATAATTGAAATCAGTTCACCAATTTTACGTCCAGAAACGGGAGCTGGATTGTTCAAAAAAAAAAAAAAAAAAAGGAGCTAGAGCGGCCAAAGATCTTATACGGCCAACTTAAAAAGGATCGAACATTTTGCTTAGGTGCTCAATCCTTCCATTTTTCTGTCCCCTCGGTCAGTCAGTCCTCAGCAAGACTGGTGACGGTTGTATACAAAGTTTATTTCGTTTTTTTTTTTTTAAGATAAATTGGAGATCTAAGCCATCTAACTTATTTTTAAATTAAATGTCTATAAAAGACTCCCAACCGGGTTTCGAACCTGCGACATTTCACTCAAGGTGCATTGCTCTTTGCTATTTCGTTTTCTTAGTTTTTAGAATAATAGTTCTTTTCAGTAGCATTTCATCTAAAGTTCGTAAATCTCATAGTTTAGTAAATTTTGTAATTGGATTTAAATCTATATTGTTCATTTAAATTTATGAATGGAGATGAATGATCATGATTTAAGTCTAGTTTAAAATTTTTGTTCACTATACAACTATCCGTATTTTTCATTATACAACTGTATAGAAAGTTTATACAGTTCATTTTTTCGTATTCAAAAGAATAAATTATGCACTATATCAAATGAAAGCGAAATTTTCTTGACCATAGCTAGGAGGATTCTTAGGTTTTAATGACTGCATTTCTTCAATTAGTAATAGTAATTTTAATTTTCAGCTTTAGTTAGGTTTGATGGCGATTTGCCAACAATATTTCTCAGCCTTATTAATAAAAATTTTGGTCTTTAAACCCTCCTAAAATATAAAAATATGCAGGCAGTGTTGGTAAAAAAAATAATCAAACTAAAAATTTGAACAACATAATACTAATTGCAAAATCCAATACCAAAATCCATCTAATAGAGGAAGCTCCCTCAATTAAGCCGCCTCTGTTTTTGAAAAATTAATGAAAACAGAGCAAATTAAGAAGTAAAAAGGAAGAATAAACCCGGAAGAACTTCAATAATAAATAAATAAATAAATAAATAAAACGTACGGCCGCCTCAATAGGACGGAGGGAACCGACCTAAAAATAAAATAGAAAAAAAATCCAAAACTAACAAAAGAGTTACGTCAAAGCCTAACCAAAATTCAACTACAGAATCAGAATGAGGTCACACAATCACATTTGAAGCTAAACAAAGGGAACCAAGCGTTTATTGCAAGTTTCACAAGCGAAACTCCTCTTGTTCTTAACACATATAGGGAGGCAAAAGAAGTGCCGTGCTGTCTCGATATCGGTAACCACCACCGTACCACCGCAGAAAGGGCAGCTTCCCGGCGCCTTCTGTGTGCCGAGCACCTTCTCTTTCTCTCCACAAATCAGCACCAACGACATTTTCCGTCTCTCTCGCTCTCTTGAATCGCCGTGTCGGGGCAGTTTCGGTATGGTAGCTCGTACCGACTTCTAAGTTCCCCTCTCTATCTCTGTAGGGGAAGTGTTGTTGGGTGTATGCGACGAGGTTAGCCGACCTTATAATTTGGAAGTGAGTCGGAGTTCATTAACAATAGATAAAAGGGGTTGGTGTAGGAGTGTAAGTATGTATATAAACGGGACATGGTGGGGACCCACAGGGTTTTTTTTGGCGGTTTCAACTTCCCTTGCAGGCTTGCAGTCATATTCTCTTCTCTCTCGTGGTCTTAAATGCTGGCTGCTTGTGTTAGAGGATAGGCCGCCTTCACCTTGGGTTGGGACTTGGGAGTTGGGACCAAATCAAAATGAGATCGACTTGAGGAATCTTTCACTTATATGTTGATCATCAAGTGATAAGAGGAGAGATTCACTTATACGTGATATTTAGAGTAGCCTTTTAGTATAAATTAAGAAGTTAAATATTAACAATAAAATGTAATTATTTTTTTCAACTGTTGATTATTGTATTAAATAAATTCTAAACTAAACAGTAGTCAAGTCTTATTCAATTGTTTGATTTTGTCATTTTAAAATTTGGATTAAGAAAATAAATTGTCGTTTTGCACTAAAAAATGCTATCATTCGATCTTATCTCACGTGGAGAATAAGAGTTTGAAATTTTAGAGCCTTTAGTCATTAAATATTAAGATATTTTATTATTTAGTGCAAGAGAAGGATTTATGTTGATCCTTAAATGTGTGCATTTATTACTTCCTTTTTAACTTTATGTTTTATTGATATTAAAGTTAAATTCCTTTTGAAAACATCATAAATGGAATTTTGTTTTGGTCCTTCAGTTGATATAGTAGATAGATGGACCCAAAAAAAAAAAAAAATGAAGCAAAATTTGTAGATCTTGTTCTTAGTTAGACTTAAATCTGGAGAAAAGGTGTTGATACTTTTCAGTCAATACTCCAATAATCAAAATAAATCAGCACTTTCTAGATTAATGAATCTAGTAGAAATGAGGTGGTTCAAATTCAATTAATGTTTCTTGTGTCCATCAACATGATAGAGCTGTCAACATTTGCAATTTTGGAAGGAGTTAAATTGTCATCTGCCATCTGTCACAAGTGAATAAGAGACCGCTGAGGACATATCTTTTCCATATATGTAAATGTTCAAGTAAGATCGGCGGATCCGCAAGTGTAGGTTTGAGGCATTCAATTTAATATTCATTTTTAAGGCATTCTTTAAAAACACAACTCATGTTTTTCCCCCCGATGAAAAACGCAACTCATGTACGTTAATGATACCAAACTCAGCATTTAATATTGAATAATTTCTACCTATTATTTATTGATTATAAAGAATATGTAACAATGCAGTTGCATACAATACATCGTATCTTTTTGACCGGTCAAGGATACATATATACAAACATAACAATGCTTGAGTCTTTGGTAACTGATCCTTGGAAGAAAGCCGAGAGCAATTGTTAATCTAGCCTAATTATATCTTCAGTTAATAATAAATGGCTCTTTTGTACAAGTTCCACTACCGTTCACCTTCTTTTCTGGAACCAATAACAAAGAAAATATATGCATAATACAAAAATTAACAAATATAGTCAATATGTTATTTCTTTATTTGTTAGATATTGAAGAATGCTTCACTAATTTGCTTCTCTTATAGATGCATTTCTAAAAAGAAACATAATATCAATGTGTAATATCTTAAAATCATTTATGTGCTTTGCGAGGATAATAGGACAAAATTCACTTATTAAGATAATCTTCTTCTAATTCTACTGCTTTTTGTAAATACAAATATTTAAATTTTGCAGTTTGTTTTGAATATTTCATTTTTCTATGTTTATTTCTAGTATTTACAACTCATGATTCAGTATTTTTTTTTGTTTTATCACAAACTTGACATAAAAATCAAATATTTGTAAACACAATTTTTACAGGCAAAATACTTAATCGAGAAAACTTTTATATACGCGTGCAGTAATATGTCTTTTATGATTTGAAGGATACAAATGTGAGTTGTCCCCCCCCCCCCCCCCCTCTTAAGGTAGTGGTAGAGTTGTTTCTACCTCCCTTTTAATTGAAATATTAGAGTCTGAATTCTAAATTTAGATTTATAGTTTTAAGAGTGCAAATTATGCTTCTAACCTTATATCAAAAATCATTATATATGTTTCTAACCTCCAGATAATCAAATATATTTCTCTGAAATACAATTAAAAGTACTGAACAATATTTTATAAAATCAACCAATAAAAAAGTGAAATACTGTTGCAATTTGATCAGGCCATTGTCTACTTGATGATTTCTGGATTGTATAAACTATTAATTAATTTCATAAAAAAGTCCCATTTAGAGAGGAGTGCTCATAAGTAATGCATATTCTTGCAATATAAAGCAAATAATATTTTATATTAAAAAAGATGCACTAATTTTAGGTATTTATGGCGACATACACACTCTGAAAAGTTAGTTACCCACTTTCACTAATTTTTTTTTCTTTCAGCATTATGAGATGCTTTTAGTGTTCTTCTCGTGATTATTATTTACCTTAACACGCACTACGCAAGGGATGATAATTAAGAGCCCACAAATTAAAATACTAAATAGAACACAAGAAAATGAACAGTGGCAGACCTTAAGCGGTGGACTCGATTTGAAAATTTTACATTCCTCGTATGCGATTTTGATTAAAGAGCAATTTGATAATCCTTATATTATTAATATAATATTCGGAATAATTTAAGTTATTTTGTGTTACTTTAATATTATATTCTATTAAAAGACGGCCTATAATTCTCTATTCTTTTTTTCTGAAAAAAGGCTGAAAACTCTGTTTCATTACTGAAAACTCAATTTTACAAACTAAAAAACTTAACCCTAACTGTACCAAATTGTAATAATGTTGTAGTATTATGTAAACTCTTTTAAAATGAACAAATGCGTATTGCTTTTATTAGTTCTTTTAAAATGTACCTCTATTTTGGGGATATCATTAAATTGAAATTGAAGTTATGGTATTGCAATATAAAGATGTATATCAATAACCTCTATTAAAAAGCTGAATTCCACCATAGAGAAAAGGTTGTTTTTTTTTGGAAGATAAATTAGGTCAAGCCTCCCAACTTATTTTTAAATTAAATGTCTATGAAAGACTCTCTAATCGGGTTTTGAACATACGATCTTTCACTCAAGATGCATTGTTTTTTGTCACTAGATCAAGAGCTGGTTCTCGAAATATTGTTATTAAATATAAATTTTCAATTTGGTGCTAAAGCGTGACTTCAATGAACGATGAAATATTAAAAGAGAGGAAAGACAAATATACCTTTTCAAGTGTTGTTTTATTCTTCATTCTCAACACACCAGGTGCTAGTCTATTCTAGAATGACAATCTTCGGTGATTTTCCTAACTAGCTACAACATTTTTAACTTTACATTTCTACATTCTCTTCTAACTCGATACTTTTTGGCGGTGTTTTTAATACCGTACCGGCACCTCTACCGGTTAGGTGACCGAAAGCCAGTATTTTCTGAATAATAATATTGGAAACTGCCGTTTCAGTTCCAGATATTGCCAGAATTTTCCGGTATCCATTACCATACTGAAAACACTGCTTTTTGGTCCTACTTTGTATATTATTAATAGATCAGCAAATTCCTATAAATAAAATTAAGACAGGGGCATCAATGAATCGGATCGGTATTATTATTTTATCCGGTCTGTCAGTCTAAATTGATATGAATTCTTTATATTTTTACTCAATTAAATCTTTACTGAACCATAATTATAGTTAGTTTATAAAAAATATTTACTTTTTACTAAATTTTAAAGTAAAATTTAACAATTGTTGGATTAATTTTATTACCCGATTTGACGCGAACAAAGATGAATAAAAAAATTTAATCCAATCCAATCCAATTCGAGATAGGTAAAAAAAAAAGAAAATCAGATATGTACCCGATTATTTAGTCATCGATGGAGTTTGATATATTAAAGTGGACCCCAAAACGAAAAAATGCAAGTTATGATGATAACTTGATAAGATGCAAGCTGAGCAACTACAAGAGCAAGGACAATTTTGTCCAACCAATAGCAAAGGTAAAGACTTTTTGTCTGATGAAATATAGCAGTGTAAGCTTATTAAACAGAAGGAGCGCACTTGACTTTCTTTATCATATAAAATTTTTTTATTGAAGTTCACTAAGCATTCCCACTCTGCCACTCAGATCCACTAAAAAAGAGCATCTTGCTCTCGCCCATTCAAGCTAAACAGAAATTCCAAAGCTGGTACCAACATCGTACGATGATTAAAGCTCCATAACCGCACGTACGGGACCAAGTAGTACTAGGTGACCCCCTCCAACAGTGCATGCACCTGGCCCACTGTAGCCAGTGCATGTTACATTGTTACCTAATGTCCTGATAACTGGACCAAGTGTTAGTGCCGTACTGGTACTGAGTCGCATGCTCTCGTGTAACCAGTGAACTTGAGCCGTACGGTTTTCCCGTATAACATTCGTCTCCTCTCCGTTGGAATGGATCTCACTGGATGGTATCAACTGCCTATGACCTGCCTTGGCTGGCTCACATCTAACCCTTATGTTATGCAAAATTCAAAAACTGAAGGTAAGTTGATAAAATTGCCTGTAAAGAAGAAAAAAAAAATTGATTACTGAGCTTATTTCTAAAGAATGGAGGTATTTTTATTTTTTATAATATTGCTAGAAAGTGTTGGGGGCAGCAACAGCTAGGATAAAAACTGAGAAATGGTACTAAAGACCTTTTGCAAATTGTGCTCATGAGCTAAAATCACGCTGACAACCAAATGGAGATAATTTGGTTCCAAGATTATCATCTGCTTATCACCTTAAGAATTCTTTTCTATAATTTATTCATCTTTTCTGTTTTATTAATTTTGGAATGTGTTAGAAGTAGTAACCACTTAATTGTGCGCGCTCTTATAAGGAAAATTTTGCAAGCAAAAGGCACATCCGTAATTCTTCTAAAAACAAATGTTCAAATGTTCCTTCTTTTCACTATCTTATTTCTTTTCAGTGAAACTAACAAATCAAGAAGCAATATTTGAGTTGATAACAGGAGAACCCAATAAAGGCAACTGAAAGGAATAAAAATTTAGAATAAAATATTGACTTAATTCATAATTATTTTAAATCATAAAAAAACATCATTATAATTTTTTAACAAAATTAAATATAAAAGTGGATACTTCTCAATTTTTTTTGTTTTTAGAGAGACTTGGTAGTGGACAGTGGCTACCAAGGTTGTCAAAAGCAAAAAGGAAAATACACAAAAACACAAAGAACGGTGAATACACTTGGGTGTGTTTGGATAGGTCGGGAATAGAGAATAGGAATAAGAAATTTCGATTTGCGTGCTTATTCTTATTCTTGTGCAAAACAAACGGTATAAGAATAAGAAATTTGGACCCTTATTCCTATACTAACAAAACCATGGTATAAGAATAAAGAATATGGACAAGCACGCATACCGAAATTCCTTATTCTTATTTCTTATTCACGGCTCATCCAAACAAACCTAAAATTAAGTGCGTTCACCGTTTGAACAGAAATAGATAGAACTTGGAATTACAGAAAATTTTCTCCAACCATTATTTACCTTTAAATTAGAAAGTAAGATAATTTTTTTTTTTTTTCTTGTTCTCTTCCCGACCTCTCCATTTACATCGTTTTACCGAAAAGTGGAAACAAACTCTAACAAATTAACCCCCATCAACGAACTCTTTGCATTCTGTTTGACGATAAATCTAGCAATTGCATGAATCCTGATATTTTTTTCCCCATAAATGTGAACATCTTTATGAATTGATTTAACATGCATAAATCCGCGCTGTATGACATATTTGTAACCATTGATACAGTATATTTTGCAATAACTAGTGCCAAAATAGTCTTCTATGCACAGAGGAAAAAGGAAACAAAAGCCTCCACAATCTGATATCTCTGTCGGTCAGGGACTCAATCCCCCCGGGGTATATTAACAAAAAATTTGAAGTCCGTTACATATCTCTGAACTCGAGTCACCCAAGTTTCAAATAAAAAAATACAACAAAAATAATTTTACACCATAATACAACAATAAGCTACTCTAATATTCGTCGCTCTCCCTCATTCTAAAAAAAGCAACCTTTAAGATTACTAATTTTAAAATGAGATCTAAATTACCTTCCTATTTTTCCTTGTTTCCTTCCAAACGTCCGAACAACCGGATTGGAACTGAGCTTGCTGTCAGTTCCAGACTGTCTGGTTACAATTTTTATTGGATGTGCTTCAGTGTTGAAAACCCATTCATCAAAAGAAATAAGAGAAGGTGGTGAAAAGAGGAGGTAGAGATATTTCAGGGTTTCAGCAAGGAAGAAGCTTTGCATCATGTTGTCTTTATCACCTGTATTGACCTGTCAAACAAGTATTCCTTGCATATCAGCTGAAATCTTGTTAATAATATATAACTACACCTACAATGATAACTATGGGCTTTTAGAACAAATAGCACAGTGTTTTCCTGCAGATGCAAATAGCTCCAAACATTTCATGTATTTTTTATTAATAACCATTGTTCAAGCAAAGCAATTGCTGTAAATCGCCCAAAGCAACTGGGTCTGATTTCAATTCAATTGTGCTAAGAAAGAAGAGTTTTAAGTTGTTTCAAACTTGCAGACAAAATTATCAATTCAATCAAATACATTTGTCTGTTTCTATGAATATCTTAATATGAGAAACTTTATGTGCAATTTGAAGAAGACTGCGCTGCCCTGAAATATACGAATGTACCAAAAGATCAAGTAAACTTACATCTCTGAGGCCAACATAGCCTGATTCAATACGAGAGTTCTTCTCAAAAGCTTGAAATATGTTCCAACCCCATTCCTGGTATCTTTTGTCACCAGTGAACCGCCAAAGGTACATAAGTGATTCTACTGTCTCAGGTCTCAGTATATTCCATGATGTACCAACACTCAAATCCTAAAAATTTATATTGAGAAATAATTGGTAAAACCAAGATGTCAACAATGGCCCACACAAATATACTGAAATATGTTTGGTTTCTTATCAAAAGATGTCTTTGAATTTTCAATATTGGTGCTGAATTAGTCAGGACAGTAAAGAAACAAACTTCCAAGAATGGCAATACTTTTAGTGATACTCAGGTTTGCTACCTGGCCAGAATGGAAGTAGTAATTTTCTCCAGCTAATTTTGTTGGTGTAGATTCATAGAAGTTGTAACAAGTCCTGGCGAGCTGTATGGGACAAAGACATAGTTTTTCATAAGATTTTAACATAACGATTCGTAGATACGATTTGTTTGGTAAAGAGATCAAAATCATATTCCCTCTCGATTACATTATATAAGCTAGTTAAGAGTTTGTTTAGTAAAATCTCTTTTGCACACATTTTCTTGTTTTGTTAATACATACACTATTTTGTACTGTTTGTCAACTTTAAACAAATTGTCTCTATACCTTTTCTATATGGTACTGTTTTTGTCAACAGTATTGCGTACACAATTAACATTTTGTTCCCTGACGATGAAATACAAAACTTTCTTTTAAGCCTCATACAAAAATATTTTTCAAAAAAGAGATTTCCAAACTAGAAACAAATTAGAATTGTGAAGATCAAGTATACTATAGAGAAGATGAAAGAGAGAGCAAAGGCTTTTCTTAATACCTCTTCTGCTAAAGTTAGAATTTGTTTTGATTTTTCAGGGCCATAGCCAGTAGACCCCAAGGCTAGCATACCAGGTACAAAGCATGCCAATTCATCCATCTACAATTTAATGACAAAAGAAATACATAAATCCAGGCTCTGACAATTGTACTTTGTAGATGAATTTGCAGAAAGCAGGCTGTTACCTTGTCATGCAAACTTCCGCCAGTTTTCTCACAGATATATGTAAAAGAAGAGGGGGTGGTTCTTCTAACCAAAGTTAGTAGGCCTTCCATTGATGTCTCCCACATTTGTCTAAAAGTAGAAAGAAAAATAATAGATCAAAAGCTGAAAAAAAAGGAATGGCACGCACAAGTATATATGATGATTTTTGTAAGACTTAACCGGTAATGCTTCACAGTATCAGTTTTGTTCCCTTGGATCCATGCCTTAAGCAAATATTCGTAGAAACTGCATTGAAATATAAGTACATTATAATAGTCTGATTTTTTCAAGCAAATGTAACTTCTTTTACTCAAGGCTGGGAATCAACAGATGATTATTTGTGATTAATATTATACACGAGGAGTAGAAAATTTACCTATCACCCATTGCACCAAAAGTAATTGTAGAATAAGAGGCAGTTCCTGAGTGAGGATTTATGTATATAGGGAGCAAGCCATCACTTGGTAATATCTTCTTGAATTGCTTCATTGCATTCTCTACCTAAATAAGACACGAGCCAATTATTCTAATAAACTTCTTTGCGAAGTCCAGAACACAATATTTGTGGTCTTTCAATTCTTCTTTTCATTGATACAATTTTAATTTTTCACCTAAAAGAAGTATTCCCTACCTTTACATTTAGGTAAACCAAGGAAAAAAATAACAATCGAGAGAATGCACATCTGGAATGCTGTTTATTTTCTTATCTTTGATTCAGATAAAAAGGTTTTTCTCTACCTAAATTTATAGAATAAGTTCAGAAAAAGAAGAAGACAATTCACATAAGTTACATACGGTGAAATCTAAGATTGAAGATAAAAGGTACCTTTTCTTGGTACTTAGGGTCTCCAGTTCTTTGTGACAAAGCAATGAACTCAAGTTCTTCTGTGCCTGAATCTGCTAATATGCTATCTCCCTGTTAAAAGCATATGAGATAAAAGGGTCATAAACTATGTGAAACTTGACAAGCATTTAAACCAAAAGAAGGATGAACAACAAAAGGATATTGAAATTACGAAGAAGGACATGAATCCAAACCTCCACATTTCAAAATTAATTTTAAGGAAGAAACTAATAGAGCAATGAATCTTTGCAAAAATGTTAGATGCCTTTTTGCGACTACAACCTCACGCAAACTTGGCTCTATAATTTCATCAATACAGATAATCATAGAAAAGAAAATTAGAATGAGAAGAAAAGATGAACATCAACTCACATTAGTCCATCCTTGATTGTGGGCTCGACCATGCATCAAATTAATTCTGTTAAAAGGTATCCCAGAGGAAGTATCCCATGCCGGTAATAACCTATCTGCTATATCTTTTGCCTTGTCAAGAAATATTTTGTCGCCAGATAAATCATATGCACTAAGTAAGCCACCTACAACTCTATACAATGGAAAGAAGAAAAAAAGAGAAAAGAATAATCTTAGCAAGGAGAGTGAAATGATGTTAATGGCTGCAAAAAATGAAGAGACAGCAAATAAAAAATATATAAACCTAAATAAAATGAACCTTTAAAGTAACCTTATGGTTGTTTCAAAAACACTTGCTTCGTAGTCTTTGTTGAAGTCTAACGAGTTTGCAACCCAACTGCCATAAGTAAAAGGAAAAGAAAAGTTGAGTCAATCTAAGCGAGTATACAAATGGGTTTTCATTCCTAAATTAAGTACAAATGCAAGTACGACGTAAATCACGACAAAGTATAATTCTACTTCATTTTACTTATATATGAAATATGGGGGTAAAACTAGGAATTTTAGAACTTTGGGAACATGAAGAATTAGTGATACTTGATAATAGTGAAAACTTCTACATAGTAAGAGATGGGTTTATTACTTCAAGAAATTTCACCGAGTAGATGAGAAAGGAATGGGAAATAAAAAATTTGTGAGGTTTGGGTAGTTATAAAGCCTCTTAAAGTCATATTGAAATTCCATCAATTGAAGAAATGATTCTTTTATTCTAGAAACTCCAATTTGCAATGAAGTACTTCCTTTACTGAGCTGAAATCCAGGTTTTCCTCAATTTTATATCCATCTATCTTTTCTCTAATCACATAAAGTGGCCCTGCATTCTCCATTTTAGCAAGCATTTACTTATTTTATAGGGCATTTTTTGTACCGCATACCGTATACCATAAAATCCGGCATCAATTACAGAGCGTTGCTTGACAAATTTAAATGTAAAATCATTTCTATTGAAATCTTGCTGATATTAAATTATAAATTGTTGAAAAGTGGAAACTTTCATTGCCAACATCAAAAAATAGAAACAATTTGAAACTTCCTTAAACATAGAAACCCCGCAAACTTTGACAGTTGCCCAGAAATTAATGATTAGCGTAGTTCACTTTTTTCTCGGAGGACTCTAGAAACCTTTGTAACCCAGATGACAAGAATCATCTGAGTATTTTACTCGAGAAAGGAGAAAATAGAATAGAAACTCACTCTCTGGCCTTACGAAATTCGTCTTCTAGGCCCATGATGTAAAGTGTATCTAACGAGTCAATTAAGGTTGCTCCCAGACCACCAAAGCTGTTTACACCATTCTTCGTTTGAGGCTGGTACAAAAATATTAAGAAGAAAATCAGAAGGGCCTTTCTAAATTTTAAGTAATCTTTATTAAACTCGACAAAGGTCTGCTCCATTCCTAAAAATCACCATTTCCCATTACCAATTAGAAAAAGGAAACAATAGATTATTGAGGAGTGTCCCAAAACCATTGAAAGAGGTGCGCGTTGGTACTATAAAGTATAAAGTATAAACCTATTACTACAGTTCATTTGTCTTTGTGAGGCTGGCCAATAAAATCTTTAAACAAGTGGCAAAAGCTTCTAGAAGTATAAGTGCTTCAATATAACAAACCTGAAGTTCGTCCTGGCCCCACGCGTAGGTGACGTAGGAGTTCCATGCGTGACGCATGGCCTCCTTGACCTTTTCTCTCCTCTCCTTACTCAAGGAATCGATCTCTATGGCATCTCGACTCATCATTTTATCACTTGTATAGTAGTGTTGCTGCATTGTGGATTGCTTCACCGGCTTTCCCTCGACATTTCTCAACTATAACAACATTAGGAAGATTAAAAATAAAGGAAAGATAACGCGATAGTAGATAATAGAAATGAGTAATAGATTCTGGAAAAATATTTATACTAGAACTGCATAGTTTTATACCTGCACTTGAAGTCGGTTAACTTCATCTACCAATTTGGTCATTTCAGACTGCAATATATACAATTAGTTAATTAGTCATCCTTAAATGAAAAGTCATGCGTTGTGGGCATACAATTTCCAAGGCTGGACTATCACTAGATCAGCATTAGACAGGAAAAATACCAAACAAGTACAAATTAAATGAGGATCTCAAAACAATCAACGAACTAACTCCAGGAAAAGTATACAACAATTATGGCGTGATAACACACAAAACCTGGCACCTGAACTGGAAAAATTAATAGATGTCTTCAGCAATTGGCCATTCAGGTATATTCATCGGCCACACGGTACTGGATGCCACATTTGCCAAACGATCATGTCAAAATTTTTAAATTACAATTAAGGCTTGATCAAATCAGTAATTTGCACAAGACCATCCAATTATCCGGGTAAAGATGCAAAAATCAAACCAAATTCTGAATCCAGAAAATCTGAGCAACGCTGCACAGAACAGATCGTACCTCATATTCACGAACCAACGATTGTCGATCCCAAAATGCAAAAGTAGCAACGACAAACACCACGAAAAGCAAAGCTAATCGTTTCGGTCGTTTCAAGTAATACGCCGGATTCAGGTACCGCCAGGGACCAGAAGTCGACGACCTACTCCGCGCCATCGCCGGAACCCTAACTAATTTCCTCCGAGGAAACCTGGACGAGAAGCTAGATTCGGATCCGATGCGAAACCTAGTTCATGCTCCCTTTATCTGAATCTGATTTAGTTTGGGAAATTTGAATGTTTTATTGCTGCTTCGTGCTTGGGAGTTGGGACGAGGCAAAGATCTGTCATTGGCATCAAGCGACTAGAAATAGAGTATGGATTTTGCGTGAACCTGGTTTAGAATTTACGTGTACGCTTTGTCTGAAGAATGGAAGGGAGTAAGTATTTAATTAGTGTCGGTGTTTTTGTATCGTTCTGGGGGTGGTGTTTATAGAGAAAAGTAAGTATTTGGAGAGAAGACTTTCAACTTCTTGGAATTGTTGGTCGTCGCTCATTGGGGACCACACAACTAAATACGAGATTATTATTCTTAGGTCTAAGTACGAAATTATCCCTCTATTAGGGTTGAAAATATCTGTTTCAAATCAAATTTTAAACAATCGTTCCGATTCGTTAAAAAAATAAATTTAATATTGCTAATATATTAATTAGTCGTTTCAAATTTTCTAACATCTGTTATTTATATATTAAAATTTTGATATGAAATCAAATTTAATATTGTTTTAATTTTTTTACTATTTTTTAAAATTGTTGTTATTAATCAGTCCATAATCATTATATAGATGATTTTCTAATAGTTCGAAAAAAAATTATAATATTACTATTTCTAAAAATTTTTATACAAATATCGCATTAAGCAACTCGTTCCTTTAAAACTTGAAAATTTGAGACTTGAATATAATGCATATGAGTCTATGCTTACATTCCATTGTAATTAAGCCTTGTATATAGGTTAATCATCCAAATATTTTAATCATGCCGCGTCATGTTTAGTTTCCACCAACAGTTTTTGTCTCTTTTATTTTTATCTTTGTCGGATCACTCGCATCTTGTAAAAAACCTCTTAACAAAAGTATTATGTTTGATGTGTCTAAAAGCGCAATATAATTCCCAAAATTACAAAAATATTTGCGTTCTTTGTATGAATTACTAGTAAGTAATCGTATTTTTTCAATCATACGCATCTATATCGTTTCAAAAAACGAATATTTTGTGCTCAAAATTGCTTTATATAAGTTTCTTAGATATTGCTCCATTAATGTTTTTTTTCTTCGATGAAACATTTATGATTTGTTAATGCACGCATTTAGTTGTTTGTATTCAGTCTGATTCATTCTATATTTAAATTTCAATGTTTTACAATTGTGTGAATATATAAATTCGATGCGACCCTGAATGTATGTGTTTGAAAATTAGAAATTTATTTGTTAAAGAATCAAACAATTATTAAAAACTTAATGGGTGTAAAATGTAAATTCATCCCTCTGAACTTCTTTGAACTCAAACTTCTGGAAATCTTCTCGTCAAAAAAAAAAAAAATTCTGCAAATCTTAATAAACTTAAAAAATATCGGCTTTATTATGGGTGTAAATGCAAATGTAAATGAGTACATAATTTAGTTAGCAAAGGGCAAAGGCGGAGCATGGCATTGTCAAAATATGACCTGCGGCTATTTTCGATTTGGCAGCACTAATGCAGTTAAACACATATCACACTGTACAGTGTATACTAGAAATTTATTAATTAACCTCCTTAAAATTCTAAATTAAAAATTACGTTAAAATTAATTTTTAGAAACCAATACTTCGAATCTTCCATATAGTTTTAGAAACACGCATGGAAAGAGAAAGAGAGAAGCCTCGCATCGGATGTGAACGCGAATCTCAAAGTTCTCCTCGACTCCACCGAGAATTGATTTGAGCACCACTTAAAAGTGTTACCTCACCACAAAGTTTTCTAAATGACAAAAACGCCCTTTAATTGGTAAGTGATTCCTAAATGTGTACCCAAACTGATTAATATTTAATCATCCTTTGTTATTAACTTTTAAGGCAATTTATTTGGTCTGGCCTCACACTATCGTGATTACCCGCGATCTTCCTCACTCTTTGAGTACTGTACGGTCAGGATAGTTTTTTTGGTTGAACGTTTATAATTTGCATTATAGGTCAATATCCAGAGGTTGATCAATTACTAATTTTATGTCAAGTTCTAAACAAATTAAAATTTTGGCATAATTGCCCTCTTTAATGCCTACCTAGAATAGAAGAAATTTAGAAAGTCATAAAATCAAACCTTTGCTCTGATACCAAGGATGAACGGGATCTCAGGATCTAAAGATGAACGGGATCTCAGGATCTCAACACTCAAAAATTACGAACTATGTAAGTGTAGAATTTAAGAGTGGAAAATATTGGAAAATATTTATTATAGCGGAAGTTTTGTTACAAGAGAAGAAGAGATGATTACTAAGTTGGGTGATGCCCTCTTAGTGAAACAT
Source organism: Rhynchospora breviuscula (assembly GCA_027562975.1). Classification (NCBI taxonomy): domain Eukaryota; kingdom Viridiplantae; phylum Streptophyta; class Magnoliopsida; order Poales; family Cyperaceae; genus Rhynchospora; species Rhynchospora breviuscula. Next base: position 33,309,320 of record CM050399.1, read on the forward strand.
CCTGCTGTTTATATAGAAGGAACGCTACCGGTTGGTGAGCTCGATAATTGAATGCGGGTGCGCATATGGACCCCATCGTCCATTTCAATTATTCGTCTACCACAGTTGGTATGTCCTTAGCAAACCTTAGTGGGCATCTTTAGTACAATAATTGCCCGACAAACTAAAAAGAGATTCCTGCACCTATATGCCAAGGAATAAAGAGAAAATAAAGAGATGTGCACTATCCTGAGTGGCACCTAAAGCAAACATATTATAGAGATTCTCATGTGATGGTGGGTCTCTCTAGTAGTAATGGCCTTGCTGGATCTGACGAAACTGCTGGTGAATTATCAATAATTCATCTATGTTATGATTAACTGGTCCTAGTGCGCTGCTGGCCCAGTTGTCCTTGGATGCCCACTGCTCTAGTCAAATCTTTTGCAAGTAGCTCAAGGATATGAGCCGTTCGACTTCCTCTATGGTCTTTTGTATTTGTTCATTATGTATTTCTCCGAGCCTGAGTTGCATGGCTCCTTCCCAATGAAAAGACCTTGGGTAAACAGTGAGTAAATCACCAGTGATTACCTCATAATCCCTAAGAGAGTATGCATCTCCTCCTGAGGCTGTCCATCTTTCAGCTTGCTGAAAAGCTTGTCGTCCCCCTGGTGTAAAACCAGTTGCAGGGCTTCCTTCATGGATTCTCATTAAGTTCCTCAAATGATCAAGCACCATTTTTTCTGTAAAATCCACACAAATAAAATTATTTAGAAAACTAAAAATGTCAATAGTTTTTCGTAAATTACTACCAGACGGTTCCTAAGATACAAGTATAGTGGGTTTTTCCAGCGGTCCACCATGCCCGCTTTTCTCCATCTTAGAGGTTTCGGAAGGAGGATTCATGATCTAGTATGTTGTTGATATGGCCAACAGTCGTTGCTAGATGAATGAGAATTTTATCCGGAGCCTCATTTGTTTCTTCGAGCACCTTTTCCAAATATGCCAGTTGCTCATCAACGAAGGAACAGTTACCGGTTTTCACCATTTTTGCTGTTAATCGTGACAGTGAATCAGCTAGTACATTCATTTTTCTATCTATGTGCTCAAAATTAACTTGTACTCCTGTTCCTGTAACAAAATCAACAAAATTAATCCATCGAACCCTTGAAGGTTTGTTCTGTGTTGATTTGTTGTAGAAACTGATTATAGCTTGGCAATCAGTTCTGAGAGTAATCTCCCTCTGATCTAGGTAATGGATTTTGAGTGCCTTTATTGTTTCCATGCAAGCATAAATCTCTGCATCGATTGTGGATTTTATCACCGGGAATTTTCCATTTGCATAGGCACAAACTTTTTTCGTGCTTCGAGGGTCGTGTTTTGCCTTTTTCCATTTGCATACACCACCCCATCCTTCCATACATCCATCAGTTTCAAGGATGATGTAGGATCCTTCTGGAGGTAATTCGAGATTAGGGAGCTGTTGCACAGCCTGCTTGACCTTTCTAATAATCTCGTAGTCAGAGCTTTTGAGCCTTTTGTCACCATGTTCACTTGTTTTTTAGTACAGTGGCCCAAGTAGTGTACCTAATTTTGGTATGTATGATCTAGCGTAGTTGAGGATACCAAGCCATGACCTCATACCATCCTTTTCCTTCAGCTTTTCTTCATCAAAAGAGATGATCTTCTTGATTATGTGTGGCTGAAGCTTGATCTTTCTATTCCCAATAACTGCACCTAGGAATTCGATTTTCTGTACAGCTATTTTTATTTTTGTTGGGGATAGAACAAGTCCCCACTTTTCACAAATTGATAACATGACCTCCAAGTGCCTGGCATGCTGCTCTTCATTCTCAGAAAACACCAGTATATCGTCTATGTAGACTGCTATGAAATTTTCCGTACCTCGAAAGCAGTCATCCATCTTTCTTTGAAAGATTGCTGGTGCATTCTTCAACCCGAATGACATAACCAACCATTCATACAAACCATTTGGAACGACAAACGCCGTCCACTCAATTGATTCAGGATCCATTGCCACTTGATGGAACCCGCTTTTTAAGTCGAATTTCGAGTAAATCCGACTGTTGCCGACTTTTTTTAGGATGGTATTGATCCCTGGTAGTCTGTACTGGTCTTTGTGGGTATTGTCGTTGAGGGTACGGTAATTGAATACCATACGCTCCTTGCCTTTTATTTCAGCGCCAGTTTTTGGGTCTATAGATGTACCCGAATTTACCATCATTGCCATGGTTCTGTGTCGGCTCCTACTGGGTTGTATCACTCCAATTCTTAATAAAGCCTGAATATGTTTGTCGAATTGTTCCTTCATTGTTGGCGTGACATGTTTTAGCGGCTTGTCTTAGATTGTGATGTCCGGATTGATGATGTCTAGTTTACATTTTACCCGATTTTTCTCCCAGTGTTGGAGAGGATTCTCTCCAATGTACCCTTGTTTTTTTAATCTTTCAAGGAGAGGTCGAAACCTTTCCTTGAATTTTTGTGATTCTTCACCGCAAGAGTACGCAGTAATCCTCTGGATCTCTAGGTATTCGAGTTTAGAAAGATCCAGTTCTTCCACTGCTGCTGAGGCTGCAACCTCAGCATCCACCTTAGTTACAATTGTTGTGACATTTTTATAGAACGTCACCATTTGCCCTTCAATTCTGAGCCCTCCTTGCATGGTCCGAATAAAATTGCAACCAATCAGCATTTGAATTCCGTCTCTTTGCTCCATTGGGAACGCATAGGTGAATGAGATCTTGAACCGATTTTCTTCGATAGCCACCATTCCACCTTTGAGTTTCTGGTTGGCTACTTGAGAAGAATTCACCCCGTTTATCTGGATGGGGTAAGCACTTGGTTCCAGTGCTTCTTTTGGAACTGCACTCTGGTCTACGCAACAGACGGTTGCACCAGTATCCAGGATTGCTTGAATTTTAAATTTTTCGACCCCTGGTATTTTCATTGTTAGCTCAATGTTATAGAATCTGTTTAGGACCCTTTTTTCTTTTCTTGGATCCGGGACTTGAGTATTGATATACTCATTTTTATCTGTCAGCATCTTGATTGCCACTCCTTCCAGTTTTTGGCGACACTGCTCAATTGCCTCATCATCCGAATCCATTTCCTCAAGAATTGGTTCTTCTGGGGCTTTTTCTTTTGTTGGATTCCGCATCTCGCTCAGATCCTTTCCCATTTCCAATTCCTCAATCCTTTCCTTTAGCCTCTGATTTTCGGCTAACAGGAAGTTTGTGTACCACATTAACTCGTTAATTAAGGTATCCTTATTGTCATACTGGGGGTTTGACCTCTGGATTATTAATCTTCTTCCCAGGTTGAATCTTGAACACATTGGGCAGACTGTCAGATGACACAGGCTGCAATGTGCTCGCATCTTTGGATTAGTCTGCTCCTTACAAAACAGACATCTCATGAATTCTTGCGCTACAAGACCATTGTCTTCCCATTGATGCGCACATTTTTGAATTTCTTGAGGTACTGGGACCGCCACTCTCCATGAGATTTCTTCATTTGTTATCATCATCGCGGTTTCATATGGTACCTCATTGATGCCAGCCATTAGGGAATGATTAGTGCCTCATTCCCCCTCAGAAAATGAACAGATTGCATCGCTATCTGGTTCATTCTGATCCACCGAGAGCACATCCCAATCGTCTTCTAGGTCTAGATTTTCGATTATGGCTGCTCTTGCAATGTTGCCTTTTTGATTTGTACAGTTACGGGCAAAGTGTCCTTCCTCACCACATATGAAACACTTGCATTTTCTTACTTTGTCAGCGTGCTTTCTTTTGAATACTCTGATGTGAGTATCATGTGGTTTGCCTCTGTATGTCTTCGCCTTCCGAAGACCATACCTCTTGTTCCTCTGATAGTAGCCTGGCACTGGTATGCGGCTGCAAAATGAGAGATCTTTGAGACTTTTCTGGAGTGCAACTCTTTTGCACTGCTCTGCCAAATACTGATAGGTGAAGTGTATTCTTGGAATAACACCTACAGAATTGCCTGGGTATTTTTCAGCAAATGCCTTCTCAATTTCTCCGCCAATTATTGGGAGCATTTTCCTGAAGAATTTTATTGAAAGTTCGGGAGATATGAACATCCTTCCCGATTTTGCGGCCAAGATCTTGTAATCATTGATATAATCAAAGAGATCTTTCACATTGTGGCATGAGAGTCTCTCCAGATCATTGTATGCTCGATCTTGTTCCTCTGTGGACCTGGTTGTCGGATCCTCCAATAAAAACATTCGTCTGATTTGGGATATAACATTCTGGGGATCATCAACGATGTTCACCAATTCTTCGTATTCAGTAGAGAATGCCATCCTCCACTGAATCTAGGTCTTTTTCTCCGTTTCTCCCAGGAGATTCTCAATGTAATTGACCTTTGACTTTTTATCTGCCCAATTCCTCTCATTGATGAGGTTAAGGGTAATTGATTCTCAACGGGAGATCACTTCTGAATATAGTCCAATGTCTTCTGGTAAAACCAGAATTACGCCTTGACTGGCTTGGGCTGTCGGCAGGTTAAACCTTTCGTTCATCTGCCTTGCATAGCCACCACGGATGTTGTCTAATCGGGCTCTTATTTCCGGAACCTGGAGATTCTGTGGCTGCCTTGAACCAGGTGGGTACATAGCTGGTCCCATGATTAGTTCAGGTGGTATTCTTGTAAGTGAAGACTCTGCTGTTGAGAGTATTGTCTCCACTTTTTTCTTGAGATTTTTGAATTGTGGGTACTCCATCTCTTCAAGCATATAAATTGTTTCCGATGGATACTTGTCCCACTTTATTTCAGAATTTGGAGGATTGATGTCTTCATCTTTCCCACCATTTTTCGCGAGAAGGTTGAGTAAATCTTCTTCGTCTTGCTGTTTTAGTGCGTCCAATTGTTGTAGGAAACGCACCGTTGAAGACTGGTCATCTTCATCATTTGAATCATTTCAGTGACAAGTCATCATAAAGGCTTGTTCCTCATGCCACTCTTTTTCTGCCTCTATGGTTTCCAGCCAGTCAAACTCTGCAAATGTCATCTGTACGAGCTCATCCTCGCTGTCCATCTGCCCAATAGTTAACCACGGATTTATTGGTTCCAACATTTTCACTGTTGGTTCAGTTTGTTCGGCTTTTAGTATTGCCAGGAACCATTTCCCCAACAGTAAAGAGTCATCGCCTTGCTTCGCTTCGTCATCATTTTCGCTAAATTCCTCAGGATCTGTATAGATTTCTGAGAATTCTGGATCATCATAGAAAGGCCAATCATCATCTATTATGAACACGAATGGTAAGTCATCATCTATTGTGAGTAGATTGATGAATTCTTGTCCGAGTTTTTCTTCATCATTTTCTCCTCGAATGACTTCTCGCTCAGGGACTGTTGTTGCATACCCTGAAAATTTGACAGACAGTGAGCCGTCTGTCCTTGCTCGGATTCGTGCTGCCTGGGGATTCTGGATTTGTAAGATAACAGCTGGTCTCACAAGCCACTGTCTCCCTCGGAGTTCTACAGTTGTTCTTTGCCAGCCAGGGATGGCCCGAACTCCTCGGCTTGCTAGGTGATCTGCCATATTTTGTACATTGTATCTGAAATTGGTGTGGCTTGTATTGGACAATCGCCCAATAAGAGATCTTGAGAGTAAAAGGTTACTCCCACCTCCTTGCCATCCTTCATACCCGTGAGTTTGAATCACCAGTTGGATGTGATCCCTAAAGTCACGAATACTCAGTGTCATGTCTGAAGCAGTATATGCCAACTGCGTTCCAGATGTTAAATCCATTTCCATAGAGCTAATGACAGCCCTGTCATCCCGCCATCTAGTGTCCCTAATTAACACTAGTGCATTCACACCTGTACTCCGCCCGTGCAGCGTGTATAATCGAACCATGATTAGCCCGATATGCAGATGCTGGAGCCCTTCTTGTAAAAGCCTGTTAAAGCTTTCTTCAGAGATAAACGGTAGCTCCACTTGTTGGCCGTCTGTGACCAATGTTCTTTCATCCGAGTAATGTTGGTATACCCGGTGTCTGTTTTCTGTCCATCCAGCTTGGTACAAAGTCTCTGCTGGAACTTGCTGCGCTCGCCTGTATTGAGAGATGTTGAGCTCAGCATCAGGATTCATTTGCGACTCAAGGCTTCGCTGGTATCGTCGGGATTGACCAGGGAGCCTCCTTTGAGCCTCAAATCTGAGTTTAGACCCTAGGCGGTAGCCACGGATCTGATCTTCCACAGTGGGAGTTTGATTTGTGTTCCTTTCAGACACTGAGGGTCTTGCCGCTTCTGTTGTTGTTTGTGTTCTGCTCATGCCGCCTTCTTTTTCTCAGCTTCAAATATTTCTTTTGGGTTTTTGAACACAAAAGTTTGCCTTTTGACTTAGGCACTGCTGGCTTACTGGACTCGCCTAAGCTCAGCTTCTGAAGTTGATTTTGGATCTGTTCTAAGGAGTCGGTAAGGTCGTCAGGTTGAGCGACTTCCTTCCCTTTTGCAGCTTCGAGTTTCTTAACTGCTACTTTCAGATCTTCAACTTCTTCAGTCAACTTAAGCAACAGTTGTATAATTGTGTTATTTTGCTTAAATTGAACTTCTATTGCTCTTCCGATTATGTCTTGTGGCCTGACAAAACCGATTGCCGGTGGTTGAATTGATTCGGTTGCTTTGAGTGCTTCTTTATAGATGGTGTTGTTTGAACTTAATCGCCAGTCACTCATAAAGCAAAAGAAATTATAATTATTCTCTAGGTTCTTTAAATGACTTTTTATTTCAAAATATTCTAGGCCGGCTTTTTCGGGTTTAACTATGCCATTTTATGTATATATTGTTAAAAACTTGAATACACTGTTCTCATCTGGTTTTTCTTGAGGACACTATTGGAGTTTTCTTATAATAGAGTGGAGGGGTACTTTAGTCCTTGCACAAGTTTTGGTGGTGTTTTATCATTTTTCAGAGGTGTCCGAATAACTTCCCGACTCCACCAGATCATCTCCCCGTACATGCTGAGAACCCGAGAAAGAGCTTCTCTCTTCCCCATCGCTTCTGTTACTATGGATTCTCTATTGGCCAACTACGCCTCCTCCTCCGACGATGAAGGAGGAGACGAGAAGCCAAGCTCGGAGTTTGCTAACAAAACCACCTCTTCTCTCCCATCTCCAAACAAACCTTCTTCTCTACCTCCGCCTAAATCTCTCTTCTCCGACCCACCTCCACAACCCAAACCTTCACTCTTTTCCTCTCTCCCTCCTCCTAAATCCAACGACTCAACCAAAGGATCGATTTTCTCTTCACTTCCTGCACCCAAATCAAAGGAATCTGTTAAGCTGCGGGGTGCTGATACAAACCCTAATCGAGTTGTTACAGAGGATGATTCGTTTGAAGAGATAGGAGGAGGAGTTGCTTCGGGTTCTTCTCTGACCTCTTCTGCTTCTATCTTCTCCTCTCTACCACCTCCTAAGTCGAGCGGTTCGGCAATTTTTGGGCATGAAAGCAGTGAACCCTACAATCAGAAAAAGAAGAAGTCAGGTACAGGTTTGATTTCTTCTTCGATTCTGGCTCCGAAATTGAAGGAATCGACGAATTCACTTGGATTGGTTGTGAATCCTAAGAAGGTTGTCCATTTCACAACTCCAATTAATCCCAATTTGCAAAACATTGATGATGAAGATGATGAAGAAGAGAGCAAAAAGAAAAATTCTATTATGGAACCCTCCTTTACCACCTCAAGCAACCTTTCTTCTATGCTACCAGCTCCTAAAAATTCTCTCTGTTTAGCCCCTCCATCGAACTCTTCTAATCTATTTTCATCGAGGAAATCAAATTTAGATACCAAATTGCCTGCGATTAGTCCGGCACCAGTACAGGAACCAGTGCAATATGAGACAAACCAAAGCTATGATCCCAACTGGGCTGGTAATGTATCACAAACTGGGTTTGTGGAGACATCAAGCTCTGGATATGCCATGGACTATGGCAATGCAGAGAATTATGCTGAAAATGAGGGGTATGGTTGGAGTACTGATGTCGTAGTTGGTAATAGTACTGGTACTTCTGTTGCAATGGAGGTACATGATTTGGGTAGGGCGAGGGGCAAAAGGGGAAGGAATGAAATGCCGCCAGAAATAGTAGAGGTGAAACAAGATGAGTTAATGAAAAATAGACCGAGACAGGATCAGGTCAAGTTAACAGGGATTGCATTTGGACCATCCTATCAGGTTAGTTTGTAAATTTTACTTGGAAGTTTTTTTCTGGTAGTGATATGGTTTATTTGTGCAGGACATAGTAAACAAATATTAGACTTGAAAATGTGCAGTCACTAGACTACTGTTAGTTATAAATGAAATGGCAAACTTACTATTGGCCTAATCATTCTTCTCTTAATCTTTTGCAAAAGGAATATACTGTGAGATTATAGCAATGAAACAGCTTATTATCTTTTTTCCAATTTCAGATAGTGAGTAAATTTAGTCAAGTTGGTATGGGAAGTTTAGAGGAATCCACCCGTTAAATTTGTTTGGACTCAACATCAGTGTTAAATGGCTATATTTTCTTTTCTATAATAATGCTAGTAATAATTTGAAGTCAATCTAATGTCTTTTTGTACTTTCTTGATGCTTGCAGCCAGCTACTTCTTCAAAGGAGAAGCCTTCAAAGTTACACAAGAGAAAGCATCAAATTGGGTCTCTTTTATATGACATGAAACAAAAAGAGATGGAGCTTGCTGAGAGGCGTGCCAAGGGTTTCCTTACCAAAGCTGAGACACAAGCAAAGTATGGCTGGTAAACCTAGTATTCCTGCTGTTTTTGAGGCGAGCTTTGCTCAAGAGTTGACCTATTTTTGAGGCGGGCAATGGTTATGTTGTATTGAAGTTGAAAGCAGTGTTTTTCCATATTTGATTGTAGTATTCTTTTTCCTTCGTTTTCTTTTTCCTCTTTTATGTTTTTGTGCCTAGCGTCTTTAATGCTTCCTCCAACCTATCAAGAAATTTTATGTACAATTGAGATCTTTTTTTTGCTAAACTCAAAAAGAAATGTTTCTGTGGCCCCCACATGCACCAAAACTGTGTTAGTGTGAATTTCTTTTTTGTTTTGATGGAGAGGTGTGAGAAGATCATAGGTAGCTGGTTGTCATTACTCGCACAAACACTTAACACAAGCATAAACTATGAAACTAACGTGATCAGTTTTCGCTTTGGTTTGTATAGTTTTATGTGATCAGTTAGGTGAGCATCTGTCTTCTTCAACTTCAGGTCTATAAAAATCTTTCCCGAGTGAACATATTACTAACACCCTCATGTCATGTGAGTGTTTATGGACTTAGACGTCTCCGGTCTCTCGGTCCCTGAGGCAACACACTGAAGTGGACACTAACTCGACAGTTTATCTGTACGACTTGTAAAGCTATCCGTCCCCTGCAAATGTCTCTGTGTGTAATCGGCCTTATGACTTTATAACTTAAAATTTTGATTTTTATTGGCTATCATCTTACTATACGGATTATCCTGGGAATAAAGGAAATTTTGGTAATAGATTGCAGTGGGAGGAGATCCAGAACAAGTCCCTCCACCTTCACGGCTCCACTAGCTTATCCTGAGGCTCGATTCATCACCTAAGGGGTCGTTTGGATGTGTCCGGAATTTGAGGATTTTCCAATTCCGGGCATAAATTTTAATATAAACAATTCATCTCTCTCACAAAGTTACACACTTCCCAACGAAAATCCTTATTCCTTCCTAGGAATTGGCTATTCCTAACCCATCCAAACGACTCCTAAGATATTTCTCCACAGTAAAATTTTACGATTTTTGTACCAGCAGCAAGTTCACTCTTTTAAGTCAACAAATTGCCACCCAGGCTGGCCAGCCAAACATTACTTACACAGTCTATTATTTTGTAGAAAAGATCGTGAGAAAGATGTCGTGTTTCCCTGATAGTTTTCTTTATTATTATTATTGTATAAATACCCACATCGCCTCTTCTGTTCTTTCTTCGTATTTCGTGCTGTTTGCTGTTTAGCTCCGCGCTTTGTTTTTATGCCAAAGTATTATTTATAGTAGATATTTTATATGGCATAACTATATATTAAACTGAGAGCAAGAAATTACACAACAACAACAACAAAAAAGATTAAAAAAAAAAAAAAACTATTCGGGCACACAATATAACTTTAATTGCCTCGGAAAGCAGATAGTTAACAGTAATAGAAACAAAACATAACTCGAAACTGGAAAATTTTAATCACGGAAACACCGATCGGGCACCAGATTAGGTCGTTGCTCGGATATGTCGCGGAGCGCATCCGTATTGGTTTGGATATTCGTACCCCAAGACAGACTTTGAAGGCTGCTCAGGTGGTTGGCTAACTCAGGAGGCACTCTGAGCGGGTCACATTTCTGAACTTCGAGCATTTTGAGCATGGGCATGGCTCCCAGCTCAATTTCCCATTCAGCCAAGGGTAGAGCCAAAAGGGCCAGCTTCTCTAGCTGCTTAAATCCTCCTGCTGAGCACTTAATCCTCCTTACCCGATTCTCGTTTTCTTTACCAAACGGCCCCCATAAGAAAAGGATCTTAAGGCTCCCTAACTTCTCCAGCACCGGCATGAAGTCTGACCCAAATTGATGACTGAAAATATGGAGCTCAATTAGGTGAGGCGGTAACATGCCATCACAGAGATCCAAGAGCAAGGGGAAGGTACCACCATCTCGCAGAGTTACATACAGATATTTCAAATTCTCAGATAGAACGTGCCTGAGATGTGTTTTGGCCTGCCACATGCAATCAGATAGATGACGTGAGAACCTGTCAGGTCTAGAGTCTCTAGATACTTCATGCCCCTTATCCATTCCTCAAATTCACTTTCCTTCCCCATTATGTCAACCCTGAGTTGAAGATATCTCAAATGAGGCACTCTTTCAAAACTCTGCAATTTCACCGAGGGACCCAGCCTTTTATTAAAACTTAACACTCTCAACCTTCTGAGTTTGGAACAATCCAAATTTATTTTTTTTTCCAACTCATTGTAAATAAACAGAGAATAGACATTAAGACTTGCATAATTACCAAATTGTACGTCAAGATCTGACGAATAATAAATGGCCACGCGAGGTGCCTTGATACAATGCTCCCAAACATCTGGTTTAGAACACACCATGAGAAATTTAAACTCTTGCGATTTCTGAACCGCAAGTTCAGTCAGGACATCGTGCAAGCGAATATACCGGATGGAACCATCACAACGTCTATTTAATACTTGCACCATATTCCTGCCATGAACATTCCATTAGAATTCTTATAAGTATTTTAAGTCTTACAGCTGTATAATATGTTATAACTAATAAGACAAACGGAATGAAATGAACCGTAAAGTCAGTAGCGAATCCAGGTCATTTTTAAGTGTGGGCACAGCAAAATTCACTAATCTAATATAAAATTATAAAAATAGTTATTTTAATATAAATAATATTTGATACATGAGATAATTATTATTTTTCGAAAAAATAACCAAATTTAATACAGGTTAATTATATGAAACAAAGAGTCATTACAAAAAAATAAACAAGTGATAAAAATTATATATGTAATTTAATTTTTTTATCACAAGTCACATAATTTACTGTTGATTATTCCCTATTGAGAGGAACAAGAGAAAACAAATGGGACAATCACCGTGAAACGCGAATCAAATAAAAATAATCACTGAAAATACAAGTATTTGAGGAGTAATTTAGCGGCGATTAAAAATATTAAAGAGAAAAGGGGATTAGGGAACAATGGATAGGGCTGCAAACGGAAAAAAAATTACGTAATTCCGTTTCGTTTCGGCCTTGCGAAACGAGCAACGACATGAAAATTGGTTTCGTCTGGTTTAGCGAAACAAGGAACGAAATCAGATCCAGTTACGCGGTATTTACGAAACGGCTAACGAAACTATGCTATTACGTTTCGCTTAGTTACGTTTCGTTCGTATATATTTAATATATATATTTAATATAATTAAAATATTAAATATAATTAATATATGTTTTATATATAAGAAGGGGTCGGATGAGGAGAGAGGCAGAAACCCTAACCTAATTTTCTCCGCCACTCTCTCTCTGAAGCGGCGCCATGTCTTTTCATCTCCTCTCTGGCTCTCTCGAGTCTTGATCTCTGACCTCAGATCTATTCTATTCCTCTCTCTGTCTCTCTCTCACGAAGTCACGCATGCTCTTAGAGCTGCTGACGAGAGGCACACGACCTCTCCACATCTCTCGGTCTCTCTCTTGGTCGATGCACGCTGTCTGAGGCATATATGTTTGATTTTCCTTCTGTTCTGTTGGTTTCGATGAAATCCTCATCATTAGTACTTTTTTGTGCGAAACCCTAGCCTGATTAACCCCTGATTGTCACTCCCTCTCGCTTGGTTTCCAAAAACCTAGCTTAAAGCGTAGGCTTGGTAGCTTAAAAGGCTTGAGAAAGGTAATGATTGCTAGTATATTTGAGAGACTGGTGACAGGGTAGTCGATCAGTCAGGGCAGTCGATCAGTTAGGGTCTATTTAGCTTCTAGCAATGATGAAGGGTCCTTGGCTGGCTATATAAGATGAAGAAACAAGACAGAATGGAAGGAATGAAAAGAGAAATAGAGAGACAAAGGTATTTAATTCTGTCTTATTTAATTTTTTTTCTGATTTTTTACTCTGTTACTTGTAATTTTAATTTTATTTTTTCTTGTTCTTGGTAGGAAAAAAAGAAGAAAGGAAGGAAAGAGAGATAGAAAGGTTTTAACTTTGATACTGGTTTTTTAAATTTTTATTACTTGTAATTAAAATTTTAGTTTTCGTTTTAATTTTTTTCTTGTTCAATATGTGTTCTTTGTAGGAACGATCTACAGAGAGGTCAAAGGTACCCTAAAATGGCTGACCCACAGAGAGGGAGTGTGCAAGAGGAAGAACCAGATCTGTCGGATGAGGATGAGTATGATTTTTTTTCTCTGTTTTGTTAATGTTTGTGCTTGTTATTGGTCTGTGGCATGACAAACGTCCATTCCTGGCAATCATGTTATTTGGTGTGTTTATGTTTACTATGTGCTTGTGGTTGGTATGTTTATGTTTACTATGTGGCTTTGGTATGTCAGGGGTGGATGTCTGTCATGCCAGAGCTTCGCAATCATATACTAGCTTGTTAAGTTGTTATGGTTGATAATTGATATCATCTTGGCAATCATATACTACTATACTAGCTTGTTAATTGTGTTTGTCATGTGAAACATCCATGCCCGGCAGCCTTTTAGCAATGGGAATGAACTGGTATGTCAGGAATGGATGTTTCCCATGACTAACCTTGGCAATCTGTTTAATTGATGCATCCAATATTCCAATGTATAGTATGGGACCAGGATTGAATTTTGAAAGTAGAGAGGAAATCGAAAGGATCGAAAATGATGCTCGTGATGGTGATGGTACCCCAACCCCAAATGAACCTGTTGCTAATTCAGCAGCAACTACCAAAAAGAGAAAGTCTAGAACAGTGAAGAATTCAATTGTATGGGAACATTTTGATAGTTCAGAAAAGGATGAAGATGGTTTCTTTACAACTACTTGTAAGTATTGTGGCCTTGAATATTTACAAGGCAACTCCAGAAGCACTAGCTCACTGTTGCATCATTGTAAGAAATGTTGTAAAAAAATGCCACCCAATAAAAGAATGAAACCTGATGCCTTGCAGAAACTGCTTCAACTTGGCATCGTAGATGGTATATTTTTTTAATAATTACTTGTTATTAATAAATAAAATATAATTACTTGGTACTAATATGTTTTCAATAATTGTCAGGTCAGCCCAAGCCTTCAGTTTGGGAATTTGACCAGAAAAGAAGTAGAAAAAACTTGGCAAATATGATAATTGGCCATGAGTACCCTTTTAACAGTGCAACCCACCATTTCTTGAAAGTTTTTGCAACTGATCTGCAGCCTTGTTTTAAAATGCCATCAAGAACCACCCTTAGGTCTGATTGTATGACTGTTTATGAGGAAAAAAAGTTAAATTTGTATGAATTACTTGGGAAAATGGATTGTAAGGTTAGTTTCACAAGTGATTTGTGGACTTGCAAGGGTAAAGATAGGGCTTTCATGGCTCTTACTTGTCATTACATTGATGACAATTGAAAGTTGAGAAAAAGACTTCTCACCTTTACACCAATGCCCTCTCCTCACACTGGCAAACACATTTCACAGGCCATTTATGATAAGTTAGTTTTGTGGAACTTGGATAAAAGAGCATTTAGTTTGGTATTGGATAATGCATCTACTAATGATGCTTCCATCAAGGACTTGTTGAGTAAGAATCATTTTAGAAAGAACTTACCTTGTGATGGTCAAATATTTCATCTAAGATGTGGATGCCATATTTTGAATCTGATTGTGCAAGATGGTTTGAGTGTGATGTCTGGTGAGATAGATGCCATAAGGGACACCATGAAATACATTAGACATTCACAACCTAGAATGGAGAAGTTCAAGTTGGCTGCTTCTCAGGTCTATGCTATATATATTTTACATTTATTTGTTTAATTTATTTCAATATACACTAATTATTTTTTTGTATTTTTGTTTTCAGGTAAATGCTCCTGATAAGAAGCCAGCATATGATGTGCAGACTAGGTGGAACTCCACTTATATTATGCTTGACTTAGCATTACAGTTGAAGGCAGCTATACTTAGGTATGCAGAGTTAGATAAAATTTACCCCTTCTGTTCATCTGATGAGGATTGGGATCATGTGAAGGCCCTACATGGGCATTTGAAAGTGTTTTATGCTACAACTTTAAAATTGAGTGGGGCCAAGTATCCAACTTTGAATTTATATTTTCCGGATTTCTGTGAGGTTTATCTTAATATAAAAAAAATGGATAGTAGTGCATATCCATTTGTTGTTCAGATGGGCAAAGACATGTTCCTCAAGTGGAACAAGTACTGGGAAATTGGAAATGGTGTTTTGGCTATTGCTTGTGCTCTAGATCCTAGGTGTAAGCTAGCAGTGGTTGAGTACTACTTCAAAATGATGCATCTTGAAAAGGTGCAATCATTTATGACCAACTTGAAGAGTTGCTTTGAGGATCTGTTCAATGAGTATTTGATCTCAAACAACAAGGCATCACAGAGCCAACCTGGTAAAAGCACAGATGCAAGGTACTCCTCTAGCACATCTGACTTTAGTTTTATTTTGTTATTTCTGTGTCAACTTGAAATTTTAATCATTTGGTTTCAGTTCTAGTGGATCAAAGGAAGAAACTGATACAAGGGCTGGTTTGAAAAATTTCTTGAATGATAAGAAGCAAGCTGATCCCATCTTGTCTGAGCTTGATCAATATCTATCTGAACTACTTGATTCTTGTAACTTGGATGATGACTTTGACATTCTGTCATGGTGGAAATTGAAAAGCCCTAAGTATCCAGTTTTGTCTAGGTTAGCAAGGGACATATTGGCTGTACCAATTAGTACTGTTGCATCAGAGTCAACCTTCAGTACTGCTGGTAGGACACTGAGCCCAACTAGAAGCTCTTTAAATGATGAGAGCATTGAAGCTCTTGTATGTGCTCAGAATTGGTTGAGGACTGCAGTGATTGGTATCAATTTCAATTTGTATTAATTTATATTTATAGTTTAATTAAATTCAATTGCTAATGTCTCTTTTGCTTGCTATTATTATAGAAAGTGGTGGTGAACTTGGTGAAGAAGATGATGATGCCATTGATGAGGAAGGAGAATGATCTTAGCTCTGTGGTACCTTTTGTTTGCTATTTATCTTTTGTTTGCTCTAGTATGTGATGTGAAGTTGTGAACAGTTGAATGACATTGCAACTTTGCAAGTCTGTTTTATTTTTTTTAATTTTGGCGCTCATATTTGATAGGACTAAGGAGAGTCTGTTAGTTTAACAAGGGGATTAATTCAATATGGATTGGTCGATGATGAAGGGTACCAAGTACCAGAGGGGATGGGACTCTGACCTAGTAATTTTGATGGGTCAGTCGAAATTATTGGGTCTTTTGATATCTCCCCAATGATTTCAAATTAAAAGACTGAGACCATTTTAATTCATATTGAAATAATCCCTGTTAAACTAGGTATTAGTTTGAATTTATTTTGATGTATATTTTTTTTATCAAACATGCTTTTTGTTAGTCTTATTTATTATTGTGTTTTTTTTTACTTCTTTTTATGTATTTTGGTGTATTTTTTTTCCATTGGTTATCGTCTTATGTATTTTTTTTTATTTATTGTGTTTTTTTATCGCGGTTAACCGTTAGTTTCGTTAGTTAAAGGCGAAACGTTCAACGAAAAATTTTTCACTTGCGTTGTATATTGCGAAACGAGCAACAAAACTAATATTAATTTCGCCGTCCGAACGAAACGTGCAACCAAATTATCTACTTTCGCGATCGTTTCTAACGTTAGACAGGTCTAACAATGGACATATGGTCAATTGGTCATCGCTGCAAGAGAGAGAAATTGTTTGAAATGTAATTGGCTGACTGGTCCCCACTCCCTGGATGTGTTTTTGTTTTTGTTTTTCTTTCAATTAATTGTAAAGTGTTGGGCGGCGCTGTTATACTCAAATAAAAAGCGAAAAAATAGCACTTCGTCTCATACTGACATCTGGTCCATTCCAAGCAAATAAGTTTGGCACCTTAGCAAATCAAGCATTAGGCATCGCAATCCTAAAAAAATAACATCCAAATCTTAATTTTTAGGAAAACAAGCCCCTAACTAGCGTCGCCCATGCATAAAGTGATTGTATAGATTCATACTTCTGTTCCATACATTTTGTATATTTGGTATTTCGAGAGAAATAGTGAATTTTTGTTAAGTTTTGAAGTGCTCTAGATTAGCGTATTTATCATGTAAAAAATATGGAATGTCGATTCTAGAACAACAAACTAATAAAAATGTTTGCAAACAAAAAAAATATATATCTTTTAAAAATCTTATTAAAGTACCGAAAAATATTTGATTAAATAGATATATTTTATTATAGAAGTTGTGATATATAGATTTTTACAAAGATATCATATGATATTTATTTTAATTTTAGAGATCGTGAATTCCTTGTGACATTTAGTTTCGCAATATGTTCTTGTTAGAAATAGTGGAGACTCAGACAGACGAACCGTCTGGGGTTGCGTAAGTACCCAGGCATGCGTCGTTTCGCCTGTGGACGCTTATATAATAGATATACGTTATATCTATTACCTCTGTTGATTAGTTCTAGTGAGAGACAGAGACCTTTTCTATTCTTTTTCTTCCAGAGAGATAACTTAGAGAGAGAGGGAGAGTTCAACTTCTCTCAAGTGTGAGAGATCAGTCAAGTCAAAGCAGTCTGCATTTTGAGTAGTGTGATTGCTGCCCTATATGTGGTAGTTCTCCACTGGTGCATAGGAATAAGAAGGAGGCTGTACAAGGTGTTGATTCTCGCGTGGCAGAAGTTTAGGACAAGATCACTTCCGCTGTAATTTCGGTATATCTAACTTGTATCTCGTTGTGTTAGATGATATCGACCAAATACTAACATTGGTATCAGAGCCATAGTGGCCTCTATCCAGAGAATTGATACTTTTAGGCCAACAATCGTGTTTTGTCTCAATTTTGTCAAATTGAAACCCTAATTAGACTAATTGTAGTTAGTTTGATGAGACAAAGGGTTTTCTGATCATTGTCAAGTAGTATTATACTATTTTCAATGAATAGTATTCATTTCTGGTTTTGATTTTCTAATAAAATTGAGTTTATCAGATATATGTTCTGGGAACAGTGTTTGCGTAGTCAAATAGACCGTCTGAATGGAATGCCAAACAGACCGTTTAGACAGAAAGGCGCTTAAAATCAGAATTCTCAGATTAAGTATCCAAACGGACCTTCTGATGTATTTTTGAGAACTGATAAATTTCAGACAAAAGGGTATTTCTGACCATCTGAAACACAATTAAGTTCTAAACTGTTATTATTGTGATAATATATGTTCTAGTAATCCCTCTAACCAGACTTGATTGTGATAATTGTTGTTGGATTTGTTGAAATCCAATTATGGTCGTGAAATGCATGTATGGTACACCTAGGTATCTATTCGCATTTCAATACGACACTTATTGTTGGGTGAGTCTAAATAATTAGACCTTTTAGGGTGCTAATCTAGATTCTGTACCTTATGCAAATTTGAGTTAAGTGGAGATATGTTGGAGTTGTGTCCTAGAAGTCAATATTTAATGACTTAATTTCTTAGTTTATGTTATTGATGATATTTGATCATTTGTTCCTAGAGTTTATTACTAACAGATCATTCAGGTTGAGGATCTGAATTGTAGATCTCTGTGGATCATTCATTAGAATGACAGTAATAAATCTAAATCGTCCGTAATCTTGATAATTAACAAGGAACATTAGTTATCATAAAAGATTAGTATGCAAGTTAAGTGATGATTAAGTTCTACAAATCATAGGTAAGGTGTTACCAACTTAATTGCATATGTGTATGTTATTAGAACATAGTACATGACATGATCCAATGAAATAAACATATGGATTGTGTTGTGTGTCATTGTTTATTTCATATGAGTTTGATTCTAAGTTTGAGATGGTTCAACTTTTTCACATGAGGATAGGTTCAATAAATATCGTCTACCGTTGATTCCTGATAAGGGCTGCTATACGGACTTTATTTATGTTCTCTTGAATTGTGCGGGAAAAAGTTGTTCATCAAGAAAACCGTATGACCCTCATTAATTCACTTAGTGAGTGATGATATCTGTTTGGGCCCTTTGATGGAGTTGGATTGTTTGGCCAATTTATACAATCAACTCTAGATCAAGAAATGTATAATCTGCAAGAATGACACATTCCTATCTTGGATTATACAGTGATATCATGGGACATAAGAATCAGACAAGGAAATACTTTTACTTCTTATGCAGGATTGAGATATTGTAGCAGTACACTATTTATGCGAATTGGGAGTCATAACGTGTTGCTAGATACCGCTTATGATTATTGGAATTAAATAGCGATTTAATTCCATGGCCAACATAGCATAAATCCTCAAAGGGTCACACAAATAGGTCTTGACCATACGTGCATTATTTATTTGGTTGCATTATTGAATGCAATAATATGATATGTTGATTGATTAATTATATACTGTTGCGAACCGTTATAATTAATTAAGTCAAACGGATCATATAGAAATAAATTAATGCATATCCTAATCCCTAAATAATTATCAAAGTGTTGATAATTAATTTGGTTCAACATAAATTAATTAAGGTAATTAATTTGAGCTATTAGGCCTTTATTTAAATGGTAAATTAAAGGACCAACTTGAGAGCAATTAAATGGGTCTTTAATTAACGGGTGTGATATACACCATTCAAAAAAAAAAACATTCAAGCATCCACCCTCACCCAGCGACCAAAAAATGGGCTTTCTGGACACCCAGGCCCAGTTTTCCGCTCCCTGACGCGTCATTTCGCGTGCTGACGTCATCCGCGCGCTGAGCGTGCATCTGCCGCGTGATGACGTCAGCATTTCGTGTTCTGATTGATGCCTTAAGGGATGCGATTAATGTTCGACATTTTTTAAACTAAAATACAACAAGAGATGGGTTAGTTTGCGTTAAGTATTCAGTTTGATATATTTATAAAGTGACATAGTAATGATTTTGTATCCTTTTTTTTGCGCATTCAGTCGACAAATTTGGGAACACTATATCAATTTAATATTCATTTTGTTAACACAAGGGATGATTTAACATGCGTTATATGTTCGATTTGATAGCTTTGTAATATAACAAAAAAAATACAGCAATTAATACTAAAATAAAACATTAATATGATCCATAAAAAAAAGAACAATAATATGATCCCTAAAACAATATGATATGTTCTAACAATCCAAAGCAATACAAATTTTAACCAATCCAAAAGATAATAACAACACAATTCATACAAATATTAGAACACATGTTCAGTTTGCTAAAAATCTGAATGTTGGTGAAGAACGAATACACAACGCCATACCAACTCGATTGAACCACAGCCCAAACCTGCGTAATATGAAGACAAATACATATGTAAAGTGTTAACAATATGATCCCTTGATTTGGCAAATAGATCACAATTTAATACTAAATAATCATTTCAGGCAACTTTATGCAGAAACAGTTTCCGACAATGGAACATAAGATGATCCCTTATGTCATTTAACTTAACATTTGCAGTATCTAATATATCCTTTGTGCAATGAGCAGCGTTCCGCTACCACAGTTTTTTGGTGCCACAAGTTGCCACAACTTTATATTTTATTAATATTTCAAAATTTTAAAATTCAAATTCAGAATCTAAACCGTTGATCTTGTTCAATTTAACGATAGATGCGTTTCTATATAAGTTTTATAAAATTTTAAGTCGCTTTGATGATCGATCAGCTGATCAAATGATGAACGTATTAGAATTAATCTGTCATAATTAACAAGATTCGTTCATTTGTTGACCACTTGATCGAGTATCAAACTAATTCCAAATTTTATAAAACTTATATAGAAACGCATCGCTCGTTAAATTGAACAAGATCAACAGTTTGGATTCAACATTTGAATTTTAAAATTTTTAAATATTGATAAAATATGAAATTGTGGCAACTTGTGGCACCAAAAAACTGTGGCAGCGGAACGCTGCTCTTGTGCAATTGCATAGACAGTTTCTGACAATGGAACATAAGATGATCCCTTATGTCATTTAACTTAATATTTGCAGTATCTAATATATCCTTTGTGCAATTGCATAGACAGTTTCTGACAATGGAACATAAGATGATCCCTTATGTCATTTAACTTAATATTTGCAGTATCTAATACATCCTTTGTGCATTTGCATAGACAGTTTCTGACAATGGAACATAAGATGATCCCTTATGTCATTTAACTTAATATTTGCAGTATCTAATACATCCTTTGTGCAATTGCATAGACAGTTTCTGACAATGGAACATAAGATGATCCCTTATGTTATTTAACATAACATATAAAGAAACTAACTGAACACTTGTAGAAATACAAGTGTTCAGAAACTAACTGAACACATGAATTAGTGCTTATAGGGTACTGATGTGATTAGGTTTATTTGCTGCCACAATTTCGCAGTAAAATGAGGATTTATTTAGAAATTCGTTTAATTAATCAAGGATAGAAGATGTGAATACAAGTACTTTGGATTTGAACCGGAGACATTAATTAATCTCAGAATAGTTGCTAAATTGAAAACACAAATCCGAACAAAGAAGGAGATCGGGATAAGGAATCAATAGCAAAAATACACTAAAATTCTAACAACAACTATGAGAGCGCTTTTGGATCTGCACAAGCGACATAAATTGAGTAAGGAATGGAGGTTGAGGAGAGAGGAAAGGGGATGAAGAGGAAAGGGGAGGAAGAAGAAAAGAAGAACCTGAGTTCGATCCATGGCAAAAAATGGAGATCTCTCTAGTCTAGTTGAAGGCGAGATCCGTCGATGGCGGGTCAGATCTGTCGATGGCGGATCAAGAGGTGGAAGAGGAAGGAGTCGAACGCCGTCCCATCGTTAACCATGCCATCACCAGGCCGCCAGTGACCACGTAAGGGAGATGAGAGACGGACGCTAAATCTGATTCGACGGAGATGAGAAGCGCCAGAGGAGGAAGAGGACGGCGGTGGATTGGTGGCGACGAAGACGGAGAGTAGAATCGTCTCTCTTTCTCCGCGCAGAATTGCCTCTCTCTCTCTCTCCTCTATCTACGGCTAGGGTTTGGAGTGAGAAAGAGATTTAGAGAGATATAAATAGTCTGGGCCAGTCGCTGGGCCCATGGAGGCCTGTTGGAGCCTGTGGATGCTTGGATGCTAATAACTTGGATTCTATATACCAATTACCTTTAATTAATTGAATTAGAGGAGCATGTAAACAACTTGCAAAATCCAAAATGGCCCATAGATAAGGCCGGCCACTCCATGGCAAACTTGTAATTAGTTGCAAGTTGTTTGGAGATTGGTTGGTCTATAAAAAGAGATCTTTTGGAGAGAGAAACCCTAGCCACCATCCACTTTCTCTCTTCTCTCCTTCTTCCTCTTGAGGCCGGCCACAATAGTGTGGAGAAATTGATTTTTCTCATGCAATTTTGGCTATCTCTCTTGCTAATTAAGCTCATGTGTTGAGCATCTATTGCCCCACTTAATTAAATAGTTAATTAGAAGGCAAAGGAAGGAAGGGATTAGGCTTAACCTCTCATCTACTAGCATAGATCGAGGTTTTGGTTAATACCTTGGTGGACTCGAGGTCGTGGAGACCGCCGGTGTTCGTGCAACCTCGACATCGCCGGATTCGAGTCTCCTTGTTCCGATACAAGGAGAGGTAAAGAACTTCCTACCATTTCTCCATATTTTGATGTGTTGAATGCTTTCTAGCAAGATCCTCTTTGTTGCTTGAATTTAATTGAGGTTAATTAAGTGTAATTAGCTTGAAAAATTAAAATTGAGCACTTACTAACAAGATATTGCTATTCAGTACTTGAGATTTGATTGATTGTCCTAGACTTTCTTTTGGTCATCAAGGCTACGTTGCGTGTCTTTAGATTAACTAAATTGTGCAGTAAAACAATAATATTATAATTATTGAGAGTTATGATATTCATATTATGCTAACATGCATACGTGTTGTGCTATGTCTTTTTATCTTTTGTAGATAAGATGTCGGCTAGCAAAAGTATCATTACTGATCTCAATGCAGGAGAGAAACTGAATGATAAGAACTATGATGTGTGGCATCGTAAAATTCAGTACTTGCTTGAGGATCAGGATCTGAGTGACCCACTCACAAAACAACTCATTGAGGCCGAGTTGAGTGGCACAACAAAGACAGCAGCCAATGAGAAATTCAAGAAGAAGGACCGTGCTGCTCGTGTCACACTGTTGAGCAGCATGTCCAATGATATCCTCTTGAGGATTGAGAAGTACCGAACCACAATGGATTTGTGGAATGCGGTAAAGATCCAATATGGTGGTACATCCACCACTCGGCTTAGACAACTTACTCTCAAGTTTGATAGCTATAAAAAGAAATCCGATCAATCGATGCGGGAGTATCTTAACATTATGGCTAACATGATAAGTGAGTTGGCAAGGGCTGGTCATACCTTTTCCGATGAGCAGTAAGTGCAGGCAGTCATTAGGTCACTCCCTCGCTCATGGGAGTTCATGAGGGTGAACTTGACCCATACTGACAACATTCGCACTTTTGAACAAGCTGTCCATCATGTGAAATTGGAGGAAGACCGCTTGCTTGCTGAAAATGCCGATAGGACTATTGGAGAGGCTATTGTTGCTGCCTCATCTTCTCAAAGGAAGAACAAGAACAAGGGCAATGGCGCCCAACAAAAGAAGAATGCCAATTCTAGAACCGATGGTGCTTCCGGTTCTAAGAATAACAATAAGCGCAAGGAGCGCAAAGAAAATGACAAAGGAAAGGACAAGAAGGCTAAGGGAGCCTGTTACAACTGTGGTAAAGTTGGACATTTTGCTCGTGACTGTACACAGCAAAAGGTACCTGTCTAAACGGATCGTCTGGATGCCAGATGGACCGTTTCCTTTCCTTGTCTCGATTCAGATTTATATGTGTCTAGTTGCTTGATGCTAACAGATAATAATCCTGTTTGGACTGTTGATTCTGCAGCAACCGACCACATAGTGAGGGATCGAGGGGCATTCATGGATTATCGTCGCATACTGGCAGGGAGCAAACGCATCTTCATGGGAAACAATAGTAGTGTGGACGTGCATGACATTGGCACATGTGAGCTGATGTTTCGTACGGGACAAAAGATTATTCTCCATGTTGTGTTGTATGCTCCTGATATACGGCGTAATCTTGTATCTGTTATTATTCTTGTTAAAACTGAATTTAAAGTTGTGTTTGTGAATGATTGTGTGTTTATGTACTTGGATGATGTTTTTATTGGTGATGGACACCTTAATGACAAATTTATGGTACTTAACACAATTGATTGTGTTGTTGCTTATAATGTTTCTTCTTGTTCTTCGAAAGAAGTTGATAGTTCATTGATTTGACATGCTAGGTTATGTCACATTAGACAGGAAAGAATGAATAGGTTGGCTAAAGAAGGACTTTTGAGTTCTTTACCTAATGTATATTTGCCTGTTTGTGAGAATTGCTTAGCGGGTAAAGCGACCCGGAAGCCTTTTGATAAGGTTGTTCGTGCCACGATTCCTTTGCAATTGGTTCATTCGGACATTTGTGGTCCAATGAATGTTAGGGCTCGACATGGTGCCTACTATTTCATAACTTTCATTGATGACTATACTCGATATGGTCATGTTTATTTGATTACCCACAAGTCAGAAGCATTAATTTGCTTTGAGAAGTACTTGGCTATGGCTGAAAATCAATTAAATATGAAAGTCAAAGCTCTTAGGATAGATCGAGATCGTGAGTACCTATCCGATCAATTCAAGAACTTGTGTGATGAAAAGGGAATTGTTCGTCAATTGACTAATCCCTACACTCCTCAACAGAACGGGGTTGCTGAGAGGAGGAATAAGACATTGCTTGAGATGGTTCGATCTATGATGGCTCAGGCCAATCTACCAATTTTATTTTGGGAAGATGCGCTACTTACAGCCACATATGTATTGAATCATGTACCCTCTAAATCTGTAAAAGCTACATCTTATGAACTTTGAAATGGTAGAAAATCAAGTTTGGATAATCTACGACCATGGGAGTGTATGGCTTACGTTTTAGATTCGTCTCATAAACATGGCAAATTGGATCCTTGTGGAAAGAAATGTATCTTTATAAGATATTCAGAAAATTCCAAAGAATATGTGTTTATTGGAGAGGATCTAAAAGGAACAATCACAGAAATTGACTCAAAGATGTCACTTTTCTGGAAAATAATTTTCCTAATAAAAGTGAGGTTACGCAAGAGCGTGTACTTTATGAAACTGAGATTTCTCCACACATTATGACTACCCAAAATGTAGAGGATGAAGAGGGAGAATGTATAGGTCTTCCTCAACCTCAATTGGCTAGTAATATTGAAGAAATGCCAGTTCAACAAGTACCTGAACCTCTGTCAGTCGCACTGTTAGACGACCCGTCTGGAGGCTCAGACGAACCGTCTGGACAGACAGAGAGACAAAATGATGTTTCTGATGAAACGATCAATCGTCTAAGTTCAGAACCTCGTAGAAGTGCAAGGAACAAACAACCTCGTCGTCGTTTTGCGATTGAAGATGGTGAGATATTCCTAGCGGCTCAAGATGGTCTTGTTGAACCTCGAAATGTGCAAGAGGCACTTTCAAGTCCACAAGCAAAGGAGCGGCTGAGTGCGAGGCAAGAGGAAATGGATTCAATGAAGAAAAATGATGTTTGAGAATTAGTTGATTTACCTCCTGGTCGCAAGGCTATTGGGAACAAGTGGGTTCTTAAAGTCAAGCGCAAGGCAGACTGATCGATTGAACGATATAAAACTCGCTTGGTTG
Organism: Rhynchospora breviuscula; assembly: GCA_027562975.1. Lineage (NCBI taxonomy): Eukaryota > Viridiplantae > Streptophyta > Magnoliopsida > Poales > Cyperaceae > Rhynchospora > Rhynchospora breviuscula. The sequence continues at coordinate 33,334,861 of CM050399.1, forward strand.
CAAAAAGATACACCCTAGTAGAGGGAGTGGATTTTGAAGAAACTTTCTCTCCGGTAGTAAGGTTTGCTTCAGTCCGATTAGTTCTAGCAATAGTAGCATCTATGGATTTAGAACTATTCTAGATGGACGTTAAAACTGTGTTCCTCAATGGAGAATTGGAGAAAGAGATATATATGGAACAGCCTCTTGAGTTTATGACAAAGAGAGATGAGCACGAGGTGTGCAAACTCCGTCGTTCCATATATGGTCTTAAGCAGGCTTCACGTCAATGGAATCTCAAATTTCACCGAGCCATATTGGAGTATGGGTTTGAGGTGATAGAAGATGACCATTGTGTATACGTGAAGAAGTCCAAGAATGATTTTCTAATTCTAACACTTTACGTGGATGATATTCTATTGGCAAGAAATGACAAGCCATTGAATGATATGACAAAGGCTTGGCTGTCCTCTACGTTTGATATGAAAGATATAGGTGAAGCTAGCTATGTGCTAGGTGTCAGGATAACAAGAAACCGTGTTAATAGGCTTCTTTGTTTATCTCAAGAAAATTATTTGCAGAAAATTCTTGATCGTTTTGGCATGGGTAATTGCAAAGCGATTGACACTCCTGTTGAGAAGAATGTCAAGCTAAGTGCTTCTATGGGTCCCCAAACTAAAGAAGAAAAGAAAAGTAAAGAAAAGCTCAAAGAATCATATTTAGGAGCTGTGGGCTGCCTAATGTGTACAATGATATGCACAAGACTTGATATTTGTTATGCAGTGAGTCTTGTGAGCCGATTTCAATCGAATCCTGGACCAGCATATTGGAATGCGGTTAAGAGGATTATGAGATATCTCAAAGGCACTTTGGATCACAAATTATGCTATCAAGGCAAGGATATGCATGTGATTATTGCGATGCTTATTGGGGAGGTGATCCAGATGAGCGCAAATCCACATCGGGTTTTGTGTTTACTCTTAGAGAAGGTGCTATTTCGTGGAAGAGTAAAAAGCTAACGTGTGTTGCTATGTCCACGATGGAAGCTGAGTACATTTCATGTACTATGACAGCAAAATAAGGAGTTTGGTTGAAGCGATTCTTGGAACATTTGGCTATTGTCAAGGTGCCAATTAGACCTATGACCATATTCTGTGATAATATGTCAGCCATTGCTTTCACACGTTATTCGAGGTTCCATGATACAACCAAACACATTGATATGAGATATCATTTTATTAGAAACTTGGTGGCCAACAAGGTAGTGTATTTGACATACACACCGACATCCGAGATGATTTGAGACCCAATGACAAAGCCTATTGCTAGGGATCTGTTTGTCAAACATGTCTGGAACATGGGTTTAAGGATCTGTAAGGATTAGTCACTTATGACTGAAATTGTGCACTTTCTGTGCTCGGATTAGACATCAGACGGATCGTCTGGATGTATTCAAATGTATGTATTGTATGTATTTGAACAGATATTTAAATATATGTTGTGTTGCATATTGATTGATTGATATTATCAATTGTGTGAATGTTCAATTAAATGTTAGCATATATGGTAGTATGTCATTGAGTTATAGATTGTCTCTCTCACATGAGAAATCGCCTCTTGCACCGGGGGTGTAGAGAGATCAGACTTTATCGAGTTATTTGCGCTTAGTTAAGGAGGACTAAGGAGCCACTTGGAGTGGACGAAACTCGTTGTCGCCTTAGTCGGGGACTAAGATGAGATTTGTCTTCTTTTAGGCGAGTCGACATGAATTGCTCCCCACAATTCATGTAGCTCAATTGAAGCCGAGGTGAGAGTTTGCTTGACACTCGAGGAGTGGGCTCGGAACTTTCAGGACTAGTAGCAATGGATGTGGTCGAGACCATCGACACATGTTTGCAACTAGGGCTTAACTCGTACAGTGAATTTGACATACGTCTACGAGCTTGATTATTCACTGTAGCACGTGTTTCATGCCACGTGTGCTGGGTGGCGTTTGGGAAATGAGTCGGAGTGGTCTCAGGACCAATATCGCTGTCGCCTCATTGTGTGAGTCCCAAATTACATACCCTTATGACTTTGACTATGTCATGAGAGGTAGAGTCAATGACTGCTACTTTGGTGTGTTTTCTATGGCCATGCAGAAGATTCGATCTAAAAGGGCATTGCTGGAAAAGCGATTGGTTCTATCTTGAGTGACATGAAGGCGAAAGGAAGATTGATTTCAGATCGCACACATATATTTGCTAGTGTTCCGGCCCACCAATTTTGTCATATGGACATCATTTGGGAACACTTGAGCAAATTGAGATTGAAAATGATAGACATAGGCCACTTAAGTGCGGTTGGCTATGGGATGTCTAGTGCTTGAACTTGAAATAATCTAGGGAATGAGTATACACATTATCTATTCTGTATTGCAGGAAGGGTATGTCTCTTGGTTGGCTTTAACTGGGTTAAAGTTTGATCATGTTGCTACTCGCTTATAGGTGTATGCGCCAGTCGCAAAGTGATACTGCTGTATGAAGACTCAACTGTATTTGTCTAAGTCTCCAAGAGGGAGATGTTAGAAATAGTGGAGACTTAGACAGACGGACCGTCTGGGGTTCCGGACGGACCGTCTGCATAAGTACCCAGGCATGCGCCGTTTCGCTTGTGGACGCTTATATAATAGATATACGTTATATCTATTATCTCTGTTGATTAGTTCCAGTGAGAGTCAGAGACCTTTTCTGTTCTTTTTCTTCCAGAGAGAGAACTTAGAGAGAGAGGGAGAGTTCCACTTCTCTCAAGTGTGAGAGATCGGTTGAGTCAAAACAGTGTGCACTTTGAGTAGCGTGATTGCTGCCCTATATGTGGTAGTTCTCCACTGGTGCATAGGAACAAGAAGGAGGCTGTACAAGGTGTTGATTCTTGCGTGGCAGAAGTCCAGGACAAGATCACTTCTGCTATAATTTCGGTATATCTAACTTGTATCTCGTTGTTTTAGATGATATCGACCAAATACTAACAGTTCTAATTTTTTGTTAAGATCATTTTAGGTTCTTTGGACACAATATACAAAAATAATTACAATTGTTTGGAGAAACAACACGACCGATGGAAGTAGTATCATGCATGGTTGTCCAAAGAGAGTTATGTATAATAATGCCACAAAAATAAAATTGAACAATTTTTAATAGTCAATAAGTGAGTCATTATAAAAATGTAACGTGTAATATATGTATTAAGAAGAAGTATCTAATTAACAGAGCAATTATAAGTGATACCTCTGCGCAAGATCTTCTATGCACTCAGCTATTTCCTCCACTGTTCTCCTATCGTTAGGTCGTATTCGTATGAACCCATCCGCGGACCAAATCCGGAGTAACTTTTTAGCCACAATTGCAGTGCTTTGGGGAAAAGCCGCAAAATATAGAAAACATAACTTCTCATTAAGTGGTAAGTATTCATAGGTAGTAGCTACAACATCGATACACTTATGTACATCGGCATGGAAAGTCATAGTTCTCAAGAAATCCTTCCACGCATGAAAAGTGTATGGTTTTATGGATACTAAACCGCCTAAAAGTTCCAATGCAAGAGGTAAACCCTGACATTTGGCAGCAAATTATTTTGCCATGTTATAGAGGTCGGAACTTGGATCGAGACATTGGTGATTTTTGGGGACTGCCTTTTTGAGGAAAAGTTTTAGGCTTTCATCAGCGTTTAAATGTGGAAGTTTCTAAGGGGGGTATGTGGTATCGGCCCTCTTTGCAACATTTTCAAACCGTGTGGTAATCATTACTTTCTCTTTGTCAGGCAGGATTTTTGATAATTCGTCCCACAAGTCCTCTGTCCAAACATCATCAAGGACAATTAGGTATCTCGTATTTTCAAGCCTTTCCAATATTAGATAGGAAAGCTCCCGTTCGTCCTTGTCAGTTGAATTGATCTCCAGCATTTCTGCTATCTCTCTCAAAACGTTACGTAATACATAATTTCGAGTGATCTCTATGAAGATAACCTTGCCAAAACTTTCTTTAACATTATTGCTGCATAAATAAAATATTCCATGAGTTCAAGATCATGACATAATCAAAGAAATTCAATGTGTGAATCGCGCAGTAAATGATACACTATGAAGTGTTATAATTGCTAATTAGTAACAGTAAATTCGGCTAAGGAGGTTGGATTTATATATTAATCTGTGTAGTGTACGTAGAGGATGAAAATCACAATAGGTCTCTGTTATTGACATTGTAACTTTTCAATTAATTTTACTGAATTTTTTTTTAGTATCTGACAATTAATCAGGATATAAGCCGTTGTTAACAGCCATTATTAAGACTAACACACTATTATTAATCTTGAACTCACAAATTAAACTCGCCAATTAACATATTTATTGGGATATAATTATAAGTGTGAATTGTACATACCTGTTGCACACCTTCCGAGTAATGGTGGACTTTCCAGCACCGCCAATGCCCACGACGGACACGACAGCAAGGCTCGCAATATTTTCATCAAGCAACAACCTGAGAATGTTGTCGATATCTGTAGCAAAGCCGACTATATCTGGATCGCCGATGGGGCATAGTGTATGCACTGGATCCCGCTTTATTCTTTTATTTTGTCCTCCTCCAACATCATCCCAGTCCTCGCCCACAGTAATTATCCCATACCTCTGTCTATATTCTTCGAGCTCTCGTATCCTCTCCTTGATCGCTGTTATCTCTTTTTGAAAGTTGGAAAGGAATCGGATTTGTGTGGTCTTTTTCATGCCACTTTTAATTATGCGGCTGATTATTCCCGAAGAAGGTTCTTCTGGCCCTCTCTCCGGGCATTCATCATGGTAAGTCTCGAGAGCAGTTTCTATCTGGTAGGCAAGGTTTATGAGATCAATTACCCATCGCATCTGCTGCTTGTCTACAACCTGCTTCTCGTAGACATCGCAGATGAACTCCCAAATACGGTCCTTTTGATCTTTTAGACGCTTGACCTCCTCATCAGTCCCCCATAGGGACTTAAACTCGGGAATTAACTTATCACGAATTATATCTGACACGCCACCCAACAAACCGTCATGAACTATACCCGACACCCCACCCAGTAAACCCTCAGCAATAATTGCCATCTCTAAGACTCTAACCCAAGCCACTCGACCAGTAAAATGGAGCTTAATTTGGATGATGATTGATAAGCACAATTGCTGGCTTAAATATAGCTAGCTAGTTCATGTGTGTGTGCGCGTGTATTAATAGCTACGACTTGATCAGCTCAGGCAGAAATTAAGTAGCAACTTCCCCCGAGTTATAACTAGATAGCCTCTATCTAGCTTGTCTTAAAAAAAAAACTTCCCCCGAGTTCCTTCAGAAACACCAGGAAAAGGAACAATTAATTCATCAGTGAATGACAGCCGCATGTCAGCACAAGGGAAGACTCCACGAAATTAATTTATCAAAGACAAAGAGTGATTGGAAGGCAAGGGCATCGATCAAAGTCAGTACAGGACCCTCTAGATAGTCTCTGTCTAGATTCTCAAAAAAAAAAAAAAAGTCAGTATAGGACAAATGTTAAGCTTAATATGATGGATGGGACCACCATCAATTCTGTCTGTTTCAAGGCATGTCATCTAGCTAGAGATTTTAATTCTTTGCTGCAACTTACAAGTTTGGGATTGTTCTAAAAAAAAAACTTACAAGTTTGGGGCGTAAAATTATTATTATTAATTATAGGAATGAGTTTTTCAGAAAACATTATAATCAAACGATTGCAAATTGAAACTATAAAATTTTATTTCTAAGGAGAAATTGGAAACAATTTGAAGTTTTGTTTCAAACTGTAAAGTGTAAACCTAGACAATTTTCTATCACAAAAAGAGATAAAATCGTATTTTGAGTTGCATCAAACAGAAACAGTCAGGTAGAAAATACGCATATACAGCCAAACAGGATAATACTACACAAAACTGAATTTTAAAGTCTAGAATTTTAGACAAGCACAAGATTACATGAAAACAAGGCAGTTCCGAGATAATTAATAAACACCTTGAAATCGCCCACCAAACATCACTCACCAATCTTTCAAAAGTTTAGCTGCTGCATCCTTATATCTCACTTTCTTCTTTGGTGCACTCATGCTTGACCCTGGCTGAGCTGGTACTTTTTGAGTCTCAGGCTTTTTTTGTTTCATTACCGGAACTAGTACATGTTTCCTCTTTCCTCTGGCTCAGGCTCGGAATCATATCAAGCAGTATTGCATGGATTGGATCAACCATCTGTTCCAATTTATCAACACCATTCACATTTTCTTCTATTTCTTCATCATGTGGTTTGTCAAATACCTCTCCCTTTAGAATCTCATCATTCAGGCTGTTTGCTTTATAAGTTCCCAAATTCATAGCTTCATCATCAAACTTGACAAACTGTGCACCGGTAGTCGGTTCTTGGTCCTTGCTTGGCTTCAATTCTGACTCTGATTCTTCTTCTGACTATGATTCTGCTAAATCATATTTTTCTTCATCTATTTTCACTCGCCTCGCCCCAATCCTGGAACGTGCTCTTCTTGGGGCTGGTTTAGGGGCAATTTTGGTTTTTCTCAAGCTAGGGCCCTCTGGTCGTCCTCTTTTCCTCTTTGTTCTTGTATTTTAAGAGTCATGTGTGCATCTTGGTCGTTATGATCACTCGTGTCAATTGGAGGCTTTTCCTCTTCCTCTCTAAGGGATCGTTTGGATCATATGGGAATAAGGAAGGAATAAAGATTTTAGAGGTAAAACGTTGGGAAGTATGTAATTTTGTGAGAGAGATTTATGTCTAGGAAGAAGTTATTCTTTGGAATAGGCTATTCCTAACCCATCCAAACGACCCCTAAAATGAAATGTAAATGGATAATAAACACAACAGTTACAAAATTAAGATTTGACATGATGATAAAATAAAACATCTGGATGAGGTTGATGTTAAAGTTCATTAAAAAATTTGGGATGAGGTTAATCTTAAAATTCACCTTTCCTGAACCTCAACTTCTTCAAAGGTAACTGGCTTCAAATTGTAGGAATCTTCAGGCAACCTCCTCTGGGTGGCTACAGAATCCTCAAGCCAATTGTGAATTACAACTTTTACCCTTTTGTAATGAATCAGCTGCCGCTCACTAGGTGGAAAAGTAAATTCAGTGAAAAGGTAAAAGGAAAAAAAAAAACACCGATATCAAAAAATAAGTAGTAATGAAGATCAAGGAATTACAGTGCTAGAAGAAGTTTACAATTTAACTGAGATAAATACAGTGAATTTAAATTAAATTAAACCTGTTGTATATTGTATAAAATGGGTCGCGAGTGTAAGACTAGTACACACTTCAGCCCCATGCATGGTCAACTCGAGCTCCAATCTCTTCAATGCAAGATCTGATATATCATTGTAATCATGATTCCTTCAAGAAAACAGAAGGGAAGAATGAAATTAATAAGGGGACTGTACAATCTGAAAAAGAAGAATGAAATTACAAAGAATAGTATCAGATGTACCTAAGGTTAAGAGGTGTAGGTTTGTTTTTTTTTTTTGATCGAAAGAGGTGTAGGTTTGTGGACATATATGCCGCAACCCTGAAGAAAGTAGAACTTCTCCTCTGCACAATGTTTCTTTTTATAATATTGCAATTTGTTGGGGCCTTTCAGGTCGGACATATTGCTGAAAATCTATAAAAGATTATAAAAAAGCCAAAGAAGAATAAATAACAATATATTAGTACATAATTATTTTCCAAAATAGTACTTTGATTTGACAAATCACAGCATCAAAGCCGAGCATTTCATTTAAAAACAAATATGCCCTTCTCACCTGTTTGAGATCAGCTATATCAATATCCCAGAATAAATAGTCACAGAAATGGTCAATCTCTTCTCGCAATTTGTATTTCGAAGAGTCAGAAAGAAAAAAGATGATCACCCCCGATTCAGATCTGACATCGGGAATGTCAACTACAGAGAAAAGAACTACAAAGAAAAAAAGAAAAGAGTACCAAAGCACCCTATTCTTCCCTTCTCCAACCAAACCTTCTTCTCTATTCCCTTCTCTACCTCCGCCTGAATCTCTCTTCTCCGACCCACCTCCAAAACTTCCCTATTTTCCTCTCTCCCTCCTCCTAAATCCAACGATTCGACAAAAGGATCTTTATTCTCCTCGCTTCCTGAACCCAAATCAAAGGAATCTACTAAGCCGCGGGGTGCTGATACAAACCCTAATCGGGTTGTTACAGAGGATGATTCGTTTGAAGAGATAGGAGGAGGAGTTGGTTCCGGTTCTTCTCTGACCTCTTCTGCTTCTATCTTCTCCTCTCTACCACCTCTGAAGTCGAGCGGTTCGGCAATTTTTGGGCATGAAAGCAGTGAACCCTACAATCAGAAAAAGAAGAAGTCAGGTACAGGTTTGATTTCTTCTTCGATTCCGGCTCCGAAATTGAAGGAATCGACGAATTCACTTGGATTGGTTGTGAATCCTATGAAGGTTGTCCATTTCACAACTCCAATTAATCCCAATTTGCAAAACGTTGATGATGAAGATGATGAAGAAGAGAGCAAAAAGAAAAATTCTATTATGGAACCCTCCTTTACCACCTCAAGCAACCTTTCTTCTATGCTACCAGCTCCTAAAAATTCTCTCTGTTTAGCCCCTCCATCGAACTCTTCTAATCTATTTTCATCGAGGAAATCAAATTTAGATACCCAATTTCCTGCAATTAGTCCGGCACCAGTACAGGAACCGGTGCAATATGAGACAAACCAAAGCTATGATCCCAACTGCGCTGGTAATGTATCACAAACTGGGTTTGTGGAGACATCAAGCTCTGGATATGCCATGGACTATGGCAATGCAGAGAATTATGCTGAAATTGAGGGGTATGGTTGGAGTACTGATGTCGTAGTTGGTAATAGTACTGGTACTTCTGTAGCAATGGAGGTACATGATTTGGGTAGGGCGAGGGGCAAAAGGGGAAGGAATGAAATGCCGCCAGAAATAGTAGAGGTGAAACAAGATGAGTTAATGAAAAATAGACCGAGACAGGGATTGCATTTGGACCATCCTATCAGGTTAGTTTGTAAATTTTACTTGGAAGTTTGTTTTCTGGTAGTGATATGGTTTATTTGTGCAGGACATAGTAAACAAATATCATCAGACTTAAAATGTGTGCAGCCACTAGACTGCTGTTGATTATAAATGAAAAGGGAAATATACTATTAGGCCCAATGATTTTTCTCTTTAACTTTTTCTAAAAAAAATATACTGTTAGATTATAGCAATGAAACAGCTTGTTTTCTTTTCCAGTGTTAGATAGAGTGTAAATTTAGTTAAGTCTGTAACTCTGTATTGAAAGATTAGGGAATCCAGCAGTTACATCTATTTGGATTCAACATCAGCGTTAAATGACTATGTTTTCTTATCTACAATAATGCCAGTAATAATTTGCAGTCAATCTAACGTGTTTTGTACTTTCTTGGTGCTTGCAGCCTGCTACTTCGTCAAAGGAGAAGCCGTCAAAGTTGCACAAGAGAGAACATCAAATTGGGTCTCTTTTATATGACATGAAACAAAAGGAGATGGAGCTTGCTGAGAGGCGTGCTAAGGGTTTCCTTACCAAAGCCGAGACACAAGCGAAGTATGGCTGGTAAACCTAACATTCCTGCTGCTTCTGAGGTGAATTTTACTCAAAAGTAGACCTATTTGTGGGGTGGATAACGGTTATGTTGTATTGAAGTTTAAGGCATTGTTTTCCCATATTTGATTGCACTAGTATACTTTTTTCCTTCATTTTTTTTTCTTCTTTTATGTTTTCATACCTTAGCTTCTGTAATGCTTCCTCCCAACCTATGAAGAAATTTTATGTGCATTTGAGATCTTCTTTAATGCTAAACTCAAAAGAGGTATTTCTGTAGTCCCACTCCCACATACTCCAAAACTGTTTTAGTGGGAATCTCTTTTTTTGTTTTGATGGATAGGTGTGAGAAGATCAAAGATAACTCGTAGCTGGTTGTCAGTACTCACACAAACACAAACATACACATGAAATGTCTCTGTGTAATCGGCCTTATGACTTATTGGTTATCGACTTCTTATACGGCTCATTTTTGGGATAAAAATAAATTTTGGTGATAAAATTTTCAGTGGGAAAGGTCCAAAACAAATCCCTCCGCAGTCCAGTTATTTATCCTGAGGATTGATTAGTCAACTAATATATTTTCCCCACAGTAAAATTTTACGATTTTTGTACCAGCAGTAAGTTTGCACTTTTTTAAGTCAATATAAAATGCCAACCAGCCAAAAACTTTAACTTATAATCTATTAATTTGTACAAATAGATCCTGAAAGAAAGATGTCACGATAATTATTCCTGGATATATGTTTCTGACAAAGCCACCGATTAATCCCAAGAGTACTTCTGATAGTATTTTCTTTGTTTTTTTTGTATAAATATAAATACCCACACCGCCTCTTCTGTTCTTTCTTTGTATTTCGCGCTGTTTGCTGTTTGGCTCCACGCTTTGTTTTTAAGCTAAGTATTATTTATAGTAGAGAAAGATAATAAGACAAGCTGATGTTAAAATATAAAAACAAGAAGATATATGTGGCATAACTATAAATTAAACTGAGAGCAAGAAATTAAACAACAACAACAAAAAAGCTAACAAATAAAAACTAGTCGGGCACAATATAACTTACCGTGATTATTTTTATTAAACATAACCGGTTTTTTATATTTAATAATAAACATATAAAATAAATAATTTTAACTATAAACATGTCAGAGCGCCGGAGGTGTGGCGCCCCGGCGGCACCGCCAGTGGGAGTGGCGCGCCGGCGTACGCGCCAATGGCAGTGGCGCGCTTGGCCTTTTCTAAGAGGGTCCGTGAAATAACGGGTGCGAACCCAATAGGTTTCTCAGCCATTTTCTGACCATCTCTGGTCACCGCAAGACAGGGAACCAAGCTTGTTAGCATCGTAGAATGCTGGAGAAGGCAGCGATGAAGTCAATTTGGGTTGGGTCAACCTGGGTTAATAGGGGTACCACCTCATTGGTTCTGTAGGTACGAGGACAGTACCATAGACGATGAAGCATCTAAATTGGTTCATTTAGAGGCTGTTAAGCACCCCAATGTCATAGAGAGGAGAAATAAATGGTCAATTCAGGTTACGTTTGCTTGGATTGGACGGGGCATCAAAATCTGACATACCGCAGGTGTAGCTGTGAGCGGGGTACTAGTAAGGATTTCAAAGGATTTTACTAGATATCAATTTTAACTTGGGGTGATGTTTAAATCAACTAACAAACCCAGTGCTTTAAGCGGCCATTATATTTGTTACACATTAATTAACTCATTAAATCAATTTTTTTTAATATGAATTGCCCTAACATGATTTGCATTTTCTACTCTTCAAGGCTATTGTCTTTATGCGCCGCCTCATGCAACTAATCATGAAAGTTTAAATCTTTGTGTACTGCCAACAAACTAAAACTTCTCCTTGCATATATATATATATAACACAATTAAGGGAATAAATGAATCATATTCAATCAATCATAACACTCTTCAAGCGTTGATAAGCTTCTACGAAAACCCACTCCAATTCTGGCAAGCTATATCTTTCATGTTACCATCTGGTTCTTGTTTTGATTTGAAAATAAGATTACAGATGCAGATTTGCATAAATTAAAAAAAGGACATATATGGATTCTGAAAACCATCCCAAATCACATGTATAAGAATATTTCAGGCCACATTTCTTAATTCTTATCATTTAGTTCTTATATTTTGACGCATTTTCCAAGTCATTATAGATGGTAAATTAATATATTAACAGAATCACATGTGTTATTTATTTGAGCATTTGAATGCCAACTTCATACTAACAGAATTACATGTAGTATTTAAAGCTTATTATATCCAATATCCTATATTTGACTTCAATACTCAGACTATTTTGTTTGAGGGAGTCGCATTACAATCATAGCTACACCTGCACCATGTCAGATTTTGATGCCGCATCCAATCTAAGCCAACATAACCTGAATTGACTAACTATTTCTCTTCTCTATGACCTTGAGGTGCTCAACAGCCTCTGGGTGAACCAATTTAGACGCTTCAACGTCCATGGTACTGTCATCGTACCTTCTGTACCAATGAGGTGGTGTCCCTATTAACCCAGGCTGACCCAACCCAAATCGACTTCATTGCTGCCTTCTTCAGCCCTCTACGATGCTAACAAGCCTGGTTCCCTGCCTTGCAGTGACCAGAGATGGTCGGAAAATGGCTGAGAAACCTATCGGGTTCGCACCCGTTATTTCACGGACCCGCTTAGAGAAAGGCCAAGCACGGCACTGCCACTGGCTCGTCCGCCGGTGCGCCAATCCCACTGGCGCGGCCGCCGGCGCGCCACACCTCCGGCGCTCTGACATGTTTATAGTTCAAATTATTTATTTTATATGTTTATTATTAAATATAAAATACGGGTTGTGTTTATTAAAAATAATTACGGTATAACTTTAATTGCTTCGGAAAGTAGGCTTATTTAACAGTACTGAAACAAAACATAACTCGAAAGTGGGATATTAATCAAATAAAATTCCAAGGGGCCCTCAGATTTTTTAGAGAACTTACATAAGCACCACAACTCCGGATCCGTATCCTCTGCCGCGCGGCATGGGCAGCGCTTTTATCCGAGCCGTCCGATCTGATCTTGACGGTTAATTTTTTTTGGGCCTATCAATCTGGTATAATTCACGGGGCACCCATCATAGATCGGACGGTTCGAATGAAAAGTGCGGCCCGTGCCGCGCGGCAGAGGATGTCAATTCCCACAACTCCATACTAGTTCCATACAGAAGAAACAGCCAGCCAAATTGATTACAAGACATAGAGATCATGTCTCCTACTACTAGTACTAACTACCCAATAATCAAACAATCCATTAACAAACAAAAAGCAAAACTCCCTTTCTTTCCAAACACGCACCACAACCCACAACTGCAGAAATCAAACACTTACAGCAAACGATATTACCTCTCAAGCTTCCTCCTGTTCCTCTTCCTCTTCTTCATACTCTTCCTCAGATTAGGTCGTTGCTCGAATATGTTGTCGATCGCATCTTTATTGGTCTGGATATTCGTATCCCATTCCAGGCTTTGAAGGCTGCTCAGGTGGTTGGTTAACTCAGGAGGCACTCTCAGCGGATCACAATGAGAAACTACGAGCCTTTTGAGAATGGGCATGGCTCCTGGCTCGATTTCCCATTCCTCCAAGGGTACAGACCAAAGGCGCAGCTGCTCTAGCTGTTTAAACCCTCCTGCTGAGCACTTAATTCTCCTTACCCAATTCTCGTTTTCTTTACCAAACGGCCCCCATAAGAAAAGGATCTTAAGGCTCCCTAACTTCTCCAGCACCGGCATGAAGTCTGACCCAAATTGATGACCTAAAATTTGGAGCTCAATTAGGTGGGGCGGTAACATGCCATCACAGAGATCCAAGGGCAAAGGTAGGGTACCACCATCTCTCCAAATATCAGTATCATTTGTTACATACAGATATTTCAAGTTCTCATTAAACGGGCAATTCCCAGTAGCCATAGCTATCTCTTGTAAGTCAATAGCTTTCCCCCTTATTTCAAGATTAACAACACACTTTAGCCTACCTATTAAACTCGCAACCACACTCGCAGGAACATTTTCAGGTATAGAAATGCCCAAATCACGCACATTGGGTATATTTGGAAAGCTTGATGTCCCCCATTGATCATTCCACTCCACAACGCTGAGAGTTTGTAGATTTTTTAGGTCTATTGACACTGGAGGCCCTTTAATTCTCAAGGTACTCGAGAAAACGGTATCAGATGTTATAACGTGCCTGAACTGTGTTTTGGCCTGCCACATGCAATCAGATAGATGACCCCAAGAACCTGTCAGGTCTAGAGTCTCTAGATACTTCATGCCCCTTATCCATTCCTCAAATTCACTTTCCTTCCCCATTATGTAAACCCCGAGTTGAAGATATCTCAAATGAGGCGCTCTTTCAAAACTCTGTAATTTCACCGAAGGTATCAGCCTTTTATTAGAACTTAACACTCTCAACCTTCTAAGTTTGGAACAGTCCAAATTTAAATTTTTCCCATTGAAAATAAATAGCGAATAGACATTAGGACTTGCATAATTACCAAATTGTTCATTAAGATACGATGAATAATGGATCGCCACACGGGGTGCCTTGCTACAATGCTCCCAAACATCTGGTTTAGAACACACCATGAGAAAGTTGACCTCCTGTGCTTTCTGAACTGCAAGTTCACTCAGGACATCGTGCAATCGAATATAACCGATGGAACCATCACGAGATCTTCCTAATACGTGCACCATGTTCCTACCATGAACATTCCATGAGAATTCTTATAAGAATTTTAATTCTTACAGTTGTAAAATATGGAATAAGACACGAACGGAATGAATTATAAAGTCAGTAGCAAACGGAATGAACCATAATGTCAGCAGCGAATCCACGTCATTTTTAAGCGTGGGCACAACAAAATTCACTAATCTAATATAAAAAATTCTAAAAATAATTATTTTAATATAAATAATATTTTAAATAAAAATATTATCTTTAAAACTGTAAAACCTAATCACTAATACTATTACAAACTACATTCTTTCCATATATTTGATACATGAGATAATGATTATTTTTTGAAAAAATAACCAAAATTATTACAATTTAATTATATGAAACAAAGAGTCATTACAAAAATCAACACGACTGATCGAAATTTTATTATGCATTGTTGTCCAAATATAGCTACTCATGTATAATAATGGTGCCGCAAATACAAAATTGAGAACAATTTTTAATAGTCAATAAGCGAATCATTAGAATAATGTAATGTGTAATATATGTATAAAGAAGAAGTATCTAATTAACAGAGCAATTATAAGTGATACCTCTGCGCAAGATCTTCTAGGATGCGGTCAGCTATTTCCTCCACTGTTCTCCTATCGTTGGGTTGTATTTGTATAAACCCATCCGCGGACCAAATCCGAACTAACTCTTTAGCCGCAATTTGAGTGCTTTGGGGAAAAGCCGCAAAATATAAAAAACATAACTTCTCATTAAGTGGTAAGTATTCATAGCTAGTAGCTACAACATCAATACACTTACGTACATCAACCTGCCAAGTCATAGTTCTCAACAAATCCTTCCATTCATCAACATTGTACGATTGTATGGACACTAAACGACCTAAAAGTTCCAATGCAAGAGGCAAACCTCGGCATTTGTCAGAAAATTGTTTTGCAATATTATAGAGGTCAGAACTTGGATCGGGACATTGGTGATTTTTAGGGACTGCCTTTTTGAGGAAAAGATCTAGGCTTTCATCAGCGTCTAGAAGTTGAAGTTTGTGAGGTGTATACGTGGTATCAGCCCATTTTGCAACATTTTCAGACCGTGTGGTAATAATTACTCTACTCCCATTTGTTTTGTCAGGCAGGATTTTTGATAATTCGTCCCACAATTCCTCTGTCCAAACGTCATCAAGAACAATTAGATATCTCGTATTTTGAAGCCTTTCCCATATTAGATCGGAAAGCTCCCGTTCGTTCTTGTTGTCAGTTGAACTGATCTCCAGCTTTTTTGCTATCTCTTTCAAAACATTACGCAACACATAATTTCGTGTTATATCTATGAAGATGACCTCGCCAAACCTTCCTTTGACATCATTCCTGCAGAAATAAGATATTTTAGGCATGTACGTATAATCAAAGAAATTAAATGTGAATTGCACAATAAATGATACATGATGAAATGTTATGATTAGTTACAGTTAATTTCGCTAATGAAATGCGTGCGCGTAGTGCAAAGGATGAAAATCAGACTAGGTTTTAATTTCTTTATTGACATGGTAATTTTTCAATTAATTTTGCTCAAATTTTTTGAGCATCTGACAATGGGGATATAAGCCATTAATTGATAATAGTCATTGCTAAGACTAACCTATATTTAATCTTGAACTCACAAATTAAACTCGTCAATTAACATATTTATTGGGATATAAGCCAATGTGAATTGTACATACCTGTTGCACACCTTACGAGTAATGGTGGACTTTCCACCGCCGCCAATGCCCACAACAGACACGACAGCAAGGCTCGTAATATTTTCATCAATCAACGACCCGAGAATGTTGTCGATATCTTTAGCAAAGCCGACGATATCTAGATCGCCGATGGGATGTAGTGTATGCACTGGATCCCGCTTTATTCTTTTATTTTGTCCTCTTCCAACATCATCCCAGTCCTCGCCCACAGTTTTTATTCCATACCTCTGTCTATATTCTTCGAGCTCTCGTATCCTCTCCTTGATCGCTGTTATCTCTTTTTGAAAGTTGGAAAGGAATCGGATTTGTGTGGTCTTTTTCAGACCACTTTTAAATATGCGGCTGATTATTCCCGAAGAAGGTTCTTCTGGCCCTCTCTCCGGGCATTCATCATGGTAAGTCTCGAGAGCAGTTTCTATCTGGTAGGCAAGGTTTATGAGATCAATCACCCATCGCATCTGCTGCTTGTCTACAACCTGCTTCTCGTTGACATCGCAGATGAATTCCCAAATACGGTCCTTTTGACCTTTGAGACGCTTAACCTCCTCATCATTCCCCCATAGGGACTTAAACTCGGGAATTAACTTATCACGAACTATATCTAAAACACCACCCAACAAACCGTCACGAACTATACCCGACACACCACCCAGTAAACCCTCAGCAATAATTGCCATCTCTTAGATTCTAAACCAAGCCACTCGACCAGCAAAATGGAGCTTAATTTGGATGATGATTGATAAGCACAATTGCTGGCTTGGATATAGCTAGCTAGTGTGTGTGTGCGTGTATTTACAGCTAAGACTCGATGAACTCAGGCAGAAATTAGGTAGCAACTTCCCCCGAGTTTCTTCAGAAAGACCAGGGAAAAGGAACAATTTATTCAGTGTACAAGTGCATTACAACTCAGCACAAGGGAATATTTCACGAAATTAATTCATCAAAGACCAAGATTGCTTGGGGGGCATCGATCAAAGGCCGCAGAGGACAAATGCAAAGCTTTGATTGATGGGGCCACCATCATCTGTCTGTTTCAACTTTCAAGGCATGTGAGCTAGCTAGAGATTTATTGTTTGCTGCAACTTACATGTTAGGACGTCAGAATATTAATTATAGAAATGAGGTTCTTGGTTCAAATATGAACAATGTTGATATATAGATGCTGTAAATATACAGAAGAATTACTTTTCACGAATGCAATGATCGATGTGTCGGTAATATACAAAAGAATTACGGTTTCTATCGTGTTGTGCTTCCATTTATGCACAGCATTGTTGAAGTCTTTGTTTCTTAAAGGGGCGTTTGGATGGGCTAGGAATAGCCTCTTTCTAGAAATAGTTTCTTTTTAGACATAAATCTCTCTCACAAAGTTACACACTTTCTAACGTTTTAGTCTTAAAATCCTTATTCATTCCTTATTCTCATACGATCCAAACGAGCCCTAAGAAATTACTATTTTTCTTATCATTGATATATTTTAAGAGAGGTCCTCCTAATGTTCATTTCCTATACATTTTGGTTGCGTTTAAAGATGGGAATAACCTTGCATAGTTTAATTAATTTAATATGAGTTAATGTTTCAGTTTCGACTTTAATGTGCGAACCCAGCGGTATGCGATCAATACCGCAGGATGAGTTCTGAAATTGTACTATACACGATGATGAAGTAAAAAATTATGACTCGATCAGGCAGAAATTAGGTAGCAACTTCCCCCGTGTTTCTTCATAAAGACCAGGGAAAGGAACAATTAATTCACAGTGTGAAAGACCAGGGAAAGTAAACGATTAATTCACAGTGTATCAGTGCATTACAGCTCAGCACAAGGGAAGATTCCACGAAATTAATTCATCAAAGACCCAGAGTTATTGGAGGGCATCAAAAGTGATCGATGGGACTGCCATCACTTCTGTCTGTTTGAAGGCATGTGATGTAGGCAGAGATTTATTGTTTGCTACAATTTACACGTTGGGACGTCAGAATATTAATTATAGAAATAAGGTTTTTGGTTCAGATATGAACAGTGTGTGTAATAATACGCTCTACATATATTACAGGCATATTACTTCAGAAGAATTCAATGATCGATGTGTTGTTATTGTTTTGTCTTTCCGATGAATATACATAAATATTGATTTCTAATCCGCAGAGTTTATCTAGCTCCAAATAAAATTGTCACTTATTCATCTGCTGGATATGTTCGGAAACCTTGAAATAAGACTTTATTCAGAATTACTTATTCTAAGAATGCCAAACACACTTGAAAACAAAGAGAATAAGAACAAAATGAGCATTGTTCTTGTTCCAACAAAAACATGAAACTAGAACAAAAACAGAGTTGTTCTTGTTCTTATTCCACACCACTTCCAAACATATCGAGAATAAAAGGTTTTCTAAAATACTTTTCTTGCAAAGAGTCAATTTTACGTATATCATTCTTGCAATGAACCTAGATTCATTAAAATAATATGATGAAGTTTCAGTTTCAACCTGTAATGTGCGAACCTAGCGGTATGCTTCGAAGGATGAGTTCTGAAATTGCACTTTGTAGGATGCATCGGTTTCAACTCTTCAAAATAGTAGACTAGTAGTTTAAATATGATCCAGATATATGCAGCAGTAAAAAATTGATTATTGATCAATGGCATAATCTGTTCGTTTAAATTTTTCATTTTTATTAGAATGAGAGTGGATATCCGTCTAAATTATGAACTCACTTAACTTTTTTTATTTAGCAACTGAAAACTATATTGAATTTTATTTAATTCTCGTCATTTGAAATTTTTCCCCACCAAAAATCTACAAATGAACTTATGCAGCCGCACGTTACTAACACGCTACACTGTGACAGCCGTGTGCACATTATAAACCGCATTCATAGCTTTGCTTTTGCCATTGAGTATACAGAAGAAATGTCTCTATTCACTACCACAGAAAAGGGCTTTGCAACTGTGGATTAGCAACTGTTTTTTATAAAAACAGTCATTGAATAAATCAGTGGCATTGTTGTAATATAAGGTTGAATCCTTTACCACTGTTCTAAATTAAAACAGTTATTAAAAGTTAAGCGTCAGGGGAAAAAAATAAAAATCTCTCAAAATATTGTGACTGTTAATATCAAACAACAGTCACAAAAGCCTTTAATGACTGCTAATTTAAAATAACAGTCGCTATAATTACTACCTAATATTTGGAATATTTGGACGAATTGTAATCAGAACATTCAACAGAAATCCTGGGCCTGCTCTGAATTATATATAAGTTTAATTATTTTTTTCAAAGGCACAAAGTAATTGAATCTCTATTGGCAGACATTTGACAGAGAAGCTGTTCGAGAAGCCAAGTTATTGCCATTCATTATCATCTCTCTTCAATTAAACCCTATGGGGGACCAAAAACCAGTTAATATAGCACCAAGATAAATTTTTATCACAAAAAACCAGATAAAATTAGATTAAGAGTTGCATGAAACAAAAACAGTCAGATAGAAAATACGCATGGATATGATCCCTGTACAGCCAAACGGGATACTACTATACAAAACTGAATTTGACAGTATATATTCTCAAACAAGCACAATATTATATGAAACAGGCAGTTCCAAGATAATTAATAAACACATTTAGAAAACCCACCAAACATCGGTCAGCAATCTTTCAAAAGTTGAGCTGCTGCATCCTTATAGCTCACTTTCTTCTTTGGAGTACTCATGCTTGACCGTGGCTGATCTGGTACTTTCTGAGTCTCAGCCTTTTTTGTTTCATTACCAGAACTGGTACTTGTTTCCTCTTTCCTCTGGCTCAGGCTCGGAATCATATCAAGTAGCATAGCATGAATTGGATCCACCATCTGTTCTAATTTATCAACACCTTCATTTACATTTTCTCCTATTTCTTCATCACGTGGTTTGTCAAATACCTGTCCATTTAGAATCTCATCGTTCAGGCTGTTTGCTTTTTCAGTTCCCAAATTCATAGCTTCATCATCGAACTTGACAAACTGTGCACCGACAGTCGGTTCTTGGTCCTTGCTTGGCTTCAATTCTGATTCTGATTCTTCTTCCGACTTTGATTCTGCTGAATCATATTTTTCTTCATCTATTTTCACTCGCCTCGTTCCAATCCTGGCACGTGTCCTTCTTGGGGCTGGTTTAGGGACTCTTTTGGTTTTTCTCAATCTAGGGCCCTCTGGTCGTCCTCTTTTCCTCTTTGTGTTTGTATTAAGAGTCATGGGAGCATCTTGGTCGTTATGATCACTTGAGTCAATTGGAGGCTTTTGTTCTTCCTCTCTAAAACGAAATGTAAATGGATAATAAACACAACAGTTACAGAGTTAAGATTTGACATGATGATAAAATAAAACATCTGGATGAGGTTAATGTTAAAGTTCATTAAGAAAACTTGGCATGAGGTTAATCTTAAAATTCACCTTTCCTCAACCTCAACTTCTTCAAAGGTAACTGGCTTCAAATTGTAGGAATCTTCAGGCAACCTCCTCTGGGTGGCTACAGAATCTTCAAGCCACTTATGAATTACAACTTTTACCCTTTTGTAATGAATCAGCTGCCGCTCACTAGGTGGAACACTAAATTCAGTGAAAAGGTAAAGGGAAAAAAAACACCGATATAAAAAATAAGTAGTAATGAAGATCAAGGAATTACAGTGCTAGAAGTTCACAATTTAACAGAGATAAATACAGTGAATATAAGTTAAATTAAACCTGTTGTATATTGTGTCAAAATTATATGATTCGACAAGAGAATAAGCAACCAAATGGGTCGCGAGTGTAAGACTAGTACACACTTCACCCCCATGCATGGTCAGCTCGAGCTCCAATCTCTTCAATGCAAGATCTGATATACCGTTGTAATCATGATTCCTTCAAGAAAACAAAAGGGAAGAATGAAATTAGTAAGGGGACTATACAATCTGAAAAAGAAGAATGAAATTATGAAGAATAGTATGAGATGTGCCTAAGAGGTGTAGGTTTGTAGACATATATGCGGCAACCCTGAAGAAAGCAGAACTTCTCCTCTGCACAATGTTTCTTTTTGTAATATTGCAATTTGTTGGGGGCTTTCAGGTCGGACATGCTGCTAAAAATCTATAAAAGAGTATAAAAAAGCCAAAGAAGAATAAATAGCAAAATATTAGTAGATGATTATTCTCCAAAATACCCCGTTGATGAGTCCACAGCTTCAATGACCAGCATTTCTTTTTATGTTTGTAAAACAAATATGCCTTTCTCACCTGTTTGAGATCAGCTATATCAATATCCCAGAAATAATAGTCAGAGAAATGATCAATCTCTTCCCGCAATTTGTATTTCGAAGAGTCAGAAAGAAAGAGGATGTACCTACATCATAAGAGCCACGGAAAATCATATCTCAATTGATGTCAACTTTAATGAACAGAATAAAAGAGTACTTTTAAGAAATACTTGGGTTGTAAGTGTAAAAGGCGCTTTTGTTTGCAGGAGTCCAATATCCATGAGTAGTGTATTACGTCTCCCTGACGTACTGCTGCCTGATATTTTATGCCTAAATAAAATAATTGAGAATAAAGTTAAACAATATTGACAAGTATCAGAAATTAAAATCAAGATCACTGAAAAATTGATAATAAATACCAATAAGTTACAACAAAAAAGAAGGATGTTAGGTACTTATTTATTCAAATTTGTATGCCACGAAATATATTGTTTATGTCAAAAATAGCAATAATAAAATGATTTTAGTTCAACATAATCCTAACTCTATATATTTTTTTTGAGGGTCGGATGGCAAAGTACCACACCGGCAAATTTTATTAAAAAAATATATTTACAAAAGGAAGAAGAAAAAATACATAAATAAAGAACTAAGATGTAAAAGAAAGAAAAACCTAAAAGAAAATAAAAACAAAAGCTAAAACTAACACTAAACTAAAGCTAGGCATGTTTCAACTAAGAATGTACACATGCGCAGATTTCTTTCAACAAAAAATAAGGAGCGGTGGAGCAATCAAAGAAAATTCTTTTGTTGCGCGCCTTCCAAATGTTCCAAGTTGTTGAAGCCCATACGGTGTCCCGCAATTTGGAATTAGAATTTTTTTATGAGAGCCAAAAATCGCCAATTTCAAGTGTGAAGTTGAAGGAAGGTAGACTGAATCGAATCTGTACTAAGGTCCAAACATCTATTGCAAATTGGCATTGTAGAAAGAGGTGATCCGTCGTTTCTACGAATGTAGATGTGCAGGAAGGGCACGCGGTGGCAGAAGGCCAACCCCTCAACAATAGATTTTGCTGCGTATGCAGTCGATCTTGGAGCAGCAGCCAAAGAAAAATTCTAACTTTCGGTGGCGATTTCATATTCCACAAGAAAGGATGGTACATGGAGAGGACACCACTATTGGAAAGTACTCCGTAGGCACTGGAGGAGGAAAAGATTCCAGTAGTCGTCCAATTCCACCAAGGAAGGGCATTTCCATTCGAAAATCTACAAGATAGATTAAAAAAGGGTCCATGTTGAAGGATATCTGCAAGGCCGTAAGAGATCCTACAGGAGAGCAAGTCATTTACCTCTGTAGTACCATAGAGCAGTTGCACTGTGGAGGACCAAGTGGAATTTGGTTCATATTTGAGTTTCCAGAGCCATTTAAGTAATAAGGCTTGGTTTTGTCTCCCAAGGTCAAGTATTCCCAAGCCAACATTAGACTTTGGTAAGCAGCATTTTGACCAATTTACTAGACAGTGGCCTCCAAGGCATCTATCTTTTCCTTTCCAGAAGAATCTTCTTCTAATCCCTTCCAAGTGCTTAATGAGCCAAGGAGGCAATTTTAAAGCCTGCATGAAGTGCAGAGGTAAGGCAGTAAGTACTGACTTAACTAAAGTAAGTCGTCCTCCTACGGATAGGAACCGCGATTTCCATCCATCGAGCTTGCGTTGAAAAGCATCTATCAGAGGTTGGAAGTGGATCTTTTTAGGTCGGCGGATGGACAAGGGTAAACCGAGATAGGTTATAGGGAGATCCTTTGATTGGCATCTAAGAATGGAGGCAATGTGCTGATGTGCCGACTCATCGATTGAAAAAGGAACAAAAAGACATTTTGCATTATTGACCCGAAGACCCGATAAATTCGCAAAGTTAGAAAGAACTTCTGAAACCACAAGCAAGGAGTGTGAATTAGCTTCCATTAAAATGATGGTGTCGTCGGCATACTGCAGCGCTCTGGGAGGGATCAGGATAGAGACAGAAATTAGAGAGGAGGCATTGTTAAAGAAGGCTTGGAGGGCGTCTGTGACGATGATAAACAACAGTGGTGATATAGGATCACCCTGTCTTAAACCCCTCTTGTGAGAGAAAAAGTTTGAGAACTCACCGTTGACTT
This sequence comes from Rhynchospora breviuscula, assembly GCA_027562975.1. Lineage (NCBI taxonomy): Eukaryota > Viridiplantae > Streptophyta > Magnoliopsida > Poales > Cyperaceae > Rhynchospora > Rhynchospora breviuscula. The sequence continues at coordinate 33,358,317 of CM050399.1, forward strand.
TAACAGCAGAGGAAGAAGATCTGAGTATATGGAGGGTCCAAGAAATCCAAGAAGGTGGAAAGCCCCTTTCAATCAAGACATTTGTTAGGAAAGTCCAAGAGACGGTATCAAAAGTCTTAGCAAAGTCAATCTTGTACAGAATAGATGGAATCTTATGTTTGTGCCAAAAAGAGATGACCTCCCTAGTAACCATGTAGGATTCCATGATAGTCCGACCTTTTGTGAAAGCAGTTTGTAGCGGGCTCACGAGATCCACCATAAAATGTTGTAGCCTGTTAGCCAAAACTTTGGTGATAATTTTGACAAAAGAATTGATGACGCTTATGGGTCTGTAGTCGGATATTTCTGTACAGGATTCTTTTTTCGGGATTAAAGAAATGTTTGCCTTGTTGAGCCTAACTCTATATGTTAATTATTGAGGCACATGAAGTTCTAGGTCTAGCTCTAAACCTTGTATCTGGCTTAGCACAATGTTTAAAAGACGCAAGGTTTCATAATTATATAGCAAATATATCAAATATCAAGGACTAACATTTTATGTGAATGCATAAAATTTCAAGATTTGAATAGTAAACTTCAAAAATATTAATATAAAGAATAGCCTTTCTTCTCAGAGGCAATGCAATGGGTAACAGAGGGATTAAAATTCATGGCAAAAGTGCCTCCATTTTCAGCCACCAGCTTGTGAAAATATTCCAAATTATATGACGGTGGAATGTTTGCAAAGTCTTTTTAAGTCAAAATAGCACTGGGTCAAGGGGAAAAGCTTTCTTTAACTCTAGGAAATAATTTTGACAACATGTACCCCTAAATTTCCAGAAAAGGGCTGTGTAATGGTTAATAATAAGACCGATAGAAGTAGAAGAATATATCATGATTCCAGAAAACACCAAAGATATTTGTTTCAATAATTTCATTGTTTTACCACTATAATTTAATTTACTTTGATATTCCTTTAGCAGAGGATACAAAAAATCATGTTAGCAAAGATTAAGGTTTCTTCCTTGAGGCTAGAGACATCTGTCTTGATGAGATGTGAAGGAACAATAGACAGTTGTTGTGCCAGACTTCTTCGTTGGCTTCGCACGCTTCGTTTGACGATTATCTGTTGTCTCATTTGTTGCCTTGTTTGTAGTGCCATTGCTTGACCGTACAATCTCGACAAATTCTAAGAATAATTAGAAATAAATGTAAAGTATTTTATTATGTTTAATTAGATATCTACGAATTAGGCATGCGGTCTAGTAGTTCAAGTGATAAGAGCACTAGACTAACTTCTAAGAGGTCAAGGGTTTAAGTCCGGCATGCTTGCGATAGACTTAGCGAGCCAGTGTAAAAATCTAGCCATATACAAAAGAAATGACAAGGATCGGGGTGTCATTTCTAGTCTATCCCAACTTGTTTGGGATAAAAAGATTTGAACTTTAGATATCTATGAATTAAAGATTGTTTTGGTCCTCTAATAAAAATCTTCTTGCATGACCAGTAACAGTACACATCTTTATCCATCCAGAAAGAAACAGTTGCACTAAGGAAACTAATGAAAATATAAGCTGCAAAAGTACCCTGGACATCAAGGCACTCATGCCAGGGCTTGTCATATCTCACACGGTGTATGCGAGGAAACCTTAAACTGTATGGTGCTGCGAAAACCTAAGAAAAGTTTAGGAAAAGATAATAATCAAACTTCATGAGATATAGCAACAATGACATAAATCAATTGAAAAATGAAACAAGATTTACCTCAGATTTAATTGTTCGGATATCGCTAGTTATAGACACCAAAACAGACCTACGAACAATAAATTATAATTATCAAATTGTTAAACGAAATCTTACAATAGAAGAGAAAAAAGTAAAAGAAAAAAAGAGGAAGCCTACTTATCAGGGCTCTCAATCCAAACATCAGGCCTCTCTTTTGAGTTATTGGTCACTTCATAAAACCATGGTGTTCTTTTAGGATACTCATTTTTCCTATTATACAAAAACATTGGTCATTTGTTGCACCCAGAAAACAAAAGGTGCCTTGGGAAGTTGATTGATCATAGATAGAGAGAGAACAAAACATCTACATAAAATAGGGCTTCAATTTGTTAACAAGTGTATTGAGCTCCTCATCAGATAAGCCAGTGCCAACCTGGCAAAAAGAGAGAAATCTACAGCAACAAGATGAAACAACAAAAATCAATAAGTTGATAGTTTAACAAAAAAAAATATAGCACATAATATTTTCTATCTAAAGATATAAAACAAGATTGATTAAAAAAGAAATTAATAACCTTTTCGGATAAGTATCTGGATTAGAGCGCTCTGCCAAACCCACTAAGAATTGTGCAACCTGGGAACAGTAAATAATGATTGACTAACCATTGCTGAGGAACTGCTCCATTCTTAAAGCAAAATATTAAATAGACAACAAAAGCTTGACCTCGCCTCCATGTCGCCCAGATCCAAAGTATCCTCCTGAAAACATGAACATTTCCAGTTAGTCAATAAAAAGTTGAACAAAACTTTCTTTTACATGCATCTTCAAATGCTTTTGCAATAAAATTCTCTAAATATGATATTTCTAAATGATCAGAGGGAATAACTCACACCAGAAGGTTTTTTTCAGTTCAATGATATTGACAACCATCACGGACCACTTCTGCCTTTTTTTATTTATTTTTCTTAGTTACCTATTATAAGAACATCAAGATCTGATCCAGCGTGAATGTAGTCCGGCTTTAACTTTAGCCACTTACCACTTCTGTCACCTGGTTCCCATTTGGAACCTAGATCCTTGACTAAAAGGGCATTGCTGGAAAAGCGGTTGGTTTTATCTTGAGTGACATGAGGGCGAAAGGAAGATTGATTTCAGATCGCACACATGTATTTGCTAGTGTTCCGGCCCACCAATTTTGTCATATGGACATCATTTGGGAACACTTGAGTAAATTGAGATTGAAAATGATAGACATAGGCCACTTAAGTGCGGTTGGCTATGGGATATCTAGTGCTTGATCTTGAAATAATCTAGGGAATGAGTATACACATTATCTATTCTGTATTGCAGGAAGGGTATGTCTCTTGATTGGCTTTAACTGGGTTAAAGTTTGATCATGTTGCTACCCGCTTACAGGTGTATGCGCCAGTCGCAAAGTGATACTGTTGTATGAAGACTCAATTGTATTTGTCTAAGTCTCCAAGAGGGAGATGTTAGAAATAGTGGAGACTCAGACAGACGGACCGTCTGGAATTCCAGACGGACCGTCTGCGTAAGTACTCAGGCATGCGTCGTTTCGCATGTGGACACTTATATAATAGATATACGTTATATTTATTATCTCTGTTGATTAGTTCCAGTGAGAGTCAGAGACCTTTTCTGTTCTTTTTCTTCCAGAGAGAGAACTTAGAGAGAGGGGGAGAGTTCCACTTCTCTCAAGTGTGAGAGATCGGTCGAGTCAAAACAGTGTGCACTTTGAGTAGCGTGATTGCTGTCCTATATGTGGTAGTTCTCCACTGGTGCATAGGAACAAGAAGGAGGCTGTACAAGGTGTTGATTCTTGCGTGGCAGAAGTCCAGGACAAGATCACTTCTGCTGTAATTTCGGTATATCTAACTTGTATCTCGTTGTTTTAGATGATATCGACTAAATACTAACAGTTCTAATTTTTTGTTAAGATCATTTTAGATTCTTTGGACACAATATACAAAAATAATTACAATTGTTTGGAGAAACAACACTGACCGATGGAAGTAGTATCATGCATGGTTGTCCAAAGAGAGTTATGTATAATAATGCCACAAAAATAAAATTGAACAATTTTTAATAGTCAATAAGTGAGTCATTATAAAAATGTAACGTGTAATATATGTATAAAGAAGAAGTATCTAATTAACAGAGCAATTATAAGTGATACCTCTGCGCAAGATCTTCTAGGATGCACTCAGCTATTTCCTCCACTGTTCTCCTATCGTTAGGTCGTATTCGTATGAACCCATCCGCGGACCAAATCCGGAGTAACTTTTTAGCCACAATTGCAGTGCTTTGGGGAAAAGCCGCAAAATATAGAAAACATAACTTCTCATTAAGTGGTAAGTATTCATAGCTAGTAGCTACAACATCGATACACTTATGTACATCGGCATGGAAAATCATAGTTCTCAAGAAATCCTTCCACGCATGAAAAGTGTATGGTTTTATGGATACTAAACCGCCTAAAAGTTCCAATGCAAGAGGTAAACCCTGACATTTGGCAGCAAATTGTTTTGCCATGTTATAGAGGTCGGAACTTGGATCGAGACATTGGTGATTTTTGGGGACTGCCTTTTTGAGGAAAAGTTTTAGGCTTTCATCAGTGTTTAAATGTGGAAGTTTGTAAGGGGGGTATGTGGTATCGGCCCTCTTTGCAACATTTTCAAACCGTGTGGTAATCATTACTTTCTCTTTGTCAGGCAGGATTTTTGATAATTCGTCCCACAAGTCCTCTGTCCAAACATCATCAAGGACAATTAGGTATCTTGTATTTTCAAGCCTTTCCAATATTAGATAGGAAAGCTCCCGTTCGTCCTTGTCAGTTGAATTGATCTCCAGCATTTTTGCTATCTCTCTCAAAATGTTACGCAATACATAATTTCGAGTGATCTTTATGAAGATAACCTTGTCAAAACTTTCTTTTACATCATTGCTGCATAAATAAGATATTCCATGAGTTCAAGATCATGACATAATCAAAGAAATTAATGTGTGAATCGCGCAGTAAATGATACACTATGAAGTGTTATAATTGCTAATTAGTAACAGTAAATTCGGCTAATGAGGTTGGATTTATATATTAATCCGTGTAGTATAGAGGATGAAAATCGCAATAGGCCTCTGTTATTGACATTGTAACTTTTCAATTAATTTTACTGAACTTTTTTTTAGTATGTGACAATCAATCAGGATATAAGCCGTTGTTAACAGCCATTATTAAGACTAACACACTATTATTAATCTTGAACTCACAAATTAAACTCGCCAATTAACATATTTATTGGGATATAATTATAAGTGTGAATCGTACATACCTGTTGCACACCTTCCGAGTAATGGTGGACTTTCCAGCACCGCCAATGCCCACGACGGACACAACTGCAAGGCTCACAATATTTTCATCAAGCAACCACCTAAGAATGTTGTCGATATCTGTAGCAAAGCCGACGATATCTGGATCGCCGATGGGACGTAGTGTATGCCCTGGATCCCGCTTTATCCTTTTATTTTGTCCTCCTCCAACATCATCCCAGTCCTCACCCACAGTAATTATCCCATACCTCTGTCTATATTCTTCGAGCTCTCGTATCCTCTCCTTGATCGCTGTTATCTCTTTTTGAAAGTTGGAAAGGAATCGGATTTGTGTGGTCTTTTTCATGCCACTTTTAATTATGCGGCTGATTATTCCCGAAGGAGGTTCTTCTGGCCCTCTCTCCGGGCATTCATCATGGTAAGTCTCGAGAGCAGTTTCTATCTGGTAGGCAAGGTTTATGAGATCAATTACCCATCGCATCTGCTGCTTGTCTACAACCTGCTTCTCGTAGACATCGCAGATGAACTCCCAAATACGGTCCTTTTGATCTTTGAGACGCTTGACCTCCTCATCAGTCCCCCATAGGGACTTAAACTCGGGAATTAACTTATCACGAACTATATCTGAAACACCACCCAACAAACCGTCACAAACTATACCCGACACACCACCCAGTAAACCCTCTGTAATAATTACCATCTATAAGACTATAACACAAGCCACTCGAGCAGTTTAATGGAGCTTAATTTGGATGCTGATTGATTAGCAAAATTGCAGGCTTGGATATAGCTAGCTAGTTCGTGTGTGTGCACGTATTAATTACGGCTTGATCAGCTCAGGCAGAAATTAAGTAGCAACTTCCCCCGAGTTCCTTCAGAAACACCAGGAAAAGGAACAATTAATTCATCAGTGCATGACAGCCGCATGTCAGCACAAGGGAAGATTCCACGAAATTAATTTGTCAAAGACAGAGTGATTGGAAGGCAAGGGCATCGATGAAAGTCAGTATAGGACAAATGTTAAGCTTTAATGGATGGGACCACCATCTATTCTGTCTGTTTCAAGGCATGTCATCTAGCTAGAGATTTTAATGCTTTGCTGCAAGCCTGCAACATACATGTTTGGGGCGCCAAATTATTATTATTAATTATAGAAATGAGGTTTTCAGAAAACATTATAATCCAACAATTGCAGATTGGAAACTATAAAATTTGATTTCTAAGGAGAATTCGGAAACAATTTGAAGTTTTTGTTTCAAACTGTAAAGTGCAAACCTAGACAATTTTCTATCACAAAAAGAGATAAAATCGGGAACTTCAAGTTGTAAACCCTCAGCAATAACTGCCATCTCTATGACTCAAACCCAAGCCACTTTTACCGAGAATTTTTTATTGAACGGCTGAAGAAAGATGTGAGCAATCAAAAGGGCCATCGAACAGTGGGGTCCAGAGTCCAAAGATTATTTTAATGATTAGTGGTAGTTGATGATGTTGGTAATGGTATGCATCAATTGGGAGTATTAATATCTCATGTTGTATTTCCATTAATACACAACACTGTTGAAGTCTTCATTTCTTAGAAATTACAATAGGCGTCGTCCTAAACTCGTAATGTTCGTTTCCTCTACATTATTGTTGTGTTTAAGATGGAGCAATATTGCACAGTCGAAGTAATTCGTTATATGTTGAAGTTTCAGTTTCAAATTTAACGTGCCTATGGGTATGCATCAATAACGTAGGATGAGTTCAGAAATTGTACTTAGTGGGACGTATCACTTCAATTCTTAACAGTAGTAGTTACAAATATGACCCATATTCTGCGGTATATAACTGTTCAATAACATAATCTAGTCGTGAAAAAATTTCAATTTGTCCGAGATAAAGGTGAATATTTGTCTAAATCATGTACAGATCTAAGATTAAACAAATCTCTAGTTTACTTTGCATTTTCAACTGAAAACTATATCGAATTTTTAGTTGATTCTTGAGTTTTGATTATCTTTTCCCAAAATCTACAAAGGCATTTATTATCTGTTTATGCATCCGCACATTACTTATACGCTACAGTGTAACAGCCGTGTGCATATCATAAACCACATTGGCACATTCATTGCCGAGGATAATAAATGTTTCTCTCTCTCTTCAGTTTCATTGCTGAGGAATGAGGATCCATGATTAGGGCTGCCAATAATCAGCCTCAGACGTTTACGTTCCGTTCCATCCAAACGGAATATTAAACGAAAGAGAAAATAAATTATGAAACGAAAACGAAACGGACATTTTTAAACGTTACTGAAGGGAACGAAACGGAACACGAAATAGAAAATTGTTTCAGTTACAAAAACGGAACGGGAACAAAACATATTTTCTATTTTGTTGACGAAACGGAACAAAAACGAAATATGACTATTCCGTGCCCATTTGCCACGTTTGACAGCCCTATCCAAGATGTCGTCATTCAACAGAAATCCTAGGCCTGCTTTGAATTATAGGTACATTTAATTATTTTTTTACAAAGGCACAAAGGAATGAATCTCTATTGGCAGACATTTGACACAGAAGCTTTTCAAGAAGCCAAGTTATTGTCATTATTATCATTTCTCTTCAATTAAACCCGGGACCAAAAACCAGTTAATATTTCACCGAGATACTTTTTCATCACAAAAAACCAGATAAAATTAGATTAAGAGTTGCATGAAACAGAAACAGTCAGAAAATACGCATAGATATGATCCCTGTACAGCCAAACGGGATACTACTATACAAAACTGAATTTGACAGTATATACTTTCAAACAAGCACAAGATTATATGAAACTGGCAGTTCCAAGGTAATTAATAAACACCTCTAAAAAACCCACCAAACATCGGTCACCAATCTTTCAAAAGTTGAGCTGCTGCATCCTTGTAGCTCACTTTCTTCTTTGGTGTACTCATGCTTGACCCTGGCTGAGCTGGTACTTTTTGAGTCTCAGCCTTTTTTGTTTCATTACCAGAACTGGTACTTGTTTCCTCTTTCCTCTGGCTCAGGCTCGGAATCATATTAAGTAGCATAGCATGAATTGGATCAACCATCTGTTCTAATTTATCAACACCTTCATTCACATTTTCTTCTATTTCTTCATCATGTGGTTTGTCAAATACCTCTCCCTTTAGAATCTCATCATTCAGGTTGTTTGCTTTTTCAGTTCCCAAATTCATAGCTTCATCATCGAACTTGACAAACTGTGCACCGACAGTCAATTCTTGATCCTTGCTTGGTTTCAATTCTGACTCTGATTCTTCTTCTGACTTTGATTCTGCTGAATCATATTTTTCTTCATCTATTTTCACTCGCCTAGTCCCAGTCCTGGCACGTGTCCTTCTTGGGGCAGGTTTAGGGGCTCTTTTGGTTTTTCTCAAGCTAGGGCCCTCTGGTCGTCCTCTTTTCCTCTTTGTGCATGTATTAAGAGTCATGGGAGCATCTTGGTCGTTATGATCACTTGTGTCAATTGGAGGCTTTTGTTCTTCCTCTCTAAAATGAAATGTAAATGGATAATAAACACAACAGTTACAAAATTAAGATTTGACATGATGATAAAATAAAACATCTGGATGAGGTTGATGTTAAAGTTCATTAAAAAATTTGGGATGAGGTTAATCCTAAAATTCACCTTTCCTGAACCTCAACTTCTTCAAAGGTAACTGGTTTCAAATTGTAGGAATCTTCAGGCAACCTCCTCTGGGTGGCTACAGAATCCTCAAGCCACTTGTGAATTACAACTTTTACCCTTTTGTAATGAATCAGCTGCCGCTCACTAGGAGGGACACTAAATTCAGTGAAAAGGTAAAAGGGAAAAAAAAAACACCAATATCAAAAATAAGTAGTAATGAATTACAGTGCTAGAAGAAGTTCACAATTTAACAGAGATAAATACAGTGAATTTAAGTTAAATTAAACCTGTTGTATATTGTATCAAAATTATATGATTCGACAAGAGAATAAGCAACCAAATGGGTCGCGACTGTAAGACTAGTACACACTTCACCCCCATGCATGGTCAACTCAAGCTCCAATCTCTTCAATGCAAGATCTGATATATCATTGTAATCATGATTCCTTCAAGAAAACAAAAGGGAAGAATGAAACTAATAAGGGGACTATACAATCTGAAAAAGAAGAATGAAATTACGAAGAATAGTATGAGATGTGCCTAAGAGGTGTAGGTTTGTAGACATATATGCGGCAACCCTGAAGAAAGCAGAACTTCTCCTCTGCACAATGTTTCTTTTTATAATATTGCAATTTGTTGGGGGCTTTCAGGTCGGACATACTGCTAAAAATCTATAAAAAAGTATAAAAAAGCCAAAGAAGAATGAATAGCAAAATATTAGTAGATGATTATTCTCCAAAATACCCCATTGATGAGTCCACAGCTTCAGTGACGAGCATTTCTTTTTATGTTTTTGTAAAACAAATATGCCCTTCTCACCTGTTTGAGATCAGCTATATCAATATCCCAGAAATAATAGTCAGAGAAATGGTCAATCTCTTCCCGCAATTTGTATTTCGAAGAGTCAGAAAGAAAGAGGATGTACCTACATCATAAGAGCCACGGAAAATCTTATCTCAATTGATGTCAACTTCAATGAACAGAATAAGAGTACTTTTAAGAAATACTTGGGTTGTAAGTGTAAAAGGCGCTTTTCTTTGCAGGAGTCCAATATCCATGAGTAGTGTATTACGTCTCCCTGACGCACTGCTGCTTGATATTTTATCCCTAAATAAAATAATTGAGAATAAAGTTAAATAATATTGAGAAGTATCAGAAATTAAAATCTAGATCACTGAAAAATTGATAATAGATACACTAAGTTACAACAAAAAAGAAGGATGTTAGGTACTTATCTATTCAAATTTGTATGCCACGAAATATATTGTTTATGACAAAAATAGCAATAATAAAATGATTTTAGTTCAACATAATCCTAACTCTATATGTTAATTATTGAGGCACATGAAGTTCTAGGTCTAGCTCTAGACCTTGTATCTGGCTTAGCACAATGTTTAAAAGACGCAAGGTTTCATAATTATATAGCAAATATATAAAATATCAAGGACTAACATTTTATGTGAATGCATAAAATTTCAAGATTTGAATAGTAAACTTCAAAATATTAATATAAAGAATAACCTTTCTTCTCAGAGGCAATGCAATGGGTAACAGAGGGATTAAAATTCATGGCAAAGGTGCCTCCATTTTCAGCCACCAGCTTGTGAAAATATTCCAAATTATATGACGGTGGAATGTTTGCAAAGTCTAATTAAGTCAAAATAGCACTGGGTCAAGGGGAAAAGCTTTCTTTAACTCTAGCAAAAAATTTTGACAACATGTACCCCCTAAAGTTCCAGAAAAGGGCAGTGTACGGTTTAATAATAAGACGGATAGAAGTAGAAGAATATATCATGATTCCAGAAAAGACCAAAGATATTTGTTTCAATAATTTCATTGTTTTACCACTATAATTTAATTAACTTTAGTATTCCTTTAGTGGAGGATACAAAAAATCATGTTGGCAAAGATTAGGGTTTCTTCCTTGAGGCTAGAGACATCGGTCTTGATGAGATGTGAAGGAACAATAGACAGAGTCGTTGTGCCATACTTCTTCGTCAGCTTCGCACGCTTCGTTTGACGATTATCTGTTGTCTCATTTGTAGCCTTGTTTGTAGTGCCATTCCTTGACCGTACAATCTCGACAAACTCTAAGAATAATTAGAAATAAATGTAAAGTATTTTATTATGTTTAATCAGATATCTACGAATTAGGCATGCAGTCTAGTAGTTCAAGTGATAAGAGCACTAGACTGACTTCTAAGAGGTCAAGGGTTTAAGTCCCGCATGCTTGCAATAGGCTTAGCGAGCCAGCGTAAAAATCTAGCCATATACAAAAGAAATGACCAGGGTCGGGGTGTCATTTCTAGCCGACCCCAACTTGTTTGGGATAAAAGGCTTTGTACTTTAGATATCTATGAATTAAAGATTGTTTGGGTCCTCTAATAAAAATCTTCTTGCATGACCAGTAAACAGTACACATCTTTATCCATCCAGAAAGAAACATTTGCACTAAGGAAACTAATGAAAATATAAGCTGCAAAAGTACCCTGGACATCAAGGCACTCATGCCAGGGCTTGTCATATTTCACACGGTGTATACGAGGAAACCTTAAACTGTATGGTGCTGCGAAAACCTAAGAAAAGTTTAGGAAAAGATAATAAACAAACTTCATGAGATATAGCAACAATGCTATAAATCAATTGAAAAATGAAACAGGATATACCTCAGATTTAATTGTTCGGATATCGCTAGTTATAGACACCAAAACAGACCTACGAACAATAAATTATATATTATCAAATTGTTAAACGAAATCTTACAATAGAAGAGAAAAAAGGTAAAAGAAAAAAAGAAAAAAAAGAAAAAGAGGAAGCCTACTTATCAGGGCTCTCAATCCAAACGTCAGGCCTCTCTTTTGAGTTATTGGTCACTTCATAAAACCGTGGTGTTCTTTTAGGATACTCATTTTTCCTATTATACAGAAAAAAATTGGTCATTTGTTGCACCCAGAAATCAAAAAGTGCCTTGGGAAGTTGATTGATCATAGATAGAGAGAGAAAACAAAATATCTACATAAAATAGGGCTTCAATTTGTTAACAAGTGTATTGAGCTCCTCATCAGATAAGCCAGTGCCGACCCGGCAAAAAGAGAGAAATCTACAGCAACAAGATGAAACAACAAAAATCAATAAGTTGATAGTTTTAACAAAAAAATATAGCACGTAATATTTTCTATCTAAAGATATAAAACAAGATTGATGAAAAAAAGAAATTAATAACCTTTTCGGATAAGTATCTGGATCAGAGCGCTCTGCCAGACCCACTAAGAATTGTGCAACCTGGGAACAGTAAATAATGATTGACTAACCATTGCTGAGGAACTGCTTGATTCTTAAAGCAAAATAATAATAGACAACAAAAGCTTGACCTCGCCTCCATGTCGCCCAGATCCAAAGTATCCTCCTGAAAACATGAACATTTCCAGTTAATTAATAAAAAGTTGAAGAAAACTTTCTTTTACTTGCATCTTCAAATGCTTTTGCAATAAAATTCTCTAAATATGATATTTCTAAATGATCAGAGGAAATAATTCACACCAAGGTTTTTTTCAGTTCAATGATATTGTCATATTGACAACCATCACGAACCACTTCTGCCTTTTTTTATTTTTTTTTTCTTAGTTACCTATTATAAGAACATCAAGATCCGATCCAGCATGAATGTAGTCCGGCTTTAACTTTAGCCACTTGCCACTTCTGTCACCTGGTTCCCATTTGGAACCTAGATCCTTGACTACTATCCCCTCATCCCTAGAAAAGGCATTATGAAAATAGTATGCATGCGCAACAAAAGAAAAGAAGAAAAGAATTTTGAAACAGTGTCCAATAAGTTAACATACTCGGTGATAAAACTAAGATTATGTTAAACAAAAGATTTTACAAACTGCTACCTTCTTCATATTATCTGTGGAAAGTAACCTCCAGAATCAATTCCTTTAAATTCAAATCCAACATTTATTTGCTTACTTTATATTAGTTCCATTAGGCCATACGAGTCCACATTAAAGTTACAAGGTAGTTTCTGATCCCTACCAAATACATTTTTTTCGCAAACTAGTCTACCCATTCCACTGCTATTTGCAAATAAGAAAAAGCATCGGATATATTTTGATATAGACCCTCAAGGAAGGCAATATAGTTCAAATATCTAAATTGCAAATATGTTAAATTTATAGCGACATATTTATATAACCTGTTCTCTATTGTCTCTTTGAAGAATTTCTCCACATCTTCTTGGCTAGATGCAATAATAGACCAGCATGGTTCTCCTTCAAATTCAAACAGACAATTAGATTAAAATGCACCATACCTAGGCAGTCCAGCACGATATTAAACTTGTACTGTGCTATATCAGTAGATAGACCTTGTGGGTACCTCTTTATGAAAAAAATTCAACAAAAAGTATAGAATATTTAATTGTGAATTCTGATGTTCACTTATGACTTACCAGGTTGGCGATTTTCATTAAGCCCCATATTAGGAAGTAAAAGTTCAAATTGTCCCTTGATAGGTCTTATTATTTTCCGAAGAATTTCATGCCTTTCAGCTAGGGTTTGATGGATTACACTTGTGTCTCCTGCATACAGTACATCAAAAGCCACATCTATATTCTTTGGGTCAAGAAAAACAAGTTTCAGATATGAACAACAAGATGCAAACATTCAAAAATTTAGAGAAAGAAAGATAGGATACAGCACAACTGCAATAAGAAGAACAAAAAATAGTTAGATAAAACATTTTATGTATGAGACTCAAATAAAGTTTGACAAAGTAAAGGTCTAGTCCAGATGAGAACCTGGCGATCACTTTCAAACCCTTCCCTTGCCGCCTTTGCTGTCCAAAACAAAAATATATAGTTAGTTGCCAGAATTGCACCTTAAAAAAAAAGGTAAATTAGCCGATAGGATAACTAATTATTTGTCAAATGACCTATTTCCTGGTTTGAGCCAAAATCTGCAAATCGATTGGCAGTTGTGTCCCAAACAAGCATCTCACCATCTAATATGCACCTTTAAATTGCAATATATATTAAAATTAGAACTTGCAGTATAATATAAAGTATTTGGACAATTTTAGTCAAAAGAAAAGGAAGAGAGAGAAAAGCATACAAGGAACATGACAATTTATACGGTACCAACAGGAGTGATGTCTCAGTTCGGCTTTTATAGTACATGGGGTTAGCTGTCATACTGGAAGTTGCAGGGATTATTTGTGTATTTGGTTTGACTGAGTGTCACTGGGAGGTACCAGCATAAGTCAGCCATGCGAGATCTTTAGGTTTAACTAACTGTTTGTGCTTTTTAGCATAGTAATTAAAGCTTATGGGGTCTAACCCAAAAAGCCAAGGAAAAAAAAGAGAGAGAGAAAGAGATGGATATGGTCCCCCGTATTGTAGTAATTTCAGCATCTTTTTTTATGTAGCACATATTGTCAGCTCCTACTAGTAATAGTAGTAACATACTAAAGAGAATTGATCCGGATAACATCTAAATTTGCTCGAACAACATTTGTTACATGTTCGGGACGACAGAAGTATCCTTATGTTTAGACAACAAATTTTTTTTTCATCAATTCCAACAAATTTTTTTTCATCCTCAAATTGATGAGGTCATTTTTGTCCCACATGTCACAAATGTTGATCTGACCATTTTAATTGTTGCCCAGATCAATTCCCCATACTAAAGGCCAATTGTTTTATGTAGCAGTTAGACAGATTAAAAAGTTGCAAACTTAACAAAAGGAATCATACAACATACCTGTCAACAAGGATGTTTTCTTTAATTAGCTTTGACATACCATGGGCATATTCAGGGTGATCAATAAAATTCCTGGTATGATATAAAATTGATTGACATAATTTCAGGATTGCACTCATGATTGAGCTAAGAATGCATATATTACAGAGGGAAAAGAGATCAATTATAAGAAACAAAGAATTGAAGGGAAAGGTTTAAGACTTACCGTGAGAAGAAATGGATTTCACCGCCATTTTTATGAATTTGAATTCTGTCACCATCAAATTTGCACTCTGCCACAACTTGTTTTCCATGTAACTGGACAATATCAAAGGCAAAGGGTAAAGCTTGGAAATTGCCAGGGTCAAATTCATATCCAAAACACAGAAATATATAACAAATTACAACAGAGTTGAATATTTCAGAATCTTTTTGCCAAAAGGTTAGGATGTAGCTTAACTGTAACCAAATTATGTGCTAAGTGTCCAAGTGATGCACTAGCCCATGTTTGACAATGGTCACCTAATCACACAAAAAGAGTAAAATAATACAATAGTTACCTTTTTCCAAGCAGCAGAAGCATCACTAACCCTCATGGCCAGCTGAGCTCTGACAGCTTTTCCCACTTCTATGTCCTAGACATGAGATAAATAATACATAAAAAAGGAATCAGTAATAGAATTTCTGTTTTGGAATATACCTAGATACTGACGAGTAATTACTTGTTGATGTAACATTTGAGATTCATACAATCACAGAAAAGGGATTAAGTATGAAATGAACAGGCCGGAATACAAAATGGCAGCATAATAATCTTACCTGTCTTTTATGTCGCTGGCCTCTATCTTTCAATTTTTCACAAACCAATTTCAGGTCACATGTGACATTGAACAAGTCTTCTGCATCCGGGTGAAATTCATGAAAAATGCTTTTCTCACTTATTCCCAACTTTAAATCTACATCAAATTAGATGCAGAAGCTTACTAGAATAAGCAAATTTATTCAAGAATAAAAAAATTTAATTGATAAAATTAGTTAAAAAAAATCAGCCAAGGTGTATGTACTAAACCTTTAAGGATTATCATGAGAATCCATTTCATTTCTAAAGCATTTGTCTTGTTTATAAGACCAGCAAGAACAGATGCCTTCTCTGACCTGACATATGAACAAAGCATTATGTATATTTAGTTTTGAATATTTGATCATAATTGATACTTATTTTGTGAGATGAGTATACTTCGCAAAGTAGATGTCAACATGTTTGAACTTAATTACACTAGATAAAATTTACTCAAGCTAAGAAAAAGTATTTGATCTGTATCATCAATTGCTTGTTCGATAAAGGCAAGTTTGAGCTATAAAATGAAATAGAAACATAGAAAATAATTTCAAAAGGGGAACCTATTTTCTGTTGTGGCTAGGCGATCAAGTGCATCATTAAGCTCCTTAATCGTTAATCCGCCTGATGACATGCCTTGCCTACTTTGTAACACCTGATCAAAGTTCCAAGCAATTATTTTAGCATAGAGAATATCAATAGAAATCAACAAAGGACAAAGAAAGACCAGGGACATGATGGATGAATCCAATTCATTTTTCTTTCTATATTAAGGTCATTACTTCTCATAATGAAATAGTCAGTGTATATATGACCGATAAGTAAAGAGGATTGGACACTGGCGCAGTTAAAGAAAATGATAATGTCAAGTGAAGCATGAATCAATAACAACTTTGAGCAACATCCAATTCATAGAGACACAGAAAGTGCCAAAGTGGACCCCACATGTCAGCAGCAACAACCACTAAATGAGAGAGAGCAGGGCTCAAACCTCAGCAGCAATCATAGCGAAATTGCCGGCATTCTGACCGGCTCTCGACCCGGCCTTCCTCCAATTGAGCAACCTCACAGCATCGGGCGAGTCCTTGGCTAGACCCAGCGCATCCACCAAACACTGCGCCAGAGCGACCTCCTTGAGTCCATAGGTGCCCCTCTCCCGGTCCAGACTGGGCAGGATCAGCCGCACAGCGCTGAAGTACTCGCGACCCGTGTAGACCCGGTCCAGGAACTTGCGGAAGAAGCGGCGCTTCTTGGGAGCCGAGCGTTCGCGGAGCATGGCCTGGAACATGCTCACCAGTAGACCGAACCGGACGGTCTGGTCCGTCATGGCGACTCGAATGGGAATCGGATTGTCTCAGTAATGATGCGATCAATACGCAGTAGAAAGCACTCTTTGTCTCTTTCTCTGTTATTCAATGCGACTTGGTTGATGAAAATCGATCATGGGGAAGAAGGTTTGACGGAGGGGTTTAGGAGTGACCGCTCTGGCGTAGCAAGGAAGGACTGAAGGAGGAATTTTCAAATAAACGGTGTTCTATTGGTTTTTTTTTCTGTTTTTAGAGGAGCCTGTGTAAACTGGCCCAAGATAGAGATCTCTTTTATGTGTGCAAAAGGCCCAAATGTATATTTCTTCTGTCAAAGTTCTCAAAAGAGCCCAAATATGGCGGTAGAAGACCAAAGTCAGACGCAAGTTAGAAAGAAGCCATCATGTTTGGTCAATCCTCCTTATCTGTTCGTTAAGTGACATGTCAACTCAATCTAGCATATACTTCTAATCAGCCACTTTTCTTATTGGTCCAGAATCCAATCATCCCACGTGAACTGGTACTGCCTTTTTGCTACTATTACAAACAGCACCTTTCTACAATGTTTCATCAGAGATTGTTAGCCGGTCTAAAAGTTATTTGTTATGATAAGTTCAATTACATGTCCGGAAAGAAGAAGGAATTAAAAGTAGGATACATCATGTCCGAGAACAAATTATTAAAAGAGGAGGGATTGGTTAACAATTATTTTAAAATCATGATGTGAACTTTCAAGTTTCAACAAACTGAATTTTACGGTCTTGATGGTCGTCAAATAAGAAGTCAAATTTTATGAAAATTCACACGTCAAATAATAAATAATATTTAAGAGTGAGTTCACAGAGGTAGTTCCGCAGCAGTATTAATAATTAATCACACGACCATAATAAATTGAGTTTGAAGTGGCTTTGTCCCGGTTTTGGGCTCAAATTTCAGCAGCAGCTCCTTTCCGACTTTCCCTCTCATATTTGCCAGATACCTCAAGTGAAACTGGATCTCCTATGGAGCAGGTATCATGAACAATTGTGCGGCAGACTTCTGTAAAAATCTAGTTTGCCTGCGGTATAGAAATGTAACAGTGCTTCACAGGTTTAAAAAAAAAAAGTTCAGAACTTAAATCTAATAGAGTTGGGAATATTAATAATAATTAATAGAATAACTTAATAACACAAATTCAAAATAAATTATAATTTTGAAATCCAGTATTTAAATAAGCTAACGTTATACATATTACAAATATAAAAGGTAATAAAAGTTAATGTAACTATTTTCATTAGATAAGCTAAAAGTTTTGATATTAAATTTTTATTTATAATGAATGACACTCCCAAAGTTCAATTAAAAAAAAAAAGGACTCCCAAAGACCGCCTCCTTACTTCATACAGAAAACCAGTGTTTCTTCAAGTCATTAAGGACATCCGTCCAGTCTCCATCAACTCAAAAACTCCAAGCTCTAGACAGTCTCTCTATCTCTAGAGACCACACTTAACACTTGTATGTACAAACTACCGAGAACAAACAGAACCTCTCATCACCATTCCATGCCTCCATAAAATTACCAAACTATCCCCTCTAGTGTCCCTTTTTCTCTCTAACGAAAAGAGAAAGCTATTCCTTGTTGTACAGCTCAAATTAAAGAAGCAGCTTAGTTCAACGGCCATGGCGTCGCCTTCCTCTTCTCAAACCCTAACCCTTTCTCTCGACCACCTCGATCACGACCACATGACCTCCATCCTCCTTCTCCTCCCGTTCGATTCCATCATCTCCTTCGCTCTGACATGTAAAAAGTTCAAGTCTCTAGCTTTCTCAGAATCACTGTGGGAATTGCTTTGTAGGAGGGACTGGGGAAGTGGGACCATTGATTCGTTATTGGCAACCTTGTCGGAGAATGAGAGGAGAGAGTTTTCTTATAGGAAACTTTACGAGAAGGTTTCTATGCTGGGGTCTCTATCTTGTAGGAGATTGATATGCAAAGGTGACGCCTTTCCCAAGCCAAGAGCATCTCACTCGCTCAATTTGGTATCTGACTGGTTGGTTCTTTTTGGTGGCGGTTGTGAAGGAGGTAAGTAATAGTATGATTCTCATTGTTTCTACTGCCTTTTCACTTTTTTGTATGATTTGATGTTAAAAATAATAAGATGTTCAAAACAGTCCAGAAAATAAAGTGAAACGGTAGAAGAGCTGGAAAGTTAAGATATTGTTATAAAATAATATAAGCTCAGCTTTCATTGAACAGTGTGCTTAAACTATTAAGCTGAAATTGTGCAATATCTCTGCTAGCTAGACCCTGTTACCTACCAGTACTTTAATCTGTAATTAATTTTCTGCACCTATCCCTTGCATCTCTAAGGTAGTTTCTTTGTACCAGTCAACTATTTTAATAGCAGTTAGCCTTTGCTACTATCAAGTTTGTGGCAATTGACTAATTTAATTGCTGTTAGTCTTGTTTGATATAGAGAAAACGACATAAAGATAAACTCAACAATTATGTGTGCTAGAATGCAGTAAAAAGCCAAAACTGGTGCCGTCCAGCACAACTCAAATGTTCAGTATTTCAATCATTGATTAGTATTTATTTTCAGGCCGCCACCTAGATGACACATGGGTTGCATATGTTGGAAGCAGCAGGACGATTCCCATGCTGACATGGCAGCCTGTAAATTCAGGACTTCCAGGTGGCCGTTTTGGTCATTCCTGCACTCTGGTCGGTAAGAACTCTCTCATCCTCTTTGGGGGAATAAATGACAATGGATCTCGGCTTAATGACACCTGGATTGGGCAGATCCTGTATGAAAGTCCTTATAATGTAAAAGTATTGTGGAAGCCTTTAGAAGTGGGTCAATATACACCACCTCCCCGTGGGGCTCATGCAGCATGCTGTATTGGAGATTGCATGGTTTTGGTGCATGGTGGGATTGGACTTCATGGGCTGAGGCTGGGAGATACCTGGGTACTTGATTTGTCGGGTCATGCTTGTTGGTACCAGGTGGCAACAGCCGACAGATTGGCTCCATCGCCAAGATCAGGACACTCGCTGACATGGATTGGAGGGACACGCATGGCTGTGCTGTTTGGGGGCAGGGGTGAAGGCTATGACGTTCTCAATGATGTCTGGCTTTTTGATGTTGAAGGGTAATTTTCGAACCTCATTTCAAGTACTTCTGGCTCTAGTTAAATTATACCAGCTGGCGGATTTCATCCGATGGGATATTTTTCAGTATTGTGTAAATTTAGTTGATGTTTTGTTTATTTATTTTCTTGGGCAAAATGATGAACAAAAAACCAGTAGAGCAAAACAATGTGTCTGGGCTTATTGTTCCCATCAATTAGGCAATCAGGTGTCCGTATCTGCTTATATTCACACCCATTAAAGGAGGCCCTCCTTTTCATGTTCAACCAGTCTGATCTAACAAATGAACCAGATCGACTGATGATTTCAGGGATGTCATTTGATGTGATCCGATCCATTCGCTGTATATAAAATTAACTGAACATATAGAGGAGGGCCCTCTTTCTCGTGTCATGAATAACAGGAGAAAAGAATCCAGGTAATAAGATGGCACCAATATCTTCCATGCTATCTTCCAATGGCTTTCTCATGCTTAATTTGAACATGTTTCTTTTATTCTGGACTGGTAATTTATCTTTGCATTGCTCAAGGCTGATATTGTTGTTTCGAAACTATTTTGAAACTGTTTTGACAAAATGATAAAGCAGGGTACTGAAACTACACGATCTATAACAGGTTCCCTAGGTGGAAAGAGGTAAAATTCAATCTTGCGCCAAACTTCCTTAATGCAATGCCATCCCCACGTGTGGGTCATTCTGCTTCCCTAACATTAGGCAATAAAATCCTCATTTACGGAGGTGAAGACTCAGAGAGACACCGAAAAGATGATTTCTGGATTTTAGATGTGCTGCGCCTCCTTCAGTATCAAGCGGGTTTGAGAAATAATACCAAGGGCATTTGGAAGCAGCTGAATTTAGTGGGGGGGTACCCTAGCTTTCGGGCATTTCACAGTGCTTGTACTGATTTGTCAGGCAGGTTCTTATATGTATTTGGGGGTATGGTTGATGGGTATCCACAACTGGCTGAGGCAAATAGTTTGAGGTTTGATGGGGAGTCGTATCAGGTGGAGCTTATTTTGAATTTGTAGATATTGTGGGGATTTATATTAATTTGAACATTATGTTCTTATGTTAGTTTACACTGGACGTTAAAGTAAATAAATACCAATAATTTCTTTGCTTATTTGGTTTAGTTCTACCTTAGCTCCGGTTTGTCAGGTGTTTTAGGAGCACATCTACATATAGTTGTGATGTTTTTTTTTTGTAATTGAGAACAAATTTGAGGGAACACATTTCTTGTGTTTCCATTAAATCTTGAGAACTAGAAATTAAGAGCACAGAAATTTTGCAGACTAATGCTGTGCAATTTTCATTTTTGTTCATTATTCAATAAATTTGTTTCATTATATACTTTCCTATACATCCAGTAAAAGCAAAGGAATAGGGTAAGACCAACTCAAGTAAAATTGAAGAATATTTGTCATCTATTTATCATGTTACCATTTTTCGGTTTCTCTATTTATCGATCTGTACAAACATCAAAGGCAATTTAAAGCATCGGGTCATAAACATCAAAAGACAGATCGTTTGTCAGAAGACAATAAAGAAAGACAAACAGTACATTTCAACGTCACAACATTCCTTCACTCTCCTCAGAAAAGACCAACAAATATTTGTTCCTTTGTTATTAAATCTGTACGACTATTAACCATTGTGGGATCTCCATCATGAATCATACATAAACTGCCACTGGTTGCTACAAGCATTAAATGAGAAATCTGGTATTCTTTGGTTCTTCATGTGACTGGTCTGTGGTCACGAAAGAATTAACGACCATTTGCACTGTCCTTTGCTTCGTCTTTTTCAAACGGTTGGATGAGCTCCGATTCCCATATACAAACTGATATGGAGTCCTTCTGGTAAGGATCGAATCAGATCAGATTTATCCTCTCTCTCTTACCTCTTAAAGCTTTACGTACTAGAATAATATTTAGCTTTTGCAACACGTATTTTAATTTCATTTAGTAATATAGGATTTCTGTTTTTAGTGAAAGAAATAGAGCGGAATGATCTAGATTCTCTATTTTAATAAACGAATTCACTCATTTCACCAGTTAGGAGTCACGGTCGGAACTAGAAAATATCATAAGGTGGGAACAAAATTTTAGGATGTGACAAAATCTATACAATCATACCGAGTTAAAAGCATATTTTATAATCTTTTGTACAAATTTTTCAGTAAAATTGCAAGGATTCAAACCTTGCAATATAGTAAAAGTTGTGGTACATGACTTCTAACACTTGTGATTTTAATATTTGCAACATCCTGGTATATGACTGCTAACAAATTTGATACTGAATATTGAATTTAAATAATTAGTACAAAAGTGAGAGGTCACAGGTTCGAAACCCGGCTGGAGGATCTTTATAGACATTTAATTTAAAAATAAGTTGAGAGACTTAACCCCCAATTTATCTTCAAAACATTAGTCAACAATATGCTCTTACTAAAGTTCAAAGTTGATTACAAGATGCAGATTGTGAACACATGATGGGTTCTTTTTGTCTGTAGCACTAATCGAGCATCACACTGTCATGTGCAATTTAATGCACGAGAGTACTAACCCAAAAAGGGGGACCATTTGAGGATCTAATTGGCTAATTGCACATACTTGTGGTCCCTTACAAATGTGCTCTCCACAGAAGCACAAGTAAAAATGAAATATTCATTTATGAAAAAGACATATCGTGTACAAGATACCAAAAATATTACCCAATTTTTTTAGAAAAATGATAAATGAATGATGTCTTTTATGCTTATTTTCACACCCAAATTCCTATCAAACTTAAGGAAAACAGTCCTGAAGCAATAAAATAAAACGAAGGTGCCACTTTCAAAATCAGTCTAAATTTGGATGGATGTGAGAATGATGATCGGCCCATTTGCTTGCCGAACTCATTTGTAGACCTACATTTATGGGCTTAGATATATATTGTTCCAGTTACTATTGAGTATTGACACTACACCTTATATAATATTCCGAAAAAATTAATAGTAACGTTACTGTTCACACGAATTACCATAATAACTGTTAAAAATTTGAAATTTTAAAAATAACGTTGTTGGATCGGCATTCGGATTGCCGAAAATACAGAACGCTTGGATCGGCAATTGGAATGCCGATCCAAGGTCAGCTCTTCTATATAAGCGACAGCGACCCCTCTCATTCCCCCACCCCTCTCTCTCTCTCTCTCTCTCGTGCGAGACAGCTCTCTCCTCTCCATGTATGTTTTTTTTTTCATATTTAGTTTATTTATTTAATTCAATTAGTTTAATTAGGTAATTAATAGAAAAAATAGAATAAATATTGAAAAAATTATTAAAAAATCAGAATAAATATAAATAATTATAATATGTAATTTGAAAATTTTTAATATAATTTATTTAGTTTATTTATTTAATTTAATTAGTTTAATTTGGTAATTAATAGAAAAAATAGAGTAAATATTGAAAAAATTATTAAAAAATCAGAATAAATATAAATAATTATAATATGTAATTTAAAATTTTTTAATATAATTTATTTAGCTTATTTATTTAATTTAATTAGTTCAATTAGGTAATTAATAGAAAAAATAGAATAAATATTGAAAAAATAATTAAAAATTTACTAAAAAATCAGAATAAATATAAATAATTATAATATGTAATTTGAAAATTTTTGAGAATTATTTTGTATATTTTATAATTATGGATAAGTTAATTATAAATTACAAAAAGTAAATAAAATAATAAAAAATTGATAAAATAATTTCTTAAATGTAGGAAAAATTTATAAAAAGAGACAAGCAGCGCTTCTAGTTGAGGTGATTTTTTTTTAATATTTATATATTTAATTAATTTATTTTATTGAGACAAGCAGCGCTTCTAGTCGCTTAAAAATATGAAAAAATATAGGAAATAGGAAATATTGTTGTATGAGATTTAAAATGTTGTTGTATGAGATTTGGGTTTGTAATTAGGGGGGATTTGGGTATTTTTTTTTTCGGAAACACTCCAGGTATAGGGGAGATGCTGCCGAAATTTTATTAGATTTTTTATATTGATAATTTTTATTGCAGTGTAGTAAAAATGCCACCGAGAAGAAGAGTACCAGATGCACCACCTCGTAGATCTACGAGGTTTCGTGGAGATGCAGACGCTTCTACATCTACCGGTTCTGTTGATGCCAAGGCTTCTACATCAGCCGAGGCTGTTGTTCCTCCCGGTCATGTTAATGCAGATCGTCTCTTGTATTTGGATGAGTCGAGAGTTCGTGGCACTGGTGTAAGTTATTATTGTTCTTTTACTTTTTTACTTATGTATTTTTATTTTAGTAGTATTTTTTAAAATAATTAAAAAATATATATATACAGCATTGGAGGACAGTACTACATAGGGCTAAGATGTCGCGGACTGCTGAGGTGGATGAGCGTCTGATGACACTTGGACTGATACATTTCGTTCAGTTGGGTCATATGCAGCTCGATCATTCGCTTTTGCAGGGTCTGGCCATGTTCTGGAGGTCAGAGACCCACACTTTCTTTTTTCCGCACGTTGGCGAGATAACGGTCACTCCAGAGGTACGGATCAATACTTATTTGTAATATTTTTTTTTTGGAACTATATATATATAAAATTTGAACTATTTGCAGGATGTGGCATTCTTGTACGGTTTACCTACGGCTGGCAGAACCGTTACTAGACGGACCGATTACGACGCCATACAGTTACTCCAGGATTTGACGTTGCCGGAGGATACAGACACAGAGATAGTTGAGAAGTGCTTCAGGAAAAAAGAACAGAAGTAAAAAGATTTTAAAAAATTTATTTTTATGTTAATTTTAAATATATATAGTTCTTACAATCAAATTACATTAATAATGTAATGCAGGAAATCTCATTCTGTTAGGTTAACGAAACTGCGTAAGATTTGAAATCAGATTGGGGGGCCTGGCACGAATGACGCAGCGAGGATCGACAGATACACACGCGCTTGCGTGTTGGAGATTTTTGGGTGCGAGTTATTTTCTGACGGCACGGGTGACTCGGTTCCATGTTTCTATTTGCTATTATTGCAGGTAAGCCAAGAAATAATGATGTGGAAAAAAAAAATTACACTTGTGATATTCGTAAATATCTCACATTTATTGCACTTTAATAAGAAATTAAATATATGAAAGAGTTGATGATATTCCTTAAAAAAATAATTCATATTTGCAGGATCTTCATTCTAGTAACTCGGTGCAGTACAATTGGGGTGGTGCCACTCTTGCCATGCTATACCGAGGCTTGGACACTGCATTCATTAATAACAACATAAATGTTGGTGCTCTTTGGTTGCTCTTGCGGTTGTGGTCGTATGCAAGATTGCTACTTAGTCGGCCGACGATCACGAAAGATTTTGATGGTTGGGGTCTACTAAGTATTGACTCGTGTCCGTCTTATGGGAGGTATGTTGATTTGATTTTAATTGGAATATTTAAAATATGTTTTATTTGACTTTAACAAACAACAAAATGAAAATGCAGGAAGTGGACGACGAAACAGAAATAAAAAAAGATGACCGGCCCTACTCGCAGTGGGATAGAATATGCGAGGGATGTCTGCGTGAAAATAAAGCCTGAGCATGTCGTGTGGAGGCCTTATGATCACATCAAGGACCGCATGCCTCGTTGTGCCCAGGTTGAGCAGAGGATGTTCCTTCTACGCATCACATGCATTCATTATTGGGTCGTGATGTGGTACCACGTAGATCGTGTCATGCATCAGTTTATGCTCTATGAGACAGTTCCCCCACCGCCACCTGAGGTATATTTAACTCTTCATATACTAATTTTATTATTTAATTCTCGCAATTACATTTTGTTGATTAACTATCATTTGAATAAAATAGGCTTGGTCGAGAATGGAACAATTGATGGGATACCAGCATAATACCTATCGAGGCATTGACTGGCATCAAGTATTTACGACTGAGATCAACAAGTGGGCGAACACTAATGAGGCTAGGGTGATAGAGGATCGGCCGTGGAGCGAAGATATTTGGATCGACTACCGACGCTAGTTGAACGTACATGGAGGTGCGCATCCTGTGCGGATTCCTGAAAGGGCAGCGTATAGTCCGGCTCGCAACTTGTCATACCTTCGCGAGACACCTAGTCACATGAATTTGGTAAGTTACGTTACGCAAAATTTTTGTGCCTAACAAATAATTCAGTGGCTAACAAAAATTGAACATGTCAAGCATACTTTGCGGGAGGCGTTGCGAGGATGTACATGGGTTGTCAAGAAGAGATTTCGCCGTGCTGGAAAGCAATTGCCGAATGGGTGCAGCACGTCCTTGGATATTGTTGGCGAGCCTGATCGATTACCTCGACTCTTAGAGTCAAAGGGTCTTAATTCAGACATCGACTATATCCCTGATACGGATGATAAGGATTATGCGCCAGAGCCGGGATCTGTTGAGGAGCAGCAGTTCATGCGGGTATAATACATTTTTCAATCACTTTTATTAATATTATTGTTCTTTTTATGCTTAATATTCTATAATTATTTAAAATATTTTTATTATTTTTCTACTATTAACTGTAACAAGATGATTTTAGTCTGCATGATTGGGATACATTTTTTTATGTTACACGACCCAGTCAGCCTCTTGTTCGGAGCAAACGGTCACATTCTGGTATTTTTGGGCCTCGCTCCGGATCCACAGGACCCCATTCCCAGCCCCAGACCGCACATCCGCAGCCTCCACCCCATTCGCAGCCCCAGACCACACAACTGCGACCTCCACCGCACAGCACATAGTACTCCACCTACGGGAATCCTTATCCTCCACCTCCACCATATACTCAGACTCGGTACGGAGGAGGGTACAGTCAGCCCTTTATGCCTACCCTTACACTTATCTCTCAGGCTGATGCTTATTACCAGGCATACGGTACCCCACTACAGGACCCATTCACACCTATGTCTCACCATCCATTCGGCGATTCTGGGACCTCATCTAACAGACCGTCTCGTCATCCCACTCCATTTTCTACGACTTTTCCTCCCCTCCTCCTCCCCAGGACTTGCTCCCTGCCGAGAGCCCCGAAACTTGCCTGGTGCTGCATGGGATTTATCTTTTTCTCAGGGATGGTTCCGTCGTGATGGACGTCAGTAGGATAGTGTGATATTTATTGGGATATTTTTATTTTTGTACGAGTGTGATATTTATTGTGATATTTATATTTCGTATTTGGCTTTGATTCCGTCACTTTTCAGGATTGCAAAACTACGCGAAAAAAATTCTAACAAATTCATAAAAAATCATATTAGGTAATAAAGGCGCTGGACTCTCATGCCTGTAAGTTTCATACCATAAGGTCAAACGCATAAAAAACATAAAACCGCTAAAATACCTAAGATATCATTTCCGAGGAACCCTACTTTTAATTTGTTCCATCTTCAGGATTGCAAAACTACGCGGAAAAAAGTTTAAAAAAATCCATAAATATTTATTACGTTCAGGGAAGGAAAAAATAATTATTGTAGATGCAAAATATTATGAATTTAGTCAACCATAAATATTAAAATTACAGCCATCTTCACCGAATAACATAAAGTCAACTCTTACATCGATCTATCAAGGATAAATTTTTTAAAAAAATTACATAAAACTAACGCCGGCCTCCTCCTGGTAAAATATTCATGAACCTTGATCCTAGCCGAGCAACCCCACGTCGTAGTCCCCCTCCTCCACTGCTTGTGGTTTGAGATAGCCTCTTGCTACTTGATGCGCCATGACTGTCCCTGCTACTCGATGCTCCGTGACTTGTGGGAAATCGGAGTGACATTGATCGGTCATCCACGCTAATGGAATTTCGACATGGTTGAATACCTTCTATCCCAAGACTGACGCGACATTCACTACGAGAATCAATACTGATAGAATTCCGGCTAGGTTGAACCGGTTCCCTAGAAGGTTCATTTTCGTTCCCTGTAGAAGATTGAGCTCTGTTCCTTGCAAAAGGTCTTGTAGTCCTCCGTATCATCGGTGTGTTGGTAGGACGACCAGTACGACGACCAGATTGAAGGTCCTCCATCGACATAAGTTGCTGAGTGTCGTTGGCCGCCGCAGCGTCCCTTCTGGTTCGGCGCCTCTGGTTTGTCTGATTTTTATTTCTCATTGCATCCATCCACATCCAATCACGATCTTTCTTTCGCCTGTCCCGATTAATCATTGTCTTATCCGGATAGATCACGGGACCATCATACCCAGGCCACTTATCTTCGTCTTCGTAGCAGTGAAAATCACATGTTGACCATATTTTAACATGAAGACATGGTATTCTTGTGAGTTGAGGTTTTCTGCACTTACACCAAGCACACCTGTTCGGTAGTTGAGGATCTCTCGGTTGGTAATCACGTTTGAGAAAAACTTGGTACTTTCACGTTACCCCCGGATAATTTTTTTCGAATGGCACTTGAACTTCAAATTCTCTACGTTCAATGTCAACGGTGATAACGTTTATTGCCGCTGGAAATATAAATTTATACCATTATACATTTTAAAGAGTAGAAGTAAATATGATTACATTGAAAGTACATTTGTACCTGCTTTGAGAGTATACTTCATCAGCTTAAGTTGGATTTCTTTTGGCCATTGTTCTCTCTCCGCCTGTCTCGCCAAAGCTATTTGCTTCCTCTCATTAAACCATTTAACAGTTTTGTACCAAGTGCCTTCCACAAGTCCAACAACTGGTAGTCTTCTCTCAGCCTTGTATCTGCTATTGAGACTTTCAGATCCATTACTCGTCATAATACTCGAACGATAATCACCGTCATACGTTTGTGTCCACCTTTCAGGTTTGCACTGCTCGTTGTCATCTGTTTTATTTTTTTTCCCACACTTTTCAAGGTAGTCGATCGCTTTTGGATTCGTTTTTTTCAATTCGTTCCACATTTTGTAGAAGAGTCTCCTTTTTTTCTTGTTGGCCAACTTATTTCTGAATTTGTTTGGCGGGCCTGCGTCTTTTTCAGATGCATTGAACATGTTTTCACATACATTTTGTATGTAATATCGGTGCACGGCATATGAAGGGTTCGCATCCTCTTGCCAACCATATTGGAATTGTTTGAACGTGTTCATTATTCCCCAATGGCGATCGGAAACAACACAGAATTATCTTCCTTCCCCAATAACTTGCCGCCTTAGAAAATTCATGAATCAACCCCAACATTGTTAGTTCTCAGTTCGCACTAGTGCAAATGCTAGTGGAAGCAACCGCTGCTCTGGATCATAACCGCATGCCGCTAACAATCTTCTCTTGTAGCGACCCTATAAGAACGATGCGTCGATGCTGATAACATGCCTTACGTATGGTACCGCCGCGATACAAGGCCCATATGCCCATGCTGCTGCAGTGAATATAGCTCTGTTGGGATCCCCTACCCTCTCTGTCAATCATTTGATCTGTGTCCCTGGGGTCGTTCTCAGTATAGCCAATAATAAACTCGGAAGTTTGTTGTATGATCCCTCCCACGATCCAAAAAGTTGTTCGATCGCTTTCTCTCTCCCACGCCATAACTTGTTATAGGTTGGTTTTACATTTGGATATTCTTTCTCTAATATGGATTTTACGTCATTTATGGAAATACCAAGATCTCTATTCACTGCATTCCTTATGCTGTTTGCGATTACCTCTGCCGTCAGATTTTCATGCGTAAAATCTCCGGCCCTTCTCACGCATGTATGCTCTTCTTCATTCTTTATTATTCTCCAAAATTCACCCACCTTTCTGTACGGGCATACTAATGCCACTTACAGGTAGGCACCTTACAATCTAATACATACAATGCTGGAGTACTTCTAGTGGTTTTATGCTGTACATTATTATCTATGACGTATTTATTACAAGCTTGTTTTAATTGTGATTTTGACATAAAAATGTTTCCTTGCGCTAAAGGCCCTGAAGCTTCTGTTTGAGACGGTTGTGGAATCGAATTTCTGTACTCAGAAATATCCAAAAATTACCTAACGGGATGGTAATTATCATTTCTTCCGGTAATGTAATACTCGTGATTCGCGAAACCATGCGCATACAAACCCTCTCCCTCCATATCTTGTGACGCCCAAAACTCTTCATCTTCATCAGTGAAGTCATCCCCCATTGCATAATTCGACTGATAACCCGGACCACGGTCGTATGTCTCGTCAAGTTCGTCTATATCCCCTTCTTCTTCTTCTTGTTCTTCTTCTTCATCTGCTTCTTGTCTAGCTGGTCTACTACTCTAAGGTTGGTCCCATGGATTCCAATCCTATGCATTGGTATTGTACTCATTATTTATTCCATCTTGTCTTTCTCATCCGCTACTACTCTCAGGTTAGTCCCAAGGATCCGAACCCCATGCACTCATATTTGTTCGCTCTTGTCTTTGTTGTCGACTACTACTCTCAGGTTGTTCCCAAGAATTCCAACCATGTGCACTCGTATTGTATTGATTATTTCTTTCTTCGCCTTCTTCGGTATTATTGACTTGTTGATTCAAATTATAATTATAATCATAATTATAATTATAATTTGTGTGTCCCCCTAATTAAAAAATATATAATTTATGTGTCCTCCTAATCAAAATTATTGATTTTTCTTTTATTTTAAAAAGCTTAATTTTATAATTTTATTATTCAAGAGTAATAGCAAGAGCAAATTAATTATAAATGCGTACAATTAATAGCAAGAGCAAATTAATTACTTTAAAAAACTAATTTTATCAATTTTATAATGGCACAAATTTAATTAGTAATTTAAGAATGATATTTTCCAAATTGATAAAATTCATAGTGGCATAAAATTAATTAATTATAAATGCGTATAATTTGTCTTAATTATTTTTCTAAACAAAATCTATACTTTTTTTAATGATGGTAATAATCTTAAATTGATGAAGAATTATAATCCTATTATAAATAAGCAAATTTAAGCAAAAGTTTCTTAATAAGCCAATTATGTTTAGTAAAGAATTATAATCATAATTTAAGCAAACCATATATTGCATATGTTCATGGCTGTTGTAATCCTAATTCTAAAATAAATAATAAAGTATATAATCTTAAAATTTGTCGTAAGTTATCTTGTAGGCCACCACCAGTTGCTGGAAGCAAATCAACGTGAAGTTGAAAGCCGTGTAGCCTTCTTGCTTGGAAGCACTCACATCGTACATACCGCCATTCATTTTCAGAGTTCACCGGCAACTGCATCTGCTTAAACCTTCCTTCAACTATGGTATTAAAATGGGAAACAATTCTCAAATTATAATGACCTTGATAAAATTCCAATGCTGATAAAATTATTTCTTTAATTGATTCATAATCAGTTTGCGAAGTTGCATCCAAACTGAAATAATTTGACGGACTATATGGAGATTGATTAACGAAAATCGGAATGGAAATCATATTTTTGATAGTATAGAGAGTCGAGTGTTTGAAAATGATGGGTGATTTTCGAATTTGGACCGCCATGTTCTATTTATAACCAAATGAAAGTCGGGATAATGATGGGCAATTAAATCAAATCACACTAAAACGCACTGTTAAATCGCACTTAAATTCAATTTAGACCTTGGATCGGCATTTGGGATGCCGATCCAAGTCTTTTAATGATAAAAAACACTAAAAAATTAATGATTAAAAGCATAAAAAATAGTAAAAGTATTAAAAAAATTCATTTTTAGCAAGGAAACCATTTGGATCGGCAATTGGAATGCCGATCCAAGTCTTTTTATGATAAAAAAACACTAAAAAATTAACGATTAAAACCATAAAAAACAGTAAAAGCATTAAAAAAAGTCACTTTTAGCGGCAATTGGAATGCCGATCCAACCTTGGATCGGCAATTCGAATGCGGATCCAAGTGGTTTCCCGCTAAAAGTGACTTTTTTTAATGCTTTTACTGTTTTTTCTTTTATTATTAATTTCTATTATTACATTTACTTATATTAGTAATAATTAAATTATTAAATATTATTATTTATTATTTATTTTTGTTATTATTGCATTATTATTATTATTAAATTGGTAAGTGTTATTAGTTATTATATTACTAAAAATTTAATTATTAAATATTATTATTTATTATTTATTTTTGTAATTATTGCATTATTATTACTATTAAATTGGTAAGTGTTATTAGTTATTATATTAGTAATAATTTAATTATTAAATATTATTATTTATTATTTATTTTTGTGATTATTGCATTATTATTATTATTATTATTGAATTGGTAAGTGTTATTAGTTATTATATTAGTAATAATTTAATTATTAAATATTATTATTTATTATTTATTTTTGTGATTACTTATTAATATTATTATTAATTGTTATTAGTTAAAAAAATAAGACTAATGTAAATTTGTTAGACTTGATTAATGGACCATTTATTATTATTGCACCATTTTATTATTAATGCATGAAAAAAAAATTAGGAATCTACCATTTATTATTAATGCAGCATTTATTGTTTAATCTAATAATTAGCTGCAAAAGGACTAGCGTGGTTTGATAAAGTCTGAAGAAGTATAATGATACCCATCTGCCGTCTACAAAAGGACAGACGTGGTCTGATAAAGTCTGAAAAAGTATACTGATGCCCATTTGCCCTCTGCAAAAGAACAGGCGTGGTTTGATAAAGTCTGAAAAAGTATACTGATGCACATCTGCCCTCTGCAAAAGAACAGGCGTGGTCTAATAAAGTCTGAAAAAGTATACTGATGCTCATCTGCCCTCTGCAAAAGGACAGGCGTGGTCTGATAAAGTCTGAAAAAGTATATTGATGCCAATCTGCCCTCTGCAAAAGGACAGGTGTGGTCTGAAAAAGAATCACGTGAAATTTATTTTTTATTGTGTGATTCTAAGTCTAAAATTATCTATAAAACCACCTTTCATCAACCATAATATGCAACACCCACTCAATTCTTCTTCCTGAAAAATTCACTATCATGGAGAAATGAAATAGTTCTAACTCAAATAGTAAGCCAAAATACCCAATTGACCTCATGTTTACTGAGTACTGGCCATATTTCCACCATTCCAGACCTAATAAAGCTGAAATGGAAAGATGAGATTATTCTGCAATATGTCGGCAATGTTATAAGACTGTCAATTACAATATCAAGGAAGACACGTCCGAGATTCCCTTAAAAGAACATTACGAGTGGCACATTAATGGTGGCGAGGAAAGAAAAAGGAAGAAGTACCTCGAGCAAATAGCGCGGGAACACGAAAAAAATCTGAACAAACCCAAGAGTTATGATTGGTATAAAGATTATTACAAGTAACTTGACCCGATACCCCAACAAACACCAACAGAAAAACCATATTCGGCACCAAAAACACACTTGACCATTTATGAAAGAATCTACAATTTTCGTGGAAAGCACACAGTGACATATACAAAGTGTGGTCAGGTTTTCAATTACAAAAAGACCATCTTGCGTGATCACTACGATGACCACGAAAAATAAGCTTGGTGGGATGAACAAGAAAAGAAATGAAAAGAGAGAGATGAGGCGATAAAAAGAATCAAAATGGCACAAAAGGCTGCCGAAGAGAGGCAAAAGTTGAAGGAAAAAGAAATTGAAAAAAAAATCAGGGAGAGCCTGAGATGGAACAGAGAGAGAGATGAACAAAGAAGTATTGCAGTAGCTAGAATGGCAGAGATAGAATAATAAGAAACCGATGCAGCTTTCTGGAACGAAACTGCTCAATTTGCTGACAACGCTGGTGTGAGCAACCAACAACAAAAGGAAGACGAAAAAGAAGACCCGTGGTGGGATGAAATTCTACAATATGCGGACACCCAAAATATCTAAATATTTTATTTTCTTAGGTAGTTTGTTTTTAAGTAGCAACTGAGTGATTTATTTTTTAGGTAGTTTTTTTTTCATGTGTTACTTTATATTATGGTTATAAAATTTAATTCTTCTTCTAATGGTGTGTATTTTTTAATTCTGAATTTCTTTGCATATTAATTTTGAATACAAATCATAAAAAAATTTAATAAAAGTATATGGACAAAATAATATATTTCAGTAATATAAGGCAAACATTACAAGTGATCACTGTCACACAAACCTATTTCACTAATAATAACCATAAAAATATACCGATGACAGAAACATAATATTACTCCATTCAGCGGAGATGGACAACATTTTCAGCTGTGGGATGATTTTCAAAATCAGGTGGAATTGCTGGCTGGTGACGCAACCACGACCCTCCAAGATCAAAACCTCCATTCCTCTCAACCAAATCTGTAAAAAATTTGGGGCTCCTAACATGATATTCATTTCGTTCTAATTTCTTAACTTTAAATTTTTTCCCATGATATTGAAACATCAATGCAGAAAGAATCGTCGTTCGCTCGTCCGCTCATCTCCGACCAAAATAACACCGGAAGAGACGCGGCTTGACTTAGGACCCATTTGCTTAAAATTTCAAAATTAAAACTCTATTAGCAAATCAAATAAAATAATTTAATAATTAATTTAACATTATTACCTACGGAGGAGTGATATTGCGAATAGGAAATGATGAGGAGAAAGTTTATCAATTTCAGACTAACGAGAAAAATTTAGTTTGTGAAGAATAAACGATGACAAGTGAGCTTATATAGAGAATTTTAAGCGGAAAAACGACAAAAAAATTATTGCAAACCAACTTTGAGTGTTTAAAAATCAAATTGCGCACTAAAAAAAGCAAATTCAGCGGACATAAATGGTCTTACCTTAGATCGGTAATTGGAACGTCGATTCAAGCAACTAACTTTGAGTATTTAAAAATCAAATTGCGCACTAAAAAAAAGCAAATTCAGCGGAGAAAAATGGTCTTACCTTGGATCGGCAATTGGAACGCCAATCCAAGCTTGGATCGGCGTTCCAATTGCCGATCCAAGCGTTCTGTATTTTCGGCGATCCGAATACCGATCCAATAACGTTATTTTTAAAATTTCAAATTTTTAACCGTTATTATCGTAATATGTGTGAACAGTAACGTCATTATTAATTTTTTCGATATAATATTTGCTGTCGCTAATTACATGAGGCCTTTTTGTCCATTAGAAAGCAGTCATACTATCATACTTCAAAAACACGCCGTTCTACTAGACTACTAGGAAGAAGATATGAAATGTCCAAAAGATAAGTTAGCATAAAAGAAATATGCAGAAAAAGAAAATATATACGCACACCGTGTTGAGGTAATAAAAATGGTTGTTTAAAGGTCATTGTAAGACCCTTTCGGTACAAATTTTCCTTATAGAAACCCTTTCTTGGAACGGCATATTGGCATAATCTCTTAATTTCACTTATTATTATACTGGACCGAGGAACAACATAGTTTATTGTACTTATTAGTTGAGGAGTGTTCTAGTGCTCAAAATTTGGATGCCTCAAATGTTTCAAAACTCACTTTTTAGTTATTTTTTTTAAAATATAAAATTTAAACTTCGAATCCAAACTATTGATCTTATTTGATATAACTAGCGATGCATTTTCATATAAATTTTATAAATTTTGAAGTTTATTTGATACTTGATCAAGAGACTAAAATATGAATAGATTAGAATTAATCTATCATATTTAACTAGATTCGTTCAATATTTAATCTCTTGATCAAGTATCAAATAAATTTTAAAATTTATAAAATTTATATGAAAATACATCGCTAGTTATATCGAATAAGATCAACGGTTTGGATTTGAAGTTTGAATTTTATATTTTGTAAAAGTAGTCAAAAAAATATGTTTTGGAACATTTGGGGCATTCAAATTGTGGGCACCGGATTGTTTGGGGGATTATGGTGGATTGTTTGAATCATCAAGATACATAACGAGACCGGCCCAAAATTATCCTTCCCCTCTAGTAAAATTCCCTGAATAACGTCAGAAAGAAAATTTGGAGCAATATTTCAGCGTCATTTTGAAGCATTTCACAAGATTACACCTTTTGAGGAATTTATGCATATTTACTTTAGCGGAAAGGAGAGAATTGTTGTGAATGGATAAAGTGATCTCCATCTTTATTCTTTTGTGAAGGCTTCTTGCTTTGCAAATGGACAACAGATTACAAATATCTTACATGCTAATCAAGCTTTAGATACGTTTAAAAATATTCATCTGTCAATTCGGACTGTTGACAACTATAAACTAGTTGCTTAGATAGCCTCTATCTAGCTTTTCAAAAAAAAAAAAAACAGACAACTATAAACTAGTTTAAATGGGATAAACCCATATTCTTTCAGAGAAAGGGAAAAAAGTGATGATAGTAACGTAACCTTAATATGCGATTCCAGATTTAATTAGAAGTAATAACCGAATCTTCGACATCATAGCATCGACGACCTCTTAAATTCTCTTAAATTAAAATTGTGAAGGTGCCATATCGTTACCGACTTAATTATGAGATGATACAACTGTGAAAATTTTTGCATTTGACAATTTATTTTCACCAAATCAAACGAAAGCTGAACTATATTCGACAAATTATAAAGTGCAAAATAACTCAATT
The DNA here is from genome assembly GCA_027562975.1 of Rhynchospora breviuscula. NCBI lineage: Eukaryota > Viridiplantae > Streptophyta > Magnoliopsida > Poales > Cyperaceae > Rhynchospora > Rhynchospora breviuscula. The sequence goes on from CM050399.1 coordinate 33,394,561, forward strand.
TAACTCTTTTTAAATTCCAACCTTAGATTTTAAGCCAAGACATGATTTTTAATACCAAATTTGCTTTTTCTCTTGTCAAGCGAGTCAATACCAAATTTTTTAATACCACACGATGTCACAACATTTTTATTTCAAAATTTTAAACTTGAATGCAAATATTTCCCAAAGTTTATTTTCGCGAGAATGCATTCACAAAAGATGTTTTGATTTTTCAATATTCGAGTGACGATTTGAGAGTATTATCTTTCATGGATTGCAATTATATTCAATATAGCTCGGGACATGTTAATTAGGTGAAATTGAGTTTTATCGTTTTTTTATTTTTATTTTTTAGAAACACTAGATAGAGGCTATCTATGATAAATTGAGTTTTATCGTTAAAAAAGAACTTCAGACAACTGTCACATTCTTGGTTTTGGTACTTTATATATTCGAGGGATGATATAAATACCGTGGTCGATATAATCATTGATACCGTGGATATGATTAATTCAACTTAATAGAGTTATATTTAGGCTTTGATTACGTAAGAATTCACCTGATTTTAATGATTTTCGAATTACTTAAGTGATAAAAATTGAAAACTTGAACCAACCCTCTTGATACTTCTAATGAATGTAGTTATTGTTATCGGCTTTTGACCGCTTCATATTTAACTCGAGCAAGGTTCTAAACTTCTAATGCCACTACTTTTTTATGTCACCGAATGCTACAACTTTATATTTCATTAATATTTTAAAATTCAAACGTCCAATCCAAACTGTTGATCTTGTTAAATTTGACAATCGATGTATTTCTATATAAACTTTTATAAAATTTTGAGTCGATTTGATACTCTAATCAAGTGGTTATTAAATGAACAAATCTAGTTAACTATGACATGTTAATTCTAATACGTCATGATTTGATCACTTATTTGAGTATCAAATCAACTCCAAATTTTACAAAATTTATATGAAACGTATCGCTCGTTACATTGAATAATATCAATGGTTTGGATTGGATGTTTGAATTTTAAAATATTAATGAAATATAAAGTTGTGGCATTTGGTGGAACTCAAAAGCGATAACACTATAACCTTGCTCATTTAACTCGGTGTTAGTCACTTTAAATGATGTGACGTCTTAAGTTACTAAAATGAATCATTAGTCTGTTAAATTGAAATCATGCTCATTATGTCGATGATTACGTGGAAATCTTCAAAATATTTCTTTTATAAATATTTAGTTATAATAATAAGATATGCAGAGTTATTAATTAAGTTCCAACCAACCTTATCAGCGCAATCTTCAAGAACTAAAAACATACCATGTCATCATTACCTTAACCAATGGCCAACATGATGGCTTCCATTGCAACGCTCTGTAACTTGACTCGTCTTTGATAAGGTTTGAAACTAGGGGGCGTTTGGTCGCGTAGTAAGGGGTTGTATAAGTTAAAAATGTCTAAGTGTTTATGTAGTATTATGTAATGGATGTTTGGTTGTGTAGTAAGGATGAGTAACTTAATGCATGCATATATTCATGTCAAAAGACTAAAATGCCCTTAAATTTGAATTATTTAATTTGAATTACTATTATGTATTATACGTTGTGACCTAATTATTGTTAATTATTTATTATTATAAAAATTAATTATTAATGATGATAATAAATTATTTTTATTATTATGAAATATTAATAATTACTTTTAATTAAATATTATAATTTATTTAACAATAAAAAAATATTTTTGATTAATTATCTTTAATTAACTATTATTATTCTTAAATCATTATTATTATTGATTAATTATTATTATTATTATTAAATCATTATTATTAATAATTAATATTACTTGTTAAATATTATTAAAAATTATTAATTATAATAATTAATCTTTATTATTAATTATGATTTTTTAATAATTATTGTTACTTATTAAATATTATTATTAATTATTTCTAGGGGGTATTGTTCGGAAAAAAATTAAAGGGGACCGATGCATAAGTTATGCACCCTTAAGGCGTCTTATGTAAGAGGTGTTTGGTGGCTTAATGATGCATAACTTAAGTTATGCACCCTTTAAGTCACAAACAAACGGGCCTAGAAACATAAAGGTGATACATATTATCGCCTTTTCAAACACCAAACAAGCCAAAAACAAGCACGACAAAAAGATAATATTTTATTATTGAATTATATTTCTCTCTCTAAATGAAAAATTGAAAGAGTGTTCATTATTAAGAAAAAAGTGGGTCATAGCCTGTGGAAATCTCGGATTCCAACTTCCAAGATCAATTGATTTTTAGCTTTTTATTGACATGGTTAAATTGTTTAGCTGCTTACAGATAAAGCAAAGTTCTCCACTCAAGTCGTTTTCTTTCCTTCAAGGAAACCTCCAATTTGGTTGGAATCCATAATCATTGAACATAAGAAAATCAGCCCTATTTTAATACAGTTTAGTATGTTAAGTAAAAAGAAAAACATCTTACATAAATGGGTATAATCAAACCAATTCAAGTACATTTGATCCAAAGAAGAATAGCTTGTGTTAACTTAAGAGAGATGAAGTTATATGCTGCACTGTGTTAACAAGTATGAAATCACATCTGTGCAGATATATATTGAAGAAATATAGGCCTAAAACGTGTGCCATGCGTTGGTAGTGGACAAGGGGACAATGCATGGGCCCATGCATTATCAAATCTACTATATATTTTTAAATTTAAATTCAATAACAATCTTTTTGAGTTAGCAACATAGAAGGTATGTGATTGTACCAGCGAAACAGAAGCACCCACTCCACCAACCTTTCAAACTCTCGCCAGATCAACGACTCCAAAATATCCCACAAGATCTTTCATAACCTCATTTTTCTTTTTCAATCCTTTTATATTTCCATGGTAGTGGAGAACGAATGAGCTCATCTATATATATTTGGCAAGAAGAATATCACCAATGAAAGGAGTAATGATAGCTTGTATGGAAATTTGATTATGCATGAGATAAAGTAGCAGAGAAAAACTTGACTATATTGAAGCAATGAAGTGATAGTAAGGAACAAAACTGAACGACATTTGGCATGTAACAAGCATGGTAAGAGCATAAACTTACAATTACGAATGGACACTTCAATAGTGTAAATATTCATAGGAAAAAGAAACAGTGAGAGAACATTTCCAAAATATTTGGCAGGTACGAACCCAAATTCCACGAGTATACATCATAACGTTAACAAAAACAAAAAAAAATAATAATAGTAAAAAAAAAACAAAAAGAAATGAAAGAAAGAAAGAAAGAAAACAACATCAGGCTATACAACCAAACCCCCACTTAAGTAATCGTCATCCATCCATGCATGCAACGGATCCATCATATACTAAAGAAAGGCCACATCATAATCACAAACCACATCATGTTTTCTCACACATCTCTCTAACCCTAAAACATCCAAAAGAGATGATTTTAAACAAACTCAACAAGAGCCAAGTCTAAACAGGTCTAGCAGAGCTTAGACAGGTATGACATCTATATTTGAGGTATCTTCACATCTCAATACGATGCCCTCGAGGCTGACTGGTAACACGCACTGGGCCCACTGGCAACCAGTAGAGAATGGCTCAGATGGTGGTACAATCATTAGCACATTATCGTTTCTTTGTACCACGCCCATCACACTTACTGTACTCCCTTCTTTAATGTACCTGAGGAGGTGAAAATAACAGTCTTTTTAAACAAAAGAAAAAATATTCTTCACAGGCAAAAAGTCTGTTCAATCAATCATATTTGTACTAAGTGCCAGCAATTTACCAAATTAGCACCTCATATATCCAAAGGACGAGATAGCTATTGAACTAAAAATAATTGGACCTGGCTTTTACCAGCATTACCAGGAAAACAAGAACAAATAACTGAAAATGGACAAAATTCCTGCATACAGTGCAGACTGAAACATACTTGCTATACACTTATATATGTAATAAGAGAAGACATTACTTCTGAAAAAAAAAATAGAGAGAAGAAATCCAATCCCCCCCCCCCCCCCCCTCCTTCAAGTTTTCCCCTCCTAGCTGTCAATAAGTATGTTTAGAATGTGCATTCCCCATAAGGAGCATAGAAGACTCTTATATTTTTTTTATAGTGTATTCAGTCAATTGTGCCAGAATATGAATGATGTTCCTAATTTTTAGAGTCACATGATCAATTATGTTTTTGCAGCAGTGTACTTGAATAGATGAAATAGCATTTGAATAAAACTCATCTGTAGAATTACAGTTATATGCTTTTTTCCGTATTACAAATATGTCACTAGAGAAATTCCTTGGTACAAAAACTACAAGTTAAAATTGGGGCCAAGTCCTGGACAAGCATAGAATAAAATAAGAAAAGGAGAAATTCAAAAGAGTACAAATATACCCTTCTTTGAGACGCATGATGCGGTCATCGCTAGATAAGTTCCTCTCAAGTAACCACCTATGAAACTCGGGAGTCATATCCTTGTTTTCCGGCTTTATATCTATTACTATTGATTCATCTACATATGGTGTAACCCTTGCACCATATCCTGTCTTGACAAGAGCCCTTAATCCTGATTGGAAATCTGATATGTAGAAATCTACCGCATGTCGCTGAAATGCATAATGTACCAAAAGTGAGGATTTATCAAGGTATGCACAGGTAAAGTACATTGGGTGCCTATTACTGTAGCCATTTGGGGATTAAAATGTTGTAGTACTGAAGATTAATTGGGACCAGTGACAAGTTTTTCATCAATAATGTTTTAGTAAGATAAGAGGATAGTTGCACACTGGATTAATAAATGACCAGATGCCTTTGAAAATATTGACAAAACTATAAGTCCACTGGATCACAAAGAACCAAATCTAACCTCCATAGAGCGCAGCCCCCACGTGAAGCGACGGTGCTTTGCATTGGCTGCCTTAGAGTCCCATCCTCTGTACTCAAACAGGCTTGTAGAAGTGTAAACACATCTTGGCACCTTTTGAAATGACGACTCCAATGGGAAATTACCACATGTCACCACCTACTCTCACAAAGAATATCCATCAACATTTACTGAAATATGTACATATATATTTTTATCTTTCCTTTGGTGAAGTATACACAGGTGTTCCTGTATGCAATTAGTTCTATCATTATGAGTTGCATGTAAGAAACTTTCACACATCTAGGCAAGTGATGATAATGGTATGTTCAGCTAAATCTTGACAACTCTAACGTGAGAACCAGATGTCCTTGGGCTTCAAAATCAAACTCAGAATAAGACAAATCAAGATAAGCAAGATTGAGAAAGTGCATTTAGTAGGTCCACCACCAATGATCTAATTAAATCACACTATGGAAGCAACAACTCTTGAACACTTTCGACCAAACCTAGTATAAGCTTCAAAAATTGTTGTTTACCAATTGTGAAAGTAAATGCAAACAAAAACATTACGTTTGCAAGTCGGACACAGTTGCCAGAGTTACCGAATGTAGGATTTATCAGAAAATGAATCAGAGACTTCTATTTTCAAATGCAACAAAACGTCAGCAGTACTTTTTGAAAAAACAAATATATAAATATATATGTAATAGAGTCATACCCCAGTAACCTTCACATATTGCCCATCTTTCGCAGTTCTGAGATCAGCATCAGCATACCGCCCCACGAACCCAATAACTGCCCTCTTTCCCCAGCAAATATTCCACACCAAAAGGGCAGCCACCGCACCGAATATAATTACCACAACTATCAATAATACCGGATTGTGGACCGCACCCAGAATAAATCCACCTGCTATGAACCCCATCACAAATAGCAGGATCACAGACCACATTATCGGCTTTGGGAAGCTGCTAGCTATTGAGTAACCCTCATCAGGGTTTAGGTTGGTCACTGCCTGGTTATGTGCAAATGAAGTGGTGCGCATTTTTATGGACCCAGTAGAGTCTAGTGGGCCAGAGATCTTTCGCGGAGCCCCTGATGAGTTTAGTGGACCGGAGGATATTGGGCCTGAGGTTATTAGACCCGTTGTGGGAAGAACCGGAGCCAGGGGTCCCGAATTCTGGCGTGCCATGGGAGTGACACCGCCAGATTGGGGACCCGAAGATTTTTTGGTTGGCTCACCATGCTTGTTAAGTGGCCCAGAGTTCGACTTAGTGCGGGCAACAGGCACCCCTGAGGAGGAGAGGGAACCAGAGTAGGTGCGGGAGGTGGCAGGGCCCCCAGTTATCGGGCCCGAGATGGGTCCTGACTTACGGGACTTCTCCACATGCAGGTCAAACATCTTCCCCAGCTCACCTGATTTTTTTATGTCACCACCTGTGTAGGGCATTGCTGTGCTGCTCATGGTTGGTGGTTTCTCTTTTGGTTGCTCAGGCCGGCCTGAGACATAAAGCCCATTGCCGAGCTGGTGCGATGCATAGCGTGAACCCATGCTTGGTTTGGTTTGTATTCAAGATGGTTTGGTCTGATTTGGCTTGGCGATCTTTTGGAGTTTTTGTTGCTATGAAGGGGCTATGCTTGGACAGTTGAAACTTTAAGAGGAAGCATGGCAGCGATGCAAATCCTAAAAACAAAAGGAAATAATCAATTAAAAATTAAAAAGCATGAAATTTTGGTGTATCAGTTAAGAACATTGCATTACTGGCGTTCATTGTATGGTTATCAAGCTACTGTGGTTGGTTGTATTCATAAATCATAATAACATCATAGAATATGCCATCTATGGAACTAAGACTACTATTCGCTACTTGATAATTTACATAAAAGCATCAAAAGAAATAAGAATCAATAAAAAAGCTGAAAACCATAGCAATGAGAGGTACCACACTACTGGAGGGATGATAACTGGCTAGTATCTTTTACCCAACCAATATGTAATATTTGTTTCCAAATCAATAGTTCAGTATAAAATCTCATGAATAATCAAGTTCATACTTCTTTTACAAAAAAATAAGTTCAAAAGCACAGGAACTCTAAACCACTGGAACCAAGCCTATTTGAAATATTGTGCAGAAGAACAGTTGCATTAACAATTTATGATTCTACAATAAAATTAAGTTTACTCAAAATATAATTGCTGATTCCCCTGAACTAAATTAAACTCAATCCACGAAATTAAAGTCTTAACAAAAAGAGAACAAAATTTGCATGGAAACCATCAAATAAAAATTTACCTATTTCACTGGATATTCTTAGGCTGGAAATTATTATAGGTCGACTAACATAAAGTGATATAAAAATAGGAAAAAAAAAACAATAACGATTAATTCTGGGATGCCACAGAGAAATTATGCAAAATTACTGCCAAGATTGTTTGCGTCAAAAGCATTGTAACAAAATTTAGAATTTATTCCTACATAAGCGCCCCATGAAATATAAAAAACAAAAAGAAAAGAAAAAAAAAAACACCTCAAATTTCCCTTTATCAGAAGTCAAATATAAAGGCCCCCCACCTGAAATTCCCAATTACAAAGTTCGACTATTACCAAATATCACTATCAGAGAAAGATACCAAGACTTAGATCTAGACTACAACTCGGAAGTATATTTGGAGAATAAATCATACAAGAAAGTACCAAAATTTTTAGAAAATGTTCAGAATTTTAGAAGCATTTCGCTGAACAAACCCAGATCTACAATGGATAGATCTACAACTAAAACAAGTACAGTTAAAATTTTGAGATTATTTAAGAAAATGTACTCAGTGAAGATCCAATTTACATGAAACATACCACATACTGAACTACTTAACTATAAAAACGCGAAAAAAAAATCATTAAAGTAAAAATAAAAATTTCTTACTAGTCCCTTAACCAGATCCTGACCCACAAAGGAAGAAAACACCCACATTGCCAATCCCAAATCGACTCTCTTTCGCTAAAAAATAGAATAACCTAATAGGGACAAATCACTATTTCTGTATTCTCTTTCTTTTCTTATAAGCTCAGATCTAGGATCAGAGAAAAACAGGAAATGAATCACACATTCGCATTTCACAATCAACAAAAAGTTAGTTCAGTACCTCAGAGGCTCAAAAAGTAAAGAGCAAAAGATTGAAAACAGCCAATGATTTAAGAAGAGAGATTTGATTTCGTGTGTACCTAAAAACGCCGATTTCAGTGAGAAAGAGACGCGCCTTGATCTAGAGAGAGAGAAACCGCGAGATTTTTATTTGGTTAGCACAAGAGGTGTGCGTGTGTGTGTGTGCGCGTTGTTGTGTCTGAAAGGAGAGCTTCCAAAGAGGCAAAGAAGCAGAGAGAGAGAGACTAGGCGAAAGAGTAAAGAGTGAAAAATAGAAAATTAGTAGTTTAGTACCCTCGGTTTTTTTTTAAAAAAAAAATTTAGAAATATATCATGTGAGAACTGAGGCGAAATATATTACGCTAACAAACTTGGAAAGCTCAGACCGAATCGTGTTACCAATTCCGTAGAGTGAGAGAAGATTATCCAGCATTTATTTTTCCTAAAATAATCCTAGACAGAAAATTTATGGTATCTTCTTCACCATTTCAAATTTCCAATTTTGGTTTTATTTCTATAATAATTCCCTCTTGCTTAATTCTGAAATAATATTGTACATCAATTTTTTATGTAATGTTACTAAATGAACTATTATAAATAAATGGAAATTTTTGCCTCTGTATAGAAAATTCACCCTTCACCTTTGGTAAGGAAATTTTATTTTAAATTTTGGATTAGGATAAAATTTAGAATATTTCCTCACTTGATGTTATACTGAAAATTATCTAATTTAACAGAAACTTACTTATTAATAATTTGACGATTTACGGGGTTATAATGGCAAAGATGCACTGTCCTAGAACTACAGAGGCAAAAAGCTCCAAAAGGGTTAAGAACCACTGGCCGGAAAGGAAGCATTTGCATGCACCTTGTCCATCAGCCGCTCTATACACCGCGCGATTTTAGTAGCGGGCGCCGATTCTGAAGCACCATATCCAAATCACTGGACAAATCCTGTTTCCTAGATCTCATTAGATACTGGATTTCTCCCGTCTTAAAGAACTTGAGAAATCTCTGGCTGTCCCACCGAACCACTTTTCATATGAGATTGTGGGTTGCCCCAGCGTAAGCCGCGTGTATTTAAGCTTTTTCCTCAGGAGGTGGGCGCACAAACACACCTTTCAGCTGCTTCTGCGTCTCTCTCTCTCTCTCTCGGGGTTACTGCTTTACGCGAAGTGGAAATACTTTAATACCCCTGAGAAAGTGAGAGAGTCGCCAATAAATAAAACCATTTGGTTTCGAGTTTTTGCACAATAGCACATTGTGGAACGTAGCAGCAAATCCCTCAAAAATTGAAAGAAAAAAAAAAAAAAAAAAAAAAAGAGGACAGCAGCAAGGCCGCTAGGGATTTCTTTTTGTTCCCTTAATTCTGTTTTCAATAGAAAATGGACTTGCCTATTCGTCTGTTCATTTTTTTGTAGTTTGCACCGAAATAGATAGGTCTGTTCATATTACTATTGTAGTATTGTATAATGTATGAGATGGCTTGGTAAACTAATAAACACTGATGTAATATTCTTATTTGGAATTGAAACGTGCTATTTCAAAAATAGCACATGATGATGAAAAATAATGAAAGTGTAATTTTTTAATTATTCAAAAACATGATAATATTGGTTGGAATTAAGAATTGTTTTTTTGGTCTATTTATTAAGAACAGTGTTCCTTGAGTGCGGAACTGCGGATTGCGGAATAGGAATCAGACTAGCACATTCCTTCTGAGATATTAAAAATTATAAATTTGACCAATTTTAAAAAAATATATACTTGATAGTATTTAGGGAAATATATACTTGATAGTATTTTAAATCAGACTAGTATTTATCGACCGTGTCTTTATCTTACAAAAATATTTGAATAATATTAATTAGAAATAATGCTTTTTTTTTTTAAACAAATGAGCATAAGCTCACCACTCTTTTCATTAAAACTAAAAAAATTGTCTATTACAACTCTCTTTCAACCATCAATCCTAAACCTTGTCGCACTGGTACCAAAATCTTAAGGTACCAGTGCTCCATCGCTATCTCCTTTTATTCATTATTGCAACAATAAACATATTCATCAAATTAATCATGGAAAATATAAATAACATAACTTCTAAGTAAATAATAATGAATTCCCTCCTTACACGAGTTAACACAGCATAGCCTCTCCGAATGTTCTTCTTTGGTCATATCCCGCTCAAAGCACTGCATGGATCCATGCGTCTTCCACCTTCCCGACGCTCGTGATCTCGCCTCCAGCAATCTGCAAAGGCATTTTTTCAATGGAAGGTAGCCACTCCGCTACCTGTGTCTTAACGTCCTCCGACCATATCCCTGACCAATAGCTTATCGAAGCCAAAATCTATGAGGCTAAATATCTAAATGAATGACATAATTTATTTTAAAAGCATCTTGTATTTCTATCTTTCAATACACACCAAAACGCACCACTACTAATAATACAAGCAATCTTACTTATTTGGGAATCTAAATTAGAGAGCCAAGTAACCAAGTCTTCAACCAATCAAAAATAATGCTTTTTGAAACCTCACACTCTTCAATTACTATATTCCGAAATCCGAAGGTGGAATAAAACCCTTTGGGCATGTTTGGTAGGAGGAATAAGCTTCTTTAAACTTCTTTAAGGAGGAATAGCTCAACAAACAAAAGATGTTTAAGCTTCTTTAAGGAGGAAGAACTTATACCATCAAAATTGGTGGAATAACTTCTTCCACGGTAGGTCCCGTTATGGATTAGTCTCGAATTTCGAATAATCTATCATTAATTTTTATTATTAATTATAATTAATATATTAATGTAATATTATAATATTTTTAGTTACAATAATAAAAAATAAATAATATATTAATTTCAATATAGGAAATATTACTATTTCATCATTTTAATTATAATTATCATCAATATTATAATTAGTATAACAAATATTTAATAATATATCAATTTATATAGTACTAATAATACTAATAAAAATATTTTTATAATAATAATTAGTAATATTATGATTAATATTTGCAAACTAATGACAGTAATTAATATTATAATAATTACTACATATCTAACTTTATATTTTTATATTCTTATTTTTTCAATTCACATAATCAAACAACCATGACATAACTTGACATAAGTTCTTCCTCCTTAAGTTATTCCTTTACCAAACACCACCTTTAGCTCATTATTCTAGTTTGTAATTTTATATTTCATATAATATTTCAGTTGTGCGTTAATATGGTATTTTAGTTGGATGAACAATAAGACTGGTACTAAAATTAAATAAGAATAATGTTTAACCGTTGTTGAGTTTTGCTTGAAAATTCACGGAGATTATAGAGTCTACTCAAATTCCACGTAAAAAATTTCACTTGAAAACAAATCTCTATTCACTAGTTTGCATCACCAATTCTTGCATGTCTTGAGTCTTGACACAAACATTTTTTGAATGACAGAAATTGATTACAAATAAAAAAGAATCATGCCATTCGCAATCCAAAAACTGGACTGAGTGCACAATCGATGATCTTCTCTCTCGTGAATGACCGAAGGTACTATAAACTCAAATTCAAAGTTTTGAGAAGCGTAGAGGATTATTGTTTGAGAGAAGTAGGGTGCGTTTGGCAAACAATAGGTTAGCGCTAACCAAGGTTAGTGGAACTAACCAACTAACCTCAACTTGCCAAATGAGTTGAGGTTAGTTAAGGTTAGCACTAAACTTGTGCTAACCCACTACCTCTCCCAAAAGATGAGTTAGCAATTTCACCCCGTGGGGTTAGCACAAATCTAGTATTAATAATGATGATTAATAATTAATAATAATTAACATAAAATAATAATAATTAATAACATTTAATAAGTAATAATATTTATTATTAATTAATAAATAATAGTATTTTATAATTAATAATAATAATTATTAATTTAAATTAATAATTAGTAATTTTAAAACAATAATAATAAATAATTTGCAAGTAATTAATAATTAATAATATTAAAGATGATTAATAATCAATAATAATAAATAATAACTAATAGTTAATAATTAATGATGATTAATAATAATTAGTAATAAATAGTAATTAATAATTAATAATCAATGATAACTAATAATTAATAATAATTAGTAATTGATAATTAATATTCAAAATAAATAATAAATAAATAATAATTAATGAGTATTAATAATAATTAGTAACTAATAATTAATAATAATTAGTAATTAATAATTAATAATTCAAAATAAATAATTCATAATGGTTATTGTAATAATAATTGTATAAATTTAAATAATTCTTAATTTAAAATTATAATAATAACGAATTCAGTAATAGTTATTATAATAATGATAATAATAATTAATAATGGTTTATTTTTTATAATTTATAGTTAATAATTACTAATATTTTTATTAAAATTAATAGTTATTAATAACTATTAATTAATAATAGTTAATAATAATTAAATCACTAATAGTTGCTAATTTTAAAATACTAACCTCAACATACCACGTCAAACAACATTCACTAACCTTAAGTTAGCACTAACCCCATCAAATCACTACCCTCGCCATTCTACCCCTCTAACTCCAAAAAGTACTAACCTTACACCGCTAACCCTACTAACTTTGTGTTTGCCAAACGCACCCGTAGAGAACAGACTTCCAAGTGTGAACAAACTCTCAACGTGGGCTGGACACATTTCGTTGTGGTGCCACTCGCAATGATTCATTTTGATGAGCAATCCAAACCGGACAATATATCACGGTGCCATGCCTCGCTATAATTCCTAACGGGTACATAGATAAGCATGTTTTCACGTGTCCAACTCGGTACTGGTCCAATTGTATCAAAACTTGATCATAAAGATCTTGCGCAACACCAAAATTATGGAAACGTCACAACACATATCTTAATTTTTGCAATGATAAGTTAATATATTGTAAAGTAATTGATACATATATCAGTATCATCATTTGAAATTGTAGAGATAGAGATGTCATGAAATTTATTAAATCATACTTACTAAAATTAATAACTTGACAAAACCGCAATCAATTCCAATTATAGAAATGATGATGCTCTTATAACAATCTTTTTGGTAAAATAAGTATTAAAGAAGAATCGAAGTAGCATACTATTTTTTTTAAAAAAAATAAATTAAATCTTTCCGGCCCTAACAAATAGCGAAGTTACCAAACCCGAGGATTAATTTTTCACAAGAAAAACTCCCTCAGATTAATTGGCAGATTATTTTAAATTTGAACTCAGGCTCTGATCACTTGTTATGCGAAAAAATAACATTGAATTTGAATTTGAATCCTTTATAATACTTTAATCTTTAGATATTATTTGCGGTTCTTGCTTGACATCTAATCCAACTCCTGTTCCTATTTAAACAATCCAATCATATCCTAGCCAAATGCCAGCTCCAATACGTAAAATTTTAATGCGAACATTTTGAAATGTATCCAATACATGCACATCCTAATTTTTTTTTTCCCCTGCTTTTAAAACAAAGGCAATTTTTAAAAACTAGATAAGAAATTCCACTTTCGACTTTGTACCGGAATTTGTAGGGACCGAAAGGCTAAGAAGTGGCACCAAAACAAGCATGTAAATTATGCAATAAAGAATCATAACGATGTAAATCAGAAGCGATATGATTTCATTAAAAATTGGACACATACAAACTTTACGAAGGGTGGTCCGGTCTCGTGGATAACAAGTAGGAAAAAAAATGTTATATTAATTCAAACAAATTAAACATGTGAACCGAGTATTTTTCTTATGACTTTTATTATATCGTTACCAAGCTAACCACAAATTAATTCGCCACATATATAATCCCGATTTTGTGTTACATAATTACATCCAAGTAGCAATTTATGGATTGTGTAATGAGTTAATAAAGCATGGTTGCAAGTTTATTAATTTTTTTACCAGCAATTGCCATCTCTTTTATCATTTGGGTATCAATATATTACTTAATTTAATAACGATATGGATTTGGTGCACATACGTCGGTTGTGCTTTTTATAATTATAATGAATACAACAAAATCTGTTGAATCTTATTGTAATGTAAAATATTTAATATTTAATACGAGCCCAGTCGATTGGATATAGATTTTCCACCTAAACATCGCCTAGGAATATACTTCGCCTCCCCTGAGATAAATAAAAAAATCGGCGAAGGAAAGCAATGCCGACTAATATTCCAACGACCCTAATTCCTTTCATGTTTTTTTTTTTTTTTTTTTCAAATTTCCAAATTACAGTGTTTCCACGAGAATCCAGTTTTTAGGACGGTGGATGGCCTTTCTAGCTTATATATTTTGTTTAACAGAACATTAAAACATTTGACAATTTATTGTCATATTCATAATTCTGACATTATTTTTTAAAATCTTTAAGTACACACATTTTATAAAACACCATAGACGGTTTAGCTAAAATAAGATGACTCCTTTTTTATTCTTATTTTAATAATTATTTATGTTAGAACATAAATGTCGAGTGCAAATGGTCGGTGACTCCATCATTTTCAAGCGGTAGCATGCATGTTTAGTTTTTTCAGAGCAATAGAATAAATAATTGTCCGGATGAAGTGCAAATGGTTGTACGTAGCGGCGATCTTTATTTAAAGTGTGGAGATCATTTTTTAATTCCTCACGTAAATTGTCCGAATGAAGTGCCAATAAATTATTTAATATGGAAAAGAAACGGAGTTAATCGACCTCCACACTAGATGCACAAATCTAACCCTCGATCATCTATGCATCATATCACCATAAATTAATTAATGGAAATTACTATTTACATATATCTCACAATTAATAGAGATTCATATTATGAATATAAATGAAGAATTTTATCTAATTAATTATATATCGATGATGGCGGTAAGACTGTTTTGATCCAAGTTAAACATTCTAGGGATCACAATAATATAACTTTACAATCTTTGAAACTAAAATAGAATCTGACTGATACTCTAAAACCAGGCGATCAATTTAGTCTAGTATTTTGTCCAACTTTACTATAGCATACATCAGCAAATAAACTTTTCGTAGTTGTTACCACTATAAACTTTTAATGTCATTTATTGTTGTTGTCTTCATTTTTTGTCATCATGTTCGAGCTTCTATTATTGCCAATAATAGACTAAATAGTACTTCGTAGTCGTACTTAACTACGCAAATCTTCGAAATTAGAATTTGTAAGCAAATATTTTTTCGTCATAATTAACCTTAATAATTATAAATTTATCTGTGTTTTGGCCTTTTTGGAACATTTGAGTACGCCTCTATAGAGAAATGATTTTTCATACAAACACATTCCAAGTTTAATAATGTACTTGTCTTCACTCCACACTGTCTGTTTATCAACGAAGAAGTCTTATATCCGACTCGGCGACATGTTACCTTCTTTGTATCTTCATTCTTGCTAAGTCACTGATTCGATCAATCCATTTCTAGTTCAAGTAATATTTTGGCGTTTTATGTTAAAAGTTTTAAAAAAGCACCATTTGACATTTCGTGGTATGTCAAATAATCAGTTACCACAGCCTTGCATTTTACAACACTTATTAGGCTATGGTCAAAATGATTTTTATACGGGATTTCATTTCATTTCAATTCAATGGAATTTGATTTCTTGAGATTTTGTTGGGTCTAATAACATAAAAATTCCAACCAAATGATGTCAAATCTATCCATTTTGATAAAAAAATTTCTAATGAAATGAAATGAAATTAAACCCCATCTTAAAAAATTACTATTTTGATCAAGCCCTTAATGTTATTAGAATCAAAATATCAATTATTTTTCCTCCTAAATTCTGAATTAATTTTCAATATTAACAATGCTCAATAAAATTCCTGTGGAACTTCAAGTCTGCAAATTAATTGAATTTATCGTGCATATAACCCGTTACACAAATGACAAATTGCTACATTAGAGATCGAAGTGTAATAGTGTATCTTTCATTTCTATTTCCTATTTATTTTCCCCCTCCACGACTGTGACTGTTACACGAACAGCCACTAGGTGAAAACATAAGAGCTGAGATCACATGGCTAGTGAGAGTGGGCCCTACCAAGCCTCATGGCTTTGTTGGTGGCACCTAATTAGCATCAGTGTTAATCAACAAACTGGCCCACATCCACAGGACCACAACCAAAGCAAACTCCATAAACCCCATTCTATCTTACAATTTAAGAAATGGTTGGCCGTGAAACACTTTCTAACCTCTAATTTCGGAAACTGCAGCAAGATCTCTATCTTGAAAAATTTTACATAACTATACCTGAAATTTAATATTTTAAATAATTGTAGTAGTACTTAACGGCAGAAGTGTCATTTAGTGTTTAATATTTTAGCGTGGTGGTAGCTAGCGGTGGTAAAACAATCAATAATTATGATACTACTATGTATTTATAAAATTTTTTAATCTACAAAAGTCCAAAATGTTAACAATATATTATATATTATTTGAAGAAGTAATAAGCATGGACTTTTTAATAATATATTATTTAAAAATATAATCTAGCACGATGTCAATTCTACTCTGATCTAGTGCAGTAAAAAGCAACTGTTAAGTAATAAATTTATCTTTATGTGTATTTATTACATTTTAATCTTTAAAAAATGCATTTTTTTTTTCTTTTTAAGTTTATCACTCATGCGTTTGTTAAAATTATACTTCAGAATAGCTATATCCATATGTTAGGCATTTTTAATAATTATTTTTAATACATGGATACTATTACTGTAATTTGTAAAGTCGGTCTAGATATTCAAATTTTTACAGGCGTTTTTTATCTTTAAACTTGCCTTAGCCTTCTAGATTAAGACAAAATTTTGTATTTTGTTAATTCCTGGGCCCTGTGAACTTTGTATTTGTTGTGGCACCAGTGGCGCAATAACCCGCGCAGTCAAGGTACCTTGTTATACCACAGTCATACGACCAATTATTTAGCTCTTGCAAATTTCAAATAGCACTGACAAATCAAAGCGTGCGCATGCCTATCAGTTAATATCATAGGGGTCGTTTGGATGGGCTAGGAATAGCCAATTCCTAGGAAGGAATAAGGATTTTCGTTGGAAAGTGTGTAACTTTGTGAGAGAGATGAATTGTTTATATTAAAATTTATGTCCGGAATTGGAAAATCCCCAAATTCCGGACACATCCAAACGACCCCATAAACATCCATGTCATGACATTAGCATTACCGAGGAATACAGATTTATATAATTAAAAATCTTTGCTAGCCAATTGAATTGCACTGAGTGTGTCTTTTACCAGTCGCCAAGTGAGGCGAGGATAAAAAAGTAGACGAGATATATTTTTTTAAAAAAGTTGTCAAATGTTGTAGAAGTTAATTAGGATATCGATTTTGAATGGATGATTCGCTGACTGATTATCTTTCAAAAAATATCAACCTCAGAACTGCATAATATTTATTAGAAAACAAGAAATAAATTTGGGAAAATTTTTTCTTTACCCCTCGTAACTGAGAAAATGGAGGATTTGCCCTCCGAAAGTTCAAACTCCTGATTTTGCCCCCCGAAATTTGGAACGCATTCTATATTTGCCCCTCTGCCATATTTTATAATATAAATAATTGTTAAATAATAAAACTGAAAACTTATGACCCTTTTACCCTTGTTCGGATCTAACCCAATCCATTCGCTGCTCTGAACACATCGATCCAGAGTTGATCGAAACCTTTCTCCTCTCTCGCGCACAAACGAAAACCCCAAGTTCTTCACTCCTCTCCTTTCGATGAAACCAGGAGAATCTAAACCCAAGCTTTTCACTCCTCTCCTGTCATGCGCAAGAGAAGATAAACCCTAGTTCTCTTCTTCTCCCTTTCTCTCGTAGATCTCACCAAATCCAATAAACCTTTTTCCCCTCTCGCACGATACAGTCTACCTTCCTCTCGCATGAACCCTTTCTTCTCTCTCGGCGCTGGTACTGACTTCCGTCTTCTTCAAGGTCGCACTGGTTGTGTAACGATCTCAACTTCTGAAAATCGCTACAGTAACTCAATTCTTCAGATTCTGCTCAGCTGACTCAGTTTTCGTCAGACAAAGCAGTTGGAGTTTATCCCAAATTGACTAGAATGATACAATTGAATGCAAATTGAAAGATGAAATAGAAATGATAATAAGAAACGATATCAAGAAAACTAAATTCGGCTATTGAGCCTTTGAAACAAGGAAGATACGATAGATCTAAGAAAAAGCAGAATAAACTGGATAAAATGAGAATAAAATATTTTGGTTCAGATTCAAGTTTCAACGCATGAGAAACCCTAGCTGCTAACAGCCCCTTTTATATTCAAGTTCCTCCTCGTTGGCTCTCACACTGTCCACTGTCCCCAATCACAGTGCCCAGGTTTGTCTTTTTTTCTTTTTTGGTTAATCCGCTAAAATTTATGTGTTGAACAATCTCTGTGTTGAACAGTAGGGTCTTCCGTCTTTTTTCAATACTGGCTAAAATTTCTGTGTTGAACAATCTCTGGCGCTGAAACTGGCCTCTGTTTTTTTTTAAATCGAATTTCTGTGTTGAACAGTGGCTAATTTGTTGAAATTACTGCTAAGGCTAATTTCTTTTTTTGAATCGAATTTGTGGCAAATTTCTTTTTTCTGTGTTAAACTTTTAATTTCTCTCTGTTATAACAAAATTAGTGCTAAGACTTATTATTAATGTGCAAAAGCTTGGCATCGATGAATATCGTGCGGCAGGGAGAGAGGAGAAAATTAGGGCTCAGAGAGGGGAGTGGACGGAGGTGTAGGTGGTGGAGGGAGGTGCGACTAGCGTTCATCGTGCACGAGAGAAGAAGAAGAAGAAGGGGTCGAGACATCTTGCGCACGATTGGGTTTAGTCAATCGAATCACTCTGGGTTTGATTTTGATCGACCGAGTCCCAATCAATGGGGTATAATCGTCACAAATTTTCAGTTTTATTATTTAATGATTATTTATATTATAAAATATGGTAGAGGGGCAAATACAGAAGGAGTTCGAAATTTTGGAGGGCAAAATCAGGAGTTTGAACTTTCGGGGGGCAAATCCTCCATTTTTTCAGTTCTGAGGGGTACATAAAAAATTTTCCCAATAAATTTTGTATATGTATATTTCTATAATTTAGATTGATTTTATATTCATTTTGCTACTATTTGAAATCAGTTAGTTATATATTGACTATCTTAAAAAGTTAAATGTTCAATTTATATAGGCGTTTGATAGGTCATCAAGTAAAAAAGATAGGTCTAAATAAAAAATACTATAATATCAATTTTCAATTTCAATATATTCGATGTTTATGCCGCAATTGTAAAAAAGATATAGTTAATCACAACCTCTATGGTACGATGTATTAATTTTGATAGCAAGTCGCTATGCTTAAGATTTAAGTACTGCTAAAATCTTGTTAATTTTGTTTACCTGGGCAATTGAAATGTCAAGTTCTGAATAAATGGGTACTCACCTATCATATTCTTAACATCAAACTAGCTATGAATAAATGTTAACCTAAAGAGCCAAACTGATAGCATGACTACCCAAACGGAATCCAAAACAAAAGAATGCGATGAAAGCTACAAGTATCAAAGCTCACAACCACTTTTGTTTTATTCCGACAAAAATAAAAGTCCATGACCATTTTGACAATGTGAAAAATATAGGAACAGCCGAAATATATATTTTTCTATTATTAGTGCTTTTTTTTTTTCTTTTGGTACTGTGTGTGAGCAGATTTTTAAGAAAAAATAATAATATGATTGTAAATGCGAGACAAGCTATCCGATTTTCTAAATATTCAATTTCACAGTATAAATATTGTTCATATGGACGTAATTAAAAAAAAAGTTAATTTCAAATATTCATAAAAACTAAATAACAATGTTAAGTATAAATTGATAGTATGTTGAAATAATATGACTACAAAATAAGTAGCTTCAAATATTCTAAAATAAACGATAAAAAAATTCTCTAGTCATAATTGAATGGCTCCTCCGATTTGCACACGATGAATCCCAAATACTTGCGGAAATGCGAAACTAATCCCCCTATGCACAGTTTAACCGACAATAATCATAGAAGAACCAAACTAATCCCCTATGCACAGCTTACCGCTGAGGGGACAGCTTGGGCAGTTGGTGAAGCTTTACATATTTTTTCGTTCTTTACCATGCAATCAGAAAATTTATTAACATAATCCTTCAAAAAGTTTATAATCATTTTTCTTCCACTTGTAGTCGTTTTATGTTCTTCGATTCCTGAATTTATTTTTTGAGGTTCAAACTTAGCCATAGTTATAATTAATTTAATAATATTTATTATGACGTTATAATAGTTTATGTCACACGGAACTGATTAAGTTGAAGTCGACAGATTTTATACTTTTTGATATATCTAATGATAATCTTCACCACCCTACCATCAAAAAAGATATATCTAATGATAATACGAATTTATCAGTTACGAACTCATCTCGTGATGTTTCATATGGATTTGTGCCGGTGCATATTTTTAACGCAATTTTGGACAAATTGTATTATGTTTTAACTTTCCAGAATTTTCAAAATCCACACTTAACCATCGTTTCAGTGCATATTTGATCATTAAGTTAATGCACAATGTGCGCTTGAGTAAGATGACAATATATTGATATACTCAAATTTACTCAATTTCCTTTACAAAGTTTTCAAAAATAGTCGGAAAATATATAGAGGATAAGAACTTCCAAAATTAAATATATATTATAATTTATTTGAAAGAGTGACAAAGCCTACCTGTTTTAAATATAATATTTCCCTCGCTATAAAAAATTCTTGAAATTCCTTAGTTTCTATCGAAAATACAGACTTCTTGTTGATATTATTAAGCTTTAGAAGGTTATAAGGAGAATTTTGGAGCAAGGTAAAATTTTAAAAGTGAAGACTTGATGATTGCCTGTTAGCAAATTCTTCCCATAATTTAATAGCCTTCCGAAGTGTTACACGCGTGAGTGGGGTTTTGAATTTTGAAACCTTGTTTTCAAATATTAATCCCGTGCTTATGCCTTGATTATAACAGTGACCTTGTCATACTCTGGTAACTAACACGAACTCGCTTCTCTCCAGTTTCAACAAACGACAAAAGATCCACTCTCAGCACAAAAATGCACGAATTGCAGAATTTTAGCATAGCAGGCGCATTAATGGGTCGGATATTATTTTTTATCATATTGGACCCGACCCATAATGTCCGGGTAATTCGAGCAGAATTTTTGTCTTATTTATTTTATTGTTGCATTTGTGCTGTAAGAAAATAATCCTGATTTCGCTGGCAGAATATTGAAAGATATACCGAATTATAATAAACGTAATATGTTTATTTGCAACTTGTCAAATATTTTTACAAAAATCAACATCTATGTATATAGTATTAATCAATGTATACACTTTGGATCGAAATTGACGGATAGTTCAGAAATTTTGATTTATAATTCATCGATTAATATTAATTCAATTAATTTCCACTTTTTTTCGAAATCATAATCTTTGAAACGAAGTATAGACATACGTATCCCATCCTGCGCTTCTCTCTGCAGAGATCCTGCTTGTCTTAAAGTTAAAACCAACGTGGATATATAAATTGGCATTTAATGAGTAATTAAACAAATATAATGCATTTTCCTACAATAACCAAGAGGAGTAGTTTTCCTTCTCCGAGCACATGCAATGCATTATATAGGTAGGCGCGGAGACCAAGGCGAATTTCTTTTGCGCCAATGGCGTATTAAATTTGTAATACAATGTTGTAACGTGGGATTATTTTATTACCACATATCTTTTATCTCCTCTATTGGAAAATTTCATTAAATTGTATCTTGAGATATGAGATTTATACCTTAAAGTATTATAATTATCAATGTAGGGAGTAAACGTATCAAGAAATCCAAAAGGTGTACAAAGGATTTTAAAAATGCTGCATTGAATGGGATTAGTTGGCATGATTGAAACAGTTAAAACGAAGCATTGAATCAGAGTAACCGTCAACAATATTAAAATCAAATTGAATTTTGTTATGGCAAAACAAAAATTTTGTGATTAAATTTTCATTTTTGCACTTAAATTCCTATCTCTTATTGATGGTAGATATGAAATTGTTTTATAAAAATACCTTTTTTTATTTTGTCAAGCATAGTTCGAATAATATGTATTAGATAGGAATTGACATCCTCTGCCGCGCGGCACGGGCCGCACTTTTCATCCGAACCGTCCGATCTATGATGGATACCCCGTGAATTATACCAGATTGATAGGCCCGAAAAAAATTAACCGTCAAGATCAGATCGGACGGCTCGGATAAAAGCGCTGCCCGTGCCGCGCGGCAGAGGATACGGATCCTATTAGATAGACGTCTATACTTCGTAGAACAGGACTCAATTGAGAAGTAAAGAAATCCTGAGGACATACAAGCAAAGTATTACACAAAACAAAATATAACCAATCAGTCCAGACAGCTTGAATTTCCAATGCATAACCGACAAGAGAGGTACCTTGGACTCCCACCTAATCCAATCCTCTGTTATTTTACTAATTGCAAACATGGCAAATTCGGTTGGTCGATCGTTTAAAAATTGTGTCCGAGGAAAATCAATTTTCAATTTCTTATCGTGACAAACGAATTCTGCAATCATGGTCCATATCAAAATAGAGTAGTCTATAAAATATAAAGTGGCTTTGAATATCAAACAAATGGTATGAACAATATTTTTCGAGTTAGTACTTAGGAATAGCATAATAATAAAAATAAAGCTAATCTAAATAGTGTAGAAGAAAATATTGATTTTGTGCTTTTCGGAATATATTGTTTCTAACGCCAAGTTAGTGCTATTCTTATGCTTTAAAACAATTCAAACATATTAGGGCATTACCAAATTTAGCGATATTCATTTTAGTGCGTAAGAATAGGTAAGTAAAATAGTACTAATAAAAGTGTGGGGAAAATCTCAAATACTATACTATATTTGTATAGGACCAATGTTGCTGACTAGTACAAAAATTAGTACTTTTATTATTTCTTTAAAATATTATGATAGCTAATTGTTGCCAATCAATAGACGAGATAAATATGTTCGGATTGTATTCAACAAAAGCTTTCGTACAATTTAAGCTTACGATGAGAAACTATATTACCTGTTAGCATTATCTCGTAGATTTTTAAAAGTTGAGATATGAGAAACTGTATTATATATTTTATAATACTCTCGATGGTCAATTGGTAAAAATGAGGAGGCCATTTGATCCCGTACAACTTTAGCTCTACGATAACGTCGTTGTATATATTGAGAATGTGTAATAAATATCAATTACTGTTCTTTTTTTTCATCTATCAATTTGTTAAACTTAAAAATTTCAGTATAGCCGTTAGACCCGGTATATCTCATATATATTACCTGTTTGCGTTGTTTGGTGACTTTTGAGTGGCAACTGGTAAGCCAATGTATAAAAGATCGCTTTTGCAATTGGGAAAAATGATAGAGGATAT
Organism: Rhynchospora breviuscula; assembly: GCA_027562975.1. Lineage (NCBI taxonomy): Eukaryota > Viridiplantae > Streptophyta > Magnoliopsida > Poales > Cyperaceae > Rhynchospora > Rhynchospora breviuscula. The sequence goes on from CM050399.1 coordinate 33,418,117, forward strand.
GGGCTCAGAAAAGCGACTATTATTGTGTATTAAAATGTATAATAGAGCATTTCTCCAAAAAAAAAAAATAATACAATAGAGTTGTAATTAAATTATTTTAAAATATCTAAATTATTAAAACATATGAAGCTATACACCGTACTGTATAAAAAGATAACATATTTTTTCTTTCTCAAAACTATTTGGTAGGAGATAAGATATAAAGCGTAGAGGCACTGTTTGCATGTATAGCCTTTTTCTGACAGTTGCATTGTTTGTGCTGTGCATGAACAAAGTCTCTTTCAGTGTATTGGTTACTAAACATACCATGTACTTTATATCTGCTTCTTTACATTGAGATTTATTTATTAATTAATTATGTTTTTTTTTTTCCTTTTCTGCACTCTAACTTTAAGCAGTGTTTTCAATAACCTACCGATTATCGGAAAATTCAGGTAATATGGGATACTGGAACAATAATTGAACTGCGGTATTTGATATTAAGAGATGAAATACCGAAAAATATTGGGAAATATTGGATTTCGGCCACTGGCTAGGATATTGAAAACATTGGTTGCAACAATGTGTAGTTAGTTTTGATTATAGACCTATTTTAATATGAGACATTGAATTGCATCTTTTTCTTTTTCTTTTTTACTGTTAACGAATATAATACACTTTTTGCAAGCGTGCAAAAGTTTATCTGGATCCGAAAACACTGCTGTTATGTTATGTTGCCTCATTAATATGGTATAAATAACATCGATACTTCTCACGTAATCACGTTCTATATATTGAGATTGAGACATTCGAAATTCCTTTGGAAGACTTAAAGCCTATAAAGTTAAAAAAAATTAAAAAAAGACAATGAAGATTATAAAGATGTATTGGTTATTGCATTGTTTCGTATTTTTTATTTTTTTTAAAAAGAAGTGGGTAAACCCACCACTTCTATTTATTTTAAAGAAGTAAATTTGGAGGTTAGAACTGCGCTAACAAAAACAACAAAAATTAGACTGTTTTTTATAAATTCTATATCAAAATTGGTCTTGCAATTAATAGGAAAATTATTATTAAGGAGAATTTTACTATATTGCATCATAAAGACAACACTAGTTACCAGTACTAATCTTCCATAGAGGTGTTGTGAAGACAGGAAATGAGGAAAATAAATAAGACTGAAAGAAACACACGTTGCAGTTCTGGCGTGTTTTATACCGACTGGAACTGGATGATGAATCATGTTAGCATCTTGTAACATTTGATTTATTTTAAATTCAATTCAGAAATGAGATTTTCATATAAGAGATTTTTCCCCGATAAATTAGGCCCAAGCTATATAATTTTTTCTTGAAATTAAATATTCAATAAAATTCTTAGGCCCACCTCACTCTAGATGTCTTACGATTTACTACTAGATCAAGTATCAGTTCGATATTTAAGTATTTGACACGACTTAAGAGTTGCAAATTGCTAAGCCACATTATAATTCACAAAACAAATAGCAAAATGCTGAAAGAAAGGAGAACAATAAAAAAAAAAAGGGTACAAGGGCCAGCGGTTTGGTAATAAATTGGGAGCTGGGACCAAAAATGCAAACTTAAAAGAGTTTAATTTATAAATTAACCCCAATAGGATGATGCTCCCTTTGTTTGTACGAGTGCACTTAGCTTTGTTGGGTGGGAAACATGTTTTTAATGAACCATAATTATATAATCTTGATTCAAATCAAATCAATTGAATGGTTTGTCCTACGAACCTAGGTACCACATAGGTGGGATTTACATTTACAACTTTGTTTCTTTTGTTAGAAGTTACAAGAAGCTCCTTTGTCCTTTCCCTGCATTCATTTGTTCTCATCTTCTAAATTTTTCTCTTCCTTTTTTCTTGTAACTTGGTCCTATCTTAATCAATCAGCTTTATGTCCACTAAATTATTTACAGATATTTCAACAATCTCACACGTGCCATATGTCGATTGGTCCACACGTCTGAACCGGTCCATATCATTCGTATAATTGAAAAAAAAATACGATGATAGAACAAAATTTTCTTATTTTTAGGATTTGATTTAACATACCGCATAATAACTGACCTAATGACCTTGCTATCTCAGCAGTAGCAGCAGATACACAGCTTGGATCTTTTAATTGGGCTCGTTATGCATGGGCTATTAGCCCATTATAATTCTAGGTCGGTTCATTTCATACAATTAAATTAAAGTTATAGCAACGAAAAATAAAAATAAAATTAGGGTCACTACGCAACCTATATGCTCCGACTCTTCAACTGACGAGGTTTGATAAGTACAGTACAATACGACTTTTGAATATCACTATCTGCCTGTCTATGTACTAGAAAATGTAGGCAAGCTATTTCTTCACCAAGCATAAGATAAGATGATTGTATATGTACTATCTTTTTTTTTTAGGGTCGGTGGCAAAGTACAACACATGAAAATTTTATTAAATAAAAAAATAATTACAAAAGGATAAAAAAAAGATAAAAAAAGGAAAAAAGCGGAAAAAATAAAGCCTATACAAAAGAAAATAAAAACTAAAAACTAAAACTAATAAAAGCTAGGCGTGTTTCATCCAAGAGTGTACACATGCGCAGATCTCTTTCAACAGTAACTGCGGAAAAGTGAAACAATCTGAGAAAATTCTTCTGTTTCGTGCCTTCCAAATATTCCAGGATGTAGCAGCTCAAATTGTGTCCCACAATTTGAGATCAGAATTCCTCTGCGAGAGCCAGAAATCCATACATCCAAGTGTGAAGTTGAGTAAGGGCAGTCTAAATCTGATTTGTATCAAAGTCCAGACCGAAGTTGCAAACTGGTGATGTAGAAAAAGGTGATCAGATGTTTCTACTGCCGAAGTTGTACAGGAGGGACACACAGTGGGAGAAGGCCAACCCCTTAGCATAAGGTTGTGTTATGTTAGTAGTCGATCTTGGAGCAGTAACCAGAGAAAAACTCGAACTTTCGGTGGAGATTTCACTTTCCAAAGGTACGAATGGTATCTTGAGAGAACACCGGTATTGGAAAGTAAACCGTATGCACTGGCAGAAGAGAAAATTCCAGTGGCTGTCCATTTCCACCTAGGGAGGTGGTTACCATTTGGAAAACTGCAAGAGATGTTGAAAAAAGAGTCTTGCTGGAGGATGTTTGACAGACTGTAAGAGATTCCACATGAGACTAGGTCGTTTACTTCCGATGTACCATACAAGAGTTGAACTGTGGAAGACCAAATTAAATTTGGCTCATGTTTGAGTTTCCAAAGCCACTTCAATAATAAGGCTTGATTTTGTCGATGAAGGTCAAGAATCCCCAAGCCATCATTAGATTTTGGCAAGCAACATTTATTCCAATTTACGAGGCAGTGACCTCCGATGCATTTATCATTTTCTTTCCAAAAGAATTTTCTTCTGATCCCTTCTAATTGCTTTAAGAGTCATGGAGGTAATTTCAACACTTGCATGAAGTGCAGAGCTAAAGCAGTGAGTACTGACTTTACCAAAGTAAGTCGTCCACCTATGGATAGGAACCGGGCTTTCCAGCCATCAAGCTTGCGTTGAAAAGCATTAATCAGAGGTTGAAAGTAGATCTTCTTCGGCTGGCGGATAGATAAAGGTATTCCTAGATAGGTTATAGGGAGTTCCTTTGACTAACATCTCAGGATGGAGGCAATGCGTGGATGGACAGATTCATCGATGGAAATTGGAACAAAAAGACATTTTGCATTACCGACTCGGAGACCCGACAATATTGTAAAATTAGAAAGTATCTCTGAGACAACAAGCAAGGAATGTGAGTCAGCCTCCATTAAAATGATGGTGTCGTCTGCATATTGCAGAGCTCGGGGAGGGATCAGGATAAAACCAGAGATGAGTAAGGAAGCATCATTAAAAAAAGATTGAAGGGCATCTGTGACGATAATGAATAGAAGTGGTGACAAAGGATCCCCTGTCTTAATCCTCTCTTGTGCGAGAAGAAGGTCGAGAATTTTCCATTGATTTTGATAGTAGATGAAGAAGACTTGAGTATGTGAAGTGTCCAGGATATCCAAGATGGAGGAAAACCTCTTTCAATCAGAACATTAGTAAGAAAAGTCCAAGAAACAATGTCAAAAGCCTTTGTAAAGTCAATCTTGTAGAGAATGGATGGTATCTTATTTTTATGCCAAAAGGAGATGACTTCCCTAGTCACCATGTAAGATTCCATAATAGTTTGACCTTTTGTAAGGACAGTTTGCAGAGGGCTCACAAGATCCACCATAAAGGGTTGTAGGTGGTTCGCCAAAACTTTAGTTATGATTTTGACAAAAGAATTGATGACACTTATGGACCTATAGTCGGAAATCTCTGTACAAGACTCTTTTTTCGGGACTAATGAAATGTTACCCTTGTTAAGTTCAGACAAGTCAAGTGAGAAATCTTGAAAAGCCTGAAATGCGCGCATAATATCCGATTTAATGATCTCTCAAAATTTCTTAAAAAAGTCAATTGAGAATCCATCAGGACCTGATGCCTTGTCAGATGGAAGCTGATTTATGGCTTGAAGAACTTCTGATTCAGGGAAAGGAGTTCCTAAGGCAGAAAGATTAGGGGAAGTGCCAAGTTTGCCAGTAAGATTGTAAGGTGGAGGTTGCGGAGGACTGGTTCCCAAGATTGAAGAAAAGTGATTTAGTAAGGCTGATTTTAGATCAGAGGGTGAAGAGATGACGTTTCCATCCATACTAACAGAATGAATAGTGTTGACTATACGTCTAGATGAAGCAGCAGCATGGAAAAACTTAGTGTTTTTATCACCGAGTTTTAACCAAGTAACTCCACTTCTCTGTTTCTATTTCTCTTCTTGATCTTGAATTAAGGAAAAAACAAGTTCTCCAAGGATAATTCTGAGTGAAAATTCCGAAGAAGACAGTGTTATTGATTCCTCAAGCAAATCAAGAAATTGAATGACAAGCTTACTTCTTTTCAAGAAGGTGTTACAGTTCGAGTACTTGACATTAGCCCACTTGCAAAGTGCCAATCTAACTGATTTGAACTTAAGCACGAGGTTTTTTGCGGGATTAGGATGGATGGAGACATCCAAGCATCAGAAACTACTTGGGTGACGTTTGTTGCCCTTAATCAAAAAGTTTCGAGTTTGAAATGTCTCCTTTTTTTTACTACGAGGTGGTAGGATCGAAAGAAGTAGTGGAGCATGGTCAGAAGTTGTGGCAGGTAGATCTGAAAAAGAAAGTTGGAAAGGGAGAGTTAACCAGTCAGGGGAGAGAAAAGCTCTGTCAATACGCGAAAAGCAGGGAGAAGGACGCTTATTAGACCAGGTGTACTGGCGACCAAGTAGGGGGACTTCGAAGAGATTGGCATTAACAATGAAAGAATTAAAACGAGAGATTGTAGAAAGATTTCTACTCCCGCTCGTTGGTTAGAGAGGGTTCTAATAGCTACCCAAAACTATTAGGAAGTCTTTGCCATGCTCAATTTTAATTTTATTACTAATTAACATAATTAAAAGAGCTAACAAGCAAGGAACTAGCTATTTGACTCAATTTACACTAAAAGGAGAAGAGTAGGAGGTTACCTCTCCTAGTATCGCAACTAGAAGGTCGATCCAATCGGCATAGGCGTGTTTGATGCGCCACCACTCGTCTCCTTCACGTCGGTCTCGAGTCCACCAAGGTATCAACCAAAATCTTGATCTATGCTAGTATATGAGAGGTTAAACCTAATCCCTTCCTTTCCTTTGCCTTAATTAACTATTTAATTGGATGGAGACAAGAGGTGCTCAACACATGAGCTTAAGAGAGCAATAAAAGAGAAAAAAATAATTTTTCTCTCTTGATGAACAGTATCGGTGAACAGTGCCGCGGCCAAGAGAGGAAGAGAGAATGTGAAAAAAGCTAGGGTTTCTCCTCCATAAGTGGTCCTTTTATAGACCAACCACTCTCTCAAAAAGTTATAACTAATTTACAACTATGCCATCCTTTTGGACAGCCATAAAATGGGCCTAAATGGGCTCCATCAATTATTTAATTGGTCCTCTAATTCAATTAATTAGCGGCCCAATTAATTGCTCTCAAGTTGGACCTTTAATTTACCATTTAAACAAAGGTCCGATAGCTCAAATTAATTACCTTAATTAATTTATGTTGAACAAAATTAATTATCAACACCTTGATAATTATTTAGAGATTATGATATGCATTAATTTATTTCTATATGATCCATTTGATTTAATTAATTATGACGGTTCGCAACGGTACATAATTAATCGGTCAACATATCATATTATTGCATTCCATAATGCAACCAAATAAATAATGCACGAATGGTCAAAATCTATTTGTGTGACCCTTTGAGGATTTATGCTATGTTGGCCATGGAAAATAAATCGCTATTTATTTCCAATAATCATAAGCGGTATCTAGCAACACGTTATGATTCCCAATTCGCATAAATAAGCATTGTACAACTACAGTACTTCAATCATGCATAAGAAATAGTATCTTATTGTTTTGATTCCTATGTCACATGATATCTGTGTATAATCCAAGATAGGAATGTGTCATTCTTTCAGATTATACATTTCTTGATCTAGAGTTGATCGCTTAGTTGCGCGCATACGATCCAACTCCATCAAGGGGCCCAGTAGATATCATCACTCACTAGGTGAACTAATGAGGGACATACGGTTGTCTTGATGAATAGTTTTCTCCGCACAATTCAAGAGAACATAAATAAAGTCCGTATAGCAGCCCTTATCAAGAATCAACGTTAGACGATATTTATAGAACCTATCCTCATGTGGAAAAACTGAACCATCTCAAACTCGGAATCAAACACGTATGAAATAAATAATGACACATAACACAATCCATATATTTATTTCATTGGGTCATGTCATGTGCTATGTTCCAGTAACATACACATATGCAATTAAGTCCGTAACTCCTTACCTATGATTTGTAGAACTTAATCATCACTTAACTTGCATACTAATCTTATATAATAATTAATGTTCCTTGTTAATTATCAAGATTATGGACTCTTTAGAGATATTATTGTCATTCTAACGAATGATCCACAGAGATTTACAATTCAGATTTTCAACCTGAATGATCTGTCAATAATAAACTCTAGGAACAAATGATCAAGTATCATCAATAACATAAACTAAATTAAGTCATTAAACTATTGACTTCTAGGACATAACTCTAACAATCTCCCACTTGGCCTAGAGTCAATCAGTAGTGACTTATAGCCAGTGAAGAATTGAGAACAATGTCATATATCTATATATATATATATGTCTCGAACCTCAAAAGAAATAATACGCTTAAAGCCAGTTACTCATACGTCCATTACGTATGGATGCTCAATAGCATCTCGTATACTGCTTAAGATAAATTTTATGTTAGAGTCTTCGCTGTGTTCGTGAAATTATCCATTTTTTATTTGACCCTATATATATATATACTCCTATATATATAATCTTGATCATCATCACATGAGATCAAGTGATACTGTCATAGATAATAGTTGGATCACCAATCAGATATTGGGTTCTTCAAGACTAAACTATGGTTCAAGATGCATAGAACCATATCAGCTTGACTGAGAACTTCTTGATCCAAACTATTTTCTTTCGTTGCTTCACAAGTTGCCATCTATTTTGCTTTGGTGACGGAAACAGTTGTAATATCCCATTTAGAACACCTTCTAAACTTACAACACCACTTTTAAGCAAATTATGTAGCTCAATTGTGATTATATCAATCTTTCGAGACCTGACATCAGTGTAACAACTTACACGAGCTCCTTTTCATCACAAATGAAAGACATATCTCTCTTTCTCATAAGGTACTCGAGAATATCTTTTGATCATTGTCCAAATGTATTTCTCTTGTATCCACTTGACAACTGTTTGTCATACTCTTTGGATATTACACATTGGAGCATGTGCATAAGTATGGCGTACATAATGAAACTCATAATGAAAGAATGATTGAACTGTTTCATGCACTTCTTTTTGAATTGAGTTGCAATAAACCGAGTCAAACTCAAGTTATATGCCATATGACGCGGTTTGACATAAAGTCTAGCTTTCATGTTTCTAGAACACTTTGTCATTATATGCACATTTGCTCAAACCTAACATCCATCATAATCTATCTCCATAGATTTTGTTTCTTAGGATTTAAGTGATTTTGCCCAAGTTCTCCATTGAGAAAATATTCTCTAATAAGATCTTGACAATAATCATTTAATCAATGTTATTTCCCAATTAATATCTAGTTATCTTGTACAATACAAATAACACAATTATGCTCCCACTGAATATCTTGTCTATACAAGATGCTTTTGACGAAACTCAACTCTTTGACTTCCTAGTCAAAATATTTATTCCACAATATCTGCTTCAATCCTTGAAGCATGTGTATGTTTCTAACAATACATCAATCAAGATCATGATTTGTGTCATATACACAACATCTTTCTTCATTCAATTAATGAAGACGGGTTTTGATTTACCTTTCCATATATCAATATATATGAAATGCAACTGTTGCTAGAATGATCTTTATTTGACTGACTTATACATAGCTACAAGCGAGAAGCCGTGCTTTGTACATAGTCAACTCGCCATCGACTTAGACATAGCTATAAGCGTGAGGCTGTGCTTTGTACATAGTCGACTTGCCATCCATGTCAATCTTTCTTTTAAAGATTAAAATGTTCTTGATGGATTGCTCCTTCATGAACATCAACCAAGGTCTATACCTTGTTACACATGGATTGCACTTAAAAATCATATGAATTCAAAACTTGTGGAATCGGGTCCTTCCATCGTTTCTTTATTTATCAACGGATCCTCATATGCTAAGTATGAGGATATCATGAAGCCTACGCACCTTTTAGTTAGGCAATTCACTCTCGTTGACTTTTGTAGGATTGGTGCTCGAGGTCCATTAATTTCTTCTACAACGATTTGTAGAATAAGTTTTCGATTCTCGTATGTTTCATGAGTTTCTCGCACATCATCAACTTGTGAGAAGTTTGAGTTCTCATTAGAAGCAAGCGCACTCATGAACTTCTTCCTTTCACAACGGCTTGTGAATGAAGTTCCGCTCAACTCCCACTAAGCACCATGTATGGAGTAACAAGTTTTCCACAAAGTATACTTCTTGTAGTGACACATAAACTCCTTTATGCTCACCTTACTCCCACTACTTCTTCTTGAGAATGTTATTCTCCAAGATTACGTCATGATGAGCAACAACTACCTTGTTTTTATCATATTCGTATAAGTAGTACCTTTTGGTCAATTCAAGATATCCTACAAAATATTAAGCGTCCTATTTGGGTTTAAACTTATCAATCAACAAACTTGAAATAACTTTCTTAACACCAAATCTTGAGAGATAATGTACTTAGAAATCAAATTTCGTAAGATATTTTTCTCAATGAACTTCGATTGAACATTATTCAGTGTAAACAATATTGTCCTCAAACATGAATCCCTAATATGAGTCGATTAAGTCAATTCGATTCATTACCGATCGAACGATATCAAATAGTGTTCGATGCCTCCATTCTTGGACAAACTATTCTCATAATGTTTCTCATGGAGTGAGTTGTGAAACGACTTTCACACTCTTTAGATAATATTTCAAATCATATGACTTAACTATTTACCATGATCAATTGTAAGACTTATACCTTTCTTGAATGATTTTTCAACTTCACTCTTGAACTCATTTGAACTTTTCAAACGGTTCACACTTATACCTTATCAAATAGATACGTTAATATCTATTATGATCGTTGGTCAAGTAGTAAAGTATCAACAATCTTTCATTACACAAGTACTCATAAGTCTACATACATCGATATGTATAAATCATAATCAAGTTACTTGTCCTTAAACCTTTATAGGTCAAAGGCGCTTTTGTCATTTAACAAACATGATTCGCATATCTCAATTGTTTCGCAGTCGAATTGATCCACGAGTTCTACGCTATGTAGACTCTCATAATGCGATTCTCGTTTATGTATGACTAAGCGATCATTTCACATGAAAGTCAAACACTTTATGTGAAGTCTTATGCATCCTATTTGTCATTCAAAAATTATTTATCTATTTCAAGCAAATTCAAGCAATATGGATGAAATCATATAAACAAATCCACAAAACATAATCATCCATCATCTATATGAAATAGAGATAAAGTTTTATGATACAAGGAATGAGGTATTCAACCTCCAATTCCTAAACAAACCACTAGTAAAGATAACTCTACGTATCCAATGGTAGTGGATTAGACGAACAAGCCATTTTCTATACGGAGTTTACTTTACTTCTCTCGAACATTCTCTTATTCTTCATTACCTATACATTTCTATAAATGCGAGTATATGAACTAGTACCAAGTTACTAGTGCGAATTAGAGATAACGAGATAGTTCGAATGACAAATACTCTAAAAAGGATTGGAACATTTTCAACACGATAATCATGGTACTTCGGACAACTTTTCAAAATGCCTCCATAAACGAGAAATGAAACATCTCATGTTACACACGGTCACAAATGAGGGTCTCGAAGTCTCAACTCATACTTAAGCGAAGTATTTCTTAAATACTTAACCAATCACCTTTTGCACCAACTAGTGTGCGAAAAGTAACACTATATCCTTCATCACTAGGAAGAGATTACATGACAATATCAACAATCCTTGATATTGGAGATCTCAATATTTCTAGTTGCCAACTAGCCACTCAAACCTTTCGGTTTGCAAGCCAATGGAATTTTCATGTACCTTCTTAAAAGAAGTCTCTCTTGCTCAATTCATGCTCTATTACTCGATCATAAATGATTGAGTCAATATCTACTTTCTCTAAGAACTCCTTCTTGAGTAAGTGGATGAGAGCGTAGGAGCCATATTTAGTCCGTATGAATTCTCCAATTCAAAGGTCTAGAGATCCTAAAATGAGGATATTGGCATCCGCTTTATTGAATAACTTTTCATAAAAGTCAACCAATCGTTGCGATGCTACGTTCGGGAAGTCGAGGAAAAAAATTTGGGAATTAACATACTTAAGTTTTTCTTCACTAAGAACATGTCTTAGGAATCAGTACTACTTCTCCAAGTAAGTTCATTTAGAAACGAGCTTATTCTATTTCAAAGATTGATCGCAACGAAATTAACACATTTAGTATCTATAATAATTTCAATTTAAAGTCATTTAGTTTATGCAATGTTTTATTTATAAATAATAAACAAAACTCCCACTACATTTATTTAATGTCCCAAATGTAGTTGGTTCTCCAAGATCCTCGTTTTCATCAAATAGAGCCTGCTATGGCACGTCACCCTACTTAACTAGACAAGGTAGGTTCTCCAACCAATCATATCAACCATATGACTCTTGGTTTGTGAATATCTATATATATTTACAAACTTCGCCCCGATGTCCAAACTCTAGTTGGGTCCATTGGTAAGCAACCTCTCTCTATTTGCTCCTAACAAATCCATTTATTTGTACCCCGACTTCCGAGTGACAACCATGACGTCCGCTTGGGCGAACAGCGCCATGAGAGCGCAAACGACGTGAAGGGAATAGAGAGAAGGAGGGCGGTCGGCTTAATCAATTAATGGGACAAACTTTATGTGACTTTGTTTGGTGGTCGTGTAAGCATACATCCATACCTATCCTATTACATTTCATAGCATACACAAACATTCACATAATAAGCATCTCAAGCATTGTTGTGGGTTTGTATGGCTCCCACTTGCATATTAGTTTCGCCGCATCTCCATGTAGCAATACTAATCTAATCAAGCCCTCCCACTAATTATCTAGATCCTATCTAATAATTAATGGAAATAAATACATGTGAAAAATATTCCTAATTCCCTCCTAATCCTTAGGAGCATGCAAGCCACACAAGTTACATTAAGAATTAATCCAAATTAATTAATAATGGCACCAAAGGCCTTACACACATTCATTCACATGCATTCACATAATTACAACACACAAGGCATTGGAATCTTGAGCCATACTAAACCCACGATCCTCCTACAAAACAAAGTTAGCACATATACAATATACATGTTTAACTTGTTCTTAATTAACCTCATTAATTAGAGTCTTTGTACACGTTCGTTGCTCGCTTTTACAAATGCAAAGAAGGTTTAACTTTAACAACAAGTTTGTTTAAACCTTTTGAAATTTAATTCAACATTCTAAAACTGAAAGGAGGGTATTTAAGAAGTGTTCTAATTAACTTTTCAACTAATTGATTAATTAGAATATATTTTAACTAATTAAAATACGCAATTCGGGACCCGATAAAATTCGAAATTTTTCGGTCTCCAAAAAATTCGAACTAAATCTAGAAAACTCCTTACTATGAGTGTAACTACCTGTAAAAATTTCAAGGAGAGATCACTTACCATCAGGGAGAACCAAAATAGACAAATTCTCAGATTGCGCGCGAAACACCGTTAGAAAAAACTCTATTTTTGGTCTCGACCTTTTGGCCTGCATGATCATCCCCTTGATATTTTTCTAGTAAAAAATTTACATAGAAAAATACTACATATACTAGGCTATCAATCCATGAAAAGAAAACCAATAAGGTCTATTCAAAATCATCAAGTTAAATGCCATGCAAGCAACTAGCCCTGTTCTGAAACAGACTGACGACTGAAAACTTTTGACCAAGTTGAAGTATCAAACCTTTATGAAAAATTTTGAAACTAATTTTCACAGATTCCTAACTCAAAGAAGAACATCTCTATGTAAACATTTTTACACAAAGGTACCTCAATAAGCACAGTTTCTCAAAACAATCAGTTTGTTTGAAAAAACAGATCTGACAACATCTTCTCTTTTCACACTTGAACATCCACATAAAATCCGAAACATGCAACAAAATTTACATATTCAGAAAGAGCATCAAGTCCAGATTAATCCTAGTAAAAAGTTACAGATACTTTGTGTACAAACTTATTTGATACAAGCCACAACAACAGAACCGTGCAGCAGAATTTCAGATCTGCGCACCGTTACCGTTTAATTCACCAAAAATTCATCTTTAATCGAATCAAGGTAAATCCAGTGGAAAAAGAATCACAACTCATAGATCTACAACCTCCGTCAAAAGGAAAAAATTTCATAAAGCTTTACACTACGAAAAACAAGAAACAATGCAGAAAAATAGCTTTTTCAGGACAGCAAGCATGCACATCACTAATTAACTTAATTAATTACTATTTTCTCACTTTAATTAAGTGTAAAATGCTCAAATAGCAGCCTAGACTCTGATACCACTGTTAGGAAGTCTTTGTCATGCTCAATTTTAATTTTATTACTGATCAACATAATTAAAAGAGCTAACAAGCAAGGAACTAGCTATTTGACTCAATTTACACTAAAAAGAGAAGAGTAGGAGGTTACCTCTCCTAGTATCGCAACTAGAAAGTCGATCCAATTGGCATAGGCGTGCTTGATGCGCCACCACTCGTCTCCTTCACGTCGGTCTCGAGTCCACCAAGGTATCAACCAAAATCTTGATCTATACTAGTAGATGAGAGGTTAAGCTAATCTCTTCCTTCCCTTTGTCTTAATTAACTATTTAATTGGATGGAGGCAAGAGGTGCTCAACACATGAGCTTAAGAGAGCAATAAAAGAGAAAAAAATAATTTTTCTCTCTTGATGAACAGTATCGGTGAACAGTGCCGCGGCCAAGAGAGGAAGAGAGAATGTGAAAAAAGCTAGGGTTTCTCCTCCATAAGTGGTCCTTTTATAGACTAACCACTCTCCCAAAAAATTATAACTAATTTACAACTATGCCATCCTTTTGGACAGCCATAAAATGGGCCTAAATGGGCTCCATCAATTATTTAATTGGTCCTCTAATTCAATTAATTAGCGGCCCAATTAATTGCTCTCAAGTTGGACCTTTAATTTATCATTTAAACAAAGGTCCGATAGCTCAAATTAATTACCTTAATTAATTTATGTTGAACAAAATTAATTATCAACACCTTGATAATTATTTAGAGATTATGATATGCATTAATTTATTTCTATATGATCCATTTGATTTAATTAATTATGACGGTTCGCAACGGTACATAATTAATCGGTCAACATATCATATTATTGCATTCCATAATGCAACCATAAATAATGCACGAATGGTCAAAACCTATTTGTGTGACCCTTTGAGGATTTATGCTATGTTGGCCATGGAAAATAAATCGCTATTTATTTCCAATAATCATAAGCGGTATCTAGCAACACGTTATGATTCCCAATTCGCATAAATAAGCATTGTACAACTACAGTACTTCAATCATGCATAAGAAATAGTATCTTATTGTTTTGATTCCTATGTCACATGATATCTGTGTATAATCCAAGATAGGAATGTGTCATTCTTTCAGATTATACATTTCTTGATCTAGAGTTGATCGCTTAGTTGCGCGCATACGATCCAACTCCATCAAGGGGCCCAGTAGATATCATCACTCACTAGGTGAACTAATGAGGGACATACGGTTGTCTTGATGAATAGTTTTTCTCTGCACAATTCAAGAGAACATAAATAAAGTCTGTATAGCAGTCCTTATCAGGAATCAACGTTAGACGATATTTATAGAACCTATCCTCATGTGGAAAAACTGAACCATCTCAAACTCGGAATTAAACACGTATGAAATAAATAATGACACATAACACAATCCATATATTTATTTCATTGGGTCATGTCATGTGCTCTGTTCCAGTAACATACACATATGCAATTAAGTCGGTAACTCCTTACCTATGATTTGTAGAACTTAATCATCACTTAAATTGCATACTAATCTTTTATGATAATTAATGTTCTTTGTTAATTATCAAGATTACGGACGATTTAGATTTATAACTGTCATTCTAATAAATGATCTACAGAGATCTACAATTCAGATCTTCAACCTGAATGATCTGTCAATAATAAACTCTAGGAACAAATGATCAAGTATCATCAATAACATAAACTAAATTAAGTCATTAAACTATTGACTTCTAGGATTGATGACACTTATGGACTGTCTGGACCTTTTTTTTTGTCGCGGAAAAATAAACTAAAAGATCCGCGAGAAAGGGAAAGACTATCCAGATACCCTCCGCGCGTCACAATTAGATATAAATTCTTTCTTAATGAAGAGAGAAGAACTCATATGAATTTCTATTCACGCGAAGGTTTATTATTTTGTGAGTTCTTTCTTTCCAGCAGGCGCAAGCCCCTGCTGTTAATTATCTCGGGAATAACCGCGAGAACCTCTGATTAAGGGTTCGAAGAATTATGTGTCTAGGCTAAAAGAGTTGTGAAATGCAACTTGTTGGGTGATTATGCATGTGACATTTTGTTTATGAGGTTTTTATGGTAAGTTGAGATTTTAAATATTTAATCTAACTTGAACCATAATGGTAAACCACCGACCAGTCCATTAGTCGATCAAATACCGCTTTGTTTTGGAGTTGAGATATTTGCTCTCGTTTTTGACATTTGATTTAGGATTTGAGTTATTTATTCTCGAATCCTATGGAGTACCAGGTTCTAAGTACAGAGCATATTGCTGCCTCAGAAACATGGACTTCGCAAAATTAGGGTCAAGAGTGTAAACCGTACTGGTCACTCAGGCGCAATAACTTTGCAACTCGTACACTGAATACAAAGCGGGCTGCTGATTCAGGAGACGAGGGAACTTGTGATCAAACTGGGGCTTTTGTCCAGTTAGACCGCTTTTAAATTTATGGCATTTGTTTGGGTATAACTCGAGTTAACTTGAACTCAAATTATAATTTGGTTTGACTTTTTGTCAATTCGAATCAGCTTAGATTCGAATCAAGTTAGTTCGAGACGATTTGATGTCTCAAACTAGATTTTTGACAACTTGAGCGTATTTGATGCTCAAGTTAGATTTCATTTGGATTTAACACGATTCGAGTCAATTTAGACTCAAATCGAAATTTGATTCAATTTGGTTTGCGTTTGTGTCAATTTGAGTCAATTTAAAACTCAAATCAGAATTTTACCACAAATTTCAAACATTGGAGTCACACTGGTTTTGTGGACTTTTCAGAATTTCTAAAGAAATTTCAATTTAATTTGAATTTCACATGATACATTATGATGAAAATGATCAGAGTCGGATTTGACCAATCTTTAGATGATTTTGACATCAAATGATCAGTGAAACTGAAATCTTTTGAATTTTCTGAGTTTTGGGATATTTCATTTGAGATTTTTCCAATTTTCTATGAATTTTAAAGATTTTCAGGGCTGTGTATTTTGGACAGACCAACCAGACCTTTACTTATTTTAAAATTAGAGAACAGTCCCTCTGATTCATCAAAAATTAAGAAACCAGAATCATTTGAAAGAAGACTCAGATTGGGATTTAATTTTTATTTTTTTGGAATTTTTAGAATTTTCTTTGCAGGGCTTTGGGCTTGATATTTCAGGGTCATCTTCTGAAATACAGTTTTGTGAGTTAACACGACCTTTGGTCATTTTTTGAATGACTGTTTTTGTTCTGTTTGGAATTTTGACATGAAGTTTATTTTATTTGAAACTAGACTTCAAGAGGGAAATTTTGGTATCTAGTATGAATTTTTCTGACTTGTCTTGATATTTTTACACGATTTTGCAATTCAGGGCAACTTTCTGAAATCAGGTTCCTGAGACAGACAGACCTCCTGCAGTTTTTTATTTTTTATTTATTCTCTGTTTTCAGTTAAGACTTGAAACTTTCAGATTTGAATCTCGACATCTGCAGACAGTTACAGAAATTTTTGTAGAATTTTTATATATCAATTTCAAAGGTTTTAAGGTATGAACTTTCAGACACATTTGCTGGCACGGTTTGCTGACAGTTTTCTGAAACTCAATTTCTGTCTGATTTCAAAAATTCATTATAATTAATTCCTATGTTCAAAAATTATGAAACTTTTACATAAGGTGCATCCTTTCATGTTTCATCTACAGTTAAAATTTCATTTGATTCTGTTCAACCGTTCATGAAATAAAAAAGGTTTTGTAAACTGCCTTTTGCTGGTTGTACCAGAAACTGTCCAGAGTTCAGTTTTAACATTTGTTACTTTGCAAATACTCATCATTTTTTACCAGTAAGCATCTAATCTTCATCATGGAACTTTAGAGTTCTTTTTTGTTAGAAATGATTGCTATTCAACTTGAGAAAGATCAATTTCTGAGTAAATTTTGACAGCATGCTATTTTTCATAACCATCATCAAATCTTTTGCTATCCTTTTGATTAATTTCTCTTTGCAATTAAACCATGTGTAGTGGGTGGCTTACTGCCTAGAAAAATTGATCCAAGAATCAGCCTTGAGTAAAAGAAAAGCCAAAGCTGTGCTAAGGCATCTATCAAGTTGGAACATCATACAGGGTCAAAGCTGTGCTAAGATCCTTTTTTATTTCATCTCAACACAATCAGTTTGTTATTTTATACTTCTTCAAAGCTGTGCTAAGTTGAAGCATAAAATACAAATAGATTGTAAACAAAGTATAAATTTGCCATAACTTACTCAGAATTTGATAGAGAAACTGAAGTTGTAATAACACTTTTCTCTAAATGAATCAGAATTTGATCAAAAGTTGTGCTAAGGACTCATGCAATTTAATTTGATATATTCCTTTAATTAATCTCCATAAACTCACAAAGCTGTGCTAAGTTAGTCATGGAGAAATGAATGAATCACACCAATGACTTTCAGATTACATAACAGAAACTAACAACAGAAAGAAGCAAAGAATACCATGAGAAATCCTTTTTTTTTTATATATATACTTACTGTTTTCTTACAAGCCACAAAATGAATCAAGAGCAGAATTACTCTCTCTTTCTCTCTTACAATTGTTTTGTGGGGAAAAGAAAGAAAAACGGAAAAATCCCTCTGGTTCACTCCTTTTTTTTTTGCGCAAACCTTTTCTCTCAACAGATGTCTTTTTTTTTTCTTCCGTGTAGTGTGGATTTCTTTTTTTGTGCTCCCTTTCTCTTGTCTCCAGATGCACCTCTTCTTTTATAAGGGTTTTCATCCAGACAGCTTTCACCAGCCATATACAGTTGTCACAGCCATCGTAGCCTATTTTGCATGCTGCCAAAAGCTCACTGATATACTCAACGGTTATAATAATTTGAATATGGCAATTTGCGCCTTTTCCCTGGAGACTCTCCGTTTAATTTTTTTTGTCGCAACCTTTATCTTGGCGGTTATATTTTGCACCTGAACATATCATGTGCTGACTGGGCGGGATCTAATTGGTTCCTTGAAACAGTCATCAGAAACCATATGGTTACAACAGTAGATACTCCTTTCACACCCCTTCATGCACCGACTTGGCAAGCCTTCATTGGTTAATTTTGATATTGGATAACCAATTTTTACATATATCCTAGTTCACCGTGTTTTCTGTGATTTAGAACATCAAGGCTATTTTGAAGCATTGCTAATAGTCTGATCATCACTTTCACCGTCTCAAGAAGCCGTGTACTGGAGTAATTCATTTCTTCTCTCCTCCTACTCAATCAATTCTGTACTTTTCTTTACTACGATCAACATTCGTTTCCATTCGGCCACGGCCTTCCCTCGGGTCAAGTAATCTGAGTCCTCCGAGGATCAATCGGCTCTTTCGACAAAACTATCATATCTCTGATTGCACGTGCAAAGTAGCAACCGATTTGAAATACAATTTAATCCCTTAAATTTCATCTGTTCCTCTTGAAATTTTTGCACCGAAGGCTTAATAATATTGAGCATGCTATTCTAATTGATATCACATGTCACGATACACATAATCATTTATTATTTTTATTAACCATAAAATTTATAGGTCAACAGGACCTATAGTCGGAAATCTCTGTACAAGACTCTTTTTTCGGGACTAACGAAATGTTAGCCTTGTTAAGTTCAGACAAGTCAAGTGAGAAATCTTGAAAAGCCTGAAATGCGCGCATAATATCCGATTTAATGATCTCTCAAAATTTCTTAAAAAAGTCAATTGAGAATCCATCAGGACTGATGCCTTGCCAGATGGAAGCTGATTTATGGCTTGAAGAACTTCTGATTTAGAGAAAGGAGTTCCTAAGGCAGAAAGATTAGGGGAAGTGCCAAGTTTGCCAGTAAGATTGTAAGGTGGAGGTTGCGGAGGACTGGTTCCCAAGATTGAAGAAAAGTGATTTAGTAAGGCTGATTTTAGATCAGAGGGTGAAGAGATGACGTTTCCATCCATACTAACAGAATGAATAGTGTTGACTATACGTCTAGATGAAGCAGCAGCATGGAAAAACTTAGTGTTTTTATCACCGAGTTTTAACCAAGTAACTCCACTTCTTTGTTTCTATTTCTCTTCTTGATCTTGAATTAAGGAAAAAACATGTTCTCTAAGGATAATTCTGAGTGAAAATTCCGAAGAAGACAGTGTTCTTGATTCCTCAAGCACATCAAGAAATTGAATGACAAGTCGAGCTCAACTGTTGTCGGACCCAGAGGTGCAAGTATTGATTCTGGTTCGACAGAAACCTCACACTCAAAAGTATACTTTTCTTGGGCAGGAGTGTCTTCTCTAACCCCCGCACTGCAACACGACCGTCGTGGGTATTTTTGTTTTCTCGTCTTACCCCCTCGCGGTGACACTTGTTCTAATTTCCGGCCTTGTTGGTAATACGGGGCTAGGTCCTGGTGAGTCATCTTTGTTTTCTTTCGTCGATAAACTCTCGGTGACTCAGGTAGGCTAGTCTCAGGGGGTAGTTGGTTCAGATCAATGATCTGTTCCGTCTGCTTTTCCTCTTGGTGCTCAGGAAATTCATCTTGAATCATTTTTATTAAATGTTGCACAGCTTCCAGGATTGTATTCGCCAGTTGAAGGAATTGTGCAGATCTTACCCCCTGGCTTTCTCCCGAAGGAGAGACACGAGGTTTTTCTTTTCTGCTTATGTTTCTTGTTTGGACAATATTACAATGGTGTCTCTCTTCGCCCCTTGACCTTTCATTTAATAGCAATTTACTCATGACTTGTGATGGAATGAAATGGGCTAAGGTTATAGCCGTAGGCCGCCCTTGCTCGTAAACTTCTTCGACTTTTCTCACTGGCGGTTCTACTCCTGCAATTCTTTTGATCGTGGAGAGTTTCATGGGCTTTTTCTTCTTCTTATTTTCGGACGTGGCAATGGTTATCACTCGAGGAGGAGGAATTGGTGCTATTGGAGCAAGTTTGCCCTGCCATTTAATCTGAGGCTCCTCCTGCAGCTTTCTTAACATTCTCCGAGTTTTCTTAGACAAGTATACTGTCCAGGGGTTCGATGATGTTTCACCTTCTGTTTGTTTGTGATGGGTTATCATATTTACTGAAAAATGAGGAGCCGGAACTTGCTGGGCTGCCTTGGGAATTTTAAACTCTTTGCTTTGTATTTTCCTTTCTAACCAATCTTTGAAAACGTAACAGTTTTCCAAGGTATGTCCCAATATTCTGTGGTATAGGCAGAAATTAGGATCATCAGTTTTGTCTGCATCTTCTGGGCGCTTGCTTGGCGGCAATTGCATTCCTTTTTCTGAGGCAGCTTTGAAAAGCTCTACCACATATTCTTTCTTAAATGAGTATGGCTTGCTCTGCCTTTCACGAAGACTCATTCGATTTGGCCTTGTTAGCTCTGAAGAATCATCTTGCTTTTCTATTTGATTTACTCTCTCGACATTGGTGTTTTGAGAGTAAGAACCGCCGGAATTTCTAACCATCTTGGCTTCGGCCCTCTTATTACTTTCTTTTCTCTTCTCTTTCTCGATACGGGGGCCCGCTGGTGGGTCCCAACCTTCCTGGTTTAGTGTCTCGTACTGAGACACCAAAGTGACCAATCTTTGGAAAGTGCTTATCTGAACTGGCAACAGATGAGACCTGATCCATGCGGGTAAATTATTTATGATCATCTTGACTTGGTCGAATTCCTTCATGGGAGGTTGGCAACGAATGCTTAGGTTTCTCCACCTTGTTATGTATTCCATGATCGATTCTCCCTTCTTCAGTTTTACTCCGGCCATTTGTATCATGGTGATTTCTTCAGTAATAACCATGAATTTAGAACAAAAGGCATCTGCCATTTCATCCCATGAATGGATACTATTTTCCTCTAACGATGCATACCATTCGAAGGCGATCCCCGACAAGCTCTGAGGGAATTGTCGCAGGAGTAAAGCCTGATTGTCGGCAGTGTCGCCACACGCTGTTAAAAAGTGTGTGAGATGTTGTTCAGGGGTTGTCTTGGTCCCTGTTCCGTCAAACATACGAAAGCGAGGCACCGTGTACTTCTTGGGGAAAGGTTCCTTATCAAAGTGTTTCAGGTAGGGTCTACCAACTCCTCTTCGAGGTCGCACTGATTCTCCCATATTGAGATTCTTGATTTGTTTACGGATTATTTCTTGTATATCCTCACTGGTCATGGTGAATGCCTGCTCCTCGGAGGAATAACTTTGTCTTCTGTTTTGGCTTGACGTTTCAGGCAAGGCATAGTGGCTTGTCCTTTTCTTGGTTTCCTCACTTTTCATTGATTTTTTCGAGGGTTCCTCAATGTAGACCCTTGGGTGACCCTTCTTGCGATATCTCGCTTCATCTTCCCCTTCAGAGGTATCTGACATGGCTTTTGCTTTTAACCTTGCCATTTCTTCACACAGAGTTTCCATTTGGTGGTTCATTTTTTCGATGATCTCTTGAAAGTGAGTAATCACGTTGTCTCTCTCGTTTTCAGAGCTTTCTTCCTCTGAAACCTCCTGATTAGGTTCGAGCTCTTTATCGCTATTTTCCATCTCAACTGTGGGGACGGAGGGTCCTGCTGCCTGTGTAACCCCTTTCTTAGACCTCGTGGTGGCACCTATCATAGATACAGGCGCCTTTGGTTTAGTCGCGGGTCTTCCTCTACCTTTCTTGGTAGCTTTGGTCCCGACAGGGTCTTCACTTTCGGCTGTTGACTTTTCAGCTTCTGTTTGGTTGCCCTCACCTTTATCGGCATTGAGTGTATAGGCCTCCTCTATTTCTTCGGGATCACCCACAGTGCCTACCATGTGTACAGCGAACGAGTTCCTGGGCTCTTTCCTTCGCCATTCCATTCGCTCGCTTAGTTTATGAGTTCTTGCCGCTTTCTTGACTCGGGATTCTAGAACTCCTAGTTCCGTGTGCAGCTTTCTCCGAAAAGTAGACTTGATCTTCTCGGTATTCCCCTCTTGTATTAATGTTCTTTTCCATTTTTTAGGAAAACCCACTTCTTCTTTAGGAAATACCAACCTCTCATGCACAGAAAGGCCTTTTTCTTCCGGGAAGATCAATCTTTCATGCACGGGGCGATGTCCCCAACCGTGCGTATTTCTGTTACCCTTTTTTATCTTCTTGGTGGATTTGCTTGCTATCTCAAATTCATATGTTGGAACATGAGACCCATCTTCCCATTTAGGTTGCAGATTAAGGGTGCGTGCCTTCCTCTGACCGGTAATGACATGATATGCCTTGCGAATCTTTTGAGCGACAGTAAGCTTTTTGGCTTGACTCGCCATCGGGACCGGGACCGTTTTGAAATGGGCCGGTATGTCCCTCCATGCCATGAGGCGAGTAGTGTTAGAGTTATGTCCTAGGAGCCAATTATTAAATGGCCACTTCTATGGTTTATGTGATTGATGATATTTTATCATTTATTCCTTGATTTATTAATTGACAGATCATTCAGGTTGAGGATCTGAATTGTGGATCTCTGTAGTTCATTTATAATTAAATGACAATAATAAATCTAAAAGGTCCGTAATCTTGATAATTAACAAGGAATATTAATTATCGGATAAGATTAGTATGCAAGTTAAGTGATGATTAAGTTCTACAGATCATAGGTAAGGAGTTGCCAACTTAATTGCATATGTATATGTTATAGAACATAGTACAGGACGCGACCCAGTGAAATAAATATATGGATTGTGTTATGTGTCATTATTTATTTCATTTGAGTTTGATTCTAAGTTTGAGATGGTTCAGCTTTTCCACATGAGGATAGGTTCAATAAATATCGTCTACCGTTGATTCCTGATAAGGGCTGCTATACGGACTTTATTTATGTTCTCTTGAATTGTGCGGGGAAAAGTTGTTCATCAAGAAAACCGTATGTCCCTCATTAATTAACTTAGTGAGCGATGATATCTGTTTGGGCCCCTTGATGGAGATGGATTGTTTGCTAGCAACTGATACAGTCATCTCTAGATCAAGAAACGTATAATCTGCAAGAATGACACATTCCTATGTTGGATTATACGATGATATCATGTGACATAAGAATCAGACAAGGAAATACTATTATTTCTTATGCAGGATTAAAAATATTGTAGCAGTACACTATTTATGCGAATTGGGAATCATAACGTGTTGCTAGATACCGCTTATGATTATTGGAAATAAATAGCGATTTATTTTCCATGTCCAACAGAGCATAAATCCTCAAAGGGTCACACAAATAGGTTTTGACCATGCGTGCATTATTTATTTGGTTGTATTAAGGAATGCAACAATATGATATGTTGACTGATTAATTATGTACTGTTGCGAACCGTCATAATTAATTAATTAAGTCAAACGGATTATATAGAAATAAATTAATGCATATTCTAATCCTTAAATAATTATCAAAGTGTTGATAATTAATTTGTTCAACATGAATTAATTAAAGTAATTAATTTGAGCTAACGGGCCTATATTTAAATTGTAAATTAAAGGTCCAACTTGAGAGCAATTAATTGGGCCACTAATTAATTGAATTAGAGGACCAATTAAATAATTAATGGAGCCCATTTAGGCCCATTTTATGGCTGCCCTAGTGATGGCATAGTTGTAAATTAGTTACAACTTTTTGGGAGAGTGGTTGGTCTATAAAAGGACCACTTTGGGAGCCAAAACCCTAGCCACCTTGCCTTTTTCTCTCTCCCTAATATTTTGGACGAAAATTAAAGGAAAAATTTCAGAATTTTTCCTCTCCACCATTGCTCTCTTAAGCTCATGTGTTGAGCACCTCTTGCCTCCATCCAATTAAATAGTTAATTAAGGCAAAGGGAAGGAAGGGATTAGGCTTAACCTCCCATCTACTAGCATAGATCGAGGTTTTGGTTAATACCTTGGTGGACTTGAGGCCGAGACACACGTGGTGGTGCGCACAACCTCGACTCGACGGATTCGAGCCTTGCGATTACAAGTTCGCAAGAGGTAGCCCTTTTTTCCTCTTTCTCTTGTGTGTTTGGATGGCTTTTGCACTAGATCTCCTTTGCACTTAGTTTAATTAGGATTAATTAAGAGTAATTAGTCTAAAAATTAATTTTGTGCACTTCCTAACAGTGGTATCAGAGCCAGGTTGTGCTTAAGTTATTTTGACACTTAATTAAGAGAAATTGGTTAATTAATGGATTAGTAGAGTTGATGCTATTGCTTGCTGTCTGGAAACAGCAATTTCTGTGTTGTTATGCGTTTTTCGCTATGAAATGTTCTCTGGAAATTTTTTCTGTCAACTAGAAAGTTGTAGATCTGTGGATTGTGGTTCTTTTGGCATTGGATTCACATTTTTCTGAAATTGTATGGATTTACTGTGAATAAAATGGCAACGGTGCGCAGAACCAGTTTCTGCTTGCACTGTTCTGTTTGAATGGCTTAAAAGATTTATATTTTGAATATAAGTACCAGTGTTCTTTGGCTAGATTTAAAGAGGACTTGAAACACTTTCTGGACATGTATAGAATGTTGCATGGTTCAGATTAATTCGTGGTTTTTCAAGTATGAAAAGAAAGATCTCGTCAGATCTGGTTTATTGAGCAAACTGATTGTTCTAATAAACTGTACCAACTGAGAACTCTTTCTGGAAAATTGTTTGAATAGAGTTGTTTATTTTTAAGTTAGGATTCCAGGAAAATTAATTTCATAATTTTTCATGGAAGTTTGGTACCTCAACCAGGTCAAACCTTTTCGGTCGATAGTCTGTTCCTGTACAGGTCTAGTCGATTGTTAAGCTTGTAACTTGAATTTCTTAAACAGAACTTAGTGGTTTTCTTTTCATGAATAGTTAGCCAATAGATTAAACAAGTTTTTCTATGTATATTGTATGTATAAAAACTGGATGGAAGGTGATCTTTCAGACCGGATGGTTGAGAAGAAAAACAGAATATCTCAAAACGGTGCGTTCGCGCACTTGTTTCAGATTTGTCTTTTTTGATTCTCTCAGATGGTATATGATCTCTTCCTGAAATTTTGACTGGTATTTACAATCTAGACAAGGAGCTTATATAAATTATTTCATAATTTTTGGAGACCGAAAACTGTGGTTTTTGTCGTGTCCCATTAGATACTTTTTTATCAAAGTATTATTTATCTAATTATTCAAACTAGTTGAAAAAGTAATTAGGATACTCCTTGTGCGATCTCCTTTCAGTTTTTTGATGATTGAAAAGTTTTCAAAAGGAATTTAAACAAGTTTGGTTGTTTGAAATTTGAGCATTTATACACGGAAATTGCGAATGGCAAATAATACGCAAAGACACTTGAAAGTCATTAATTATAAACAAAGTACCCTAGTGGATAGACTTGTGCTAACTTTGTTTTGTAGGAGGATGTGGTTTTAGTATGGCTCATGATTCAATGCCTTGTGGTTTGTAAATTGAATGCATGTGTGATTGTGTGTAATTAGGCCTTTGGTGCCATTAATTAATTTTGATTAATTTTTGTGTAACTTGAGAGGCTTGCATGCCCCTAAGGTTAGGATGGGAATTGAAATTTACACATGTAATTTTGTTCCTTTATTTTATATAGGATTTAGATCCATATAGAATTTAGTGGGAGGGACAAAGGTTAGATTAGTTTTGCTACATGGAGATGCGGCGAAAACTAATGCAAGCGGGAGCCATACAAACCCACAACAATGCTTGAGATGCTTATTATGTGAATGTTTGTGAATGCTATGAATGTCATAGGATAGGTATGGGTGTATGCTTACACGACCACCAAACAAGAGTCACATAATTGTTTGTCCCAAACGATTGAGCCAAATCACTCTCCTTCTCTCTATCCCCTTCACGCCTTATGTTCGGCCATTGATGCATTCCGCCGACGCGGACATCGTGGTCCACCATAGGTAGTCGGGGTGTAAATCGGATTTGCAAGGAGCAAATAGAGAGGAGTTACTTAACAATGGACCCTAATCGGATTGGACATTGGAGTGAAGTTCGCGACGCGAACCAAGAGTCATAAAGTTGTATGATTGGTTAAGGAGAACCTACCTCATTATTAGTTGCTTTGATGTTGTGCCGACGCCGGCATCATCTCAACGAAAGTGGGGGTCTTGGAAATTCATTACTTTTAGGGACTTATATTAAAGTAGTGAAAGTTTTACTTTATTGGAAATTAAAACAAAACATAAACTAATTGACCTTTAATTTGAAAATTGTTGTAGATGTCTTCCTCGTCTTTTTCGCTACGTTCTCTTTTAGAGAAAGAGAAGCTCGCCTTCAACGGTGCCAACTTTCTGGATTGGCACCGGAACCTTAGGCTTGTCCTTAGGTTTGAAAAGAAGGAATATCTCTTGACCACTCCCGTCCCCGCGGCTCCCAAGTCGGATGCCCCTAAAGCGGATCAGGACAAACATGACAAGCACGTCACGGACGACATGGAGATGTCCGTCTTGATTGTCGCTGTCATGGAGTCAGAACTCCAAAAGGAGTTCATGGATAGTGGTCTAGGAGTGTTTGAAATGGTCTCTCGTCTCTCGAACATGTTCCAAACCAAGGCCCGCACCGAAAGGGCTCGTCTCATCAAGGCCGTCGCCAATACTCGATTGGCGGAGGGTCATGAAGTCGGGCCACACGTCATGAAGATGGCGGGGTTGTTTCGGCAGCTTGAAAGGCTTGATACGCCCTTCCCGTCAGGGGCGATTCAAGACTTTATTCTCAACTCTCTCCCTCACAGTTTCACCGGTTTTGTTGTGAACTACCGGATGAATGGCATGGACAAGAGCATGGATGATCTCCAAAACATGCTCGTCGAGACGGAGGAGAGTCTCAAGAAAGAGAAGGGCCCCAAAGATGTTCTTGCGGTGAGTGACAAGAGCAAGAAGAGCAAGAAAAGAAAGACCCGCCGAACTAGAAAGGGCAAAGGCCCGGTGACGCCCCAAGGTCCGGCCAAGGGAGCTCCCGAGGGTTCCAAGAGAAAGAAGAACCCGGCCACTTCCGAGACCGTATGCTATTACTGTAGCAAGACGGGCCATTGGAAGAGGAACTGCCCCAAGTACCTCGCTGACAAGAAGGCGGGAACCGTCCAGCCTTCTACCTCAGGTATATTTGTCATTGAAACCCTTCTCGCTACCTCTAACACAGACTGGATTTTTGACACCGGTTCTTGTGCTCACATTTGTCGAAATGTGCAGGCACTAAAGAGTAGGAGGCGGCTCGAGAAAGGCGAAGTACAACTCCGCGTCGGTAACGGCACGTGTGTCTCCGCTATGGCCGTTGGGAATGTAGATGTAACTTTGCCTTCTGGTTTCATTTTGGAACTCAAAGATGTCTATGTAGTTCCTTGTATCACTCGGAACATTATCTCTATTTCTTGTTTAGACTTGGATGGATTTGGTGTTGTAATAAAGAACAAAAGTTGTACTTTGTTGCGTGATGATGTTTGTTATGGTGTTGCGCATTTATTGAATGGTCTTTATGTGCTTGATTCTAGCGAACATGTTTTGAGTGTTGAACGTGACAGTAGGAAACGTAAGATTTCACATGAAAGTACGACTCTAATGTGGCATTGCCGCTTAGGTCATATCAACGAGAAACGCATTAAGAGATTGCAAACCGTTGGTCTCTTAGATCAATTCGATTTCGAGCCAATTGACACATGCGAATCATGTTTGATGGGAAAGATGACCAAAGCGCCTTTTCCTAACAAAGGGATTAGGACAAACGACTTGTTAGATCTCATACATACCGATGTGTGTGGACCTATGAGCATTTGTGCACGAGGAGGTTATTCATACTTCATCACTTTCACCGATGATCATAGTAGATACGGGTATATCTACTTGATGCGGCACAAGTCTGAATCCTTTGAAAAGTTCAAGGAGTTCAAGAATGAAGTTGAGAACCAACTCAATCGAAAGATCAAGGTCTTGCGTTCCGATCGAGGTGGAGAGTACTTGAGCCACGAATTTGGTGATTATCTAAAGGAGTGTGGAATCGTTCCACAACTCACTCCACCGGGAACACCACAATGGAATGGTATATCCGAGAGGAGGAATCGAACTTTGCTAGACATGGTTCGATCGATGATGAGCCAAACCGACTTGCCTAAATCGTTTTGGGGTTTTGCATTAGAAACCGCAGCTTTTACTTTAAACCGTGTTCCGTCAAAGTCCGTTGAGAAGACGCCTTATGAGCTTTGGTTTGGTAGGAAACCAAGCATGCTTTTTCTCAAGATTTGGGGTTGTGAAGCTTATGTGAAAAGGCTAATGAGCGATAAGCTTGGACCCAAATCGGACAAATGTTATTTCGTAGGATACCCTAAGGAAACAAAGGGTTACTACTTCTACAACCGTGTCGAGAACAAGATAGTTGTTGCACGACATGCGGAGTTCTTGGAGAAGGAGTTTCTCTCAAGAAGAAGTAGTGGGAGCAACGTGGTGATTGAAGAAATTCAAGAACCGCAGCAACAAGAGATGCCTCAAGTAGGCAATCTAGTTGTTCCCAATGTGGTGCCAAATGAGGTGGTAGTCGAACCCATTCCACAAGTAGTTGTAGAAGAAGAGGTTCAAGAGCAAGCTCCCTCAATTGAAGACTCAAACATATCGCGAGTCGATGATGTTGAAGTTGCACCCACACTTGAAGTTCAAGAACTAAGTCCGCAAATCGTTGTGGAACAAGTTCAAGAACCTCAAGCGTCTACCCTACGAAGATCGGTAAGGCCAAGTCGTCCACCTATAAGATACTTAGGTTTGCACGACGTTCTCGTCATTGCGAATGACGAACCCTTGACCATAAAGGACATGAAGGAAAAATCCGACTCAAAGGAATGGCTTAAAGCCATGGAATCCGAAATGCAATCCATGTATGAGAACAAGGTATGGACCTTAGTTGACCTTCCCGACGGAGTAAAACCCGTTGAGAACAAATGGATCTTTAAGAGAAAGGTCGACATGGATGGCAACTTGACCATTTACAAAGCACGACTAGTTGCGAAAGGTTACAAGCAAGTTCATGGTATTGACTATGAAGAAACCTTCTCGCCAGTCGTCATGTTCAAGTCAATTCGGATCTTGTTAGCAATTGCCGCATTCTACGACTATGAGATATGGCAAATGGATGTCAAAACTGCCTTCCTAAATGGCAACTTGGAAGAGGATGTGTATATGACACAACCTGAGTGTTTTGTGGATCCAAAGAATGCTAACAAGGTGTGCAAGCTTCAAAGGTCCATTTATGGATTGAAGCAAGCATCAAGGAGTTGGAACAAGCGCTTTGATGAAGAGGTCAAGAAGTTGAACTTCATTCAAAGCGAGAAGGAACCTTGTGTTTACAAGAGGATTAGTGGGAGCGTGGTTGTGTTTCTTGTTCTATATGTTGATGATATACTCTTGATCGGGAATGATATCCCCGAATTGAATGCAGTCAAGGATTCATTGAAGAAGGTGTTCTCAATGAAAGACTTGGGCGAAGCCGCCTACATCCTAGGAATCAAGATCTATCGAGATAGATCAAGAAGGTTGTTAGGCTTGAGCCAAGATGCATATATTGACAAAGTGTTGGAAAAACACAACATGGCTAGTTCCAAGAAGGGTTACTTGCCTATGTCACATGGCATATTCTTGAGCAAGACTCAATGTCCGACGACTGATACAGATAGAAAGTACATGAATCAGTTCAAGTATCCATCTGTGGTCGGTTCGATTATGTATGCCATGCTATGCACTCGCCCCGATGTGGCGCATCCGATTAGTGTGACTAGTCGATACCAAGCTAACCCTGGTATGCCACACTGGACCGCAGTCAAGAATATCCTCAAGTATCTCAAGAGAACAAAGGATAGCATCCTCGTGTATGGTGGAGACCAAGAGCTCGTTGTAAGTGGTTACACCGATGCTAGTTTCCAAACCGATCGAGATGATGCGAAGTCACAGTCCGGCTTCGTATATCTGCTCAATGGTGGGGCCGTGAGTTGGAAGAGTTCCAAACAGGATACCACGGCCGATTCCGTCACCGAAGCAGAATACTTAGCGGCGGGTGAAGCAGCGAAAGAAGGCGTTTGGATCAAGGAATTCTTGACCGAGCTGGAGGTGGTTCCAAGCATCTCAGGTCCAGTGGATCTCTACTGCGACAACACGGGAGCCATAGCTCAGTCCAAGGAGCCTAGGTCTCACCAAAAGACCAAGCACATTCTACGACGATTCCATCTCATCCGTCAGTTTGTGAATGACGGGTGGATCAAGGTCAAGAAGGTGGACGGTGCCGCGAACACAGCGGACCCTCTGACAAAGCCTCTATCTCGAGCCGCACATGAGTTGCACGTTGCATCCATGGGGATTAGGCGTATGCCTGAGTGGCTTTGAGTTGTATCTTTTATCTTTTGAGGTTTTAGTATGAGACATGTATATTTTGGATATTACATTGAGTACTATGCACTGGCTAGAAGTCGCTGTTGATTGACTCTAGGCCAAGTGGGAGATTGTTAGAGTTATGTCCTAGGAGCCAATTATTAAATGGCCACTTCTATGGTTTATGTGATTGATGATATTTTATCATTTATTCCTTGATTTATTAATTGACAGATCATTCAGGTTGAGGATCTGAATTGTGGATCTCTGTAGTTCATTTATAATTAAATGACAATAATAAATCTAAAAGGTCCGTAATCTTGATAATTAACAAGGAATATTAATTATCGGATAAGATTAGTATGCAAGTTAAGTGATGATTAAGTTCTACAGATCATAGGTAAGGAGTTGCCAACTTAATTGCATATGTATATGTTATAGAACATAGTACAGGACGCGACCCAGTGAAATAAATATATGGATTGTGTTATGTGTCATTATTTATTTCATTTGAGTTTGATTCTAAGTTTGAGATGGTTCAGCTTTTCCACATGAGGATAGGTTCAATAAATATCGTCTACCGTTGATTCCTGATAAGGGCTGCTATACGGACTTTATTTATGTTCTCTTGAATTGTGCGGGGAAAAGTTGTTCATCAAGAAAACCGTATGTCCCTCATTAATTAACTTAGTGAGCGATGATATCTGTTTGGGCCCCTTGATGGAGATGGATTGTTTGCTAGCAACTGATACAGTCATCTCTAGATCAAGAAACGTATAATCTGCAAGAATGACACATTCCTATGTTGGATTATACGATGATATCATGTGACATAAGAATCAGACAAGGAAATACTATTATTTCTTATGCAGGATTAAAAATATTGTAGCAGTACACTATTTATGCGAATTGGGAATCATAACGTGTTGCTAGATACCGCTTATGATTATTGGAAATAAATAGCGATTTATTTTCCATGTCCAACAGAGCATAAATCCTCAAAGGGTCACACAAATAGGTTTTGACCATGCGTGCATTATTTATTTGGTTGTATTAAGGAATGCAACAATATGATATGTTGACTGATTAATTATGTACTGTTGCGAACCGTCATAATTAATTAATTAAGTCAAACGGATTATATAGAAATAAATTAATGCATATTCTAATCCTTAAATAATTATCAAAGTGTTGATAATTAATTTGTTCAACATGAATTAATTAAAGTAATTAATTTGAGCTAACGGGCCTATATTTAAATTGTAAATTAAAGGTCCAACTTGAGAGCAATTAATTGGGCCACTAATTAATTGAATTAGAGGACCAATTAAATAATTAATGGAGCCCATTTAGGCCCATTTTATGGCTGCCCTAGTGATGGCATAGTTGTAAATTAGTTACAACTTTTTGGGAGAGTGGTTGGTCTATAAAAGGACCACTTTGGGAGCCAAAACCCTAGCCACCTTGCCTTTTTCTCTCTCCCTAATATTTTGGACGAAAATTAAAGGAAAAATTTCAGAATTTTTCCTCTCCACCATTGCTCTCTTAAGCTCATGTGTTGAGCACCTCTTGCCTCCATCCAATTAAATAGTTAATTAAGGCAAAGGGAAGGAAGGGATTAGGCTTAACCTCTCATCTACTAGCATAGATCGAGGTTTTGGTTAATACCTTGGTGGACTTGAGGCCGAGACACACGTGGTGGTGCGCACAACCTCGACTCGACGGATTCGAGCCTTGCGATTACAAGTTCGCAAGAGGTAGCCCTTTTTTCCTCTTTCTCTTGTGTGTTTGGATGGCTTTTGCACTAGATCTCCTTTGCACTTAGTTTAATTAGGATTAATTAAGAGTAATTAGTCTAAAAATTAATTTTGTGCACTTCCTAACAAGTAGTTGGTGCCTTCCATTTTAGACTTCTTAGTGGTGCGAATGAATTATGCACCGGTAAGCTAGGCTCTGCTACCAGGCTGTTCTGATACGCCTGCAGTGCTCTGGCCTCAGAAACTTTCACCCTTTTCATAGGCTTGGGTGTCGGTTTCGGTATGTTATTTTTGTTCCTGGTTGTCCCCTGGTATTTGTTCATCTTTACAGGGGTCACAGTGATGCTGGGAAAGGATTGATGCACCTTGCCCCCAGTGATGGTGAAAGGCGCACTCACTTGCATTATGGGAATGGTTACCGGGATAGACCCGACCATGATCATCCCAACTGTGCCTCCCTGGTTCTTGTTCTGCTTTCGTGCCATCGGATTCCTGCAAAAAGACAATGTCTTGGAATCATGGTCAGCGAATAGGAAATATCTTGACAATATCATACTCAGTCTGTGCATTTCATATTCTTTGATATTCTCAGATGAGAGGAAAAAGATGTCCCACCGGGCGTGCCAGAAACCTGTCCGGCTCTTTTCGACGGATTTCCCGTTTGAAGAAGAAAAGCAAAAAGACGATCGGATCAGATATCCCCTCGCAGGTCAAAGTCTCGGCCACGGGCGCCTCCCACTTAAGAGATGCTCGCTCGTGCGTACTTTGCTCCCACGAGAGTTTATTTTTTGTGTAGGTCCTTTCTTTCCGACGGGCGCAAGCCCCCGCCGTTAATTACCCTGGTTACTTTCCTAGGCACCTCTGGATCGGAAACATCAAAGAATATGTGCTGCAGACTGTTAGTGAATTGTCAATAAAACAATTAGTGCCATGCATATGCATATGAATGTTTGCGGATGTTTATTTGCTTTCTCCCTCTTTTTTTTGATTTGATTTGTTTTTTTTTTTTAATATGATAGGTTATGAGCGGAGGAGATGTGATATGATTCGAATGATTCCTTCTTTTTTTTATTAGACTTTAGGTATGGTTAGTTCCCTTTTTTTTTTGAAGATTACTTAAGAGCTTTATTTGGGTCACCGAAACTATTTCATCTGATAAGACAGTATTTTGGTTTTTGGGTTTCGTTCCTTCAGCATATTTAGTCGGGTGGGCTTTGGGTTACCAGAACTGCTTTATACAATATTTGGTTTTGGGTTTTGTTCCTTCAGCATATCTAGTCAGGTAGGCTTTGGGTCACCAGAACTATTTTTAACAGTCAGGACAGCGTGTTATGAGGTCACGGGATCGTCCAGATACCACAGGTTTCTTTTCTTTCTTTTTTTTGGGTGTCCATCAATAGTTTTTGTCAAGTGGGCCTTATACCATCAAGACGTTTTTAATTTTCAGGACGATGTGTTATCTATAGTGAGGTTGCGGGATCACAAGATACCATAAGGTTTTGGTCTATCAGTAGTTTTTGTCAAGTGGGCCTTATACCATCAAGACGTTTTTAACTTTCAAGACCAGGTGTCATTAAGAGTGAGGTCGTGGGATCACTCTAACACCACGAGATTTGGGTCCATCAGCAGAGTTCGTCAGGTGGGCTTTGAGTCACCAGAACTATTTTAGCAGTCATGACAGAGTGTCATCGAGAGTGAGGTCGTGGGATCACTCAGACACTACGAGATTTAGGTCCCTCAGCAGATTTCGTCAGGTGGGCTTTGGGTCACCAGAACTATTTTAGCAGTCGGGACAGAGTGTCATCTGAAATGAGGTCACGGGATCATCCAGATACCACAGGTTTCTTTTCTCTTCTTTTTTTTGGCGTCCCTCAATAGTTTTTGTCAAGCGGGCCTTATACCATCAAGACGTTTTTAATTTTCAGGACGATGTGCTATCTATAGTGAGATCGCGGGATCACTCAGATATCACAAGATTTTGGCTTTTGTTTTATTTTGTTTTTTTTTCTCTTAGTTTCGGGTTTGGATTTTTTTTTGTTTCGGGTCGTTGGTTTGATTTGGTTTAATTTTGGTTTTGTTTCTTTTTTGTTTTGGTTTTGGTTTTGAATTTGGGGCAGGGACTCCGTATCTAAGGCCTGCCGGCTGGGTCCTGGAAGGTTGCGCTTTTCACTTGATTTTGGCTTTGGGATTAAGACTCTATGTCTCGGGCTTGACGGCTGAGTCTTACAAAGGTTTGAAGTTTTGTTTATTTTCGGGGTTAGGACTCTGTTTCTGAGGCAACTAACTGGGTCCCGGGAAGGTTACATTTTTTTTTTTAATTTTGATTTTGGTTTTAAGACTCCATATCTGAGGCCAAGCGGCTGGGTCCTGCAGAGGTTTGATTTTTTTTTTGGGTTAGGACTCCATATCCGAGGCACGTTAGCTGGATCCTGGAAATATTACATTTTTTGTTTTTGGCTTTGGTTTCAAGACTCCATATCTGAGGCCAGGCGGCTGGGTCTTGCAGGGTTTTAATTTTTTTATTCTTGGGGTTAGGACTCCCTATCTGAGGCAGCTAGCTGGGTCCAGGGAATGTTATTTTTTATTTATTTCAGGTTTTGGTTTTAAGACTCCATATCTGAGGCCAGACGGCTGGGTCTCGCGAAGGCTTTGGCTTTGACTTATCTTTCTGACTTGAGAATGATCAGAGCACAGCTTATGCTCCTTTTGATTATCAATGTTCAGTGAGAGCTTCTTATGAGATTCATCATCCTTATTATCGGTGAACCTCAATTCAGCCAAATTCTTGAGACTGAACCATTTTCTGAATATTCTGCATTACGAGAATTTCCGACACCTGTAACGGGTCTATATTTTTTTATCGTGCTTTGGTGCAATTACCCAGTATGAATATATTACTTATATTTTTCGGAGCTCACAGGAATTTTCCTCATATTTTTTCTGAGCTTCTGGTGATTTTTGATGGGTTTTTTAGATTGGCAATACACTGCTTGGTTGCTATTTTGGTGTTTATATGATTTGATTGGTTTTTAGTTGGGTTCTTGGCTATGGTATTTAATGAAAATGGACTCCCTATATTTTTCTGGATTTGTAGGAATTTGGTTTGGGTTTTTCTGAGTTTGTTGTGATTTTTGGCATATTTTTGAAGTTTCAGCAATTTTGAGCTCATCTGATTGGGCCATGTCAGCATCAAGGCTTGTGAACGTGGATGGCTGTATATAATGTTGTCGGATTCGTGCCACATGCTGAACACCACGAAAGATCAGGCGGGGGGAAAGTTGATTATTGAAGTCGGTTGGGTCGGGTGGTCTACTCTCAAATTAGTGCGCCGCCCAGACTCAAGTTAGACCCATGCATCGTGTAAACCGACTATGCGCCGGCTCTGTCGGGCTCTATGTGACTACTCCCTTTTCTTTATTTTAACGAGTTACATTCACGATTTATTATCACCTTTTACATCAGGCCTCCAGGTAGTTAGGTCATAGAGGATCGTATAACTCAGAGCGCCTATACGAGTCCCTTTTTCTAATTTGTGCGAACATGTTGCGCGAGAACCAACTGATGGGATCTGGAGTTTGGCTAACATAAGGTTTGCACCGGGTTCATTTCAAACTACCTGTTTTTGCTCTCTCCTTCTTCTTTTCTCTTCGCCCTCGTTCAATCCGCAGAGAGATCTCAACACGATTGCTTCGAGGTCGAGTCCCGATGGATGCACTTCCGACTGGAGGAGATATATTCACAGATTCACAGAGTTTCCCTGGAGCCGTGCACTTTATCGACTCTGTGTGGGTCTTCTCTCTCTTGTGCCCAGCCATGGAAGAAGCGGCTAAGGTTCTGAGGGGGGGGGGCGAGATAGCAATAGGAAACTTATCGGCGCTCTGAGAGGTAAGTGTGACTACTATTGCTTTCGATTTGTGTAATGGAGACTTCTCAGCACAAGGTTTACTTTAGTCATTTCTTTCTTCCTTCATGCTCACCAAGTATTCGATGGAATGCCTGAGAAGCCGAGAGAGAAAGCGAACTAGCTGCGGCCAGGCATGATGTGTAGTGGGTCTCCTGTACAAACGCCGTTGTGAGATGACATGAGATGTCCAAGCTGATGGCACCTCCTTCAGTCTGGGTTTTATTTCAAAGGGATGTTGCCAATTGATTTGGAGAGGTGGATGGAAGCAGGTAGCTTGTTGTTATATACGACACAACTCTAGCATCTACCACTGGATATGAGATTGGCCGATTTGTTCTGAAATTGATGTTCTTCCCTTCATCTTCTCTCTAGGATTGGTTTGGCTTAGGCTGCTAGTTGTGAAGAGAACACAAGGTCGCATGGGCCAGTACCATCTCGAGTTAACTCCAAAGCATGGTCAACTTGGTTTCCTTTGAGGTTAGATTTTTTTGTTTTAGGTTCATTGCATATAATTAGAAGTAGGATGACATGGAATTGGCTATTTTGAAATTGTTTTTTTTATATTTTGGATTATGGATTGTTGCAGTGAGAGGCAAAACTACAAGGGCTTGTTAGCTCTTGGGAGCTGTGGCTGACGGACATGAGTTTTAAAGCTTCATGGGGATGTCTTATGTTCACTGGTGGTGAGGAGAGAAGATGGCATGAGTCAGTACCTGCTGTCATGGAGGTTCCTTCTTTCTTCTTTTGTTATTATTATTATTATCATTTTTCGTTTTGTTTACAGCTTGTTTTGTGTGTCTTCTGAGCATACGTAGAAGAAAATAATACACATGCAGATTGCTTATGTTTGTATGATGCTCCCTATCAGCTATATGAATTATGTGCCAAAATTAAAATGATGACAAAAGGGAAAAGCTCATGAACATATAATATATGAATTATTACTTCCTCGTCATACATGTCTTCTTTTTTATTATGTGTTGGATCATGACAATATTACTATGCATATTTATATTTATAAGGATACTGAGGATGTAATAGTAAGGGTAAAGAAAAAGTGATAGAAATATAATATGCCATGATGCTTTATTAATATGATGATTTGTCATGGATTAATTTCTAAGAGAGAATAACAACTGTAAGAAAAAAAAATGCAAGGATAATTAAAATATGCCAGGAGGTCTCTCTGGATGAGGGATGAACATGATCTAGAAAAAATGTAAAATATGCAGAAAGAAAAAAAGAAAATAAAAGTTCTCTGAGCTTCACAGCCCATGAGCTCCTGTAAACTAACATACCCATGCACACCATGAATTGGTGGCTAGGTCAAGCACAGAACTACTCTCAAAACAGCAAATAAATAATTCAGACCACCTTTTTTTGATAAAGCGGAAGGTGATTACAAGCTGGTTCCCCTCTCTTTCAACTTAAACTACAGAGCCTCTTTTCTTGCTTTTCTTTTTTTTTGTAGCTATCCTAAATTAACTTTGTTTTTTTTTGTTTTGCAGATCTTTATATCCTAAGTGCGTGTGTAGCTCTCCTTACTGGATGGTTGCTGAAAGTACTCTCTTCCTCTTCTTTTATTGGGTTACCTCACCGAAAGTTTTCTCCTTCCTTTCTTCTTTTATTGGTTACCTCCCTGAAAGTTTCTCTCCTCCCCCCCTTGAATGGTGCAGTTGCATCTCTATTTATAGAGGAAATCAAGGGTATCTTGGTTATTTCACATCTCATTTCATTCTCCTTTTTTTTTTTTAGCAATTCAGCCCTTAATTCTGCTTGTATAAGATCCTTCTCCTCTCTTTTTTTTTTTTGCAGTACTTTAGGGTATAATACTGGCTGCAGGTGATGTCAATTCATCATTTATTGCTACCCCAGATACTATTCCCTCTACTCTTCCTTCCTGTGTCTGAACAGTGTGGTATTCTTTCCTCTCTCATCATGTATTGTTTCCTATCTCTCTCTTTCTCTAAGAAATTCTGACTCACATCTTTGCACTCAAGTATGTTACATTTTTTTATAGGAGAGAGAGGTATGGCACCGTTTAAGCATTGCATGTAATGGTCAATGAATACTCCTTTGGTATTTCTTTTTAATTCACTGTTGTTTTATAAGTGCAGTGATGGATTGAGCTCAAGCAGCACTGTAGTTCTACTAGCCCTTTGATCAATTGCAGTCTCATACTTTGCATAGGACCCATTGGCTTGTTCTGTCATTGATTTGGGTTGCCTCCTCCAATAGCACTGGTTTAATTGCGACTTGTCTTGGCCTGTTAGTATCTTTAAAATTGGCGCCCACCATTCTATTTCATTCGGTATTATTTTTAGAATTTCCACATAGCTGTATGAGCCAACAGTGACCATGCGACCCTCTTTTCTTTTCTTTTTTTTTTTACTTCTGTTTTTTTTTACTTACAAGCTTAAGCACCTCTACTAGAATAATTTCATTCATCTTTTGAGCATCCTTTTTTGCCTCCAGGAGCATCCAGATACCATGTTTAGCATCCATCAAACCTCAATTAGTCTTGTAAACCATTACAAATCATTGTTTAACCAAACCGAATTCAGGTTATAACCTGCATTACTGATTTCACACATTTGCCTTAATTCAGATCAAATTGATGAAATTAATCTATTCTTGGCAACATTGCAGAGCTATGGGAGCAAGCACACTGGTGCTTTTTGATTCAAATGCCTCAATTTTGCATTCCTTTCACACCAGCTCAAGAGTTTTTTTTTCTTTCAAATTAAGCTCGATTCAATGCATGAGAGAGGTTGAGGTTGGTATCATCATGCTCTCCTCGACTCCACCTTTCCAGCGGTACCAAGAACTTAAGTTGCGATGGAGCAGATCGCCGGCACGGCTTGTGTCAGGGACGGGCTCCGTCTCTTCTAGTTTTTTTTCTTATCTCATCGATTTTTCCTTCTTTAGATTAATTTGGTTAAGTGCGGGGCCCAGGACTTTCTTGCTGACGAGTAGGATCAACCCAGTCGGGCAATCGGAGCAGTGGGGTCTTTGGTTATCTTCACCATTTCTTTTATTTTTTTTTTTTGCGTTTTTGGACCTGCTCCCTTATCGGATCGAGATGTTAAAAGAGGCTTTTCAATGGGCTTGTTTAATTTCTATTTTGTTAAAACTTCGTGGCTGTTATTTTTTTTTTGACAAGTAATAACCAGTAAAAGTTTAACAATTACAAGGAGTATGCATTGTTTGATATTTGCACAACGCCCCATACCAGCCATAGTACCTAACTTAAAAATTAAACTGTACAACTTCGTGGCTGTTATTCGAAACAAATGTTTGATGCCTTCCTCAAAATCATATGTGCATGAAATCTTACATACACTTTCAGGAAATCATGTAAATCATGATGATATAAAAATTTCCATTTATTAATTTCTAGATATATTTTATATCATATTCCAAATTTCATAACTGTATTCGAATTATGAGAATTCAAATATTAACCATTCATCTGAAACTGTGCAATGCTTAGGCTTGAGGAAGGATGCTAAAATCATCGTGGAGATCTCAACATGACTTTCATGAAATCATTTAATTCATTTTCATGGAACGACACATTTGGTTTGTTGTAAAATATTCATCAAATATTTCATGAATTTGCAGTATCTGAAATTTCTTGCATAATTCATGATAATTTCTCATGAATTTCCAGGCCTCCAGAATTTGCTTAGCATATTCCAGCTAATACTTGAGACATTTTGATATTTTTCACACCTTATCCCCTTTCGAATAATCCTTGAGGCTTTCTGAGGCCATTTCAGATTTTTTTATAATCCTCAAACTTTTGCTGGACATCTCGTGTTATTTTGACCGCATATTTTTAGGGGTCAACAACAAGCTTACTTCTTTTCAAGAAGGTGTTACAGTTCGAGTACTTGACATTAGCCCACTTGCAAAGTGCCAATCTAACTGATTTGAACTTAAGCACGAGGTTTTTTGCGGGATTAGGATGGATGGAGACATCCTGCCAAGCATCAGAAACCACTTGGGTGACGTTTGTTGCCCTTAATAAAAAAGTTTCGAGTTTGAAATGTCTCCTTTTTTTTACTACGAGGTGGTAGGATCGAAAGAAGTAGTGGAGCATGGTCAGAAGTTGTGGCATGTAGATCTGAAAAAGAAAGTTGGAAAGGGAGAGTTAGCAAGTCAGGGGAGAGAAAAGCTCTGTCAATACGCGAAAAGCAGGGAGAAGGACGCTTATTAGACCAGGTGTACTGGCGACCAAGTAGGGGGACTTCGAAGAGATTGGCATTAACAATGAAAGAATTAAAACGAGAGATTGTAGAAAGATTTCTACTCCCGCTCG
Organism: Rhynchospora breviuscula; assembly: GCA_027562975.1. Lineage (NCBI taxonomy): Eukaryota > Viridiplantae > Streptophyta > Magnoliopsida > Poales > Cyperaceae > Rhynchospora > Rhynchospora breviuscula. The sequence goes on from CM050399.1 coordinate 33,458,744, forward strand.
TTGGTTAGAGAGGGTTCTAATAGCTACCCAAAACAAGGTAGCCTACATTCACCAAGCACAATATCTCAAATCACGTTGGTCCGCTCTATTTTGTATGGCTTTGAGGCGTTTATGATATAAACGCGAACACAATGCAATAACATTTAGGACTCGATAAAAAACATGCTAATATTCTTGCAGATAATATACGTCCTCGTTGAGGAGAGAGAGATTGGTTTTCTGTATCTTAGTTTTGACGAGAAACGATGTAGTTTTTTTAATAATTTAGTTGTGTTCTTTAATAATGTAAATTTTCTTGGCAGCCTCTAGCAAGCAATATATATTGTATGGATATGGGTACAAGTATCGTATCCGGTATGGTGCGGGTACTACTACGATACGGAAATTTAAAAAATTCTGATACAGGTACGGTTATATATATATTATAATCATTTGTTAAATTCCTCATTATTATATTATAGTCATTTTATTATTTAAATATTTTCTTTAATTTAAATTATACATTAATTAATTATTTTTGACAGAAAGAGCAGTAACGTGCAGTAAGAAAGTTTTAAATAGTACTAATAATCTGTTTGTTCAATAATAGACAAAAAAATGACATAAAATAAATAGATTTAAAAGACAAAAAAAAATCTTAAAATACCGTACCCAGCCTTACTCCAGTCGAATCGGAGACCGTATCTCATAAGTCAAATTGATTAAAATAATGGATATACCACACGACGTATCCGATATATACCAGTGTTGTATCGAAGGCGTACCCGTACCCGATACAGGTACTCTTGCATATATAGAATACGAGGGTAATATAGCTAGCAAGCTTTCAAACAAAAAAAAAAAGAAGAAGAAAAGAAATAAATTCTTCATAAGATAAGATAACCAAAATAAAAGGATCGCTAAAATGCTTTTATAAAGCACAGATGTGTCGCATACACTGTATCTGTTTTGGAACTTCGTGTTTCAAATGATTGACCCGAATCATTTAATATTTTTTTCATACTAAAATCTCATCAAAACTCAAAATTTATATATCTTTTTTAAGTTGTTACTATTTTTTTTTCATTTTTGAATATTATTGTCAACAGAGGATCAAAATCTAATTAGATGAAGTTTTTTTTATATAAAAAAAATTTTAATATGGAAGGATCGATAATTTAAAATACGAATTTTCAAAAGAGAAGACGTGCATCCGTGCTTTATTTTAGTATATAATCCTCCAAAAATAAAGTGATAATAATTGTGCCATCTCAAAATTTTAGAAAATTGTATGCTAGCTGGGACAGCAGAGGTTTACATTGGAGGGGAAGAGCGGTGATTTTATTTTGGTGATCTAAAAATTAAAATAGTATACTATGCAGCACAAGCATGTCATAGACAAAAGCAAGAACAAACAGATCACTACCACCACCACCAGAGGGACCCCAATCCCGTGTCGCGCGACACCCACGTGTAGCGCACCTATGAGCCGTCCGATCTGATCCGGACGGTTCACTTTTTTCGGGCCTTACAATCTGGTTACATGCACGGGGCTCCCATCATCCATCCGATCTTGATCAGACGGCCAAGATCTGCGCGACACCAGGCGTCGCGCGACACCTGATTTCAATTCCCACCAGAGAACAAGCGAGCAAAGACCCTTTACTGGATGGGTTTTTTGTCCTACCTTTCAGCACTTGGTGTTATTATTGGAATATCGGTACTATCATTTTATTCCGATATTTCCTGCTATTTTGTCTCCTTTTACTGGATACTTGCTGTTTCGGCCTCTGTTCTGTTTCCCAGTATTATCGGAATTTTCCAGTACCCAGCCGGGTATCAAAAACACTGATTCACACCAATATCAGAAAAGAAAACTATTACCCAACATCTCAGCACCCAGCTACTACTGAACACACCATGCGTGATAAACTAAACTAGGTATTAAATAGTAATAAATATATAAATAAAACTAAGAAGATATTCATTAGCCACATTACACCTTGAGGCCTACACAAGATTATTGGATTACTCAACCACCAGCTTTTAATATACACGGATAGACCCACATAAGCACAGTTTTTTTTGCAAAAGAGGGGAAAAGCGGAGGGGTTTTAACTCCCTATTGTTGTCTATTTACAAGCTTCCCCGAACAGAAGAGAGCCGGCCACAATCCAAGGTTTGCACCCCATACCTACAATCAGACCGAAAAAAGAGAGTTTAAAAGAAGCTCTTATTTAACATATAAATGTAGTATTATGTCCAAATTGGGAAATGGAACGGACCGTTCTGGGATTGGAACGGTCCGCCCCATTTGATAAGGTGTATTTGGACAGAACGGTCTGATCTGGCACCCTTTCATTCTGACTCACTTTTGGCGCCTCCTGAGTGATGTGCACCCCTTATAAACTTCTGGGCTGGATGGAGAACAGTGAGTTTATGGTCATGTCTCAGTTTCTCTATCCATTAGAGAGCATAAGAGAGAAATATAAGGAAAGACGGAGGGAACGAGTCAAGGCCGACCATCCCCTGTTAAACACCATCAGTTGGGGCTGTTACATCGGGCTTGTAATGATTCTCTCATTGAGGAAAGTGCAGGACATAGAGCATATATGCCTGAAGAGAAGGAGACGCGCTAGGCAAGCGGGTTTCAACTTCATCCACTCAACACTCGATTTCAATTAGCAATGGCACCAGATATTTTACGATTCCTGGTTAATTCCGCATTCTAGAATCGTTGTAGCACTTACAATAAATTGCATCACACCCCCCCAGCCCCAGCCCCTCCCCCACCCTCACCCCCCTTCCCTTCCCCCTCCCTTTCTAAAAGGTTCCCGTGGAAAACACTACAAGGTATCAACAAAAATGATACCAACTTATCTTTTGCTCATTTACCAGCTTAAGTTTACACAGACATAAATGGCATGGTTCAGAGAGTGCAGCTGCAGCAATTCAAGCCATTTTGAGGAAGAAGTCGATAAATCTTAATACAAGTTACATAAAAGGAAAAAAATGTACCGATTTAGTAGTCACCTTCCTTGAAGGCCAGACAAAGAATCAGCTCTCCTCATCGTCTGTTTGGGAGGCAACCTTCCTTGATCTCTTCTTCACTGGATGCGGGGGTCCACCTGTCAGTTTGACAAATTTCTATAGTAAATCATTCTCAGGCAAGTTAAACCAATGGTGATTAGAGCATATTTTCATTAATATAGGTAATTCAAGCCTGTAGCAACTGGTACAAGGGCTGGGTATATACAATATAATAGAATGAGTACATTAGTAAATGTCAGGATAAGAAAGGAAATAAAGGGGTGATTTGGATGCCTGTTTCCTTGAAACTCAAGGATACATTGCACAATCTTATAGCAATAGCTGCACATGTTTATTTATTGAAACCACTATAATTAGTATTATAAATCTTAAATTGATTTATAATTCTAACCACCACTCAACAGCTTTAGATTCCACTTCAAAAGAGCCAGCAGTTCGTAAACCAATCTTATTTTCATAAGGAAATGTACAAGCGATCCATGTGTGGGTAATTATTTTTTTGAGTGAATTACACTAACGGTCCTTACGCATCATCCAGATCCAGTTACCCTTTCTAGTCCTTGAGATTTCGAAAGTACCATTTTGGTCCTTCAAGTTTTCAATTTACACCGAATTGATCCTATCTTTATAACCAGTAAAACTAGATAGAGATCCATGTCAGGTTCTACAATGTTAAGGATATTTATGATCCACATATATAAATGTTATTTTTAATTAATTCAAATGACACAATCGTCAATACTAAAATAGTTCAAAATATTTACAAATTATTGTATCTACAGTATGACACCATGGATAATTATTAGAGAATCCACAGTATTTGCATTGGTTGTACCAATTACATCAACACCACTTGTACTGGTAAAACAATGCCAAAATAATTGGAACTTTTATTTTTTTAATGGCAGTTACATGTAGGATCATTTTAGTACGAACTTCTAAAAGTTAAAACTTAAGGACCAAACGTTAACTCAACTAATACTCTGGCACCATTTGCGTAATTTACGATTCTTTTTGTTTTTCCCCCTATTCTGGAGAAATGTATATAATAAGATAGGCTGATAAAAGATTCAAGTCCAAATCAAGTACTACAAGAGTATCTCTAATTTAAAAAAATGCAAAGTGAAAGGGCGATATGTTTCATTAATTAGCAGAAAAATTCCAAATCCTGAATTTAGACCAAGTTTCGAATACCATAACTGTTTGAAATGAGTAAGGTCAATTTTATCATAATCCTATGGTTTTTAAATTGGGAATGATTTAATCAGACTTCCTCCAAGTTTAATCACCTGAAAATCAAGAGGTACACCAAAATTATATCGAAACTACATCTCTAGCAAATTCTACCCAAGCAATGAATAAAACTACCATAATTTTCCTAAATACCCTTAGGTCAATATCTACCATTAACGTAGAAAATATGAAAATTTAAACCTGATCTTGCATACCTTCAAGAAAGTAGGTCGAACTAGGATATCCACGAACAGAAGTAAAAGAGAGAGACTCTTCTTCGGACATCACCACCATCTCTCCTCGCTCGTTAGCAACTCGACTCACCAATTCCATCACTCCCATCGGTTTTCTGAAAGGTGGGACCCAGTACGACGCACCTGGTACGAAGGGAAGCCAATCCGGCGCGGATCTCTTCACAATCACTCCCTGGATCGCATCCTCGAGCCGTTTAATTCCGAGTACAGTTGATCTCGTGTCCGAATCGGAATCCAAGTCAGATTCGGAGTTTCCTTGATCTTCCTCTGGTAGGTTCGATCGGATTTCTATCTCGATCAGATCTCCTTCGATCAGTTCGCCGTTGTTTTTCCCAGATCGACTCGATTGCGCTCGGTGGAGGAGGAGAGACGAGGGAACCAGAGATTTCTGAGCTAAAGATTGTGCTCGTTTTTGAACTAGGGTTAGGGTTTGTGCGAGGATTCTGGCCATGGCGAGAGGAGGTGAATTCAGACGAAGAGGAAGAAGATTTGAGGGAAGGTAGAGATGGAGGTGGATTTTTCAATAAATTACGATAGCACATGTTCTCACGTGGTTTATAATATATACACCATTTTACCTTAGATTACGTGTCCATATTGTATTAGTCAAATCGTACATCCAGAAAATGGAAGGCCGAGATGAAACGCACTAAGCAATCTGCCTAATTCCTGATTTAATTTAAGTGAAAAGTCGTACAAAAAAGACGTCGTCGTACATTCCTAAGGACGGTGACCAAATTCGACGTGATAAAGGAGCATCCAGATAAGAGCGTGTGGGACCTGTGTTTCAGTGGGCTGAAACCGGCCCCCCTAAATTTCAGGTGTTTTAATATATTTTATTACCGCCAATTGCGTGTTAGATTTGTATAGAGGTTTATTAGTGGGCAATTACTCGTTTGTATAAAAACTGTGCGGAAGGTTCGTTAGGGGGAGAAAAAGCCCATAGTTTGCAATACAACTTTTGAATGAGAAAATAAAGATCAAGAAATTTTTTGCTGCTGTATTTTTTTTTTTTTAAAGCCATTAGATGTTTGATGCTGATTAGTAGAGGAGAAGCAGTCTCTTTTTTCTTAGAAAATTGAAGACGACTGCTTATGGCGTTATAAAAATTGCTTAAGCTCCCAAGAATTAGTTTTGAGAGAGAAGGATTTTTGTATGAATTAATTATGAATTGTGATTTTTGACTGGGCATTCGCGATTCAATTTCATAAAAATTTTAATAACTGCGATTTCAATTTCAATTAAATTTTATTAACTGCTCAACGTGACATATATTCATGTTTTTTATTATGTTTAAAATCTCCCAAATTTATTTTGTATATAGAATCAAAAGTTGAAAATAGTTGTCGGATGAAGGCTCCAAAATAACTCATTTTTAGTATCAGGGCTGATAAGGACCATCCCAATATTCATCATCCCCACCATCCCCAGCAGTTATTAACGCGTTTTATATTTTTGGCTATCATCCCACATCCCCTCTACGCGTTTTCTGTTTTTTGAAATCCAACACTCATCCTCCGTTTCGCTCCCCTTCCCCGCCCTTCTATTTCGCTCCCTTCAACAATCACGATATTAACTTCAACATTTAATATATATAACTAGAACAGTTATATATATTAACTTCAACAGTTATATATATTAGCTTCAACAGTTACGATATTAACTTCAACAGTTATATATATTAACTTCAACATTTATATATATTAACAGTTAATATATATAAATGGAACAGTTATATATATTAACTTCAACAGTTATATATATAACTTCAACAGTTACAATATTAACTTCAACAATTATATATATTAACTTCAACAGTTATATATATTAACTAGAACAGTTAATATGTAACTGTTGAAGTTAATGATCCTTAATATGTAATTGTTGAAGTTAATATGTAACTGTTGAAGTTAATTAATGATCTTTAATATGTAACTGTTGAAGTTAATATCGTAATTGTTGAAGGGAGCGAAACAGAAGGGCGGGGATAATTAATGAGGGGCGCTGGATAACGCTGGATTTCATCCCCTGGAATCCTCATTAATTATCTAGGGCCTTCATTAATAGAAGACCAGGGGATGATGGGGATGATAGAATCTTATGGATGGTCTTAAGCAATTCCGTTTTTAGTATTGCCGTTTTATGTAAAGTGAACTAAAAAAAAAAGGTTAAAGCTTAACATATAACTATATTCAATTTGTTTTTAAACTGGACATGGCAGTCGCATCACTATATTTTTTTAGATTGAGAATAATTCAATCTATTTCGTCAAAATTGCCAAATTTCTGATATAAAATATAAAAAATCTGCCATAAAAAAACTTAACAAAATATTTAGATAAAAATTTATTAGTTCAAAATTAGTAATTTCAGCCATAGAGAGTCATCGTATAAACTTGGCATAAATTTCTTGCCAAAAAAAAAATTGCAAAAATAACTTTTAAGAAGGGTAAACTTCTAGCATAAATTTAGATTGTGTTAGGAAGTCTAATTTTCTAATTTTTATGCTAATTAACCATTTAATTAACAATCCAAACGAATTAGACTTCGATGGATCTAGTCCAAGCATTCACACATAAGAGATTGAGAATAGGAAGGTACCTCTTCTTGTTTCGTAACAAGAAGGCTCGAATCCAACGGCTTGAAATCGATGGCGTGTTCGCTCCGCACTTCCTTATTCTCCTAGGTCGGCCTCGAGTCCACCAAGAGTTTAATCACGACCTCGAAATCGTGCTAGTGATTAGAGGTCAAGGCTAAACCCTTCCTTCCTTGCGCGATTAATTCTATAATTAATAGTGGAAATGGATGGCTCAACACATGAGCAAATAAGGGAGAAGGAGATGGTGGTGGCCGGCCAAGAGAGGGGTTGTGGCGGCTAGGAATAGAGGAGAGAGAAAGGTTAGGGTTTGAGCCTCCAAGGGGTCCCTTTTATAATGCTCCAACCCTAGACCAAAGTTCCATCTATTTACACAATTGCCACACACCTACCACCAACCCTAGGCCGGCCTACACATGGGCCTATATGGGCCACATCACCTTGGGTGTATTTGGATGCCTTAGAATAAGGTTTGGATAAGAATAAGCTCCAAATTCCTTATTCTTGTGCAACCCAAACAACACAAGAATAAGGAATTTGGGCTCTTATTCTTATACTAACAAAACTATGGAATTTGAATAAGAATAAGGATTGGCATGAGATTCTAAAAATTTCTTATTCTTATTCTTATCCGGCCTCCATCCAAACACACCCCTTATGTCTTGGGTCCCTAATTACATTAATTAAAGCCCCTTTTATTTGCTCTTTAATTGGGCTATTCATTTGCGATTAAACGGCGGCCCAATTAATTAATATAACCATATTATATTAAATGTGTTGAAACAAAAATAATTATTAACAAATTAATAATTATATAGGGTTTAGATAATGCATTAAATTATTTCTATATGATCTATTTGACTTAATTAATTATAACGGTTCGCAACGGTATATAATTAATTAATCAACTTATCATATTTCTGCAATACACATTATTGCGAATAAATAAATAATGCACCGTGTGATTATAACTCTATTTGTGTGACCCTTTGAGGATTTATGCTATGTTGGCCATGGAATTAAATCGCTATTTAATTCTAATAATCATAAGCGGTATCTAGCAACACGTTATGATTCCCAATTCGCATAAATAGTGTACTGCTACAATATTTTAATCCTGCATAAGAAATAATAGCATTTCCTTGTCTGATTCTTATGTCACATGATATCATCGTATAATCCAAGATAGGAATGTGTCATTCTTGTAGATTATACGTTTCTTGATCTAGAGATAATTGTATCAAGTTGCTAGCAAACAATCTATCTCCATCAAGGGGCCCAAACAGATATCATCGCTCACTAAATAAATTAATGAGGGACATACGATTTTCTCAATGAACAACTTTTCCATGCACAATTCAAGAAAACATAAATAAAGTCCGTATAGCAGCCCTTATCAGGAATCAACGGTAGACGATATTTATTGAGCCTATCCTCATGTGGAAAAGTTGAATCATCTCAAACTTAGAATCAAACTCAAATGAAATAAATAATGACACATAACACAGTCCATATATTTATTTCATTGGGTCGTGTCCTGTACTATGTTCCATAATATACACATATGCAATTAAGTTGGCAACTCCTTACCTATGATTTGTAGAACTTAATGATCACTTAACTTGCATACTAATCTTATCCGATAATTAATATTCCTTGTTAATTATCAAGATTACGGACCTTTTAGATTTATTATTGTCATTTATTATAAATGAAACACAGAGATCCACAATTCAGATCCTCAACCTGAATGATCTGTCAATAAATAAATCAAGGAATAAATGATCAAAATATCATCAATAACATAAACCATAGAAGTAGCCATATAATGATTGGCTTCTAGGACATAACTCTAACAGATTGATCAATCAGTGAAAATTAGAGGGCTCATATCGCATGTCGTAGGAGGGGATAATACATACCACTGTTTTAAATTGATACTATAAATTAGGCACGAACTACTTTAGATTTTCAATATTTAATTCTTAGTCTTAAATTAAATAATAATTGATACGACTATTTTTAATATATTTAACCAAAAAAGAAAAATTATTTTTTATTATAAAAAGCGGTCACGGATTTTAATACTTTAATATATAATAGTATACATTAGACATGAACTATCTTAGATTTCCAAATGTATTTAATTTTTAAATAAAATAATGATTGGTACGATTATTTTAATATATTAAAAAAAGTTATTTTTAATTATAGAAAATGAAAAAAAAACAAAAAACAAAAAAAATACAATGCGCAACGGCCACGGAATTTAATATATATCTTAGATATCCAAAGATATATGAATATATCTCATACTACCCCATCAGTCCTAGCCAACAAAAATAATCTCGCAATTATGTCATCGACGTTAACCAATTTGTGGTATCTTAAAAGTTAAAAGTTAAAATACAAACATAAATTTAAGTAACAGCATCCTCCCGTGAGATATTACTGATATTTAGATAAAAAAAAATTTCAATCGCTTGGATGAAGTAAATCAAATTGAGGTGAACATCATCTCAGTCAAAAATTATCGTTTTTCTCTACCAATTCACATGATGAGTTGAAAACCGATGGAGGTTTTATTGTATGATTTGAGTTATATATATTTTCGTAATTCATGTTTCAAATATCGAGGCATGATCGAAGCATATAAATGGAAGCACCAAAATGCTCCTCTATATTTAGTCATGAATAATTTAGATGTATTTTCTGAATTCATTTTTATGTTTTATGTAGCATCGTGCTTTATTGAACTCACTTTTAATGTATCTTCATATCAGAATAGTTAACTTGCCTCATCTAGAACTAAAAATAAAATAAAAATGTAACTGCTTCTTAAAGGCAAGGAGTCAAGGACAGTCTTTGTTTTTACACGAGAAGAGAGAAAGCTTATCTGACTCCGTGCACAGTCAGCCACACAAAAACATGTCATAAGAAACCCAGGAGGCACAAGTCTCAGAATCGACGGACCTGATAAAGTCGACTGACGTGCATCTCGAAATCTCAGCCGCCCAATCAAGTTAAGAATCTTAAATTCATCAAATCAGACGATCTGAATCGTCCGATTATTCGTACGAACTGATTTAGCGAGTCTTTTTTGAATTTTGAGTAGCAAATGGCCCCGTAGTCCCGTACAGATTTAGCGAGTCTAAGCACATACTTCTCGAACCATTTATTTATAAAATAACATCACCCATTTTTAATGGTTTTCGTCTTCTTCCTTGAGGCACAAAAAGGCGCAAACTTTGGAGAATCGTGAGCCTCTCTCATGGCGGAAACGACTCATACCGGCGTTTCAAATCCCTCCGGTCCAGATCCAACGGTTAATAAAGGCGCAGTTGGTGATTCTCAGGTGCTTTACGAGCGTTAGATTTCCTTTTTTCTTTCTGTTGATCTACCAATAAAGTTGTAATCTTTCTGTCAAGGAATGAGTTTGCACAAGTTTAGCGTTCAGGAAATAGTTGGTTCTGGCGATCTATTTCCAATTGTAATTTGCATTGTTTTAGGGATTTGTTCATTTGAAATTTCCGCTTGATCCTGGTTGGTTATGTTTTTAGTCAAATTGTTTAAATAACATTTTATAATCAACAGAAATTCAAAATTTTAAGTGCAATTTAGAAGCTAAAACTGGAGTCCTGTTGTAAATTGGATCTCAAATCCCAAATCAATGCATAAGCATTCCAGCCATTAAAAAGTCTTGCCTTTTACTACAACCCTTCAGGCCTTCAGTGCGGTGCATAATTTATGGCTAAATAATAATCGGGTACGTACTACTGTATGATATGTTCTGTTGGTAGCCTTCTCTGTATCAATTGGTATAGACTTTTGTTGCTGGTACCTATTCTGAGGACACTGATATATTTAGCTGAGACTGAGACTCTTGTTAGAAAGCATAGTGAGATAGCTAGTAATTTGTGAAGTTAATTGAGTAATTTTGGGAGTATGTAATAAGTTATTGCCCTGGCTTCGTTCAATGAAACGGTAGCCTCTAGCCTTCTTTTGTTCAAAAAGTATTTTACCAGTAACGGATGCATTCATCCTGTACAATCAGGCTGATACCATAATCACTGGCTAAATAACCATCTGCTACTTCAGTACGATACCATAATGGAGGTGCTCATTTTGTAAAACCAGGCTAATATAATAATCTCTGGTTATGTAACCATCTGCTACTTGTATTAATTCATTTCTTCTTCCCTCTTATGTATCGTTTTTGTTTCTTACTTTGATTTAGGTATCAGATGTCCAAATTTCTCGAGAATTCGCATTCCCGATGTATCCAGTCTTATTCCAGCCAGACGTTCCTTTGCAAAATGAAGAGCAAGATCTTGCTCCTGGTATCTATGCTATACCATCCAACCCTTTTACTGGTATGACGGCTGGTTATGCTTCTAGTGCCCTTATTCCGTTGAAGTATCACATTCCCAGGTAAATTTATAGTTTACCATGATTAGTAATAGATACATTTTGTAACTTCCCTCTTAAAAGAGTATTTTTTTCTCTGTTTTTAAATATTGGAAGTATGGATTTCTACTTTATCTCTCTGATTGCAAGCAGACTTACATACTTGGAATTTTCTCAATTCCAATTTAGGGCTTGTTTAGTATAGCTCGGTCCCAAGTCCGAGTAAAAGGAGGAGGGTCCCAAGTCCGATCAAAAGGAGGAGGGTTGTGATAGGCTAGGCGAGCCAACGTAAAAAATCCAGCCATCTCTATGGAAATGGAAATGAAACCCAATTTAGGGCTTGTTTGGCAATAGCACAGCAGTAGCATTTATGTGATACCAGTGCTAGAATAGTGCTGTCAGACGAGTGCAAAGTATAGACTATTCTCGTTGTCTGCAAGAGTGAATGTTGTTTGGCACTCTTGAACTCCATTCCAGCAAGTTGAATTGGCTCTCTTCCCCTGTTCCATCAAAATGGTGGAACAATGGAAGAGTTTATTCTAAAACTACTCAAATCCTAATTTTGTGTGTTTGCACTGAAATGTAGGACAGAATAGAGTACTATTATGCTATTCCGCTATTTAGGTAGAATATGGTTTCCAGAGAGCCTTTACGAAGAAACTGTAATGTTCCAATCTTTAGATAAAACTCGTATCTAAAGACACCTATTTAATGATGAATTTTTTTTATGAGACCCTCAATTTCTGGATGTATTTATTTTTTTTTCAAATTTGAAATATCAAATCGCCCAGTTTTTTTAAATTGCAGGAGGGAGAATCAGAATGCAGGGGAAGGGGAAGGACAAGGAGTGGGGCAACCACAGCAAGGACTGCACAGACAGCAGCCACAACAAGTGATGGTGCGGCGTTTTCAGTTTCAGTTCCAGCTAGATCTGGCTCTAATTATTAAATTAGCAGCTGTGGTGTTTCTCTTTAGTCAGGAGGGTTCGAAACAAAGGCTCTTCCTTCTCACGTTCTTCGCCTTTGTTATATATTTGTAAGTTCTATCTTTTCTTATATTTTTAAAGATTTCTCCTTATTAAAAATAGTTCTACATGGGTAATATTTTTGTTTAGGATCATCTGACACCACATTATATATACTATTTTTTTATTTTTTAATTCACCAGACCTTACTATTTGATATGCATACACTATTACAAACTGGTTTGGGTCCTTTTTCATCATTTTATAGACATTTGTTATCTTATATCATAATTTTAGGTTAAAAAATTAAGTGACTCTAATAGAGGTGTCTGTTTGGTAGATATCAGACTGGTACACTTGCACCTTTACTGAGGTGGCTAAAACAAGCGGCTGCCGCAAGACCCCCACCTCCTGCTGTCCGGGCGGAGAACCAGCCTTTGGTTCCACCAGCAAATGATTTGGATAATCAAATACCTGGTATTTAGTACTTTCAATATTTGCTTCTATCTCTTTCTGATTTTAGCTGCTATCAATTGTTGGTGATTACTTTTGGCCAATTGGTATTGATTTTGAAAATTGATCGCCTAATCCTCCTCTCCAATCCAGATACATTTATATTTTTCTGGCCTAGTAACAGTTTTTGCAAGTACTGACATGTGTTTTAAATTTACATCTTACATTTTTTTTCCTTTCCCAAAATTTTTGGAACTAACTAAAAATTATTGGCATTCTTGTACAGAGGGCAATGCTGGAGCAGAAAATCAAAACATAAACCCTCACCCTAATCCTGATCAGGGTGGAGAAATGCAGGAGCATCTAGCTCAAAACAACCCTAATCCTAACCCTAACCGTAACCAAGGAGGTAACGACAATGGCGTCTGGGGTATTATTAAAGAAATACAAATGATCGTTGTTGGATTTATTGCATCTCTTCTTCCCGGCTTCCAACACAATGATTAGCCTTTTTTATTTATTTCTTTCTTTATAGATATTGTTAAAAAACATCGACCTTTTCATCATGTATTCTAGAAAAAGCAAAGTGAAGAAGGATGAAATTGCTTGTTGTGATGTTAAATAAAACTTGATAACAGCCTCCCCTTTTGTATCTTTCGGCCAGATAGAGTTGTGTAAAGATTGTTAGGGTAATTTCTTCGAGGAACGTTAGTAGTTCAATCAAAAGATATCACCCTTTGACCTTTCGGAAATTTTTTTAAAAAAATTTACTACCCTTCGCATGCCTCAGCGACGAATTATGCGTGCCTCCTCTCCTATGCTATCCCCCATACTTAGGCACTTGAAAAAGGCTATTTCCAAATGGTTGGTGTATAATAATTAAATTAATTTGTTAGTTTAACAAGGTTGAAGTAATTTTGAAATGTGTATTTGTTATTTCATCACGGCACTTCATTTTACTTGTGTATATAAAATTATGATCTTTATTTTAAATGGGACGAGCCATAATTTTACAAATGCATATAATTTTATATTTGGTTTTTTTGAATCACAATAAAAATCGACTTGGAATTTTGTGGTCATATGAAATTATATATTTTAGAAAATGATGTATGAAGTATGAATTTTTTTTTTTTTTTGGGGGGGGGGGGATTGTATGAATTATGAATCTAATGACAAATGCTAGTCAATGTATAGTTCATGCTAACGTGCATGTTTTTAATACCTTACCAACACCTCTACCAACAAGTGGTCGGAATTCGGTATTTTTCAAAATTTCTCAGTATTTTTGTCTCACAATATTGAATACCGCCGTTACGATCATTGTTTTGGTTTTTCGGTATTATCGAAAATTTTCGACATCTGGTACGGTATTGAAAACAATGGTCACGTGTAATTAACCTTGTAGAAATAAAGATATTGTGAGCGAGTTCTATATATCATACCCCCTCAAATGTAAGAACTAATGAGTAATGAAAATAAATAGACAACTATTTTTATAACATTTATCATCAATTATCAAGGATCATGAAAATGTAATAAATGGATTACATATTGGAGAATAACCAATAATTTTGTATTTCATCTCTCTAAATCACAATAAAAATCATTTTAGAATTTTGTGGTCACATAAAATTCTTATAGTTGATATATATTTTAGAAAATGTTGTATGAAGTATGAAACTAGTATCATGTACTGAGACATGTCTAGTTCGTGTGACTATATCAAAACTGATTGAAATAGAAAGCTTATTAGTTCACGTGTAATCAACTTTGTGGAAACAAAATTATTTCAAATAATTCAAGTTTGTTGAATTCTGAATATTATTGCATATAGGCAATTTTATTCAAAATAATTAAAAATCTATTAGTTTGCTGAATAAAATTACAAAATTTTTGTTATGTTTCAAAATGATTAACGTTCAATCAAGACATTTTAGTTTAGTTTTACGATAATTTGTTTTTGTCAAAAAAATATTACTGCGATGGATAATGAAATGAATTATAACATTTGCGAAACATAAGCATGCGGCGATCCATGCACAACCCTTCAATTTTAGAGGCTTAGATCGATCTTTCATCACTTTTTGCTATTGGAAATTTTTATTTGTTGCGTAAGAGGCAATTTTATTTCTGAAATAAATTTCAAGTAAAAAGCTATAAATCCTTAAAAAATAAATTAAAACATACTGGTTGTGGTGGAAAAAATCGCACAAATTTGTTCTGTTTCGAATTACGTGAATGTTTAAGGACCCGTTGAGCATTTTAGTTTACGATCTTTCGGCATCGCAGAGAAAAAAAAAATGGTAAGAAACACATTGGTCCAGAATTCGAATTTATGTTTTTATACAATATAAAGTCGCAACTAACATCTTTTTATACAAAAATAGTAATAAAGTCCCATCTACCATCTATGTGTCAAAGTGCCATCGAATGCGTTGGAAATTTACGAACAGTCGATCTATACGACTATACCGCTGGGATTTTAACAGCACGACATTGATCGTCTAAAATTGTCACCAATGAATAGCTATAAATCAAGGATCATTGATCAACGGCTGAATATCACATCACTAGTTTAAGCTTATATAGTCTTGTTATTATTTTTTATTGATCTTCTACAAATTAGTTGGACAAGATTCATCAATTATTGGGTTTTGATCAACCAACGAAAAATTAACAATATGCTTTATCAGATATCGATGGTGACTCAAACCTTGATGAATTCGTATTAAAATTGAATACTAACATTTTTTGTGGTTAATACTTTCAGTATATACCACTGTTATAGTTTAATTGTTTTGCCCACTTGCATGCATGAACAATTGCGTCTGTATGCCTGAAAAACAAAATTTCGACAAGAAATCCAGAAAAGTTCCCAAAATGCCCTCGTCAGAAGCAAACTTCTGTATTTCCATTTCCGACGTAAACACTCTAAAATTAAGGAAATTCTCAAGCTGCTGCTTGAAATCTGTAGCTGACACATGGGTATTTCATAATCAACACAGAATGCGACTTCTATTGAATATCCTAGGATTAAGGATTGCAGTTTCACTGAGTGCTCCCTGGTCCTTTCAAAGTTGGACCAGTCCAGCATCTACTAGCTTAGTGACAATACAATACACAAGCAAATGGATGGGTAAGATATTTCTGCTAAAAAAATTATAAAAATTGCCTCAATATACTAAACTAATCTGATGAAGCACTCTTCTTGATAATATTAGCTAACTTACCTGCCTCTTGGGCATTTTACAGTTCAACAAATAAGCATGCGCCACAAATTTTCATGAAAGCATGGCTAATGATGGTACTTTTGCCTCTTTATAATAGTCCATGCCCTACAAAACAAATGCACATCAACATTCAGGTTGTTGATGCCAAGAAGTATGAGGAAAAATTATGAATTGAGATATTCAGCAAGTTACAATTAACCATACAATTAAATGCCTAGGGTTGATGCATCAATTAGGACCATGATGGTGCTACCATAAGGTGATTATGCAAGATTAGGTAAGGGCTTTCCATTTAGGGTTGACTAATAGAGACTCCCCAACACCATAATAGAAAACAGAAAAGAGGATAAACATCTCCTGATATAGGTGTGAACACTGAGATTGAGCCAGGAGTAAAGGGATTTATCAAATAGCAGTACTTGCTCAAAAGACGAAGGGCAACAAAATAAATGAACAATAGACGCATCATCACATTGAAGACAGAGAGAGTAATGAGAACAGAAAACAAAATCATATTAGTTTCTGAACTTGCTATAGACAGGTGAATGGTCTTGCCAGAAAAAAAATATCACAGGAAAAGTACATGGAATAGAGATAGAATCTGAAACCTGTAGATTTGTTCTAGAAGAACAATTAAAGCTACTTGATGATTCAACACCAAAGAAGAAAGCCTGATTGACATGTCAGCACGCTCTCTTACAAGTGGGCCGTGACCATATGGACCTCCAATACAAAATGTCAACCTCACTGAACCCTGGAGAAAAGCACTGCCATTAACCTCATGAGAATCGCATTACATTAAGTATGACTCAAGGTAGGAAAATCAGACAAGCAACATAAAACAAAGAAGAAAAAAAAGAGGCAGCTTCATGCATGCCCCTTCAAAGCTCAAAATGCAGACACCCATGCAAACAAGAAGCATCACCCATGCCATTCTTTAGATTCCTTCAATAGCCAAACCAAACTATCTTTCTATCAATTCATACAGGGGCAGCCAGGACAAGTTTTTCAAGAAAATGGAGCAAGGGGGCATAAGGGATAGACAAAACTTGCTTTGTAGGGGGGAGGCATGAATTTTGCCTTATTTCTCATTTTTGTAAGAGTATTTATGTCATATCATATGGTTTTGCAATGAAATGAATGAAAATTCACCTGGAAAAAGCAAAAGGAACTATTGAAATTTGTTACATTGTACATACTTTGTTAGCGGCGTCACCAATTAAATTGGCCATTTCTTCTGATACTATATCTTTTCCATTCTCATCCATCATAACTACCTTGCAGAAATCAAGAAAATAATTAAAATTAAACAAAAGCTTTTGTCAACAAGTTATCTATTTATTGCATTTTGGGACAACTAAAAGATAAACTAAAATAAAAATAAAAATATAAAGCCATTTTAGAGCTTACAAAATCATCAGGTGTGGTATGCTGCACCATTAACATGTCTTCTGCTTCAATTTGAGACCTCACATCACTACTCAACATCAAAAAAACTCCTTTAAGAAGTTGAAAATAAAAGATAAAATTTGTGCAATTAAGATAAATGAAACCATCTTTCAATAGTTCATTTTTTATTTTTCCATTTTAGTGAGTTTTCTTCCTCTATATTAATCTTCGTCAGGAATTAGCAAAGAGTTGGTACTGGCCATGTACCAGTAAAGATACTTTGGTTCTTTTTACTTGTAGAATATAAAAATTTACCCAGTGGCTTTGGGATTTGATTTGATTAATGTATCTTCAATGTTGCAGTAGTACTTTATTTTCTGACTGTACTCTTCAACAAGTAGCTGAGTTCCTTTAGACCTCCTCTTTCCAACTGTCAATACTCGAATTGGTATGGCTTTCTGAAGCAACACAAAATTGCTTACATCAGTTGAGTTTCATAATAATGCATAATTTCAATAATTGGGATTGTAATGTTGCTTAATTAGAAAATATTAAACATGGCATAAAATAAAACCATTTTTTGAAGTTTAGAACCTACTATAGATTGGCCTTCGTATTTGGATTTTCTATCTGTTACAGAGAAAAAGAAAGAGAGACGATAAGAATCAAGAAGCAGCAATGCATACAATCATACAAGGGAGCAACAAAAAGAGAAGCGCACAAAAGAAATCGGTCATACTTTGTGAAGAAGAGATTTTCTTTTTCAGATAGAGGCCGGCGCTAGACTGACACCAACAAAGCGCCATTGCGTTGGGACACCGGGAGACGGAGCGAGAGAGAGAGAGAGAGAGAGAGAGTGGCAGCGAGGTTTATTGAGATTTTTTTTTTTTTTCCAAGTTTGTGGAAGGTGAATTGTGGATTTGCACCCTTAAAAATAATAATTTGATGTTTCATTTCATTTTGAAATGGGAAAATTTTATTGTTTTGATTTGACTTAATCATTGTGGTACTTTAAATTGTGGTCATTCAGACCCTTTTATATTTAATTATTTTTTTCTGTAAATATTCAATTTAATATTCTGACTGACAAATTTTGAAAAATGATCTTGACTCATTTTGTTAAAATTTTAGCTTTTTATTCGATGTCGTGCTGTCTTACAATTATCTGATTAGCTTTTTTACCACCAAAATAACATAGCTAACTCAATAACTTAAATTTAGACAATTTAATCACCAACCAAAATTACAATTATCAATAAATTTATCAAAACTATAGGACTAATTAACTAAATATGAAAAGATTGAAAATCATAAACTTTAACAATCAACAAACCAATTATTAATACCAAAAATGCAATTTAAAAATATTATTAAATACATCTTTACGATTTTTAAGCATGTCCTCTTGCTTCTCAGTCGGTCATAAATTGTCCCAAAAAATCAAGTATTTTGTTACTTGCTAATACTATTTGATGCAATGCATCTTCTTATATAGAAAATGTGTCCACCTAATATGTGTTCGTCAGTTCGTGGTTGATTCGACTGGCAGCTTCAGCACGAGCTTGAGCCGGGAGAACTCATGGACCATATTGAGGCGGCTACTGGTCGTATTCCATTTTTTTCTCTTTCTTTTTTGTGAGTTTTGTTTTAGTGTTGTCCTTTCTTTCTACCAATTTCTAAACATAAAGTTAGTGAGGAAGATTCGTTAACACTTGAGACTATCTCTGTTCATTTTGAGTTGATTTCAGAGTTACGATTATATGACTGAATTTTGAGCTAACGGATTTGAACCTGATGAGGTTAGATTGGGTCATTTGATTTCTGAATAACTAGGAAAAAAAATAAAATAATATCCCTTTGTTTAACATTGAACGTAATCTGACCAAATCATCTCTATTTTATTTTATTTTCTACAGAAGATCCTTTCTTTTCTCTAGTAAAGTTTCTTTTTTCTTATTTGTGTGTTTTAATTTTTTCTGTCGTTTATTTTGATTAGCTTTGAGGCATTGCATTGAGTATAGGTGTCTTATCTGATTTGTTTTCCAAAATAAAAAACTCATAGCGGATGAAGTCAGCTTCTGATGGTGAATATGAGGAGGCTGATGTTCAAGGCCTATCCTAGAAGAGAGGCAACATAAGTATGTTACTGATTTCAAGTTTTCAGCTAAGATATTCGAATATCGTGTTGATTTTGCTCATTTTAAGAAATTAGTGAAGCTTGATAAATGAGGATCTCGCTACCTACCTCATTCTGATATTGATTTTGCTCATTCTGATGCCTCCATATTTTTTTGTTCATTATGGTGCCTAGTAGTTCCTTTGTTGGGGCTTTACATGGTATTCTTTGACGCTTACCTCAATGCATTAGATTAGTTTCTTTTATCTTTCTCCTTTTCGATCAAAGTTTTAGTTCTCTCTTTATGATTTACATTCAGTCCCTCAATTGTTTTTGAAAAAGACGGAAAAGCAAAATGTTAGAAGGACGGTCTGACAGTACCAGTAGAATATGATTCATACATTATTTATTCAAAAATATTAGATTATACATTATGGGTATGTTTGGACGCTTGCAACGAACGCGAAGTTCGCGAACCCAGGTGTATTAAATATTATTTTCCCAATTCGCTCGAGCTGTTCGCGAAATTCTCTGAAAAGTTAGAATAATCGAACAAGGGATGTTCGTCTATTCGCGAACCCAGCTTGTTGTTTGGTTTGTGCGAACTGCAGCTATTCGCGAACTAGACTTGTTCGCCTGTTGCCAAACATGGCCTATAACTATGCATATAAAGTGCAATTAATGCATATTCTAAGTATTATTTGAGCATTTCAACCGTTTGTGAATTAATTTCAAGTCATTTAATCACCATACTAATTATTTAAAAAGATTGGATTATGCTAAGTAAGTATGCATATAAAGTGCAAATAACGCTCATTCAAAATAATTTGAGAATTTCAACCGTTTATGAATTCATTCTAAGACATTTATTTACAATAATCTACATTGAAACCCTCCATACGGTGTAGAATATGATTCAGAACTTACTTATTCAAAAAGATTGCATAATACTTAGTAATTACGCATATAGAGTGCAAAAAACTCTCATTCTGAGTATCATTTGAGCATTTCAACCGTTTCAGAATTCATTTCAAGTCATTTCATCACAATAATCATCATTACTCACTCCATATGGTCTAGAATATGATTCAGCTCTTACTTATTCAAAAAGATTGGATTATACCAAGTAATTATGCATATAAAATGCAAATAACTCTTATTCTGAGTAATTTGACCAGCCACCATTCCTGAATTAATTCTAAGTTATTTCATAACAATAATTTACATTTATAATCTCCATACGGTCTAGAATATGATTCAGGTTTTATTTATTCAAAAAGATTAGATTATACTTGGTAATTACACACATAAAGTGCGAATAATGCAATTCGAGTATCATTTGAGCATTTCAATCATTTCTGGATTCATTCTAGGTCAATTCATCATAATAATCTAAATTGAAATTCTTTATACTGTGTAGAATATGATTCATATCTTATTTATTTAAAAAAATTAGATCATACATGATAATTACGTATTTAAATGCAAATAATGCAATTCTGAGTATCATTTGAGCATTTCAATCGTTTTTGGATTCATTCTAAGTCATTTCATCACAATAATCTACATTGAAACTCTTCATACTGTCTAGAATATGATTCATATCTTATTTATTAAAAAAGATTGGATTATACATGGTAATTACACATATAAAGTGCAAATAATGCAATCCTGAGTATCATTTTAACATTTCAATCATTTCTGAATTCATTCTAAATCATTTCATCACAATAATCTATTTTTAAACTCTTTACACTGTCCATAATACGATTCATATTTTATTTATTCAAAAAGATTGGATTATACTTGGCAATTACGCATATAAAGTACAAATAATGCAATTCTTAGTATCATTTGAGCATTTCAATCGTTTTTTTATTCATTCTAAGTCATTTCATCACAATAATCTAAATTCAAACTCTTTATATTGTCTACAATATGATTCATATCTTATTTATTTAAAACGATTGGATTATACATAACAATTACGCATATAAAGTGTAAATAAGGCAATTCAGAGTATCATTTGAGCATTTCAATAGTTTCTGGATTCATTCTAAGTCATTTCGCCACAATAATCTACATTTAAAATCTTTATACTGTCTAGAATATGATTCATATCTCATATATTAAAAAAATGGATTATACATGGAAATTACGCATATAAAGTGCAAATAAAGCAATTCTGAGTATCATTTGAGCATTTCAATCGTTTCTGGATTCATTCTAAGTCAATTCCTCACAATAATCTACATTTAAACACTTCATACTGTCTGGAATATGATTCATATGTTGTTTATTCAAAAAGATTGGATTATACATGGTAATTACGCATGTAAAATGCAAATAATTCAATTTTGAGTATCATTTTAGCATTTCAATCGTTTGTGGATTAATTCCAAGTCATTTCATCAAAATAATCTACATTTACACTCTTTATACTGTCTAGAATATGATTCATATTTTATTTATTCAAAAAGATTGGATTATACTTGGTAATTTCGCATATAAAGTGCAAATAATGCAATTATGTGTATCATTTGAGCTTTTCAATCGTTTCTGAATTCATTCTAAGTCATTTCCTCACAATAATTTACATTTAAACTCCTTGTACTGTCTAGAATATGGTTCATGTCTTATTTTTTTTCTTAAAAGATTGGATTATATTTGGTAATTACGCATATAAAATGTAAATAACACAATTCTGTGTATCATTTGAGCATTTCAATCATTTCTGAATTCATTCTAAGTCATTTCATCCCAATAAACTATATTTAAACTCTTTATACTATCTAAAATATGATTCATATATTATTTAATAAAAAAGATTGGATTATACATGGTAATTACGCAAATAAATCGTAAATAATGCAATTTTGAGTATCATTTGAGCATTTCAATCGTTTCGAGATTCATTCTAAGCCATTTCATCACAATAATCTACATTTAAACTCTTTATGATATCTAGAATATGATTCATATATTATTTCTTCAAAAAGATTGGATTATACATGATAATTATGCATATAAAGTGCAGATAATGCAATTCTGAGTATCATTTGAGCATTTCGATCGTTTCTGGATTCGTTCTAAGTAATTTCATCACAATAATCTACAATTGAACTCTTTATACTGTCTAGAATATGGTTCCTGTCTTATTTATTCATAAAAGTTGGATTATATTAGGTAATTACGCATATAAAGTGCAAATAATACAATTCTGAGTATCATTTGAGCATTTGAATCGTTTCTGGATTCATTCCAAGTCATTTCATCACAATAATCAACATTTAAACTCTTTCTACAGTCTAAAATATGATTCATAGGTTATTTCTTTAAAAAGATAAAATCATACATGGTAATTACGTATATAAAGTGCAAATAATGCAATTCCGAGTATCATTTGAGCATTTCAATCGTTTCTAGATTCTTTCTAAGTCATTTCATCACATTAATCTTCATTTAAACTCTTTATACAGTCTAGAATATGATTAATATCTTATTTATTTAACAAAAATTGGATTATACAAGATAATTACGCATATAAAGTGCAGATAATGCAATTCTAAGTATCATTTGAACATTTCAATCATTTCTGGATTTATTCTAAGTCATTTCGTCACAATAATCTACATTTATACTCTTTATACAGTCTAGAACATGATTAATATCTTATTTATTCAAAAAGAATGGATCATACATGGTAATTACGAATATAAAGTGAAAATAATGCAATTATGAGTACCATTTGAGCATTTCAATGGTTTCTGGATTCATTCTAAGTAATTTCATCACAATAAACTAAATTTAAACACTTTATACTTTCTAATATGGTTCCTGTCTTATTTATTCAAAAAAGTTGGATTATACTTGGTAATTACGCATATAAAGTGCGAATAATGTAAGTATTATTTGATCATTTCAATCGTTTCTGCAAGCATTCTAAGTCATTTCATCAGAACAATCTACATTTAAACTCTTCATACTATCTAGAATATGATTGATATCTTATTTAATCAAAAAGATTGGATCATACATGGTAATTACGCATATAAATCATAAATAATGCAATTTTGAGTATCATTTGAGCATTTCAATCGTTTCGAGATTCATTCTACGTCATTTCATCATAATAATCTACATTTAAATTTTTTATGATGTCTAGAATATGATTCATATATTATTTCTTCAAAAAGATAGGATTATACATGGTAATTATGCATACAAAGTGCAAATAATGAAATTCTGAGTATCATTTGAGCATTTCGATCGTTTCTGGATTCGTTATAAGTAATTTCATCACAATAATCTACAATTGAACTCTTTATACTGTCTAGAATATGGTTCCTGTCTTATTTATTCATAAAAGTTGGATTATATTTGGTAATTACACATATAAAGTGCAAATAAAGCAATTATGTGTATCATTTGAGTTTTTCAATCATTTCTGGATTCATTCTAAGTCATTTGACAACAATAATATACATTTAAACTCTTTATACTGTCTAAAATATGATTAATATCTTATTTATTCAAAAAGATTGGATTATACATGGTAATTACGCATAAAAAATGCAAATAATGCAATTCTGAGTATCATTTTAGCATTTCAATCGTATGTGGATTCATTCTAAGTCATTTCATCACAATAATCTACATTTAAACTCTTTGTGTACGGTCTAGAATATGATTCAGGTCTTATTTATTCAAAAATATTGGATTATACTTGCTAATTACGCATATAAATTGCAAATAATACAATTCTGAGTATCATTAGAGCGTTTCAATCGTTTCTGGATTCATTCTAAGTCATTTCATCACAATAATCTACATTTAAACACTTCATACTGTCTAGAATGTGGTTCCTGTCTTATTTATTAAAAAAGATTGGATTATACATGGTAATTACGCATATAAACTGCAAATAATGCAATTATGAGTATCATTTGAGCATTTGGATCGTTTCTGGATTCGTTCTAAGTTATTTCATCACAATAATCTACAGTTAAACTCTTTATACTGTCTAGAATATGGTTCATGTCTTATTTATTAAAAAAAATGGATTATACTTGGTAATTACACATATAAAGTTTAAATAATGCAATTCTGTGTATCATTTAAGCATTTCAATCGTTTCTAGATTCATTGTAAGTCATTTCATCATAATAATCTACATGTAAACTCTTTATGCTGTCTAGAATATGATTCATATCTTATTTATTAAAAAAAATTGGATTACACATGGTAATTACGCACATAAATTGCGAATAATGCAATTCTAAGTATCATTTGAGCACTTCAATCGTTTCTGGATGTATTCTAAGTCATTTCATCCAAATAATCTACATTTAAACTTTTCATACTATCTAGAATATGATTAATATCTTTTTTATTTAAAAAGAATGGATTATACATGGTAATTACGCATATAAGTTACAAATAATGCAATTTTGAGTATCATTTGAACATTTCAATCGTTTCTAGATTCATTTTAAGTCTTTTCATCATAATAATCTACATTTAAACACTTTGTACTGTCTAGAGTTTGATTCAAAGATTATTTTTTAAAAAGTTTGGATCATACATGGTAATTACGTATATAAAGTGCAAATAAAGCAATTTTGAGTACCATTTGAGCATTTCAATCGTTTCTGGATTCATTCTAAGTCATTTCATCACAATAATCTATATTTAAATACTTTATACTGTCTAGAATAAGGTTCATGTCTTATTTATTCAAAAAGATTGGATTATACATGGTAATTACGTACATAAATTGCAAATAATGCAATTCTAAGTATCATTTGAGCACTTCAATCATATCTGGTTGTATTCTAAGTCATTTCATCGCAATAATCTACATTTAAAGTCTTCATACTGTCTAGAATATGATTCATATCTTATTTATTCAAAATGATTGGATTATACATGATAATTACGCATATAAAATGCAAATAATGCAATTCTGAGTATCATTTAAGCAATTCAATAGTTTCTAGATTAATTTTAACTCATTTCATCACAATAATCAATATTTAAACACTTTATGCTATCTAGAATATGATTCACAGATTATTTATTTAAAAAGATTGCATCATACATGGTAATTACGTATATAAAGTGCAAATAATGCAATTCAGAGTACCATTTGAGCATTTCAATCATTTCTGGATTCATTGTAAGTTATTTCTTCACAATAATCTACATTAAATACTTTATACTATCTAGAATAAGGTTCATATCTTATTTATTTAAAAAAAAATGGATCATACATGGTAATTACGCATATAAACTGCAAACAATGCAATTCTGAGTAATATTTGAGCATTTCGATCGATTCTGGATTCGTTCTAAGTAATTTCATCATAATAATCTACAATTGAACTCTTTATACTGTCTATAATTTTGTTCCTGACTTATTTATTCAAAAAAATTGGATTATACTTGGTAATTACGCATATAAAGTGCAAATAATGTAATTCTGTGTATCATTTGTGCATTTCAATCGTTTCTGGAGTCATTCTAAGTCATTTCACCACAATAAAATACATTTAAACTCTTTATACTATCTAGAATATGATTCTTATCTTAGTTATTTATAAAGATTGCATTATACATGGTTATTACGCATATAAAGAGCGAATAATTTAGTTCTGAGTATCATTTGAGCATTTTAATCGTTTCTGGATGCATTCAAAGTCATTTCATCACAATAATCTACATTTAAACTCTTCATACTATCTAGAATATGATTCATATATTATTTATTCTAAAAGATTGGATTATACATGGTAATTATGCATATAAAGCGCAAATAATGCAATTTTGAGTATCATTTGAGCATTTCAATTGTTTCTAGATTAGTTCTACGTCATTTCATCACAATAATCTACATTTAAACACTTTGTACTGTCTAGAACATTTGGTTCACATCTTATTTCTTCAAAAAGATTGGATTATACATAGTAATTTCGCATATAAAGTGCAAATAATGAAATTCTGAATATCATTTGAGCATTTCAACCATTTCTGGATTCATTCTAAGTTATTTCATCACAATAATCTACATTTAAACTCTTTATACTGTCTAGAATATTGTTCATATCTTATTTATTCAAAAATATTGGATTCTACATGATAATTAAGCTTATAAAGTACAAATAATTCAATTATGAGTATCATTTTTGCATTTCAATAGTTTCTGGATGCATTCTAAGGCATTTCATCACAATAATCTACAGTTATTCTCTTTATACTATCTTTTATGTGGTTCATATCTTATTTCTTCAAAAATATTGTATTATACATGGCAATTACGCATATACATTGCAAATAAAGAAATTCTGAGTATCATTTGAGCATTTCAATCGTTTCTGGATTTATTCTAAGTCATTTCATCACAATAATCGATATTTAAACTCTTTATACTGTCTTTAATATGGTTCATATCTTATTATTTTAAAAAGATTGGATTATACAAGGTAATTACTCATATAAAGTGCATATAGTGCAATTCTGAATATTATTTTAGCATTTCAAACGTTTCTGGATTCATTCTAAGTCACTTCATCATAATAATCTACATTTAAACTCTTTATACTCTCTAGAACATGATTCATATCTAATTTATTTAAAAATCTTGTATTATACATAGTAATTACGCATTTAAAATACAAATAATGCATTTCTGTGTATAATTTAAGCATTTCAATCGTTTCTCGATTCATTCTAAGTCATTTCGTCATAATAATCAACATTTAAATATTTTATACTGTCTAGAATATGGTTTACATCTTATTTATTCAAAAGAATTGAATTATACATGGTAATTACGCATATAAAGTGCAAATATTGCAATTCTGAGTATCATTTGAGCATTTCAATCGTTTCTGGATTCATTCTAAGTTATTTCATGACAATAATCTACATTTAAACTCTTCATACTGTCTGGAATATGATTCATATGTTATTTATTCAAAAAGATTGGATTATACATGGTAATTACGCATAATAAATGCAAATAATGCAATTCTGAGTATTATTTTAGCATTTCAATCATTGGGCATTTCATCACAATAATCTAAATTTAAACTCTTTATACTATCTAAATTATAATTCAGGTCTTATTTATTCAAAAAGATTGGATTATACTTGGTAATCATGCATACAAAGAGAAAATAATGCAATTTTGAGTATCATTTGAGCATTTCAATCGTTTTTGGATTCATTCTAATTCATTTCATCATTATAATCTACATTAAAACTCTTTATAATGTCTAGAACACCATTCATTGCTAAGTTATTTAAAAAGATTGGATCGTACATGGTAATTACGTATATAAAGTGCAAATAATGCAATTCAGAGTATCTTTTGAGCAATTCAATCGTTTCTGGATTCATTCTAAGTCATATCATCGCAATAATCTACATTTGAACTCTTTATACTGTCTAGAATATAATTCATTGCTTATTTATTCAAAAAGATTGGATTATACATGGTAATTACACATATTAATTGCAGATAATGCAATTCTGAGTATCATGAGAACATTTCAATCGTTTCTGGAATTATTCTAAGTTATTTTGTCGCCATAATCTACATTTAAACTCTTTATACAAGCTAGAATATGATTCATATATTATTTATTAAAAAAAATGGATTATACATTCTAATTACGCATATAAAGTGCTAATATTGCAATTCTGAGTATCATTTGAGCATTTCAATCATTTCTGGATTCATTCAAAGTCATTTTCAACACAATAATCTACATTTAAACTCTTCATACAGTCTAGAATATGATTCATATTTTATTTATTCAAAAAGATAGGATTATACATTTTAATTACGCATATAAAATGCAAATAAAGCAATTCTGAGTATCATTTGAGCAATTCTATCATTTCTGGATTAATTCTAAGTCATTTCAACACAATAATCTATATTTAAACTTTTTATACTCTCTAAAATATGATTCATATCTTATTTATTTAAAAAGATTGGATCATACATGGTAATTATGTATATAAAGTGCAAATAATGCAATTCTGAGTACCATTTGAGCATTTTCATCGTTTCTGGATTCATTCTAAGTTATTTCATCACAATAATCTACATTTAAACACTTTGCACTGTCTAGAATATGGTTCATGTTTTATTTATCCAAAAAGATTGGATTATACATGGTAATTATGTATATAAATTGCAAATAATGCAATTCTGAGTACCATTTGAGCATTTTCATCGTTTCTGGATTCATTCTAAGTCTATTCATCACAATATTCTACATTTAAACTCTTTATACTGTCTAGCATATGGTTCATGTCTTATTTATTCAAAAAAATTGGATTATACTTGGTAATTACGCATATAAAGTGCAAATAATAGAATTCTGTGTATCATTTGAGCATTTCAATCGTTTCTTGATTCATTCTAAGTCATTTCGTCGCAATAATCTACATTTAAACTCTTCATATATTCTTTTGATATTATTCATAAGTTATTTATTCAAAAAGATTGGATTATACATTGTAATTTCGCATATAATGTGTAAATAATACAATTCTGAGTATCATTTGAGCATTTCAACCGTTTCTGGATTCATTCTAAGTCATTTCCTCACAATAATCTAAATTTAAACTCTTTATACTGTCAACAATATGGTTCATGTCTTATTTATTCAAAAATATAGGATTATACTTGGAAATTATGCATATAAACTGCAAATAATGCAATTTTGTGTATTATTTGTGCATTTGAATCGTTTCTTGATTCATTATAAGTCATTTCATCAAAATAATCTATATTTAAACTCTTTATACTGAATAGAATATGATTCATATCTTATTTATCAAAAAGATTGGATTATACGTGGTAATAATGCATAGAAAGTGCAAATAATGCAATTGTTAATATTATTTGAGCATTTCCAATCATTTCTGGATTCGATATATGTCATTTCATCACAATAATCAACATTTAAACTCTTTATATTGTCTAGAATAGGGTTAATATCTTATTTTTTCAAAAAGATTGGATTATACATGACAATTACGCATATAAAGTGCAAATAATTCAATTCTGAGTATCATTTGAGCATTTAAATTGTTTCTGGATTCATTCTAAGTTATTTCATCACAATAATCTACATTTAAACTCTTTACAGAGTCCATAATCTGATTCATATCTTATTTATTAAAAAAAATAGATTATACATTCTAATTACGCATATAAAGTTCTAATAATGCAATTCTGAGTATCATTTGAGCATTTCAATCGTTTCTGGATTCATTCTAAGTCATTTCATTACAATAATCTACATTTAACCTCTTCATACTGTCTAGAATATGATTCATATCTTATTTATTCAAAAATATTAGATTATATATGGTAATTACGCATATAAAGTGTGAATAATGCAATTCTTAGTATCATTTGAACATTTCAACCTTTTCTGGATTTATTCGAAGTCATTTCGTCACAAAAATCTACATTTATACTCTTTATACATTCTAGAATATAATTAATATCTTCTTTATTAAAAAAAATTGGATTATACATGGTAATTACGCATATAAAATGCAGATAATGCAATTCTAATTATCATTTGAGCATTTCAATCGTTTCTGGATTCATTATAAGTCATTTCACCACAATAAAATATATTTAAACTCTTTATA
Organism: Rhynchospora breviuscula; assembly: GCA_027562975.1. Lineage (NCBI taxonomy): Eukaryota > Viridiplantae > Streptophyta > Magnoliopsida > Poales > Cyperaceae > Rhynchospora > Rhynchospora breviuscula. The sequence continues at coordinate 33,489,098 of CM050399.1, forward strand.
CTGTCTAGAATATGATTCATATCTTATTTTTTCATAAAGATTGGATTATACACGGTAATTACGCATATAAAGTGCGAATAATGGAATTCTGAGTATCATTTGTGCATTTTAATTGTTTCTGGATGCATTCTAAGTAATTTCATCACAAAAATCTATATTTAAACTCTTCATACTATCTAGAATATGATTCATATATTATTTGTTTAATAAGATTGTATTATACATGGTAATTACGCATATAAAGTGCGAATAATGCAATTCTGAGTATCATTTGAGCATTTTAATCTTCTCTGGATGCATTCTAAGTCATTTCATCACAATAATCTACATTTAAACTATTTATACTATCTATTATATGATTCATATATTATTTATTCAAAAAGATTGGATCATAAATTGTAATTACGCATATAAAGCGCAAATAATGCAATTTTGAGTATCATTTGAACATTTTAATCGTTGCTCGATTCAATCTAACTTATTTAATCACAATAATCTACATTTGAACTATTCATACTATCTAGAATATGATTCATACGTTATTTCTTCAAAAATATTGGATTATACAAGGTAATTACGCACATAAAATGCAAATAATGCAATTCTGAGTATCATTTGAGCATTTCGATTGTTTCTGGATTCGTTCTAAGTAATTTAATCACAATAATCTACAATTGAACTCTTTATACTGTCTAGAATTTGGTTTCGGTCTTATTTATTCAAATCAATTGGATTATACATGGAAATTACGCACATAAAGTGCAAATAAAGGAATTCTGTGTTTCATTTGAGCATTTCAATTTTTTCTGGATTCATTCTAAGTCATTTCACCACAATAAAATACATTTGAACTCCTCATACTGTCTAGAATATGATTAATATCTTATTTATTAAAAAAAATTTGGTTATACATGGTAATTACGCATATAAAGTGCAAATAATGCAATTCTGAGTATCATTTGTGCATTTCAATCTTTTCTGGATTCATTCTAAGTCATTTCATCTCAATAATCTACATTTAAACTCTTCATACTTTCTGAAATTTGATTCATACGTTATTTATTAAAAAAGATTGGATTATACGTGGTAATTACGCACATAAAACGCAAATAATACAATTCTGTGTATTATTTTAGCATTTCAATCGCTTGTGGATTCATTCTAAGTCATTTCATCACAATAATTTACATTTAAACTATTTATACTGTCTAGAATATGATTCTGGTCTTATTTATTCAAAAAGATTGGATTATACTTGGTAATTAAGCATATAAGGTGCAAATAATATAATTCTGAGTATCATTTGAGCATTTCAATTGTTTCTGGATTCATTCTAAGTATACTGTCTAGAATGTGGTTCATGTCATATTTTTTTCAAAAATTTTGGATCATACATGGTAATTACGCATATAAACTGCAAATAATGCAATTCTGGGTATCATTTGAGCATTTCAATCTTTTCTGGAATAATTCTAAGTCATTTCATCACAATAATCAATATTTAAACTCTTTATACTGTCTAGAATATGATTCATATCTTATTTATTCAAAAAGATTGGATTATACATGGTAATTACGTATAAAATGCGAATAATACAATTCTGAGTATCATTTGAGCATTTCAATCGTTTCTGGATGCATTCTAAGTCATTTCATTACAATAATCTACATTTAAACTCTTCATACTGTCTAGAATAAGGTTCATGTCTTATTTATCCAAAAAGATTAGATCATACATTGTAATTACGCATATAAATTGCGAAAAATGCAATTCTGAGTATCATTTGTGCATTTTAATCATTTCTGGATGCATTCTAAGTCGTTTCATCACAATAATCTACATTTAAACTCTTCATGCTATGTAGAATATGATTCATATATTATTTATTCGAAAATATTGGATTATACATGGTAATTACGCATATAAAATGCAAATAATGCAATTATGAATATCATTTCAGCATTTCGATCGTTTCTTGATTCATTCTAAGTAATTTAATCAAAATTATCTACAATTGAACTCTTTATAATGTCTAGAATATGGTTCCTATCTTATTCATTCAAAAAAGTTCGATTATACTTGGTAATTACGCATATAAATTGCAAATAATGTAATTCTGAGTATTATTTGAGCATTTCAATCGTTTCTGGTTGCATTCTATGTCATTTCATCACAATAATCTACATTTAAACTCTTCATACTATCTAGAATATGATTCATATCTTATTTATTCAAAACGATTGGATTATACATGGTAATTACTCATATAAACCGCAAATAATGCAATTTTATGTTTCATTTGAGCATTCCAATCATTTCGAGATTCATTCTAATTCATTTCATCACAATAATCTACATTTAAACTCTTCATACTGTCTAGAATATGATTCATATATTATCTATTCAAAAAGATTGGATTATACATGGTAATTATGCATATAAAGCACAAATAATGCAATTCTGAGTATCATTTGAGCATTTCGATTGTTTCTGTATTCGTTCTAAGTAATTTCATCACAATAATCTACAATTGAACTCTTTATACTGTCTAGAATATGGTTCCTGTCTTATTTATTCATAAAAGATGGATTATACTTGGAAATTACGCAAATAAAGTGCAAATAAAGCAATTCTGTGTATCATTTGAGCATTTCAATCGTTTCTGGATTTATTCTAAGTCATTTGAACCACAATAATATACATTTAAACTCTTTATACTGTCTAGAATATGATTAATATCTTATTTATTCAAAAAATTTGGATTATACATGGTAATTACGCATATAAATTGCAAATAATGCAATTCTGAGTATCAATTGAGCATTTCAATCGTTTCGGGATTCATTCTTAGTCATTTCATCACAATAATCTATATTTAAACTCTTTATACAGTCTAGAATATGATTCATATCTTATTTATTAAAAAAAAAATGATTATACATGGTAATTACGCATATAAAGTGCAAATAATGCAATTCTGAGTATCATTTGAGAATTTTAATAGTTTCTGGATTCATTCTAAGTTATTTCATCACAATAATCTACATTCAAACTCTACACACTATCTGGAATATGATCCATACGTTATTTATTAAAAAAGATTGGATTATACATGGTAATTACGCATAAAAAATGAAAATAATGCAATTCTGAGTATCATTTTAGCATTTCAATCGTATGTGGATTCATTCTAAGTCATTTCATCACAATAATCTATATTTGAACTCTTTATACTGTCTAGAATATGATTCTGGTCTTATTTATTCAAATAGATTAGATTATAGTTGCTAATTACGTATATAAATTGCAAATAATACAATTCTGAGTATCATTAGAGCATTTCAATCGTTTCTGGATTCATTTTAAGTCATTTCATCACAATAATCTACATTTAAACACTTTATACTGTCTAGAATGTGGTTCCTGTCTTCTTTATTAAAAAAGCTTGGATCATACATGGTAATTACGCATATAAACTGCAAATAATGCAATTCTGAGTATCATTTCGGCATTTCGATCGTTTCTGGATTTGTTCTAAGTCATTTCATCACAATAATCTACATTTAATGTCTTTATACTGTCTATAATATGGTTCATGTCTTATTTATTAAAAAAAATGGATTATAATTGGTAATTACATATATAAAGTGCAAATAATGCAATTGTGTGTATCATTTGAGCATTTCATTCGTTTCTAGATTCATTCTAAGTCATTTCATCACAATAATTTACATTTAAACTCTTTATGCTGTCTAGAATATGATTCATATCTTATTTATTTAAAAAGATTGGATTATACTAGGTAATTACGAATATAAATTGTGAATAATGCAATTCTAAGTATCATTTGAGCACTTCAATCATTTCTGGATGCATTCTAAGTCATTTCATCCAAATAATCTACATTTATACTTTTCATACTATCAAGAATTTGATTCAAATCTTATTTATTCGAAAAGAATGGATTATACATGGTAATTACGCATATAAGTCGCAAATAATGCAATTTTGAGTATCATTTGAGCATTTCAATCATTTCTATATTCATTCTAAGTCATTTCAACGTAATAATCTACATTTAAACTCTTCATACTGTGTAGAATATGATTCATATCTTATTTATTCAAAAAAATTGGAATATACATGATAATTACGCATATAAAATGTAAATAATGCAATTCTGAGTATCATTTAAGCAATTCAATCGTTTCTGGACTAATTCTAACTCATTTCATCACAATAATCAATATTTAAACACTTTATACTGTCTTGAATATGATTCAAAGAATATTTATTAAAAAACATTGGATCATATATGGTAATTACGAATATAAAGTGCAAATAATGCAATTCTGAGTACCATTTGAGCATTTCAATTATTTCTGGATTCATTCTAAGTCATTTAATCACAATAATCTACATTTAAACACTTTATACTGTCGAGAATAAGATTCATATCTTATTTCTTCAAAAAGATTGGATCATACATGGTAATTATGCATATAAATTGCAAATAATGCAATTCTGAGTAATAGTTGAGCATTTCGATCGTTTCTAGATTCGTTCTAAGTAATTTCATCACAATAATCTACAATTGAACTCTTTATGCTATCTAGAATTTGGTTCCTGTCTTATTTATTCAAACAAATTGGATTATACCTAGTAATTACGCATATAAAATGCAAATAATGTAATTCTTTGTATCATTTGTGCATTTCAATCGTTTCTGGAATCATTCTAAGTCATTTCACCATAATAAAATACATTTAAACTCTTTATACTGTCTAGAATATGATTAATATCTTATTTATTCATAAATATTGCATCACACATGGTAATTACGCATATAAAGTGCGAATAATGCAATTCTGAGTATCATTTGTGCACTTTAATCATTTCTGGATGCATTGTAAGTAATTTCATCAAAATAATCTACATTTAAACTCTTCATACTATCTAGAATATGATTCATATATTATTTATTTAATATGATTGTATTATACATGGTAATTACGCCTATAAAGTGCGAATAATGCAATTCTGAGTATCATCTGAGCATTTTAATCTTTTCTGGATGCATTCTAAGTCATTTAATCACAATAATCTACATTTAAACTATTCATACTATCTATAATATGATTCATATATTATTTATTCAAAAAGATTGGATCAGAAATGGTAATTACGCATATAAAGCGCAAATAATGCAATTTTGAGTATCATTTGAACATTTCAATTGTTTATGGATTCAATCTAACTTATTTAATCTCAATAATCTACATTTGAACTCTTCATACTATCTAGAATATGATTCATACGTTATTTATTAAAAAAGATTGGATTATACATGGCAATTACGCACATAAAATGCAAATAATGCAATTCTGAGTATCATTTGAGCATTTCGATTGTTTCTGGATTCGTTCTAAGTAATTTAATCACAATAATCTACAATTGAACTCTTTATACTTTCTAGAATTTGGTTTCGGTCTTATTTATTCAAAACAATTGGATTATATATGGCAATTACACGCATAAAATGCAAATAAAGGAATTCTGTGTATCATTTGAGTATTCATTTTTTTCTGAATTCATTCTAAGTCATTTCACCACAATAAAATACATTTAAACTCCTTATACTGTCTAGAATGTGATTAATATCTTATTTATTCAAAGAAATTTGGTTATACATGGTAATTACGCATATAAAGTGCAAATAATCTAATTCTGGGTATCATTTGAGCATTTCAATCGTTTCTGGATTCATTCTCAGTTATTTCATCACAATAATTTACGGTTAAACTCTTTATACAGTGTAGTATAAGATTCATACCTTATTTATTAACAAAAATAGATTATACATAGTAATTACACATATAAAGTGCAAATAATGCAATTCTGAGTATCATTTGAGAATTATAATCATTTTTGTATTCATTCTAAGTTATTTTATCAAAATAATCTACATTTAAACTCTTCATACTGTGTGAAATTTGATTAATAAGTTATTTATTCAAAAAGATTGGATTATAGTGGTAATTACGCACATAAAACGCAAATAATGCAATTCTGAGTATCATTTTAGCATTTCAATCGTTTGTGGATTCATTCTAAGGCATTTCATCACAATAATTTACATTTAAACTCTTTATATTGTCTAGAATATGATTCAGGTCTTATTTATTCAAAAAGATTGGTTCATACTTGGTAATTACGCATATAAAGTGCAAATAATACAATTCTGAGTATCATTAGAGCATTTCAATCGTTTCTGGATACATTCTAAGTCATTTCATCACAATAATCTATATTTAAACACTTTATACTATCTAGAATGGGGTTCCTAACTTATTTATTAAAAAAGATTGGATCATACATGGTAATTACGCATATAAACTGCAAATAATGCAATTATGAGTATCATTTGAGCATTTCGATCATTTCTGGATTCGTTCTAAGTCATTTCATCACAATAATCTACATTTAAACTCTTCATACTGTCTTTAATATGATTCATTTCTTATTTATTCAAAAAAATTGGATTATACATGCTAATTACGCATATGAAGTGCGAATAATTCAATTCTGAGTATCATTTGAGCATTTCAATCGTTTTTGGATGCATTCTAAGTCATTTCATCACAATAATTTATATTTAAACTCTTTATACTGTCTGATATGATTGATATCTTATTTATTCAAGAAGATTGGATTATACATGGTACTTACGCATATAAAGTGCAAATAATGCAATTCTGAGTATTATTTGAGCATTTCAATCGTTTCTGGATTCATTCTAAGTAATTTAATCACAATAATCTACATTTAAACTCTTTATACTGTCTAGAATATTATTCATATCTTATTTATTAAAAAAAATTGGATTATACTTGGTAATTAAGCACATAAAGTGCAAATAATGTAATTCTGAGTATCATTTGATTATTTCTGGATTCGTTCTAAGTCATTTCATCATAAGAATCTACATTTAATCTATTTATACTGTCTTAAATATGATTCATATCTTATTTATTTAAAAAGATTGGTTCATACTTGGTAATTACGCATATAAAGTGCAAATAATGCAATTCTGAGTATCATTTGAGCATTTCGATCGTTTATGGATTAATTCTAAGTTATTTCATCACAATAATCTGCATTTAAACTCTCCATACGGTCTTGAATATGATTAAGGTCTTACTTTTTCGAAAAGATTGGATTATACCAAGTAATTACACATATAAAGTGCAAATAACTCTTATTCTGAGTAACTTGAGCATTTCAACCGTTTCTGAATTCATTCTAAGTAATTTTTTTACAATAATCTACATTTAAACAATCTATACGGTCTAGAATATGATTTATTAAGTATTTAAAAAGATTAGATTATACCAAGTAATTACGCTTATAAAGTGCAAATAATTCTCATTCTAAGTAATATTTGAGCATTTCATCCGTTTCTGAATTTATTCTTAGTCATTTATTCTCAATAATCTACATTTAAACTCTCTATACTGTATAGAATATGATTCATATTTTATTTATTCAAAAAGATTGGATTATACATAATAATTACGCATATAAACTTCAAATAATGCATCTTCTGAGTATCATTTGAGCATCTCAACTGTTTTTAAATTCATTTCAAGTCATTTCATCACAATAACCTTCATTTAAACTTTCCATACAACCTAGAATATGATTCAGATCTTACTTATTAAAAAAGATTGTATTATACCAAGTAATTATGCATATAAAGTGCAAATAACTCTCATTCTGATTCATTTGAGTATTTTAACCGTTTTTGAATTAATTCTATGTCATTTCTACACAATAATCTACATGTAAACTCTCCATACGGTCTAGAATATGATTCGGGTCTTACTTATTTAAAAAGATTGGATTATGCCAAGTAATTACGCATATAAAGTGCAAATAACTCTCATTAAGAGCATATTAAGTCATTTTTTTTCAATAATCTGAATTTAAACTCTTCATACGATTTAGAATATCATTCAGGTCCTACTTATTCAAAAGGTTTTGTTATACCAAGTAATTACGCATATAAATTGCAAATAATTCTCATTTTGAGTAATTTGAGCATTTCAACCGTTTCTGAATCCATTCTAAGTCATTTCTTCACAGTAATCTACATTTAAACTCTCTATACTGTATAAAATATGATTTATCTTATTTATTCAAAAAGATTGGATTATACATAATAATTACGAATATAAAGTGTAAATAATGCATATTCTTAGTATTATTTGGGCATGTCAACCGCTTCTGAATTCATTTCAGGTCATTTCATCACAATAAACTGTTAGGAACTCAAGTCCATGTGTAATTTTAATTTTTATTAACATTTAACAAGCAACTAAAACGCACGAAAAAACGGATCTAGTTATTCAAGTCATTTAACATATAAAGGGAGAAGCGTAGGAGGTTACATCTTCCGAAATCGTATTCGGAAGGCTTGAATCCAATCTCTTGGAGTCGGTGGCGTGCTTGTCACCCTCTTGACTGCCTCCGGTTGCCTCGAGTCCACCTAGAAGATTAACCAAAGTCTCAAGACAAGTGCTAGCTTGTCCGAGACGATAGCTAATTCCCTTTTGATTTCCTTCGCACGATTAACTGTTTAACTGAAAGGAGAATCGCTCAACACATGAGCTAAGAGAGCAATTAAAAGAGAGCTATCAATGAGAGAAAACAATTTTTCTCTCTTGATGAACAGTAACCGTGAATAGTATTGCGACCTAGAGAGGAAGAGAGAGAATGTTGCTAGGGTTTTTGCTGACTTGTTCCTAAAGAAACAATCAATATATATATGGAACGTTTCCATAATTAGATTTCTCTCTTCCTATTTTCTCCTGGACGAAATTGCCCCTATCATGGCTGAAATTTTCAGCCCTCATGTGGGTCAGGCCACATGATATAATGGCTCATTAAATCACTCCTTTAATTCGTCTCATATCGGGGTTTCAGTTAACTGATTAACTAAAAGGCCAATTAGCTCAGTATAATAAATATGCATTGAACTAACTTAATTATTAACATATTAATAATTAATTTAGAATTAACATATGCATTATATTATTTCTATATGATCCATTTGAGTTAATTAATTATAACGGTTCATAACGGTATATAATTAATTAATCAACTTATCATATATTCGCAGTACTGGCTACTGCAAATAAACAAATAATGCACGTATGGTTAAAGTCCTATTTGTGTGACCCTTTGAGGATTTATGCTATGTTGGCCATGGAAAATAAATCATCATTTATTTCCATTAATCATAAGCGGTATCTAGCAACACGTTAAGATTCCCAATTCGCATAAATAAATACTGTACCAATACAGTACTTCAATCCTGCATAAGAAAAAGTATCTTATTGTTTTGATTCCTATGTCACATGATATCCTTGTATAATCCAAGATAGGAATGTGTCATTTTTGCAGATTATACGTTTCTTGATCTAGAGTTGATCGCCTAGTTGCGCGCATACGATCCAACTCCATCAAAGGGCCCAGTAGATATCATCACTCACTAGGTGAACTAATGAGAGACATACGGTTGTCTTGATGACCAGTTTCTCCCCGCACAATTCAAGAGAACATAAATAAAGTCCGTATAGCAGCCCTTATCAGGAATCAGCGTTAGACGATATTTATAGAACCTATCCTCATGTGGAAAAACTGAACCATCTCAAACTCGGAATCAAACACGTATGAAATAAATAATGACACATAACACAATCCATATATTTATTTCATTGGGTCATGTCCTGTACTATGTTCCAGTAACATATACATATGCAATTAAGTCGGTAACTCCTTACCCATGATTTGTAGAACTTAATCATCACTTAACTTGCATACTAATCTTATATGATAATTAATGTTCCTTGTTAATTATCAAGATTATGGACTCTTTAGAGATATTATTGTCATTCTGACGAATGATCCACAGAGATCTACAATTCAGATCCTCAACCTGAATGATCTGTCAACAATAAACTCTAGGAACAAATGATCAAGCATCATTAATAACATAAACTAATATAATAGCCACCAACTGATTGGCTTCTAGGACATATCTCTAACATAAACATCATTTAAACTCTCCATATGGTCTAGAATACGATTCAGATATTACTTATTCAAAAAAATTAGATTATACCAAGTAATTACGCATATAAAGTGCAAATAACTCTCATTCTGAGTAATTTGAGCATTTCAACCGTTTCTAAATTCATTCTTAGGGATTTCTTTACAGTAATCTATATTTAAACTCTCCATAGGTCTAAAATATGATTTAGATCTTATTTATTCAAAAAAAAAATGAATTATACAAATAAATGCTCAGGCCCAATTTATTGGTGCTAATAAATGGCTTGGAGGGGGTCATGTTTTGGACAATTTTATTTTCTACAGCTGGATGGTCGTCCATTTTCTATAGTCAGTGCTTGAGATGGTATCCGAGGTTTGTTTGCTACTCATTCCATTCCTATTATTAGGTTGAACCGTTGAAATCTAAATTTCTAATTAAATTCTGATACCTTCAGTTTTGAGAAATGTTGAGGGTATGTCAGATTCAGTAAAATATATCAGGTCTATAATATAAGTTCTTATTTGTTGTTGTCATTTACTGTTATTCATGTTTGTATCTTTGTGCTCATCTTGAAGGATTTAGAAGTGTTGTGCTCGCCAACCGAACTACTGGCCCTTCTTTAGCAGGTTGACACTGCTTACTCTACTCGATAAGATGGTTCCAGTTCCTATTTGACCAATGAGTTGTAGTACAAATACATCCCATCTATAAAGGAGAAGCTACAGGTAGGATTTGTCACATTCATTCAATATTATAAGTCTGACCTGAGTGGTATTTGGTGATAGCCGCTTTCCTCTAATGGACAGTTCAACCCAATTAAGTATACCTGAAACTTAGAAGTACATGTCTTAAAATTGAATGGGAAGTTTAAGGTCTTGGTCATTGAACTTCTCTCAAAATCAAATTGGTACTTGAATTTTTGTTTGCACTGAATTGTTCCTTACTATAACATCATTTGTGTTTGATGGTTTTTCAAGGTACATTTTTTTATGTTGTTAGGTATACATTCTGAGCATTTAGGCATACATTTTTTTGAACAACTATACCATATATTCAATGGATTTATTGTCTTAAATGTAATAGATTTATTACCTTAATGTAGCATAATTTTGAATTATCCCATAAAATTTGCAAATAGTTGTGTACAAGGGCAATGATTGTTTGAAGTTTGAACAATTAGGGAACTAAAGTCGCCTTTAATTGACTTAATAATTCAGCACCAAGCGAAGTTATTTGAAGAAAAAAAATTAATTGCAAATTTAATTGCTATACAAGAGCCAATACAATTCTAGGGTATGACAAATGATTATATAAAAGCTAATTTTTTTATTATGCACCATAAAATTGGAATAACAATACATCCCCCAAAGGAACACTTGAGAAGTTAGCCTTTGAAAGTAACGTTGACCTGTAATCAATATAAAACCTCATCTAAAAGATATTCAAAATGCTTATTACAAGGAAACATAAGTTAGGTTAACACCAAATATAATCTGGTAAAGGACAATGCCAATTCAAGTATGCTGAGAAAGATATAAGTTTTGACAAGATCCTCCTTTTGTTTTGCTATCTTTTGTGGTATTATGTTATGTGCATGATAGTAGTCATCTAAGTTCATAATTTAGAACCACCTCTATTATCTTGCTTTAAGCTTAGCTGATATACCAAAATTAGTTTAATGCTTACAAACCAGATTATTTCAGTTCAGCCTAGATTATCATCAGTTTAGGGTTCTATTTTTATGTTATTCTAATGGTTGAACAACAATTTTGAGGTCAATTAAACAATTAGGAACTTGGGAAAATAATTTGATTTGTGTAAATTCAACTATATGCATGTCGGATATTGAAGTTTTGAGATAAAATATTAGAACATGTGAAATTTAATTTGTTTGAATAGTCATGCTTTGTGACATTTTCAATTCGTATAGGGGCTTCATGCATGCCCATCGAAAGCTCAAAATGTTGACAGTACCCCTGCAAACCAGAAGCACCACCCATGCTATTATTTAGTTTCCTTCAAAAGTAGTCAAACCAAATTAACGTTATTCTTTCCCAATTCATATAGGGGCACAGCCAGGACAATTTTTTTGAGAAGCTGGAGTAAGGGGGCATAAGAGAGACAAAATTTGCTTTGTAGGGTAAGGCGTGATTTGTCTTATTTCTCTTTTTGTAAGGATATTTGCGTCTTATCATAAATTCATATGGATATATGGTTTTGCAATTAAATGAATGTAAATCCACAAAGAAAATGCAAAAGGAACTATTGAAATTGCATTTTACGTAGTTAGCGGCGTCGCCAATTAAATCAGCCATTTCTTCTGATGCTATATTTTTACACTGAGATATAGATTTGTGCCTTTAAAAATAATAAATTAGTATTTTCATTTCATTTTGATATATCAATTAACAGTAATTACATAAATAAAGATATGCTAACCTTAATATTTTTTAGTGCAGTAAAACTATATAAATAATTGAAATTCATGTCACTGTATTACTTCAGCTTAACTATTTTAGTAATTTCATTTGTGGTCATTAATCATTAAGAATTTTTTTAAATTTTAAATTAGATTGTAGATATTTAATTCAATATCCGACTGACAATTTGAAAATGATATTGACTCATTCTGTTAAATTTTCAGCTTTTTATTCGACGTACGTTGTATTACAAACATCTGAGTTTAGTTTCTTGTCACCAATATAACATAGCATAACACAATAACTTAAATTTAAACAATCTTATCACCAGCCAAAAGTGAAATTATCTATGAATTCATCAAAACTTTAGGGGTATTTAACTAATTGGGAAAGGATCGAAAATTATATTTACATAGAACTTTAACAATTAACAAAATAATTTTTAACATAAAAAGTAAACTTCTAGATATAATTAATTAATAACTTCCTTACGATATTTTAGTATATCCTCTTGTTTTTTAGTTGGTTGTAAATTTCCCCAAAGAATGTACAAAATTATCAATAAATATATTAAGTGTTTAATTGTTTGCTAATGCTATTTGATGCAATGCATCTTCTTATTTTACTATTTGAGTAGGCTGTGTTTTTGTCAGTTCCTGAGTTGTCAATGAATATATGTGAAAATAATGTATTAAGGAAATCATAGTATAGCTACCACATAATTGTAGTTTAAGAAGGCAAAGACTGACCTTATTATGTGAAATCAGTGGCATCAATTTAGAAGCATGAAATTGACCCGGAGCACTTAGATATCAACTAAGAGAGACACATAAGTTTACTGATAGCAGATGTTTTGAAGCATCCTAAAATTGTTGCTGATTATTACTGGTTGTACATGGTAACAGATTGAGCACAGATTAGATAGGTCCTGATACTGGTAGGGGATAATACTGATGGACAAGTGCTGGTTTGACACTGCCAGCAACTGGTGTCCGGTACTGACCCCATGGATTGGATCTTCTGGTACAAACATGTGTAAAAGTACAAGAGGGTGTATTAAATGACAGCCTCCCAGCAGAAGGGTCCAATTCATCAAACAAGAGAAAGCTACGCTATGAAATAAATACATTTACACAAGTTACATACATTTAGACAGGCAAACTCTAAGATCAGTAAAAGAGAGCAGAAGAAAAGAGAAACCCTATCAAACATCAAAAGCTACAAGATGATTGCTCCTTTCAATTTCTTCAAAAATCCTATTTAATTGCACCTCAGAAAGACAAAAAGCGAACCTCTTGATCCTTTTCCTAACCTTATTTTCTCATGAATGTAGGTTATCTCCAACTTCACCTCGCTTTCACCACCATACTGAAATCCAAGAGATCCTATTTTCAACTCTGGCGGTTCAAATACAACCTGAATCCATTTTTCATCTAATATTTTCAATTTCCCTACAAAACAAGTGAGGATAAGAAAATTAAAACAAAGTCAGCAAATCATGCCTGCCTTTGAGACAAACAAAAGTAATTTTGAATTTTTAGCAACCATTTACTAGGATAAATTTTAAGGGCATTATCCTCTATTTGTTTTTGCCACTTGACTTTAGTTTATCCCATTTCAGTAACCAAAGTTTAGTCTAAATAGAGACAGCGACCTAATTGAACAAAAATGAAAGCTCTAAACCAGTTCAGTGACCAAAAACAGACATTGGATTGAATTAAAAGACTTCTAAACCAGTTTCACTATGCTAGAATAGAAAAAAAAACCAAATTGAGCGACCAAAAAGGCAAAAACAGATATTGGATTAAATTGAAAAGACTTCCAAACTAGTTTCACTATACTTGAAAAATTGAAAATTTCACATTTGGCATTTAGGATATATTGCTGTTTTTTTTTGGGTGCTTCTAGAAAAGAAGGAACAAAATTTCCTTGAACTTTGTGTATCAACTCCCCAGTTCATGCTACAGCCAAATCTTTGGAGACATAGGTTTAACACCCAACCTGCCAACGCCCATTCATTTAGCCTTGGTTTTTTAATTGAGACAAGTTGGATGGCTCATCACTGATTGCACAAATAGCTAAAATTTAAAAAAACAATCATTTTCGATTATAATAATCTAATAGTTATAGTGCACATATCATAAAATTCTGGACTCAAATGCAACCAGGGAATCCAATTAAGAATACTATTTGAAATAAGATAAAACAGAACATGAGATCGCGAAAAGTGTACACTTCATATTAAATATGAATTTACCTTTTAAAGAAACTTGGCCATCAATAAACCCAAAGAGAGAGAAAGAAACTCTGTTTCTAACAATATCAGGTGCTTCTACCACCTGTACCATCTCATCTGTTTTGAAAATAAGCCGACCTATAGCAGTACGGTACCCACCTCCAGGTGAAGTCGGTACTGAGCAGTATACCACATCCCACTCTGAGCACCACAGACCCAAAATAAAAACTCTTAGTTAATTCAATATCAGATCAATATGTTATGGAGCAAATAGCCCACCCATCAGAAAATAAGCCTGTGTGTGGTAATAACTGGCTTGTATTGATATGAACAGTATGGCTCCAGTGCAACTCTCTGTACTGATATGATACAGGTTCAGTGCCGGCTAGATTGTGCTTGCCCTGCACTAAATTCATTTTTTAAACAAACTAGATTCTACCAGGACATGACTAATAAGGAGTAACAAGATTGGAAACGAGATCTGGTGCCGCGCGGCACGGTACAGCGCACCCATCCCAACCGTCTGATCTATGACGGGGCAGTGAATAATACCAGATTGACAGGCCCGAAAATATTTAACCGTCGAGATCAGATCAGACGGTTGGGATGGTTACCTATTACACAGGTACTGAATCTATTTGTATCTTATTTCTAGTAACAAAATGTGGTACAACTGCAACATGATCACTATTTCAATTGGAATGATAATTGTTCACAACTCATGTATACAACACTATCAACCCTTTATTTGCATTATTATAACAGTAAATATCAGCATTGCGATAAAATGTGCAACTTTTGAAGAAAACAACACAATCAAATAAATTATAATAAAATTACCAACCTCCAAAAATAAGAGGGCACTTCACAGGTTCATCAACACAAAACTTCGAAAGTTGCATTGCCACGTCAGCAACCTCTTGGTGCCCTTCTTTGGCAAGTTTAACACCTCTATCAGTTCCATTGACCTATCCAGGATTATGCAAAATAATCAATTTGCAATCTGACCCTGAAATATTTACATATTTTAACCCAGGAACCACTAATTGAGCAAAAAGTATAACCTTGGAGAGAATGGACTCGACGAGGTCTTGAGGAGTGGTGGCCGTGACAGGCTGAGCAGCGAGAGAAGAAGCACGGATGGCTGAGATTCGGCGATGATGTGAGTGGAGGAAGATTGACGGCTGAGATGAGGTGATGGTAAGAGAGCGTAGAGAACGAGGCGTGGAGACGGGAGAAAGGAGAGAAAGCAAAGCCGTGGATGAAGCCATGTTCGAGTAATGAGTGGTCACCGGAAATGGTTTCACTGTTTCGGGAGTTGAATGATTGGTGATTATTGAATTGGAATAGAAGTGATCTCCACTCCAGTTCTGACATACTGGAGAAGTGCTGCCGCTCCCCCTTGAATTCTGAATTTCAGATCAGACAAGTTGAGAAAGGTAGGGAAGTCTGAAAATTACTTTAGGCCGTTTGGAAACTCTCTTCTGTAATATTATTTTGAATAAAGGTGCTATTCTGCATGCGTAAAATTCTGTTACAACTATATTTTAGTTCCAAATATACATACTCATATTTACAAAATATTATCTTACAATTTTTCAAACTAATTCTTCTTTTTCTTTCACCACACTTGCACAATTATCACTTTGCAAAGGTAAAACCGTAAAAGTGCCCACCATACTGACTGCTAGATGTGGTACAGATTGAGCAATTTTATCATAGTAAATACGATGAAGAATGGCTTTTATTTCATCATATTGCAATTTTATCCTCCCATTTTATGTCACTTTTTAGAGATTTTAGTCACTGTTTAGCAGTTTGCCTGTGATACAGCTCTTGGAAAATTTTATTAGAAATAACATTTCACCTAATTAGCTTTTAACTTCTATTATGATGGAGATGCTTGAGATTACACCTTTATAGGTACTGTTTCTCAGAACTAGTAGGCATCGTAAACCCTCAGAATAAATAAATAAATAAAAGAAGAGAGAAGATAGAACTAGCCACCTTTTCCTTTTCTACATACTATATCAGAGCCATCATTTATTTAACGATGCACCAAAATTTTCGCCTTCGTTCCTAACAACTTGTCTATTCTGCAACTAATAATTTACATCCTTCTATTCCACACAAGAATTCTTAATTTCTTACACCATAATCCCAAGAACATCTTCTAACTCAAACTGAATAAGCTCCGAACAGACGCTTCTTTTCCTATTAATCCCGGAAATCTAACCAAAATATCTAATTCTTCGGTACACTTTAGTTCCTACCTTCATTTTTACATACGCACAAATATTATACACAAAACCCCAAATGGAAAGGTGTTACTAACAGTAATAACATTCATAGACTAGCAGAGGACGAGCATCCACAACAAAGAGAGATAAAGGGTCAACAATTTTACTTCCACCTGTAAGACAAATAGAATCAGAACTAGATCGATCATTACTGTTAAGTATGAAATTAGTCAAAAAGTTTGCTTGCGAACCTAAGTGATTCAATCAACCAAGCTGCAAAAGGCTCTCTACCATGCTGATAAGCAACTCAAAAGGACTTGCTCAGTTTTGCCAAACGCCCAAAAACCCCTTGTTCTTTCTTCTTTTCATCCTCTTCATTAAAACCCCCCAAACCCACCCAAATTTTTACATTCTGCCAATCAAGCAAAATGCACTCCAACCCGATTTCTTATTCTGTAGTCCTTTAAGCTAATTAGACTCTATATATGTTACACAATCCAAGTTCAATACCTTGATTTTTCACTGGTAACAACAAAATGTTCAGGCTTCCAAACCTTACGCTCCTTTTCACGCCTATGCTTATAACTGGCACCTCTATGTCTTCTACTTTGCCTCCTTTTACTAAAAAGACAGATTGAAAATGTATTATGCTATGAACAGAAAAATCAGCAAAAAGCACAAAAAACCCACACAATATGAAGAACTATCATAAAGTGAAATCTAACCAGAAAATGGAGGAAAGAACTCCAAAAAGGGCAATAAGCGGTGCACACAGAAGGGAAGAAGCCTAGGTGAAAGAAATGTAAAAATGAACATTATATAAATACAATAACATGTTCTTAAAAAGAATGAAAAATAAACAAAGAACATACAAAGAAGCATGTTATATTTTCTGTTGCCAAAGGTCTGAGTAGTCCATATTTTCTAAAAGCCCCATATGTAATTGCTTGAACCTGTAACAAGGAAAAAAAAGTACTTGTGAAACTAGGAATGTTCAAAACACCCCAATACTGCAAATAAACGGCACTATATACCCATTCACAACAGTCAGGACAAACTGTAACATATTTGGGTGGCTCTATGTGAAACTTCATAGATTTGAATAAGTTCTTCAGTATAGCTACCACCTCTTTTACAACTCCAAAAAGCTAAGGGAAAGAGATTAAAAATTGAAATCAAAATTTACCTGTTTATGATACATAGCAACTACATCGATAATTTTCATAAACATAAAAACCAAGTAGCTCTTTTGATGTTTATTATAGATTAGACGAACTTTAGTGGCATGAGGCTTTGAAGCAGTTTTTTCTCTGGCAATATATGATCCAAAATTCTTCTTCACTATCTGAAACAAAATTATAAATTAAGTTAATATACAGCATTTTCTTTTTACTTTTACAAGATGAAGTGATTCAAACCTCCAGATACGGTTGCATAGCTTTCCTAACTTTAACAATATGAGGCTCGATTGCATCCATGCAGATACAGTATACATCACTAGTCTTACTATATGCAGCCTGCATGTGCAGAACAAATTCCTCAAAAATAAAAACAATGAAAAGAAAAGAGAAGTAAATATTAAACAAAAAATTAACAAAAAGTTACAGCTCGATTGTTGAAAGAAAAATACAGAAACAACAAAGCTCATTGAAAGAATTCAGTAATACATACATACCTGCAGATATGGTTGCAACATTTGCATTACTTTTGTAAAATGAGGCAAGATTGCATCCATGCAAGTTCCATATAAATCACTGCTCTTACCATAAGCAGCCTACGTTGGAGGCACAAATGTCACAAAAAAGAAAATAATTACAAAAAGAAGTTGAAGCTCATTGAAAGAATCCAAGAAAATATCGAAACCTGCAGATACAGTCTTATGGTCTGTCTGATCCTAAAAAAACGAGGTGTGATTGCATCTGCACAAATTCCATATACGTCGCTAGTCTTACTATATGCAGCCTGCGTGCATGGTACAAGTTTTTTACAAGAAGGAAATAAAAGATGATCAACAAATAAATTAAAGCTCACTGATAGCGTCCAGTAACAGAAGAGTGATGAAAATACAAAATTGAACTTACATTACGGGCTAACTCCATATGCGGTCCAATTAGCTCTCGAAGATGTGTCAATCTCTCGATGATCTCGGAAAATTTAAAATAAGAAGTAAGAATAAAGAAACACAAATCAAATTAGAGTATACTATAGTATATGAATGTCTGATAACTCATTACGTCAGATATAACCAGAACACAAAGAAACAGAATACTAATACCCTTCCCATGAATCCTTCCAAAGCTGATCTTACAAGCTTGTTCCAATATCTAGACAATATTTCCTGGACACATTGATATGATATTCTAATATTTGTATGATAAGTAATGATTAAAAAACAAGAGCTACACATAAAAGCCCTATCTTAGACAACAAAGAAGTGCTGATACTTGGCAGTAAATTTTTTCTTCAGACTAAAAGAACTTGCAAAAAATTGAAACTACAAAAAGGGGATCACAGAAGATTTTGTGCTGTCTATCTTTCAGTAAGGGAAAAAAAATTTGTGATATGCAAAACGGTAAACTACAAAACAGTATAAAGACATCACTAAAAATAAAAAAATAAAAAAACCTGCAATTGGTTAACATGGCTGGTAACCCAGTAAGGGATCCATGCTCCATGAACCTGTTCACAATATAGGTAAAACAAGTTAGGCAAGCAAAAAATCTATGCATATATGCAAAAAAGAAAAATAGAGGACCAAATAGTGACCAATTGCTAACCTTTTCTATTTCCTCAGCTTTTAGATTAGCTCTTGCTTGTAGTTTAACTATCTCATTCTGACAACAGAAGAAGTTCAATTGTGATTTTCATTATTATTACTTTAACCTTGAAAATAAAATTCCTTATTGTTTGTGCTCTTACTATTTTTTTTGCATCGAAAATGTGGTACTCTCATGTGTTTATTTTGACAAGCATATTTTTTTTGAATGCTTTTTTTGGACAAGCATATTGAACCAGCACAGCTATGGTACATCACAGAATATGGAGGGATTAGAAAATGCTTGATGGAAAAAGACATCACCACCAACTACAAGAAACACATGAACCATAGTTTGAAACTTTAGAGGCCGATACCTGAGCAATTTTTAGATCACCGTCAAGTTGTTCCAATTTGAGTCTTTGCCTGTCCTTGATCTTAGTAACCTGCATTTTTTGGAGAGCCATCACAAGAAGTTTCAGAAATGAGAAAACGGTAAAAAGAAAATGTTAGTTACACTAACATGCTCCAATTTTTGGCTAAGTTTTTGAGCAGTCTTCTCGGCTTTGCTGACCTTGGACTCCAAGGCTTCCCTCTCTCCCACTCGAGTCTTTAGTTCAATCTGAAGCTTGTCAATCTATCCCAATTTTCATTTTTTAAAGGTTCAATCCATCCCAAATTTAATTAAAAGTGGCAAGATAATTACAAGACAACATTTTATTTTACCAACCTGCTTCTTTAAGAAATGATTTTGCACATTTGCCTTGTGCACCATTTCATCCTCATCAGTACTGCTTTTCTGCCAGTTGATGAGATTATCACGAAAATATACACATATATCAACACTTCTGAAAAAAATTTCAATAGAAATCATATACAAACACTAGTTCAAAAGGTAGAAGATCAATATCCAACCTTGAGTAGTTCGATTTCACTCTCTAATGAGGCAACCTGGGTAGACTTGTGTTGAATAATCTTCTCCAACAGCGACAACTTCTTGTCTTTTTCCCTGATTTCCTTTTCTTGGTCGATATACTTCGATTCTACCAAAAGAGCATCAAATTATACAGAGTCTAAAACGATCAACAAAAAGGAAATACCAAACGATACTAACCTAGGTACGAAATCTTCGACTTGAGCTTCTCGATTTGACGCTCGCGAGCGACCGAATTAGCATCGGTACCAACTAACACTAACAGTAGTAAGAGGAGTGTGACCATCATGCTTCTCAAAAACCCCATTTAAGAGTTAAAGACAATTTCTCTCTTTTTAAGAAAAAAGATGTGCGAAATCTTGGCTTGGCTCAGGAAAGGAAATATTAGAGAGTGAAAAGCGTAGGCAATTGAAGCGTCGCGCGACAAAAACACGTGTCCAACCAGTACGAGGTGTACGTGGCAAAAGTGTAGTGCCACGTGGGATTGCGCACAGAGTGTATAAAAAGTTGGTTCTCCTCATATGAAACGGATTTGCAACTGGTTCATCTCATTATTTGATCAAGCGCATCTGCAGTTCTAGAAACGGAGATTTGTCGCTAAATAATACAATAACGGACATTTAAAGATCTATGAATTTGGTCTTCAAGAAATAGATATCCAAATGGTTCAATTCCATATTACGTTATTTTTTTTAATAAAAATAAAGGCAAAGTATTTAAAATTTTGTATTACGTTCTAATCTAAACAAATGTTCAACAAAATCAAAAGAAAAATACTAGAGTCCAATATATTGGACGGATGGGATCCGTCCGATACGATCGTTATCATATTTTTAAATTTCAAACGATCGATCCGAACCGTTCAATATATTCTCCATATTGAAAACTTATAAGAAACCAAATTTTACATTTTTTTCAAATTTTTTTACTATTTTTTTGGTATTTTAAAAAAATGTTATTATTGAACGATCCAGAACTTTTATATCATGAATTTTCTAAAATGCCAAAAAATAAGTAAAAAAAATATAAAAATTGGTTTCTTCTAAGTTTTCAATATGAAGAACATATTGAACGGTTCGGATAGGTCGCTTGCAATTTAAAAATATAAAAACGATCATCCGTCCAATATATTAGACGGACTCATCCGTCTAATATATTAGACGCTAGCATTTCTCAAATCAAAATGTTATAATAAGTGAGAACACGATTTCTATCCCTTATTTATATTGCTACTGCCGATTAACCTATTTAAAACCCCTAATTTATGTTTCAAAGTATGAATAATGCTAATTAGTATAAATTGGGAAATGTGATAAAGAAGTTATGGAGGTATAAATTTTGTCACTATGCAGACAGAATAAACACATATTCCACTTATATTTTATTTTAGGATAAATTCATTACTTAAGAATAAAACCTATTTTATCTACCTTATGCATTTTGTAAATTTTGAATGAATAAAACAAAAATATAACTATCATGTAAATGCATAAACATAGGGGTAATAAATACGAACATCAAGTATTGACTACATATTTAATAACTTTAGCATCAAACAATTATTAAATCAAGTATTATTAGATATTAAGTTATTTTAATTAAATATTCTTTAAAAAATTTGGGTTTTGCAACTACGTACACTTTTACGTACTTTAAAGTCTTTAATTAATCATAAAATGCATCATCATGATACATACCATCAAATTTTAATTATAAAAATATGTTAAGAATTTTAATTGTTCGGTTCAATTCTTGACATAAAAGTTTTTATGCTTAGGCAATATTATCCACCATACAAATATGCTAAATTGCACACAGGCACACAGCTCACCTCGACACACTTTAGAAACCGTGGAAGATAAAAAATATTTTTTAAGCATACGACTGGAAAATATAATAACATCGTCACCAAATAATTTGAAGTTGTCGTTCTCTTAAGAACAATTAATTTTGTTCAATATTCAGCGACTTGTCCGACCACGACTTTTTTAAATAATAATAAAAAATTATAAAATATTAATAATATTATCAAAATAACCGAAATTATTTAAATAATAATGCAATTACGGAATCTGGGATTCCGACGCTAATTACGGAATCCCAGTTTCCGTAATAAGCTAATTACGGAATCCTGAATTCCGTAACCAGCTTATTACGGAATCTGAGATTCCGTAATTACACTGTAGTCCGATTTTTTTTTTTGTTTTTTGTTTTTGTTTTTGTTTTTTGTTTTTTGTTTTTGTTTTCTATTTTTTGTTTTGTGTTTTTATTTTTTTTGTGGTTAATTTTTTTAATTTCATATAATTTTTAGTTAAAAATTTTGTATTCTAAAAATATTTCGTATAATTTTTAGTTTAAAATTTTGTATTCTAAACATATTTCATATAATTTTTTATTAAAAAAATATTTATCATTATAGTTTCAAATTTTGTATTATAGTTTGTATTTAATTAAATTTTAATTTTATTTAATTATATTTTGTATTATAGTTTTAAATTTATCATTTTTTATTTTACGTTATTTAAATAAAATTTAATTATATTAATGTAATATATTAGATAATTTGAATGGTTTGGAACACCTAAAATTTTTATTAATTATATTTATGTAAAATTTTTATTATATGTTGGGAATTCAAATATATATTTTTTAATTTTTGTAATTTAAATTTCTGCACTAATGAGCGAAAGACGACTAGTTTCCGTAGTGAAATTAATACGCAAAGCAATTCATAATACGAAATATAAATCTAGAAGTCGTAATACGAAATATAAATATATCATAACCATGTCATACATAAATAAGTCACAATACGAAATATACATAAATAAAAAAATATAAATAAGTCCTAATAATGTCCAGTACGGTGGATCCACCTCCCCTCAGTCGGGGACCAAATAAGCGGAGGACCTGGTGGCTGTCGGGGATCTCGTCCGCGAGCAAGTCCGATTGGGGGTGGACGAGGAGCCATCTCAGGAGTCGAATGACGAGGCGGTGCACTAGAAGAAGAGGCTCCGCCGTAGGTCTGACCAAATGAACCATAGGTCTGACCAAATGATGGCTGAGCTGGAGGCATGAACGGATCGTCCACATGTACACCAATCGAGGAGAAAAATGCGTCATCCGATGTAGGATCGGCCTGAGAATAGGGTGGTGGGCCAGGTGGATACTGAGTCTGATAATACGGGAACTGCGTCTGATACTGTGGATACTGTGTCCTGTACTCAGAATGTGATGGTGGGCCTGGGGGTGGGGGTAGACCCTCACTGGGGGGCTGAGAGCTGGGATGCTGGGGGTCTCCCCGTCTGCTCCTGATAATAGGCTGACTGAGTCTCGGCTGATCAAAATATGTGTCCCAGTCGTATAGAGTATAGTCAGATGGCTATTACATATAATAATATTAGAAATATTATTAATATTATAGATCACAGAAAAATGAAATAATAATATTATAAATATTATTATACCCTCATGAACTGCTGCTCCTCGTATCCAGGCTCTGGCATGTGATCCTCCGACGACGTATCTGGTATAGAGTCGATATCCGTCGGTAAACCCTTCGCCTCTAAGAGGCGAGGTAATCGGTGATGCTCGCCAACCAAGTCCAACTGCGTGCTGCAGCTCTTCAGCAAAAACTTCGCAGCACGTCTGCTTCCCTTCTTCACCGCCCACGCTTATCCCCGCAGAGCTTCGGTCAATATATGTTTCACCTGTTGATTTGTTATTAGCAACTAAATTACAAAATAATTTATTTTTATTTACTTAAAATAAAAATTATTTTTGAAATAAAATAACTTACCAAACTGTTGCGAACGGGAGCCTCCTGAAGGTAGGTCAGCTTTGCAGGTGGAATCTGCTCTGCTGCTCCCGGAATGGGGACAAGATGAGCACCTCCATGTACCCTCATCCATCGGTCATAAGAGGGCAAAACATCATCGCTCCATGGCCGCACCTCTGCCACCTCGACCTGAGTCGTGTCGGTCCACATAGCCACCTCAGCACCGAAAATGTGCCCCCAATCTCTTCCCCGAAATGTGGTATGCGTATACTGTAACAGGTGCTCCATCCTCCTCCAACCCTGCTTATTTTAGACCAGATTTAGTACATATATTGTAAATATGGCATTTTAAAACAAAAATGTCAAAAAGTTGACACACCGTAGGTATAGGAGGCGGAACTGTCTGGTACAACATGAACTGATGCATGACCCGATCGGCATGGTGCCACGCCACGACCCAGTAATGGATGCATGGCACGCGGAGACAGTACATCCTCATCGGAAGGCGGGCATACGGAGGCATGATCACCTGGCTCACCTCATCGTATGGCCTCCACACCACGTGCCCATGATCCATCTTCAAGAGTACGTCCCGCGCGTACTCAATACCGCTGCGATATGGACCTTTAATTTTTTTCGATTTATGTCGTGTCGTCCATTGCCTGCCAAATTATTACGATCTCATTGTACTTGTGTTTTTTCAGAAAAAAATGAAACACTGTTAAAGGTAATTTTTTATTTCAAAATATTAAAAAAAATACCTCCCGTACGGCGGACATCTATTGGCTGATGGTAGGCCCCAGTCCTTGAACTTAATCGTGACGGACGGCCGACAAACTAACAGGCGAGCGTACGACCACAACTGCAGTAATACCCACGGAGCTGCAATCTTTTTACCACCTTTTCCCATGGCGGCATTGTCCAAACCGCGGTACAACATAGCAAGTGTGGCCGCACCCCAATTATACTTCACTGAATGTCCCGAGAAAACATTTTGTAAATATTTACAAATATTTCGTAAGCATTTTGAATTTTTTTAATTTAGTTTGTAGTGGTTTAAATATAATATTTATAAATACTTACCCGAAGTAACTCCAGATAAAAACATGGAACATAATCTCCCGTGGCATCTGGAAATAACTCACAACCGAGCAACTCCAGCACCAGGGCCCGTGTGTATCTGTCGATCCTGTCGATGTCCTGTGTCCCAGGCCCATCTGTCCACATCTCACGCAGTTTCACAAATGTAACCGCATGATTTTTCCTGCGTTAAATATACAATTTAATTACATATTATATATATATATATATAACAGCATAAATCATAATTATAATTAAGTTTTAAAAAAAAATTCTTACTTCTTAGGACGTCCTTCTTTCGTCTTTTCTCTGAAGCAATCTAGGACCTCCTCCATAGGAGTGTCCCGCGGTAATGCAAGATCGGCTAGCAAGAGCATGTCGTCGTAATCTGTACGACCGGTGACCGCTATACCAGTCGTAGGTAATCCTAAAATAAAGACGACGTCCTGCATGATAATTTTAAGTTTTTACTTATAAAACAAAAAAAAACAATAAATAAATATGTAGCAACAAAATTTTGGAAAAATCAATACCTCTAGATCTACCGTCATCTCGCCTACGCGGGAAAAGTGAAAGGTATGGGTTTCTGGCTTCCAGAACATGGCCAGACCCTGTATCAGGGATCGATCTAATGGCATGTGACCTAACTCAGTGAAATGAATCAGGCCCAATGTCACCAGACGCTGGTCCACCTCTTCGCTTCGTATCATCTTTGCCTTATGCACTTCAGGCTTCCAAGCCTTAATAATTAAAAATAATTATTATTTTCTATTTATATTATTTCGAACAAAATTAGATATATACATTCAAAAAACTTACTCGTACGCCTCGAAGGTCCGGCTCATGTAGGTGCAGGAGCTGATCAACAGGAGGAGGACCAGGGGGGACAGATGAAGAAGCTCCGGCATCTGCACCAGATGAAGAAGCACCAGGATCTCCTGCTGATGCAGAAGCGACTGGATCACTCCGAAGCCTCGTGGATCGACGTGGATCCTGTGGTACTCTTCTTCGTGTTGCCATTTCGACTTTTCTGCAATTAAAAATCAATAAATTCAAAAATCTAAAAAAAAATTCGGCAGCATCTCCCCTGTACCGAGAGAATTTTCAATAGTGCAATAGTGCGAACTGAGAACGAAGAATGTTGGGGTTGGTTTATGAATTTTTTAAGGAGGCAAGTTATTGGGGAAGAAAAAAAATTCTGTGTTATTTCGGATCGCTATTGGGATATAAGGAACACGTTCAAACAACCCCAATACGGATGGCAAGAGAGTGCGGAACCTTCATTGGCTGTGCATCGATATTGCATGCAACATGTATGTGAAAATGTGTTTACGGTGTCAGATAAAGACCAATGTATGCCACATAAATTTAGAGAAAAGTTGGTTAACAAGAAAAAAAGAAGGGCATTCAAAAAAATGTGGGATGAACTCCGAGTGACAAACCTTGAAGTTATTAATTATCTTAAGAAGTGTGGTAAAGAAAACGAGACAGATGACAATGAGCCTTGGAGACCTAAAAGATGGGCACAGACTTTTGACACTGGTGCTCGTTGAGGTCTTATGACGAGTAATGGATGTGAAAGTCTCAACAGCCGGTACAAGGTTGAGAGAAAACTACCCGTTGTTGGACTCGTGGAAGGCACTTGGTACAAGGTTGTGCAGTGGTTTAACGAGAGGAAACAAATAGCACTGCAGAGACAGGCAGATGGACAACGGTGACCAAAAGAGGTGCAATTAAAAATGATTAAGCATACTATTAAAGCAGGTACAAGGTTGGACTCGTGGAAGGCACTTGGTACAAGGTTGTGCAGTGGTTTAACGAGAGGAAACAAATAGCACTGCAGAGACAGGCAGATGGACAACGGTGGCCAAAAGAGGTGCAATTAAAAATGATTAAGCATACTATTAAAGCAGGTACAAATTTATTTTCAAGTTGCATTATATTTACCTTTAATTTTTAATTTCATGTATAATGATATAAATTCATATTTACAGCCCCGATGACAGTTGTAACCATTGACGTTGAACGTGGAGAATTCGAAGTACATGTGCCCTACGAGAAAGATTTTCCGGGAAAAACGTGGAAGTACAAAGTTCTCATCAAGCGCGATTACCAACCGGAAGATCCTCAACTACCGAGTTGGCGCGTTACGTGCGAATGTAAAAAACCTCAACTGACCAGAATACCATGTGCTCATGTTGTTGTCGTTTGCAGTAGATATAGGTGGGAGATAGATGACTTTGTAGACGAACGGTACAGTACGGAGAATATGTTAAAGATATGGTCTTCAAGTGACTTCCACTGCTATGGAGACGAAGAGAACTGGCCTCGGTACGATGGACCCGTAGTGTTTCCTGATAGGAATATGATTAATCGTGGCAGGCGAAAGAAGGATCGTAATTGGATGTGGATGGATGCGATGCGAAAGAATAAAAATAAAAGAAGGCGAACCAGAGCAAATAATAACCCACGACAACCTATGTCCATGGAGAAACTTCAATCTGGTCGCCGTACCAACACACGGAGGACGAGAAGTGCAAGGAACAGACCTCCTCCTCCTACGGGAAACCAAGGTGAAACTTCCAGTCGCAGAGACCAGGTTGAACCAAGCCGTAATTCCATTAGTATCGATCCTCGGGCTCAAAGTCGTATTGATCCTGCAAGAGAAAGAATTGAACCACGCCGAAATTCTATTAGCGTAGATCCACGATCAGTTTCAGCCCGATATTCCACAAGTCAGGGGGCATCGAGTAGCAGAGCACAAACCGGAATACATGGTGGAATTTTTCGACTAGGGGCAAGAATATTTTCAAGAGGTCAAAGACATTAAGTGTAATACGTATGGAATGTACTATTTTTAATGTTTATGGTTACCATTTATGTAATTGATCAGGTAAACTGTTGATTTGTTAATTGTATTATGGCTTATGGCTTATTAATATAATATTAAAATATTTTTTTATTTTACTTTGCGACTTATCAAGACATAATCGAAATTTAATTAAAATTTAATACAAAATATAATCAAAATATAAAAAAAAAATCAAAATTATGTTAAAAAAATAGAATACATATGAAATTTAAAAAACAAAAAACTAAAATAAAAAAAATAAAAATAAAATTCTGAAGAAAACAAAAGAAAAACAAAATTCATAAAAAAAATAAAAACAAAATTCTGTACAAAAGAAAAAAGAAAATAATATGAAATGTAAAAAAATTAATAATCGAAAACCAGAAAACAAAAAACATAAAAAAAAAATAAAAAAAGAAGCCGCTGACGGCAGAAAAAACAAAAGAAAAAAGAGGAGGGATGAAACAGTGTAATTACGGAATTCTAATTTCCGTAACAAGTTAATTACGGAATCTGGGATTCCGTAATTGGCTTGTTACGGAATCTGGGATTCCGTAATTACGGTCGGAATTCGAGATTCCGTAATTGCGTTATTATTTAAATAATTCCGATTATTTCGATAATATTATTAATATTTTATAATTTTTTAATATTATTTAAAAAAGTGGGGGCTTGTCGGAAAACATCAGTCTATTCCAACAGCCCATATCTGATTTACCCTGGGTCTTAGCAACAGCCCATATCTGTTCCAAGATATCCAGAATTCTATCTACTTTGAACCCCATTCTTTTGTTTTATGTTTAACTTTTGTATGCATTTTTGTATGCTAATTGTAAAATGTCGTGTATGATGTATCGTGTTAGTTTGTAAATACTGTAAAGTGTGAATCGTTTCAGTTTCAATCTATATTTATAAAAGGAAAAATATGGTTGGGAAAAACATCACAAAAAGTAGGAGAGATGTCTCATGTAGGGAAAAACATCACAAAAAACGATCAGTTTCATTAACCGTTTCGTTTTGAAAACGAAATTGACTACCATTTGCGTTAACCGTTTCGTTTTGGACGAAACGGTCGAAATCACGAAAATACCACGAAAATACACATGGACGAAACAGTTTCAAGCTTTCGTTAACCGTTTCATTTTTGAAACGCAACCAAAATCTTTGACCGTTTCGTTTCTTTTTGGACGAAACGAAACAAAAGGACGGTCGAAATGGTCACCGTTTTCACCTCTAGTCTCATGTACGGTAGCAGGCCTAAAAACGGTGACCGTTTCGACAGTCCTTTCGTTTCGTTTCGTCCAAAACGAAACGAAACGGTTAAATATTTTGGTTGCGTTTAAAAAACGAAATGGTTAACGAAAGCTTGAAACGATTTCGTCCATGTGTATTTTCGTGATTTCGATCGTTTCATCTAAAACAAAACGGTTAACGCAAATGGTAGTTAATTTCGTGTGCGAAACAAAATGGTTGACGCAACTGACCGTTTTCGTGGTCATTTTAAACGTTATGCACCCCTATACGGTAGTCCGTACTGCACACATATCCATAGACCATTAGGGCTGCAAATGCAACTCTGTTTAACCATTGATTGTTTCGTTTCGTCTCTTTCGAAACGGTTAACGAAATTCTTTTTCTGTTTCATTTGTTAAACGAAGCGGTTAATGAAACTGACCTCTTTCGTTTATTTTATTTTCGTTTAACTGTTTTATATCATTTTTCGTATTTTTGATGTATCTTTTAAGTATTTATAAATAAATTTTGATGAAACGAGAATACTGCAGTATCAAATCAGTTAGTTATGCATGCAAAATAGAAAAACATGTATAAAAATTAATTGTCAAAGCAGCAATCGAACACAATTACACATTTTGATCGTTTCGGTTTCGAAATAGGAAAATATGTAAAAATTAATTGTCATTTAATTTATCGTTACGATTGTTTTGATCGTCTTTTGAAACAAAACGGTTAATGCAAATTAATTTTTATTTCGTGTCATAAACGAAACGGTTAACGAAAATAAGTTGTTTCGTGATCGTTTAGTTGCGTTTACAGTCCTATAGACCATAGTGGGGTGGAAAACTTCGTCTCGAGTCAAAAGGCCCATCAACTGTCTGAATATAAATTGGACCCAAATTGTTTTACAAATCAAGTGAATGGGTTCAACTTAAACCAAACCTAAGATAGTGTCTCAATTTCATTTAAACTCTGACACAACACAACATGCTACACAAACCTGAGCCAGCTAACAACCACTTAATTAGTTAATCTGACTGTTAAAACTCGTTTTTTAACCTAAACAACTCAACTACAACTGTTATGTAATTGAAATGACACTCTAAAATATTGGCAACTAGCAACCCAACTGCCTTTAAATTGGAACATACCCGACTGGAGACCTGAAATGGATTAAAATAAAAGGCACAAAGGTATACTCGAAACAATCCAAACTAGAAATAGAACAACATAAAACTGAAAACAAACTGAACTAAATGGAAAAGAAGCATTTAATCTAGTAGTTAAAGATCGTTCATGCTACAACTCGACTGAGATAGTTGGACAATTGACATGTAAAAGAAAATAAGAAATGTGTACGTTGAACAGAACGACACAAACCATATTCTAACCTCATCTAATCAAAGGCAACCCAACCCAATGGATATAGTTTCCTAATCTCTGTCCAAATGACATGGTTTTTTCCACTTGCAACAGTTGGAAAGGAAGCCTGAAATTAAATAAACCTCCCCATTGACATTTTGTGCTGAAAAGTTCCCTGGTTTAGGAAACTAGTAGTATTGTTTTGTCAGAAAGCATACCTTGAAACCGATTCTAATTTGTTTTTCTAACACGAGTTATTGTTTTTACGAGTAACTTAATTCCTATGGGCATATAGAATCTCAGAGGAAAATGTCGAAAGGACTGCAAGAAAAGCATGCTTATAATTGAAATTAGGAGGATTATCTTTCACCAAGAAGAATAACATGACCTAACTAAGGTTATGTCATGTTCAAATCCATGCCAAATTGCAGAAATTGAAGGGTTATTATATCATCTCCATTATTCATAACTTTTAATAACATAATGGTTTTATTATGACTTTGAAATCTGAATTTAGTTTATGACAGATGCCAAACAGAAGCATTTATTCTGCAATTACCTACATTTTCTACAGGTCTAACACTTCAAATTTTTTACTTAATTTCAAAGTTGACATTACTTATTGCGGCTTAAAAGAATGAATAACAAAGGACCTGATAAACGAATAACAAACTTTCTAAATATAAAATCCAGATGTTCAGAAAAGTCGAAGCCCTTGAATTCCGAATAAGCATACTTTGATGAGAAAAAGGGGCTTTTGGTGTTAGGTAAATCTATAAATAAGAATTTAAGGATTGGGAAAGAAGATGCAGTCTTGATATGTTTTTCCAAAAACACCATAAAAAAAATGAGATATGGCCTTAATTGTCTGGTATGAGTTTTTTTTTTTTTCCCTAGAGTTGACATCCTAACAGTCATTATTATGCCACGCATAAGGGAGACACTAGTAAAATCTGGATTGATTTACTTTAGAGCCATGTCAGTAGATTATGTTGATGGCAAAAAAAAAAAAAAAAAAAAAAACTAGTTCAATGAATACTGTACCTTTTCTTTTTTTTTTATAAAGGCAAGTAGCTGTCCATAATTATCTGACTAAGCACCCAATTCGCTGGTCCCAAATTTTAAAAGATTTTAGAATAACATGAATGCACTAACAGTGGCTGTATGGGTTTTGGCGATAATAAAAATACATATAACACATCAATTGGGTGTCATCATCAATCATGCATTTATAAAAATTTTAAGCTCCTCTCTTATAAGGGGAACAAGGAACAAGAATGTTTTGCCGGCATTGTTTACTAGAGAACGTAATTGCAATCAGAGTTCTACAGGTGCAAAAATTTTGTAGTAAATTATGTAACAAGACAGTGTTGGGAGACGGTTCTATGTGTATCAAAGGAGTGTCAATGTCACCCCTACTTTTTGAAAAAACATTACCAAATATAAATATTTATGGTTATAAAATGTAAATTTTTTATATATACCCTATATTTGAACCCCATAAATATTTAGATGATTTTTCATTGGTGAACTCCATATATTTTTTTGTAGTATTTTCTTTGTGAGGTCTTTTTGGATCGATTAACATTTTCTATTTGTAAAGCATTATTGCCATACAAAAAGATCATTTTACAAACCGAAAAGAGAAATGTAGTTAATTTTTTTTTTAGTTCTTCTTCGTGGGCCTTTCAATTAATTAAATAGGTTCAAAATTTAGGCCGAACATAAACTATGATGGATAACCTCATAGCAATCCAGTCGAACAACCACGATGGAATTAATAGAAAACAAATAAGAAAAAATTGAAAAAAGAAGAAGAAAGTTTTATATAAATAAAATAGTACTAACAAATACTGATAATAATAATAATAAATAAAAGTTACTGCTGCTCAAAATTTACCCTTTTATTTATCAAATCAATTCTCTTTTTTTTTAGTTTACGACATACTGAAATTATAATTTGAGTCAAATTCAAGTTTGAAATAAGTCTAAAACATATCCAATTTCTAACTTGTATCGTATTCTTCTTATGATGACAAATGTCGAAAAAAAAAATTGTTTATATCAAAAAATGTAATATTTTTATTTAAATATTATTACTATTTTTATTTAAATAATATTAATTTATTGAACCTCTTTTCAAATTTTCTGGCTTCGTCCTTAGGTGAACCCCCATTCAAAATTTTCTGGCTCTATCCCTGGTGTTGGCACCTCGATCTCATTAAATTGTTTAATTTAATCTATATTAGAGATGTTTTTTCGACAATTTGAAAGTATCGACAATATCATTCAGAGTATATAACTAGAATTTCTCAAAACAAAAAAGTTTTCTTAGTGCGTTGTTGAATATATTAACATGATATCAAATAAATTCCGTACATTTGAGAATAATTAAACCGTCAAAAATCATTAATGTAAACTATTTGGAATATATAAAATTTTTATGAACAGCATATTCATCAATATGATCATTTTAATAGACATATATGTTACATGTATTAAATATATCACCACAAATTTTAATTATTATTTTAAAATTTATTTTTCTGAATTCTCAAATTGGCAGGTAAAAAAAATTGTTTATTGTGAAAAGGTCTCTGTTTTATTCAATTATTATACAATTTCCTATCCAACATATCAATGAAACAGCCAAGCGTATCTATACTTCCCTTCATGAAGTTTTCACTGGAGTACGTACTTTGACTAATGCAAATTATGACTAGATTTCCAAGTCCATGAACAACAAATATACAAACTTTCTTGTCGGATTGTTTGAATATGAATGAAACTAAATTTATCTAGATTGTAC
The DNA here is from genome assembly GCA_027562975.1 of Rhynchospora breviuscula. NCBI lineage: Eukaryota > Viridiplantae > Streptophyta > Magnoliopsida > Poales > Cyperaceae > Rhynchospora > Rhynchospora breviuscula. The sequence goes on from CM050399.1 coordinate 33,522,917, forward strand.
TTGTAGAGTTGTACATGGCCACCCTCTGTATTTTCCGAATCCCCCTAAAGTTTATGTTGTAAAATCTTTTTTTTAGAGAACTTAACAGTGGCTGTTAAGTGGAAAAAAAAAAAAAAAAAAAACCTAAACAAACTAGGAGAACCAGAGAGCACTACACGAACCAACAAGCCAAAAAGAAAAGCTGAGCAATAGTAAAACTCCAAAAGTTTGAAGAGTTAAGCATTATTGAGGACCAGCGTAGCTTCTCTGGCTGCAACTCCTGCCAACAAAGAGGAATCTTGACTTCATCTCTGAAAATTCGAGCATTTCTTTCTTGCCAGATTGTGAATAGTGCTGTAAAAAGAAAAGAAAGGTTTTTAGGGCGATCTCTAAAAAGCATTGAAGACCTGAAAAGAAAGGTTTTTATGTTGTAAAATCTTGCTACATGAAATTCAACATAGGAACGACACCTGAGAAAGTTGAACTTAGTGTTGTGTTGGGGCTAATCATGATCAAATTATCAAAAATGCTAATAAAGATGCCTAAGTTAGTGGTACATCCACTTTCTCTCTCTCTCTGTTATTTTTAATCATTTTCTAAAATAAATGGCATGGAGATCTTTCGTGTTTGTACGGAACAATCCGAGCAGTAATTATTTAATTCATCAAAGACAAAGAGGTACATATGTGTCAAAACAGGGGAATTGCATGGAGCGTGCATATTACCCCATCCAATGCATGGTATAATTAGCAACTAGGTAAGTTAAAATCTAAACTAATATGCGTGTAGCCGTTGACAATATTAAAGCTCATGGTTAAATATGACAGTAGGTCGCAACAACTTAATTGCTAAAGCTATTTTAGCAAATAGACTGGTTGCCTGGTTGGTCATCAGTAACAATGTCCAAGTTTAAAATTTCTTGAAGATACTTTATGAATGAATTAATCAGTTCAGACAACAACGAAAAAGCAAAGTTATCCTAGATTATTATTAGGAACCCTACTTGATTGAATATATTTTTACTGTCCCAATTGAACGAAACTAATCAACATGTATTTAGGAGAAGTAATTAAGAACAAGACTTGTTAACTATTTGAGCAATATAGGATTAGTTTTTTTGTCGATGAAATGAAAATGTGGCACACCTATTGTTAAATGAACAACCTTAGTATGATCACTAACAGAATGCCGCAACTAGTATCATTCATTTAGAAATTAAGATATGATTCGATATCAGTGGCCAAGATCTTAAATTGATCTTCATCATGTGCTCTGGAACATAGTGGGTTTGGTGGTGTCCCCCCCTCCATTACACTTCTCTATTAACCCTATATGATTCCATCAATAGTACGTGGCACGTGTTTCACAAATGTGTGTTTGTAGATATTTTGCATTACTACTACGTACGTACATATACATTTAACAGACATGAATACATACGACTAAGAAAGTAAGAATCGGAAGCATATATACGACAACTTTGTCCGTTCTCTCCAATATTTAAATTGAAGATACTGCACAGATTTGCTAGATTAATTGAAGTTGATGGTTTTGCATAACTCGAGACATGTTGGAGTTATTTTGTATGATTTACTTATTAAAATGTAGATTAATTGGACAAAATCTTGATCGTAAAAATATTCGTAGTTCATAAAAAAAATGCATGCATATCACTTTTTGGGTCTCTAATTTGAAAATTATATTAGAATTACAAAGATGCATACGTGTGTCAGAAGCTAAGCTCAGTACGTAGTCGGCATAATGTATATAAAAATGGCAATTAATCAATCTGGTAGGAGAACTTTGTACCAAGTTGAGGGAGCTAGGAACAAAGCTAGAGAATAATGTGGCTACATGTGCATCAGAATTGCTTAAGATCATCCTCTGAATTCTATCATCTCCATCATCCTAAGAATCATCATTAATTATCCAGCATTCTCATTAATAGAACTCCAGGGGAAGATGAGATGATAGAATCTAGGAGATGAGAGGATGAGTGCCAGGGGAGGGAGGGAAGAGAAGGTGGGAGGGTGTTAGAAAGTGCTCAATTTTCAATTTTAGTTACTAATTAACTTAATTAAACATTAAGCACAAAGGATCTTGCTAAGCAATCAACACACACATGAGAAAAGAGAAGGAATCGATTATCTCTCGCGGAATCGTATACGCGAGGCTCGACCAATGCATGGGAGTTGATGGCGTGCTCTCCTTCGCCTTCTCCTCCGTCGACGGTCGCCTTGAGTTCACCAAGAAGTTTAATCACCTCCTCTTTCAACTTGTGCTAGCAAGGAAGAGGAGAGCAACTAATCTCCAAGGTTTTCTCTCTTTTACCTTTGTCAATTAACTAGTTTAATTAATGGAGAATGGAGAAGGCTCAACACATGAGCATTTGAGGTGGATTAAGAGCAAGAGAAAGAGATGAAAATTCTGAAATTTTCTCTCTAATTTTCGTTCTAGGAGGAAGAGGGAGAGAAAATGCTATGGTGGCTAGGGTTTCTCTCTCCAAATGACCTCCTTTTATAGACCAACCACTCTACAAATTTTAGAGATATTTTTACCCCTATTAGGGCAGCCACTATATGGGCTATCAAGCCCATTTTGTGGTGTGTTAAATGTCCACTAATTCAATTAATTAATGGACCTTTCTCTTGTATTCAAATCGGACCTTTAATTTACTAATTAAATAAAAGTCCATAAGCTCTATTTAATTCATATAATTAAATTGTGTTGAACAAAATTAATTATTAACTTATTAATAATTATTTTGGGATTGGTTAATCCATTAATTTATTTCTATATGATCTCCTTGACTTAATTAATTATAACGGTTCGCAACGGTATATAATTAATTAATCAACTTATCATATTTTCGTAATACACTGCTGCGAATAAATAAATAATACACTGTGTGATTAAAGTCCTATTTGTGTGACCCTTTGAGGATTTATACTACGTTGGCCATGGAATTAAATCGCTATTTAATTCCAATAATCATAAGCGGTATCTAGCAACACGTTATGATTTCCAATTCGCATAAATAATGTACTGCTACAATATCTCAATCCTGCATAAGAAATAAAAGTATCTCCTTGTCTGATTCTTATGTCACATGATATCACTGTATAATTTAAGATAAGAATGTGTCATTCTTGCAGATTATACATTTCTTGATCTAGAGTTGATTGTACAAGTTGGCCAAACAATCCAACTCCATCAAGGGGCCCAAACAGATATCATCACTCACTAGGTATACTAATGAGGGACATATGGTTTTCTTGATGAACAACTTTTTTCCGCACAATTTAAGAGAACATAAATAAAGTCCGTATAGCAGCCCTTATCAGGAATCAACGGTAGACGATATTTATTGAATCTATTCTCATGTGGAAAAGTTGAACCATCTCAAACTTAGAATCAAACTCATATGAAATAAACAATGACACATAACACAATCCATATGTTTATTTCATTGGATCATGTCATGTACTATGTTCTAATAACATACACATATGCAATTAAGTTGGTAACTCCTTACCTATGATTTGTAGAACTTAATCATCACTTAACTTGCATACTAAACTTCTATGATAATTAATATTCCTTGTTAATTATCAAGATTACGGACGATTTAGATTTATTACTGTCATTCTAATAAATGATCCACAGAGATCTACAATTTAGATCCTCAACCTGAATGATCTGTCAGTAATAAACTCTAGGAACAAATGATCAAATGTCATCAATAACATAAATTAAGAAATTAAGTCATTAAATATTGACTTCTAGGACACAACTCCAACAGAGGGGAGAGGGGGAGAGAGCGAAACAGAGAGGGATAGAGGGGATGAGATCCTAGAGAATGATTTATTAACCAGAACAATTATATATATAACCAGAACAGTTATATATTGAACTAGAATAGTTATATATATAACCAGAACAGTTATATATTTAACCAGAACAGTTAATCAGAACAGTTATATATATTACCAGGACAATCATATATATTAACTAGAACAGTTAATATATAATTACATGTAAAACAGAGAAGGGGATGACTCCCAGGGGATGATGGATGGGGATGACGGGATTTAATTACATTCCGAAAATAAAAAAAACAGTTAATTACGCGTTTTCTAAAAATGAAAAACGCGTCATTAGGGATGATGGATCTTGGGGATGATCCTTATCAGCCCCGTGTACGCATTTAAGAAATAAAAGAGTTCAAGCAACTCATCCATTTCAGCTGTAAATTACAGTCATCATTATAAAAAAAAAAATAACTAAGAAACAAATTTGGAAACGAAGTGCCTTTCAATTTCATCAATATCTAGAGGAATATCCGTGGCACTCTATTAAATCATGTCCATATCTTCTCATATCCAACTTTTGTGGTATTTGACTTCCTAACTCGATTCGAACGATTATTATTTCGTGCGAAAAAAGGATTAAGGAAAGTTTAAAAAACAAAAAAATATATATAATATAGAGAAGGTTATAAAGTATATTGTAACATCATAATAATCATGATCGGCTTTACTGCCATGCATGCTGCGAGAAACGCACGGAATACCTTTTTGAAATCTTACTTGTCTAGCAAATCGTGTTTGCCTTTCTCATGTCACACACGAGATAAATTTTTGAGAAGTGATTTGTCTTTGTAGGATAATTTTGTCATGGGTAGCAACATTTACGGTGTGTGTAGCATACTGGCATAGTGGCATGATCAGAAAGGTCCAAAAAGGTATGCAAATGGAGTTTATAAAACAGAAAAAATATCAGCCATGTAATAATATACAAAGTCTCAAATTAATTGAGTAGTGTAAAGTATGAACAATATACAACTTTAAAGTGGATGAAAGTCAAATAGATGAAATTGTTGACCTAATTAAAAACTATATCAAAAAAGTCACATGAATGTAGAAATCCATCCTTTTAAATTAACAAGAAATGACATTAATTTATATTAGTAATTATTTCGAAATATTATTTAAGGCTTAAATTGATAGATAGTAAATAGTAGTATCTAGTACCATTGTTATATTTATTATTCTAATAAGATAGTGAGGTAGAACCTTTTCCTCTACGCTAACCTTAATTAGTTAATTATTAAACCCAGTATACAAACAATTTCATGTTCCATGTTTAATTCCACAGAACAAATGTGAAATTCGATCGCCTAAAAAATTTGTCGCACCTTGTGAAATTCCAAGGCAATTTATGACTTGAGAATGTAATTTTTTTGAAGTTGCACTTGAGAATATTAATCTTCGCAAAGCTGGAAGTCAATTAGCATCCTAATAAACATTGTTGGTTAACTTTTATTCGAAGATATATATATATATATATATATAGAGAGAGAGAGAGAGAAAACATATGGTGCATACTAATGTACGGAAGCTTCGGTGCATACTGATCCAAACCGTCCAATATGATCTCCTTATTATAATCTCCTTACCAACCAAATTTTACATTTTTTCGAAATCTTTAAGTATTTTTTTCAAATTTTAGAAAATCGCTAATCTAATTTTTTCTGAACCGTTCAAAAAAAGCAGTTTTTAAAAATCCGAAAAAAATACTTAAAAATTTCGAAAAAATGTAAAATTTGGTCAGCAAGGAGATTTCAATAGGGAGATCATATTGGACGGCTTGGATCGATCATTTTGAAGCGGATCTAAGAGTTTGGATCAGTATGCACCGAAACTTCCGTACATTAGTATACACCATAGGTTTTCTTTATATATATATATATATATATATATATATATATATATATATATAGTTTTGCTATGGTGAGTTGCAACTCACCAAAGGGTCGGTGAGTTGCGATCAAAACTCCTAAATCTAGTTCAAAATGACCGATCCAAACTGTCCAATATGATCTCCTTATTGAAATCTCCATGCAGACCAAATTTTACATTTTTTCAAAATTTTTAAGTATTTTTTTAAAATTTTAAAAAATCGTTAATCTAATTAGTTCTGAACTGTTTAAAAACAGCAGTTTTTTAAAAATGCGAAAAAAATACTTCAAAATTTCAAAAAAATGTAAAATTTGGTCTGCATGGAGATTTCAATAGGGAGATCGTATTAGACGGTTTGGATCGGTCATTTTAAACTAGATTTAGGAGTTTTAATCGCAACTCACCGACCCTTTGGTGAGTTGCAACTCACCAAAGGGTCCGTGAGTTGCGATCAAAACTACTATATCTAGTTCAAAATGACCGATCCAAACCGTCTAATACGATCTTCCTATTGAAATCTCCATGCAGACCAAAATTTATATTTTTTTGAAATTTTTAAGTATTTTTTTCGGATTTTTAAAAACTGTTGCTTTTGAACGGTTCAGAACTAATTAGATTAATGATTTTCAAAAATTTCAAAAAAATACTTAAAAATTTCGAAAAAATGTAAAATTTGGTTTGCATAGAGATTTCAATAGGGAGATCGTATTAGATGGTTTGGATCGGTCATTTTGATCTAGATATAGCAGTTTTGATCGCAACTCATGGACCCTTTGGTGAGTTGCAACTCACCATAGCAAAACTATATATATATATATATATATATATATATATATAGTAGTTTGACAGACAGATAAATAGAATTAAACAGATTAATGGTAATATTAAGAATTGATATTGATGGCTGCATCTGCATGTGGCAGGGAATTAATTATTGCACACTTGATGAGGCATTGATATTAATTAAACTACAACTTGAGACATTGATTAATTTTAGAAAAATCAACCTCAAAATTCAAAATTTAATTAACTTTTCCACTCTCGAACTTTTCGAGGCATTTTGTTTGGCAGCACGCTTCATACAGAGAGAATGCTATATAATCGAATTAAATTGAAGCAAGCTAGCATACAACGACGCATGTATTTATCAAGACGGTGCAGTTCATTCCAATTGGATTGATAAAGACTTCTCCTTTGTCATAACTCATAACAGATTTATTGGTGCATCCAATTCTGACAAGACAGTCAGGATAATATATAATTCTATCACAATTATTACGTGGATCTTAACGAACTCTCGTCAGAGAAAATTTAATGTCATGCTCAAATTATCATATATATATAAGAGTTATATTATATGAGAATTTATATAATATAGGCCCTCACAAAAAAAAAAAGAGAATTTATATAATATAATCACAGTACATAGGTGTTGCCCTCTTCAGAGTCAATGGTAAAAAGTAGATATTTACTTTCAATTTTAAGTTTCAATACCTGGTTCCATACTGTTTTTTTTTTTTAAAAAAAAGGAATTTTGGAATAAATAGATGATACAATCAACCATAAAAAAGAAATCTTCTTACGGGATTTGGAGGAATCTTTTACTTTTTTGGAGGGCAATTACCTAAATTGTAATTTAAAATTTTAAAAAAAAAAAAAACTATGTATAGATGCTTTCTTTTTAAAATTGCACGGTCGTAGACGAACTGTTTATTTAAAAGTTCTCAGGTGATTAAGACAAGATCATGGGCTGAGCTGGACCTATTATATCTGTTCATTTTAGTCAAGATTTCCTTATATTACTAGTAGCGTTGACACCCAATTACACGTAGCTTTTGACACCAATTAAAGGTTGAATGTCGGCGGCTTTTCGAATCATATAAAAAGCGTTCAAAATGGATTGGAATATTGAAATATTTCACCAATTAAACCTCAAGATCTAGTCATAATGACAGAGAATTATTATTCAATTTAGGTTATTTATTTCTCGTTTTCCCTGTTGTTGGTAATAAGAAATGCAAATCGACGGCATATCCAACTGGTAATGTGTCACTGATTCTTGTTGTTTCTATCAGCTAAGAATAGCATACCTACCATATTTTAATGTATGGCTTTAAAACTTCTGAGGCAAAATAAATATTGATTAAATGAATTTATTTCATTTTTCAAATTGATTTTTGGTAGCGGCGATTATTTCTGGGATTCTATGAGCCTCCACTGCCATAAACCTTCTATTACTAGTTTAAATTTTATCGAAATTCCTACCTTCGCACACAACATTGTTAGGTTATCATCAGACTTGAAAGTTGCTGGAATTGTCAAGCACTTTGCATTTTGAATGATTTTAATTTTAACACGTGCGTAGGCAAAGTTAAAAGTTCGCAAAATTTTCCCAAAGGTGCAGAATATAATAGCAACAATTCAAGTTATGAAAGTAAATTACAAAAGTAATGTACTGTCACGATTCTTTTTGTTTATATCAGCTAAGAATATCATACCTACCAGAAGAAAAACCATCCATCGACATTTTTGTTTCTGAAACTAAATATTTCACATTTTGTAACCCTTTGATCCTTACCACCATTTGCCTGTTGAAATTGATTGGGACTGAAATTAGTAAATTTGACTGAGATAAATATTCTCACCAATCAAGGACACCAACCAAGGCTGCTTTACAAATAATTTTGGCCTAATTTTTATTTAAGGTCAGCGAAGGATTAAAAGGGAAAAAAAATGAACCTATTAAATGTACCAAGACACTGAAATGTGAAATTTTTCTTTCAAAATAAAAGGAAAAGTAGGCTCATAATTAACAACTAGTTGTAATTGCAAATTAATGGAAAAATACATCTTAATAGTTTGATCCAGCCAAATTTATATAGAGGATAATCTATTAATTCTCCAAATTTTCATCTTCATTAGAGAATTAGACAAAAGCAAAAGAGAATTCCACCAAGTACCTACTTGTTATATTCAATGGTCAAGTGCAAGCCTACTTGTGATAAATCGAAGTCTCAAATCTCAATCAAGCTACTTTATCTCTAAATAGAGTATTTAGAAAGCCATTCAATTGAAACAGCTCCTCTTACAACTGCACCCTTCTTTTCCATTCATTTGGCTACGTGATAACTGTAAATGTTTGGTCCTTTCTATCATTGATCGTCAGAAATGAGGGAAATTAATTCGTAATTAAACTCCCCACATTTGAAAGAAAAAAATGTTAGTCTATGTCAAAAATTCAGTAAAAAGATTATAGTCAAATAACAATTAACAAGTCATGGGAGGACACGCCTACCTATGGTATCAGAACATAGAGAGATTGTAGAAAATGAAGGCCAGGCCACCACTTTTAATTTGTAAATGCAGAATTAGTGCACAAAGCAAATCATGGAAGAACCTGTCAGAAGTAGAGAAAAGGTGTAGCCAGGGACAGACATTCCAGCAACTCGTATCCAGACGAGAAGAAATAATTCATCCCTCTCTTTCTACTCCCTTCATGCAAGAGAACCATTTGTGAAAAAGAAGAGAACAAGATGTAGCCAGGGACGGACTTGCCGGAAACTCCAAATCATGATAAAAGTTACAAACAAACATATGTAACTTTAATGCTAGCAATTGGAGGTGTATCAGAACCAGGTACGATTCCGGACGCCGGCAAGTCATCCTTGGCTGCAATCTACTCTCTACCTCTTACAAATGGATCTAACATGATATGTAATAAGGCTTCTTTCTCTCTCTTATTCTGTCTTTATTAAGAAGTTATGTAAAATGCTTTGATGGAGGCATTGATGTGAGCAACACTATTTATAGGCAATGAAGAAAGGGAGAAGCGGGAAGACTCAGGAAGGATCGAAATATTATCTTCTCGTTTGTACATGATAATATGATATAAAATATAAGCTTTGCCAAAGAATCTCACATGGTATAAGTGAAATCACTGAATGTGATGCCAATTTCAAAATTTTCCTTTTATGGTTTGGTGTGATGAGCCCTTTCAGGATATAAAGCCCCATCAGTTTATTTTCCATTTCGGCAAAACGATTCTGCATCGCATGGCGCTAGTTCTTCAGCGGCACAAGCTTATGCAGCATCTCATACAATTGCCTTTCCATACACCAATTATATTTTGTTTTTTTTTTTTTTTAATGAAAGGAGCTCTTGATAGTATGTGTAATATTTCTGTACGACCATACAATTTGCATATCATTTACAAATGCTATTTCAATTTTGTTTTTTAAAAAAAAGCAGTTCATTTTATAAAAAAATCAACTTGTAGTGAAAATTTTACAATAAGTTACTTTTCCTAAATATAAATCTGTTAAAATTGTATACAGCAAAAATTATGAGCAGAGTGTTTGTTTTAGTTTACATTTTAAATATTATGCAAAAAGTTAAAGAAAAAAATAGGATGTAATGTGCTACAAAAAAGAATTTATAGACCTCGACCATATCGAATGAGGTATCATGTCACTAAATATATAAAGTGAGTTAATGTTTATTTTTAATGTGTATAAGTTGACCTTGCTAATTTTGTGTAATCTACTAATTGGTTGACTTTTTAAAAAAACCTTATTTAATTATATCAATTTACATTTCAATATTATACTAGTGGATGCTGAAGTGTGAATAAGATGAACTATTCATTTTCTTATCATGTCAGTTGACTTCATATCAAACAGATATTTATCACATTGGGTCATTGATTCATAAATTTTTTAATAATTGAAATTTAGTCATAAGTTTGTTATAACGGCGTTTATTTGATGTAATTACTTTTTGCTATGCCAACTTTGATATGCCTAGGACCAGACTCGTTCAAAGGTCAACAAATTACTAGTAGACAGGAGTATTCAGTATTCAGTCAGAGATGATCCAGTAGACAGGAGCAATGCTGGTGGACCATGTGGGGAGAGGGATTGGCCTTTACTGTGCGTTTGTTAGGCTGTTATAGGAGAAAATCTTGATTGGATGACGACTCGGATATGGAGAGAGATAATCAGAGCCGCATTATTCTCTGCTCACTATAAGCAGCAACCGTGTGGCGGGTAGGGCTGAGACGGTATACTGTTCGCCGTGGACGTTCCGTCCAAACAGAACGTGTAGCGGTATAAAATTTCAATACGTTTCAGGGACGGAACGCGTTTCATCATTCGTTTGGGTGAAATACAGTGCAAATATATACGTTCCTCCAAACGAAACACCCGGTACTTTAGGTTACCGAAACAGAACGACAAACGAAACGGGCCATCCTGTTTCCATTCGAAACGTTAAACAGGCCTAGTGGCGGGTCAAATACAGTTCCTAAAAAATTTTAAAGTTTGATGCTATATAACTAATTCTTTCTTTTTTTAGAGAAGAAATGCTAGTACATTGAATCAATGTAGTGCAAAGAAATCAGCAGAGTCGCTGACTCATTATATGGGAATACTACATATGTTCTGCCACAGTGAATGATCTGCTTTAAAAACGCAGGATGTCCGTGGGCCTCGGTTGCTGGCCTCTGGAGGGATGATGCAGCCAAGACAATGTACCTTAGATTCATCACTTCATGGGTCCATCCCATGTGTGCGTTCCCCAAAAAGAAATGCTGCGTCATCCCAATTTGCACCCATTCATTTATCATTTACGCACCACCCATTCATATCTCGCCCATGACTCGGCGCATGCACTTATGCAACATGTTTAATTAGCTCATCTTTCAATAAAAAAAAAAAAAAAATTAGCTCATCTGATCATGACCCATTTTTCCCAAATTACTTACTGCCATTAGCGCAATACCACAGGCCGCAGCCGAATTGGTGTGCTGATCCAAACCAATGGGATGATCATATTCCACTTATGTCATTTTCTTTCCTTGTTCTTAACTAAAAAAACTAAGATTATTGCCTGAAAAAAGGTTATGATAAAAAAAGGCATACTAAAAGTTTGGCACTGATAATGTTGTCAAATCGTGATTGGAGGGTCTACCTTTATGCGGTTCTTCAATTCTGCCATTGTAAAATAAATTACTTTATTTTGATCCGAATCATGAACAATGAGTCGAATAGAGTTACTAAAATTATATAAAATAAAACTATCCTCAAAACAAACTAATCAGAACTAGTTATCACAAATAGCAAAAAGTTATTATAAAATTATTACTATATCATTATTATTGGATAGATTTTTACGGAGATCGCTAAAGTCTAAACTTTATGTAGAATCTTGTTTTAGTCATCTAACTTTCAAGCATTCAAATTTGATCACTCCAAGAAGATTTTGTCTAATAAATTAATTTGGGATGAAAACTAAACATAATTTTGAGAGAATGATCAAATTTGGATGATTGAAAAGTTTAGTGATTCTATAAGTATAAATTAAATTTTAGTGAATTGAATTATGAATAAAATTTGATGACATCTGAAAATATTTATATCCATTATTATTTTACGTCTAGCAGTATAATGATAGAAGATGTGCTATGTGAGATTAAATTATTTTTTTTAAAATGCACATCACACACATTAATTACTCGGAAATATTCATTATTCTCCTGGTGTTTCTTCCTTTGTGCCGTTTCCACTCTTGATTATTATTATTATTATTATTATTATTATTATTATTATTATTATTATTATTATCTATTTTTATATATTATTTTATTTTTTGGATGAATTCTCTTGTTGGATTTTTTTTCTAGCCTATCCAATTTATTTGGAACAAAAGACTTTGTTGTTGTTTTTGTTATTATTGGACTTTTCTTTGCGAGCCAAACCAAAAAGGCAAAGAAGACAAAATAAACAACTCGCAAAAAATCTTGGAGATTGGAGAATAAAAATAAAAAATTACAATTAAACTAAATGTACATAGAGATGCATATTTTATTATCGAGGGACAATAATCCAGTGTTTAGAAAACCGGACCGGCACCTGAACCGGAAAGGCTGCCGGGTCACGGTTTTTTTCGGTTAACCGTGGTTGAACCGGGTTTTTTCCGGTTAAACCGGAAACGGAGAGGGCTCCGGTTCGCGGTTCAACCGGTTCAACCGGCCGGTCCGGTCCGGTTTTCAAAACATTGCAATAATCTCAAAAGTTGGAGACTTTGTCTTGACCCAGATGACAAGTGGTACTTGCATATTCGGTTATATATAAGAGAAGTCTGAGAACTGAGAAGCAAATAACAAAAATTTATGACATTCTTTAGGAAATATTAAGAGAATATTTATTTTCTTTTCTTCATAATTAATCCAATCGTAATCTAAACTTAGTTTTTAAATAATATCTCATAAGACTTTTAGGCTATAAATTGTGAGGTGTAGAAACTGAGTCTAGATATGGTTCTAGGCGTCTAGCCTCGACATAAGGAACTTTAATTATATTATAATCAATGAGAAATGAATGAATGAAATGCTTTGTTAATTTACTTTTTGTAACGAGCAGGTGTAAAGTAATCTCAATAATTTTTATAAAGGATAATTGTGTAATCGCATCAGAGAAATCAGACTATACTGAGAAAATTGCCGTTACTGGCATAGCTACTGGCAGACCACTGGTACACCAAGACCAGGCAGCAGATAATATTGGTTCTTCTTAGATACGATTCCTTGTAACAGATTGGGTGTAACTGATTTCGGTTAGACAGATTCAGATGTATCTTTTATCTTCTATAAATAGGAACAGATTATTCATTCTGATGTAATCAAGAAATACAATCAATAAAGAAAGTTCTATTCTTCTTCATTTCTTCTTCTCTATATCTCTCTTTCTCTCTGTATCTCAATCTCGTTTCTTTCATGGTATCAGAGCCCTAAGTCTGACAATGGCGTCCATACCTGATCCCAATGCTTCATCTTCTACCTCTTTTACTACTACAACCCCTCTCTCCTTTGGAGAATCTATCGTTCCCATTACCATACCAATCACCATCAAACTAACAGATTCAAACTATCTTACCTGGAGTTCTCAGATTACTCCTTTGCTCCATGGCTACGATTTGATGAAGTTCATTGAATCTCTCCCTCCTGACTCCACTTGATCTACCTCTACTGGAGCAATAGAAGTCAATCCTCAATTCTTAGCTTGGCGTCGACAAGATCAACTGCTACTCAGCTGGCTTCGCTCTTCCCTAACAGAATCGATTCTTGCTCAAGTGGTTTCATGCGTTACCTCCATGGATCTGTAGCTCACTCTCCAAAAGCTCTTCTCCTCCAACTCTCGTGCTCACATCATAGATCTAAAGCGCCAGGTCAACTCAGCCGTGAAGGGCTCCTCCTCTTGCTAGGAGTATCTGCAGCGACTCCGCCACCTAGCTGACGAATTGGCGTTCGCCGGAGCTCCCCTCACCGACGATGAACTGGTGTCAGCTACGACTAGCGGTCTCGGCTCCGATTACAACCCAGCGGTGGCAGCCGTTTCAGCCTCAAGTCGACTTCAGCCCTTCTCTTTCGCTGATTTAAGAGGAATTCTTCTCAGCCATGAGGCGCTCTTGAAGCACCAGTTGGATTTCATGGCGCTCTCGGCTCCAACTGCTTTCGCTGTAGGGAGAGGTGGAAATTATCGCTATCGGCCTCCTTTTCAACCACACAATTCGCCTAAGTCTGGTAATGCTCTTCTTCCCAACCCTCCTAGGCCTCAATTTAGATCCAATTCACCTCAAATTGCCAATGACAAGTCTAATTCAAACGGTTTGGAGAAGCCTACATGTCAAATTTGTACAAAGTTTGGACATAGCGCTAAGCTTTGTTACTCACGATACTCTCATGATCCCGAGTGAAAACCAAACCCGAGATACCAGGCCTACAATCCACATACCCAAATTCAACCAACTTCTACAAGTGATTGGATAATTGATTCGGGTGCGACTAATCATGTCACAAGCGACCTAAACAACCTCTCCTCATTCTATGCTTACAATGGTCCCGATACCCTCCAAATTGGAAATGGTATGGGTTTAACAATTCATCACATTGGTTCTACATATCTCTCTTCTACTAATTCTATTAAATTATGTGATGTTCTCCATGTCCCAAATTTTTCAAAGAACTTGATTAGTCTTTCAAGATTGATTCATGATAACCCTTTTCTCACTATTACCTTCTCTTCTTCTTCTTGCATTATCAAGGATCATCAAACCATGACAACCCTTCTACAAGTGCATAGTGTCAATGGTCTTTTCTCCATTAAAGTCCCGCCTTCTTCACCTCAAGCTTATCTTGGAGTTCGTGTCTCTCCAAATATTTGGCATGCAAGACTTGGTCATCCCTCCAACTCCACTACTCTAGATGTTATTCAATCAAAGAAATTAGCTTGTACTTCACAAACAATCTCCTTTTGTAATAATTGTGCTATTGCCAAAGCACACAAATTATCTTTTTCTAGTTCTTCTCCTTTAGAAATTATTCATGCGGATATTTGGGGCCCATCCCCTATTGTTTGTTCTAATGGAAATAGATATTATGTCACCTTTGTTGATGATTTTTCTCGATTTACATGGATTTATTTTCTCAAACAAAAAAGTGAAGTTCCTCATATCTTTTCTTTGTTCAAAGCTCAAGTTGAGAATATTCTTCAATCCTCCATCAAAATTCTAAGGACGGATGGAGGAATCGAGTTCAAGAAAATTGACACTCTCTTTCCTCAAATTCTTCATCAAACTTCTTGCCCTCATACTCCCTAACAAAATGGCATTGCCGAACGGAAACATCGGCACATTGTTGAACTCTCTCTTGCCACTATGTCTCATGCTTCAATTCCTCTTGAGTATTGGGATGAAATATTCTCAAGCATTGTTTATTTGATAAATAGAATCCCTTCCTCCAATCATTTGGTTCCTTACACTATTCTCTTTAAAAAGGAGCCCGACTACAATTCTTTTCGTGTGCTTGGATGTCTTTGTTTTCCTCTCACACGACCTTACAACTCACACAAACTTGAACAAAGGTCTAAACCTTGTGTTTTCATGAGTTATGCTCTATCACAAAAAGGATATAGATGCTTGCATCTACCCACAAAACGGCTCTTTATTTCAAGGCATGTTTCATTTGATGAGCTAACCTTTTCTTTTGAGCAGCAACAATCAACAATAACTCATCAACAGGTCATAAACACTCCTGTACAGCCACTGCAATTTTTAACTCACACTTCCTTTACTCCTACTACTATGGGCCGTGACTCTACAGTGCAAATCCAGGCCCACAACCATCCTGATGACATTCCAGTCGACACTCAAGCGGCTTCACAACATGTCACAGACCAAGCGACAATGCATTTGCCCAGTGCTGCCCGAAATTTGACCATTACTCCACAAGTTTCAAATTCTCCTGCCCGAGATTTGCTCCTCTCTGACCGTGAGCTCCCAACCTCTTCTGTTCAACAGACTCCATCTCAAACGAATCCACCAGAAGCGACACTAATACACACCATGGTGACTCGAACCAAGGACAATTCTAGGAAGCCCAGACATTTTCCTGAATTTGTTGCTTTTCATGCCTCCTTCGAATCTGAGCCAACATGTTTTACAAAGGCTGCTGCATGTGCATCCTGGAGAAACGCCATGGCAGCCGAATTAGACGCCCTTGATAGAAATAATACGTGGTCTCTTGTTCCTGCCCCGACAGAACAAAAGATCATCGGATCGAAGTGGGTTTATAAAATCAAGAGAAGACCTGATGGTTCTGTGGAGAGATACAAGGCGAGGCTCGTTGCAAAAGGTTTCAACCAAAAGAACGGCATTGATTTTCTTGACACCTATAGCCCGGTTGTACGACCAACTACCATTCGGTTAGCCCTCTCTCTTGCTGTGTCTTCTAACTGGGTAATAAGGCAACTTGATGTGCAAAACGCCTTCCTCCATGGAGAGCTTACCGAGAAGGTTTACATGACTCAACCTCAAGGGTTTGTTGACCCGGCACATCCCAATCATGTGTTGCTCTTACATAAGTCCTTGTATGGTTTAAAACAAGCTCCACGAGCATGGTTCCACAAATTAAGCTCTTCTCTTGTCTCCATTGGGTTCTCGGCTTCAAGTTATGACCCTTCTTTATTCGTTTCACATCAAGATGGTCACACATTGCTTATACTCGTGTATGTCGATGATATCATAATCACGGGTAGTAATGCCAAGGCCGTTACTTCTTGCATCTCCACACTACAACAACAATTTGCCCTAAAAGACCTTGGACCTATACATTATTTCTTGGGTTTAGAGGCTACAAGGACAGAAAATGGGCTGTTTCTTACGCAAACCAAGTACATCCTGGATTTGGTATCACGGCTAAACATAGTTAATGCAAAACCGTATCCTACACCTATGGCTACCAACACTAATCTCATGAAAAGAGATAGTGAACCGTTTGATGACACTCATCTATATCGAAGTGTTGTGGGTGCACTCCAATACGCAACCCTCACACGACCCGATTTGTCATTTGCGGTCAACAAGGTCTCACAATACATGCACGACCCTACAACAAATCAATGGACAGCAGTGAAACGAATCATTCGTTACTTATGTGGGACTCTACACCATGGCTTGTTCATTAGTGCTTCTTCCTCCTTGGAAGTTCATGCCTTTAGTGATGCCGATTGGGCCGGTTCTCAAGATGATCGTCGCTCTACATCACGATTTTGCATTTTTCTGGGCCACAACTTGATCTCTTGGAGTGCCAAGAAGCAGCCGACGGTGTCAAGAACCAGCACCGAGGCGGAGTATCGAAGTTTATCTCTCACATGCACCGAAATCATGTAGTTGCAATATCTCATGAAAGAACTCGGTATCCTTTTAAATTCTCCCCAATCCTTTGGTGTGACAACATAGGAGCAACCTTCCTTGCAGCGAATCCCATGTTCCATGCTAGGACCAAACATATCGAAATCGACTATCACTTTGTAAGGGAAAAAGTTGCAAACAAGGAGCTGCTGGTTCATTACATTTGTTCTATGGATCAAATAAGTGATGTGATGACTAAACCGCTTTCAGCAAACCGTTTCAATCTTCTATGATCCAAGCTGAATGTGGTTAACACCACATCGGCTTGTGTATAAAGGATAATTGTGTAATCGCATCAGAGAAATCAGACTATACTGAGAAAATGGCCGTTACTGGCATAGCTACTGGCAGACCACTGGTACACCAAGACCAGGCAGCAGATAATATTGGTTCTTCTTAGATACTATTCCTTGTAACAGATTGGGTGTAACTGATTTCGGTTAGACAGATTCAGATGTATCTTTTATCTTCTATAAATAGGAACAAATTATTCATTCTGATGTAATCAAGAAATACAATCAATAAAGAAAGTTCTATTCTTCTTCATCTCTTCTTCTCTATATCTCTCTTTCTCTCTGTATCTAAATCTCGTTTCTTTCAATTTTAAAGTACCAAAAGTATTTCATATTCTTGAAATCATCACTATCCATCACTCTTTAGCCATGTACAATATCAATAGTTTAGCGCAAATACGCCTTCGGCCTAGTTGAATCCATCCACTAACCACATATCAATCGATTATTCAATTTTCGATCTCGGTTATCTAACAATTTCATGTACAGACGCAATCAACAATTCACTTGACCCTCTCTCACAATACTTCATTATTTTGCTTTCTTCGAATTGAATAATTAATGTATACGAAATACTTTGCAAAGAATGATTTTTCAAGTTTGAGCCATTGAGGTATACGTGGAAACTTTCCCTCAGAAATAATGAATTAATTTAAAAATGAAATGAGAAATTTTGTATTATATTTTTAGGGCGAATTTTAGTAGTGTATTTACTATTTAATGGTCAGCCGGGCAGGTGTATTAAAAAAAAAATATCCTTGATTGCTGAAATGGGACCGAGATATATATTTTTTTCATGATTGCTTGAAAACATTTAATATCCTTGATTAGTAAAATGGGACCAAGCTATTTATTTTCTTTTCCATGATTGGTTCAAAACCTTGTACATTAGTACATATCGTTTAATAGAATTTTACATTTTAGCCCCTCTAAATATTGATATTTGTATGGTACTTCTCTCAGACAAACAAAACGTACAATTGGAGAACAGACTAGCACCGCAAATCTTTGTAATTTTCCTTCGAGGTTTAACCGCTTCTTAGTTCTTTTTTGAAGAAAAACAGGGGTCAAGCCCCTATCTTATAATTAAATAATGAAATGAAGTACAAGGTTATTAGCGAGAGGCTAATAAAGTAAAAAGAAAAACCAAAAGAGAGTACAAAATTGCTCATAGAAAAAGAAAAAAGAAAAAGAGAAAAGGAAATTAAATTAAGTTTTGTAACGAAACCAGTTTACTGGTAAAGAGAGCAAAGAGAGAAAGAAGAGAGAATTGAAAATGATTTTTATTGATCGTATGTTTTCAGATACAGAGATAAGTATTTATAAGCAGTCTAACACAAGCTTAATTACAACTAATTGGATCCTCTTAGTCTTGAATTACATCCAATAGGAGATATTGGAGCTGTTACTGGAGTAGTCCAGTTCCTTCAGTTTGATCGCTGGACTGGATCTTTCCAGTGGCAGGATTATGCTTAACAAGTTTTCTTCCTAAAGAAATCCCACTCCAATAGTACCTCTTGCAGCAGATCAGAAGGTTGTTTGACAGTATCTCTGAAAACTCTAGCGCATCTTAGTTCTTAATTGTTGTTGAAGCTTAATTAGGTTACATGAAGGACGGTCAAAGTTAAGTTGCATTAAAGTGTCCAAATTTAAATCGACGAAAACAGATGTTTGGTTTGTATTAAAGTATATTAAAGTATAAATACTAGTTTTGCTCGTAGGAAACAATGTATTGAAATACTTATCGTTGTTTTGACTTTTACAAAGATTATGATTGTTATAATCATATTTTAGACATAAACAAGTCAATGCACTTCTTTATATGGAAAATGTAGAATGTCAACTGACGTTTTAATCACCGAATTATACTAGTATATAGGAAAATCATACGTATATTATTATAAAGAATGCCAACGTTAAATAAATGTAGAATCTCAATGCTTTGTTTTCCGTTTTAAATATTAACAATACGACGCTGCTGTATATGTACTACCAGATAATTGTAAAAAAAAAAAGTATATGTACTACCAGTCTACCCCACCTACTGCGTTTAGAATAAAATATATTAGTTCACTTATGGTTACGCCGTTAACTATGTTTGGTTTGGTTGTACAGAGTGGGAACGAAAAAAATATATGTAGAGGAAAGGAAACGATGTGATGGAAAGTAAAATAATTTAAAATTTTTTATTTGGATGACTAATGAAGGAGAAAAAGAAATAATTTTTTTATGGTCGGTCACATATCTGTAATTTCTCTTCTCCTCTATTCTCTACCGATTTGGAGGAGAACAAATCTGCACATAAAAAAAAAGAATTTAAAAGAAATATTTTCCCTCGCAAAAAAATTGTCTTCTCTATTTCCTTCCATCCAAACTTGATAAGTTTCTAAATTTCACCTCTAATCTCATTCCCTCCTCTTTACCCTCGAAACAAACATAGGGACATTTTTCTTGGTGCGCTTTATACATATACACATGGAATTTAATTGGCGGGACCAATTAATGGATATAAATCATATACGTATTAATACACGTCCGGTCAATCCACATCATGCATAGATAGTATACAGTTAAGTAACCAAAAGTTCTACGTCCAACTTAAAAAAAATTATGAAAAATTTTCTGTCTTTGTTTTAATGAAAAAACTGTTTAGTATTTTTTTCTTTAAAAAAAGGTTTCACTGAAATATATAAAGAATATCGAAATAAATAATTCAGATTTGCAATTTTTGAAATTCCAAATTTGAAAGTTTTTCTCTTATGTTAGCCCACTTAGCTCAGAGGTTAGAGCATCGCATTTGTAATGCGATGGTCATCGGTTCGACTCCGATAGCGGGCTTTTTTTTCTATCGATTTTCTAGAATTGAAAATCACTCGTCTTTTCTAAAAAAAGGAAAAGAAAATGTTTGATTTCTTTTTTTTTCCCTTTTTTTACAGTTAGAATATTTGAATTGAACTGTGTGAGAAAAGCGGATAAGTAAGTGGAAGTGGAAAAACTCAAATTGGATTTCGGTTAGGGGAAATCAGGCTCGAACGAAAGATTTTCACCATGGAAAGGTAATATCTTACTGCTAAATTCTGCTCGGTTCTTTTGAACTCTTCATCTTAAGGTGAGAAGAGAAGTTTTGAATCCTTGAATCATAGTCGACTAATTCAAGGTCAGATTATGACGTGTACCAAGGGCTATAACCCAAATATGGTTCTCGAAAAAACAAATAAAAACTTAATAAAGCTTCAAGTACAGAACAGAACGAACACGTCAATAGGAAGAAAAACCAAAATTACCTCTAATTGGATTTTGACTTTATAGAAATTATTGAATATTCTAAATATATGATACTTAAGTTGGTGAGTTGAAAAAGAAATGGTTCAATCTAAATTTTTTATTTTTTTTACGTTGAAATTATATCGGAGGAAAAAAAAATATGGATGTGATATCATCTTCCATTAGAGCATATAATATGTTGTTCGAGATATCTGGTGTAGAAAGCAGGTGATAGGTCTCGTCTATCCCACTTTTTATTTTTTTCTTGGTTTGGGAGCTATCCAATCTGAATTGGTAAAGGAAATATTTTTTCAACAAGAAATCAAATTCTGGTATGTCGTTTACTCCTCTGACTTCCTTCTTTTTCTCTTTTTTTTGACTTCCCTGTTCTTCTGGGTCTGGTCCATAACGGACTTCTACTATGAAATCTTCTTCTGCCGTATTGATTTTTTTTGCATTAAATATTTTTCCATCCCGAATAGCTTCCTCAACAGATTCTCTTTCCGTTTTTTCGCCGTCTTTTGTATCTTGATTTTTTGTATCTTTACGAAGATCCAAATCAAAAGGAAGTAATTGGATTGGCGTAATCCATGGTTTCTTCTTATATTCATTTAAAAGTAGTACCAATTCTGGAAAGAACCAAGATCCTATATCGAATCCCAAAACCCTTTCTTCATTCCTTTCTTTCAATTCTTTATTCATTTTCTTCCAATCCAAAAAATCTGCTTTTTGATCCGAATCTTCTTGTTGATTCGAATCTTCTTTTTGATCTTTTTTTTTATCCGAATCTTCTTTCTGATCTTTTTTTTTATGCGAATCTTCTTTTTGATCTTTTTTTTTATCCGAATCTTCTTTTTGATCTTTTTTTTTATCCGAATCTTCTTTTTGATCTTTTTTTTTATCCGAATCTTCTTTTTGATCTTTTTTTTTATCCGAATCTTCTTTCTGATCTTTTTTTTTATCCGAATCTTCTTTTTGGACCAGATATCTTTTGGGAAAATTATTTTGGATTCTTTCTTCTTCAGTCTGAGTATTTTGATAACCACCTATCAGTGGATTGACCCACAGTTTCTTGTTATTAGTACAGGTATCTATATTGCTCTTTTTTGTAAGGAGAATTCGACAATCAAAATATTTTCTATCTCGATTTTTCCATGGATAACAAAAACTTTCTACACCTTCTAGATGATCACTAATAGCTATACTGACAAATCGATAAATAGATAAGTCCTTTTTATCTTTATCCCCATAGTTCATATATATATTTGCTAAAAGATCATATCTGTAGTTTTTTTTTTAATTTGTCTTTTATACTAAGGAATGAATCAAATCCACAGGAATCAAATGGCATTGAGTCTTTATTTGGAATCATACAATGTTGATTCATTCTATTTCGCCATTCTTGCGGTTCTAATTGGGACCATTTGGTCTGAGATAAATTGTATTGATAATGACCCCTTAACTAGTTTTTCCACAATTGACTCTTAGTCATTTTCTTATGACTTGATTTGGAATCAAATATCCCTCGATAATAATCTTTGATTTGATCCTTAATAAAAGGATAGGTCTCATTATATTGAAGTAAAGATCTAAAGTGATATTTGTTAAGGAATGGGCTTTGTGATAATTTGTAAAATACATATGCTTGGGACAAGGAGGATAAGTCATAATCCATTTTGGAATGATTCTTTTTTTGAGTTCAAAAAAAGTTCATTGTATTTTGATCTCTTTCCTTCCTCCCTTTTTGATTTGTTTTATTCTTGGAAATGAATTTCTTCATTTTTTTTTTTATTGATTCAAAGAAAAGTTGCGAATTTTTCCTAGTCCTAGGAAGATTGTTAATCATCCATAGCAAGATATTTATGGATGTTTTTTCAATGAAAAATTTGAGAAAATAACCTGATTTGTGTATTAATCGAATACTTTTTCTTTGAAATATCTTCCAAATAGGTTTCTGTGATTCCGGTCTTTTATCATCACAAATGAGAAGTATTTTGTTCTTTTCTTTTGTGATTTCTTCTATGTCATTTCTGATTCTGATTGTGATATCAGAAAAATTTTGCATTTTTCTTTCTATCACTGACTCAATTGTCCAATTCATGGATGGGATTCCAATGGTGGGTTCATCAATAATATTCTTATTGATTTTGGAATCTTTTCCATTTTCAGTCGGTTCATATACTTTTCTTTTTTTTCCTTTGAAAACTTCGAAAAGTAGGAAAGATTTCTTTTTCACTTCTCTCATTTTTTTTAAGAGTTCTTCATAAATGGGTCTAAAAAAGGAAGGTTGCCTTCGGGGAGACCCAAAAGGTACGCGTGTTTCTCTTCCAAAAACTGTTAAAAAACTCGATTTTCTTACGTGTTCTTTTCTACTTCGCCAAGGTTTCAAACGAAAAGGAAATATAATCTTTATCTGAATACCATCAGTTAACCAATTCTCGGGAAATTGTGTTTCTGATAATGCAACACCAGAATAAGTACATTTAACATGCATTTCTCTATCCCATTCTTTGAAATCCTCATTCCATTCGGGGGATTGGAATAAGACCATCCGGCCAAGATTTTTAGCTATTATCAAAGAAGGTAACACAATTTTTCTTCTAAGAAAAGACTGGGTTAATAACAGACAACCTCTTATTTGTTGAAGGGCCACATCTGCATCCCATGCTTCTGCTATTGATCGACGTCGTTCTTTTTCGCTCTCTTTTCTTCTCATCTTGCTCTTTTTCTTTTTCTCTACCAAATCTATTTCCTTTGTCTTTTCCTCCTGCAAGATTTTCCGTTCTTGTTTTCTCCCCACCGAATTCCTAAGAATGAAAAAAATCTTTGAAAAGATTTTGAAAAAGATACCAAAAACAGAAAAAAATATTTTTCGAAAAAAAGAAAAAAGCTTGTTTTCTACTCGATCAAAAAAAAGCGGGAAATGTGGATGTGGTTGATACAAGTCCCAAATAACTGTTTTACGTCTTAGAGGACGCATGATTCCTTTGATTACACCTCGAGAATAATCCGGTAGTTGCGAGTAATGTATCAAATTGATCTGTCCTGGTTCCCCGGATTCCTTCGCCTCATCGGATTGCTTCTCCTCAAGCGGATTCTTCTTAACCTTCTTCCCCTCCTCAAGCAGATCATCCTCATCCATTATATAAATGAGAATATCTCTGAATTTGCGTAAAGAAATTTCCGCGAATTCTCGTGACTTTTCCTTTTGCTTTTCCTGGTCGTCTTTTTGTTTTTCCTTTTCTTCCCCATGTTTGTCCTCATCTTTACTTTCACTCTCTTCTTTTTCCGGCCTTTCTTCCCTCACTTCCATGTCGTCCATAAAGCCACTTAGCCCTTTAGGAAGATCTTTCTTGATTTCCTCGAATTCAATAGGAAAAATATCAAAAAAGCTTCTTCTCCTTTTTGGCATTTTTACGACTTTTTTAGTAGTTGGATCAGTCACTACTAGTGTGTACAACAAGGTTTGCGAACTTTTTTCTACTCGTTCCATCCACCGTAAGCGATCGTAGGCAGACATAAAGTGTTCACTACTTTCTGTTGGACATTCCTGTATTAGGGGTATACTAACACTAATTTTGTCCTTTTTGAATCCTTCAAACACGCTCTTTCGAATTTCGGCTTCCTGTTTGGGATCTTCCATTTTTTTGGATTTTTCCATTTTGTTTCTCGGATCCTTATTATTTACCTTTCCTATGTATCTCATAGGCGGTCTTTTTGATATCCTTATTGGACTACGATTTGGTCCCTTCAAAAGGGGATCCTCCCGTTTCGAAAAGCATTCTTCTTCATTCTCATCATTACATAATCTGACTCTTTTTTCGAGGATATCTAGAGCAAGAAATTGTTAGAGTTATGTCCTAGGAGCCAATTATTAAATGGCCACTTCTATGGTTTATGTGATTGATGATATTTTATCATTTATTCCTTGATTTATTAATTGACAGATCATTCAGGTTGAGGATCTGAATTGTGGATCTCTGTAGTTCATTTATAATTAAATGACAATAATAAATCTAAAAGGTCCGTAATCTTGATAATTAACAAGGAATATTAATTATCGGATAAGATTAGTATGCAAGTTAAGTGATGATTAAGTTCTACAGATCATAGGTAAGGAGTTGCCAACTTAATTGCATATGTATATGTTGTAGAACATAGTACAGGACGCGACCCAGTGAAATAAATATATGGATTGTGTTATGTGTCATTATTTATTTCATTTGAGTTTGATTCTAAGTTTGAGATGGTTCAGCTTTTCCACATGAGGATAGGTTCAATAAATATCGTCTACCGTTGATTCCTGATAAGGGCTGCTATACGGACTTTATTTATGTTCTCTTGAATTGTGCGGGGAAAAATTATTCATCAAGAAAACCGTATGTCCCTCATTAATTAACTTAGTGAGCGATGATATCTGTTTGGGCCCCTTGATGGAGATGGACTGTTTGCTAGCAACTGATACAGTCGTCTCTAGATCAAGAAACGTATAATCTGCAAGAGTGACACATTCCTATCTTGGATTATACGATGATATCATGTGACATAAGAATCGGACAAGGAAATACTATTATTTCTTATGCAGGATTGAGATATTGTAGCTGTACACTATTTATGCGAATTGGGAGTCATAACGTGTTGCTAGATACCGCTTATGATTATTAGAATTAAATAGCGATTTAATTCCATGGCCAACGTAGCATAAATCCTCAAAGGGTCACACAAATAGAGTTATAATCACACGGTGCATTATTTATTTATTCGTAATAATGTGTATTACGAAAATATGATAAGTTGATTAATTAATTATATACCGTTGCGAACCGTTATAGTTAATTAAGTCAAATAGGTCATATAGAAATAAATTAATGTATTTTCTAAACCCTATATAATTATTAATTAGTTAATAATTATTTTGGTTCAACACATTTTAATATAATATAGTTATATTAATTAATTGGGCCGCCGTTTAAATGTAAACCGAAAGTCCAATTAAAGAACAATTGAAGAGGCCTATAATTAATGTAATTAGGGACCCAAATGGTGAGTTTATGTGGCCCATCAAAGCCCATAATGAGGCCGGCCTAGACATGGTGGTAGGTGGGGTGGCAATTGTGTAAATAGATGGAACTATGGTCTAGGGTTTGAGCTCTATATAAGACCCCTCTTGGAGGCTCAAACCAACCCGATTCTCTCTCCTCTAACCTAGCCGCCACCTCCATCTCTCCTCCCCTATTTGGCCGGCCACCACCACCCTCTCTTCCCCAATTGCTCATGTGTTGAGCCTATATATTCCACCATTGATTAAAGTAATCGATTGCGCGAAGGAGAAAGGGTTTAGCCTTGGCCTTTGAGTCGCTAGCACGATTCTTAAGGCCGTGATTAAGCTCTTGGTGGACTCGAGGCCGAAAGGAGAAGAAGGAAGGGCGGAGCTAGCACGCCATCGCCTCCTACGCATAGGAATCGCCTTCTAGTTGCGATACTAGAAGAGGTACAAATCCCGATTCCTTTCTCTTTCTGTGAATGCTTAAGCACTAGATCCCTTTTGTGCATAATTGTTTGTGGTTAATTAAAGGAAATTAACTATAAAATTAAAAATTGTGCACTTCCTAACAGTGGTATCAGAGCACATGGTCGTGCTTAAGTTATTTTGACACTTAATTAAGAGAAATTAGTTAATTAATGGATTAGTAGAGTTGATGCTATTGCTTGCTGTCTGGAAACAGCAATTTCTGTGTTGTTATGCGTTTTTCGCTATGAAATGTTCTCTGGAAATTTTTTCTGTCAACTAGAAAGTTGTAGATCTGTGGATTGTGGTTCTTTTGGCGTTGGATTCACATTTTTCTGAAATTTTATGGATTTACTGTGAATAAAATGGCAACGGTGCGCAGAACCAGTTTCTGCTTGCACTGTTCTGTTTGAATGGCTTAAAAGATTTATATTTTGAATATAAGTACCAGTGTTCTTTGGCTAGATTTAAAGAGGACTTGAAACACTTTCTGGACATATATAGAATGTTGCATGGTTCAGATTAATTCGTGGTTTTTTAAGTATGAAAAGAAAGATCTCGTCAGATCTGGTTTATTGAGCAAACTGATTGTTCTAATAAACTGTACCAACTGAGAACTCTTTCTGGAAAATTGTTTGAATAGAGTTGTTTATTTTTAAGTTAGGATTCCAGGAAAATTAATTTCATAATTTTTCATGGAAGTTTGGTACCTCAACCAGGTCAAACTTTTTCGGTCGATAGTCTGTTCCTGTACAGGTCTAGTCGATTGTTAAGCTTGTAACTTGAATTTCTTAAACAGAACTTAGTGGTTTTCTTTTCATGAATAGTTAGCCAATAGATTAAACAAGTTTTTCTATGTATATTATATGTATAAAAACTGGATGGAAGGTGATCTTTCAGACCGGATGGTTGAGAAGAAAAACAGAATATCTCAAAACGGTGCGTTCGCGCACTTGTTTCAGATTTGTCTTTTTTGATTCTCTCAGATGGTATATGATCTCTTCCTGAAATTTTGACTGGTATTTACAATCTAGACAAGGAGCTTATATAAATTATTTCATAATTTTTGGAGACCGAAAACTGTGGATTTTGTCGTGTCCCATTAGATACTTTTTTATCAAAGTATTATTTATCTAATTATTCAAACTAGTTGAAAAAGTAATTAGGATACTCCTTGTGCGATCTCCTTTCAGTTTTTGATGATTGAAAAGTTTTCGAAAAGGAATTTAAACAAGTTTGGTTGTTTGAAATTTGAGCATTTATACACGGAAATTGCGAATGGCAAATAATACGCAAAGACACTTGAAAGTCATTAATTATAAACAAATTACACTAGTGGATAGACTTGTGCTAAGTTTGTTTTGTAGGAGGATGTGGGTTTAGTATGGCTCATGACTCAATGCCTTGTGGTTTGTAAATTGAATGCATGTGTGATTGTGTGTAATAAGGCCTTTGGTGCCATTAATTAATTTTGATTAATTTTTGTGTAACTTGAGAGGCTTGCATGCCCCTAAGGTTAGGATGGGAATAGAAATTTACACATGTAATTTTATTCCTTTATTTTATATAGGATTTAGATCCATATAGAATTTAGTGGGAGGGACAAAGGTTAGATTAGTTTTGCTACATGGAGATGCGGCGAAAACTAATGCAAGCGGGAGCCATACAAACCCACAACAATGCTTGAGATGCTTATTATGTGAATGTTTGTGAATGCTATGAATGTCATAGGATAGGTATGGGTGTATGTTTACACGACCACCAAACAAGAGTCACATAATTGTTTGTCCCAAACGATTGAGCCAAATCACTCTCCTTTTCTCTATCCCCTTCACGCCTTATGTTCGGCCATTGATGCATTCCGCCGACGCGGACATCGTGGTCCACCATAGGTAGTCGGGGTGTAAATCAGATTTGCAAGGAGCAAATAGAGAGGAGTTACTTAACAATGGACATTGGAGTGAAGTTCGCGACGCGAACCAAGAGTCATAAAGTTGTATGATTGGTTAAGGAGAACCTACCTCATTATTAGTTGCTTTGATGTTGTGCCGACGCCGGCATCATCTCAACGAAAGTGGGGGTCTTGGAAATTCATTACTTTTAGGGACTTATATTAAAGTAGTGAAAGTTTTACTTTATTGGAAATTAAAACAAAACATAAACTAATTGACCTTTAATTTGAAAATTGTTGTAGATGTCTTCCTCGTTTTTTTCGCTACGTTCTCTTTTAGAGAAAGAGAAGCTCGCCTTCAACGGTGCCAACTTTTTGGATTGGCACCGGAACCTTAGGCTTGTCCTTAGGTTTGAAAAGAAGGAGTACCTCTTGACCACTCCCGTCCCCGCGGCTCCCAAGTCGGATGCCCCTAAAGCGGATCAGGATGAACATGACAAGCACGTCACGGACGACATGGAGATGTCCGTCTTGATTGTCGCTGTCATGGAGTCGGAACTCCAAAAGGAGTTCATGGATAGTGGTCTAGGAGTGTTTGAAATGGTCTCTCGTCTCTCGAACATGTTCCAAACCAAGGCCCGCACCGAAAGGGCTCGTCTCATCAAGGCCGTCGCCAATACTCGATTGGCGGAGGGTCATGAAGTCGGGCCACACGTCATGAAGATGGCGGGGTTGTTTCGGCAGCTTGAAAGGCTTGATACGCCCTTCCCGTCAGGGGCGATTCAAGACTTTATTCTCAACTCTCTCCCTCACAGCTTCACCGGTTTTGTTGTGAACTACCGGATGAATGGCATGGACAAGAGCATGGATGATCTCCAAAACATGCTTGTCGAGACGGAGGAGAGTCTCAAGAAAGAGAAGGGCCCCAAAGATGTTCTTGCGGTGAGTGACAAGAGCAAGAAGAGCAAGAAAAGAAAGACCCGCCGAACTAGAAAGGGCAAAGGCCCGGTGACGCCCCAAGGTCCGGCCAAGGGAGCTCCCGAGGGTTCCAAGAGAAAGAAGAACCCGGCCACTTCCGAGACCGTATGCTATTACTGTAGCAAGACGGGCCATTGGAAGAGGAACTGCCCCAAGTACCTCGCTGACAAGAAGGCGGGAACCGTCCAGCCTTCTACCTCAGGTATATTTGTCATTGAAACCCTTCTCGCTACCTCTAACACAGACTGGATTTTTGACACCGGTTCTTGTGCTCACATTTATCGAAATGTGCAGGCACTAAAGAGTAGGAGGCGGCTCGAGAAAGGCGAAGTACAACTCCGCGTCGGTAACGGCACGTACGTCTCCGCTATGGCCGTTGGGAATGTGGATGTAACTTTGCCTTCTGGTTTCATTTTGGAACTCAAAGATGTCTATGTAGTTCCTTGTATCACTCGAAACATTATCTCTATTTCTTGTTTAGACTTGGATGGATTTGGTGTTGTAATAAAGAACAAATGTTGTACTTTGTTGCGTGATGATGTTTGTTATGGTGTTGCGCATTTATTGAATGGTCTTTATGTGCTTGATTCTAGCGAACATGTTTTGAGTGTTGAACGTGACAGTAGGAAGCGTAAGATTTCACATGAAAGTACGACTCTAATGTGGCATTGCCGCTTAGGTCATATCAACGAGAAACGCATTAAGAGATTGCAAACCGTTGGTCTCTTAGATCAATTCGCTTTCGAGCCAATTGACACATGCGAATCATGTTTGATTGGAAAGATGACCAAAGCGCCTTTTCCTAATAAAGGGATTAGGACAAATGACTTGTTAGATCTCATACATACCGATGTGTGTGGACCTATGAGCATTTGTGCACGAGGAGGTTATTCATACTTCATCACTTTCACCGATGATCATAGTAGATACGGGTATATCTACTTGATGCGGCACAAGTCCGAATCCTTTGAAAAGTTCAAGGAGTTCAAGAATGAAGTTGAGAACCAACTCAATCGAAAGATCAAAGTCTTGCGTTCCGATCGAGGTGGAGAGTACTTGAGCCACGAATTTGGTGATTATCTAAAGGAGTGTGGAATCGTTCCACAACTCACTCCACCGGGAACACCACAATGGAATGGTGTATCCGAGAGGAGGAATCGAACTTTGCTAGACATGGTTCGATCGATGATGAGCCAAACCGACTTGCCTAAATCGTTTTGGGGTTTTGCATTAGAAACCGCAGCTTTTACTTTAAACCGTGTTCCGTCAAAGTCCGTTGAGAAAACGCCTTATGAGCTTTGGTTTGGTAGGAAACCAAGCATGCTTTTTCTCAAGATTTGGGGTTGTGAAGCTTATGTAAAAAGGCTAATGAGCGATAAGCTTGGACCCAAATCGGACAAATGTTATTTCGTGGGATACCCTAAGGAAACAAAGGGTTACTACTTCTACAACCGTGTCGAGAACAAGATAGTTGTTGCACGACATGCGGAGTTCTTGGAGAAGGAGTTTCTCACAAGAAGAAGTAGTGGGAGCAACGTGGTGATTGAAGAAATTCAAGAACCGCAACAACAAGAGATGCCTCAAGTAGGAAATCTAGTTGTTCCCAATGTGGTGCCAAATGAGGTGGTAGCCGAACCCATTCCACAAGTTGTTGTGGAAGAAGAGGTTCAAGAGCAAGCTCCCTCAATTGAAGACTCAAACATATCGCGAGTCGATGATGTTGAAGTTGCACCCACACTTGAAGTTCAAGAACTAAGTCCGCAAACCGTTGTGGAACAAGTTCAAGAACCTCAAGCATCTACCCTACGAAGATCGGCAAGGCCAAGTCGTCCACTTATAAGATACTTAGGTTTACACGACGTTCTCGTCATTGCGAATGACGAACCCTTGACCATAAAGGACATGAAGGAAAAATCCGACTCAAAGGAATGGCTCAAAGCCATGGAATCCGAAATGCAATCCATGTATGAGAACAAGGTATGGACCTTAGTTGACCTTCCCGACGGAGTAAAACCCGTTGAGAACAAATGGATCTTTAAGAGAAAGGTTGACATGGATGGCAACTTGACCATTTACAAAGCACGACTAGTTGCGAAAGGTTACAAGCAAGTTCATGGTATTGACTATGAAGAAACCTTCTCGCCAGTCGTCATGTTCAAGTCAATTCGGATCTTGTTAGCAATTGCCGCATTCTACGACTATGAGATATGGCAAATGGATGTCAAAACTGCCTTCCTAAATGGCAACTTGGAAGAGGATGTGTATATGACACAACCCGAGTGTTTTGTGGATCCAAAGAATGCTAACAAGGTGTGAAAGCTTCAAAGGTCCATTTATGGATTGAAGCAAGCATCAAGGAGTTGGAACAAGCGCTTTGATGAAGAGGTCAAGAAGTTGAACTTCATTCAAAGTGAGAAGGAACCTTGTGTTTACAAGAGGATTAGTGGGAGCGTGGTTGTATTTCTTGTCCTATATGTTGATGATATACTCTTGATTGGGAATGATATCCCCGAATTGAATGCAGTCAAGGATTCATTGAAGAAGGTGTTCTCAATGAAAGACTTGGGCGAAGCCGCCTACATCCTAGGAATCAAGATCTATCGAGATAGATCAAGAAGGTTGTTAGGCTTGAGCCAAGATGCATATATTGACAAAGTGTTGGAAAAACACAACATGGCTAGTTCCAAGAAGGGTTACTTGCCTATGTCACATGGCATATTCTTGAGCAAGACTCAATGTCCGACGACTGATGCAGATAGAAAGTACATGAATCAGTTCAAGTATCCATCTGTGGTCGGTTCGATCATGTATGCCATGCTATGCACTCGCCCCGATGTGGCGCATCCGATTAGTGTGACTAGTCGATACCAAGCTAACCCTGGTATGCCACACTGGACCGCAGTCAAGAATATCCTCAAGTATCTCAAGAGAACAAAGGATAGCATCCTCGTGTATGGTGGAGACCAAGAGCTCGTTGTAAGTGGTTACACCGATGCTAGTTTCCAAACCGATCGAAATGATGCGAAGTCACAGTCCGGCTTCGTATATCTGCTCAATGGTGGGGCCGTGAGTTGGAAGAGTTCCAAACAGGATACCACGGCCGATTCCGTCACCGAAGCAGAATACTTAGCGGCGGGTGAAGCAGCGAAAGAAGGCGTTTGGATCAAGGAATTCTTGACCGAGCTGGAGTGGTTCCAAGCATCTCAGGTCCAGTGGATCTCTACTGCGACAACACAGGAGCCATAGCTCAGTCCAAGGAGCCTAGGTCTCACCAAAAGACCAAGCACATTCTACGACGATTCCATCTCATCCGTCAGTTTGTGAATGACGGGTGGATCAAGGTCAAGAAGGTGGACGGTGCCGCGAACACAGCGGACCCTCTGACAAAGCCTCTGTCTCGAGCCGCACATGAGTTGCACGTTGCATCCATGGGGATTAGGCGTATGCCTGAGTGGCTTTGAGTTGTATCTTTTATCTTTTGAGGCTTTAGTATGAGACATGTATATTTTGGATATTACATTGAGTACTATGCACTGGCTAGAAGTCGCTGTTGATTGACTCTAGGCCAAGTGGGAGATTGTTAGAGTTATGTCCTAGGAGCCAATTATTAAATGGCCACTTCTATGGTTTATGTGATTGATGATATTTTATCATTTATTCCTTGATTTATTAATTGACAGATCATTCAGGTTGAGGATCTGAATTGTGGATCTCTGTAGTTCATTTATAATTAAATGACAATAATAAATCTAAAAGGTCCGTAATCTTGATAATTAACAAGGAATATTAATTATCGGATAAGATTAGTATGCAAGTTAAGTGATGATTAAGTTCTACAGATCATAGGTAAGGAGTTGCCAACTTAATTGCATATGTATATGTTGTAGAACATAGTACAGGACGCGACCCAGTGAAATAAATATATGGATTGTGTTATGTGTCATTATTTATTTCATTTGAGTTTGATTCTAAGTTTGAGATGGTTCAGCTTTTCCACATGAGGATAGGTTCAATAAATATCGTCTACCGTTGATTCCTGATAAGGGCTGCTATACGGACTTTATTTATGTTCTCTTGAATTGTGCGGGGAAAAATTATTCATCAAGAAAACCGTATGTCCCTCATTAATTAACTTAGTGAGCGATGATATCTGTTTGGGCCCCTTGATGGAGATGGACTGTTTGCTAGCAACTGATACAGTCGTCTCTAGATCAAGAAACGTATAATCTGCAAGAGTGACACATTCCTATCTTGGATTATACGATGATATCATGTGACATAAGAATCGGACAAGGAAATACTATTATTTCTTATGCAGGATTGAGATATTGTAGCTGTACACTATTTATGCGAATTGGGAGTCATAACGTGTTGCTAGATACCGCTTATGATTATTAGAATTAAATAGCGATTTAATTCCATGGCCAACGTAGCATAAATCCTCAAAGGGTCACACAAATAGAGTTATAATCACACGGTGCATTATTTATTTATTCGTAATAATGTGTATTACGAAAATATGATAAGTTGATTAATTAATTATATACCGTTGCGAACCGTTATAGTTAATTAAGTCAAATAGGTCATATAGAAATAAATTAATGTATTTTCTAAACCCTATATAATTATTAATTAGTTAATAATTATTTTGGTTCAACACATTTTAATATAATATAGTTATATTAATTAATTGGGCCGCCGTTTAAATGTAAACCGAAAGTCCAATTAAAGAGCAATTGAAGAGGCCTATAATTAATGTAATTAGGGACCCAAATGGTGAGTTTATGTGGCCCATCAAAGCCCATAATGAGGCCGGCCTAGACATGGTGGTAGGTGGGGTGGCAATTGTGTAAATAGATGGAACTATGGTCTAGGGTTTGAGCTCTATATAAGACCCCTCTTGGAGGCTCAAACCAACCCGATTCTCTCTCCTCTAACCTAGCCGCCACCTCCATCTCTCCTCCCCTATTTGGCCGGCCACCACCACCCTCTCTTCCCCAATTGCTCATGTGTTGAGCCTATATATTCCACCATTGATTAAAGTAA
Organism: Rhynchospora breviuscula; assembly: GCA_027562975.1. Classification (NCBI taxonomy): domain Eukaryota; kingdom Viridiplantae; phylum Streptophyta; class Magnoliopsida; order Poales; family Cyperaceae; genus Rhynchospora; species Rhynchospora breviuscula. The sequence goes on from CM050399.1 coordinate 33,557,363, forward strand.
TCGATTGCGCGAAGGAGAAAGGGTTTAGCCTTGGCCTTTGAGTCGCTAGCACGATTCTTAAGGCCGTGATTAAGCTCTTGGTGGACTCGAGGCCGAAAGGAGAAGAAGGAAGGGCGGAGCTAGCACGCCATCGCCTCCTACGCATAGGAATCGCCTTCTAGTTGCGATACTAGAAGAGGTACAAATCCCGATTCCTTTCTCTTTCTGTGAATGCTTAAGCACTAGATCCCTTTTGTGCATAATTGTTTGTGGTTAATTAAAGGAAATTAACTATAAAATTAAAAATTGTGCACTTCCTAACAGTGGTATCAGAGCACATGGTCGTGCTTAAGTTATTTTGACACTTAATTAAGAGAAATTAGTTAATTAATGGATTAGTAGAGTTGATGCTATTGCTTGCTGTCTGGAAACAGCAATTTCTGTGTTGTTATGCGTTTTTCGCTATGAAATGTTCTCTGGAAATTTTTTCTGTCAACTAGAAAGTTGTAGATCTGTGGATTGTGGTTCTTTTGGCGTTGGATTCACATTTTTCTGAAATTTTATGGATTTACTGTGAATAAAATGGCAACGGTGCGCAGAACCAGTTTCTGCTTGCACTGTTCTGTTTGAATGGCTTAAAAGATTTATATTTTGAATATAAGTACCAGTGTTCTTTGGCTAGATTTAAAGAGGACTTGAAACACTTTCTGGACATATATAGAATGTTGCATGGTTCAGATTAATTCGTGGTTTTTTAAGTATGAAAAGAAAGATCTCGTCAGATCTGGTTTATTGAGCAAACTGATTGTTCTAATAAACTGTACCAACTGAGAACTCTTTCTGGAAAATTGTTTGAATAGAGTTGTTTATTTTTAAGTTAGGATTCCAGGAAAATTAATTTCATAATTTTTCATGGAAGTTTGGTACCTCAACCAGGTCAAACTTTTTCGGTCGATAGTCTGTTCCTGTACAGGTCTAGTCGATTGTTAAGCTTGTAACTTGAATTTCTTAAACAGAACTTAGTGGTTTTCTTTTCATGAATAGTTAGCCAATAGATTAAACAAGTTTTTCTATGTATATTGTATGTATAAAAACTGGATGGAAGGTGATCTTTCAGACCGGATGGTTGAGAAGAAAAACAGAATATCTCAAAACGGTGCGTTCGCGCACTTGTTTCAGATTTGTCTTTTTTGATTCTCTCAGATGGTATATGATCTCTTCCTGAAATTTTGACTGGTATTTACAATCTAGACAAGGAGCTTATATAAATTATTTCATAATTTTTGGAGACCGAAAACTGTGGATTTTGTCGTGTCCCATTAGATACTTTTTTATCAAAGTATTATTTATCTAATTATTCAAACTAGTTGAAAAAGTAATTAGGATACTCCTTGTGCGATCTCCTTTCAGTTTTTGATGATTGAAAAGTTTTCGAAAAGGAATTTAAACAAGTTTGGTTGTTTGAAATTTGAGCATTTATACACGGAAATTGCGAATGGCAAATAATACGCAAAGACACTTGAAAGTCATTAATTATAAACAAATTACACTAGTGGATAGACTTGTGCTAAGTTTGTTTTGTAGGAGGATGTGGGTTTAGTATGGCTCATGACTCAATGCCTTGTGGTTTGTAAATTGAATGCATGTGTGATTGTGTGTAATAAGGCCTTTGGTGCCATTAATTAATTTTGATTAATTTTTGTGTAACTTGAGAGGCTTGCATGCCCCTAAGGTTAGGATGGGAATAGAAATTTACACATGTAATTTTATTCCTTTATTTTATATAGGATTTAGATCCATATAGAATTTAGTGGGAGGGACAAAGGTTAGATTAGTTTTGCTACATGGAGATGCGGCGAAAACTAATGCAAGCGGGAGCCATACAAACCCACAACAATGCTTGAGATGCTTATTATGTGAATGTTTGTGAATGCTATGAATGTCATAGGATAGGTATGGGTGTATGTTTACACGACCACCAAACAAGAGTCACATAATTGTTTGTCCCAAACGATTGAGCCAAATCACTCTCCTTTTCTCTATCCCCTTCACGCCTTATGTTCGGCCATTGATGCATTCCGCCGACGCGGACATCGTGGTCCACCATAGGTAGTCGGGGTGTAAATCAGATTTGCAAGGAGCAAATAGAGAGGAGTTACTTAACAATGGACCCTAATCGGATTGGACATTGGAGTGAAGTTCGCGACGCGAACCAAGAGTCATAAAGTTGTATGATTGGTTAAGGAGAACCTACCTCATTATTAGTTGCTTTGATGTTGTGCCGACGCCGGCATCATCTCAACGAAAGTGGGGGTCTTGGAAATTCATTACTTTTAGGGACTTATATTAAAGTAGTGAAAGTTTTACTTTATTGGAAATTAAAACAAAACATAAACTAATTGACCTTTAATTTGAAAATTGTTGTAGATGTCTTCCTCGTTTTTTTCGCTACGTTCTCTTTTAGAGAAAGAGAAGCTCGCCTTCAACGGTGCCAACTTTTTGGATTGGCACCGGAACCTTAGGCTTGTCCTTAGGTTTGAAAAGAAGGAGTACCTCTTGACCACTCCCGTCCCCGCGGCTCCCAAGTCGGATGCCCCTAAAGCGGATCAGGACGAACATGACAAGCACGTCACGGACGACATGGAGATGTCCGTCTTGATTGTCGCTGTCATGGAGTCGGAACTCCAAAAGGAGTTCATGGATAGTGGTCTAGGAGTGTTTGAAATGGTCTCTCGTCTCTCGAACATGTTCCAAACCAAGGCCCGCACCGAAAGGGCTCGTCTCATCAAGGCCGTCGCCAATACTCGATTGGCGGAGGGTCATGAAGTCGGGCCACACGTCATGAAGATGGCGGGGTTGTTTCGGCAGCTTGAAAGGCTTGATACGCCCTTCCCGTCAGGGGCGATTCAAGACTTTATTCTCAACTCTCTCCCTCACAGCTTCACCGGTTTTGTTGTGAACTACCGGATGAATGGCATGGACAAGAGCATGGATGATCTCCAAAACATGCTTGTCGAGACGGAGGAGAGTCTCAAGAAAGAGAAGGGCCCCAAAGATGTTCTTGCGGTGAGTGACAAGAGCAAGAAGAGCAAGAAAAGAAAGACCCGCCGAACTAGAAAGGGCAAAGGCCCGGTGACGCCCCAAGGTCCGGCCAAGGGAGCTCCCGAGGGTTCCAAGAGAAAGAAGAACCCGGCCACTTCCGAGACCGTATGCTATTACTGTAGCAAGACGGGCCATTGGAAGAGGAACTGCCCCAAGTACCTCGCTGACAAGAAGGCGGGAACCGTCCAGCCTTCTACCTCAGGTATATTTGTCATTGAAACCCTTCTCGCTACCTCTAACACAGACTGGATTTTTGACACCGGTTCTTGTGCTCACATTTATCGAAATGTGCAGGCACTAAAGAGTAGGAGGCGGCTCGAGAAAGGCGAAGTACAACTCCGCGTCGGTAACGGCACGTGCGTCTCCGCTATGGCCGTTGGGAATGTGGATGTAACTTTGCCTTCTGGTTTCATTTTGGAACTCAAAGATGTCTATGTAGTTCCTTGTATCACTCGAAACATTATCTCTATTTCTTGTTTAGACTTGGATGGATTTGGTGTTGTAATAAAGAACAAATGTTGTACTTTGTTGCGTGATGATGTTTGTTATGGTGTTGCGCATTTATTGAATGGTCTTTATGTGCTTGATTCTAGCGAACATGTTTTGAGTGTTGAACGTGACAGTAGGAAGCGTAAGATTTCACATGAAAGTACGACTCTAATGTGGCATTGCCGCTTAGGTCATATCAACGAGAAACGCATTAAGAGATTGCAAACCGTTGGTCTCTTAGATCAATTCGCTTTCGAGCCAATTGACACATGCGAATCATGTTTGATTGGAAAGATGACCAAAGCGCCTTTTTCTAATAAAGGGATTAGGACAAATGACTTGTTAGATCTCATACATACCGATGTGTGTGGACCTATGAGCATTTGTGCACGAGGAGGTTATTCATACTTCATCACTTTCACCGATGATCATAGTAGATACGGGTATATCTACTTGATGCGGCACAAGTCCGAATCCTTTGAAAAGTTCAAGGAGTTCAAGAATGAAGTTGAGAACCAACTCAATCGAAAGATCAAAGTCTTGCGTTCCGATCGAGGTGGAGAGTACTTGAGCCACGAATTTGGTGATTATCTAAAGGAGTGTGGAATCGTTCCACAACTCACTCCACCGGGAACACCACAATGGAATGGTGTATCCGAGAGGAGGAATCGAACTTTGCTAGACATGGTTCGATCGATGATGAGCCAAACCGACTTGCCTAAATCGTTTTGGGGTTTTGCATTAGAAACCGCAGCTTTTACTTTAAACCGTGTTCCGTCAAAGTCCGTTGAGAAAACGCCTTATGAGCTTTGGTTTGGTAGGAAACCAAGCATGCTTTTTCTCAAGATTTGGGGTTGTGAAGCTTATGTAAAAAGGCTAATGAGCGATAAGCTTGGACCCAAATCGGACAAATGTTATTTCGTGGGATACCCTAAGGAAACAAAGGGTTACTACTTCTACAACCGTGTCGAGAACAAGATAGTTGTTGCACGACATGCGGAGTTCTTGGAGAAGGAGTTTCTCACAAGAAGAAGTAGTGGGAGCAACGTGGTGATTGAAGAAATTCAAGAACCGCAACAACAAGAGATGCCTCAAGTAGGAAATCTAGTTGTTCCCAATGTGGTGCCAAATGAGGTGGTAGCCGAACCCATTCCACAAGTTGTTGTGGAAGAAGAGGTTCAAGAGCAAGCTCCCTCAATTGAAGACTCAAACATATCGCGAGTCGATGATGTTGAAGTTGCACCCACACTTGAAGTTCAAGAACTAAGTCCGCAAACCGTTGTGGAACAAGTTCAAGAACCTCAAGCATCTACCCTACGAAGATCGGCAAGGCCAAGTCGTCCACTTATAAGATACTTAGGTTTACACGACGTTCTCGTCATTGCGAATGACGAACCCTTGACCATAAAGGACATGAAGGAAAAATCCGACTCAAAGGAATGGCTCAAAGCCATGGAATCCGAAATGCAATCCATGTATGAGAACAAGGTATGGACCTTAGTTGACCTTCCCGACGGAGTAAAACCCGTTGAGAACAAATGGATCTTTAAGAGAAAGGTTGACATGGATGGCAACTTGACCATTTACAAAGCACGACTAGTTGCGAAAGGTTACAAGCAAGTTCATGGTATTGACTATGAAGAAACCTTCTCGCCAGTCGTCATGTTCAAGTCAATTCGGATCTTGTTAGCAATTGCCGCATTCTACGACTATGAGATATGGCAAATGGATGTCAAAACTGCCTTCCTAAATGGCAACTTGGAAGAGGATGTGTATATGACACAACCCGAGTGTTTTGTGGATCCAAAGAATGCTAACAAGGTGTGAAAGCTTCAAAGGTCCATTTATGGATTGAAGCAAGCATCAAGGAGTTGGAACAAGCGCTTTGATGAAGAGGTCAAGAAGTTGAACTTCATTCAAAGTGAGAAGGAACCTTGTGTTTACAAGAGGATTAGTGGGAGCGTGGTTGTATTTCTTGTCCTATATGTTGATGATATACTCTTGATTGGGAATGATATCCCCGAATTGAATGCAGTCAAGGATTCATTGAAGAAGGTGTTCTCAATGAAAGACTTGGGCGAAGCCGCCTACATCCTAGGAATCAAGATCTATCGAGATAGATCAAGAAGGTTGTTAGGCTTGAGCCAAGATGCATATATTGACAAAGTGTTGGAAAAACACAACATGGCTAGTTCCAAGAAGGGTTACTTGCCTATGTCACATGGCATATTCTTGAGCAAGACTCAATGTCCGACGACTGATGCAGATAGAAAGTACATGAATCAGTTCAAGTATCCATCTGTGGTCGGTTCGATCATGTATGCCATGCTATGCACTCGCCCCGATGTGGCGCATCCGATTAGTGTGACTAGTCGATACCAAGCTAACCCTGGTATGCCACACTGGACCGCAGTCAAGAATATCCTCAAGTATCTCAAGAGAACAAAGGATAGCATCCTCGTGTATGGTGGAGACCAAGAGCTCGTTGTAAGTGGTTACACCGATGCTAGTTTCCAAACCGATCGAAATGATGCGAAGTCACAGTCCGGCTTCGTATATCTGCTCAATGGTGGGGCCGTGAGTTGGAAGAGTTCCAAACAGGATACCACGGCCGATTCCGTCACCGAAGCAGAATACTTAGCGGCGGGTGAAGCAGCGAAAGAAGGCGTTTGGATCAAGGAATTCTTGACCGAGCTGGAGGTGGTTCCAAGCATCTCAGGTCCAGTGGATCTCTACTGCGACAACACAGGAGCCATAGCTCAGTCCAAGGAGCCTAGGTCTCACCAAAAGACCAAGCACATTCTACGACGATTCCATCTCATCCGTCAGTTTGTGAATGACGGGTGGATCAAGGTCAAGAAGGTGGACGGTGCCGCGAACACAGCGGACCCTCTGACAAAGCCTCTGTCTCGAGCCGCACATGAGTTGCACGTTGCATCCATGGGGATTAGGCGTATGCCTGAGTGGCTTTGAGTTGTATCTTTTATCTTTTGAGGCTTTAGTATGAGACATGTATATTTTGGATATTACATTGAGTACTATGCACTGGCTAGAAGTCGCTGTTGATTGACTCTAGGCCAAGTGGGAGATTGTTAGAGTTATGTCCTAGGAGCCAATTATTAAATGGCCACTTCTATGGTTTATGTGATTGATGATATTTTATCATTTATTCCTTGATTTATTAATTGACAGATCATTCAGGTTGAGGATCTGAATTGTGGATCTCTGTAGTTCATTTATAATTAAATGACAATAATAAATCTAAAAGGTCCGTAATCTTGATAATTAACAAGGAATATTAATTATCGGATAAGATTAGTATGCAAGTTAAGTGATGATTAAGTTCTACAGATCATAGGTAAGGAGTTGCCAACTTAATTGCATATGTATATGTTGTAGAACATAGTACAGGACGCGACGCAGTGAAATAAATATATGGATTGTGTTATGTGTCATTATTTATTTCATTTGAGTTTGATTCTAAGTTTGAGATGGTTCAGCTTTTCCACATAAGGATAGGTTCAATAAATATCGTCTACCGTTGATTCCTGATAAGGGCTGCTATACGGACTTTATTTATGTTCTCTTGAATTGTGCGGGGAAAAATTATTCATCAAGAAAACCGTATGTCCCTCATTAATTAACTTAGTGAGCGATGATATCTGTTTGGGCCCCTTGATGGAGATGGACTGTTTGCTAGCAACTGATACAGTCGTCTCTAGATCAAGAAACGTATAATCTGCAAGAGTGACACATTCCTATCTTGGATTATACGATGATATCATGTGACATAAGAATCGGACAAGGAAATACTATTATTTCTTATGCAGGATTGAGATATTGTAGATGTACACTATTTATGCGAATTGGGAGTCATAACGTGTTGCTAGATACCGCTTATGATTATTAGAATTAAATAGCGATTTAATTCCATGGCCAACGTAGCATAAATCCTCAAAGGGTCACACAAATAGAGTTATAATCACACGGTGCATTATTTATTTATTCGTAATAATGTGTATTACGAAAATATGATAAGTTGATTAATTAATTATATACCGTTGCGAACCGTTATAGTTAATTAAGTCAAATAGGTCATATAGAAATAAATTAATGTATTTTCTAAACCCTATATAATTATTAATTAGTTAATAATTATTTTGGTTCAACACATTTTAATATAATATAGTTATATTAATTAATTGGGCCGCCGTTTAAATGTAAACCGAAAGTCCAATTAAAGAGCAATTGAAGAGGCCTATAATTAATGTAATTAGGGACCCAAATGGTGAGTTTATGTGGCCCATCAAAGCCCATAATGAGGCCGGCCTAGACATGGTGGTAGGTGGGGTGGCAATTGTGTAAATAGATGGAACTATGGTCTAGGGTTTGAGCTCTATATAAGACCCCTCTTGGAGGCTCAAACCAACCCGATTCTCTCTCCTCTAACCTAGCCGCCACCTCCATCTCTCCTCCCCTATTTGGCCGGCCACCACCACCCTCTCTTCCCCAATTGCTCATGTGTTGAGCCTATATATTCCACCATTGATTAAAGTAATCGATTGCGCGAAGGAGAAAGGGTTTAGCCTTGGCCTTTGAGTCGCTAGCACGATTCTTAAGGCCGTGATTAAGCTCTTGGTGGACTCGAGGCCGAAAGGAGAAGAAGGAAGGGCGGAGCTAGCACGCCATCGCCTCCTACGCATAGGAATCGCCTTCTAGTTGCGATACTAGAAGAGGTACAAATCCCGATTCCTTTCTCTTTGTGTGAATGCTTAAGCACTAGATCCCTTTTGTGCATAATTGTTTGTGGTTAATTAAAGGGAATTAACTATAAAATTAAAAATTGTACACTTCCTAACAGAAATCCCTCTTTCTCTTCTAGAACTTTGATTCGACTTCTTAATTCATTGATTAAGTTGTACTTTTTTTTTCATTTCTATAAATCCAAATATAATATAAGTATTTCTGAGATTTTAAGTATTTCTGAGATTTATAAAATTGATTCAATCTTCTTAATTTAGATAATCTTCTTAATTTATTTACTATTCTTAATTTCATTGTTTTCGGATTCAGAAACCAATAAGAATTGACTAAAGCAAGTTGTTTCACTAGCGTGTCCAAAAACTCCTTGAGACCATGTCTATATGTAAAAGATATTCTTTTTTTTCCATCACTTCGACATGTACCAAAATAATATTGCCCCATTTCATTTTGTACAGGAATGTCTTGTACATCACCCTCATACAATCGATTCTTTTGGATATACCGTAATGGACGATTCCATCGTCTAGAATCAAAAAGACGAGTAACGAATATTCTTGTAAACCTGAATTTAGTCTTTTCCTGCTCTTCTTGATTTCTAACTAATTGAGTATTCTTCGTGTTGGAAGTTGTTTTTTCATTTCTTTTTTCCTGCCTTTCTTGATTTTTCTCTTTCATCTGCTTTTTTTTTTCTAGTGTTTCGGCTTTTGTTTCTCTCATTCTCTGATCGAGAAAAGGATGGGGTACTTTGCCTAAATAGAAGATAAAGATGACAAAAGAGAAAATACGGAAGACTTCCTCCATAGAAGATATATATGTCCAGTCTATCAGGGTGTACTTCCAATGCAACACAAGACCCTTGTAGTTCTTCGATCTATAAAAATAAAAATAAGTTTGCCGTATGCAGAATAATACCAACCCAAGCCATTTTGTGAAGAAAATTTGACCAATGAACCAAGCACCAAAACTGCTTGTTACAAATAAAATCTTGTTGTTACATCGAAACATATAAATGTTGGCTAATCTAGCTAACGTTGAGCTTGGTAAAATAAAATGATTTAATAATTGAAAAATGACATTACTCAGGAATACACATTGAATGCTGAAATTACGTATGGAATTTCAGGTAGTTAGTCCATATTCATAATCCAAAAAGTCCTCGTCCTTGTACGATGCGAAATGAAAGAAAAGATAAAGTACAACTAAGATAGTTATTGTATGAGGCTGACTCAGTGCTAGATGCAGAGGGAAATAATAAACTGATACGAGCATTATAAGTTGCCCGACAAGAAAACCAGTTGTCAACGCAACATTCCTCTCGCTCCCTTCTTCCATAACCCGAATTTTAATAAGAAAGAAAAAAGAGGGCCCTATCGAGAATGTGGTTAAAAATCCAAAATAAAGTCCGAATACGACGACCGATTGAGTTGTTTTACTACAAAAAGTTTGGATAATGTTGATGATTATGTTCATTGTTACTCCCTTTTGATTTTTTCGTTTTTGATATTTTCGTTTTTGATTTTTTCGTTTTTGATTTTTTCATTTTTTTTTTCTTCATTATAGAATATTTCTTTAACTGATTCTTTCAGGGCCTTGATTTGTTACATAAGTCTTAATTTCATATCTCCGAATGTGAAAAGACGTCAAAATATCTTCATATCGCTAATTAGTACTGCATCTTACAAATTGTAACCATATTATAGAATATTTCAGTTAAAGAAATATATCCGTTACATAATTTATATCTAACGAATAACGTTGTTTCTTTTATTTAGTAAAAGCATCCTTCCAAAATGAGCTATCGATCAAATACACTAGCTAGTTTCCTCATTTGTATATATGAATTAAACCCAAACACTATAGAAACAAAAAAGGTTCCCAAATTAATGAGAGCAAACCTTGTTCTTTTAAAATATTTAAATTATGAATATACAGACACTAGCTATAAAATATTATTGCCCATTTAAGTGTCTCACAACATCCATATTCATGACACACGTGATTGTGCTACAAATCTCAATAAAATTAATACTGATGTTTTATATTCTTATTTATATTCGTAACTTGTAATTAATAAGTTCAGGGCATATGCAATTGCAAGCAAAAAAAAAAAAAAAAGAATTGTTTGATATGTTAAAATATATATAAACTGTTGTAACGATAAACAAAAGGATCCAAGAGAACCAAGCACTTAAAAACGTTGATAAGGACAAGTTGGCTGCCAGCACATTTAAGTATTTAGTCTTCGGGGTGTGTTTGGATAGGTCGGGAATAGAGAATAGGAATAAGAAATTTCGGTTTGCGTGCTTATTCTTATTCTTGTGCAAAACAAACGGTATAAGAATAAGGAATTTGGGCCCTTATTCCTATACTAACAAAACCATGGTATAAGAATAAGGAATATGGACAAGCACGCAAATCGAAATTCCTTATTCTTATACCCTATTCACGGCTTATTCCGTTGCATCCAAACACACCCTAGACTTTTCAGTTTCATATATATACTTTTTTAAATATAAGATATAAAATGAGGATTAAATAAAACTTTAAAAAACATGCAAATTGTTTGCACTGAATTTAAAATTTACAATTCCAGCTTCATATTTGAATAAAGACTACAACAAAAAGTTTCAATTGATAAATCAATTTTATAATCTTTAATTAACTAATTAAACTGTCTTTGCGACCTGCTTATAGATTTCTAAAGTTTTTTTTTTTCTTGGAGATCTGTGAACACTCCATCAGTTTTATTCGAGCTAAAAAAGAACTTAGACTCCAAAATATATACTAGAACTTCTAATAATTCATCATAAACTAGAAATTCTTCCTTAAACCTGAAACAATATTCTAAACTAGCACATCATGCTTAAACTTTTTTTTATATATTATATGGGGGTTAAAGTCCTCCAATTTATTTCGAAATTAAATGTTACAAAAGATCCTCTAGCTGGATTTCAAACTCGCGACCTCTGCTTAAGATGCGTTGCTCTTTACTACTAAATCAAGAGCTGATTTTCCACAAACTGCTTAAACTTATAACAATCTACTAGTTTCTCGCAAAATAAGCTAAAAATTGAGAATAATAGCAGACATTTTCAAGACAGCTCAGAATCTGATCCAGACCCAACTAACCAAGAAGTAGAGCCAAAACGCCTGATGTCTTGCTCTTCTTCCTCTTCTGTGGGTTCCACCAGGAAAGGATTATCATCCACTGTACAAAGCAAAATAAAAATTAACTCTGAATATGAAGCATCCACATTCCACTGAAGTTATTTTAACGTCCTGATTCCTAAAACCTGTTCCATCTTTTCATTTTTTTTTTTTGTGAATTCCAAAACCTGTTTTAGTCATAGTTTCATGGCGGCCGCCATCTACAAAAATTTCCTAGTATACAACATACACTCGTCATAGACATGTACTATGGTGGGCCAAAATTGGGGCCCACCAGGCATAATGGAGCCCAAATTCACTGGACTGTTCCGCCCCCACTTGCTCAAATGGATTTAATTGTGGGGAAGGCGAAGTGATATCCGAGATCGAGATGGTGCCCCAGGCCCCCAGTGTCGCACTCTCTGACCCTTAATTTTATCAATTTTATGGGAGTTCTTTATCTCCACAAAACCGAGCAAAGCAAAAAACGAGTGCCTCTTGCGATTTGTCACAGCGCAATTGGGTAAAGTAGTGACTAAAAAGTACCTTTTGGTGTTTGTTTACTGAATATTACAGTCGTGCAATGACGCATATCGTGCGTCTAGCATTTCAATTTTGCAAATTTAGGAACGACAGTATAAACGAATATTGATGCGCGAGAATACTCAAATATAATTATATAGAAAATTACTAATGAAGTTTTTTGTTTTTCCATTATATAATATCACAAAGTCATTAAATAGAGTAAGAGTTGGGAATTGACCTCACAAAAAAAAAAAAAAAAAAATTCAATGCCAGGTTATATCCGATGAATAAATAAGACTGGCATTTTATGGCTATTATGCTTTTAGATATATGTCTTAATGAATTTGAACAATTTCGGTCAATTCTAGATATGCATGAAAAATTGAGCTGGACATCCCATTCTAAATCCACTAAACGCCAAACTAGAAAATTCTAGATTTTTGCTTGAGGTGTAAAAATAAGCTATAGAAAAATCAAATGAACTAGCATGAAAACATAGCTCCGCCATTCTTTGTATTCCTTTTTTTTATATATATTTATAATGTATTAGGTAATCTGCATGTTAAATTCTGATGATTGAATGTTTTATTTTTTTTATTTGGATAAACTCATTCTTAGTGGGCATATACAAATTTTCAGACCAATATATTTTCCCCCCAGCCAAAAAGTAAATTTTTGCATTCAATTAGATTCCATTTTGTAAATCATATTAAGGGACTCGAATTGAGACTCCGTATCATAAAATATAGAGATGCTATAGTAAAAGTAAACAAACTTATTTACTTTTAAAAATACTGCAAGCTTACTAACATTGTTAAATTTTGATGATTATTAGAAATATCGTAGGCTTACTTTGTCAGGTGTATATTGTGCTTAATACAAATCTTGCCAATATTTTTGGATGGGAAGAGGTTGAGATTATGCCTTACTTTGTTGTTGTTTTTTTTTCTTTTTTTAATTGGGTTGACTACCACATTCATTTTTATTGTGTTGTCTCTTACTTTGTCAGGTGTATGTTTGTGTATCATGGCCATTTTTGGTCGGTGATTTTTCAAATTGACAAATCTAATTTAACTAATTTAATCTATATATTGAAATCTCATAGCAAACAAAATTTTATATTTTAAAATTTTTTTTACTATTTTTATGAATTTTTTAGTTTTTTTATGCAAATTAGTAGTAAGAATATTTCCAAAATAGAAAATATAAAAATATTTAAAAAATAGTAATTTTTTAAATATAAAATTTTGCTTGATATGAGTTTTCACTATGTACGTTGGATTTATTAAATTAGACTTGTCAATTTGCAAAACCACCGACCAAAGCAATCATGATGCACGAAAACCTTTATGAATCATGATGTGTAATAGATACTCTCTCTATATGTATATACTAGAGCAGAATAATAGAATTCAAATTCATTAAAACACAACTTAATTAATTAATCTAATAAATTTTGAAACACTTAAATCAAGTAAAAGAACAGAAAACAAATACGAGTTATTATTGGTGTCATGGATTGACTATTTATTAATGTTATGTACTTCAATATCACTTGATATGCAATTTATAGCCTTCATTATATTCATTTGCCAAAAAAAAACTATATATTATATAATTTATATTCCAATAATCGGATTCAAAATTATAAATGACATAATATTAAATTAATAGAATGTAATAAATCCCAACTCGTTATAATATGACTCGTATAGTTTTTTGGGGTTAAGTGCACCCTAAAAAAACATCTAAATATTTAGTCAAAAATAAAGTCGAGCTCCTTTTCCCCCTGCATTTGTTGATATGCACGATATACTTTGAATTCTTTATATCATCAGCTTGAGCTATTTGCGAAAATACTTTATTTCTAAGAGTTCCGAAAAGAAATCATTTTTTTTTCTGACCAATAAACACTCTCGGGCGTGTTTGGATGTTCCCATGAATAAGAAATAAGAATAAGGATTTAGAAATGTGTGTCTATCCGTATCTCTTATTCAAATTTTATGAAATTGTTAAAATATGAATAAGGATCCGAATAAGTTCAAATTTCGTATTTTGTAAATAAAACCCATGCGAAATGTGAAGTAGATTCTGTAAATAAAACCCATGCGAAATGTGAGGCGTGTCCTTTTCCAAAAAGAAAAAAGACAAAAATGAAACGTGAAAAGAAGATGATCTCTTTTGACCTCGATATAGTCACATATAGCGACCAGTTGTCCTTTGACGTTACCTTTACTTGCAAAATCGAACCAATATAGATCTCATCTATAATTTGTTTGTTCTCTCAATTGTTTAAATTATAATAGAAATTGTGAAACAAAATAATTTTAAGTAGGAAATTACTATCTATCATTTCTTTACGCATCAATGCATCATCCTATGCCATCACGTTTGTATTTGTTTATTTTATTCATTTACATGTCTAGTTTGTTTATCTATGTGTTAACTTTATTTAATTATGAGTTAGATTTTATTTTTTTAATATTGTTCAAATTTTTATATGTATATTGAACTTATTTATTTGTATGTGTTCATTTTGATTATTTAAATGTTTATTTAATCTATTTTATATATTCACTTTGTTTAAGCAGTTGACAAAACGCAGATTGCATTTGCAGTTTGCAGATTTCAGTATATAGGCCTCATTGCAATCAGAAGCTCGAAGAAAACATGGGCTTTGATTAGTTGAGTTTGGCCCATTGGGCCCATTGAATATGGGTTTTTACTTTTTAGACCCACTTTCTTTTTTTCCCCCTTCTATTTTCCCTCTCATTCATAATTTTATTCGTAATTTTCTGACTTTTTCTTTCGTCGATAAATAAACCAAATTAACGATCAACCAACTACTGGAATACCAAGACTAATAATTCCAACTATTTCCTCTTTCAATTGGTAAACCTGACTATCAGGGAATAGGCGCTGATCAGGTCGACAGGAGGCGATCGGAGATGGAGGAGGGTTCCGGCTGTAGTACGGCGGTGGGAGGCGGCGGAGTGAGGTGGGGCGTGGTGGTGGTATGCGGGAGTTTGGTGTACTATCACTGTGGCTGGAGAGATGCGAGCTTGTTATCTCTCTTTGCTGATGTGCTCATCGTGCTCCTCTGCTCCCTCTCCATTCTTGGTCTCCTCTTTCGCCATCTCAATATCTCGTGAGTTTCTCTGATCTCATCGGGTTTAATTTGATCCGATTGTGTATTGGTAAGGTGTTTGGTTAGAGAATTAGGTCGGAGTAAACCCTAGACTTGGTCTATTTGGTCTCTGTATCTTGATTTGGGGATAATACTTAACCTCTGCACCCTCAATTAATCATTAGTCAAACCAAGAATTAACAATACTGGTATACTGTATCTGTGTAATACTGGACTGGTACAATAACTAGCTTCAAGATTCCTGCAGGTCCATGGTACCATATGTAAAAGGATTGGAATCCAATGACAATGAGTTACATGAAAATGATATTTTGCATAGGAAGCCGAAAAGATTTGTGAATTTAGAAAAAGGCCTGTAGACATGTTCTTGGCATTGTAGGTTTTCGTGCAATATAAGCGTCATTGATATTCAATCAACGGCCAATAAATATGATAAGTTGCAAATTTCAAGTTTCTGATGCCATGTAAAACTTGCATGAAGTTCATTATTATTCGTTTGCAAGATATACATGTTACATAGATCACATTCCAGACATGAAATGTCCCATTTCCAAATTACAAGTTATTTTTTACAATTGTCAAGTTTATCAAATTATTCCATCGTCATTCGTTGATGAATCAACTCAGCAACTTTATTAAGAAAAGAATTTCAATATACTTTTAGGAAGATTAAAAACACACTGATCGACCATTACTTAAATCTGTTGGAAACATTTCAAGACCTTCCTATTCTTTTTAATGGCCATTGTGCATAAGGCAAATCTGGTGAAAATGCAGGGTTCCGGTGGATCCTTTAGAATGGCAGATATCTCAAGATACAGCAAATAGCATAATTGCGTGCTTGGCAAATACAGTTGGAGCCACCGAATCTGTATTACGAGTTGCTGCAACTGGACATGACAAGCGTTTATTCATCAAGGTATTTCTCTCTCCATTTCTAATCTTCTGTGGAGAGGGTGTTTTGGATATCTTAACAGGTGTTTATTGATCTTGGCAGGTGGTGGTTTTCTTGTATTTGCTGTCTGCCATGGGTAGAGTTGCTTCTGGTGCTACAATTGCTTATGCTGGTAATAATTACATGATCCTGAAATTCTTTATTTTTCTTAAGATGCTGATTATTTACTACAATTCATTTTCTTTTAGCATTTTAGCTACCTCAAATGAGTTGCACTCTCTCTTGGTATCTTTTTGGCATGTATCTAGTACATTAAGACCTGTTAAAGAGAGAGCAACATTTATGCCCTGTGATATGCTGTTTGTTTGTGACCACATTTATACTACCTTAAAAATAATTTTCTAAAATTTTCTTTTGATTTGTCTTCTTGGGTTTTGAATAGGGCTATGTGTGTTTTGTCTTTATGAGCTTGTAAAGAACTCTCGACCAGGAAGAAATGATTCTTCTGGTGGAACCCAGGATTCTAGTTGAATTTTTCTCAGTATTGCAACTTATGTTGTAGATCAAAGGAAATAATGGCATAAATGTAGAATGTGGAATTCTTTTAATCAATCACTTGAATATTGTAAATAATTGTACATTGCGCATTTTATATGGAATACTTTGATCTCTGCTATTTTTTTCGTCCTCTTTTTTGTTTGAAATTTGCTGATCGAAGGATCCTATATTAGAACCTCTATACTTCGTGGACCGTCTGGTAATTGTGGTAACACTGCTGAATTAAAAAAAAAAAGAAAAAAAGAAAAGTGGGCGTAACCCATTTGCTCTTGATATCCCGACTTCCCGAGTGTATGGGAAGGTAAATGCCAACATGAGAGAATACAACCGAGGAAACAAGTGGGCGTAACCCATTTGCTTCACATCTCTCAAAATGTAATCAAACTCCTGCTGTCAAGTTATCTTTTTCAGAAACCACAAGGCCAAACTTAGAGCTGGAGGGCACATGGTACCACCAAGTAGACATTGTGGTACAATTATGACTTTATGAATCATGTTCTCATTTGTCGGTACAAAACAACAATTCGAAAGGAAGAGACCGTAGTAAAAATGGAAAATGTTAAAATGTTTAAACCTTTTTCTCTTAGAATTCTCCTTGCATCTGAAACCAAGTAGATATAGGTCATTATTGCTACAGTTCCCCCAATGTGTTACGTGTATAACTAGAAGATAGCCGAGAACAACATATAACAAATAAAGTATTGCAGTCTATTATTAGGCCGAAACCTTGACTTCTTCCAAGTCATTATTAGCAGCATTCTTCAAGTCATTCTAGCCCCAAATAATTGAATAAAAAATTGAAGTTGCATGGAAATATGGATTTATGGAATCTTCAATAAATAGACACCCTTAGTAAAATTTGCTGAGTATTTTTCCCATCGGGTAAAACTTTCCCTGGATAATAATTCTATTTTTTCATGCGTTACGAAAAATTTCTATTCATCACTTGCAAAAAATAAAAATAAAATAAATTCTATCACGTGCGCTTTTCTCCATCCGTTCTTGAAAAATTAATAATTCTTCAGTTAACCAGAAAGGCAGAACCATATACTCTCTCAATTTAAGGGGGGGGAAATAGCTGAACATTCGTATGATTTAAATCCCCGACAATGTATATTCGTTGTTTTGATTAGATAATTTAAGGAATTAACAAAGTAAACACAAATCATGGTAATAATCCAATTAATAGGAGAGAAACCATATAGATGATACAAATTCAATATATCAATTAATCTCAATTTTTATTACAAAATAACCAAAAAATGAATAAATGGAACTACATATGTAGGAACCGCAATTAGGCATCAACTTTATGAAATATTCAAACCTGCACTTGAAACTTCAAAAGATATTTACTTTGTGACTTTGATTCCTCAAAAGGTGTAAGTTTTGAAACTCCTCTTCAAATATATCGTCCAACCAATGTCCCGCAGTGAAACACACAATTTGAGACACTTGGTTGGAAACTCCAAGTTGCTATATTTCAGGGAAAATAATTCGAGCTGAGCCACCAGGTTCACAAACTAACACACGCTTATCGTGAGGGATGTGAGAGACCAACTCAGGCTGTGCCTTCTCGTATTCAGTTCTGACAAATTCTGCTGCCTTGTCAGCACAATTGACAGCCACAATTGCAAGACAGCATCCTCTGAACCCAGCCCCACTAAAACGGGCCCCATAAACACCAGGGGCTTTTAACAAGATCTCATAGAGCTGTATCATTTCCTTGCTTCCTGCATTGCATTTAAAACACATTGAATTTGGTAGTTAAGATGCCAAACCCAATTTCGATTTGACGTCGTATCAAGCCCACAGATTATCATGTTGATAGGCACGAAATCATCATTATACGGGAATGTTACCGCATTAGCAACATTTGGTTTTATTAATTGATTCCATACAGATCAGGTTTTATGGTATAGACTGAACCAGTTCCTTGTAGCTGAGCTTTCAGAACATGGACTTGTGCTGGTATCTTATCAATAAAAATATGTGTTCTCATTTTAAATATCGATTGTTAAGAGTTTTCATTTAGTAACAGAAATAAGGGGCTAAGGTGCAAAAGATTCCAAGATAGCCAATGTGACCAGAAAACTCTCCAAGTTGTACGATATCCAGTATCATTTCTTAATGATTCTAAACTTGAAAGGAAAAAAATCAGTAACTGGTCTGGGTTTTCTTTTTATCAAAAGATATTTCACCAAACACGTCTTGCTCTGCATTTACATGTGAAGCAAGATTTCTCCCGAATGTTCACTGAATAATTGTGGGAAGTACGAAATGGAAGAAATGGAACTTTCAATGGAAAACAATGAGAAGTTTGACACCTGGGAATTAAACGGGTAATGTGTCTTAAGCAGGCCTAATTTTGGCAAAGCTTGTCTATAACCCAATAAAGCACAAAAATATAGTGTCAGAAATGAATTATGCATAAAAGCATAATGTTAGAAAGTACAAAAGGAGAACTATACCACACTCATATTTGTCAATGGAACTTCGGCCAGACTCAGAAATTAACTGCCCAAAGTCTTCCAGATTCCCACAGGCCCATGCTTCTCTACCTGGATCAGAAATAAGCACAGAAAATAAAAATATCTTTTGCTAATAACCCCAAAAAGTCTGTGCTTTACACTTGTAAAGTATCCCTTGCCAAAGTAAAAGGAGCTGGTTTCCAGAAAACAAAAGAAAAAGAAAAGGTAGCAAAGTTCAGCTAATGTTATTGCCAAAATTGGTATATTTATTATGGATTAAAAAACCTACCAGAATAGGGCAAATGGAGTGCTAAACTATAAACAAAAAAAAAAAAGAATACAAATATTCTGCACATAAACACCTTTTGCAACTCTCTTTGTTTCAGAGAAGTAGTGCTCGGCCCTTTTAGCCAGGTTTTCTTCTAATTTTCCCTACAAAAGATGGATATATCATAATTTTTCTTCCTGGCTTTTCTTATTATTTTCTTTGTCTTTTACATTTGGTATACTAATGTCAACTACAAAGAAGAAAAAGAAACAGAGAAGGACATTATAGTTCAAAAAGGTGAATTTTACCTTATGAGCCTCGTATGTACTTGGATCAACTGTTACCAAAAAAAAAGGGGTAAACTATTAGAAGTTTAGAACGTTAACTTTAAACATCTTCAAATTCACATGAAACCTTGGTTACTTACCATTGCAAAGCAACGCCTCTGAGTTTTCATAACCTTCAGCTCTGTAGTTGAATGAAATTACTTAAAGATGTGGATAAGGAAAAACAGCTGAATCAATGCTGGTTGCCAAATAAATTGCAATAAAGAATTAAATAGTTGCATGGTCGAATAAAATGTGCTGGTAATGTTTTAGGGTAATACAAGCCAGTAAGTTGGCAGTTGCTAGCAGGAAGCTTAAGCTCCGGCAAACTGTTGTGGCTCCAAAAGCTTCATGGGTGAGGTACAAGTCAGGATAACTTCATCTACTAGTTGGTTGGCTGAGTCCAAAATTATATATTTCACTACAAGGTGCTCCTGTAAGATATCTTTAGTAGTTTTACTTCTCTTCCCTTTTGTAAAAATGAAACATTTACTCTGAATTATCTGATCAAGAAATGTATATAAAAGAACAAAATTCACTATCCAGAGCTCACAATATTTGAACTTATTGGAAAAACAGAATGAATCTTATTTTTATATTTGAATTAAATAGGCCAACCCAACCAGATCCTCTATGCCATGACGTCAAGAGTAGTACCAACATACACTTTTTTTTGGTATTTCTTTTATTACAGTTTTCTGCAACTGAGCATCTGCAGTTACATACTAATCCTAAAGTATCAAGCACTGGGTAGAACAGTTATTATCATATTAATTTTATAATTGTCAATTTTGAAAACAAGACGCACAGCTCTCGCTGTGTAACCAAAATGACTTACAAAAGAAGGGTATGTGCAGCCGCTTTGCACTCAGCAACCCTAGTATTGTAGCCACGCTTTTTTGGTAGATTATGCCTAATTCCAGAAAATGCCAATAAAATTTTGAAGCCAAATTCTCCATTTAATTGCAGACTTTTGTTTTGCTCAGCAAAGCGAGAATGGAAAGGTTGTTTCGTCTGTTATCAAATAAATGAACAAGAAAGAAAAAATTGCATGCATGGTCAGCAAATCATTATAACTTTGAACTTGGAAGTTGCCAGAAAAAATAGGAAAAATAACCCAAAGGTTTCTTTATCACGACCAAGGTTTACTTTCCTTCTTAGTTCTTTGTAAAGATAGTTAAGTGGTATGGTTAAGATGGTTATATGGAATCTCAATTAGTACCAAATACATAACTCTCCAAATAACACTGCAAAAAATAAATTTTGAATTACCTTGCAGTCCATGAAGGTGAGATAACCATATCTTGACAGCAAAATAGCAGATGGGTCAAGAATGCCATTTTCAAGACCTAGGTAGTTGTTTTCTATCAACCTATAAGAGGATAAATAAATGCTCATGAGATCAGACTATACACGAAACTGAAAGGAACTTATAAAAAAAATAGTGAAGCAGCACACTTATCCAAAAATATGTTGTCCAATGGGGGTATGATTATGTTGTTTGCATATTCTAAAGCTAACAAATAAGCAATGCCAACCTATTCATAAAAGAGAAATAAAATTAATAAAGAAGAATTATTTAGACATTTATGTATATTGTAGGCCGTAAAAAATAACTGGTTATGACTAACATGTACCAGAATTGACAATAGAAGTAGACAACAGAACAAAACAATCTAAAAGATTTAACAGGGCTTAATTGAAAGGATCAGAGAACTAACAAAACAAAATTCAACTTAAAGGTGCTGGTTCATATTTGATACTTAGAATTAAAAGCAAACTAAAAAAGAATTACAGCAGCTGAGGAGCTTAGTCCAGAACTATCAAGTCCCACAACACCTGAAATGAAGCCAATTATGCCCTACAAATTGATTTCGAAAGAACAATATTAAGAGTCAAGTAATTACAATTTCAATTTCAAAAGCCCATAATAATGAAGATAAAATCTATACACTTTGAATGACCTTTTGCAGATCATAACCACCAGTTTGTAATGCATAAACAGCACCATGTGCATAACTCTTCCAATTTATATCTTCAGGGTTTTCGATTGGTTTTTGTGGATCTTTAGAGCTGTACAATTGCACATTAATCAATCTTAATTTATAATACTATTTTTCATTGTATAATGAACATTTGCTGGATACTTCTATGGTATTAACAAAAAGGGGTACTTAATTACTTGAATTTGAGCTCTCCTTCAAATTGTCCTGATTGTAGTAATATCTAAAAATGAAAAAAAAATATAATAGTGAAAGAATGCTATGTTTTCCTCTCTCTTGAAAACAAACTTCACAAAAACCATGAATGTACAATTGCCAGATTTAAAGTGACAGTGATAGAAGGCGCAAAGAATTGGTTTGTGAGTTGGTACAGGTCAAAAAATATAAAAAAGCACCAAATCCCAGATTCCTATCATTAAAATAAACAAAAGCACCAAAAAGGAAATGTGTCAACACTCAACAGCCGTATTCTTAGAACAACATCTGGTCAACGTTACCAATATTTAAATATTGTTCTTACAAAAATAAGTTGCATTTCATACCTCACCATTTTCAGAAGGAACAAAACCCAGAAGTACCCCACAGTTTATTGTCATAGCAGTGACAACTCCTCCCTGAAAGTGAATTTGTAAGAAAAATTAAAAATTGCCTAAGAGACATGAACATCTCTAAGAGCAATTATCCTGAAAAGGATGCAGATTTTCTGTGGAATTCCCTTTTGGCAATCTGAAAATTGACATAGCATATTGTTTTTAAGCTGGTAAAGACATAGACACACTGGAAACACCACCCGAGAACCACAACCAGGTACAATGAAAAATAAATTTTTAGTGTGTCACTCAGCAGTTAAACATATAAGTATGTTTGTGTTACTTCCACTTAACCTGTGCTTCATAACTTGAATAAATCCCCTCCAAAACCACATTCAATATCCATTTTATCATCTTGAGAGAGAGAAAAAAGATAATTGATTCCCTCTCGTAAATGTACCCTTCTAGTTCATAAAATGGAAAAACAAAGAACAGAAACAATGTGCACTTCAATAGTGGCCAATTTCATAGTATCGTCCTAATCACCTCTAGTTAAACCTAAATGTAAGTGAACAAACAAATAAGGAAAAAATAAAATTTAATTAAAGTTAACCTGGTGATCAATGTGGGCCCCCAGAGGACAGATCCTGTACGGACAAGCAACCACATTAACTTGCCGAGCGTTTTTCTGGCTCAAATGCGCTACTTTCTTTCTCACGAAGTCAAGCTTGATGTAAAAAAAAAAAACAAATGAAATTAATTTAATAGGGAGACACGTTTCAATTCAGACTTTCTCGAACAATGTACACAGCTCAGTATTTTTAATTAGAAGAAGGCATGAATGAAATAATTGAGAGATGTGCTGATTTCAAAACAAGATTTTGTGAAATGTATAGAACAGGGTGGGGGAATTCAATGGCATTATCCATTAAAGAACCGAAAAGATAATTCACAATTAGTACTTTGTGCCATATTAGAATTATAATCAAATTAATCTACTGAATTTGATAAACACAACCTAAAAGAGAGAGAGAATAATCTTTGCTGAAATGCTCCTCTAAAACGTGGATGAGGAGCATTAAGTGCACAGAAAATCATGTAAATTTCGAAACACAAACTTATTTCCCGATCAAATAAGCAAGAATCGAGGTTCACAAAGAGAAAAGTAAATATTGAGGAGAGAAGTAAAAAGTTGCTCGAAGAAGACACCTCCTCGTCGGATGGCCACGACGGAGTTGTCTTTCCGTCTGAAACAACCATTGGTGTTGTCGAGAGATGGAGACTCGGATGGATCTGTGCTTTCTCGCTAGTCGCGTAAAAATCGACGAGAGAATTTAGAAAGCCAGAAAGAGGAGAGTTGAAAAAAAAAGAGTGAGAGCGCGGAGCAATTTAGCAAAGCTGACGAGTGATTGGTACAATTAATTAATGGAATAATAGATATCCAAAAAAAATTGTAACAGTGTTTTTCTTTAAAATAAATTGACATATGTATGCCCCGAATTTCACTACGTATGTAATCTCAGTCGTCAAACGATCACATTAACTCATTTATTTGCTATTAAAATTCAGTTCTTCTCAAAAAAAAAAAATTATAATTTGCAACAAGTTATTTATAAGAGGACTAGATTCCACGCGGTTGATTGTTTTAGGCACATTTCTGTTATTTTATCTTAGATTAGGTAAACTTTTGAAAATTCTTTGAAATTATAGACAGATGAGATGTCCTAACAACTTGTCCAGAGCAAAAAGTGACAAATGTTCTCTCATTAAAAGCTTGTGCTGCTGACAGCTGTTCAAAATTGAAATTTTGTTTTATTTATATGCATACTGATTCCATATTTATCTGAAACGTGGAATTATTTTGCAATTAATGGTAGATCAGGTTCAATTACAACTAAATTATTTTTCTAGACCAGTATCAAATAAAGCAAAAATGCATTAACAGGCGCTTTTAATTATCGCTACAGTCCGATCTGTCGGTACGTAGGTGGTTTTCGACTTTTCGTACATGAACATGATGTTGAATAACTCTAAAGATCATTTTCAAAAAAAAAAAAATCTAAAGATATCTGATGATCCTGGCAAACACAAACAGCAATGCTGATCAAATGGGATTCTAACAAGTGTCTTTTTGATGGGCCTTAGCCTTATCTTTGGTTATTCGCTGTTAAGATGCCGCAGGCGATCGAGGCGGATCTGAAACCCACGTATAACAGTCTATTCATTTTTTTCTTTTTTTTTTTGAGAAAAAAAGTCTATTCAGACTAAGGTAGACGGCGGTTATTGCATGATGATCCATTCGTTTATTCGTGTTTCTCCATTGCCAATTTAACAGGACATATCCGTTTTCCCAGTGTACTGATTATGGCTTCGTTCATATAATTGCAATATTTTGATTTTGGATAAAAAAATTTCACTTTTGGTCGTTTTTTTTAATTTTTCTTTAAAAGAATAAAATCTCATAGGCGCATTTGGTTGAATCATTCGGAAAGCCTTCCGTACTTTTGGATTACGTGGTTCTATGATTTCGAGATAGATTATTATTTTATAGACTCATTTCTCAATTTTTTTTCCACGTAGAATTCCAATATTGAGGTACTTCAAGATGCATAATCTTTTTATACATCATAAATGTATTTGTCATCTTTTAGTAAATTGATAAATTTAATTTATCCAATTCAATCTATATATTGAAATCTCATAACAAAATTACTTTTATAATTTTAAATTTGTTTACTTATTTTTTTTAGATTTTAAATCTTCATAAAAAATAGTACTTTTTAAAAAAAAAATTGGCAATATTTTTAAATAAATATAAAGTTTGAATATCTAAATTGAATTATATTTGAAGTTGTATTCTTACTTCTTAGATTCCAAAACAAATCTAATAAATAAGGCCATGATGCATCAAAGAACTTGTGGGCCATGATGCATCACAGCGTTACTCCCGACGTACATATTTAATTATATTTACAACCCATACAGTCATAGTGTCATACTAGTATAAACCAATTAAAAGGTACTCATCATCAGAACAATGTTTAGATGAGCCTTGAATAAGGAATAAGAATAAAAAATTTCGGTATGCGTGCTTATTCTTATTTTTGTGCAACCCAAACAACACAAGAATAAGGAATTTGGGCCCTTATTCTTATACTAACAAAACCATGGTATAAGAATAAGGAATATGGACAAGCACGCATACCGAAATTTCTTATTCTTATTCCTTATTCAAGGCTCATCCAAACACTGTTTTTAAAAACAGTCCCGCAATAGTTAGACTGACGGGTGGGGTCAATCTATCAATCAGAATGCACAGTAATCGAATCACAATCTTTTATTCTCCGTGTAAAATCTGATGTTGAGTTTTGTCCTCCGTTGGATCTGTACTTCTCGAGAGAACTGTCTTGGCTTATCCCTCTCTCTCTCATCTTTCTTGCAGATCCCTCGATGGACCGGCCAATTAGGCTCCTGTACGGAGATCCTTACCATCGTCCATCGACAGCTTTGATCCCTCTTTTTCTCTGACAGACTCCTCCGATGGACCGGCTGATAGGTTCCCCATGCGTACGGACGCTGCTGCCTCTTTTGTGATCCCTTCTGTCCTCTTTACACTTTCTCTCTCCCTCAGTTTCTCGATTGTTCTCCTATTTCCTTTCCCCCGCCATGGCCGCACCGATCTCTCTCTTTCATTTGAGCTAGGGTTTGTGTCTCTCTCTCTCGCATCATTGTCGTTCCTAATCTCAGGCGTCGCTTTTACCTGGCGATGCATCGCAACTGCCGTTGATGCAAATGGGCAAAAAAGATACAGCCAGGGAACAAAGAGGTATCGTGTCTCTTCTCCATGCTTTGTCTTTTCTTCTCTCCTGAAGTTTCTTTTTTTGCTGCTTTATCCTTTTTTTTTTACTTCACTTGCCGTTGATTGTTGGTTCTTACCTTTCTTTCTTTTTTATTTACATTTCGGTTCTGCTCTTTTTATTCTTATATTGGATTCTAGAGTTTGGTTGCCGATTGGGTTGGTTTTTTCTTCTCATTTCTATGTTTTGCTATTGCAGGACCCTCTTTGTACTTCTTAAACCTGATGGCATCAGGGGCGGAGCCAGGAATTTCATTTGAGGGGGGACAAAATTCACATGTAAAAGGAGGAGTAAAATAACATAATAAAATAATTAAAAATTAAAATTTTAATATTAAAAATATTATTACAGTTCATCTTAAGATGAAAGAATCCATTATGGCTCCCAAAAATTATATTAGAGATAATTAATGGATGATTTTGTTTATGTTGTTTGCGTAAACTGTCTTTAAGTGAATAGTGTTTTTTATCATTGTTGAAGAAATTATTATGATACTAGATGTAGCAGTACATGGAATTTCATCAAATTGCAAAAATATGGAAATAAATTAACAGTATTTTTTTGAAAAATGAAATTAAGCTCTAAAAAAAATGTCATTCCATTTATTTTCTTTCAATCAATATTACAATTCCTGTCTCTTGAAACAAATAAGTAAAACCTATTTGTCTATAAAATTTTGTAATGAAAAATATTTAAATTATGAAATTAATTAGCATACTAAATTTGTGAAACAATACTTGTATTTATCCAATCAGCCAATCAAAAGATACGTAAGAAAGAAACCAAAAAATTGAGACAATACCCCAATATTCCAATTGAATCCAGAAAAAAAGAAACTATGGACCTAGCGTGAGAGTGAGACAGGATTGATTGGGCTTCCATTTTAATTTGGGGGGGGGGGGGGGGGATTTTTTCCAAAGAGATTTCTTACAAACAACTAAATTAGTGCATAAATATAACTTAAAAGTTCAAACCACAGGGGGTCAATTGCCCAACACAGCCCCCGTGCTCCCTCCGCCGCTGGATGGCATGCGGCATCTAAAATTACTTTTTCGGATGATACAATCAACAGTTTGGGTTGCTCTGTCCTCAATCCCTACTTCCTCTAATTGAATCTTTAAATCAGGTGTTGTTGAACCCTTTTCAATTTTTTATTGATGATTAGTTGGGTTTTTTTAATTTTACTAAACTATTCGTGTGATGCTTCAATTAGGGACTTGATATTATTTTTAAAGCTGAGAAAAATTGATTTGTTAGTTAGCTTCGCTTACTCAACAGAAGGTAAACATAATTTTTTGAGTAATTGATGTTACTTAAAGTTTTTGGTTTCTAAAGTTTGATGTTATTTTAATGCAGAATATCAAAGTTTATCTCTCAACATCTGACTGCTTAAGAGAAGGTACTGCTATGGCTTTTGTTGTGCCATTCATCTATTTTTACTATTTTTGTTTGATTTTGCAGTTTTTTACTGAATTAGTTTGCAGAGAAAATATATCTCCTTTGGTAGTAAATGGAGAGAAAAAGACATCAGGTTGAGTTAGATTAGCCTCCAATTTTGACTGTGGTGGTGTTCTATTAGAGTAGTATAATCTTCTATCGGAGTATCATCTAATTCTCTCTAGAATTTCATTATGTTTAACATGTCACTTACAGATAGGGTCAGCATTGTAGATGATTCTAGATTTTAATAGTTAATTGACCAACAGCATTAGATGTTGTGCATTAGGTTATCAATTTGGTTCAATTGATTTGCATTAGGTTATCAATTAGGTTGCATTAGATTTTATTTTTTATTGATAATTCTAAGGCTGAGATAAAAGACGGATCATATGAATAATTTTGACATGTTTTTTTTTCCTCCATATGCAGATCTATATAAAGCAATGGAAGTGAGAATTGAAGACTGGTGGAGCCCATGAGCTTTGCTTTGATCTAGCTGGTATAATGTTTATATTTGACTTTTGTTTATTTAATTATTTATTTTTTGTGATTAGGTTATCATTTTATTCTACATTTTTTTGTTGTCGCTGTTTCTTTTACTTTTCTACAAGCGGCTTTGTTGATACTACTTGAGGGTGAATGATATTGAGGACGACAGACAATATTTGGGCTCACACTTTACTTGAGATTCAACGATTGTTCATATATTTTCAACAAAGTGTTTGGTAATTATTTCAGTTTACTCTTAATTTTTATTATCATTGATTATTGAGGATCAATTTTGTAAAAAAGTGTGCCTTCAGCTCACATAGTAGATCAATTTTTATTATCATTGATTATCGAAAGTTAATGACTGACCATTTTAATCATTTTTTCACTTTTTCTTTAGGATGCTGATGGAGCAGTTTAGTTCTTTTGGGAACGGACTCAAACGGTCATCTAATTATTGCTGACGATGTACAAATTACGGAGAAGCACTGTGAAAAATAATATGCATCATTTCCTAAAGGTATACATATTAACCACTTTTACAGTGTTCTAGGAATCTGAATGTGCAAATTTTGCGAGACAAAAGAAATTTACCATGTGCACCTAACTTCTGCAAACGGGTCTTTTGTATCCCTTTCAGAAAGACACTTGATTTAGGACAATCTCAAGTAGATTAAATAATTTCAGAAAGACAATTGATTTAAGACAATCTTAAGTAGATTAAGTAGATTAATATAACAATCTGCAAAATTTTACCTAAATTGAGCAATTCTTTTGTCGGTGGTACATGAGTGTGCTGTTCAGAAATTGGTTTCACTCGGCTTTCTTTTCTTTTTAGTTAGATGAAAGCTTATTGATGGTGCTGCTAATAGTACGATCAACAAAGTGACGATCATAAAAAGATACATGTTAACTATTGATGCCTCGATCTCTTCTTAAAAGCTCATGATTCTCAGTGAGCGTCGTGCATGCTACTTATTATTATTTGTTCATTATCAAAGAATCTGATGGGCCTACAAAAAGTAAATATGTGAAGAACAATTAACTGATTAAACTGTGTGTTCATTTTATGGACATATATGACCCTCCTAATGATATTTACACTTGGGCATGTCGTCTGTGGAACATCTATTTCATCTGACATGGTTGTAGTAAAAATTCATCATAATATATTAGTCTAATATTATTTTGGTTTTATCAATTCAATGTACATGGGATTTCTTTCATATTCGATCTGCATGCTTCTTAGTCTCAGGTAATTGAGCCAAGCGCCAGTAATTGTTGGTTGTAGAGGCTACAAGTCTACAATACCTGAAACTAAAGTACCAGCTCAATACTTGAAACTGTATTACAATTCCTTGCTTTAGATTTTTTTTATTTAATTAAGTTTTCCTATCTGTAGTTTTGCTAATCCTATTGTTGATTTGATAGATTTTAATGCTGACGCTATGACTATTATAACGATAAAAAGTTTAGGGGGCTGAACGTTAAGACTAAATTTGACGGCCATCGTGGTAAGACTGAGTTTGAGGGACCTAACTGTTATAAAGAAACTTAATTGTGTTGATTCTCTAGCAACAGCTTTTGTTCTTTCTGTGAAATGATCATTTTTGACAATAACTAATGAACTATATTCTATACTTCTAAAACTACATTTGTACAAGCAATATCTCATTTTAGGCTGTGTGCACTTATGGATCCATATTTTTATTTTTTCATCATTTAAAAAATAGTAAGGGCCCAAGAGATTTGTAGTTAAATTCACGCCTCTTTTAAAAAATTTATCCTTTTTTTTAGGACAGATGCTGAAACTTTCTAAGAGTTCATGTTCCTTTTTACAATAAGTAGTTCATCTTCATTCTTAAATTTCTATGTTCAATTATCCAGTCAATGAGAACTGGAGGCATTTTTGGAAGATTATCTACATTTTTTTGTTCTCTTACATTCTACAATTCGGCTTCGGTTTTGTTCTGATCACTTTGGTTTCTCCATTATTGTTTTTCTATAGTGCTGATATTGTGCCGGTAGAGGTCAGCACACAATTGCAGAAGATGGCAGCTTGCATACAAGAAATCTAAAAGTTTATTCGAGGTTTGATATTCTCTATCAGTATGTTTAGGAAAAAATATATGTTTGATTTATATTTTAATTGTATACTTTTGGTCGTTTGGAGAAAATAACAATTATTGGACTATCATGCTTTCATGATATTTGTACTCCTAAAAATTGATATTTTTGCTGAACAGACGATTTTATTTTCTGTACATTGCTATGTGACTTTGATATGTCGGTAGGAGGGCTGGGAAGTGATAAAAAAACATGCTCTCTTGGCATAGCTAGCTAAAAAAGTACATGCTCTTAGGTTCATCATGTGTCTTATTAGACCTAACTACGCAACTATATTTGCAGAGCTAGCTAAAAAAGAACAGCTAATATTTTAGTATTTTCTTTTTGAATTAATAGAAATCCAAAAGAGATGCCAAGGGAAGAGACTGGAATTCATATATTGTGGATTCGGCTGGTGTGCTTACTACTAAGAAAGATTGCATCAGCTTTTAGAAGGTCAAAACAGTCTAGATTTGTATAATATGTTTGCAAAAAGGAACATGCTTCTGTGCTTCATTTCCTGCCACACAGTCTAGATTTGTTCTAAGAATTCATGTTCCTTTTTACTTCTCTATTCGATAGGCAGCACTGACAAATCACATATCCTTTTATCGTTTTAGTATATTTAATTTGGCGAGGCATTTGATAGTTAAAAGTGTGTAAGTGCGGTCATTGTCTATATTTGGGTTAACTTCATCCCTGTTTGCAAATTTAAATAACAACTTTTTTACAATATATTCGTCCATTTAACAATGTTGCCAAATAGTGTCTTTGTATTATTGATGATGACCCACCAAATATTTATGATATTTTTTATTAGTTCAGATTTGTTGAGATATACAATAGCAATGTTTGTATCTTGCAACGTTTGTGTTGTTTTCTTGGAATTGCATTGTAAATGATAATTTATAATAATATGGGGAAAGCAATTTAGATAAATATAGAAAGAGATCGCCCAACACGAGTATTCTTACTATATTTGTCAATTGATGATATATCTAGAAAAATTAAAATTCGATAGTATAAGTTTTTAGGAAAAAATAAGAGAGAAAATAAAAAAAAAAAAGATAGTTCGCGCAACGCGCGAAATCCCACTAGTCTATTTCAATTTAAAACAATTAATAATGACTGTCGATTAGCATTTGAGCTGTTGGCGGTGACTAAAAAAATACTATCCAGACTCCTACAAATGCACGCTTGATTGAATAGAAACGAAGACTTCTTATTTTGTTCGGTATGCAATCTTTTAATTCCATATTCATTATCCAAACTATTTCATTACATATTTGTTTGGGATGAAATAAATACCTAGTTTAAAAAAATAAGGGATATGTTTCTGAATCATAATAAATACTTGTCTATTTTATTTTTCTTTCTGGAAATTTGATCAAAAGCAGTTGCAATATTCAAAGGACAAAAACTCAAATAGTAACTATATATTTTTTTTTCCATAATTTAATAGAAGAATTTAGAAGGTAACTAAAATATCGCTTATATAATCTTATACTCAGATGCATTACAGCATTCCAACACAACAGAGCTAGCGAAAAAAAATTTATAAATTGATCCTATCAAATTCAATGTTAAAAAAAAAAAATTAAAAACATGTATCACTTTGTTATAGCCTTCTCCGGCATAAAATTTTTAATTTCACTGTTACAGTTAATTCTTCATTAAATTTAAAAAATAAATTATATATAAAGCATAAAAAAAAGCCAAAGAAGCTATTGATATTTGATAATAAGAAAAACATTCAAAGAATTCTATGAATGTCTATATTAGTATATTAAGTTCCGGAGCTTGAAAATACAAAGAAAATTTAAACGTTCATATCTTTTACTGTATCGTTAATAAAAATTTTTATTGGTTAAGTAATAATAAATAATTATTAACCTCGAATATATCAAACAGTTGTATTATGTTTAGTAATTTTGGTTGGATGAAGTGTTATTTATTTGTACCCAACAAATATTAATTACTATATTTACAAATAAAAGTCGACATATTAATGGCAATACTATATATTTTATGATTCTATACTAAGCAATACTGGTCGAGAGGAAAGGGATTCTCCATTCCTAGAAGTTGAAGAGATCAAATGAGAAATTTAGATTATCAAATTACACGTCACAAGTATATTTGATGATTCTAATGATTTGGTCCCTCACTCGACGTGTATTTTTGTTTCCATTTGTTTTTTTAAGACTAGCAACACTGCCCACCCAATGTGTGGGCGGGCCTTTAATATTTGAAAATATTATTTGACATGAATATGTTGTCTTTTTTCAATATTTAAGATCAACACTGTCTTGATCGGCGCTGAAGGTATCAACAGTATTCATCGATTTAAACAAACTAATAATCGCGCCTACCCAATGTGTGGGTAAATAATTTTTGAAACAAATGATTATATTTAAAAATGAACATATGAATAGAAAAAAATAATTCGATAAAAATTGATATTTTTCAATTAACAATTTCACATAAAAGTATAATTGCATCATAAAAATAAAATAATACAAAATGACAAATAATATTTAATCGCTCCCACCCCATTGTTACAACAGCGAAAGTGATCTTACTCAACATGGTTACATATTTTAAAAATATATAAAAAAAATTTAAACGATAAGTTTCATAGATATTATATATCACTTTCTCAACATGGTTACCTATTTAAAAAATATATAAAAAAAATTTAAACGATAAGTTTCATAGATATTATATGTCACGTGAATGCGTGAGTGTAATATGGACAATACAAATAAATTTATATCTTTTATATTTCCTTAATTCTCTGTAACACTTCTCGAACTTATATGGACACTACAAAAAATTTAAACATCGACTATTTTTTCTCAATGGAATAAAATGAAATTAAATGTATAGAGTGCGTTGTTGCATGTGTACATAATTGATATGCCAAATTCAATCAAGGAACGGATTAATTTTGCTTCCAGGACCGATTGTGTAATTTACTTATACTCTAGTTAGAACATTAGAGTTTATTACTTTCAAAACAACTCCTTCAAAGCATTTCTTGACATTAACTCGAGTTTTATATTCTCTTGCAAAATAAATGCCTTCATTTGTCACTGCCCTTTCACTTTCCTTCATTTTTTCATAAAAAGTTCACTATCAATCATATATTGAATAATTTGCTTTCTCTATTTAGACAACACCTAAGTTACGCAGATACGGGAATTTCAGAGCGTATCCCGTATCCGATACGTGTCGGACACGGATTCGCGTGCGATACGTGTGCGATACGCACCGGATACGCCACGTGGCGTATCTGAATATTTTAATCAATTTGACTGTTAGATACGGTCAACAATACGTATTGGACACGCGTATCGTGACTAAAGAGGGCCGTATCTGATCGGATCTAGAATTATTTGATTTATTTGATATAATATATAGTACGAGTAAAGGTGGTGCTGTGCATAAAAACCTGCACGTGGTATTGTATACCAGCACACCATGTGCAAATCTGCCAAATTTTCAGCCAATGACGATAACTCATTGATTATTAGGCTCTATATATAACATCCGGATGCCTTGTGGGACTAACATATTACTTCAAAAGCCGGACAAATAGCATGATTATTGGGCCGACCTGGCCTGAGCTATATAGAATGCCATCCACGCATCCACGATATATAGGTGTAAAGTGTAAACTGTAAAGGTGTTTCTGGTGGGCTAGCAAATTTTTTTTAATTTGAACTACTCGACTTTGCACCTAGAATAGAATATAGGTACGGCACCCATGATCCATGCATGGCATAATTAAAATAAACTACTTGAACCTGTGCATCCTTTTCATTGATTTTTAATTAGTTTTTTTAATTTAAAATATATAAATTACAAAAACATATTATTTTTAATTATTTTTATTATTTTATATATACTGCCGTATTCTAGTTTTTTGAAGAATAACGTATCCCCGCACCCGCATCGTATCCGATACGATACCCGCACCCGCACCCGAGTAACCTAGGACAACACATTCAATCAGCTGAAGCAAATCTAGAAAAACAATTAAATTGCCATATCGACCTTGTTGCCTACATGTTAGAAAGTGCTCAATTTTAATTTTCTAAGCTAATTACACTTAATTAACCTCAATTAAACTCAAGCCACAAAGAGAATCTTGCTAGAAAGCATTAACACATCACATGAGAAGGAAAAGAAAGTTTACCTCTCGCGGAATCGTATCAGCGAGGCTCGATCAATGCATGGGAGTTGATGGCGTGCTCTCCTTCACCTTCTCCTCCGTCGACGGCCGCCTCGAGTCCACCAAGAAGTTTAATCACCTCATCTTTCAACTTGTGCTAGCAAGGAAGATGAGAGCAACTAATCCCCAAGGTTTTGTCTCTTCTACCTTTGTCAATTAACTAGTTTAATTAATGGAGAATGGAGAAATCTCAACACATGAGCTAGATGAGGTGGAAAAAAGCAAGAGAAAGAGATGAAAATTCTGAAATTTTCTCTCTAATTTTCGTTCTAGGAGGAAGAGGGAGAGAAAAGACTATGGTGATTAGGGTTTCTCTCTCCAAATGACCTTATTTTATAGACCAACCACTCCACAAACTTTAGGGACCTTTTTACCCCTATTAGGACAGCCACTATATGGGCTATCAAGCCCATTTTGTGGTGTGTTAAATGTCCACTAATTCAATTAATTAATGGAACTTTCTCTTGTACTCAAATCGGACCTTTAATTTACTAATTAAATAAAGGTCCATAAGCTTTATTTAATTTCTATAATTAAATTGTACTGAACAAAATTAATTATTAACTTATTAATAATTATTTTAGAATTAGTTAATGCATTAATTTATTTCTATATGATCTCACTGACTTAATTAATTATAACGGTTCGCAACGGTATATAATTAATTAATCAACTTATCATATTTTCGCAATACACTGCTGCGAATAAATAAATAATACACTGTGTGATTAAAATCCTATTTGTGTGACCCTTTGAGAATTTATACTACGTTGGTCATGGAATTAAATCGCTATTTAATTCCAATAATCATAAGCGGTATCTAGCAACACGTTATGATTTCCAATTCGCATAAATAATGTACTGCTACAATATCTCAATCCTGCATAAGAAATAAAAGTATCTCCTTGTCTGATTCTTATGTCACATGATATCATCGTATAATTCAAGATAGGAATGTGTCATTCTTGCAAATTATACGTTTTTTGATCTAGAGTTGATTGTACAAGTTGGCCAAACAATCCAACTCCATCAAGGGGCCCAAACAGATATCATCACTCACTAAGTGAATTAATGAGGGACATACGGTTTTCTTGATGAACAACTTTTCCCCGCACAATTCAAGAGAACATAAATAAAGTCCGTATAGCAGCCCTTATCAGGAATCAACGATAGACGATATTTATTGAACCTATCCTCATGTGAAAAAGTTGAACCATCTCAAACTTAGAATCAAACTCAAATGAAATAAACAATGACACATAACACAATCCATATGTTTATTTCATTGGATCATGTCATGTACTATGTTCTAATAACATACACATATGCAATTAAGTTGGTAACACCTTACCTATGATTTGTAGAATTTAATCATCACTTAACTTGCATACTAATCATTTATGATAATTAATTTTTCTTGTTAATTATCAAGATTACGGACGATTTAGATTTATTACTGTCATTCTAATGAATGATCCACAGAGATCTACAATTCAGATCCTCAACCTGAATGATGTGTCAGTAATAAACTCTAGGAACAAATGATTAAATATCATCAATAACATAAACTAAGAAATTAAGTCATTAAATATTGACTTCTAGGACACAACTCCAACACTACAAGCATCTTAATGCGGTCTTGGCTGGTTGAGTAGAGGCCGATTTCCTTGGCCCATATGTCAGACATTGGCGAATGTATCTCTTTTGTCACATCATACACTACAACATCATATTATATCACATTACCATGAGAAATTAAAAATAAACAATGTATAAATGGTCACGTTGTATTTAATAAATTAGTGGATCACCGATCATCTACTTCCTATCTAATCTTTAATATTTATTACTCAATTTAAAATCCAAAATCGCTTGGTATTTACCAGAGAAGAATGTCTCAGGTTCATCAAAGAGTAACTTAATAATTAGCACGACACTTTTAATATGTCAGATTCATCAGAGTAATATACACCTATACACCGATGATTGCGCACATCATCATTGGACTAAAATCTAAATAAGCGTAAGCTTGGTCGACTTACAATATTACATTGATAACATTCAGAAAGAAGAGAAGAAAGATGTACCCGTGATGCCTACAGCACCTCTGTAGTATGACTGTATGAACTTGTCAGAGCTCCTGTCCATCTGCAACATTCATTGTATTTAACCAACTTTCAAAACAACAAAAAAAATTTTAATAGAGATTAATTTGTAACAGAAATTACATGTGTTGAGATTGAATGATATACCAGTATCCCAAATTGCAAGCTTGATCTTCTTTCCTCCCGTGGTGACCATTTTAACCTTGAAATCCACACTTGAACCAACAAAAGAAACATTATGTTGTGAAGTAATAATAATTCTTAAACCTAATCTAACTCGGTGAGAATCGCCCGAAATATTGGATCTCAAGTCCAATAGCAGATTGCCTAATTCAGTTGCTTTTACGTCCCAAAAGCAGCCAACTCAACAAATCACAAAACTGCAGCTAGGTAGGT
Source organism: Rhynchospora breviuscula (assembly GCA_027562975.1). Taxonomy (NCBI): domain Eukaryota; kingdom Viridiplantae; phylum Streptophyta; class Magnoliopsida; order Poales; family Cyperaceae; genus Rhynchospora; species Rhynchospora breviuscula. The sequence goes on from CM050399.1 coordinate 33,594,198, forward strand.
CTATTTTAATTGCAGATAATCATGAGAAATCATAACAATCGCAAATTCTGCTGCCATGTTTCTGTAAAGTTTTGCCAGTAAGATAATAAAAAGTACTCACCACTCATGTTCTTGTCGAGTTCCATCTCGAAGTAGCCAGCTACAACCCCAATAGCTCCCCATGAGTTCTTTATCAAACAGTATGGCACTCCATCTTCGTACATGCTATCTTATTCATATGCTGCACCAAATCTAATATTTAGGTCAAATAGTTAAAAACATATCAGAGATTTATTTTGTTTTCCAATAATACCCTTTATGCCTATCACTCATATTATAAGCTTTTCTATAAATTATTTTGAAAGTTTACATAACATAAAATGTCAAATACACCTATTAATATAATCTTATTGCCTTTTCAACTCTATAAAATGCCAAAACTATTAGGTATCAAACTTTTCTACTTGCAGAATTCCTACCAGCCCAATAGCAGAAGCTTCAACAATGCCATGTGAATATAAAGGTCATTCTTTGCCTGTTTGAAATATGCTTCTCTTAAATCATCATCCACTTCCACAGTCATCTAAAAGTATGAGAACAACGTCAGTTGAAAAGAAAATAATTAAGTAAAATAACCCTCGGGCTGCTTCATACAGGTCAATTCTCTATCCAAATCTCTCTTTTTGGATTTAGGTCTGATAAACTACGTCACACATAGATACCACCTCCAATAAATCAGAGCTCTCTTCCCATTCAACACCGCATCCAACCATTTTGCTAATTTTTAATATTCAACAATTGTAAAGGAAATTAGACAAAGAGAAGAAGGTTCCTACCAGGGAATGAAAACCAATCAAAAGCTACACTACTGATCTAATTCTGAAATACATTCTTTCATGCCAACAAAAGAAATTAAATATACTAACTCAAAATTATTTTTCACAGCATAGACTATTTGTTGGTGTGTCTTATGTTATTAGCCTACTATTTTAAATTAGAAAAAAGAAACAAAGGAAAGGAAAGATGAAATTGATAGTGTGAAGTTTAATTAGATAGTGGAATTGTTACAGGGGATGAAAAGCACTAAAATCAACTTACATGATAACTGATTTCTCGATACGCTGTCGTCGAGGTCGAGGGGGGAGAGAGAGGGAGAGAGAGAGACTTCTTCGTTTTCGGAGATGGAGATTGCAAAGTTGCATCCCATCGCGATTCGCGACTCTCACCGGCATGGCGGCGTCGCCTCTAGGGTTGTGGGATCGAAGAGTGGAAGAGAGAGAAGTGAAAATAAATCGAAAAGAGGAGAGAGTCGAGTGGTGTGGTCCTCGCAGGGAATTGCTCAGGTCACGTCTGACTTGCTCAAACATTCTTAAATTTATTAAAATACCCTCATATTTTCTGTGTTGTTTCCTCAGATTTCAGTGCTAAATTGAGAGTATTTATGTCATTTTTAAAAAAATGAGAGAGTATTTGAACAAGTCAGACGTGTCCTGAGTAATTTTCGTCCTCACAGCGAAGAGATGTAGAGAAGAGAAGCGACTGGAACGAGGGAGATAGGAAAAACGAAATTTGCAAAATTTTTTTTTTTTTGAGAATTGAAATTTGCAAAAATTAATAAAAATAAATCTATACGAAAGATCGTCAGACTTCTTATAAAAGGAACGGAGGCGCTTCAAACGAAAGATTAATTAACTCTTCGCTCGGAGACTTCATCTGATCCATTGATCAATTTACATTTTTGATCGTCGACGGTGTAGATTATTCAGAATTGATCATCAACGGTACAGATTATTCAGACCAAAATTGTATCCTGAGATTTTACATCATTCCATTGGTGCTTTTAATATAGTAAAGATAGAGATAAGATGGGCAAGTCTTTCAACTTATTTCGAAATTAAATATCACAAAGAACTTCCGGTCAAATTTCGAACCAGCGACTTCTGTTGCTGAAAAAAATATTACTCTTTGCCACTAGATCAAGACCTAATTTTTGAAAATTGATTAATGCCATCGCACTCTGTGCCATCGCTGCCAGCGTTCGCTGAGCAGCGCTCTATCCCCTCAACTCACCCAGTGTGCATTTTTTTTTCATTTCGTTATTATAAGTGTTCAATTTATTAGATACAAATGTTCATTTTGTAGTAGAATTGTTCACTGTTTTATAAGTGTTCGCTATGTACACTATGTTCATTTTGATTTTTTTTTTTTGCCAAAAAATTCAGTTGGGTCAATACAAATGTTCAGTTTAATAAGTACAAATATTATGTTATTTAAATATAAATGTTCAGTTAGTAGCAACAGGAAATATAACTGTTATAAGAAAAAAAAAACCAAGCGCAGGGGTCATGAACCGAACAAAAAACACATGAAAAAATTAGAAGGGGTCATGAACCGATCCGGTTCAAATTAAATTTTTTCCGACTCTACTCCTGCCTCCTAGCACACCTCTTGACCCACGCGCGACTTGACTCTGATGCGACTCTGACGCATTTAACTGAACACTTCTTATTATTAAACTGAACATTTGTAACATATAGCAGCGATGACAGAGATGGTTTATTTAGCGATGGCAGTTATAATAGCTGCTAATTTTTGGATTTTTGTTTCTATTCTTTGTTTGATCTAACGTTCATGGAGAGAAGGTAATAGAATCTCTTTTGATCTCTGCAGTCTGCACGTGAGATGTGACAAACTACCGCATCCGTTCTCGGATGCTTATCCTTGGATCTTTGGCGCCTTGGCAAAGTTGAGCCGTCATCACCGTTGGATTTTGGGAGAAAGTTGTAACGGATAAACGGAACTCGTATAAAACTTGATATATCATCATCCGTCCTTCGGTAGTTTAGGCTTTTTTTTTTCTTTTTTCTTTTTCCTTTTTTTGAAGTCGAGCTTCTGCCAACAATTTTTAAAATTTAATAAAAAAAGTAAGATCAAGATATCAACATATTTATCTGAACTAGAAATTTACCACTCAATGTAAGGGTAAATAAAAATTTAATCAATATTTATACTTGAACAAAAAGTAAGATCAAAATATCAACGTGTTGGAAACATAATTTAATAAAAAAATACATTTTTTATAACAAAAATATTTGAAAAATTAAAGTTGATAAAAGTTTTCCGTATGTGCTCTCTTTCCTAAAATAATAATAAATTATTATTATTTTAATCAATGCCCTTTTCATTCTAGATGTAAAATCAAATGATAAAATCTTTTGTCTATCGATTGAAATCAAACAACAAATCAAATCGATCAACAGGTACATAACGTGAGTACATGCTAGATCTAGAGGTGATACATTCCATGATCCTTGCGTTTATAAGGAGTAGGAATAATATATTTTTCTATGCTTCTGTCAGTTGTTAAATATTTCCAATACTATTTTATTGATTGAAAGAATAAATAGTCATGCTTTGCGAAAATATCAGTGTACATTTTACAATATTCAAATAATGTATTGGACAAAAGACGAATGTGTACTTTAGGTCGATCTTGACAGTGACTGAAATGGTTTAAAATAATTATTGTATCAGGACAATATATGAGTGTTCATCGACAGAAAATTAAAATGCACATTGGATAATATTCGAGTGTGCATCATGCAGAAAGAACTTTTAAAAAATGAGGTGTAGTTTTTAGTGGGTTAAATCTTTGTGTGAGTGCGTGGGACTGCCTACGGACATACATAAAAAAAAATAAAAAAAAAAGTTAGCACCCGAAGTAATCATGATGCCATAGAAGAATTTAATTGCAAAGGGAATCATCAGTTTGTAACTTTAGGAACTGTAAAGAATATTTCAATGCTTTAATATAGAATTTCAACTTCCATTTGTCTTGGTATGGAGATTTGTTGGCCCCGTGTAGATATTTTTCTTTTTCTTTTTTTTTCCCTTTGCCGATGCCGTGAATATTAATAATATACATGTATATTTTTTTTTGTTCGATAATTTCTATGCATCTTAGTATCAACTTCACGGGAATTGTTTTGCCCACTCTCCTCTAAAGAGATGCACTCGCCGAATGACCAAAATATCCTCATTTTTTCAGCACGGTTTGAAAAAATTGGAGGGATGTGAGGGTATTTTAGTCATTCGGGGAGTTGATCTAAAGAGAAGAGCGAGTAAAGCAATTTCCCAACTTCACATGCAACACGTTTCAAATCGTTTTCAAGCATTCATTATTTTTTGTCATCTTTGCTGAAGAAATGACAAGACTCCCAAACATAGGCTGAGGTTGTGGACCTGTGGTTGTTATAAAAATTACGCTACAAAGGTTCAAGAACTAGAAGCAAATTAAGTAATTGTTGTCTCGTTTAATGAACTAGAAGGTACATTATTGAAAAATAATAACAAAAAGAGAATTAAGTATTCTGACACTTTCTATATATATCACTTCAAATATAAAATATACGAATTGAATCACATTATTTATGTCGTAAAACCAACTGATACTGATAAGAATTGTCAGGAGAACACTGAAATTAATAAAAAAAATTGTGAAAGCAAAAAAAAAAAAAAAATCTCGACATTGAAAACCAGCCTTTGTTCTTGCGACAAAAGACGATACAGTTGGAAGTCTTTAATGGACATACTATTTAAAAAGTAAATTGAAAATTTGACCCCTCAATTTATCATAAAAAATTATTGATTTTGATAGAGAAAAAATAAGCCAGTCATGAACTCATGATGGGTAAAGAAACAAATTCAAAATTCAAATCCCTACTCGCCAGTCACCATAATGGGAATGAACTACTTCGGCTTTAATATCACGTTACTTATTATTATTATTATTATTTTCAACAAATATCACGTTACTTATTATGAAAAAAGAAATAGAGAAACCAAATTTCGTTCTACTTGAGTGATTACAAAAGCCTTGAAGACTACAATTTATAGGACAAACAATGTAGGCCCATGATGAAGATTCGTGATGGGCTTATAAGTTCGGTTTAGTTTTGACAAAAGTATGAAAAGGAAAAATGAGAAGCCCGTTGAAGCATACCATTTTTTTTTTATGAATTGCTGAAGGTGTTTACTTTGTGCTCTTCATTCAGTGTTTGATAAATGCTGCGAATTCGAAAAGAACATTTCAGATCAGCGTCTACTCTCCTGTAGTTCCCAGGCAGCAAGACCGGCAGTCTTACAAATTTTGAAATGTACCATTTGAGGCAGGACTTGGCGATCTAATATTTTTCCTTATCTTTATGATTTAGTTTGTACATTGGGATTCTTTTTCTATGCAGTGCTATATATATAAAGCAATGTGTACCAAAGTGGTCCGCTGAAAACAATTTTCTTTTCTATAGATGGATGATAAATGATATTTTTGTGTTCATAGAAAACCCCATGATAGAAGTGATATCTCATATTTATGTACATATTTTGACCATACTTAGCACCAAAATGGCACTCAAACCAATACAATTGCTCATGATTAACTGTGTTTTTCAAGATTTTGGTACTGCCGCCGTTTCTATCTTTATTTTGTAGAATTCTCGTAGAAATTGAAGACAAAACGCGTCAAACAAGAATAATGGAGCCTAATCCTCAGCCGAACGACTCATTTCCGGCTCACACACATGTGCCAAGGACCAGAGAAGACTTCCATGGGCCGAGACAGATCAAATATCGCGCGAAGGCCCTGGTCCCAGCCCAATTCACCTCGTCAGCGCCTGATTTCGGTCCGAAATCCATGTATGGAAAGTGGATTTTGGAAAGTTTCGAGAAAAGAAAGGGATTTCCTTGCCCTAGCCGCCTCCCTGACCTTCCATAGGGGTATTTAGGCATGAATTTTCGTCCAGAAAGAGATTCCACATGATCCCTCCCTTCTACACCATATTTCCACAGTTTTGGCTTCGTTTTTGGCTCTTTCCATGGGTTTTCTTTGAGGAGCAGCAGTGTTAGAGTGCGACGGCAGCAACCTTGTGACTCTCCATCGATTCCCCGCCCTAGAACAACGATTATTAGCATAAGGATCCTTCGATTTATTCTTTTATGCTCATATTTCATTGTTTTATGACTTGTATCTTTATTATTCGCATTATACTTGTTATTTTCTGTTTGAACATGTTAGGCTAGATTTTATGATGTCTTAGGGGTAGTTAGTAGATTAGTTTAGTATTTTGTGATGACTTGATTACTTTATATTGTGCTATGTGATATGTTTTGTTGAAAATTATATCTTGCTTAGTTATTTTAATTGTTTGTTTGATTGTTTACCTATTGATGAACTGCAGCACCATTAGGACATTAAACTAAAACAAATAATTAGATAGTTAAGTACTTGAGGTAAGCCAATCGTTCGAAAGAGGAGGTTAGTTTACGACCGAAAGGTGTACCTTTTACTGATCCGACAGGACTTTAAATACCTCTAGAAATCCAACCAAACATTCTTAAAACAACTAATATCCGACACGGAAGTTTAGGTTTAGTTGTTTACGTGGTAAAAATCGAGTTCCAAACCAAGTTAGAACCAAAATCACAACAGCTAAGGTTAGAACTTAGGTCTGATCGTTTAGTAACCTTCATATAGTACTGTGTAAAAATATCAAGTCGGAACAAAAGGCCTAAAGCAAGTTTTGGCACGAAGAGCATGGATTTCGGTCCGAAATCCATGCATTTCGGTCCGAAATGTGCCTATGTCCAGGTGAAAACTGAAGGCATAGGTGTTTTAGAGCTAAACTAATTGAACACGTTACCCTAGGACATTACTTGCATCTGTTTGAGTCCAGAAAAATATAAAAACCAATCCAAAAATATTTTATTATTTATTTTTTGAATTTTAATTGTTCTAAATTCTTATCAAAACCTCACAAAAACTTTTCTGTCTAGTTTTTAAGAAAGACTAAGTCCGGTACTCATTTTTATCGTCCCTTGAGTTCGACTCTAAGCTTAACTTGAACGACTAGTGAGGTTAGGTCTAGGTACAAATTTATTTGATCCTAGAGTTTAATTCCTTCATCAAAAAACAATCATAATAAACCTTTTTTTAATAAAACGTTCCTGGCATTTAATAACAATTGCAACATCGCACCCGCACGTGCAACCTTAAGTTGGAATCAATTGACTTATCAATATCTTACAATATGCACACATAAAAAAAAAAAATATTGATAGCATATTTACAAGATTTTTTATGATTTAAAATTTGAATTTTAAGTTATTCTGGTAATCCGGGTATAAAGGAGGCACCCTGATCCAGTCATCCAAAGACATTTGACCTAACAAGATCATTAAGGTTTCTGAAAAGCCCACTAATGACAAAAAAGACGGACATTTTTCTGGGTCCATTTTGAAAACTTCAATCATATCACGTTTAGTTTAGTAACTCATAGATAGGGGTGAAAACGGTAACTGTTTTAACCGTTCTTTAGTTTCGTTTCGTTTTGGACGAAACGAAACGGTTAAAGATTTTGGTTACGTTTCAAAAACGAAACAGTTAACGAAAGCTTGAAACGGTTTCGTCTATGTGTATTTTCTTGATTTCGACCGTTTCTTCCAAAACAAAATGGTTAACGCAAATGGTAGTCAATTTCGTGTCCAAAACGAAACGGTTAACGCAACTGATCATTTTCGCGGTCGTTTTTGACGTTATGCACCCCTACTCATAGATGCTCATCTGTTAGTTTAGTAGTCACTACTCACCAGTCAGTAACCAGTACAACTTCTGACATATATTACGCATTTTTGTTTATATATATCACATTTGAAATCAGATATCAGACAATGGAAATTCTATCCATCTCTTTTGTGCGCATGATAAACTTGATTTCCAATTTTCCAGGAGGGTCTTTAATTTCAGGATGCTGGTGCAAATTTTGACAGGCCTTTGAATAGCTTGTATCCAATAGATCGAGATACCAAACCAAACCAAACCAAAACAAGGCTTAGCCTTACCAATTTTGGAACGGGTTTTAGTTCTCTGTTGGGCTATGATGTGTTTGATTTGGGGGGGGGGGGGGGGGGGGGTGTCTCTTGATGTTTAATCTTTGTGTGTTGAACGGTTGTATATGCTTTTCTTTCAATGAAAGAGAAGTGGTAGGGTAGGTAGCACCCTACTTATTTCCAAAAAAAAAAGATACTACGAATATGTGCCCGTGTACGTTAGCGAAAGAAGAGCAAAAGAAATACAAAATGTCAGATGAGTTTATCCGCATCCAAAGTGCAGAAGATAGGCGAAGAAAAGGTTTGGATGCAATTTGTCTCCTCTTTCAGATTTGCAACAGTGATTATTCAGCATTTTTTTATAAGAACAAAAATGTAACTTTTTAAGATTGTAAGGAGAACATTTAATGATAAAAGTTTGTGGTCTGGAAAGTAAATGCAACTTTAGTGACAGGGTCGTTACAGCCTAACAGTTTCAAAAGATTTGGATTGGAATTTGGAAGTTCGTGATATAAAAACATTTTCCAACAAAATAAATCTGTCAAAGAGCAGGTTTGACTCCTTGAATAACGGCTCTAAATCACATGGATTGCAAATTGGACCAGGAAAAAAATAAGAACAATTATTACCAGATCACGCAACATTCTTTGGATCCAAAGAATTAAGAATCTAAAAAGGAGAAGATCCCTTAACTACATGTAATGCAATAAATAGATATTGAAAAAATCAATGAGATGAGACATTATGGCTCAGCCATAAGTATGATCAACTGAACTAACTGTCACATTTTTTATTCCCAAATATCAAGGCAACTTTCCATTCAATTTTCTCTCTCTTTCTGTACAAACTGTTACATGCAATTGGAGTTGAACGCTTTGATTAAACCCTGAATTACAAAGTTTTTTTTTTTTTTATTAGTGCCCCCAACAACTCAAGGTTTTACCGTTTTACGCGTTACCAAGTTTCACTAAAAAAAGGACGTACATCACATACAATTTTTTGTTAAACTTATTTTTTTTATTATTTCTTTTAATTGTACGTAATTGTGTTTTATTATACACTAGCTTGATATTAGGAAATTATGACAAGCATGATAGAGTTTTGAGGAGTTGAAGGAAAAAAAAATGCAATATAGAAAGGAATCGGGCGATACTGAAATTTATGTAAGTTACAGGGTTAGGAAGAAAAAATGTAGTCAATCTCTCCTCATGCATTTTGATCTGTCACTGTCACAGAATATTTAATAGTCAAATCTCTCTCTCTCTCTCTTTCTTTTTGAGGATTTTAATTGTCAATCTCTCAGACTCTCACGCACTTTGATCTGTAAAAAAATTCCAAGCCTTTGTAAAAAAAAAAAAAACAATGAATTCTATAGCCACGGAAATTCTTGCAGCAGATTCTGACAAGCAGTAAATCCTAGATTGATCATAAAGAAATTCTGAATATCATACCAAAAAAAAAAAGAAATCTGAATAATTTTCAAACCTCTCCATTGTAAGAACTGGAGAAGTACATTTTCATCCAATTGAGAACATTTTCGGAATTTTTTTATAAAATCCAAAAAAAAAGAAATGCTAGTGTCCAACATATTGGACAGATGGGTCTGTCCAATATGATCGTTTTCACGTTTTTAAATTTTAAATGATTGATCCGAACTGTTCAATATGTTCTCCATATTGAAAACTTACAAGAAACCAATTCTTACATTTTTTTAAAATTTTTTACTATTTTTTTTTGTATTTTTGAAAATTCATGATATTAAACATTATGGATCGTCCAATAACAACGATTTTTTAAAATAACAAAAAAATAGTAAAAAATTTTGAAAAAATGTAAAAAATGATTTCTTGTAAGTTTTCAATATGGAGAATATATTGAACGGTTCGGATTGGTTCTTTGAAATTTAAAAACCTGAAAATAATTGTATTGGACAGACTTCATCCGTCAAATATATTGGACTCTAGCATTTTACGCAAAAAGTCTGACTCCTATATTACTTCTCAGGTAGTCACAGCCTTACAGGTTCGATGAAGACCTTTTAAGTAAATATCTGTATTCAGACCATTTGCGTCTCTTTTTCTGAATTTTACAAGAAAAAATTCCCACATTTTTTATGGAATATTGTAGTGGATTATTAACCGAACTTCGGATTGCATGTATTTATTTATTAATATGTTGGCCATAACATCTCCGTAATGCTAGAAAATTAATTATAATACAAACTTCGGTTATAAATAAAATTATAATCGTTCTTAAAGAAAGGTTCATTCTGTTTATTTTTTCCTAATTCGGTGGAAAAGAAAAAATGGTGATATTCAGAGTCTCCAGTCCTTAGACTGGAGAGTATGAGAGATTTGTAGCCGTAGCCTCCAGGAGGGAGTGATGTACGGCAGTCTAGGTCTGAAAATAAATTCGGTCTGTGGATTGTGAATGCTTCCTCTTCTTCCACTACAGTTTTTCAAGGAAATTATTATATTTATTTATTGCAGGCGCAGAAATGTACTGCACGTCTTCGTTTTAAAGAGCTCGGATAAATCATACCAATCCCCAAAATTTGTCCCTCATTATCTCCAAGAAGTTTCGAGTGCCAAGTGTCGTCCGTCACAACCTTAACACAAAACAATGAAATAATCAATAATTTGGAAACTTGAGGATATATTTTTATTTTTTAATGATCATTATTAATAAAATAAAATAATGATACTATATTATAATTATCAATATAATAATATAATGAAAGTTTATTGTTAATTATTATAACATAATTATATTATAATGATAATTGTTATTATTAACTTGTTCATTATTATTATTTCTATTACTCTGCGGAGTAAAATACTATGTGGCCCTGATCAAAATGATTTTTATGCGGGATTTTATTTCAATGGAACTGATTTCATGAGAATTCATTGGGTCTAATAATATAGAAATTCCGACCAAATAACATGAATTCTATCCATTTTGATAAAAAAAAATTCTAATGAAATGAAATCCCATGTTAAGAAAATGCCATTCTGATGAGGGCCTATCTGTTTTGTTGATCCCTTAACTTAAACTTTGTCTTGCAAATTAACTTCGGCGATTTAATCTAACTAGGTTGACTCCACATTATTCCACCAAAATTGATCCATGTTTGGAAAAACAAATATGATTTTTGTGAGTTTACATGTCTGAATGTCCTCCTAATATATTTGATACCATTCTACTGTACATTTGAACAATGTTTATCTCATCTCTTCAGAATTCGTAAATAATTCACTAAGTAAACCCATTCCAACATTTATAAAAAAATTCGAGTACCCACCTGAAAAATTTTATGCTCAGATTTTTTGTGTGTTTTTTTTTCTTTAATAATACATTTTTTTTTCCCTTGTGTCTTGGTCGAATAGAGTCGACGCTTGAAAATTTAAATGATAAGTGGTTGACGAGACGAAAATTGGATACTCCAGACTAACCACAATTTTCTTTTTCACAAGATAGTGGGTTTCTTTGCTATTTTATTGCTAAATTTATGGAATTCTACAAGTTTGTAATTTAAAATGTCTCATTCACGTAAACAATGAATACTTAGAGAATTATGCATCGGATAATTTGTTGGAGACTTAAATTGTGTTTCATACTTAAAAATTGCTAGCCATAGATGTTTGATATGTAAATACATTGAACGTCAAAGTCTTTATAGCATTATAAATTAATATAAATGCACATCAACTCCAGCAATCTAACGGTATAACCGCACAAGTTAACCGCTTTAGCAACATTTTATCGCCGAATAAGATCTGAATTTTAAAAAACCTACAAGTACAAGTTTTCCGGAGTTTTATAAAGCAAATAGAATTGCATATGAAGTGACATAATAGCTCTGTTTTCAATACCCTATCGGTTACCAGAAAATTCTGGTAATACCGGATACTGGAAGAGTGACTGAAACGGAGATATCCGATATTAAAAGAGGAAATACCTGAAAATTTCAGGACAATCCCAGATTTCGGGCACTAGCTGGTAAGAGTGCCGGTAGCGTATTGAAAACATTGCAGAATAGACGTTTATCAAAAAGTCGCAGAATTGACCACCAAAGGTAAACGACATTGACCGGGGACCATAAAAGGTGTTGAAATACGAAGCAAATTTGCGGATATACGGATATAGTACACTGATGTGTACGGATCGTCTCCGTACACATGAGTCGTTTTTCAAGATCTAAAATTCAAATGGTCAATTTGAGCCGTTCAAGTTGTTCTCCATATTGAAAAACCCAGATAGACCAAATTTTACATTTTTTCGAATTTTTTTGCTATTTATTATGATACTTTCAAAAAACACTATAATTGAAGTATTTCAGGCCCTCTAATTTGAAAATATCATAATAAATAGCAAAAAAATTCGAAAAAATATAAAATTTGGCCTATCTGGGTTTTTCAATATGGAGAATAACTTGAATTGTTCGGATTGACCGTTTGAATTTTGGATCTTGAAAAACGACTCATGTGTACGGAAACGATCCGTACACATTAGTGTATTTTATTCATTCTCTCTCTATATATATATGTAGTAATGTCTCAAGGAATAATATTCCAAACTTCGAGGAAAATATATTAATTGATTTAAAAAACAACTTCCATAAAATTAACAGAATTTCCAATTTTATTGTAAATGATTTATCTAATAATTTCACTTTATTAGGAGTATTGTTTACTTGTTTTAAGGGAAAAAATAAGAAAATTATCCGTGCTTTAGCTAGTATATATATGTTGAAACAAAATTGAAGAAGTTTCGTGCTAGAAGTCGTGGGAAGCTATCTTTTAGAAATAATTCAAAATTTAAACTATATTTATAAATCTAAATCGTTGATCGTGTTAATGTTTCATTTTACTCATTATCAAAAGCAATTAACACAGTAAAAATTATAAACTTGGTCTCTCCGTTTTATAATTAATTGTTGGTCTTGTATAAGAGTAATTAAGTTGTATTTGAATTATTAAGAGTTTTACATGAACACATTTTTTTTTTATAGGATATGAACACATTTTTTTTATAGGATATTTTTGCCATGAGTATTTTTTTTCTTTAGCCCAAATTTCGATCCTTCATTCAATCGCTAATCAAATAACGACCATTTTATCATTCATGAATAGTTTAAAACTTTAGATTCAAGCTTGTGTAGAAAAGGAAAAACATTCATGGCAGAGTTATCTTTTTTTACGATGGCGAAACTTGACCAGTGGCAGTCAAATAGCTGCACTGCGCAGTGCACACTACTAAAGTTCTCGAGAAACAACCACATTGTATGCAAATGCAAAGAGATTTGAGAAGGCTTATTAATTTTGGCACATATTAATTACATATATAAATACTTAGCAATTTTTTTTACCACACAATGTTTATTTTTTTCCTAGATTAAGATCAGTTCCTAAATCTCAAAAATAAATAAACGAAGAATTATTAAATAAATAACATGCCAGTCTCTGATTTTGTGCAAAAATTAACTCAGTGTTGTTTGTCGATATATTTAATTAATTCCAAAATCTTAATGAAAAAAATACCAGGAAAGGTAAAAAATTAATTAGGATCTCTCCGGTATCTTTTCTAAAGAAGTACAAAATTGCAACTTGTCCGAATAATACAAGGTATGCCAAACTTGTTTAACTCCAAAATTTTGTCTTTCATGGAAGTGTCATTCGTGATATAACTTTAGCTTACACATTATCACCAGGTTTATTTTCGTCCAATGAACTAAAACAACAGAACTACCGAGTATAACGGGTACCCAAATGGATTATAATTTAATAAGGCCCAAAAGATATTTAATTTACCTTTCTAGCAATCAGCGCCTCTCATCACATGATGTCCAATTCATACAGTACTAAATAGTACAAGTTGCTTCTACTAGAAACCAAATCAACTTGTTCTGACTTCTGACAACTGGGGAAAAAAATGTAAACAAGCTCATCTGAGACAGGTATTAAGCTAAAACTAAAGCATTTCAAATTACTGGGAATCTTCAGATCCATACAAATTTTCATGACATCTTGGTTAATTAATTGTATCTTAATGAGATGAAGTGACTAACGGTACGTCGGTACCTGAAGATCCCAGCGCACTAACAAAAGTTAAAAGGTAAACGCACTGTCTTTTTGTTTCCATGACAATATTTCCAAAATTCCCCGACTTACTTTCAGCAGACAATTAATGAATTGTTCTTTTTTTTTTTGAACTTCAGCTAAAATGAAAGAGCAGAAGCAGTGGCCTTATATAAGGTACCAATGAACAATTTACATACATGCAACTAAAGAAAAACAATTTACATATATTTTACACGAAGCGAAGGAATTAATTGGCACCAATGAATATTTCATTTGATGGAGGGATCGGATTACATTATAGCGGTACCGTAATATCATCATCTTCTGCTTTTTTTTTTTTTATAATAAATTAAGATTAAGATGATTGAACTCCCATTACCAAACCAAATAATGTCACATAGTTTGATTGATATGCGTACATACAAAGGACAGTACTTCTAGATCGGCTGCACATCGAATACAAAACTAAAATTGCAAGTCAAAAGATGCCACAACTACCAAATGATTAACACAAATCAACGAAGCATTTGGTAATTTCAATCATATTCTTTGATTCTTCAATCATGTACTTGATTAATTTGAGGTCTTCACATGCATTCCCTTATGGTTTCCGGAACCTGCCATGTTCTGCCAAATACTAAAATAAATACCCCCATTGAGAAAAGAGAAAGTTTAATATGCATTATAGTACATAAGGTTTTCTATGCACCACAGATTTTTTTGAGAGTATTTTTGTAAATTGACAAATCTAATTTAACCAATCTAATCTACATATTGAAATCTCATATCAAATCAAATTTTACAATTTTTTGGATTTTCTTACTATTTTTTTCGAATTTTTTAAAACCTGCCAATTTTGTAATGTTGTAAATAGTAGTTTGCTATGAGATTTCAATATGTAGATTAAATTGGTTAAATTAGATTTGTCCATTTATAAAAATACCTCCGAAAAAGTTCGCGGTGCAAAGAAATGCCTATGCACTATGGTGCATATTAAACTTTTTCTTGAGAAAATGCCCCAAATTAATCTGCTGCTTCTTGATCTTTCTCAAATATATACCTAGCTAGTTATACGCATCACAAATGCAAACAATCAAAAGAGTACATGATATTATGATAACATCTAACTAGATTTTGTTAAACAACCAAAAGAGTACAGTGACAGCCTTTAATTATAAATTGCTTTTTGAAGTCGAGAGAAGATAAATAACTAGTTAATACTACAATGTATGCTTATTGTCCATAATATGCTTTAGGGATCAATATTAATTTTCAACTCTGTTGAATTGTTTTGTGTTTCCTTATGTTATTTTGTATCGATCCTTTAAATTCGACTTTCATATAATTATTTTGCAAACCCTTTTTGTTTGTTAATAAATTTAGTGGTTGACTATCACCAACTAACTTTCAACAATATAACATATGCTTCTCTACTTTTGATGCTTTTGACTGCATACTAAGTTACTTTTCTGTAATTTATGATAGGTAAAACTGCAAAAGTATTACATGTATTTTATTGTTCTCCACCTCTCCTGACGTTCATTGGTTAAAACTAGAACTTTTCTTTTAAATTAATAGCAGAATCGAAACAGGCAGATATGTATTTCACCTAAAATTCTAAAAAGATATCGCAGTCGGAGGCCACATGGCTATGACAACATTAATCAGTCAAATAGCAGTTAAAAGTTGGAGGCATATTTAAGAAGGCACATGAAATCTTAATTGTAAAAAAGAAAAAAGGTAAATCTAGGAGCCATAAATTGCAAAGAGAAATGGGACCCACAATGTGGCTGACACACCTGACTATACTATAGATATCACATGCCTACGTACAAAATAATAATCGAAATATAATGTAATTACGGATTTATATCCGCTTTTCTGGCAGGCTTTTGGGTCCATGCGATCAAAATCGGACAGTTCGGATCAGATCAGATCAGATCCGAATGGATGGGGAGGTCCTCTTTTTCATACTTGCACACATTTATTTTTCTGAACGTTCCATTTATAGTTCAAGTGGGTCCCAATTTCAGAAAATGACTTTAAGTCTGTTGTGTCTTGGGACTCCTGACGCAGCATAGGAAACAGAAATTGAATGAAACCTATTAATCCATTTTGCTTTGAGATGTACCAAACAAGTTTATACTAATAAAAGTTCA
Source organism: Rhynchospora breviuscula (assembly GCA_027562975.1). Taxonomy (NCBI): domain Eukaryota; kingdom Viridiplantae; phylum Streptophyta; class Magnoliopsida; order Poales; family Cyperaceae; genus Rhynchospora; species Rhynchospora breviuscula. Next base: position 33,610,303 of record CM050399.1, read on the forward strand.
ATTATTAAAAGATTCCTGAAACATATTTTAATAAGATCACAACCAATATAGTCAGTAAGATTCCCACGACGGTTATACCACTAACCCTAAGGACCAACTTTTCAATTTTAAAACCTGATCGCCATTAATTAACTCAACCAAACTCGATCAAATCAAATAAACAAATAATAACTAATTAAAATAATTCAAACCAAAGCCCTTTAAATCACCCATATCACAACCCTACAATCCATTAGCATTCAAACCCTTCACAAACCCAATTCTCCTTAACTCACATTTTTCGCCTCCTTTTCTGTCAAATCCAAATGGATTCAAAGAAGTCCAACAAAATCACAGAAATTGTTAGACTCCAACAAATGCTCAAGAAATGGAAGAAGCTCTCTGTCTCCAAAAATGGCGCCACCACCAGCAATAACAGCACTTCTTCAAGCAAGGGAATGAAGTTCATCAAGCGCACATTGTCATTCAACGACACGTCAGCATTGTCATGCGAAGTACCGAAGGGACACCTGGCAGTATGCGTTGGAGAAGAAATGCAAAGGTTTGTTATACCAACCGAGTACTTGGGGCATAGAGCATTTGTGTCTTTGCTTAGAGAGGCAGAAGAAGAGTTTGGATTTCAACAGGAGGGAGTGCTAAGAATCCCTTGCGAGGTTGGTGTTTTTGAGAGGATACTTAAGTTGGTGGAGAATAACAAAGATGCTTACTATTATTGCTCCACAGAGGCTGATTTTGGGTACCCACAATACTCCCCAAATGCAATGTGCAGATGACTAGATGAGAGAGAGGTGGAATGAGAAAATGGGTAAAGATGTTTAATATCAAATTTGGTGAGGGATGATTGATTGTATCTCCCCCCTATATGTTTATGTTTAGTACAATTTCTAGTTTTGTGAGGTTATCTTTTCCAATTTTTTTGGGCGAGGATACAAGACAAAGGATTTTCTTTTTCTTCTTTTCTTTTTTCAGTCTGTGAAAGTGTTCAAGTAGAGGCGGGCAGAAGCAGCCCCCCCCCGGAGAAAAATGGGATTATGTTTTCGTGTAATATTCCATTTGTTATGTAATGCATTTTAGTTTATTTGCGCTAAATTGATGCTTTTGATGAGAAAAAGATCTAGAAAAATACGTTGATTTTTATTTCTTTTTGAAAGAAAATCTGTTGTAAGTTAAAAAAAAAAAACAAAAACAAAAAGTCAAGCAGTTTTGCACAAATTCTAGGAATATGTCATACATCTTTCCTTATCGACATGGTCCCTGAGTGTCGAAATGAAACGGTTAGAATATTGAAGTGGAGACATTACCAAACGGACCGTTTGCGTATGAGTCCAGACAAGCGACATTTCGCTTGTGGACGATTGATATATTATATATATCATATATTCAGTATATAGGGGATCTATCTGAATAGTCTGTAGAGAGTAGTCTCTTCAGAGTGTCTCTTAAATTCTCAACAGAGAGAAAAAAGAGAATAAAGGGAGTTCCACTTCTTGTGCTTGGATTTCTCCAAGTATAGAAAACACCGATTGAGTGGTGTGACAGTAGATGTCTAAGAATGTAGGCTGTGGATAGTGCGGGAGTAGTTTTATATGTGATTACTCTCCACTGGTGCATAGAAGACGGTGGTCCAGACGGTTTGGTGAAGGCTAAGGCATCATACCGTGAAAGGAATCGCTCAAGGTCTTGGAAACCTATTTCCGCTGCGGTATTGTTGAAACTCCTAATTTACTTACACTGGTATGAGAGCCATAGGTTCTTTTTCGGTGGGAATTGATACTTAATTCTAATTTCTATGATTTCTGGTTGTTAATTGATGATTTGTGTGCTTAATTTCGTGATTAAAGTGTGAATTAGGGGAAACCCTAATTTCTGTCCAGAAACAGAATTTCTGATTTTGTTGTCTGACTTTGTCGAAGCATAACTTAATATCTGTTTGCCTGATTTGAGTGAGGTTTGGGGCGTTGGAAAGATCATTGAGTCTAGTTTTCATAATATTCAAGATCTCGAAAATCAAGCAAGCATACAGAGAGTAAATGGCCTCGCAATCAGAGGGTGTCAGTCTTGTCTGGTTTCTGGAATTTCTGACTTTACTGTAATGCGAGTCAAAATTCTCCCACATGGAAATTCGTTTTTCTGTCAAATTTGGACTGGAGATAGATCTTTTGGAGATCTTTTCAGAAAGTCTAAATTTGTAATTTTTAGATAAACGATGAGGGAGAATTCGTGTTTGTAATTCAGATCTTTTCTGATAAGGATCTGAACATGGTGTTTTTGGTCTGAGTTTCAGTGGATGTTTCTTATACTTCTGAACTTATTGAAAATTTGTGATTACCATAGTTGGAGAGTACTATGAGTGTGCTTTCCAGAGAGAGTTGAATCAAAATTTTTCATCAAAGTATGAAGAAGATCTTGTGATTTGAAATCAGACTACGCCAGTATGGGCTGGTTTCTGTTGGTTTTTGGATTATGCCATAAACTAAGAAAAACACTGAAATAAATCAGAATTTGAGACACATATAGACCAGAGATTATAGGAGTATAAGCCAAACTTATTTTGTGGTTATCTAAGCGATAATCTAATGGTTTATGTTGTGTATTTGACCCGATACCGGACCAAGTACCAAAACGGGAGAAACCATGGATTGGTGTTGTCTCGTCTAGACTTGATATGGCAATTGAGTGCTATTATCAAGGTTTAGAAAATTAGATAATAGTCAGATACTGATTCTGAGGTTTGTGGAATTCCAGAATAAAAAATATCAGAGTTTTGAGTTTCAAACGGACCGTCTGGTGGTTCAGACGGATCGTTTCAAAGCTCGCTGAAGGACAACCAGAGAGTGGTGTGTCTTATGATATTTCAAATGGACCGTTTGATGGTTTAGACGGACCGTCTGACATTTAATATGGTAATAAACTGTTTGATGGATCAAACAAACCATATGAAATATTTCTGATTATCATATACCTCAACCAGAACAAGCATAATTAATTATTAAAATTGTGATTGAAGTTATCCGTTCGATAATTTCATCTATACCCCTCTTGTATTTACTTGTTGATGGTGATGTATAGTACGTTTGGTACTTTCTCACCTAATTGTGATGGCTTGCACAACATGTGTTGGTGTTGGCAAGTGATGTGTGAGAGCACACATTGGGTGAATTTGGAACAGTTGACTCGTGTGTCTATCCAAATTCTGACATCTTGCGACAATTGAGTTGGTCAAGGGTGATGTTGTTTTGTACGCGAAATTTAATTGATTGTCCTAGACTTTCTTTTGGTTATCGTGGCAGAGTTTGCACTAGTTTTGATTGATTCTGGATTAGGCGGCAAGATTATGTTGACAGTGCTAACGGAGTGCTTGTCTCTATGTGATTTTGGCTTAATAATATGTAATCGTTGATCTCTAATCGAAAAGACATTAATGTACATATATTGCGGGGCATTACAATGTCACATTGTCTTATAGAGGATCAGGATGCACTTAAGACATCACATTCAATGAGAAGTCCTAAAGAAACAAGTCAGAAACTTAGTCAGGGTAGTCAAACGGACCGTCTGTCAGTGGAGACAAACAGTTTGGACTGTAGGCCTCTGACAATACTACTTGCTTTGTGTTGCAGGGTAGTTTCTGTTGGTAATTTAAGTTACAATATATATAATCTCTATTGATTAGTATAATTAATCATTGACTGGAATTGTAAGCTCATTAAATTTTTTGACAAGTACAAGAAGCACAACGTGGTGGCATTTTGGAAAGAAGTCAAATAAGATTTGAGTTACAATATGAAAGTCATAAGTTAACATTTGAGTAATTAGTGATGGTATTTACTTTTAAGTAAATCTCACTGTTTTGTATTGTTCGTTTTTAAACGAACATTACTCATTTGGTTAAGCTTGATGACAAGTTAAGTAAATGATTGACATACTAAGAGATTGTTATTGTGGACTTTTTATGTATATGTTTCTGGACTTGATTGAAGTACTATAATCTGAAACCGCGAATGCTTGATAATTGTATCTTAATGTGGTTTTAAGTTACATAGCATTTTGCTTCTGGTTTAGATATATTTTGTTTGTCATAACATGAGGTAAAAGTTATTAAATGGAGAATTATTGCGATGGTGCAATTCTGAAAATTGGCACATGCAATATGTTATTTCATGAGGGAGACACAGAATTTTTGCTCCATAATACTTTATATACTTCAGATTTTGACAAAATATAGTACTTAATGATATTCTTTTGGTGCTGGACTTCGGCATTGAGATTGTGGATGGTGATATGTTTAGTACTTAAACATTGTGATTTAAGGTATTAAATGAGCTTTCTTTCTATTATTTGCTTCTTGATTACATAATCTCATAAGTAGTGATCATTGGCATACTAAACTATGTAAATTGAGGGTAATTGATTGGAATTGAGTTTAATCAGATTGCCAATTCAATTTGCCAACTTGGTGACATAGTAAGTGATGTGTGACAACTTGAATGCTTGCTGGATAGCGATTCGAGTTATTGAGATTTAATATATGCGCTGCACTTGACATATTGATTTGTCACATTCATGACTAGGGTTAATTCAGTCTTGAATTTTGTGAAATCTCATTAAACAAGTCATGATCTTCTGGATCTACTGGACAAGTTTAAGAGTTGTGACAATAGAAATAGTTTGATTATTCACTATTTCTTATATCACGTGACATGATGTTACATGGTGATATTAAAGGACTGTTTTTGGATATAGTTCTTTAAAGGTAGTTGAATTGTTCAAGTGGCAGAGAGATAAGTCATGGTGTAATCTGTAGACCAGAATGCTTGTGAGCATGATGGACTCAGAATACTGACTTGTAGCATAAAGGAATTTCAACGATTGAATTTTCTTACAGGCTTCGGGTGCATTCCAAATGGACCGTCGGAGGTTCAAACAGACCGTTTGAGAAGCAAGTCTGTGGTGATATTGAAATCTCAAAGTCTGTGGTTTGAACTATGGATTACAGAAGATCTTTGGTTAGATTCTGATGTGATCATAGGTTCAGTTGCACATTTGTGAGTGCACCTTCTCATAAATTTTGTGATAATTTATTTGAGAAGAAACCATAGAAGTGCCTTATGATAGAATCACTAAAATTCCATTTGGTATGGAGATTTAATAAGAACTTATAATTTCTTATACAAGCTTCCTTACTGTGAACTTGACTCGGATGCTGAGGAAGAGAGGGAGAAATGAAATAGGTTCTTCCTCGACCTCCTCGCACAAGTTCAATATAGTAAAGTTTATGAAAAGATACTATATGAGATGAAATAGAGCAAATGAAGAAATAATGAATTATGAGACTTATTTGATTTGTCATATTAATATTTGAAGGACACTTGGGTTCTTGAGATTATATGTGGTTTGATAAATCAATTGTGAGATAAACAAATTTCTGTTGTAAGTGTGCAACGATTCGTTTGAGGGTTCAACGGCTCGTATGACACTATGTGTGACAACAGAGACTCTGTTGATTATGTGAAACGATTTGTTTAGTAGTTAAACAATTCGTATGGCACACAACAGAGGGAGTCTAATTTGAGAAAATTATCTTTTTGGAAGATGAGTTTGTCTCCACATAACTTATTCTTAGCAATGGATATGCCTGATCAGCCTAGCACATTTGGTGCACCATTGGCTAGATGATAAGTTGAGAGACTCTTGTTTATTTGTTGGATAAAACTTGTAATAAGTTTTGGTATAAGTCCATAAAGAAAGAAAGATATCTGTATATTAGAGGATTTGATGAGCATTATTGGAAGCTGTGCATTGTGGCACATTAGCATCCAAAATGCAATACATGAAATATGTGATTTCCTGGTACAGATGGATGGATATGTAATTCTGGCGTGGCTAGAAGTTTTGACATTTGATTGAGCCAAACATAATACCTGTTTGTGAAGGTATTTCAAAAGAATATCTGAATGAAAGTATGACAAGTTACATGCTAAGTTATCAAGTTTAAATACTTGCAATTGATTTGCCTCTGGGTAGGTGATTCATATGAGTGCAAGTATATTTTGTGGATAAAGTTAACTTGATATAATATTATTTCTTTGTGTAAGAAACAAGATAATTTACTATCTCACTGTGGAGATTAAGTAAATGATATACTCTTTCTGTTTGGAGATTGAGTATGACTCTTTCATTTTGGAGATTGAGTCAGTAGCATGTTCTAATGGTCATACAAGCTATCTCATTTGTGAGATGAGCAACTTGACATGATGGATGCTCATGTCAAAGGGAGTTTGGTTGAGATAGTCTTTATAATTGGTAGTTGTTGTGTCTTCGAGGAATTCGATAACAACTCATTGTAACAGTATGGTTATTGATGCATACTGTGGAGATATGGACTAAACTAAACATTCAGATATGCAATGAGAGACATGATAGCACTAATTGATCTGATATGAGTATATTCATATATGAAACGATCCGTCTGGGATGCCAGACGACCCGTTTCAGAATATACAGATTCTCTGATGTTTTTCCAGAGATGTTATATGATTTGTTTTGAACAATCCGTTTTGGAGATCAGATTCTTGTATGGATATGTACTTGAACTTGTGAGCATAAAGATGACTTTATTATTGTTCAAGTATATGTTAGCACTACATGGTAGTATGTTCATAGGCTAAGATTGGGTCGCTCACACGAACAATCGCCTCTTGCACGGGGGTGTAGAGAGATGAGACTCTATCGAGCTATGCGTGCTTAGTCGAGGATGACTAAGGAGCCGCTTGGAGCGGACGAAGCTCGTTGTCGCCTTAGTCTGGGACTAAGATGAGGTTTGTCTTCTTTTAGGCGAACCGGCATGAATTGTCCCCCACAATTCATGTAGCCTATAGTAAGCCGAGGTGAGAGTTTGCTTGACGCTCGGGGAGCGGGCTTGAAACTTTCAGGGTGAGTTGTAACGGATGCGGTCTAGACCATAGAGGCATGTTTACAACTAGACCTAGGCTCGTACAGTGAACCGAACATACGTCTACAGGATAGATGGTTCATTATAGTATGTGTTCATACCGCGTGTGCTTGGCGACATTGGAAAATGAGTCGTAGTGGTCTCAGGACCAATACCGCTGTCTCCTCATTGTGTGAGTCCCAAAATACATACCCTTAGGACTTTGACTATGTCATGAGAGGTAGGATCAATGACTGCTACTTTGGTGTGTTTCCTATGGCTATGCAGAAGATTCGGTTTAAAGGGGCATTGCTGGGAAAACGGTTGGTTCTATCTTGAGTGACATGAGGGCGAAAGGAAGATTGATTTCAGACCGCACGCATGTATTTGCTAGTGTTCGGGCCCACCAATTTTGTCATATGGGTATCATTTGGGAACGCTTGAGCAAATTGAGATTGAAAAGGACAGACATAGGCCACTTAAGTGCGGTTGGCTATGGGTTTGTCTAGTGCTTGATCATGAAATAATCTAAAAAATGAGTATACACATTTATTCTTAAAGTGCATTTTTACAGGAAAGGGTATGTCTCTTGGCTGGCCTTAACTGGGTTAAAGTTTGATCATGTTGCTACCCGCTTGCACGTGTATGCGCTGGCCGGACGGTCATATGCTGTATGAAGACTACTGCATAGTATAATGTCTCTAAGAGGGAGATGTTAGAATATTGAAGTGGAGACATTACCAAACGGACCGTTTGGGAGTCCATACGGACCGTTTGCGTATGAGTCCAGAGAAGCGACGTTTCACTTGTGGACGATCGATATATTATATATATCATATATTCAGTAGATATGGAATCTATCTGAATAGTTTGTAGAGAGTAGTCTCTTCAGAGTGTCTCTTCCATTCTCAACAGAGAGAAAAAAGAGAATAGAGGGAGTTTCACTTCTTGTGCTTGAATTTCTCCAAGTACAGAAAACACCGATTGAGTAGTGTGGCAGTAGATGTCTAAGCATGTAGGCTGTGGAAAGTGTGGGAGTAGTCCTATATGTGATTACTCTCCACTGGTGCATAGAAGACGGTGGTCCAGACGGTTTGGCGAAGGCTAAGGCATCATACCATGAAAGGAATCGCTCAAGGTCTTGAGAACCTATTTCCGCTGCGGTATTGTTGAAACCCCTAATTTACTTATAGAAACATATAGTCCAAATAGTTTAGATTGTTGAATAAATATTTGTTAAGAAAGTAAGAAACACAATAATTTAGAGATGTTATTAGTCTTAGAGTAATTTATTCGTAGACAAATAGAAGCCGTTAAGAAACACAATAATTGTACCTTACTCTTTTTGGACACTAGCAGTTATGTACCAAACGGTACAATACTAAAGTACTAACGGTATAAAGTGGAGTCTATAAAAAGCTGAAACGAAATCCAGTGCCGCGCGGGATGGTGCGCTATAAAGTGGAGTCTATAAAAAGCTGAAACGAAATCTAGTGCCGCGCGAGACGGTGCAGCGCACCATCCCGCACCGTCCGATCTAATCTGGACGGTCCCTAGAAAATACCGGATTGTAAGGCCCGAAAAAAGATAACCGTCCAAATTAGATCGGACGGTGGAAATTGTGCGCTGCACCGTGTCGCGCTGCACCGTGCCGCGCGGCACTGGATAAGGATTCTAAAAAGCTTGTAACCCAAGTAAAGAAATTAGAACAGAAATAATCAATAACAAAAGCTTCTTCTCACAAACCAAAAATTTGTCTTAAAATTCTAACAATATTGTCATGTATAGGGGTGGGTAACGTTGATAACGAAAACGGAATGGATCGTTCAGTTTTAGTAACGGTATGTACCGGATTGATTCTTTACTCGTTTCGTTTTGACGGAACGTGGCGGAACGGTTATATTTGCACTGTATTTCATACAGATGAATCACGAAATGGATTCCGTTTGCCGTTCCGTTTGCGAAACGAAATGAAATTTTGTTCCATTACACGTTCCATATGGACGGAACGGAACGGTTTCGCGACTTCACGGTATTCCGCGCCCAAACCTGGTTATGTATTACAGTATTAGTAAGCTTTCTATGTTGAATTTTGTAGCAACTCATTTGTATTTTCTAGATATTCGTTTCAGCTATCATTGCCATCTTTTATTCGTTTTTTTCCAGAATTTTTGTACAAAAAATATCATACAGTGTAATTTGATTCGTTCGGTTTAAATTAAGACGACTTAACCGTCATAATTTTATTGCCATTGCCACATTACTATTGCAGAAAGCAGATTGAAGCTCTTAAAACATGGGTCACATGGATAAGAAAATTTTATAATTTCAACGAGTAGATGAAAAATTCATTCCCTAAAGCTTTGACACGTATCAATCACGTGATATCACGTACGTCTCAAAAGTGGGAAGTATTTTTTTCATGTAAAAGTGACAATGCATCGGACTTCTCCTTCTCGGTGCTATTGACCTTAATTTATAATGCATAAAATAACTAATAATACAATTTTTTTTATTCATTTACTGATTTACATTTTATACAATGTAGTTTTAGATTTTATTTTCTCCGTTAACTCGATCTGACTTATATATCGTTTTCTCTATCGTTATTTCAAAAGAATACATAATATGCATAAGATACAATATAATTCTTAAAGTAAAACAACTTCATTGTTTTTTTCTCTACATAAATTACTACATGATTAATCGCATTGTTTATAATTCTATATATATTTAATATTTAAAAAATTTGCATCTGTATTCAAATTCGCTAGATTCAATAATTTTTATAGGATCTATTTTTTTAAAATTTATTTATTTCCTCATTAGATATTTATTTTTTTCATTGTAAAGTTTGAAAAGTATTGTTAATAATATTCAGGCAATGTTAAAGTCGAACGCAATCCGAGTCTCAGCTATTGAAATTTAAAATGGCTGATCAAAATAGCTCAATGTGATCTTCATAATGAAATTTTTAGAACAATTGTATATTTTTCTTTTCAAAATTTTTAACTATTTTTTTAGATTTTTTAATATTAGAGAATTCAGAACTAATTAAATTCCAAAAGAAATAAAGTAATAATTTTAAAAATGAAAAATTTGAACTGCAAGGAGATTTTATTATGGAGAACAAATTGAGCGGTTCGGATTAACCGTTGTAATCTCAAAAATTGAAATATGATTGTGTTTGATGGGCACAATTATCGAACACATTTGACTCTAGCATTATTGTAATATTCTTGACATAAGAATAAACCAAAGTAATATAACCCTGAACGATTAGTGAAATTTAGAATAAAAAAATATAAAATTTAGAGTCAAAATAACAAATAAAATAATGGACATGATATGTCCATTCTTTACTCATTTTGAAAGCACAAACTTTCAATGGCTAATATAATATTGTCATGATTTTTTTTCCATCAATAAGATATGCAGGTTGAAACTACAGGGCAAGTCTTAAGTTTTATCAGAAATTAAAAAAAATAAAGAAAATTAAAGAAAACTTTTTGTTTCCACTTTATGGCAGGAGCAAACCCCTGACAGTTGAAAGTTTTTTTTTTATTTTTTATTTTTGATATCATAGTTGAAAGTTTGAGAAAAAAAAATAGAAATAAAATTAACGGACTTCCCAATTCCCATGCTGAAATGAATTGTTAGAGAATGGAGAGGGCCGGATACCAAGACCTCTCCAACTTCATTATCGTACAAAGTTTCAACTAAGATAGCAAAAACAAAGGAACTGTAATTTTCTAATAGGCTTTACAAGTTCCTAAGTCCTCTATAAAGTTTCTGGCCCAGTACATTTCGAGACCGGACCGTACATTATATGCAATGGTCCAGTTATTTAAGAGTTAAGACCTTTAAACTTGTAGATCACGTTTGGTAAAGGAAGAACTTAAGAAGAAGAAATTAAGAGGAAGAACTTATGACAAGTTATATCATGTTAAGGAGGAAAGAACTTATTTGTGTTTGGTTATGCATGTTGAGGAATAAGAAAAGGAACAAAAAAAATTATTAAAGCTAAAATGTGAAAAGACAATAGTACCCTTCTTGTTATGACAAATAATTGTGTAGAACGATTTATGGTTGTACATCCAATTAACAATGAACTAGTAGCTTACCAACAATAACATCGAACTAGTAATGACATCAAAACCAACATTGCAACTGAACCAATAAGGATTGAATACATTACAAATTCAAATCAAACAAGCTTAGTACAACATTACAAACACAGTGCTAATATCCAAATCCAACAAATATAAAAATCAAATCAACTAAAATAAACATAGTACTCATCAATTCAAACAAGCTTAAACACCAAACATACTAAAAAAGAAAGACTAGTTTCTACGCTGTCTCTCTCTCCACAAAGCATTTTTAATGTTGCTTCTAATAATTTCTCCTGCAGTTGTCTCGTTAATACCAGACAATTGTTCTGTGCCAACCGAACTGTCATTTTCATGTTCAACCTCTAAATTTTTTTGATCATATCAATTCTATCATCATTAACAATCATATCAATTCTGTCATCATTTTTTGATCCCTTACTCTTATTTGTTTCCCCTTTTGATTTCTTTCCCGACGAAACTCTACCTTCATTTTCATACTCATTGCCAACAGAACCCTCTCTTGCTCGCTTACCGGACGAAGTACCCGAAGCAGCACCTGATATTGCACTTTGGACAGGATGGTAGCGAGATGTTGGTGAATCCTCCATAGAGAGAGGTACAGGTAGCTGGGAGTTGTGATGGTTGTGCGCAATAAAAAAAAAAGTAATTGGTAGCTGGGGGCAGTAATGACAACAGATGAAAGAAAAATAGTTTTTAATTGTTATTCCTCATGTAGGTCCCATAGACAAAATTTATTCCACCAATTTCGGTGTCATAGGTTAAAGAAGCTTATTCCTTGTTTAAACTACATAACTTTTTTCTTGTTTGATAGGAAATATGAGGAATAACTTCTTATTCCATGCTAAAGAAGCTTAAAGAAGCTAACCAAACATGCCCGTAAAGTTGTAAATGACTAAATGGCACAGGAGGTCAGGGGAGTCGGATCCTCTGGTCATTTTTTATAAACGAACACTGGTTGTTTTTAGATCCGGACGGTCTAATTTAATCTCAACGGTTAATTTTTTTCGGGCCTATCAATTCTGGTATCATACACGGGGCATCCTTAACGTTGAGATTAAATCAGACGGCCCGGATTTAAAAACGACCAGAGGACCTCTCTGGTCTGCCGACCAGAGGATCTCATTCCGGAGGTCAGGAGCTCTAACTCGCTTTTTCTGACATTCTGATTGATTAAACAAAAAAATTGCACCACACATATCATAAATGTAAGAGCTATAATATATATATTTTTTGTTTATAATTTTGTAATTTAATCGTGTATGAGATTTATCTCTTTTCATAGATCTTGTAATGTTTAATAATAATATCTTTGTTTTTCAGGGTAGACCCCCAATTTATCTCAAAAAAAATATCTTTGTTTTTCAAATTTTAACAACTTTATGCCTACTTTGTAAATGCTTGTATTTGAAGGTCATACTGAATTTAGACGTTCAGGCACCTATAAATAAATAATATTATTTCTGAAGCACGACAAGAATCAGATTCAATTCATGAAGGTGGAGGTATACTTTTGAAATTCCATCATCCGATATATATGAATTATGTACTTGGTAAAATAATTTCGATATTTTTCAGCTATCTGAGTGCACAAGTCCAGAATGGACTGTAATCGTATGTGTTCCGAAAGTAAATATACAATTATATTATCAAAAGTCTTAAAGTAAAAAAAAAACAGAATTATCAGATGTTTTAAAAATCTGAGATAGACAAAAAAAATTGCAAATAATGTTTTTTTTCCAGTCGAGAAATAATGTGCAAAAAAAAAATTGCAATTAATGTGCCACAGCCTAGAGGCTTTCTTTGGCATCAAATATGTTTTGACTTCTTGTACGCACGCAAAGCGATCGAGTCAGTCGACCAAGTAAGTCCACTCTTGCAGGAACTCTTAGTTCCTTATGGAAGAAAACAAAGAACATCTTATTTTATTGAAATTTTAACGCAACATTAATTAATTTTAGTACTGAGTGTGGGCTCCCAAATCAAATTCATTTGAACTAAACCATCAATTATATGGGAAAACACGGACTTTCAGACAAAGTCAAGGTCATTACTATTATATCCGTTCACTGTCAATAATTGGAAGAAGAATTTCACCACACATGGCATGCATGTTCCTTTTAAACTTGGTCAAATAAACCAAGCGTGATCTGTGTTAATTTATAAGCTGACGGTTTGATATCTTGTGAATTAAGATCTAGAGGCCTTCTTGTGGTTTGCATAAGTTAAATTAAATTATTGGTTTCTTGTGTTTATATGAATGAAGTTTTGTATAGTATCTTATATTTGTATTTTAAGTTTTTTACACTATTGTCCACATACTTAAAAAAAAATAGAGATAGGCTAAAATCAGCCACGACTGACGAATGAGACCGTCAGCTACGATCAAATCTCAATTTTCGAGATTCTAACTGTCGATCCAAACCGTTCAATGTGTTCTCCATATTGAAATCTCGTTGGAGACAAAATTTTATATTTTTCTGAAATTTTTTAGTATTTGTTTGGTATTTTACAAAATTCTTAATCTAAACAATTCTGGACCCTTCAATAACTATGATTTTTAAAAATCTAAAAAAAAATAGTAAATCAAATCAGAAAAATGTAAAATTTTGTCTCCAATGAGATTTCAATATGAAAAACACATTGAACGGTTCAGATTAGTCATTAGAACCTCAAAAGTTGAGATATAATCGCAGCCGACAGGTCCATCCGTCAGTCGTGGCTAATTTTAGCCTATCTCAAAAAAATGATGCAAGGAGTAAAACCATGACACATAACAAAGAGAGAGAGAGCATTTTCAATTTGTTAATATGAATTGTGATTATAAAAACAATGTACCCATAACGTCAAATCTTTTAAAAAATAGTTTTAAATTAAATTATATCATTTATTTAATAACACCCGCCAACCAGCAATTAATGTCCGTTGTACTTGAATGTGTTTAATATTAGAGACACACGAAAACAAGCACATTTACCTCGACATAACATCCAGAGAACCCTTGAAGTAACTTATCCCTTTGGTTTTCTTTCCTTCCCCTAGTTGACTCCGTTTGGAAATAAAGCGGCTGTTTTGATATTTATACGAGAGCGAGAGGAAGAGAGCGAAAAGAGTCACAGAGGAATCCACAAAGGCGTTTAAACTCTTCGATTGGTGAGCAATTAAGTAGGATTTGAGATGGAAATAGAAAGCTATATTGTATCAATCACCTCGAAGAGAAAGGAATTGGAGGTGGTGCATGACCTCTCTCTATCATCCCATCATAAAAAGATCAAATTAGAGGTAATCCTTTCGCTGTGTACCAATTCACGGTACAATATGCTCTTTCGTACTAATTCTGTCTTGAGGCATCGAAGTTTCGGTTTAGTTGGGTCCAAAGCAAGTTTTTAAAATGCGTTTTTTTCGGTACGACAGTTCGGAGTTGATTTTTTTTTTTTTTTGAGGGTCGGGTGGCAAAGTACCACACCGGTAAATTTTTATTAATAAAAAGAAATTGGAAAATAAATGCTCTCTCCGTGAATCGAACCAAGGACCACTTGGTTGGCGGAATAGAGCGAAACCACTGGGCCAGGTCCGGAGTTGATTTAACGGTGCAGCGTTTTTTCGGTGAAAAAACGATGAAAAAACGGTGTGTATATGCGAAACATATGTTACAAGTCGGAATTCTATATTTTTTTAATGTGCTAATAATTTAATATCTAGTTATTACAGAGGACATATGGATGATTGGTACTAGATCTTTTTTTTGTAGTTTGCACAATTTAGGATTGGACGATTTGTACATACTACATAGAGACTTTACCATTTTCCGTTAAAAACGCAATTTTTTTTGTTTATTCGCCGAAAAAACGTAAATGACACGTTACGTTATTTTGTCGCTTTTTTCTGTGACGTTCGTGCGGTATGATAAAAATTACCGCTATTTCCGAAAAAAACGGTGTTTTTTAAAAGCTTGGTCCAAAGTTATATCTTTTACTGTATATATCTATTTTGGCTTTTGGGCAACACTGCTGTCTGATAAATTCTGATATTGTCATTATGGTGGCATAAAAGAAAAGACTGTACCAAGACAATTTTTTTTTTTCCTAAGAGTTATACCAGGAGTCCAGGACCGGATTGCAACTGACAATCCTTAACAGGCCCTGCAGAGTGGTTCACATACACATATACCAGTAATAATTTAAATTTTGTTGCAATAATCAGCAACATAGAATCATTTAGTAATTGTTAGTACACAAATCTTCAGTATTATAGCACCATATTCTAGTTTACCGGTAATCCTCCAAGGCACCAACATGAAATTTCTGAAAACCATAGGTGCATTTTATGAAGTTTTTTGTAGAATGATCATGTTTTTTTTCTTTGCTTTATGATGTTATTACAATAGCATGCAAATTTCCCACATTTCTTGGAAGAAGAAGAAAATTCACCTGTTGCTGTTCTATTTGACCCAAAACATGAATTGGCATTTACTGTAAAGAACCAAACAATACCGTCACAGCACTACATGGATCATGAAATGGAAATAATGGAAGAAGAAGCAAAAGAAACAGCATGTTCATTAATGGAGGTCGAAAACAAAACAGAATCTAATCAGCATTATTGCATGTTACCTCAGGCACCTCCGAGACGATCTGCTTATATATGGTCAGGTAAAACATCTTGAATCATATTAAAAAGAAATGTAAATTGCCAATCTCTTGGTTTTATAAATCTGCTAATAATGAAAATTAGTTATTACCTCGTCGATCTAATAGGACCTCTTTTGGTCTTGTTGGCAGGTTTCTTCTGAGTTTCGTTAATTTCTAGACGTGGAAAAGGATTATAAAAGAAAATTTTAGGGCAGAGATGAGAAGAACATAAACCATCACTGGAACCGTGTGCAGCAATCTAGTGTTTAAGTTCTTTTTTATTATACTTTTATGTAGGAATAACTAAACATTGGTCTGTAATAAATAGTTGAAATTGTGAATGTGAAATATTATCATTAGTTATACTGCTAAAGTTTATTCAGAGCTTTGTATTTTCCTTAGAAATTTGTTATTATAAATATTTTTTTTCTGGAACACAGAATTTGCATAATTCTGTTTCTTTTCTCAGCAGCACAGACAAACTATATTATACAGCAAAGGACCTTATTTATTTGTTTAATTATTCTTAAGCTCCGAAGATTATCCTTACTGATAAAATAACCCCGCATGTATTTGTATACTGATCCCAACATTGGATTTATACGTAGGCACAACTAAAAATGATCTGAACAAAATCAAACAATGAAAGAATAAATGAAGAATCTGCAATGGAATTAGTTGACAAGAGCACCGCAGACTTGGATTTCCGATGTACTCCAGAGTATTGTAAATACAATAATGTTACAGATGACATATTCAACCTATTTCGTTTCTTGGTAACTCATGACTTTCCATTGTAAATAAAAACATCTCTACCCTCAGCAGACGACTTGAATAATATACCAATGTGTAGCTATCTTCGGCCTATATCTGTTGAAGTATGGTGAATAATTTTCTGGTATTTAGTAGGATCATATAATTGAAGTTAACATTCTCCTTCTCACTTTGTCCTAGTCTCCAAAAGGTTGCATTTTTCGGTGAGATCAATCACCGGCAACAAATGCCTTCTCGGAATAGTACCTATCTTCACTCACTTTCTTCTTCTTATTTCGTTGCTGGATGCAAAAAAAAAAACCCTTATATTCAATCTCTTAATGTCAACAACATGACATAGTGAATGGAATAGGTTGGTTTGGATCCTCCTGGACCATTTTGCTTTTGACAAATTGGTTGTTAATCATGGTATCAAAAACAAAGGACCTAACTTCAAATCCTGTTAGGGCCTTACAATAATAAAAATATTTATTCTTGTAATAATACAAGGGCTTGTGTACAAATTTCAAAATCAGTCAAATATAGATTTCTGACCCCCACCGATCCATATAAGAAACTTGAGCCACAATCAGATTTTTCTATGGTGTGGAATAAAAAGAATAAATCATCGTACCTTGTATGCTTCAAAGTTATCTATGATTCTTTTTGCAACTGATAGGGTAGTCGTATCTCTTGGGCTCTTAATTGTTTGAAAAATTCCCATGCTTTTAGGTATGGCATAAGGATCAGTTTGTGCCTGTTACGAAAAATTTTAATTTAGAGGGAGAAAAAAGGATAATGTAGTCAACAACTGAAAGATTAGAGCATTAGACGTACTTCACAGCTGTTCTCTGATACAGTCCCGTGCACTACTACAGAAATGTTAAAAGTGGCAATCTGTTAGGGAAATGAAAAAGAACAAATTAAGTTTGGAGAGAGAGAGTTCAATAAACTAGAAGAAGTCTGAGGGATCCTTGTGGATATTTAAAGTTGGGAGCTGGCTCTTATTACAAAAAATTAAAAAAAGATTTAAGTCAAAATGAAGGCTGCACGAATTCATATATGTAACTTTTCTTATACCATATCTTTAGAGACCTCCCAAGGGGCACCAATAATAACCTCGTCCACATATCGGCATGCAAGCACACTGAGACTCCTCTCATGAAGGTGCATAATAGCACGGCGGCCTCTCTTCTCACTGTATTAGTTATAGATTCTGTAAGTCGACTGAAGATTAAATTGTACATCAAACATTTATTTCATATGTAATGTGGTACATGATTGATAATTTAGGTGTCTTAGCAAGGTAGAAGCATTTTGTTTTTGCTCATGATATTGATGTATAATTGAGGTACCTGAGGACTTGGTCATCATGAACTCCAACAAGCAAAAAATCTCCGAGCTTTTTAGCACTTCTTAAAATCTAAAAAGAAAAGCTAAATAAAATAGAAAAAAAAAAACTAAAGAGAACAAAAACATGGAATTAAAAAAATTAAGAACAATACCTCAACATGACCAGCATGAAAAAGATCGAAAGCGCCATCAATGTACACAACACGAGAATTTGGTAACGGTCCCTGTAGCAACATTAGATGAAATGTAACTCTGAATGATAAATGCACATTTTTTTATCTAGAAATTAGATTATTCAAATACAATATTGGAATCTAGTTGTACAATGAAGTACCAAAGTAAACGTTCTTTGGATTCAGGAAATTAAACTACAGGAAAAAAAAAGGGATAGAGATTATCACAACTTTCTTTTGTTTTTACCTTTCCATTAGAGAATTGCATGATGCGGTGAGATGTGGGAAGAAAATCAGACATATTTGTTTTGAATGAATCTGAGTTGGCAGCATGATTTTCATCCTTACAAGCTCCTTTTTTCATTGAAGACAATATTCTGCCTATGTAAAAATTCAGCATCATTTGTAAATACTCCTCAAGTTACCAGATATATGTTGCAACATAAGAGATCAATAGATCCTTAGTTCATACAATTAAGTTTGACATTGCCACTTCTTACAAAAAAGAAATAGAAGGATTATGTTGATTCCAAAAAGAAATAAAGCATTGTATTGTCATACCAACAATGTCTGTGCTTGAAACTCCTTCAGTACGCTTGATCTGCTTGTACCGACCAACCTTCTTGGCTGATGCATAGGCATCACTACCATCAGGTAGTAGGCATGGATCATCTCCATGTATGACATAATCTATATTGAACTTATTGAAGAGCTTATTCATAAATTCCTCACTTATTTCATATGGTGCGTCCGGTATGACCTCATCAACCCATTTCAATCCTTTGACAAGTATCAACCTGGTACAATACTTTTATATTAGCTTTGTTAAAATACAAGATTGAAAAATTTCTGAGCAATCAATAACGAACTGAGTATCCTGATGAACCGAGCAAGTCTATATTTAACCTCAAAAGGACCACAAAACATTTCCATACACCATGCCAAATCTCTAACTTTCCTAACAAAATGCAAAACTGAAAGATAACTTCTTCCTCACGTTTTCACCCTCCAAAAATGTGTATGAAATCAGGAACAGACTTAAGCAAGTACAATGTAATTTACAGCCATATAGAGGATAAAAATTTTCATTAAGGCACATGTGCAAAAGACAGAAAAACTTTAAATGATCCATATTCCATAAGGCCCTACTGAAACTAAATGCCACAGACAACCAGGAGAACAACATATTATACTTCTATCAGTTCTATGTATGCAAGAAATATAATGCTAAGCTCTCCCAAGCATAATAACGTCTCTTATACCTCATGGTTACTATTAAGAGACTAAACTACTCATCCTTCGTGTTTTCATACATAAACATTCGCTAAATAAGAAACAATTGAAACTTAACTTCTTATTTAAACAAATCAAGAGAGGACTTAAATTCTATATTTTGGGAGGGTAAGGTGGGGGTTCACTAACCCCAATTTTAATGCCTTTTGAGGTTACTCCATACAAAAAAAAAAAAATGAATAAATAAATAAAAAACTAATTCAATACCTTTCTTCCATGGATAAAACAGGAGGTCCTTTATTGGCAACAATCTGCTCATCACTTACAACACCAACCACCAACTCATCGCCCAAAGATTTTGCTTGCCTCAGCGCATTTGCATGCCCATAGTGCATCAGATCAAAGCAGCCATCCATGTAAACTCTCACCGGCCTTCTCTTCTTCCCTTTGTTTTTGTATAATAGCCCCAGATGTGGCCAATATAATGCAGGGAAAGGTGCCCCAAATGCATTGAAATAGCCCGTCGAGATCAGGATTAAAGTTGTCAGGAGTATTCCACCAATGCCAAATAAATGCGAGTAGAATCCCCCGCTCCACATCCAATTGTTTCCCTCGAATTCAATTGGACCCATCTCGAAAGATTATCAATTTTTTATAACATGGATAGCTACAATATTCAGATTTAAATCTGAATGTTGACCCTGCAAAGACATAAACTATGCATGAAACTAAACAGTCATTATGTTAAAATGAGAAAAAAAAAAAAAAAACTTGTTTATGGAAATCCCTGATTGGAATTAAAACAGTGGCACCGATAATTTCCTCCAATTCCGAACAATTGGGGAAGTATGCCTAATGAAATCTCTTAAATTCAGTCAAAGTCGAAGCCAAGTTGTTGCATTTCAACAAAAACTAAAAGACAATCAAATTTACTCCAAATCCATATAAATTGTTAACAAAACCAATGAAATCTTCTAAATTGCGCAAGCTTACAAAGAAAAATGATCTAAAATGCCCAAATAAGCAAGCTTTACCAAAATGTGAGGAAGAATAGTTGCTCCTCCAAAATATAATAAATTCATCAAATAAAGCAGCCTATAAGGTAATATAGGACCTCCATAACAGCTCAGTCATACAAATTCCCACAGAAAAGATCTTAAAAACCGAAACAAAAAATATATATATATATATATCTATATCTATATTATATTAGAAGAATTCAACTGCAAATCACAACGTGATCGCATGAGATCGAGATCTCGAAACGTACCTCAGCTGGGGTCTTCTCTCCGAAATTTCCCTCTAATTTCTATTTCTTCGAATCAACGAGGGTCGCAGTAGTATTGTTTACAATGGTGGCGTGGATTCGCCTCCACCGCGCCTTGCCTTCTTTATTTATTTGCACGCGGTTCACAATTAAATAGGAAAGTCGGTCCCACTGACAGGAACAGAAAGAGACATTTGTATTTCACACCCGGCGTGTTCAATTACAATGTTGAGAAAAGGCACAGGGAAACGTGAACTTCGATCAGACGCCAAATGGTGGGGCCCATCCCACTATGTGCGGGTTGTGTAAGGCGCTTAAACCGTCGGATTTGAATTGGACGGTTGATGCAAGCGGAGAAAACGGACGGAATAGAGCTCTGCTGTCTGTTGATGATGTCTTACTGTCTATGTTTGACTGTCGGGCTTTGAACTGGTCCGGGGTCTACAGATTCCAAAATACACGTGGAGTGTTTTGATTGGTCGGATAGAAGAGATATTTAGCACTACGAGGTTTGGAAGTTACAAAAAGAAAAATGAGGATGAGATATTTTTCGGAAAAATATAAAAAATCCGCTAAAAATTTAAGCCGGCGAGGCCGTCAAACATTTTATTTTTTAATATAATATGAAAATATAAAAAATGTTTTTTTTTAAGACAAGTTGACAGGGCTGTCAACAAAGAAAATATGAAACAATTAAATTGTGTAGGCATATTTGGATCGATTGTAGCAAACAATTCTCAATTCAAATTCAATAAGAAACAGTAGAAAATGAATATTTTCATATCAGGATTGGCCATATCAAAATTTTGGAGCAGATTCCCAGAGTCTATGATATTCTAATTCTTTTTTTTTTCTGATTGCGAGAAAATCTTTAAAATTGCTCGGTTATGTCATAATGTGTTGCGTTTTAACCATATGTTTGGTATGAGACTTCATGAGAGCATTCCTTGATTCGTGAACGTTAAAACTTCACAATATAACCGTGACAGATTTATCAGTTGTAATAAAAGGGTAATTGGATAAAGAAATATAGTAATACATTGTTACATTAAAAGCCAAAGGACCTTATCTTAATTATTTTTATATAGAGCAATGTTCTGCTGCCACAAGTTTTGGTTGCCACAAATGCCATAATTTTACTATTTTATTAATATTTTAAATTTTCAAATTCAAATTTCAACTGTTGATCGTGTTTAATTTAACAAGCGATGCATTTCCATATAATTTTCATAAATTTTGAAGTTTACTTGGTACTTGATCAAGATGTTGAAATATAAATGTATTATAATTAATCTATCATGATTAACAAGATCTGTTCATTTTAGACCTTTTGATTGAGTACCAAATGAATTTCTAAATTTATAAAAATTCGGAGCTATTGGAACGAGTCGAATTTGGTGGTTTTAGGCTGAAGCATTACACTCGGAAAGATATGGCTTCCGTACTGTTTAAAAATAATAATAAAAAAATATAAAATATTAATAATAATATCAAAATAATCCAAATTATTTCAATAATAACGCAATTACGGAATCTGGAATTCCGACGGTAATTACGGAATCTCATTTTCCGTAACAAGCTAATTACGGAATCCGGGATTCCGTAATTAACTTGTTACGGGAAATACGATTCCGTAATAACACTATTCTATCTTTTTTTGTTTTTTTCTGCCGACAGACGAGAGAATTCTGTTTCTTTTTTTTTATGAATTTTATTTATTTGTTTTTGTTGTTAATTTTTTTAAATTTCATATGTAATCTATTTTTTTCTACAGAATTCTATTTTTTTATTTTTTTTATGAATTTTATTTTTGTTTTTTGTTTTTTTGTTGTTAATTTTTTAAATTTCATATTTATTCTAGAATTTTATTTTTCGTTTTTTGTTTTTAAATATTTTTTTGCAAACTAAAAATTACAAATTTTTAAAATATTAAATGTTGGTAATTGAAACTTATATATATTTTTTATTTTTTTAATATAAAAATTTATATAACTTGATATAAAATATAAAGTAAATTTTCTGAGCGAAATTAATAGGCAGAATAATTCATAATAAAAAATCGCATAATATTACAAGAAGAAGTAATTTAGTAAACCACAATATAATTTAACACACGAAATAGAAAAAAAAAACTATTTGAACAAAACAAACTATTTAAACAAACCACTCGCTAAATTGCTAATTAAAAACAAACTACTTAGATATTCTGGGTGTCCGCATATTGTAGAATTTCATCCCACCATGGGTCTTATTCTTCCTTTTGATTTTGTTGTTGGTGACTGACACCAGCGTTGTCAGCCAATTGAGCGGCTTCGTTCTAGAAAGTTGCATCAGGTTGCTGATTCACACCAGCGTTGTCAGTGAATTGAGCGGCTTCGTTCCAAAAAGCTACATCAGCTTCTTATTTTTCTATCTCTGCAATTCTAGCTGCTGCAACACTTCTTTGTTCATCTCTCTCCTTGTGCCATCTCAGGCACTCCCTGATTTTTTTTCCAATTTCTTTTTCTTTCAACTTTTGCCTCTCTTCGGCAGCCTTTTGTGTCATTTTCATTCTTTTTTTCGTCTCATCTCTCTCTTTTCATTTCTTTTCTTGTTGATTCCACCAAGCTTGTTTTTCGTGGTCATCGTAGTGGTCACGCAAGATAGTCTCTTTGTAATTAAAAATCTGACCACACTTTGTACAGGTCACTGTGTGGTCTCCACGAAAGTTATAGATTCTCTCATAAACGGTCCAATATATTTTTGGTTCAGAATATGATTTTTCTGTTGGTGTTTGTTGGGGGATCGGGTCAGGTTGTTTGTGGTAATCTTTATACCAATCATATTTTCTGGGTTTGTTGAGATTTTTTTCGTGTTCCCGCGCTCTTTTCTCGAGGTACTCCTTCCTTTCTCTTTCCTCGCCACCATTAATGTGCCACTCGTAGTGTTCTTTTAAGGGAATCGCGGCCGGGTCTTCCTTGATATTGTATTTGATAGTCTTATAACATTGCCGACATAGTGCAGAATAATCTTCTCTTTCCATTTCATCTCTATTGGGTCTGAATTGGTGGAAAAGTGGCCAGTACTCACTAAATATGAGGTCAATTAGGTATTTTTGGCTTACTATTTGAGTTAGAACTATTTTCTTTCTCCATGATAGTGAATTTTTCAGGAAGAAGAATTGAGTGGGTGTTCCATATTCTGCTTGATGAAAGGTGATTTTATAGACAATTTTAGACTTAGAATCACACAATAAAAAATTAATTTCACGTGATGCTTTTTCAGAGCACGCCTGTCCTTTTGCAGAGGGCAGATGGGCATCAGTATACTGTTCCAGACTTTATCAGACCACGCCTGTCCTTTTGCAGATTTTATCAGACCACGCCTGTCCTTTTGCAGAGGGCAAATGGGCATCGGTATACTTTTCCAGACTTTATCAGACCACGCCTGTCCTTTTGCAGATTTTAACAGACCACGCATGTCCTTTTGCAGAGGGCAGAGAGGCATCAGTATAATTTTTCAGACTAATTAATATAATTAATTTAAAATACAAATGCATTAATTTTATTATTATTATATTAACTATTATTAATTATTAATTACTAATTATTATTAATCCTCAATAACTATTAATAAATAATTAATATTCCAATAACCATTATTAATTATTATTAATATTACCATATTTTGTAATTACTTTTTAATTAATATTATTATTCATTTTGAATTAATTATTTTTTAATAATTATTATTATTATTATTACCATATTTTTTTAATTAATTGTACATCTTTTTATTAATTATTAATTAATATTATTATACATTTTGAAGTAATTATTTTTTAATTATTATTATTATTATAACCATATTTTTTCATTAATTGTACATTTTTAATTAATTATTAATTAATATTATTATTTAATTTGAATTAATTATTATTATTATTATTATTATTATTACCATATTTTTTTAATTAATTGTACATTTTTTTATTAATTATTAATTAATATTATTATTTAATTTGAATTAATTATTTTAATATTATTATTATTATTACCATATTTTTTTATGAATTGTACATTTTTTTATTAATTATTAATTAATATTATTATTTAATTTGAATTAATTATTTTAATATTATTATTATTATTACCATATTTTTTTATTAATTGTACATTTTTTTATTAATTATTAATTAATATTATTATTTAATTTGAATTAATTATTATTTTATTATTATTATTACCATATTTTTTTATTAATTGTACATTTTTTTATTAATTATTAATTAATAGTCCAATAACTATATTCCATAATTAGAGGAACAAATTTAATTAAAAATTTGAATTATTAATTATTGAGTAATTTAATTATTATTATATTAACTATTAGTAATTATTAATTACTAATTATTATTAATCCTCAATAAATATTAATAAATAATTAATATTAAAATAATATTATTAATTATTATTAATATTACCATAATTTTTAATTAATATTATTATTTATTTTGAATTTTGAATTATTAATATTAATTAGTTACTAATTATTATTTACTCAATTATTTATTGTTATTAACTATCTTCCATAATTAGCGGAACAAACAGCAAAACAGACCGGCAGAAAACATTAAAAATAGTTGATTTGAGCGGGAATATGCTGATTACGGAATCTCAAATTCCGTAACTAGCTTGTTACAGAATCTGGAATTCCGTAACTAGCTAGTTACCGAATCTGGGATTCCGTAACAAGCTAGTTACGGAATTTGAGAAAATTTACATGAACATTCATCCACCGACAGTTCATTTGTCGTATATTAATATCGATAATTCGTTGAATTATTTGATGTGATATGAATTTGACATTCACTATTAATTTTGTTTGCTGATATCGGAATTTGAAACTCCGTAATTAGCTCTATAAATACTTAGTCGTTATTGTAATCTGAAATTCATCAATCCTTTTCAAACACTCTAATCATCTATCAGTTTAGGATTTCAAAATCTCTTAGCCATATAAAAATGTATTTAATTATGGTTTTCGTCAATCAATCTCCGTATAATCCACCAAGCAATTTCCGCTTTGATGTCTCTCCACAAACTGATTATGAATCCATTAAAGAAATTATTCTGTCCACATTAGGATATTATCAAGGTCAGTTCAATTTGAGAATCGTTTCTCATTTTAACGTCATTATTGAAGGAAGGTTCCAACAAATGATTTTGCCAGTGAACTCTCAGAATGAATGGCGATATGTTAAATACGAGTGTTTCCAAACAAGGAGACTAGAAGCTCTAGAACTGTATGTAGATTTACTTCCGGCACAAGGTAAATTACTACAATTTTTGTAGGATTAATTAGATTTAACATAGTATTTTTAGAATTTAATCTTTTTTGGAATAAGATAATGGCATATCTCTAATTTAAATAATTTGATAGTGACATAAATTGATAAGTCCAATCCATTACATTTGATTGGGATCCTTGGGATGGCATAAATGTAATTAATCTATTTTTTTTATATATGACTATATAGATTAATTTAAATTGTAATTATAACAATTTTTTTAAATAATTAGGTGGTTATTATAATTATAATTATAACGAAAAATAAAATTATGAGGAACAAGAACAAGAACAATCAAATGCAGTCAATTCAGAAGTCCAATCCATTACATTAGATTGGGATCATTGGGACCCTACTAGTACAGATCCTCGTGCTAGTACAATTGACGAAGAAGAAGGGGGTTGGGAACATGATGGTAGTACTACGCGAGGACTGCAACAACAAGAAGAAGAGGCGGAACAAGAAGACGGACAAGATGAAGACAACGAAGAAGATGAAGAGGATACACGTCGACTTGATGATTTATATGACAGAGGTCCCGATTTTCAATCAGACTATGCAACTGGTGAGGACTTGAGTGATGAAGAGGCCGACTTATTTGAGTCAGAGGGTCTCGATGGTGAGGGTATGGAGGCACAAAGAAACAGAAATGTAAACCCGAATCAGCAGTATTACCTTACGGGAATGACAGAAACTTACCATCCCGTTGGGCAATTCCTAGATATTTCTGAGTATAGAAATTCCATCCCACAACCGTCTCAACCGCATGGATCTGGGCCATTGGCGGAAGGGACAATTTTTCTGTCAAAAACACAATTAATACAAACTTGTAACGATTAGTCAATACATTTAAATATACAACACACAGCCACTGTCAGTACGCCGAAGAAGTATATAGTGGTCTGTAAGGAATATGGTTTTAAGTGGCGTTTGTATGCCCGTACGGAAAGGGAAGGTACATTTTGGAAGATTATAACGAATAAAGAAAAGCATACATGTGTGAGAAGGGCCGGAGAATTCACGCATGACAATCTTACGGCTGAGGTTATTGCCAACTGCATCAGAAATGCAATAAAAAGAGATGTTGGTATTTCCTTAGAGGACGTAAAATCACTATTAGAGAAAGAATACCCGAATGTACAACCAACTTATAACAAAATTTGGCGTGGGCAAGAGAAAGCAATCGAACATCTTTTCGGATCATGGGAAGATTCGTACAACAAACTCCCGAGCCTTTTGTTGGCTATACAGAGGATGACACCCGGGACACAAATCAAATGGTTGTTTAAAAGCGTAGGTGATCAGAACAGAGCTATGTTCGACGCAGCAGCATGGGCATTTGGGCCATGTATCGTGGCAGTTCCGTATATAAGGCCCGTGATTAGCATTGATGTCTCTTTCTTGTCAGGTCGTTATAAGGGTAAATTGTTAGCGGCTTGCGGTTATGATCCATAGCAGCGGTTGCTTCCACTAGCATTTGCAATAGTGCGAACTGAGAACGAAAAATGTTGGGGTTGGTTTATGAATTTTCTAAGGAGGCAAGTTATTGGGGAAGGAAAAAAATTCTGTGTTGTTTCCGATCGCCATTGGAGAATAAAGAACACGTTCAAACAACCCCAATACGGATGGCAAGAGAGTGCGGAGCCTTCATTGGCTGTGCATCGATATTGCATGCAACATGTATGTGAAAATGTGTTTACGGTGTCAGATAAAGACCAAGGTATACCACACAAATTTAGAGAAAGGTTGGCTAATAAGAAAAAACGAAGGGCATTCAAAAAAATGTAGGATGAACTCCGAGTGACAAATCCTGAAGTTATTGATTACCTTAAGAAGTGTGGTAAAAAAAACAAGACAGATGACAATGAGCCTTGGAGACCGGAAAGGCGGGCACAGACTTTTGACACTGGTGCTCGTTGGGATCTTATGACGAGTAATGGATCTGAAAGTCTCAACAGCCGGTATAAGGTTGAGAGAAGACTACCCGTTGTTAGACTCGTGGAAGGCACTTGGTACAAGATTGTGCAGTGGTTTAACGACATGAAACAAATAGCACTGCAGAGACAGGCAGATGAACAACGGTGGCCAAAAGAGGTGCAATTAAAAATGATGAAACATACTATTAAAACAGGTACAAATTTTTTTTCAAGTTGCATTATAGTTAACTTTATTTTTTAATTTCATGTTGTGTGGGCTTTTTCGTCATCCCTCGAAGAATGAAAGGTTTTCCTCGAGAAATTAGAATAAGCCTTAGATTCACCCCCCTTAAGGTTCGATCTCTCCGCTGAGTATCTCTTGACGACAAGAGAACCTGAACAAGAGTCGCTTCTTACGAGGGTTTATTAATTTCGCGGGTCCTTTCTTTCCAGTAGGCGCAAGTCCCTACTGTTAATTACCCCGTAGTTGCCTACGGGAACCTCTGATTAAGGGATCTAAAGAATTGTATGTAATAGGCTAGGAAAATCGTCTCTAAATGATTTTGTGTTTAACTGGGATATTTATTGCTTTTGGCTTAAACCGGACTCAATTGATGGTACCAAACATAATTGACGGGACTCAATTGAGGACACTTGAATAATTCTAGATTTTCATTTGGAACAGATTTGGTTTCTTATGTCGGAGTGTGGTTTTCAGTCCTGAGGCTATTTTGAGCCTTTGTAGGATTTGGATATTGGTTTTATCAAGGCTATTTTGGGCCATTTGGATATGGATTTGGTTTGGGTTGTTTAAGGCTATTTTGGGCCTTTGTGGAATTTGAATTTGATTTAGGTTTTATAAGGCTATTTTTGGCCTTTTTGGATTTGATTTGAATTTCTCGGAACTGTTTTGGGTCACTTGTGAAAAAGGATTTCTGGGACTATTTTAGGTCACTTGTGGAAATGGAATTTTGGGTTCTCGGGACTATTTTGGGCCACTTGTGAAAATTTGAGTTTTGTTAATCCTTGGGACTATTTTGGGTCGCTTGTTAGAATTGGTTTCCGGGACTATTTTGGGTCGCTTGTGGAAACAAAACTTGGGAGTTCTCGGGGTTATTTTGGGCCACTTGTGAGAGTAAGGGTTTGAGTTTCAGTTCTCGGATTTGAGTTTGGATTTCAAAGTTTATGTCTTTTGGGTTTGAGTTTTATGGTTTTTGGATTTTGATTTTGAGTTTCAGGGTTTCTGGCTTTTGGACTCGCTTGAAGTTGATTTCGATTTACTGAAGAGCTTTCGTTCTTTGAGTGAAGAGGTCTTGGTCTTGATTTAGGGTTTCATGTTTTGACTTTTAATTTTATGAGATTTTTCTTTGGGTTTTACCATTGTCACAGTTTCATTTTTATTTTTATTTTTAATTTAAGACTTTTGGAATTTCTTTTTATTTTTTTAATCATTTTTATTTTTGAAATATTTGATATTTGACATATTTCTTTTTGAAATTATTTATATTTTGTGATTATCTAATTTTTATGCTTGGAAATTTATTGGGAGAGTTTTAATAAATTTTGACTTCATTTTAGAATTTAACAAAATTTGTTTAATATCATTTTAGAGATTTTATATTTTTGTTTAATATTGGAAATGCTTCAAAAATACAAAAGACCATTAATTTAGCAAATTTTTACATCAAAATATCAGTGAGTTAGTTATTTGAATTTTTATAATTTTATGGATATTTTATTCTAATTTATTTGAATTTCTCAGTATTATTTTTAGAATTTTATGAAATTCATTTAATTTTTTAAAATACTTCAAAAATAGAAAAGACCAATAAATTGACAGATTTTTATATCAAAATATAAGTGAATTTGGTTTATTTAGATTTTTAGAAATTTTTGGATATTTTATTTGAATTTTTCTGAGTTTCCTACTATTTTTAATGAATTTTTAAAGTTTTCCGATTATTTAGAATTTTTCTGATTGGTCCATGTCAGCAGAAGAGCTGAAATGGCAGCTGACGATGCTTGCTGACGTGTCGAGGCGCGTCTTGCTTATTTTTAAACTCTGGGAGTTTGGTGTAACGAGTCGTTGTCGTTTTATTGACCTGCCACACGAGATTTGGCCACAAAAGATCAGGGAGATTTCGGCGCTGAAAATCGTCGAAGGAGATGGAAATTTGCATCGAGGCCCCTGGGTTTACTTTATTGATGTTACACTCCTCTGACGACGGGGTTCTGGAGATCCAGGTGGCCATTGACGACGAGGCTAGGCTTGTTACATTCGTGAGACTGAGTAGAACACAGCGGTGGCCTCCATTTGGGTTGCGTCTCTCCTTTTTGTCCGGAAAACCGTGAGTTTATCTCGGCTGTGTAAAGGCTTTCTTCAATTTAGTCCCTGTGTTCTTACATTTCATCTCTCCGACAATCTAGGCCGCCATAATTAACGAGGTTGAGCTCTGGAGAATCATGGCAGCAAGGAGAAGGCAGGGGTGTGTTTAATTGATGTTTCGTCGAGCCAATTTGGTGGGGCCACCTCGAGTTTTGGTACGGCTCAGATATGAGTTGATACCGATTGGTACAATGGAGTTTAATTGATTCGATTTATGGCTGTAGCTTCCATATTTCAACATAACAACAAAGCACATTTTCGCTTCTATTTTTACTGTGGCAACTTAAGGCACTGCTTGTAATGATTGTGCTAACAAGTAGATTGGTACTACAACTTGACAGTAAGGTTTCAACATGGCCAAATACCACATCTATACTATCACAGTTCGGTCATCATGCAAGCTATAGTTTCGGCACACTGATCATGTAGTAATGCAGCTCAATTTTACCATTCAAGACCCCATAGCCATTTACTTTCAAATAAGTTTATGCATTTCAGATTATCATTGAACTTTATTTAAAGAAATGTTGAATATCAAACTAGTGATTTGGAATATAACTACTCAATTTGAATTGAGCCAAACAGTTAACAAACTTAATTGCAGCCATTATTATTGCAAAACACCAAACTGCACCGTGAGCAGTAATTAACCAAGATAAAGAGTTTTCATTCATCATTTCGAACACTATCACTGATTTAGGTCCAAACTTTCATCATTTTTTTTATGGCATTTAAACTGTTCACTGTGCTGGTTCTTGCTGAAACTTAAGTACCATTTTCAACTTAGTCCTTACAGTTCTTTGTTTTACCGCAATCAAAGATTCAAGCTTAATTACTACTTTTGATCTTTATCAGAGTAAATCAACAACAAAATTTCAGCAGCACAACTTCTAAATATTATACAAATTATATAAGGACTCCATAATTTGAACTATTTTAGCTCAAATCATAGAGTTCCAACCTAGAACCGAGGAAACCCCAATCTAAGCCATGGTTTGCCTAATCCTGAGCATAGCATCAAGATAAGCTCCTCTCTTCAGTCTACTTCTGAGGAAACCTCAGTGTAAACCGTAATGAAGAGAGGTGAGGGATTCAAGGAGTGGAGGAAGAGAAGCAAAATACCAAATTGATACTTCAAATCGCTTTCTTTAATTCAGACACAGGAATTTACAAGCATGAATTGAGCAATTCTATCTCTTTTTCTCTCCTTTCCAACTGTTTGATGTATCGCCTCACACTAATCTGCCACTAACTACCCTAATTGAATGAAATTGCAATAGTCTAATCCTAAACCGAGATAGTGGCTGCTCTCCTCCTCCTTTTCTGCTCGAATTTTAGGGGTTTAAATAGGTGGGAACTAGGGTAACACTTCCATGGCCGAGACATGCTCCACCTTCTGATTTTGATCCAGTGGCTGAGGATAAGCTGCGCTAGGGTTTAGGTTTTGGCAAAACCATGTTCTAACCTCGAAGTTTTACTACGGTTTCCATTCCCTGGCGCAGAGGAGGCCACGTCAAGCCATTTCCTTCACTTTACCCGGCGTCCATGGTAAAAAATCGCGGCTGGCTTCCTTTTCTCTTCTTTTTACCATGGAAGGGACGACTCTGCTGTTAGGAAGTCTAAGTTTTCAAATTTTTTTTGTGCTAATTAACCATTTAATAAGCAATCCAAACGACTTAGACCTCGAAGGATCTAGTCCAAGCATTCACACACAAGAGAGAGAGGTTAGGAAGGCTACCTCTCCTTGTATCGCAACAAGGAGGCTCGAATCCGGCGATGTCGAGGTTGTGCGCACCACCACGCGTGTCTCGGCCTCAAGTCCACCAAGGTATTAACCAAAACCTCGATCTATGCTAGTAGATGAGAGGTTAAGCCTAATCCCTTCCTTCCCTTTGCCTTAATTAACTATTTAATTGGATGGAGGCAAGAGGTGCTCAACACATGAGCTTAAGAGAGCAATGGTGGAGAGGAAAAATTCTGAAATTTTTCCTTTAATTTTCGTCCAAAATATTAGGGAGAGAGAAAAAGGCAAGGTGGCTAGGGTTTTGGCTCCCAAAGTGGTCCTTTTATAGACCAACCACTCTCCCAAAAAGTTGTAACTAATTTACAACTATGCCATCACTAGGGCAGCCATAAAATGGGCCTAAATGGGCTCTATCAATTATTTAATTGGTCCTCTAATTCAATTAATTAGTGGCCCAATTAATTGCTCTCAATTTGGATCTTTAATTTACCATTTAAATATAGGCCCGTTAGCTCAAATTAATTACTTTAATTAATTCATGTTGAACAAATTAATTATCAACACTTTGATAATTATTTAAGGATTAGAATATGCATTAATTTATTTCTATATAATCCGTTTGACTTAATTAATTAATTATGACGGTTCGCAACAGTACATAATTAATCAGTCAACATATCATATTGTTGCATTCCTTAATACAACCAAATAAATAATGCACGCATGGTCAAAACCTATTTGTGTGACCCTTTGAGGATTTATGCTCTGTTGGACATGGAAAATAAATCGCTATTTATTTCCAATAATCATAAGCGGTATCTAGCAACACGTTATGATTCCCAATTCGCATAAATAGTGTACTGCTACAATATTTTAATCCTGCATAAGAAATAATAGTATATCCTTGTCTGATTCTTATGTCACATGATATCATCGTATAATCCAAGATAGGAATGTGTCATTCTTGCAGATTATACGTTTCTTGATCTAGAGATGACTGTATCAGTTGCTAGCAAACAATCCATCTCCATCAAGGGGCCCAAACAGATATCATCGCTCACTAAGTAAATTAATGAGGGACATACGATTTTCTTGATGAACAACTTTTCCCCGCACATTTCAAGAGAACATAAATAAAGTCCGTATAGCAGCCCTTATCAGGAATCAACGGTAGACGATATTTATTGAACCTATCCTCATGTGGAAAAGTTGAACCATCTCAAACTTAGAATCAAACTCAAATGAAATAAATAATGACACATAACACAATCCATATATTTATTTCATTGGGTCGTGTCCTGTACTATGTTCCATAACATACACATATGCAATTAAGTTGGCAACTCCTTACCTATGATTTGTAGAACTTAATCATCACTTAACTTGCATACTAATCTTATCCGATAATTAATATTCCTTGTTAATTATCAAGATTACGGACCTTTTAGATTTATTATTGTCATTTATTATAAATGAAACATAGAGATCTACAATTCAGATCCTCAACCTGAATGATCTGTCAATAAATAAATCAAGGAATAAATGATCAAATATCATCAATAACATAAACCAAAGAAGTAGCCATATAATGATTGACTTCTAGGACATAACTCTAACATCTGCAACTGGGCTCAAGATAGGTGTGTCGGGTTTCCCGTGAGCCAATTAAACTTTTCAAATTTCGACAGTTTTCGGTGTATGAGCCAAGTGCATCCAGCTTTTTAATGGGAATAGTAAATTTTAATGGGGCAGCGACATTCCTGGCCTCCCCTGGATCCGCTGCAATGGATGCACCCGACAGAGGGTTTTGATTTTTCTGAGAATTTCTTTCAATTTCCATTGATTTTCCATATATTCTTTGATGTCAAAACAAAATAAATTATTTGGAGGCCTTCCCTTGGGTATTTTTAGACAAAATTTTATGGGTGAACTCAGAAAAATGTGAGGAATTTAATGGTTCAAAGGGCTTTGCAAAATTCTTTGCAGATATTTTTCGGGAATTTTGTAGAATTTTGGGGTTTCTTTGCAAAATTTGGAGTTTCTGTTGATATTTTTGGAATTTTAAAATTATGATAATTCATCATAATTCTTAAGGGATTTTTGGGTAATTTTTGGGAATTTTTGGAGTTTGTTTTGTATTTTTCGCAATTTGAACTTGATTTTTAGAAATTTGGAATTTTGGTTTTCGCTATTTAAATTTGGTTTTAGCAATTTGGGTTTGGTTTTCAGGGTTGATTTTTAGGGTCAAACACATGTATAATGATATAAATTCATATTTACAGCCCCGATGACAGTTGTAACCATTGACGTTGAACGTGGAGAATTCGAAGTACATGTGCCATACGAGAAAGATTTCCCGGAAAAAACGTGGAAGTACAAAGTTCTCATCAAGCGCGATTACCAACTGGAAGATCCTCAACTACCGAGTAGGCGTGTTATGTGCGAATGTAAAAAACCTCAATTGACCGGAATACCATGTGCTCATGTTGTTGCCGTATGCGGTAGATATAGGTGAGAAATAGATGACTTTGTAGACAAATGGTACAGTACGGAGAATATGCTAAAGATATAGTCTTCAAGTGACTTTCCACTGCTATGGAGACGAAGAGAACTGGCCTCGGTATGATGGACCCGTAGTGTTTCCTGATAGGAATATGATTAATCATGGCAGGCGAAAGAAGGACCGTAATTGGATGTGGATGGATGCGATGTGAAAGAATAAAAAAAAAAAGGCAAACCAGAGCAAACAATAACCCACGACAACCTATGTCAATGGAGGAACTTCAATTTGGTCGCCGTACCAACACACGGAGGACGAGAAGTGCAAGGAACAGACCTCCGTCTCCTACGGGAAACCAAGGTGAAACTTCCAGTTGCAGAGGCCAGGTTGAACCAAGCCGTAATTCCATTAGTATCGATCCTCGGACGCAGAGTCGTATTGATCCTGTAAGAGAAGGAATTGAACCACGTTGAAATTCTATTAGCGTAGATCCACGGTCAGCTTCAGCCCGATATCCCACGAGTCAGGGGGCATCGAGTAGCAGAGCACAGACCGGAATACGTGGTGGAATTTTTCGCCTAGGGGCAAGAATATTTTCAAGAAGTCGAAGAAATTAAGTGTAATACGTGAGGAATGTACTATTTTTAGTGTTTATGGTTAACATTTATGTAATTTTAATGAACTTTCTTTGTATTTTGTCGATTTAATTGTGATCAAACTGTTGATTTGTTAATTGTATTATGGCTTATGGCCTATTAATATAATATTTTAATATTTTTTAATTTAAATATAATATTTAAATATTTTGTCAATTGTATTATGGCTTATGGTTTATCTAATATTTTACATAAATATAATTAAATTTTATTTAAATGACGCAAAATATAAAATGATAAATTTAAAACTATAATAAAAAATTTAATTAAAATTTAATTAAATAGAAACTATAATGACAAATATTTTTATAATAAAAAATTATATGAAATATTTTTATAATACAAAATTTTAAACCAAAAAATTCATTAAAAAAAATAAAAAAACAAAATTCTGTAGAAAACAAAAAATAGAATACATATGAAATTTAAAAAAAATTAACAATAAAAAAATAAAAAACAAAAAACAAAATAAAAAATAAAAAACAAATAAAAAAACAGAATTCTCTCGTCTGTCGGCAGAAAAAAAACAAAAAAAAGATAGAATAGTGTTATTACGGAATCGTATTTTCCGTAACAAGTTAATTACGAAATCCCGGATTCCGTAATTAGCTTGTTACGGAAAATGGGATTCCGTAATTACCGTTGGAATCTCAGATTCCGTAATTGCGTTATTATTTAAATAATTTGGATTATTTTGATATTATTATTAATATCGGGATTCCGTAATTAGCTTGTTACGGAAAATGGAATTCCGTAATTATCGTCGGAATCCCAGATTCCGTAATTGCGTTATTATTTAAATAATTTAGATTATTTTGATATTATTATTAATATTTTATATTTTTTTATTATTATTTTTAAACAGTACGGATATGGCTAAGGGGCGTTGGGCCTACCGGCCCAAGTTGGGAGTTTGGCATGCCTACTTACAAATTTTGTAATACTTATGCGGTGGGCCAGTATCCTCTGCCAACCTGATCCGAATCGTTCGATCTAATCTCGACGGTTAAAATTTTTCGGGCCTATCAATCTGATATTATGCACGGGACATCAATTAACAGTTGAGATTAGATCTAACGGTTTAGATCAAAAGTTGGCACTTTGCCAACCTTTTAGATTAGATCTAACGATTCAGATTGAAGATTGGCACTCTGACAACCTTGCAAGGATGTGATTCCCTTATGCGGTTATGCCACATAAGCACCCGAATCATGTGGTATGCTGTATGCACGAGGATGACTAAACATTTCTTCCTTTACATTTGAAATAGTGAAATCCTTTTGTCCGAATCTCAGTTCTCAACCACTGTTTTATCAGTCTCGTAAAACAGTTGGAACAAATTATGATACTGTGCTGCAAAAAAAAATGTACCAAAAAGTCAAGAATCGTGCCAAACCAAATGCGTCTAGTTTGTTCTGTTGTTCATCCGCAATCTGATGAGAAGTTGAGCTCAAAAAAAAAAAAAAAAAAAAAAAAAAATCTGATAAGAAGCTGATGATTGTATATGTCTTACGTCTTCCTCCGTAAAAAGTATTGGGCCGTTTGGATGGGGCTAGGAATAGCAAATTCCTAGGAATTTGCTATTCCTAGACATAAATCTCTCTCACAAAGTTACACACTTTCCAATATTTTCCGTCTAGGAATAGACTATTTCTCTTATTCCTATGTGTACCAAAAAAATGTACCAAAAAGTCAAGAATCGTGCCAAACCAAATGCGTCTAGTTTCCTTCATACGAGTTTTCATCAAATGTTTCCATATCCACAAGAGCCTAATTCATATCATAAATACTTCAAGCTATATTTATTTTTCAAAAACTTTTGGATGCTGTAAAGTTTACCAGTTCAAAATTTTAACACGAATTGAGATTGCATTTTTTTTATAATTTTTTTTTCCTTGAACAATCTGACCTTGGGGCTTGGAATTTCATGAAGATCCAACAAATGTGTTGTTTTGAAATACGTACAATTTGTTAAAAATTAAAATTTGAGCAAAGTTTCTAAAAAAAATTAGACGACGTTAAAAATAAGTCGCAAAGGCCAGCGCTCATTCAGTCATTCTCACTCATCCCTCACCCTCCGAGGCTCCGACCCAAAACCTCTCCAAAATCTCAAAAAATGACTCGAATCACCGCGCCACCATCTCCGCCTCCGTCTCCTCCGCTCTCTCCGCCGCTTCCCTCCCCAACCACCTCCACCTCCACCTCCACCTCCACCTCCCTCGTTCCCTCTTCCTCCCTACCCCTCTCCAATGCCAAGCGCAGCAAGAGATCCTTCCTCGAGTGGGTCCCACTCGCCAGCCACCCGGTCTTTGCCTCTCTCAGAGACTCGCACCCTAGCCTCGATTTCAATCCAGGGAGCGGCGGCCGCTTGGCGGCATGGGACGCTGTGATGTCCCGGCTTTACCTGTGGGACCCTACCATCCGAGGGATCCACAGTCTGCCCGTACGGTTACAAGATTCTGAGGATGGTTCTGAGCCTTGGGATCAGGTCTCCGTCGAGGCAGCAGTGCCATCTGAGGTCTGTCATTTCTAATTTATTTAGGTTTTAATGTTTAATTTTGCAATTGTTTATACCAATTCAGATGTGACTCCAGTAAGTAAAAATGACATTAGACAGCAGAAGAAATGCAAATTAATTGTCACTCACCAAATCTGACCTGTACCGCCTGGTAATAAATGTTCTTGCAGTTATACCAAAATTTATATTGGTATTGCAAATATTTGTGGCATAGTGTTTTTATTCTTGTCACTAATTTTGAAATTTTGATCGGTAGACTCTGGTCCCAAGTGTTCAAATCACACATGAGGTGCATCAGATCTCAGTAAATAAAGATGGATCAGCTCTGCTTATTGCTGGATCGGACAAGCTAACTGTAATTAGCATTTTTGACAAGACCTCCACAAATGGCGAAA
The DNA here is from genome assembly GCA_027562975.1 of Rhynchospora breviuscula. Taxonomy (NCBI): domain Eukaryota; kingdom Viridiplantae; phylum Streptophyta; class Magnoliopsida; order Poales; family Cyperaceae; genus Rhynchospora; species Rhynchospora breviuscula. The sequence goes on from CM050399.1 coordinate 33,648,221, forward strand.
CAGTAATTTGCAGGTCTATTTTTCTCATCATACAATTGACTAACAGCATAAGTATTTCAAATATAAATTTGCATTATCTGTTGCCTGTGTTTTTTTCTTTTTTATAATATTAGTTCTCTACTGAGAAGCATATTTCAATTTTATTGTGGGTGGTTTTTCAGTTTTCTCTCTTTTTAAGGTACTAATGCAAAGTGTGCAAACAGGGCCGTGCCAGTTGCAACTCAAATTTTGTTAGGTCAAGATAAGGGGATGAGAGTGCTTCAAGCTTCTTGGCACCCTTTCAGTCGCACCCATTTTGGTTTTTTAACTTCAGATGCTGTTTTTAGGTACAAATCCTAATATCTTCAATGTATTGGAAAAATAGTTGATATACACTCCTAAAAGCATTTCAAAACAGCAGAAAGTAGTTGATGACATGCGTACTCATGTAATAGAACAACCTTTTTTGAGTACACTAAGTGACTATTATATTGTGCACATCCATAGTGTGGCTCGCATTTGTTAATATCTTTCTACTATTGTTTTATAGCATGTTATAGTGTATTTTTGCATTCTGCAATAATATTATATGGTTACTAGCCAGTGAAATGATATATGGTGCTTTGTTACTCATGATAAATGACTGACCCCTTTACTCTATGATAAACTATTTTCATCTCTCTTTCTTATAATGAAATCTTTGTTCTCAGAGCTGAAAGATTTTTATGGATTGTTTTCATTTTATTGTTATGTTTTCCTTTGTAGACTGTTTGATCTGTCATCTAATTTAGAGAGACCCGAGCAGGAATTTTACCTCCAGCAGGTGCCTTCTGGCAGAGGTCTAAGTGCTGTCTTATTATGCCCAGTTGCATTCTCATATGGAGGCCACTATTTGTGGGAAACTTTCTCTGTAAGTATCTAATTTTTATTTTTGTTCTTGTTATTATAAGCATGGATATGTACTGGTTTGAAATGCCGTATTTCCTACCTCTCATTATTTTTTGACTTGTATGGTGATTGATTTTTTGAGGACTATTCCTTAAAGCTCATCAATGAACAAATTCGATGCAGTGCAGGTCGTGCTCTGTACCAGTTGGTATAGCACAGTATGGGTATCACATGTTGGAATTAGGGTACCAGAGTGAAGATTTTTGAGAGAAAGCAAGAAAGCCAGCTATCATATTTAGTATTATCGAGTAAAATGTAAATAGTTCGGAAAATAAAGCTTGAACTGGAACCAAACAGCTCATGAATAGATAGCTCAGTTGCAACGATCCGGCGCCCTAGCTTATTCCTAATTGTTATTTATTTTGGTTTTTCTAATGGATATTTTCTTGATATTATTTTTCAGATATTTTTCTTGTTTAGTGATGGCTCAATCTATATTCTCTGCCCAGTTGTGCCATTTGGAAGGTACATTTTAAAGAAACACAATTAAAGACTAAATAGAGTTTCTTCTAGTGTTTGTTCTAAGGTACTACTCTCACACTTCCATGTTGTTTTTCCTTTTGATCATAGCCTGTACACTCAGAAACGTATAAAGGAGATATATGATGAAGTTAGATCCTTTGAATCGGAGGCTTCAAATACAAATGCTATCAGAACATCACGTTTAGCTCTCTCTTGGCTAGAAGAAACCTTTCCTGAAATGCTATCTGAGGTGTTAGATGTTCATGGCTTATCATTATGTAGGGCCTGTGCTTATGCCCCTCTAGATGCTTCTCTTATATTACAGGTTCATTTATTGTCTTTCTATTTGTTGGGGAAAAAAAAATCTTCTATTAAAAGTTGAGTAAATGATATATTTTCCCCACTGTGTTGCTGTAGAATCTAGTTCACATTACCAAACCTTAAATTGAACAAAACAAAATACAAAAAAATTGTGAAAACTTTAGTGGTTGGATTGTACTGTTGCAACTATGGAAGGCACGATTATGTGCTTGAATGTTCCTAACATTCCAATATTTTTTATTTTTAGTGTATATATATATTTTTTACTCTAATACCTTTGATCTTAATTTGTGTGTTTCTCTCTGGAATGTGATCGTGCATGTTTCATTGCTTTCTTCAATTACAGTACTTTCTGTTGCCTATTTTCACCAAAACAATTTGGATTAATGCAGGGTCCACTATGTAAAATTTCCCATGACCAAGGGACAGACGTTCTAAAGGGCCGAGCCGTCAGTTTTCTCTACACGTCAGCTGGAAAAGACTCAATTCTTGTAACTGCTTTTAATACCAGTCTTCTTTACATACAGGCTTTAGCTGATGAAATTCACCCACAATGGGCCACTGATGCTGGTCCTCGCCTCAGCCTGGATGCAAATCACAACATAAAAGGTGTTGCCATGATTTGCGAGTCATCCCCACAAAACACTAATGGACCTGGGCAGACACCCCCCTTGATTGAGTTGGCAGTTGTTGATCTGGAATTATCGGACCCAGACCAAAAGCAACAGGGTGCAGTTTTATCTATATTCCCTGACCCAGTTGTAGGCGAGAGGTTCTACTGTGTGCACTCTGGTGGTGCAGATGCTGTCACACTCAATTTTCTCCCTTTCTCTAATGTCGATGTTGAACTTGCCAGTGCAAAGCCACCACCATCTGTTCAGCCTGTACTTAAGATAGACAACAAGGGGCTTTATGGCTTTGCTGCCATAGCAGATTCATTTGGCGGTTCACATATAATTGGAGTTACACACAAGTATGAATGCATTGTGATTGAGATGAAGAGGTGGAAAGAGACAGTGACGCTCAATTGGGGGGAAATTGGTGAAGCCGGAAGTGTAGACATGACAAGTGGAGTTATGACCAGTGTGAGTAAAGATCTGCTGGCAGGCCCAAAGCCAGTGGTCTTGAATTCATCTGGGAGTTTGAAAATGATGAATCCTGAATCAATCGAAGGTCGGTCGACACTTCATCATTATATGAAGATTTTTCGAGAGAATTATGTGGAGTATGCACATAAGGTATTGAACTATTGATTATTCTGTGATTTTTGTTTTCAATCCTATCAAGGTTCAGTTTGCAAATGAAGGCTCAATTTGGTCGAATTTTGGTTAGGTTTGCCCTCAGTTGTGCTGGTTTGCTTCAAGCATCAGCCCCAATTTATCAGCTTATAAACCTCCATTATCCTGTGAAGGTCTATAGAGTAAACAAAATTAGGTAGATAATGTTAGGTGGATTGAAGGTGGTGTCCCGTAATTGTGATACAAAGATTCCGTCTAGTGATCTACAATTTAGAAGCTTAACTTGATTTCATCTGAAATATTCAAAATTTTCTCCAATGATGCCGAACTCAACTAAACAATCATAGTACAATCCTGCATGCTTGCAATAGGCTTGACGAGCCGGTGTAAAAACTTAGCTATACATACAAGAAATGAACAGGGTCAGGTGTCATTTCTAGCCTACCTCAACTTGTTTGGGATAAAAGGCTCTGAACTGAACTGATAGTACAATCCTATAATGTCGTGTCTCAATTGACAGCTTTTCGATCATGCTGCTATGAATTGTTCTGCCTTCAGTGTGAGTTTTAAGTAATGAACAATTTGTAACTGATAATGGTTTATTAGGTATCTATTGAGCTGAAACAGCGCACAGGGTACCTGAAATCTTTGATAGAAGAACAGAACAAGCGAGTAAATGCTGTAAAGAAGTTGCTTGAAACTGTTGAAACAAAAGAAGATCAGATACAAGAAAGGATAGAATGTGCTTGTAGTTCTCATGCCGATTTGGAGAAGCGCCTGAATAAATTAAGAAGTTTGCCTTTGGTGCACAAGAAGCCATTGTCCAAAGCTGAGAGAGATTTCAGAGGGCAGCTTGGTATGTACTAGGCTTGTCATTAGTTCTGTATAGTTACAAAGTGGTTTTTGACTTCTAAATTTTTTACTTGGTAGGTGCATAGCAACCTAAGGCCCAAAATTTGATGCTTACCTTAATCTACTGTTGGCAATATCCTAAAACCTCTCATCTTGGTAGGAGAAATTTCATGATACTGCTCCAAAATGTTTGAATCTTGACCATAAGCATTAGCAAGAGTACCCTACCAAAAATCCCTTTTCCTTTTGTTTCGTCGTATTTTCAGACTATTTCAAAATTTTAGCCAATTTTGTCTCTGTGCTGCCAGAATAAAGCAGTAGTTTTTCTACTTTTGACTAGAATAGGGACTGTGGTGCATGGAGTAGAGAGCCACTTTTTTTTAAAGTATTGATGTTTTATAGTAGGTCAGATGACATTCTCCGTTATTCTTACAGACCAAAATGTGTTAACTCCTTTAAGAAAATTACTAGAAAGGTTGAAGTACTCTTTTATTTTCTCTAAATATTTAATGTGATGGGCAACAGGGTTGGGTGTTGTGTATTCAACAATTTTCTGATATGCTAAAAAATGGTAGATGCTACTCTGGAATAATTTTTTTTTATTTTTATGTTGTTGGAATAATGCAGATAGATTTGTGGGAGTAGAGTTGGATGCATTACACTCGGCCATAGAGGCACTCAGTGCAAGGATGAAGCGGTACAATAGTAGTCATGCTTCTTCAGTCTCACCAAGAAGAACAGCACTGAAAGGCAGGACCCATGCATCAGAGTCACAGGTCTCTCTTCTAAAATCTTCACTTGGGAAGCTCTCCAGTATAAATGAGGAGAATACACAGAAGCTGAAATTACTTGAACAACATTTTGCTAGTCTGGAGATGTGACTGCGTAACTATGTCAAATAAACATAAATTGGGGCCGTGGAAATTTGATTAGACACTTGTTTTGAAAATTTGTGTTAGCTTTGTGCAGCATGAACTCATAGTTTAGTTAATGAATACTCCTGCACTTTTTAAGTTTGCTGCATTTAGTTGTGAAACTGCGGAGAGGTAAAAATGTTTTATCATTGGGTAACGATATAGATGTATAAACCATAGTTAAAAACTTAAGAAAACTTTCTTTCATTATAAAAAAAAAAAAAGAAAATCACCATGTGCTGCAACATAACCAAAGTAGTCTTTTTAGTTGATGCGGTCTGCCGGTCTCGGGAGAGTTAGGATTAAATTCCAAGCACACAAAGAACAAGAAAGATCACGGGATGATGGGACACAACACGCAAGGGTTCAACTATCTCAACTTTTGTGGGTCTTTACTGCTCTACACCCGCATACTTGCACAGTTGCACATTGCAATAGGTGCCAACATTCCACAAAGTTATTTAATCGAGTCACTTCATTTGATAAGCTTGCTCCAATATGCATCCAGCTAGGGCTGTCAAACGTTGACAACGGCAACGGAATGGTCCGTTTCGTTTGCCATTCTGTTTATGGTAACGGAATGTGCCGGACGATTCATTAACCGCTCTGTTTGGACGGAACGTGTATATTTACTCTGTATTGTATTTCACCCAAACGAATGACAAAACGCTTTCCATTTACCGTTCCGTCCATGAAACGTAATGAAATTTTATACCGTTTACCGGTCCGTTTGGACGGAACGTGCACGAAAAACGGTAAACGGTATACCGTTGCCAGGCCTGCGTCCAGCTCTCCCACAGTTGGACAGGGTTCTAGCACAGATCAGCGCAATTGATTTGTAAATTGTAAGAAGGTTTTTGAGATGCACACTTACACGAATCTCAAAGCAAGTTCAAGGGAGGATTTGTAGAGACAACTGGCAAGAATTTTGATGTACCTGAAACGTGAACTCTATACAATACGATATCATTTTTTTTTTCCTAAGGGTTTTAAACGCACACACACACACACAAAACGATAACTCAAGATTGTGAATAATTTACGAATCTATTTTTTATTACTAAGTATCAGTATGAACTATATATAAAGTTGTACGTTTGGACTCTATAAATCTATATATATATTGATTTTATTTGAACGATGTAAGCCGACCTTTAGAGCTTGCGAGGCTGCATCTCGTAACATTTCGGATAAATATGTAAGCCGACTTTTGCTCCCCAGGCGCAATTATTGTAACAAATGAGTTGCATCAATCGCGCACAAAGAAACATAATCACAGAAATCTTTCAGACAAGACAACCAAGAGGATCACAAATATTGCGTCTGTTTATAACAACCGATAGATGACAAACATAATGAAATTCAACAAACAACATCACAGAACTAAACACAACAAATCCATGAGAAATGAACTTCGTTTCCTACTGCAAAGCTATACTTCATGAGATATAAACGTCACTTTCAACTGCAAAGGAATAACTTGAACTAAATTATCTTGTACGGAGAGCTATGACTAATCTTAGGTTTCAATATAGTTCAAAACCACCATAATAAGGAAACATAAGGAACTTCATGATCAATGCGTCCAACAAATTCTACAAGTCCTCAGAAACTGAGAGTACCCAAACCTATCCTATAAGTTACCACACAATTGATCTTCCCAAAAATGAGTACAGAAATATAGCAGCAGAAGATAAAGAATCACAAATGGATCAAATTTCCAACAACCCAACCAGTGGTCTCATATGTCATAATTTGGAAAATAACTTTTATAACTAACTTATGGAGAGTACTCAAAAGGCTGGGGTGGTTGTGGCTCCTCATCTACAGCCATGGCAGAAGAAGCTGATCCCTGTTGTGCCTGACTTGCCGGGGCCGTGGTACTAGGGTTTGAAGAAACAGCAGTAGGTGCATCAGTGAGGGTAAAAACCTCAGGCTCAGAAGGTTGTAGGTCTCTCAGTAGAACAAACCCTGATGGTGCCAGCTTGACTGGTACATATCGACACCCCTCCAAGAACTTGATGTGCTTCTCCTGTGTGGGAACCACTCTTGCCGGGTTTGTCAGGATCTGGAATGTTGGCTCAGGCTCTGGCTTCTTCTCGGCTGGATTATCCACCTGAAACATTATTATATCATTTTAAAAATTACCATTTGCACTTGTAATATACCTAGTCCTTAGAGAAGTATGCCTCCAATGTCTAAGAATCACTTTTAGTTTCATATATATATCTTTCTGTAAGTCGATATCTAACTCCCTGCTTAATATGTCTACAGTACTGCAGTTGTCCATTTGAGCAATCTTGCATAAGGTGATATCTAACTGCCAGTTCAATAGTAGTCAACTGCGATAAATGCCTTCTGAACCTAAACAACTTAGGATAATATGCTGCCAAGAGGACTAACAAAACAATTGAAAAGAAACTACTGAAATAGGCAAGAAAGAAGTGATGCATAGAAAAAGGATAGAACAGGATACAGAACCAAAAGGTGGTGATGCATATCTTCTTGCATGAATCAAACAAGCAACCAGTGATGCTTCTTTTGATGATCAACATCAATTCTTCACATGGATGCAGGAAATATAGTTTGGGTATGTACACTTTACAGTAAAATTTACCTGCATTGCGTCAGAATCTCTCTCTTTCTCTGGCTTCTCGGCATCGATCTTTGTTGCCCCTTCACTTGGCGATGCTACCTTGCTCACCAAATCACCACCAGCTGCTGCCTTCTCCTTCTCAGCCTCCTTTTTTGCAGCCCTTGCCTTTGCCTTGGCGAAAGTTGACAAGATTGCAGTTGGCTGCCTCACTGCAGTCGTCGTCGTCTGGGGAGTAGTGGCCTTGGGGTAATCAAACAGTGAAGGCTTGGCATGCGACATGAAATCAAACTTGGGGACCTTGAGATCATAGTTGAGGCCCACGAAGGCGGTGGGTGAGAAGGCGAGTGAGATGAAGTAGAGGAGGGGGTACCAGTACCAGAACTGGCTGAAGACAGCAAGGCCAACAACTGCAGTGAGGCGGTCATGCTTGTTCTTGGAGAGGAGACGGATGGTAACATTTCGGCCCCCTGCATCAAGGATCCCAGAGGCCAATATGGCCCCCATCTTGCTCATCGTGTCCTCATGCTTGTCCAGGATTATTTTCTCCAATTGCCGCCTGGGAGTACCGACAAAAGGTCAAAGATGTACAAAATTTGATGCATTCTGAACTCGAATATAAGAACAATGCCTATGTTACTGGTGGTTAATGTAAGCTTCTTCTAGTTCACTGGCAAGTTTCTTGTTCCTATTTGGAAATTATCATCATTGGACATGTAGTGATAATTTTTATTACCATTAACCACCACAGATATTGTTATTTCAATTCTTTTGGAGGGAGTTTTGCAAGGAGCAATGTCGTAAAATACCAGGCATGCTGATAAGATCACAGTATAAAAAAAGCTCCAAGAAAACAGCAAGGGAAAGGGAAAGAAAATATAAAAATACCTAAATGTGCCTACTCGGGAGTCACATGCTTCATTAATTTGAATCATCACCATGGCCATAGCGATCAGTGCTCCTTGTCGAACAAAATCAACTACATCTGATGTCAGTGGTTCAAGGAGAGAGATTGCTTCACTCAATCCTGTTCCAGCACAAGAGATGCCCACTGCCATAGCTGCGCCATATCGGACGTGCGGGTTGTACGACTCAGAAAGAAGTGACACTATTCTTGGGGTCTGTGCAGTATGCAAATCCAATTAGATCAAGGACAAACAAAAGTTGATCAGATATTATTTTATTTAGGAAGTCCAGTATCTGGCAGAAGTAAACTTTATACAGGTCCTGCTGGGACAACTAAATTCTAAATTCTTACCTCTATATTATGTACTGCTAGCTGTACTAATATCACACCAGTAGACTAATGGTCGTCACTGTTTTCACTCTTAGTTTAATGTGTTTGATCTTTTCTTTGGGTTGCAAATCTGAAAATTGGGAATGTCTACAATAACATACTTGATGGCCTCACATCTCTTACTGAGATGACCTAAAAATATCGCAAAACACGTCAGGAGGTTGCTGACCTGCTCAGGCTCAGAGTAGAGGACAAAACCGAGTGCCAGGACAGCTGTCCTGCGTACATCATCGCTCACATCAGATACAGCAAAATGAAGGAGTTGGTGAATGGCCTTGTTATTAGCAGTTCCCCTATAGGCCAAGCCCAAGGCGTACATTCCACCATATCTTAGTATAGGATCTTGGTCGCTTGTCATTTTTTGTATCAAGTCATCCGCTTCTTCTTCCCTTCCATACACTGTCAGAGCAATGCCAAGGGATAAGCCCCTGAAAAAAATGTTACAGTAAGAGAACAATTTCAGGAATATAAAATTTCTGTAAGTTTACCAAAGCATTCTACCATATCCTTATTGGATTTTTTTTGTTCTCCGGGCATTTGGTATAACGCCTCTCCAAATACCTCAAAGGCTCAAATTGGTATCAAGCAATGTGAATCTAACAGTAGATCAATACATCCCTTCAATGAACCAGACAATAGCAATTAAAAGTTCAAAGCACCCTTCCAAACAAACCACATCACTGACCTTAAGTACATTCATGGTAAATTTTAATGAAAAACAAAATCCAAGACAAGGTTAGCAAGTGCCATGGATCACAGTTAACACAACACCAAAAGATTGTCTTCCTCTACATTTTACCATGTACTGCAGTTTGATTTGGTTCAGCATTCAACCCTTCCTCCATCAAACTCAAGACCACGAGAATGATTAACCAAATATAAGAACAAGATACATAACAAATATAAATTTACCTGATGATTTTCTCATGTTGTGTATCATGTGCATAAGAGAGCATCTCATCAGCCTTCTCACTAGCAGTTCCAACCATGAGCAAACCCATACCAATACCAGCTGCCTCACCAGCTACAGCACTATCACTGTAAAGTGCATTCTTTATGTCATCATATATCTGCTCGTCAGCAGTCCCCAGTGCTGCAAGGCCAAGACCCAGGCATGCTCCGTGTTGGATCACCTGCATCAATTGATCAAGGTACAACATTATAAGAGAGTAAAATTTTTAGAAATAGGATCACTTCTAGACATGCACTGTGAAAGAGTGAAAAAAAAAGATAAAAAAACTAGTACATTAAAAGATGAAAAATTGATTACAGCAGCAGAATATCAACACCAATAAAGTAACTCAAAAGGATGAAGGATTCAATAAGACTTTGTAATGACTCTTTTGTAAACCAAAATCATTTGGCAATTATTTAGCTGGATAAAGTATCTTAGTCTTAAGATTTAAATTGGACACAGATCATGTGCAAAATTTGTGGCACCATCTTGTACCCTGTATTTTGTTAATGACATGGTAGATATGCTAATGTCCTACGAAATGCACCCTGTATTTTGTTAATGATAACTATTGTAGAGACCGCAACCCAAATTTTCAAATGCTCAGCATGAAGTTGTATAAGCTGTTTATGACGTAATGGCTACTAACAAAAAGAAAAGGTTGTCATGTTTCTTTCCTCTACTATCTCTTAGTCACTAGCTGCCGCAGTGGGGATTTGTTTTTGGTGTTGCAATCTTAGAATACATGGGTCAAATGTCAGAAGAACAGCTTTACCTCAGCAGTAGTGTTACGAAGGCTCTCACGGAGGAACTGCTTGATCCCCTCTCCATGATTGGCATGGATAAGGCCGAGAGCATAGAGGGCCCCACCTTCTGAGTAAGGGCTGCCCCCACCAACAGCACCACTTTGTGGCAAGTATGGAGCCATAAGAGACCTTCCTTGCTGCAGGTGGCCCCTATGAATCACTCCTAATCCTGCTGTTGCACTAAATTTCGCCCAGTTTGTAGCTCTGCTCAGCCAATCCTGCATAAAAAGTAAAAAAAATAATTCAGCCCATATTATTTTAACAAATTAAGCATATTCAGCAGCAGCTGAAGAGTAGATGAAGAGTTACCAATGGGCTTTGAGAATGTGAGCAGAAATAGAAGGATTCAGTTTTTTGGAGTTCCTTTGTACAAATAAATTCTTTTAAAGAACTAAAATAAATATTATCCAGAGAGGAAAAAACAAAACCAAGTAGAGGAAAAGGACATAAATAAAAGGTCCTTCCAAGTGATACATGTTCCTCAGGTGTTATAGCAGATAAAATTTGTCATTGTACTTCAGGTCCTTCCAAGGAAATAAAAGCTAAATTTTTCTCTAACAAAATAATTTAAATCATATTCAAAATTAAGTGAATTCTGCGTCCACGAAGGTGACATGTTACAGTTTTGTGTGCAAAATAATTTGAGTTTATTTTATCAAAAATTGAATTAAAAATTTTATTTAACCAAAAAAATATTCATTTCTAGAATGTCTCATATGATGCTATACAAAAAATAAAAAGAAACCAATAAAATTACCAGATTTTCTCTAAGGAAGGTGTCGACTGTTGTTCCAGCATGCATAATTGCATTTGCACATATGGTTGCACTGTGGCAGACACTATTTCTCATCTCCACTGACTGCTTTATTGTCTTTAAAATCAAGAGATCGGACCTGTTTGACAAAAAATTATTCACTCGTAAATTAAATTGTCCTAAAGAACTATGGCATACCAGATACAAAACATGAGATCTTGTGGAGTACTTTTAAACTAACATCATAACCAAAGAAAATTATACAGAAATATCCTTAAGATTAATCATATCCAAGATTCCATCACAACATATTAAACACACTTTTTCGAGAAACAAAGTTGTACTAAAATCATGGTCAATCTCCCCCCTTCATCATAATGTTGTATCCATATTTATGTACTCGTTGAAAATATTCATCATCATGCTCATCTATTTTATCTTGCTCATCTATTTTATCTTGAGAAAAAGACCACAATAATGAAACAGCAATTTAATAAAGAACATACCATCGAGGTCTATAATAAATTGCAGGCTACATGAGAACTTTTAAAAAATTACTAATAACCAACAGAGGTGAAATCCTACAGCGGCAAACTGAACTATGTTTATTAGAAGGAAAGCTATGAGCGGGGAGGGGGGGGGGGATTATGAGATGAATTTATAGAAAACCTGTTATGGCTGTACAAAAATTGCAAGGTGAGTTGGATAGGGGTTTCTCCAGACAAAATCCCTCTAATTTTGGAAAGCCGCTCAGCTTGCAGCACCTCGGCAGGGTCTACCTCAGCAGATACATTCGGTGCATTGGCTGATTCCTCAGCCATCTGTACATCTCCAGCCGGCACATCTGGTGCATTAACCTCGGGATTCACACTCGGTGTAGGAGCAAGCAGGTTACCCACACTGAGAAGAAATGCCTGGTTTTCATTTTCTACCAGGTCAAAAGCAATTTGAAATGCCATGAGAGCATCGTCCTGCAAAACAAATAAAATTATAAAAAATAAGTAACCTGAAAAAGGAAAAAAAGTTAACCAGAAGTCTCAAAACGACCCAACTTTATCACACAATTGCAGAATACTCGCACTTTACAAAAAAAAAAAAAAGTACGTCTACCTCGCAAAAAAACAAAGAAAGGGACTTCTCTGCATTTTATAGAAATATAATATTTATACAAGAAATAGTACCTTTGAACCAGAGAGAAGCTTCTTTAGAATATTAGTGACAGTTTCAGGTTCATATAAAAACATGAGGCACTGGCAAATGCTCAAGTAGTCGGGATGAGGCAATTGCTGATATATCTTAACAAGGCACCTAAGCACCTGCGATCAAACATCAAGAAATCAAGAGAACTAGGTAAACATAAGATGAATAAAATCCACTCCTTTTCCATAGTAATCAGTTTTAATTGAGAACCTTTTTTAATTACAATCAAACTTTGCAGCAGTTGCAAATGACATGATGTTTCTCACATTCACAATAAGCACCCAGTGGTTGTACAGTTAAATGCACTCACACTGTGTTACGAAAACTAGGTTAAATCCGCATTAAATATTAAAAGATGCCCAGCCATAAGGACTCAACAACATATCAATAAAGAATTTAACTCCCTATGGCTTGATTGTACTTTATATTGTAAGAACAAAGTTAGAGCAGTCACATATTTATTTAAGTCACATGTGATTTGCAAAAATGATAAGTACAAGAAGTCGTCTGAATATAGTGAAACCAAATTAACTGCACACTAACCTCACAACGGTACTCGCGGTGATTAACATACTGATGAGAAAGATTTATACAGTATGACAGAGCACTATTTATGTTATCACAGTTTGTTATTGCCTCTTCAAGTTTATCAAGCCTCCGACACTCAACTGCCATTCCCATAGCTTGCTGATATTTCCCATCAGAGATACACCTAAAAATAACTTGCTACAGTTAATAATGAATAGAAAACTATAAAACAGTGTTACTGATCCTTGAAAGGAAACACCCTGCATTGCTATTTGCTAAAAAGTATCCATGATTTTTCATTTGAAAAATAAATGCTCACTCAATAGTAATGGGGTTGAAAAGACAAAAATACACACTTCAGGTTCAGGAAGAAAACAAATTAATTGAACCTTTCTCAAAAGTTAACCTATTCATGCCACAAATTGGGCTGCAAAAAACCTTTCTCAAAAGTTAACCAATGCTATTTTCTCAGTTCTATAAAATCTCAGCCTCTGTAAACCCCGAAAGAAATTGCCCCTAATGAAAAAGATAATTAAATGAAGTATGTTTTCTTTATGGAAGTGCTGAACTTATCCTAAGTGCACAGACACTAATCAAAGAATGCTCATGATTTATTCCTTGCCAACTCAAGTTACTACAGAAATAACAAAAATCATGAGTGCTTTAAGCAACCATGAAACAATGAGCATTTTGACAAAATAAAACTCAATAGATAGTTCTTTCGTTTATTGAGATTCGAATTCGCACTTGTCAAGCATTCTTTCGACGATAGCCTCCAGTCGGGGGTCTATTGTTGCACCTTCATCACTTGGTTTTGCTGGCCTCGACCTCACAGCAGCATATTCGTCTAATGCTTTAGCTGTCAAACCCAACAAAAAATAGGAAAGTATATTTAAAAAAAAAGAAAGAGAACAAACTAAAATCCACTAAGAAAATAAATAGCATTCTGGGTAGAAGAATGCTGCATCAAAAAAAAAAAAAATCATCAATTCAGAAAAACCACAATGGTATATTAGCACTTACAGAGTACCAGAGTACCTTTCTGACATTTCAGACAACTCTAAAGGCAAGCCAATGGGAAAATGCCATTTTGACACCCTTGCCATTAATATAACACTAGAAGAGTAAAAGCGATACACTAACAGAAAGTAAAAAACTTTGATGCAAACCTAGAAGTGTATGAGCATAGTCAGTGTCTTCAGAAACATCAAACAGAGGCCCTGCTCCGAGAGCATATGATAAGGCATCATTGAGTTCTCCTAGGTAGTAAAACACCTGATATTGAATGAAAAACCATCAGATATCCAATATCCATACAGTTGCAATACGCATACAAAGAAATTTTGTATTCATTAAACTACCTTAGATACAACCAATGCAGCCAATTGCCTCTGGTCAAACTCCTCATCTTCATACAAGCTTTCTCTGTAAAAGCATAGCACAAAATCATCCCCAATTATTAACATAAACAGGGTTTGCCCAATGTTATACAACTAGACTACACTGCACTTTTAACAATTTTTGTCTCTTTGAAGGTGTTCAAAACAACTTTCCAGATTGCTCATTGGAATACCAGATCGGGCTCAGAGAAGCCAAGTTTGGGAACTAGGGTTACAATTAGAGCTAGGTTTTGTGACACTTACATTGTAGGAACGGAGGTGGAGATCTCAGGCCAGAAGAGGTGAACGAGCGAGTTTAGGTTGACAAGCGCGTGAAGCTTCAGCTCCGCTTGCTCCTCCGTCAGCATCGCTAGCAACCCGCTAGCGGAGCTCACAGCCGCCGCCGCCATGGCTTTTTTCTCGTTTCTACGTAGAGAGAGAGAGAGAGAGAGAGAGACAGAGGTATGGCCGTATGGGAAGTTGGGTTTTTTGGTTTGCTTGGAGTAGGGGAAAGGAAAGAGAGGCCGACGGGTGACAAAAATAATAGGCGAGGCGAGGCGGTGTGTTTGGTCCTTTTCACGTTGAACCGGAGAGAAATCTGGTCCGTCGAACCGGATTGTACTGACATCTGGGGTCCATCTCTGATATTATTCTTTTCTTTTTAGTTGTTGTTTTTTTTTTTCGTTTTTGGGGGTCTAAATTATGGATTCGCTTCCGCATTATTAAGTACGATTACAGCTTTTGTTTAGGTTTAAATTTGAAAATGAGATGAAGAAAAGTATGTGGTGGCACTTTTAGCTAACAAATATTTCCCAAAAAACAAAAATGATTTAAAGCAGTGTCTATAATAATAATATAATAGGGCTAGTAGTAAACTTAAATAATTTGTATTAAGCAGACTGCTCGATATATATGGTGTTACTTTTAGCTAGCAAATGTTTCCCAGAAATGTAATTTTAGTCGTGTCTATAAATAATGGGTTCGTGGAGTCATGGACTCATGGTGAACTAAAATAATTAGCATTAAACGAATTGGGAAGGCACAAAAAAATCACGGTTAGTAATAATTTTTAGTTTGATTTAATTATTGTTTGTAATTAATTTTAAATTATAAACGAACTGAGCTATATATCCACTTTGTTCCAAAGTTCCGTAAAATTTACTTGCTTGTTACATATATAAAAAAACTAGATAAAAATTTTATGTGCAATGTGAAATTAGCCAAACTTAATATGCAGTTGATAATTATTTTGCAATTTATCCTCTAATTTGTATCTATTATGTTTGGGAGAGGCGCGAACTAGCTAGTTCGCGAATTGGCTAGTTCGGCTTTCACCAAACATCACGCGAACAAGAGAGAACTAACTAGTTCTAAGTTCTCCCAAAACCATGAAACAGAACTAGATTTGTTCTAGCTAGTTCTAGTTTACACCTTTGCCATATTGATATGAGTTATTTATTCAACTATGTTGTGAACCGTCTTCAATCAAGTGGCTGAGACAATACATTTTATGATTGAAAGTTAAAACACAGCTGCAAAATATTTTGTGGTATTTAAATCAGAGAACTCAAAAACACAAAAAGTCAGAAAAAAAAGTCTATATCACTAATAAGCAACAGGACTCAAAACTCTAGTATGCATCCGAATAAGCTTATTCGCGAACAAAGGATTATTCGTGAGAACCAAACAGGGGATCCGGGAGTTCTTATTCGTGAACAAACCTTTTGGAAGCCTCATTTTTGAGGAACTAGGAACGAACAAGCAGCTGCCTGTTCGAACAACCTATTCATTAATCAGAAAAGAAACGAGCAAGTTTAATAATTTCAAATAATGAACGTCAAGCTATAAACAAAATCCCAACAACCTAGTTCGAATATTTAATTAAACGAATCGATATTGCAAATCAAACTCGAACGTTCCTATCTCAATATAGTTGACACCAAATCCCATCTGAACCTGATCCAAAATAGCAATAGGCGAGACTCGCTTTCTGTTGAGCCAGTGTCCGAATCTATCCTTTCTTTCTTAACATAAAAGGCCGCAGGAAACTATAAATACATAGAGCAACAAAAAAGAAATAATAAAAAATTGTAGACTTTAAACCAATACAGTTTCAACTGAATTTTTAGAAGTAAATTAATTCGCACTGTACATATATTGAACAAATTATTTTTTTTTCCGTTTTTATTTTGTCTCAAGTGGAGGACAAGACATTGTGAGGAAGCACGTTGCAGACAACCCTTTTGTGAAACCACATGATTTTAGCAACATTTCGGTTGAATTCAAATATGTTGGTGTATGGGCTTTTTCGTCATTCTCGAAAAACGGAAGGATTAAATTTGTTGAGCTAACGTTTGTAATGGAAGGATTAGATCCCGTGCCTTGATTGTCAATGCAAATTAGAAACTTGAAAACCGATTGGAGTTAAAGAAAGACGAGATAAGTCATGAACAATGAAAAACAATTGCTTTAAAAGCTTATATGTGTGAAGTCATTGGTCACTTGAAATCAAATTGATTTGAAATTGGATTTGAAAAATGTTTTGATGTGTTCAAAGTCGAAGTTGCTCAAGTTTAAATGTTAATTGTTGTCAAGTACCCTTCCTAGATTTGTAGGAAACCAACAATTGAATTGCAATTAAGTCATAAACTATCTTTCTAAGTTTGAATTGTTGCTTAGGGACAAGCAAGTTTAAGTTTGGGGAGATTTAATAGACGGGTTTCACATTGAAATATTCAACCCTTTTAGGCCTTAATTTCAATTAAATGTTTGTGTTTTAGTTAGATTTTATTATATTTAGGTTAGTTTTAATTAAGTTTGAGTCAAAGAAGGAGTTACTACAATAATCTCTATTTTTATGCAGATTTTGGACAAAGACATGACATATATGAATCTATAAAGACGTAGAGCTTCTCACAAGCTTTCCAACGGTTCTTGAATCACCTCAAACGGAGTCCGGATGAAGAAGATATGGGCAAAATACAAACAAGGCGCAGTGCTGAAATTTCCAAATGACCTGTTCTCGGCCAGATTTCAGACGGGTCCGCCCGGATTCAAGCGGATCCGCCCGAAACATGCCAGAATTAGCAGAGAGGTTTATCTTGGGAAGGCGGTTGTTTTCTATTCCCATCACGTCTAGAAGCATCTTCCTGCTATTATGAGCGCCTCTAATCAATGCTAAAGCCTATATAAACATGGTTTGAGGAGATTTCAAGGGGAGAGTCGAATTTTAGGGCAAATTTTGAGAGAAAGTTGCAGCAAACTATAGCAGTCAGGATCCAGTCGACCCTGCCAGGATTCTGTCGACCCCGCCTGAATTCAAGCTGAGAGGAGAAATCATTGCCTATTGTTGTATTCTTCATTTTATTTATTTGCTTTGATGTTTGATTCGATGAAACCTGATGTTTGTATGTTTATTATGACAAGTAGTGAGTAGTTTAGTTTAGGGGCAATTATAGGGAATCTTTTACTTGGTAGTTAATATAAGTTTAATTAGGAGTATATCTTTTTTATTTGCTTTGTCTTTCTTGATTAATATTGCTGAAGTTTGTGGTTTTTGAATTGCTTGACTTGAATGTTTACCCGTTAGATTAAGGCATTGTCTAATAGTTTGGTAACAAAAATCCTAAATTCGAGATAATTCAAAGGTTGCACAACATAGGATAGGGAGTAATCGAGAGGTGAAACCAGGATTTAACTGAAAAGTATGTCTTTACCTAATATCGAGAGATATAGGATATCCTACCAAATAGAAAGGTAAACTTAGAAACCCTAAGCCGAGGAACGAGAGTTGAAACTTATGATTTTTAGGAGGTTTAAAGGTTAAAACTTAGTTATCCAAATAGAGAATGAGAGTTTATATTTGACCCTGAGAATTGACCAACAACCTACACTTAGAGAAAGTATAACCTAATTAAACCGAGTTAACGACCTATTCTGGCGACCCCGTCAAGAAGCTGGCGGATCCGCCTGGATAGGGCCAGGTAGAGGAACCCTACCAATTGACCGTAGTTTAAGCCATAAATTCGAGTTATTTAATTTTCTTTGAGTCTTAGGTTAATTTAGAGAGTATTTCAGTAATTTAGATTTAATTTTCTTTTTGGCTTAAATTAGACTTAATTGACAACACTTAAGACTTTTAGCTTTTAGCTTTATTGATTTGGTGAAATTTAGACTTTTTAATTTGGCTTTATGGTTTGATTTTGATTTTCGTGTTGAAGCACGGTTTTTTTTTGTGGTTTTCGTGTTGGAGCGGGGTGTCATAAATAGGAAAGATTGATATAGAAAGTGTAGTGCAAGAGGAATGCATTTGATGCTGTGAGTTTTTCTTTGATGTATTTAAATTTCACCGTGTCGCAAGTAGGATTGTCGCTATCTATTGGTAAGAGAGAACTGAGTTGCATCTTTACCACCTTACTTGGTAAGCATCCAAGCAATTGACATTTTTTGGATAATGTATTTTGGCATGGATAACAATAAATCAATACTATTTTTCGATCTATCTTGCATCATATGCAATCAGATTATATGTTCATTGTATACATCAATTGTACTCCTGGCTTCATGGGATGTGACCTTTTTGTGCTTGGTACAAAATATGATATGATATATTGCTGGCCGTCACATCAATGCTCAGCACGCAGGACAATTACATATTGATCCATGGTGATTTGCATAGTAAAACATTAAAATTTTCAACAATATTGGTATATGTAGAAGTGCTGATTAGTCCGGTAGTTGGTGTTTGTTACATTATCCAATCGAAATTTATGTCCTAAATTGAATAACATTTTTTGAATGTGCAGCTTAATGTGGTTGATTTTGGACAAGAACTGGCAACACTGAGCTTTGAACTTCCTCTTTTTATTCAGTTCAGATGGAGCAAAAGTAAAAAAAAAAAAAAAATTATTCACCTATATTCAACTAGTGGTGTTAGATAATAAACTATTTTGTGTGGTTACTGACTAATAATGTTAGATGATAAACTATTTTCTACTATCACATGTGGTTGATGATTTATATTGTTAGATAATTATGTACTTTCTTCTAAACTCTTTTACAAAATTATTTTGTGCCTTTCCAAGTAGAAACAAATGAGTTTCAGTCCATTTAACCATTGGTATCAGCTGGTACAAGTCATTAAGGTTGTTGTTATGGAGTTCTCAAAACTGATATGTATAAAAATAAATGAGTTTGTGATGGCTAATATCTTACAGCTGGATTTAGTCGCTACCATTTTAGGGTGTGTTTGGTAGAGAAGTCACATGGGGACGAATTAGCTATTTGTCCGCTTATTTGTGGGTTTCTCTCTCCTCGCTTATTTGTTCTCTAATTCGTCCAAAAGGAGACATTAGAATAAGGTGCTGAATAGCTTATTTCAATTGCTTGTTGTGTGTTTGGTGAGGCATTGTTGGGCCCTAATTCAAGAATTAGCTTATTCGACTGCATCCCAAACACACCCTTAAATATTTTTTAGTTTCTTGCAATTGCAACTTCATCGCGCTTCGCGCCATGATGTAACTAGTTCCCAATTCATATCCTTTGTAGTGCTGCAGAGGGCAGTGGTTTCATCACAACCATCCGATCGATGATGGGTGTCCCGTGATTTATACTATATCCGTCGAGATTCGTGCGACCCATAAAAATCTGTTCGTGTCTTTCCTATCGGTTGTGAGAAGATTGAGGTTGAGCTCCATCTCCATGACCCTTAGTTCCCAACTTTCGTCTGCTTTTGAACATCTGGCGAAGAGCATGCAGCCTGCGGTATTTTATTGGTTCTCCTACTAGGAAAAAACAATCTTAAAGGGGATTTTTAAATAACCTTTTTCTTATCAATGGGCCCATCACATCGATCAGAATTATATCGGACGGTCATGATGAAATCACTTCTCTCTGTAGTACCACAGAGGATAAGTTTCAAGCTAATTCCTTTTAGTTTGCTCTACCTATATGTACCTTTGTCTAACAGGCTTAACCCATATTTGACTAGCACTTCTAGAAAGTCCCGCCAGTTTGAAGAATAATAATAAAATAATATTAAATATTAATAATAATATCTATTTAATCAAAATTATTTAAATAATAACACAAGTACGGAATCCCAGATTCCGAACTGAATTACGGAATCTCAGATTCCGTAATAGGCTAGTTACGGAATTCCGGATTCCGTAACTAGCGTTCCACCCTATTTTGGCTTCCGATCTCACCATAATTTATTAGTTTATTAGTTAATTAATTACAAAAATAGATAATATATTGTAAAAATAATTTAAAAAATATGAAAAAAAAAAATAGGATGAATTTTTATATGTAATTAAAATTTATTTTGAAAATTTATTTGCATTTAATAATTAAGAATTTGATAATTAAATATTAAAAAAATTAAAGAAAATTGTTAAAAATTGATAGGATTAATTTTAAATGTAGGAAATAATTATTGAAAAGAGAGTTGAACCGTTTTTACTCGAGGTTAGTTTTTCTATATGTATATTTTTTTATTGTTTGAATAGATTGTATATTGTTTGAATAGAAATGTTTAGTTATTAAAAAAATCGATGTTTTTAAAGATTAGAACTTCAAATAGGCATAACTTTTGATAGGAATGTCCGTTTGGGATAAATGACCACAATCCGGAAAGCTGACGATGAGATCTACATGGTTTGCACGTAACGACCTTTTTCGGAGCCAAAAAACGCTATCTGAACCTCCGAAATCCACTTTGAAAGTTTGCAAACCTAAAAACCACTCAAAACTACTACAAAATTTTTTAAAATCATAAATTAATCATAAAAAAGAGAAATGTAATTAATCAAGTGACTTCCATGAGAGTTAATATTTGTTGTAATTAATCATAAATTATCAGTTATCAAGTTGTAATGATTATAATTTAATCATTGGTATATTATATCATATTAGTTGTCATTGGTGTATTATATCATATTTGTTTAAATATCAAACGCTATTAAAATAATATTAAAATATTAATAATAATAAAATAATATTAAAATATTAGGTAAAAGACTGTTACGGAATCTGAGATTCCGTAACAATTTAAAAATTATTAATATTAATATTAGATTATTAAAAATATTAAATTATTAAAAATCTGAGATTCCCTAGGTACGGAATTTGAGATTTTGTAACAAGCCTGTTACGGAATCCGGGATTCCGTAACTAGTCTGTTACGGAATCTCAGATTCCGTAATTCAGTTCGAAATCTGAGATTCCGTACTTGCGTTATTATTTAAATAATTTCGATTAAATAGATATTATTATTAATATTTAATATTATTTTATTATTATTCTTAACACTGTTCTTAGAAAGTCTAACCCATACCTGCCCGCCACTTATGAAATGGGCCTAAAACTCAATCCCGTACCTGCCTGCAGGCCTTCCGTCTAAGCCTACAGATGCCTGTTTAGATCTATCTATTTAATCCCCTGCGTGCGGCGTGCCCTCTAATATCTCACATACCAAAAAGAAACACAATTATTTATTACAGTAAACAATATAGCTTCATTTATACAAAATAAAAGAGACTAAAAGTTAAAATCGATTAACAGTTTAAATACTCAATAATAAATTAATAACATTGTTCCTAATTTATTTTCATATTATTCAAAACTGTTGTTGTTCATCCAGCTGCTTGTCTTTTTCTAAATAACGAACAAATAAAAAGGAGATTAAACTACTTTGATTAATAAGAGACCTAAAAAGTCATTAAAAAGTAGCAACATATACTTGAATTAAATACATCTTTCAACAACTTATACAATTCCAAAATTGAGAAGCACAATATTCGTATGCTATTTCAGACCATCATCCATGTTGGTGCTATTCTCCTCTTCACTTGAGACTCCATCTCCTCCTGCTCGCTCACCTAAGTTTAAGTATCACAAGAAAACATAAATAACAATGCAATGAGCATATTTCAATGGTTACCTCCAATCCCCAATCTTGCAAATAGCAGCTCAACATTTTTAATATTTATTATAATATTATATTATTAACTCAAATACGTTTGAGCTTTTGTAAGAACTAACCAACTATTGAAACAAAAAGTTGGCCAAATGAACTAAACTGCTTATAAGTTTGGTGCTGAATCTACGAACTAAATTGCTCGTGAGTTTGGTGCTGAATCTACTGTTACATACTAAATACAATTAAGATTCACAATGTAATTCAATAAACATACATAAAATTTGATGGGGCCAGCCCCACCGGCCCCATCAGGGTGGGGGTTCCCAATCCTGGTTCCTCTCTTTTGCTTCATCTCTTTTCCAAATCCAAATAATTCTAAATTTGATGAACTTCAAAACTCCCAGATGTCATCATGACCTGAGGCATCCTAAACCACCTAGTTTGATTCAGCAACTCAACATATTACTGAGAATAAATAGTTCATCAAAATCTAAACCAATTTCTTCAGGCACTAATTTCAAACGATTGAATTCAAAACTTAATTGATTCGAAACATTTGAATGTCTCAACCATGGCTCCACAAAGAATTCTGTCTCTTCTTTAGTGCTGTCTCTTTGTTTTCAGAGGCTTAGTTTTGTGTTTTTCTTGATCCTTTTCTTTCTTGTTTGCTAGGCTTATTTTGTGTTTTTAGATGGCCTTTTCCCATTGGCTTGCCAAAGGCATCCTATAGTGTTTTAGTGGACTGTTATATATAGATTTCGAAATAACAATTTAGGAAATAGGATTACAGATCTTAATAATTTCGTCAGCCTAACCAGGTTGGCTATCAGACCAAATCAGGCTAAACTAAATTTGTCATCCCCAAACACATGCTCAAACAACAGTCATGATTGTGAGCTTTGAACGCCTAAGAACCACAAGCTATATTTTATTTATGAACCATAAATAGAACAAATGCTTCTATTTTGATCGAAAAGGATAATTCCAAAGTCAGCATAGGTGGTACACCATTCTCTCGACCAATGTACTGTAAGAAGATCAATGGTTTATGTATTATTTGGTAATCACAAACCTCAAGTCAAATTTCATTATATACAAAGTACTACAGAATATACAAAAAGAGCCATGAAATGGAACTTGGTCACATACAAGTCTTAGAAATTGTACATTTGAAGTAAAATAGCGTGGATGTAAAATTTGATACTCTCTTGGATCGTGATGACAAGAACAAAAACACGTGTTGTTCAGAAGTTTGTTTCATATTTGATGCAAAAATATACAAAGGTAAAGAGAGAATCTAAGTTCAAATCTAATTGCTTTCCGAAACAGCACATTACACAAAGATACGCTAGAGGTTCATTTATTTGCTCGTTGAAAAGTTTGTTTCTAGCCAAGCTTGTGAACAGGCCCTTTATGATTCCTCTATTGAGATGTATTCCAAAAAATCCTGGAACAAAAGAAAAGAACAGCAGAGGAGTGGGTAGTTTAATTTCAGATTGAATTACATGCTCTTTTATGGATTTCAGTTTTTAGACATCCTAAATATAGTGTTCCTAAAGAAGAGATATCATCATCTTTCTGAATATCTCTATACCAATAAAATTTGGAAAATCACTGTTAATAAATATTTACCTCTATCAGGTTTGCATTTGAAAAGGCACAGTTATATATGACTGAGCTAGCTAGTTGATCTGCTTCTTGAGCTTTCGCACCCAGATGTCAAACCTGATTCACTTGCTGTATAGTCCTAAATCCCCAAAAATCAAATATTTGTCAACTTACCAGCACAAAGTTTTCAATTAATCCTTTCTTCACATGACTAGACATATATCTTGAATATAGAATGTTTCAACCTATTAATTAACTTTCAACTTACTGGAACAGAGGTATGGCTAGACATGAAAGATGGTGTCCCCATGCTGGGTCCCATGGGACAGTGTTGCATGTTTTCCTCTGCTATAGCTCTCAGCCTGTTAAGCTCTGGCAAAATAACCATTGCCAAGTCCGGGCGATCCTTTCTTCTTAGCTCGGTACATTTCAATGCAAGTTTAGCAAGAGTATGAGCTTCCTCCATTGGCCAATCCGGTACCGTCTGATCCAGAAATTCTGAAAGTGTACCCCTCTCAATTGCACTTTCCATATAGTGGCTTAGTCCCATTGGTGATTTGCCAGTAAGTACTTGGAGGAGAATTACCCCAAAGGAGTAAACGTCAGATTTCGTTCCAAGCATACCTGTGGGGGCATGATGTTTGGTTAAGAAGCTATTTTGCAGCTTATTACCTCTTGTAAGGAACCCAGTATAAATTGAGTTGAAATCCTCTCCCGGGATGGACAGTTCCAGTGCAGATCTGGACTTTTCCAGCACATTGAGGTTGGTGTTAGTGGGCAGTCAAGATTTACACTGGAGCCATTCCAACAGGGGAGGAAATGCGGATTCGTCTAAAATGCCCAAGGAGTTGTATGATAATAAAACTGAGCTAAATCACGAATCATTCATAGCATGTTTACATGAGAGGCTATTGCAGATATGGGTGAAATTGGTATCCAGTTTATTGTGAGAATAATATATCACCAAGAATTCATCCATTTTTTTACTGGTGGAATGACTACAGTAACTTATCTTTTTGAAAGTTTACACTTTATAGGCTAAATGATGCATTTGAGGTGTAACCAGGTACATACCTGTCTGTTGGTATTCAGGATCAATATAGCAGAAAGTTCCAGCAGCTGAGGTCATTCTGTATTGTGTCATATTATCTGCTACTGAAGGTGGGACCAGTCTGGCTAGCCCCACGTCTGATATCTTACTGACATAATTTTTATCTAAGAGAATGTTTGCTGGCTTGAGATCACGATGCACAAGTGGCTCTGGTTTTGACTGATGGAGAAAAAGTAAACCAGTACCAATCTCCGCCGCAATTCGAAATCGGTGTTGCCATGGGATAGGTGGTGAATTTCCTCGCATAAATAGGCGGTCTTCTAAGCTTCCATTAGCCATGTACTCGTAGACTAAGCAACCATACTCAGGACAAGCACCTAATAGGAGCACCATGTTTGGATGCCTTATGCAACTCAGAATCTCCACCTAGAAGTTTGTAACTTTACTTAACTATGTATATAATATAATATTATAATTCTATAGTATGGCATTTTTTGTATGATAATCCGTTTTATATAGTAACCTTCAAGTTCAAGTTCAAGAGCAATTATGTTCTACTTACCTCTTGTTGGAACTGTGACCTCCCTTGCGATGCATCCGGCCGAAGAACCTTTACTGCTACAGGTGTGTGATCAAGATAACATTTGTATACTGGTCCATATCCTCCTTCTCCAACTTTTTTAGCTGGAGAGAATTTGTCCGTTGCTGCCTCTATCTCATCTATGGTATATTTTCTATACCTCACGTCCACATGGCTCAAGTTTGCCACTGCTCTCTTGCGCTCCTCGGCTTCCTGTACAAAGTTAATTAGGTTCATGTAATGGCTAATATCAATAGCTTGATAACCTGTGGTACATTATTCTGGTGCAGACTACAATGGACTTCGCTAAGTTTAACCAATCCATACCCAAAACCTCACAATTGGACTTTTACTTTTGGACTCTATCTGGACCTTGTTTGTACATCAAATGAAACCAAACAAACCTGAAGTGCTCTCCTTTCGGCATTGATCCGCATCTGTGCTTCTATCTCTGCGATTTGTTTCGCTTTCTCAGCAGCCTCAATTGCAGCTCTGCATTTGGCACGCTCTCTCTCAACCATTTCTAATGCAGCTTCTTGTGCACGCTTGGCTTCCAATAGTCGATTCTCTTCCTCTGATTTCCATTGGCGGAATTCAACCATCTAAAATATGCATTTTAGTTAAAAATTGGACATGAATATATGGAAGACTGTTCTATTTTTCCTTTGCGTGCTAATTTTTCATTATTTGGAATTCAACAATTACCTGTTTTTTGGCATCAAGTGCCTCCTTGCATGCTGTGTTGTACATGTCCATCATTTGCTTTAGTTCTAACCGAAGCCTATTCATCTCTGATTCTGAATCTTCTACCTGATTGTAGGAAACATGCACTCATTCTTAGCTCCAAGAAATGATAATTAAAATAAATTCAGCAATCTAAATTTGTCAGTTTAATAATTTGAATGTACTTGTGCCCTCATATACCATCATAGTCTGCGAAAGAGAGCTCTCAGAGGATTGTGAAAACATTCCAATGGTGTTTGGTGAACTAAGCGGCGAGAAAGGCATCTCAAAGCTATCAGCTGATGTGTAAGAGATCCTTTGGGTTCCTCCATCCAGGCTGGGCCGACCACTGCTGACAAATGATATGTCACTCTGATCTGCTTTTATATTCAATCCATTGTTTGGTCTCGCAGGAAATCGCGGTGCACCTGGACGTGTAAATGGTGACCTATTTGACTTGAAAATTAGCTCAAGTAATGGGATTTGGAGTTTATTATATTGAGAGAGAGAGAGAGAGGGAGAGAGAGAGAGTTCTACCTAATCATAACTTCTTTCTCCAAATAATTATTTCGATTTTCCCGTGCATGCTCACCTAATGATTAATTAACAAAGAGAAAAAATAAAACTAAAAAGCTCAGACTTCAGACTCGATGAATTATAGGGTGCAATAGGGTGGTTGCACAAGAACGTAATAAATGCTATTGTTCTTATGTGATTGTCATAATTTAGGATTTGAACTTTTGAACAACGAGAATTTTAGATATAGTGTTAACCCTGGACAATTTTTTTTCCTTTCCAAAAGATCATTTCACTATCAGCTGGGACATTATATATTATTAACTGGATCTAATTATTTACTAAAACTACCACTTGATCTTAGTTGGATTTAAATAATCAAACCTTTGAGTGCATTGACAACTTGATATTCTACTGTCTCTTGCTTTATACTAGTCTGATTTTCTATTTGTGTACGTAGAGGTGAAACAGCAGGTGCATCTCTCACTGCCTTTCTCACAGATGAAATCTTGCCTTTTGAGATTAGAAACACAGTACAGAAGTCAGGTGCATTTCTCAGGACATAGGCCGGAACATCTGTACTCTTGAATCTGACAATGCAGTAAATTCATAAAGAGCTATTATCAATTTTGACAATCATAGTCTAAGGCCTAATAAATTTTGTTCGTGTCAATGGCAAATAGATAGGTTATTTCAGCCAGTGTGCAGCTGGTGAAATCCTATTCTTGTAAAGGTTTATGGTATAATATATATTGGACAAAATGTTGTTGGAAAACCCAAAGTAAAAAGAGCTTGATGTTTTGCAAAGATTTATGGGATTCATGCTTTCTGACTACTTTCTGAGGTCTGGGATTGCCATAACAGGGTCTTATCATGTTGTTCTGTAGTTGAAAAGTAACTTAAGAATATGCATCCTACCTCATGAAACCTCTTGGAGATGCTCCTAGGACTATTTTCTCGATAGCTGCTTGTGTTATGAAGTCTACGATGGCTTTAGCTACATCAGTGTCATCTATGATTATATCATTGCAAGTTACCTGTAAAACGGAGTCAAATCTTTTGGGGTTGAAATGCATATTCATTTGGACAATGGCTGTATTTATCACTTTTGTTAATATAGTTGAGAATGCCTTGACAGAAGATTTTTGTGGAATTCCATATTGAAGTTATTTTTATTTTCCATTAATTTTTTATGTTCTGAAGTTTGCTGTTAATAATTGTAAAACAACAACCTTCAAAAAAAAAAAAAATTTGTAAAACAGTACATAGACTATAGATATAGTTAATATGCTGTGGCTCAAAATCTAACAGTTTGCTATAAAGTGCTTGTAAGGTCAGAGTTCTCGATTTCTGTTTAGAAACACAAATAAGTTCACCAGGAGCATGAAACAAAACATCATTAAGCTAAATACTTACATCTTTTCTTTTGCAAAATATTCTGAACGGAAGAAAAATGTCCCTCACGGAGCTCGTACTATCTTCCGAGGATGCTAGTGCATCAAAAACAAAAAACAAATGTAATGGAATTAGTTGATTTTCACCGAACATGCAAATTGTTTCCAGAACTATATACTACGTAATATGTGATGAAAGGAAAAATATCTGTATCAATGTAAACTTAATGATCCACTGATGCTATAGACAATAACAGCTGCCTGATGGCCTAAGTAATTCCCAAAAGGTGATACAATTTCTAACATTGGCAAATAATTTTATTTCAAATTTTGATTCAACTCAAGGCAAAAAATTTATGCCATGAGCTCAAACCTAAAAGGGAAAATCACCATCAGAAAACCGCATGATGCAAGATAATTTTTCGTATCCTGTAATTTTTGCTCTCTTTGGGATGCATTCATGGCAATAAAATTCACCTACGACAAGCAATTCGTCCCATAATTTACGTATTTTCATATCTGAGAATGTACATTTCTCTTTGAGATTCAGCTTACTGTTTTATTTTATTTATTGTTCTTTCCAGAGAAGATTAATTCAACTTACTAGATGCATCCCCGTGTGTATTAATATGAACTAGGGTTATGCTTTCTCCTTTAGAGGTGACAACATTATCCAAAGCCCATTTGAGAGCATTCTGGCTGCCTTTATCTTTATCTATCGCCACCGCCACCAGAGGCATGTGCTTTGAACTGGCGCCTTCTCTGCTTTCTCTTCTAAGATTCATGTCTGCCTTTGTCCCCTTGCTTTAAGCTTATTTCAAAATTTCCCCTACAACAATACTTTTGCAAAGAGTTTTTTGCTTCATGAAAAATGGTGAGGAAGAGGAAAAGGATGCGAGCTCTCTATGGAATTCTAATGGATGTCATCTGATTATATGTAATTTCTTTTTTTAGTTGTTGTTTTCAGGTTTTTCTCTTCTGTTATTAACAATAGTTAACGGGTACTAGCCAAAGAGATCTAGAGGACCTTCAAAACAAAATTTAAAGGGAAAACCGAAAAAACGTTTAAGGTCTCTGCCCAAATCTTTGACTCTCCATTTGGTAAGAAAATGGAGAGCTGGCATATACCTTGCAACCTTAATTTAGATTCTGTCAAGTAAATCATTTACGGCTTATTGATCCACGTTGTCAGTTTTATGGTCCGTTGAATACATATTTGACAGAATTATATAGCTATGTAAAAATGGAGACATCCAGTATTTTGTTAAACTGAGGACATCGTACACAACATGTTGACTGTGGTCAAACGGGATAGTTTGGTCGAGTGCTCTTCTTGGGGTAGACCGTAAATAGAGGAAGTTATTACAAGATTCAATGCACTTTATAAAGATAAATAGATAATGCTTGTGTTTTGTTTGATAAATTATTCAGATTACCTACATTTCTCTTAATGTTGGTCTTTGTGGTTAAATGGTTTAGTGGTTATTTTGAACGATCAATGTTTAACTTAATCCTGGTCAATCGATTGGAGACAGATCAGAGAGTCTTAACCCGCTTGCATAACAGATGAAACAGGCTTACAGGCTTGAAAAGAGAAATGTTGTTAATTGACTAGAATTATCTAGAAAATTTCCTAAGTTTGTTATACAACAAAATGCAGTTTTGTTGTTTTTTTTTTATGATTTTGATTATATTGGTTCATTCAATTAGGTCAATAGCGTCAAACATGGATCAGTATATTTTGTCATATGAGGAACCAGATCTAATGTAACAGGATAGTTTATAAGTTTTTAAAAGGCCTAACATTATCAATGACTTAATTATATAAATTAATAAATTTTTGTGTTTATATTTTAAGTTTTAACTTTTTCTATTTCTTAAATAAAATAAAAGAATGGATAAATACTTGGACCAATAAGTCAACGGGAAAATTCAGCAATCATTTTATCCTCTTGTTTGCAGTCCTGAAACAGTGAAACTGGTACATGCACGGATCTTCCAAAAAACCGAATCATATTTGGAATTGATTGAGCCCAATTAGCCCAGGCAAAAATGCCCCAACCTATGTCCATGAGCACTCCTTGTATTGTTACCATAGCCCAAAAGATCTTCTCCTGATCATACTCAGCCTATCCTCTACCCACTAGGTAGCAATATATTTTTTGAGGATAACTTATTCTCTTTCATTTACCTCAAATTTGATGGTAATATCAAAATTTAACAATATTTATGGAATGAAACTGGGATCCTGACACTTTAGGACCAAAAGCTGGAAGAAGGTAATGTTTGAAGGACTATTTCTATGATCACTCCTAATAGTACCTTTTTACAATGAAGTGCAAATACGGAACTTTCAGTTTCATATTTGGCTAAAATCTACAATAATTTAACTAGCTTTCATCTAATTTTGTTTAAAGTTTCTCGGCACAACAGGGGTGTAGATCAAAATCACACTGTCTACAAGAGAACACCCAAAATCTGCCTCCTTGTTGGCACACATCACAGACATAGTTCCTGGCCATATCCAACGTAAGGACATGCTCATGCCCAGGATCACTAACCTCACGCGGCAATCTCGCCCCTTCTTCCTCCAACGTTCCCTCTACCTCTTTCAGTCTTTTTTCAGTAAACGGGAATGCGGCTGGTCCATATTGAGTAATCATCACACGTCCATCCCTGCTTATCACATTGCCTTCTGCTCCGAGAATTATAAGGGTTGGTATCCATTTTACATCAAAAATCCTGCTTAGATCATGCCGGATTTTGTCGTTGTAAGGGATTGCTAACCATGGCATTAGTTTTTGGCTTGCCATGAACTCGTTCTCATCCCGATCCATGGAGATGAAAACTACTTCGAATCTCCCAATTTCTGAGTTCTCTAACTCGTTATATGTCTTGATAAGCATTTCCGTGAAGGATCGGGATGGCGGACACCAGTGTGCCCCAAAGTAAAGCCCGATTGTTTTCCCGAGTAGCTTGGAAATTGAAATCTGTAAAATAAAGAAAATTAAAATAATAAAAAAATGGGTTTGACTTCTTTTGAATTTTAATTAAGGAACTAATATTTTAGTTTTGCACAAGCTCGGTAAAGAGATAATTAACCTTTGAGTCATCTTTACAGATCAAGAAATTTCGGTCCTTACTTCCAATTAGCTCCTCTAGCCTCCCTCCCTGACTTCTGGTCTCATCAATTGCCTCCAATTCCTTTCGTCTCTTCGCATCGAAAGGAAAGGCGTCAACACCATAATATTCCACCAACCTAACCGCATCTTCTTCAATTGAAAACTTACCATCAACAGAAACCAGGGGAATCAGAGAAGGTATCTGCTCAACGTGGAACATAACACGCAACTTCTGACTGATCTTTTGATCAAATGGCACCGCGAGCCATGGCATATTTCTGAAGTGGTCAAGAAAACTTAATTCATCGTGATCGAGTGATACGAACAAGAATTCGAGGTTACTGCCAGGTGATGTGGAATTGATGGTTTTGTAGAGGTTCAATAGCTTCGTCATGAAGCTATTGCATGGTCTGCACCATTTTGCAGAGAATAAGAGGCAGATATATTTGTGTTCGATGCATGACAAAGACACCTAAATAATTTAAGAACGCTTTGTCAATTGTTATTGTCCATCACTTTTTAGTCACCTCAGGTTCTAAGTTCTAACTGTTATCAGAAAGTAAGTACAATTTTGTATTAATTAACCTCTCCTAATCTGAAAGCATAAGTGCATAACTTTTTCTTTCATGTATCTGGTATGTATTACCCAGCTTTTACCCACAAACTCTCAAAATATTTAAAACATTCGGCCATTTGTTAAATAAAATGTTATCTTCAATACGAATTGTGCTTCTGATTTCTTTGAGTATATAATAAATCCGAGGCCATACAGAAAAAAATGAAATGATTCGCCAAGTAGAATCTCCAACCTCCCACTGACATACCCACACACAAAGGGCACAAATAAAAACGGAAAGGACACATCACACATAACACTAAATTTTCATCTTAGTCCAACAAAATTTGAAAATGCATTTGGCCAAAAATTTTTACGACAAAATGATCAATTGATCAAATTAATCGAGAATACATAAAACGCCGAAGTACGAACTTTAATTGCAGTACAGAATAATAATATGATAATATCCCAAACACGTGCATTATAACTAAAACTAAATTAATAATTCTGTAACTTTAGCTTCTGGCTAAAATTGTTTTATTTAATTAATGAAAAATGAGGTCTTAGAACCTCATTTTTGCCTCAAAAAAAAAAAAAAAACTAAATTAATAAGCATGATTCGTTTGGTGAAACTACCATATCACCAAGCCACCGACATAGGGGACTACAACGTGAGAATATTTAGAACATCAACTATAATATTGGCAACTTAATTAGAAACAAACAAAAAGGCCTACCTTTCCATCATGAGAGAGGAAAT
Source organism: Rhynchospora breviuscula (assembly GCA_027562975.1). Lineage (NCBI taxonomy): Eukaryota > Viridiplantae > Streptophyta > Magnoliopsida > Poales > Cyperaceae > Rhynchospora > Rhynchospora breviuscula. The sequence continues at coordinate 33,680,681 of CM050399.1, forward strand.
GTTCGACCCCAGCCGATTCCAATGAGGTCCACACATGTGGCGACCATTGCTCCTGCTCTATTAATTGCATATCTCAATCCTTTCGTTTCTTCTTTTGTGTAGCGTTTTTTTTTTTTTTTTTTTTTTTTTTCTGTCTATATGCCGGAGAGGAGAGGAGAAGAGAAGAGCTTATTCAGTTGCGGTTGCTTCAAGCTTGATCTTTTATCTCCACAAATGGTTATCCTCAATTTAAAGCCGGTTATGTGGGTATCCAATAGGCTTTGTAATATTCCCCCAAATATTCCTAGCTAAAGAATATAACTGGAATGCTATCTCGGTCATCTATCTATTTTGCACTAAGCAAATTGAATAGAGAATAAATTATTGTCGAGACGCATGTGGAATGATTAAAAATATTGGTTTTATTATAGAAAAACCGAAGAATAGAGCGTGAAAATATATACAGAGCAACAAGAAAGAAAAAAATTATTCTTAGAAATATTGGTTTTATTATAGAAAAACCGAAGAATAGATCGTGAAAATAAATACAGAGCAACAAGAAGAAAAAACTATTGTTAGCTTGATATAAAATAGTGTTCCAAGCCTGCATATAGGGTTGTTAAAAAAAAAAATGTCCCAACCCCAATATCCCAATTTGTTTTTTTACCGGATTTTGCAGTTGGATCGGGTAAGGATTTAGATTTCGACTAGTCCGTTTATTCGAGTTGTGTTGGGAATGTCTTCGAGAAGCTTTTTTTAACCCAATCAATGTGTGTGTAGAGTTTTGCTACGGTGAGTCGCGACTCACCAGAAGGTCTGTGAGTCGCGCTCAAAACTCTTAGATCTGGTTCAAAATGACCGATCCAAACCATCTAATATAATCTTCCTATTGAAATCTCCATGCAGACCAAATTTTACATTTTTTTCAAAATTTTTAAGTATTTTTTTTTTAATTTTAGAAAATCGTTAATCTAATTAGTTTTGAATCGTTGAAAAATAGCCTTTTTAAAAATCCGAAAAAATACTTAAAAATTTCGAAAAAAATATAAAATTTGATCTGCATGGAGATTTCAATAAGGAGATCGTATTGGACGGTTTGGATCGGTCATTTTGAACCAGATCTAGGAGTTTTGAGCGTGACTCACCATAGCAAAACTATATATATATATATATAGAGATAGGCTAAATTAGACTCCAGCACATAGGAGGTCTGTGTGCTGAAGTTTATTAGCCGTCCGATCAAAAATCTGAGGGTCCAGATTATGTCGCTGATGGAGGTGCTATCTTTAAAATTTTTCGCTACCGTCTCCGTTTCCTCTCCGTTAACGCACCAAACCATATTTTTATTTCAGATATCTCACCCGCTCTCTTGTCTTCTCCCCTTTGTTCTCCCGAGAAAAACATAGCGCTCGAACTCGATAAGTGCAAATAGCTAGTGACGCACCCCCCTCTCTCTCGATCCTCTAAATAACTGCCCTCTCCTGCATCCTCCTCCGATCCTCTCCGCTTCGCTCAGTGAGACGAAAAATCGAAACCCTAGATTGAGTGGGTCGGCTAGAGGTGTGGACAGATACAATTAATACCTAATCGTCTCACTTGTAGATTCGAAACCCAAATGACTTGCGTGATTTGTTTGCAATTTGGTTTAATTTGGTTTAAGCAAAGGTACTGGTTTAATTTATTTGATTTGCTCTTAGGAATCGATCCAGTAGTTGCTACCAGTTTAAGAGTTACGATCTAAATCAAGAACCCCAGCGCTCCCATCTCTGGTCACAACTAATCTGGTTACATAATAGTTAGACAATGTATTTGGACACTGTAATGTAATTAGGGTGTATATACTCTCTCTATAAATAGTATAGATTGTAATTAGGAAGTTACTGAAAAATAAGTCAATGAGCCAACCAATAAGATGGTATCTACTTCTCTATTCCTCTCTGTCCCTCTGTTAATGGTAAACGTAAATCATATACCAGTAAATAAGAAAAGCAATTTCCTTTCAGTGAGCCAACCAACAAGAGAGAAGTAACAATGGGTTACAAAAAGATTTCTTACTGTATTGTCAAAGTTTGGTTACAACAAAAATATTATCCAAAAATCTTGCAGACCAGAAGGTCGACTAATATTTACTACAAAAATATTAAACACACGCACTATCATAGTCTCAAAAAAATTCATTTAATCTTTACTACAAAAGATAGAAGTAACAATGGATTGTTAAATCTGATATAAAGGTCAATACATGACATTTTATAAAGCTGATCCCTATATGTTAAAATCTGCAATTTTTATGCTATTTAGGATCTATTTGTTTTGCATTTACCATGTATGTCTAAATATTTGTTAAAATCTGCAATTTTTATCCATGTTTGATGACAGGCTTGTGGCTAGAACAGTCAGGTACAGGTTTTCGGGGTGGTCGGAAGAAGGCTTTGGCTATAAGATGAGTGAAGGGTGCCTTCTGTTATTTTTTTATTTTTTAGTGGATGGGTGCCTTTTGATTTGGTTATAAGATGAGTGAAGAGCTTACTGGAAAATCTGATAGGGGTTTATTTGCAAAAAAGGCATGTTTTCACTTATGTAGAAATTAAGGTTTGATTTGCTGTTCTGTAATTTTTTTATGAATTGGATAAAGTCAAATGTTAACTGAGTTATAATGATATATGGAAGCAGTGTTTGTTAAAATCAATGCGAAATAATTTTTTGATTATAGACCTGTAAACTGTGTTTTGTATTTAGTTTGTAAATATGCAACAAGTTGGAACCACTTGTGCGTTCCAGGCTTTATCTATTGTTTGTAAATATGAGTCAAGAGTTTCTTGGTTTGTAAAGTTTGTACCGGCCTTCTAAGCTTTGTCCATTCATGCTTTGCCTATTCATTATTGTTTGATATCTCTTTTGTAGGAATTCCTTTATCTATTCATTATCTTATTAATTTGTAGGCTTTGTCTGAAAATGCAATGTTGTAACACAAACAATTATGCGTGACAAGTACAACCCCATCTCTTTAGAAAAATGAATCTCTGTACCACTGTTGATACCTCTGTTAAGCATTGTCCAGAGGATACAAAAGTGGTAAAATCATATGATCCAAATACACATTACATTTTAAAAATTAACAACAAAATCAGTACTCTAATTACAATAACTAATACCAAATTACACCCAAATTACAATAACTAACACCCAAATTTTCACTTCAACAGCATCGTGCACCTACCACATTGCATGCCACACAGGTTTGTCATCTGACACCAGTTGCTTACAAGCTTTAAAATTACAGTATCAATATGTGAAAAATAACTTGATTATCTTGCTCTGGTAAATCGATCATTACATTAGTCAGGCAAAACACAATTTTTTCTGTGTATCCATTCGTAGTCTTTTTTTTTTTTCAACTTATAGTCTATAGTAGGCTATATTTAGTTAACAGTCAGAACTGTAGCTTTTTACAAATCAATTAGTTGCACATTTTCCTCTGGAATAATAATCTTTTAAACTAAATCACATCTCCAAATCAACATTCAACAAACATATATATAGTACAACAAGCTTACAATCCGATTTCACAAATCCTTAACAGTCAAAACTGCAGCTTCGACAATTCAAGCCGTTTATCCTAATTCTAAAACCAGCTTATACCAAATATTAGTCTAATAAAATAGAGAAACCTAATTCAAAAGAACAAACCAAATTCTCGTACAAAATGAGAAACCTAATTCAAAATTATACCTGATGGGCACCTTATTTGGTGGTTTTGCTAATGGGGAGGCCGAGAGAGACGAGCTTGGGCCGGGCGATGGAGGTGGAGCGGCGGACGAGAGAACCGCTTCTTAGGGAGAGAGACAGCGGAAGAGAGCGGCTTTCTTTTTCTTTTTTTCCCTCAGCGATCTGACTGGTGCCATGATTTTGATCGGAAATAAGGGGAGAAGAGAAGCTAGGTTTTTCTCCTCTGCGTCAGAGAGACGAAGAGGTCTCTTCATTTTTTTTATTATTTTTTTTCCGATCTAATAGCCTAACGGACGCGAGAAGTAACGGAAGTACAGAGAAAACGAAACATTTATTCATATCTAGCGCTTCAATCTTCATCGTTGGATTTCAGATCGGACGGTCAAAAGAGTGGAGTACACAGACCTCCTGTATGCTGGAGTTTAATTTAGCCTATCTCTCTCTCTATATATATATATATATATATATATATATATATATATATATATATATATATATATTACCAAAGGGTCGGTGAGTTGCGATCAAAACTCCTAGATCTAGTTTAAAATGAACGATCCAAACCGTCCAATATGAACTCTCTATTGAAATCTCCATGAAGACTAAATTTTATATATTTTTAAATTTTAAGTATTTTTTCGGATTTTTAAAAACTACTATTTTTGAACGGTTCAGAACTAATTAGATTAACGATTTTTTAAAATTTCAAAAAATACTTAAAAATTTTGAAAAAATATAAAATTTGGTCTACATGGAGATTTCAATTGGGAGATCATATTGGATGGTTTGGATCGGTCATTTTGAACTAGATTTAGGAGTTTTGATCGCAACTCACCGACCCTTTGGTGAGTTGCAACTCACCATAGCAAAACTTGTTGGAGTTATGTTCTAGAAGTCAATAGTTTAATGACTTATTTTAGTTTATGTTATTGATGATATTTGATCATTTGTTCCTAAGATTTATTATTGACAGATCATTCAGGTTGATGATCTGAATTGTGGATCTCTGTGTTTCATTTGTAATTAAATGACAATAATAAATCTGAATCGTCCATAATCTTGATAATTAACAAGGAATATTAATTATCGTATAAGATTAGTATGCAAGTTAAGTGATGATTAAATTCTACAAATCATAGGTAAGGAGTTACCAACTTAATTGCATATGTGTATGTTATGGAACATAGTACAGGACATGACCCAATTAAAAATAAATATATGAATTGTGTTAAGTGTCATTATTTATTTCATATGAGTTTGATTCTAAGTTTGAGATGGTTCAACTTTTCCTCATGAGGATAGGTTCAATAAATATCGTCTAACGTTGATTCCTGATAAGGACTGCTATACGGACTTTATTTATGTTCTCTTGAATTGTGCGGGGAAAAGTTGTTCATCAAGAAAACTGTATGTCCCTCATTAATTTACTTAGTGAGTGATGATATCTATTTGGGCCCCTTGATGGAGATGGATTGTTTGCCGGCAACTTGTACAATCATCTCTAGACCAAGAAATGTATAATCTGCAAGAATGACACATTCATATCTTGGATTATACAGTGATATCATGTAACATAAGAATCAAAACAAGAAAATACTTTATTTTTTATGGAGGATTGAAATATTGTAGTTGTACAGTATTTATTTATGTTAATTGGGAATCATAACGTGTTGCTAGATGCCGCTTATGATTATTGGAAATAAATAGCGATTTAATTTCTATGGCCAACATGACATAAATCCTCGAGGGTCACACGAATTAAAGGTTCTTAATCAACAGTGCATTAATATTGGTTTACTTGCATTGGAGAATGCAATATATGACATGTTGATTAATTAATTATATACCGTTGCGAACCGTTGTAATTAATTATTTCAAATGGATGATATGAAATAATTAATGTAAAGTCTAATCCTATAATAATTATCAAATAGTTGATAATTAATTTTGTTCAACACATTTAATATGATTATAGGAATTATATTAAATAAATGGGCTATCTTTTGATTACCCGATATGAGCCCAACTTAAATGCAATTAAAGGAGAATATTAAAGGAAATTAAAGACCAACTAATATGGGCTTGGAAGCCCATATTAAGGCCTACCACGTTCTAACATGGAGTGGTCCCCAAGGATTAGGTTTGGATGGCTATATAAGGACCACAATTTGGAAGAACCAAAACCTAGTTTTTCTTCTCTCTTTTTCTCCTCTCTAGCCGCCACCTTCCTCCTTCTTAGAGCAAAATTGTTGTTACCATTTGATAGCATTTAATTGCATTTAATAGGTGCTCATGAGTTGAGCAATAGCCACCTCTCTTAGATATCGATTTAGAAGAGAAAGATGAATCATTGGATTAGGCGATTTTGCTTGTTTCGCTAGCACGAAACCTTGCGAAGTTTATTAATCCTTTTGTGGACCTAAGAAAGGAGAAGAAGGAGAGTAGATGAGCACGCCACCGACCTCAATTCCATGGTCAAGCCTCACGGATACGATTTCATGAGAGGTACAACTTCCTATCCCTTTTCTCTCTTTGGATGATGTGTTGGATGCTTGTGCAAGATCCGTTATGCTGTTGTATGCTTGATTAATTAGTATTAATTGTAATAAAAATTAAAATTGGACATATGCAACACTTTCTAACAAAACTCTCTATCTCTCTATATATAGAAAAAACCTATGGTGCATACTAATGTACCGGAGTTTCGGTGCATACTGATCTAAACTCTTCCATCTGCTTCAAAATAATCGATCCAATCCGTCCAATATGATCTCTCTATTGAAATCTCCTTGCCGACCAAATTTTACATTTTTACAAAATTTTTAAGTTTTTTTTTTCGGGCATGTGGTCTAGTAGCTCAGGTGGTAAGAGCACTTGACTCTCTTCTAAGAGATCCAGGGTTAAATCTCTCATGCTTGCGATAGGCTTGGCGAGCCAGCATAAACACTCAGCCATATATACAAGAAATGACCAAGGTCATGGTGTCATTTCTAGCCTACCCCAACTTGTTTGGGACAAAAGGTTTTTGACTTTTTTATGTATTTTTTTCGGATTTTTAAACACTGTTGTCTTTGAACAGTTTAGAAAAAATAAGATTGGAGATTTTATAAAATTCCAAAAAAATAGTAACAAAAATTGAAAAAATGTAAAATTTGTTTGGCAATGAGATTATAATAGGGGATCATATTGGACAGTTTGGATCGGATATTTTGAAGCAGATCGAAGAGTTTTGATAAGTATGCACCGAGGCTCCAATACATTAGTATGTATCATAGGTTCTCTCTCTCTATATATAGATATATATAGCAAAAATAATAACTGTGATTTGGCTTTTTACCATCGGATGCCATCGCTCTCCTCCAATTTCCTTCATTCCATGGCACGTTCCCATCGCCTTTATCTCCTTTCCTTCTCTCCCTTTTACCTCCTCCTGCCACCTACATCCTTTACTATGACTAATTTTCCATCAAATAATGAAAAAATTAAACAAAGTGAACCCATAAAAGTAACAAAGTAAACATTAGTGTTCTCCAATTGTGCGTGTCATGTCAGTATCGTGTCAAACATGATCGTGTTAGAGTCTCGTATCGTATCGTATTGACAAGAACTACTTTTTTAATCGTGTTGTATCGTGTCGTGTCGAGTGGTGAGAAGAGGCAATACGACACACATTCTGACACAATTATGTTGTGTCGTGTTGCACGTCGTGTCAAATCATGTCAGAAACTTTTTTTTATTTTTTTATAATAATTAACTAAAAATTATTAAAATATTAACAATGAAGAAAAACAATATTGTTGCAATTTATTTGACTATTCTACAAATTCTATATATATATATATATAAATACCAAATTATCGAAATATATATGGTAAAATATTAATTGATGTTTATTTTTTTTCAAACGTATTTGTTTGTTGTCCGAAAAGATTATAAAAATGTGATATCAAATATTTTCAAATCCTGACTTTTAGGTGTTTAATTCTTTTAGTTGTTTAAATTATTTTCATGTAGTATAAAAGTATTTTAATTTCACAAATCATAGTAAATAAGATTTAAACTTAGTTGTGGATTTTCTATAACACATTTGGGTATCAAACTTATTGGAATTGTGAACAAATCTGAAATTTAAAAGAATAAGAAATTTTAAAAGAAATGAATGACTACATTGTAAAATTCCACCCACTTATTCTCTCTCATTCCTTCTCTCTTTCCCATCCAATTGATGCATTTTTCACTCTTTGAGTTCTCTTCCTTTTCTCCCTTTAGGGTTTGCTCCAGAACAAAAAATCGGAGGGGATGGAATGGAAAGGAAGGTGAAGTTGAACCATGAACTTGCTCTAGATTTTAATAGATACAGAAGTAATAGAAAGATTTTACTCTATTTTCATTGAATTTTGTCCCTCCAAATTTGGGATGTAAGAGTTTTTATTACTCTCTCAACTTTTCCTTCCATTCCATTCCTTTAATATGAATATCTGAAGCACGGCCTTAGTTCCAACCGAACCCCACCTTTCTCCACTAAAGCCACTCCAAATTGATAGTAGAAAAATTTCATAAATTCGGAAAAAATCATATTTAGAAAGAGGGAGAGGACGAGAGTACATGCAAGACAAAAAAAAATTATGATTTGAAAATTATTTTGGTAAGATTTCGTTTTTTCATAAAAGCAATTCGATTTTTGAAATATTAGTGGAATTTAAGCTTGAACTAAGGTTTAAAATGGAAGTTTCAATTGAAATTAGTTGCATGCAAGTTACTAGTAACTATATTTTATCGTTTTAATCAATTTCAATAAAGTTTTCATCATGCATGAGATGGGTTTCAAGTCAAAAATGAATTTTTAATTCTTTGAGAAAATATTGATTGATCCATGCTTTAAAATCAAGTTTAACAAGTTATTACATTGATTTATAGGCTAGAATGAATTTAGAAAGAAAAAATAGTTGCATGTATGGTGTTTTTACTAAATTAGGATTGTTATTGGATTTTTACCGTTCTTAAAAAGTACATGAGAATTTTAGTAACTTAATAGAGTTTCATGTAGTTAACCGCCGAAGAAAATATCACTGTACATTCTACTCGAAATCCACAATGAAAGTTTTGTATTTTAATCTTAAAAAAAGTTTAGCGTTTAAATATTCTCCAAAATTTTAAATTATATTATTGTTAGTATTAAAATAATTAAAAATTGGATAAAATATTTTCTATTAAAATAAAACTAATATCGCTGAAACAACGATATTGGGAACATCTGAACAACAATTAACCTCAGTTAATATCGTTGTTTTCAACTCCGACGTAACATCGATGTTGAAAATAAAAAATTACAATAATAAATTTATTTTAAAAATATTCAAAATATGTATATTAATTTTTATTATTTTAATATAATTAAAAAATGTCCATCGATAATGCTACACATTATTCACAACTTTTCTCTGTAGTTTATATTTATTTATTCTATATTCTATTCATATTTTTGATATGACGTACAATCATGACAGCTAATATAAAAAAGGAATACATAACAATAATTTCAATTAAAATTTGAAATATAAGCTGTTATAATGACTTTAAAAATATTTTTGAGTTCACGGCTTAGTTTCAATTAAAAACAAAACAGGTTAGACAAATACTTATGCTACTACTCTCTCTCTCTCTCTTTTTTATTTCCTTGTTCGATTTCCTGTAGCACGACTTTTTTGTGTTAGTGTTGTAGGTTAGCATATATAGGGGTGTTTGGTTGTGTAGTAAGGATGAGTAATTTAATGCATGCATATATTCATGTCAAAAGACTAAAATGTCCTTAAATTTGAATTAGTATTATGTATTAATAATACGTTGTGACCTAATTATTATTATGTATTTTTAATAATTAAATATTATTAATTACTAATTATTGTTAATTATTAATTATTATAAAAATTAATTATTAATGATAATAATAAATCATTAATAATTACTATATTTATAATTATTATTATGAAATATTATAATTACTTTTAATTAAATATTATAAATATTATTATTTATTTAATAATTAAAAATTATTATTGATTAATTATTTTTAATTAATTATTAATAATAATTAATATTACTTGTTAAATATTATTAATTATAATAATAAATCTTTATTAATAATTATGATTTTTAATAATTATTGTTACTTATTAAATAATATTATTTATTAATTATTATTAATTATTTGTTAATTATTAAATATTATTATTAATTATTTCTGAGGGGTATTGTTGGAAAAAAATTAAAGGGGACCGGTACATAATTTATGCAAACTCTTTAGATGTAATAAGTTATGCACCCTTAAGACTTATGTTTGGCACCGTCAAGAACAAGGAACTAGACACTTGTTCCTAGTTCCAACTAATCCAAACAAAACAAGAACTAGGAACAAGAGCTTGTTCCTAGTTCTCACAAAACCATAGAATTAAGAACAAGAACTAGAACAAGTCTTTTTTTTTTATGATTAACTAGAACAAGTCTTATTCTAGTTCTAGTTCACATCCTTTGCCAAACAAACGAATGTTAGGTGACTTAAGAATGCATAACTTAAGTTAATTTATTTAATTAGAGGCCCAGTTACATGATATGCATTCTTTTTCAGAAATAATAAGTATATAACTGTAATATGTAGTTTTGTCATCGCTTGTTATCGCTTAAACAAAATAAACATATAAAATAGACAAAGTGAATATTTAAATAATCAAAGTGAATACATACAAACAAATAAGTTCAATAAAAATAAATTAAATGTGCATATAAAAATCCGAATAACAATACAAAAAGTTAAATCTAACTCATAATTGAATAATTATGAATAAAATGAGAGAATAACAACTATGCACTGCGATGCATATCTAGTTTTATGCACTGGAACCATGACCGTTCGATGCGCATTAATATTCGTACAGATCTGTGTCGCTGGATGGACATGTTATGTTATTCCTTCGCTGTATTATTATGTTAATATGTTCCGCCTCTCTTAACCCATATCCCAGAGAAGAGAAAATAAAATACATCATCCCCTCGTCTGCTTCTCTTTTCCCTCTCCTCTCAGGAAAGAAATTCGAAGAGAAAAATCATAGAGAGAAACTGATCCTCGCCTCTCTTCTCCACCTCTCCTCTCCATCAACGTAGATCCATACTCTCCTTCGAATCTCTTCGGCAAACCCTAAATTGAGGCTCGATCGTTCCTCTCCATCGCTCACCTTCGACAGACCCTAGAATGACAGCGAGCAAGGATGACAACGGATTTTGAGTAGACCAAGGATTAGAAACCTGTGTGAGCTATCTCTAGCTCGAGCAACAGTCTCTCGAACAGAAGGTAACCAGAGCTCTCTTCCTCTCTTATGTAGGCTCTTTTTTTTCTTCTTTTACCAGAAAATTCGAAGATAACCAGAGCTCTATTTTTAACTATTTTGGGAGATGACAGGGATCCTAATTTGGTCTATTTTAAATTGATTTGGGTTTTTTTGAACTGATTTGGGTTTGTATGAACTGATTTTGGTCTGATTTTGGGATAAGAGAAATTCTATTTTGATCTAATTTGACCAAAATTTGTTGAACTAGACCTATTGGTGTGATTTATGCATAATGCATGTATTTTGACCTGGGACAATGCTTTTTATTTTGACCTAATTTGACCCAGCAGTAATGTTTTGAATAATGCAAGCGTATAATTGTGAAGATACTTTAATAATCTAGTAATTAGAAGAAAGAGTAGAAGATGTAAATTGAGAGAGAGATGAATGAATGAGAATGTTGTATTGAGTTGTGTTTTACAGACCAGGAATACTGGTATTTATAACCTTCTAAATAGGACTTACCAAAAAACTATAGCGCACCTAATCTTGTACACAAATCTTATTATGAACTGATTAGAATTGATTTTTTTTTTTACTCAATTTCTCTCCAGGTTGCCTTCAATTAATCCAAATGGAAGGTTCAAATGTGAGTAATGGTTTTCCACATTGTCATTGCAACGAGTTGGCTGTTTTGAAAACCTCGTGGACAACCTTTAATCCTGGCCTGAGGTTTATTTTTGTAGATGCAGATTGTATGTAGTATGGATTAAGAGTTAGTAAAGTAGTTGAACTAATTTGTTAAGTTAAGTGATCTCAAAGAGACAAGATCAGGTTTAGTGTTGTCTTGTGAAATAACTGAACTAATTTGTAGTGTTGTTTAGTAATGGATGAATTGAGACCTGTGCTTATATGTATGATTATATGTATGCTTGTTTTCTTGTTTGATTATTGTAATCTCTGAATGTATATGTATGCTTGTTTAACGCATATAGAGCCTATGCTATTTACATGCACCCATTTATTTGCAAAAACTAATACATATCAAAGACAAATATAGTATATCAAAGACATACACATTTGAAAATGAGAATAATAATTCAGTTTGATCATTAAGCAATATGATTTCCTAGTTTTGTGCCATGCAACATGATTTAAGCAATATGGTTACAACATGGCTTGTTACAAACGTGATTTAAACATGATTTAAGCAATATGTTGTTACCTGTACACTGCTGCTGCTTGTTTACAAACAGAAAAATAATGCCCTGTACAGACCTGAATAGCATATAAAAGATAAAGCAACATATCAAACTGAAATACAGATAAAGCAAGACATATAAATCATTCATAGCCATAGCAAGAAGTTCAATTACCATTTTTCTTAGTCACGTTAACTGACATACATATCTTAGACATTTTCTAATCACAAAATATAATTCTTAGTCATTTTCTAATCACAAAATGCAATAGTTAGTCATATACTAATCACAAAAAGTAATACTTAATCAATTCTACTAATCACAAATCATCTCATTCATAGTCTTCTTCATCGTCCTCTTCTTCATAGTCCTGGCCTTCATCATACTCTTCTCCATCAACAGGCCCTACATTCTGATCGCTCAAACTCCGAATCAATATAAGGGTCAATAGAAACCGTATGCCTCATCAGGTGATTTGAACTCTTTGCCAACATGAATCTCAATACTTTCTACTTTCCTACTCTCTTCTTCAATCACCTTCTCCAAATCAATATAAGGGTTGTTAATCTGTCACAATTCAAGACATAAAAAATATAGTTACCAATTGTTCAATTGTTTACTTCAATAGAACTATGTTTCATAAAAAAGTGAGACAATTACCTGCACCTGTGCAAATCTAGTGTCATTATTATTAGATCCTGCAACATATTATCAGGTTACTAATTGTTCAATCGTTAAATAGTTCTTTCATGTACTGGTAATTAAAAGATAGTAGTTATAATCACTCAATCACTCTTTGTGTATCCTATACAAATATAATCTCTTATCAATCATAATATTACCTTTCTTCATCTACAGATAACTAGTACATAACAAGAACAACAAAATTAAAATAAGCCTAAAGTGCTTCGGCCTCAGAAAGGCTCTTTTTTTTTTAAACAAAATTGGGGCTCAAAGGCTTCATCTTTCAATAAATAAAAGGTTTTTTTAGCGAGAAGCTAAAGTTACAATGACGGTAAAATCAAAATTACAAAACAAAGCAAAAATTATTGAAAATCAGTATCATAGATCATTCTGGTAGACTAATAGTGAGAGAACGGAACTCAGAAAGGTTCTTAGATGTAGTTCACTACTTTGATTTCTTTCTCCTTTATTCAATTTACTAAACACTTCCAAAAGTAAACTAGGTAAGAGAGAGAAGGACAAACCTGTACTAGGGATTACTCCAAGAGAGATGTTGTAGGTACTCGCTATCGTCAGAAGGGAAGAGGCGAGTGTGAAGAAGGGAGAATGAGGCGGAGAAGATAGGCGTGATGACGACAGCTTGGTTTAGTAGAGAGGACTCTACGACACTGGAGGCGGAGAAGACATTTTTGAAATTTTTATTTGGTCAAGAGGTGAGGCGGAGAGTCTAGGTTTAAGAAAGAGGCGCAACAAGGTTTCGGATAAGAGAAACAGGCGGAGAGTATTGAAGGAACAATATATCATTTACATCCAGCGACACAGATCTGCACGATTCTTGATGAGGATCGAACGATCAAGATTCCGGTGCACAAAACCCCTTATGCATCACAGTGCATATTAGTTATTCTCATAAAATGAATACATAGATATATAAATGAATAAAATGAACAAATACAAACGCGACACTAGAAATAACGCGTGGAAAGATGGTTGATAACTTGATATTAATTTCCATTCTTTTTGTTACCCGTCGCTTGATACGCCTTTCAGAAGAGGATCTATTTGTATCCCCGTCGAGCATTTAAAGAGCACACATAGGGCTAAAAACGGAAACCGTTTTAACCGTTTTCCGTTTCGTTTCGTCCGGACGAAACGGTTAACGAAACAACAAAACGGTTTCGTTTGGTTGGACGAAACGGTTAACGAAACAATGAAACGGTTTCGTCCGTGTGTAAATCACGAAAATTTCGTTCATTTCGATCGTTTCGTCCGGACGAAACGATTAACGAAACTAAAATTCCGTTTCGTCAATGAAACGAAACGGTTAATGAAACACTCTAGTTTCGTCATCGTTTTGACCGTTTTGCAGCCCTAAGCACACATCAGCATTTTGTTTCAAACTGGTATTAGTTTTTTTTCCCTGAAAAAAAATAAATAAAACTGTTTTTCAATTTATATTGAAGGAACATAATTCAGCCGAGCTTTGCTGAACGCAAAACGCCTTATATTTATCGTTATTTTCAATTATATATTAATGTTCTAAAAAATTTGCCATGTTTTGTTGCCTCGGGAATTCGCTCACCCATCCTTCACTGATCTTCTCGCCGAGTTTGCTATATGATGGGCTAGAAACGTGTTCTTAGTCGCTGCATAAAGAATGCATTTTTTTAATAATTATCTCAATAGCTCGAAACCCTGTGACCGAATGAGATGGTGGTTGCCGACAAATTTAGAGGACCCGGTTGAATTTAATTAGAGGGTCAAGTTACATGATATGCATGCTTTAAATGATAAATGTAATATGCAGTTCTGTAATCGCTTGTAATCGTTTGAACAAAGTAAAAATATAAAATAGATAAAGTAAACATTTAAAGAATCAAAGTCAATACATATAAAAAAATAAGTTTAATATGCATATAAAAATCTAAACAACAATACTAAAAATAAAATCTTACTCATAATTAAATAAAGTGAACACATAGATAAACAAATTGAGGGTGTGTTTGGATCCACAAGAATAAAGATTCGGATAAGAATAAGCTTCAAATTTCTTATTTTTGTGTAACCCAAACAAAACAACAATAAGCAATTTGGGCCCTTATTCATATTCTAACAAAATCATAGAATTAGAATAAGGAATTTGGACAAGCACGTATTTCGAGATTCTAATTCTTATTCCTTATTCAACCCCTCATTCAAACACATATATAAATGGAGAATGGATATAGTATACTGATGTGTACGGATCGTCCCCGTATACATGAGTTATTTTTCAAGATTCAAAATTTAAAATATCAATCCGAACCGTTCAAGTTGTTCTCCATATTGAAAAACCTAGATAGACCAAATTTTATATTTTTCAAATTTTTTTGCTATTTATTATAATATTTTCAAATTGGAGGGCCTGAAATACTCCAATTATAGTGATTTTTGAAAATATCATAATAAATAGCAAAAAAATTTGAAAAAATGTAAAATTTGGTCTATCTGAGTTTTTCAATATGGAGAATAACTTGAACGGTTTGGATTGACAGTTTGAATTTTTTATCTTGAAAAACGACTCATGTGTACGGAGACGATCCGTACACATCAGTGTACTATATCCATTCTCATATAAATGAATAAAGTAAACAAATACAAACGCGATAACACAATATGACTCTGAAAAAGATGGTTGATAATAATTTTCATTCCTTTTTTTGCACGCTGTTTAGTTAATACGCCTTCCAAAATAGGATCATTATTGCCTCTATTTGTATCCCCGTGGAGCATTTAAAGAGCACACATGACACATCAGCATTTTGTTTCAAACTTTCAAACAGGTATTAGTTTTTTTTGGAAATTGCTTGAGACCATCCCCTCATTTACCGTCCCGTATCATCTTGGAAATTGCTTCCTACACTCTTAAGTTTGGAGATCCACTCCTTGACTAAAATGTCCCTCACGTTTTAAATGGAGTGTGAATTAAGAGCCGTAAATTAAAAGAATGCAAGGGGCATTTTTATCCATAAAGGAGTGAATCTCTAAATTGAGACCGTGCATAAAGCAATTCCTGTATCATCCCACTTTTCATAATTTTCTCTCCCTTCCGATTCTCCATCCCTTCCTCCCTTCGACCTCCGGCCTCCCTCCCTCCGACCTCTACCTTCCTCCCTCCGACCACCCTTCCTCCCTCCGACCTCCCTTTCTCCCTGCAGCCTTCTCCCGACATCCTTTCCTCCCTGCAGCGTCCCTTTCTCCCTTCGGCCTTCCCCCGACCTTCCTCCCTCTCTCTGGCCTTCCTCCCTCCGGCCTTCCTCCCTCCGACCTCCCTTTCTCCCTTCGGCCTTCCCCGGCCACCCTTCCACTCTCCGGCCTAAAGATATTGTAATAAGTGATCAACTAATAAGCGAAAATAATCAGTTTGTCGCAACAAAGGATCATCTTATATGTACATATATTAGATACGATAAGAGATCATCTATAAATATCAATGATCAGATTGTTATAATAAGAGATCATCTTATAAAGTTTTGCCAGATATAATAAGTGATAATCTTACAAGCATAAATGATTAATTAGGAGTAACAAAAGATCACCTTATTAGTTATGTAATAAGGGATCAACTTATAAACATTAATGATCAATTTGTTGTAAGATGGGATCATCTTAATATAAATGTATTGAATGCAAAGGAGAGAAATGAGAATCACGAGACAGAGGAGAGGAGATTAGAGGAGAAGGAGGGGAGCGACGGAGCGTAGAGAGGAGATGAGAAGAGAGGAGAGATGAGGAGGGGAGGGATGGGAGGGCAGCTATCAGAGAGGAGGGGAGGGGAAGGGACCACCAAAAATAGAAATGGTGTTTCCAGTGTCCTTTTCATTTTTAATTGAGGATGTACGGATTGCAAATTAGGAGATTGCACCTATAATCCCCCATTTTTTTTCCCTGAAAAAATAAATAAAACTGTTTTTCAATTTATATTGAAGGAACATTCAGCCGAGCTTTGCTGAACGCAAAACGCCTTATATTTATAGTTATTTTCAATTATATATTAATGTTCTAAAAAATTTGCTATGTTTTGTTGCCTCGGGAATTCGCTCATGCACCTATTTTTTGTTTTTTTCGTTTTCCATTTTTGGTATTCAATTCGCTCACCTTTCGCTTTCTGTGTCGGAGACAAATTAAACTACAGGTGCAGAGATTGTCTATGAGGGGACCGGGGACTATCAATAAAAGGTAGTCTTAGTCGTACCAAAGAATTAAGTGTTTCGTACTCATCTTTAGAAGATTTATATTCGATGTCTAGGAATTTCTTATTTTATTTAAATAATTGATAAAGGTCAAAGTTAATGAGTTAAATTTTTTATGAATGAATATAAACTTTCCAATTCATATTTTAGTTTTCTCCACTGGACGGTGCCATAGATGTGGACATTTTAATCGCATAGGTAAACTAGTCCCAACGTAAACAAAAAGAGTGGGTCACTCACACGAGTAAAGCTAAGAGGATGGCCAACTAGGCAAGGCAATCATGCAAGATCGCTTCCAGAATTCAACCGCTGCATCAATTGTATGATTGTATTCTGTACTGTTGTATTGAATATTACCATGCTTACTTTTGATGATTATTATTTTATTAGTTCTCAAAAAGAAAAAAAAAAGGAAGAACTTTTGATGATGTTTCTTTGACATTTTTCCTACCATCGCAAATTCCCTCCATAAAACATCGACGCTGCAATACTTAACTTTACACACACACTTTTGGTGATGTTTCTTACTTTCTTTTGCATTTCATTTTCTCTAGAAATTCAGAACTTTATTTTATGCTATTACGGGGATCGTGCTCAGTTCGATGTATTTATGCCTTGCCCGATAAAAAAAAATTATATCTGTAAGCGTATAATCAATATATTGTAGAATAAATATTATTATCATGCAATAAATATACTAATAAATTTATAATTCATCGGTAATAAAGTCAGTTACACCATTATATTTCATATTTAACAATAATAAAATCATTTACAAATACAAAAATTGTAAATTATAAAATAAACTAGCCATGGCTATGCTTTTCGTGCGATTAAGTTTTATTCTTCATATTTTCTAAACAAAAATATAAAAAATAGAAAAAATATATCTATCGGCAACTATTTTTTTAATGGAATTAAAGTCTGATTAAAGGGTACCATTAATATTGTCTCATGAATAGCTTTCTACAGCTAAAGGCAACAATCACAATTCTGACATGATATTAGTTAAGGATAGGTACACCTATTTAAATTACTAACAACATGTTTGGTTGTTAATCCAATAAAACTGTACCATCAAATGTTATTAATTCGCATCGATAAATCACATGTTTAAAAAAAACTGAAAATTCGATTATCAGTAAATATCATTTTTACAATCACATTGAAAATTTATAGAAGTAAAAGAATTAAGTAAAATATTGTGAAATTATAAAATAAAAAGTTTCGTATCATTAGATTTTTTTATTATAATTTTGTTATTATGTAAATAAAATTTTATACATCAACAAATTTTGAAAAGGTTTGAAAACAATGAAAAAAAAATTATATTTCTGAAATAATAGAATCAAGTCATCAAATTTAGAAATTCGAAGAAAATATTTTAGAACTTTTTAATTATGAAAATTTATATTATCGAATATTTCATATTTTTGTGATGAAAATGATATAAAATTTTAAGGCCGATTGAATTAATAAATATCCTTAAATAATTTAAGAAGTACCACATATTCCATATTTCACAAAATTGTGCGATTAGATTAAAATAGCTCTATGGCACGATTGGATTTGTTATAATTTTAGAATCATTTATGTAAAATTTCATGCACTAATAAAATTATAAATTTCTTTGAATAAATTAAAATATAGTGACATTTACGAAATTACGAAGATTCAATTTTTATGCGATTCATAAAATTATTCAAAATATTTTATAAATGTATAATTATGCAATTTTTTTGTCTATATCTGAAAAACGCACAGCCAAAGCTGATTCCAACAAGGCCATATATAAACATGATTGTATGGCCGAAAAATAATCATTAAGAATTAAGAAAAATCGCAAAAGAAGGTTAAGAAATACTACAGTATAGCCAAGAGATAAACAAACCTCAAATTTTTGAGAGAGTTTGCGGACTAATGAGGCTGGCTATACTGTAGAATGTGGACCGAGACAGCCAACCTGCAGAGAGTGAGAGAGAGTTCTCCAGCCAAGTCATGGCGAACGAGTGGGAGAGAGAAGTAAAACCCTAGATCTCTTATTTTTTACCTTATGGGTCAGAAAAGCGTAGAACTATCGAGAAAGCGCGTTTGTTGAAGAAGGATGGAGTGCACGGTCGGATTGCAAGGGAAAAAATTAGACGGTTGAGATCTGTGCGCTAGAGTTACTGTAGTAAAACTCTTCTAACATTTATGTATTGTTTGATGATTGATGTCTTGATGATGATTATTATTATATGATTTCTCTCACCTAGTGGCAGCCCTGTTCTTGTATGATCTGTCAGATCCCATGCCAGATAAAAATAATTAATATCAAGAATACACATGGGGCACGGGCCATTAATTAATTAATTAACCGAGTTTCAGTACCGAGTCATAAGGCTATATAGAAGTACATAACTTCACTGAGCTTCCTTAGATTTCCTTTCGCGGCACGGTGTACTGTCAGGTGTCTTGTGTCAAGCAGTCCCCTTCAAACAAGGTTTGATATTTTAAGATTCTCCTTTCCCTTAATGGTAATGTACGCCTACGCACACTTCTAAAGATGTACATACTACATACTCGATCGTACACACTTAGGCCAACTTTCTTTTTCATCCACAACAATTCTGATATTGGCAATTCATTTTGTTGATCGTTTGATTGTAGAAGTTGCTCAATAGCATGAAAACAATTTTTATTCTTACTTTTATTTTCATTTTGAGAGTTCAGTGTCAAGGATTATTTAAAAAAAAAATCAAGTTAGTGCCAATGGTAATGTTTTTTACAACTGTTAAATTAGTATGATACATTTGTACCTGTCTCCTTGTGCCACCTATTCCTCTCGATTAGGGTTCTCCAAATGACACGACACGACATGAGTATGGAATTAGCATGACACGATCGTGTTATCGTGTCGTGTTGAGAATCCTTAAAAATTAACACGATTTGACATGACACGATTCGACACGCAACACGACACGAACACGAACTAACATGACAAGACAATACAAATTTAATTTTTAATATTATAAAAAATAGCATCATAGTTAATAAACTATAAATACTTCATCCTTTAAACTATTTTTAAACGATTATTTAAATTATTTTTATATATAAGTGCTCAGTTTGTTTATAACTGTAGTTACTTTTTTAACGTGTATTTAAATTTCTTTTAATATTTTATTTTTAAAATATGTTCAAACAACAAACAGATGCATTAGAAAAATATAAAATTATCAATTAATACGTTAAAATAATATACCGAAAATTTTGTAGTGATATATATACTAAATTTGTAAAATAGTTAAATAAACAGCGACAATATTTTTCTCTATTTTAATATTTTAATAATTTTTAATGATTTTTTATAAAAAGTAAAGAAAAATTTCAGACACGATTTGACACGACTAACACGACGTGTCAACACGACACGACACGATCGTGTCAGAATGCGTGTCATGTTGTCTCTTTTCACCACTTAGCACGACACGACACGACACGATTAAAAAAGTAATTCGTGTCAACACGACACGACACGACACGAGAGTCTGACACGATCGTGTTTGACACGACACAACATGACATGCATGATTGGAGAACACCACTCTCGTTGAATGCCTGAACTGCGCATTGAATGATCTGCTTAGTGCTTACTAAGCTGGATCCAAGCATATCCTTAACCATCCATCCAAAATCTAATTATAGATCGTTGTTGTCAGACAGTTCCCATTTTTATCTCGGACTGTTTGATTTGAGCGCGCCATGTAAATTTCTCTCCAACCATGTACTCATCCAAAATCGCTTGCACTATAAGGATATCATTCAATAGAGTTGGGCTAGCTACAATACTTTGTCAAGTTTTCATTTTTTTTTTTTTTTTTCTAAGGCCTCATCATCATCATCATATAAACATTCAATTGGGAGCTTTTCTACAGTACCTCTTTGACATTTTCGGCATCATATTCATATGGTCTTTTGTGTAAAGGGTCTATCTAAGCTTCACTTTTCGTATACAGCACGAACTTCTGTTAAGAATCCTCTACATAAAAGAAATGAGGAAACAAGCTGCCCCATGTGCATTCTTTTAGGATTGTTTATCTCATATCCCATGTAATTCTATGTAACAAACCTCATACAACAATTTTTTCAATGGCAACATGAAAAGTTATTTATAGGAACATACATAAGTTAAAAAAAATAAGGAAAAGGGCCAGCCGCAGCGTGCATGGGGGAAGGGGGATATTAAATGAATTTTTCAGTTGGACCCTCCAGTTTTTCTCTATTTCGAACCATATTTCATGTATCTTTTTCAGACACATTACTTTCCTTTATTACATAAAACAATTTTCATAATTTTAGTTCTTTTATTTAATTGTTTAGAAGTCATTACAAAAGTATTTTTGCATGAAATTTTATCAATTTTCTTAAAAGATTTACAACAAATCCAGTGATGTATTTTTTTTCATTTAAATTATAAATCTTCTTAATTTGTTTATATTTGGAGACACAAATTATTTTATCACAACTTTTTCATGATATATTTTAATATGACTATTATTAATTATAATTATGTTACAATAATATATTTTTCTGATAATATATTAATCGGCATGAATTAAATGGAATCAAAGTGATATAGTTTTTTTATATATATTTCTATTTTTTTTTTATCTTTTCACTTTTGTTTAGTTATTTGGAAGCTTTTCCTAGATTATTTTTTTTATGAAATTTTACAGATAGTCTTAAAACATTACAAAAATAAATGTATCTATAAAACATTTTCGATGTTAATATATCAATATATCTATAAATATTTACATAATTTAAATAGTATTGATTAATAAATGTATTATATTGATCAATTACATCCTTAATGTATTATTTTTATAATTCCATACATTAGCATCTATTTTTGTTGCTATATATTATTGATTTAATGAATTTATTACAATATATTGGGAATAATCATAAGAAAATATCATGTTAGTTAATATGTTTATATAAGGATGTTGATAATTGTAATTATATTAAAAATGTATTTTAATGCCATAATTTTAGCATCTTAGATGTCTCTACAATTAGAGATTGCACACTCAAATATTAATGATAATTTTTTATTAAAAACAATTTATAACGTTAAAAATTAACAAAATACATAAATAATTCATGATAGTAAATAATAAAAGGACCAAGTAAAATACATCTAATTAGCCAAATTTTTTTTTGAAGTATTGGTGGTATATTGCAAGTAGGGTGAAATATCATCTCTATTTTACAAAAACAAGAATAAAAGAGTGTGCATAAAATTCTAAGAATTTTATTATCGAATTTAATTTGTATCATTTATCATTTAATTATTTGTAGGTAAATATTGCAAGTAAGTTTTAAGCTTCATAAATATTTTAACTACCAAAGTGCTTTTCATGTATAATTTTATTTTAAGTCCTCTACTTTATTTTATTACACAATCAACAATTTTTTAAAATTTTAATTATTTGTTTAATTGCTTACAAGTCTTTCCACTGTAATTGTTGCTTTAAATTTAATTGATATTCTTATGAAATTACGAAATAATCAGCTTACTATTTTTTCAATTTCGGATTTAATTTTTTTTCTAATTTTTTAATTGATCCCATTTCTTATTGGAATTTGAAATATTTTATTACAAGTTTTGCTTGATACATCTTTTCATGGTTATTATTAATTGTAATTTTGTCGTACAAATATATTTTTCTATATATTATATTAATTGGCATAGACTACATAAAATCAAGTGATTTAGTTTTTTTTTTTACTTCTTGGTATTTTTTTTACTTCTATTTTGTTGTGCAAGTTTTTTACCGATCATTTTGGATGAAATTTTATCGATATTCTTCCAAAATTTCACATAATCCAACTGTATATATCTTTTATAGCTTATATTTCGAAAATTTTGTTTTAAATTTTTTTTCGTTTGATATTATTTTTGATATTCTGAGATCTATACTTTCTTGCTAAAAACAAAAAAAAAATTAAAAGGCTGACTTTTGTCAAACACTAATCGCGCGGATTTAGCTAGTTTCTTTAAATCTAAGCTTAATTTGTATAGTCGATCCGAACCGTTTACTTTACTTATTTTGAAATCTCTTATTAAATCAAGTTTAATTATTTGTTGAAAATTTGTACTATATTATAGTTTGACTGACTGATTCGATCGGACTCCGCTGGAGTGCGGTTTCCAATCTACGACGAGTAGAGCACACACTAACCACCAGATATTGGTGTCATATCGGATCCTGATGGAGTCAAGAACGCTAGCTTTCCAGCCACATGACAGATAACTAGGGGTGTACAACGGGTGGGTTGATGATAATTTAGTAAAATTTGAACCCAACCCGACAATATTGGGTTAGAAAATAAATTTAATTAACCCACCCGTAACCCAACCCAACCCGTCAATTTTTTTATATACGGATTTTTACGGGTTAAGCGGGATAAACGGATTTAGTGGATTAAACTTTTGATCAAATAAAAATACATACAAAAATTGTTTGTGGCTATTACAATTTAGTTCGAGGCAAATTAAAGACGCATTCGAAGCATATTTCAACTTTGGAGGTCTTGTGAGAGCCATAGAGGACGTGCATGCCTATGGAGGAGATCAAAACTTCATGAAAGAAGAGATCTTTGAGTAAGGACATGAAGAAATGTGAGGCAAAGAGGAGTAAATAGTGATAAACGGGTGGGTTGAAGTATACACGGGTTTATTAGTACAAAATCCGTAACCCAACCCGAAGTAACGGATTGGTCAAAATTAGAACCCGTATCCAACTCAATATCATGCTAACTCAGTAAAAAATAATTCGGGTCGGGTGGATTGAATAGGTTCACAGTTTTTTTGTACACGGTTTTTTTTACACCCCCACAGATAACCAGGTGGGATCCACGCCGTCTTGATCTTGAAGAGTAGTAAATCACGTGCGTGGGAGCCGCCACAACAACTCATCTGTTTTCTCTCCACAACTAGGCCATATAAAGGTTGAAAATATGGTTGAATTTTAATTATGGGACTAAAATAGATGTACTAAAATAGATGTTTCAAAACCGGACAAAACCTCTCCCATTCTCTATGACGCATGCAATTATTATTTCTGCAATTTATTTTTATTTAAATTTTCTGTGATTTATTAAAGGATTAATATATTTTATTTTTTATTCTTAGCATTGAGCCATTGACAATTATAAATTAGTTCTAAATATTGATGTTTTAATTTTTACTAAGATCAATAAATAAAAAAAATTATTAAATTAGTAATTTTTTTTACAAACTAGTGTATATATATAGAATGGATATAGTACACTGATGTACGGATTGTCTCTGTACACATGAGTCATTTTTCAAGATCCAAAATTTAAACGGTCAATCCGAACCATTCAAGTTGTTCTCCATATTGAAAAACCCAGATAAACCAAATTTTACATTTTTTTTGAATTTTTTTTACTATTTATTATGATATTTTCAAATTGGAGGGCCTGAAATATTTCAATTATAGTGTTTTTTTTTTAAAATGTCATAATGAATAGCAAAAAAATTCGAAAAAAATATAAAATTTGGTCTATCTAGGTTTTTCAATATGGAGAACAACTTGAACGTTTGGATTGACCTTTTGAATTTTGGATCTTGAAAAATGACTCGTGTACGGAAACGATTCGTCCACATTAGTGTACTATATATATAAGTTTTGCTATGGTGAGTTGCGATCAAAACTCCTAGATCTAGTTCAAAATGATCGATCCAAACCGTCCAATATGATATCCCTATTGAAATCTCTATGCAGACCAAATTTTACATTTTTTCGATCTATATATATAACTGCATCCGTATCAAAGATTTTTGAAAATTTCGAATCACCGCACCCGCACCGCACCGGATACAATTCTCGAACCAAAATCCATGCAACATAGGTATTTTCAAATTAAAAGGTCTTGATTTTTTAAAACTATCATTAAAAATAACAAAAAAATTGGAAAAAAAATGTAAATTTTGATTTTTAAAGAGACTGAATGGTTTGGATACAAAGGATTATATTTCGAGAGACAAAACCGAAGTAAAGATTTCGAATTACTCCACGAAATTTAAGTTTAGTGTAACTTTGTCATCAAGATGTTCTGAACAAAACCTAGTATCATGGTAGCCTCTCTTTATCTAATCATCTTACCTAAAATTTTATTGTTTATAATTTACAAAAGAAAAATGTGAGGAGAGGGAATCTCATTGTTAATTTTAAGCGTCTTTCAAAAGACACTTAATCCGATCAATTTAATTATTATTACCGGGTCTTCTTAATTGCGTCGTTTTTACCAAAGAATATATCACAACTTTCCTGATCACAAACTGTTTCAAAATCTAATCAAATATTGCTTTTGTCCGTTTCTTTTCACATGAACGTGTCAGTTCATGTGCACAAATCACTGTATATATTATTAGTTTATAATTTCAACGTTATCTTGTATCAACATTTTTTATATCAATTAAGCTGTACTGTTTTTTTTTTTTTTTTTTTTTTTGGAAAAAGAGCATATCCATGACAAATTTTTTGGAAAAAGAGAAAAAAATACCATCTATAGTTTGATTTCTTTATGCCTTTATTAGTCCCTGAACCAAATTAATGGGAATCACATCCTTACCAATCTTAAAAGGTTGGTGGAATGTCAATTTTTGATCTGAATCGTTAGATCTAATCTCAACGGTTAATGGAAGCCCCGTGCATAATACTAGATTGATAGGCTCGAAAAATTTAACCATCGAGATGAGATCAAACGGTCCGGATCAAATGTTGGCACTCTACCAACCTTAAAAGATTGGCGAGGATACTCTCCCAAATTAATGTGGCATTCTTTGTTCTTTCTTCCGTGAAAGGTCCCTGAAGAGCACGTCTCTTCAAAGGTTAACTTTTTAAGGGCTAACGGCTAACCAGACATCTTGATCCCAGGAGACCATTCATTATTCGTGTTTACCTAACTAGAACAGTATAAAATCAACAACTTATATATATGATGCTTCATAATATCAGGAGCCTGAGAAACCACACCATCCTCAAGGCTATGTATTATTATTATTATTTTTTTTCTTCTCTAACCATTATCCACAACTTCAAATAACTGATTATTTAATTATGAAGGAAATTTTCTCAAAATTAGTGTAGGAAATTTTACTGACCTTGAATAAATTTTTGAGCATTTTTATATCACTGGTTAATTTGAAACAACATTTTATCTGTGTGCATGTGATGTTTGTGCATTGACAAATGTTCCTGTTGTGCAGAACGGTTAGAAAATGTGGAAGCTTAAAATCAAAATTAGTGTAGGAAAATTTACTGACCTGAATAAATTTTTGAGCATTTTTATATCACTGGTTAATTTGAAACAACATTTTATCTGTGTGCATGTGATGTTTGTGCATTGACAAATGTTCCTGTTGTGCAGAACGGTTAGAAGATGTGGAAGCTTAAAATTGCAGAAGGTGGACCACTTGTGAAAACTTGCACCGGATATGTTGGAAGACAAACATGGGAGTTTGATGAAAGACTTGGATCAAGTGAAGATCGAGCTGCGGTAGAAAAAGCTCAAAAAGAGTTTCACCTAAATAGGCATCAAAAGAAACAGAGCTCCGATCTACTTGCCAGGATGCAGGTTAGGTTTATCTGCCACTGTCATCCAATTTGAAGTTACTATTTAGTTATACTGTTATGGACCGTATGGTAACTTATAGATTTTAGTTGCCATAGGACAGAGCATAACTCAGCATCTCAATTCTGTTCAATTGTAATTATTTGCCTAGTTGTAATTTCTTATGCACAATAAAGCTTATAGATGTTGAAGAAAGACCAGTAATCAAGTAAGATGATCTTCTAATTTGAGGATAATTTTTATTGTATCTCAAATATTACTTGGTAATTCATCTCTTTTCCACAAAACAATATAAATTTTCAAGAACTAGCTCTTGGTCTGGCAAAGAGCAGCACTTTCAATGAAGATTGCGGGGTCAAAACCCGATTGGGGGCCGGATCCTTTGTGACATTTAATTTCGAAATAAGTTGGAGAGTTTGACTCTCATCTTATCTTCAAAAACAATATAAATTTTCACATAGGGAGCTAACTGAAAACCTCAGTCAGATTCCATAAAGAAAATGAAACATAAACCAATACCGTGGCCTTACGGTGGCAACTACGTGGCCTTTCCAAACAAAATATCCAGGCAAAGGATGGGGAGAATTGTGATCAATTTTACTGCCCTTGAATTTTACATCGGGAATAAATTAGTGTAGGATGGGGAGAATTTTACTGTCCTCGAATAAATTTGCATTTATAGGATTCTGAATTTTTACTTGCAGTTGGCTAAAGAGAACAACTTTGATTATTTCAAAAAGCCAAGCAAAAATGGGGAGAACACTGAAAAGTCTGCTTCAGTAGCTCTGCAGAAAGCACTTGATTGCTTTTCAGCAATTCAGGCAAAGGATGGACATTGGCCCGGGGATCTTCCTGGACCTTTATTCCTCACACCTATCATGGTACTTATTTCTTAATTTTTGGTCCCCGCCTATTTGGTTGCAATTTATTTTAGTTCACTTCACCTGCAGAGTATCTCTGTAGATAGATAGCATAAAACCGGTAGTTCACAAATGAAATCAGTACTGTACTTTCTATGTTGTTGTCCTGACCTTTTTGAATATTAATTTGTCTAACTTTGTTGCTCCCTGCATTTTCTTTATAAATTATTATTGCAAGCATTTAGACAACAATGACAAGGTTTTTCTGTAAGTCATTTACAGGAAATGTGTAATATTATTTTGTAAGTAATGAATTAAGCCATTAAGGATTTAATTTGGGATCCATGTGTGAACTATTTAATAATAGACTTAAAGAACATGACAATTTGTATATTTTAAATTTATTTTTTCAGGTGAGACTTGTAGGTGTTATTCATAATGTGATACATTTTTATTGCTGATGCAGGTAATTGTTCTATACGTCACCGAATCTTTTCATGTATTATCTTCTGCACATCGGACGGAGTTACGTCGGTACATGTATAACCTTCAAGTAAGACTACTATCAAATCCATCTATCCTATTTAGGCTTGACAAATCTAGAGTTTGTTCACTGGACCTATATCTTTATTAATTAGAAAAACAAATTAATATGTAAAATTGTTGTAGATGCGCCATGAAATGCAGAATAGTTTTAATTTATTTATGCCTTCTCTGAAGAGATTGCATCCTCTCTATATATTATTATACTCCAGGCGTTCTTGGTTATAATCATGATCAATTAAGAATCCTTATTTTTCAAAACACAAACTCTATTTACGTTTTTTGTATAATATAAATAGAATGAAGACGGTGGTTGGGGTTTACAAGCAGAGATGCCCAGTTGCATGATTTGTACTGCTCTGAACTACACTGCTCTAAGGCTACTTGGAGAAGAGAATTATAAAGGAGATGACAAGGCCATGCATGAGGCAAGAAAATGGATCCATGATCATGGCGGCGTTACTATGATAGCATCGTGGGGGAAACTTATTCTCTCGGTAATTCAACATCATTTTTTATTTGTCCTTTTTGTATAACGAATGGGACTTGATTACTTTCTAGCAGAACTTCATGAACTGCATAAATCATTATACGTCCGATTAATTAAATCTGCGGACTAAAAATATTCCCATAAAAATAAATTATTTATCTAATTTACAATATAATATATACCTTTTTTTATCTAAGCAATGATAAAATAAATAAAAAAACTATTATATATATAAATATAATATTTTTTATGCCTCGAGAATATGCAACTTTCTCATTAATTATTTCTTGATCTCCCTGACAAAACAAAGATTTTGATAATTTATTCTGATTAGAGACAGAAAAAGCTAACAAATTTATCAGTTTGCCAGCCAACAAAATAGATTTGAAGGCAAATTAATCATTTTGTTTGGCAGACGATTAATTATTCAAGAATCAAGACCACAGCATGCCCATCAAATACATTATACCTAACTGTTTTTCCACCTCTTCTGATGGCTAATTGGCTAACAATTATAACTTGACGGTCGTTTTTAAAAACAATCAATTTTTTTTTTAGACCAAACAATCACTAAAATAAACTTACCCCCCAAAATATTTTCCATCTTGTTTTTACGCATCTTAGAATGCACTCTTATTGTATATATTGTGCTATATATACACTTGCCTATTGTACCTGATATGCACTTGCTTATTTCAATTAAAACAACCATTGACAACTGTCATGCCATTTCGACCAAATCCAATGAGAACTTGTTACAAATAATTAAATGTAAAGGTAAGTTACAATAATACCATCTCTGCAAGCTAGAACCAGCACTTATTCTGTATAAAGAAAATTAAATTTTTATTTAAAAATTTTCTGTTGGTTAATTATCTTGTTTATTATTTAATTATCTCATAATCTTAGTTTACCCTTGGATTATAAAACAGGATTGTTTTAAAAGAATATTATAAAACAGTATTGAAACAAGTATACATAGATCATATGGCAAATTATGCGAATAAACAATTTTCACAGAAAGCAATTTCTAACTTAAGTAAAGTATTACGAAAAAGAAAGCGAATCTGACTGAGTGACTGTACACATAAGAACTGTCACAAGAATACAGTAAAACAACTGTAACCTGTCTGACTAATCTTTCTTCGTAACTTTGGCAAATCAACAATGAAACTGTTATATTGTTTGCTTCGCGACCCGGCCCCATCAGCTTATTGATAGCATAGAATTTCTGGCGAAGAAACTATTGATGGTTAATAAAAGTAAAGTTGTGACCTCAATAATTTTTTCACAGGTGCTTGGAATATATGAATGGTCAGGTGTAAATCCGATGCCGCCTGAGCTTTTTCTTCTTCCTTCCTTCTTCCCTATTCATCCAGGTATAGTTTCTAGCATATCAATTGTATCTGTTAGTGGACAAGTACTTATTCTAACTGCCACTTTGTAATACAGGGAAATACTTTTGCCGTATAAGACTGATTCTGGTAGCAATGTTATATTTATATGGAAAGCGGTTTGTCGGTCCAATAACAAATGTAGTTTTATCCTTAAGAGAGGAGTTACACATTCACCCATATCACAGGATAGATTGGAACCAAGCACGCAACCTGTGCGCTAAGGTAATACCTTGAGTTGCTTTCTTTGTTCCTTCTTTTTAGTCTTTTCAATGAACTCTGACTTTACCTTCTTCATTTGTTATGGTTTTGTCTTATCAAAATTACATCTAATTTTTAATGTAGGAAGACCGTTTCGTACCCCACTCAAGATTTATGGACTACTTGTGTGAATTCCTATACAAAATAGGTGAACCTCTATTTGCCACTTGGCCCATGTCACTAATGAGACAAAAAGCACTAAATGCAATAGAGAAGTATTTACAATATGAAGATGAAATTACAAGATATATATGCATGGGAGCATTTGAAAAGGCAAGTATTTCTGCATTGCCAGTTCGGTTCCTTTGTTTATTTTTAAAATAGCTTTCTTCTTTTGGTCAGTCTATGATTTGCAACTGTTTTCACGGAATGTGGACTACTTTTAGTTACACTAACAGACCAAGCAAAATCCCTACAACTGCTTTCTTAGGTTGATAAAATTCAATCACATGGTAATTATGCAATTACAGGTTTTAGTAAGGTTCTTGTGCAAATATGAATTGAAACTGACAGTACCTTCAACAGTTTCTTAGGACGCTCTGTTGTTCAGTGAGGGCTCCAAATAGCAAGAACCTCAAGGAGCACCTGGCGAGAGTACCAGATTTTCTGTGGATTGGTGAAGATGGCATGAAAATGAGGGTAGAGATTTTCAATTTACTGTGTTCCCCAATTCTATGGCAGTCACCCAAATTTTTCTAAAAAAAATATGAGCATTCTGAACTGCACACATTTCTGCTGAAACTACAATGAAAAAAGAAACTAAAAATAACTAGGTACAAATTAAAAAAGAAAAGCAATGTAATTGCCTACTTCCCTTGTCTCAAGTAGAGAGAAAAAGTAGAAAACCTCAAGATTTTAAGTCCAACTGTCCAAATATATAAAACAGCAACAGAAAAGATATAAGAAGCGATGTATTCTCTTACCCTGAAAAAAGAACACATCTTTCAAAGTCCCATTAACATTACAGAAACACACATTTTATTTCAAAATTTTCAGAGTATTTTAGCACTGGAGTATAGCATATCTTATTTCACTAATAACTGGCCCAAGACTAGAGTTAAAGAACCTTTGCACCTAGAGAATGTCAATTAATGACCCAACTAGACGGGTCAAACCGCACTAAACCCAATTGATCTAATCCCATCGAAGAACCACACAATCTGGATTATTGGGTCAGGCAAAGGTTATGCAGGTAGTGATTCTTGAAAGGTCGGGCAGAGGTCAGGTTGTGAACCAAACCCAACCCACTAGACAATGTCTTAATTGTCCAGGGAGGACGTAATTTTGGATATTCAGATTCTTCAAAGCTAGAAAACAAATAAAATCCAAGAGTTGATATAGAGTCATCTTTGGTGCACATAGGAAACAAATATACATAAAAATTCAACCCAAATTTTGTTTACTGTTCAAAATTTAGCTTCAAATCATTTTACATATGATAATTAGGCATCTTCAAGTCAGTCATGGGATGCTGCTTTGGCAGTTCAAGCAATTTTGGCATGTGACCTTGCCAAGGAGAAAATGTATACACTAAGAAAAGCTCATGATTTCATAAAGGCCTCTCAGGTAAACAGATTAAATTATTAAGACTTATGTTCTTCATTTCTACAAGTGTCAATAATCCTTAGTTAACCAATTCAAGCAAGTTAAATAAATATCAACCAGTTATTGCTAAGAAGTTCATTAAAAGAACTTGCTCAGAGAATGTAATTGTTATTCCAAAGATCAGGTATTTCACTTTCAGGGAGCTGGCAACAGAATATTTACCAAGTTGAAAGAAATATTTTGCAAAAGTTCCAATTCAACTATACGGTAACCTTCTTTTCTTTAGTTGTTAGAGAACCCTACAGGTGATTTCAGTGGTTATTATCGTCATTTCTCTAAAGGTGGTTGGGCATTTGCAACAGCAGATGAGGGATGGCCTGTTTCAGATTGTACAGCAGAGGCCCTCAAGGTTACCTTGTAAATGAAAATACAATGTAGCCTGCATAGCGATAGCATACATGAACTTCAAAATAATCCCCATCTTCCTATACACAGGCTTTGTTACTGCTGGCAAGAATTTCACCAGAACTTGTTGGTGAGCATGCATCAAGTGGAAGCATGTATGAAGCTGTCAATTTCATCCTGTCTTTGCAGGTCTTTTTTTCCTGCTGTTATTTTGTTTTCTCATTTACAAAAATTAGTTAAGACCAATCTCGGAGTTACCCAATATTCTTGACTCAAAAACAAGAAAATAATATATGCAGAATCCTAATGGTGGTTTCTCAACATGGGAATTGCAACGGACGTACCCATGGGTTGAGGTACTATTTTCATAAACGATTACATATTCTCTTTTTCGATTTTCATATTAGGATACCAGCAATAATTGAGGAAAACAAAATGAAGAGTTATTCATCACAACAAGAAAGTGCAAGGGACACGAAAATTAATAATCCATTGAGGCATTACATATTTTATTCTTTATTGCAAGGGACCTGATCTAATATTGCTAGTCTTACTAAATTATTTCCTTTCTTAATTTAATGGTAGGCGTTAAATGTGACAGACATGTTTGCTGACACTATGGTGGAATATCAGTAAGACTTGCAAACTTTTCATATATTCCAATGAAAGGTTTGGAACAAAGATAAAGAAGGTTAAAAAACTTCCCAACTTTTTTTCAGGTATGTGGAATGCACATCATCAGCCATCCAGGCACTGGTTCTGTTTAATGAGAAATATCCCTTGCACCGCTCTGATGATATACAAAAATGCATTAGAAAAGCGACATCTTATGTTCTAAAATCACAAAATGATGATGGTTCCTGGTAAAGAATCTTCTTCTGTTGCGTTGAACTCATTTACTTTCTTTCCTTTAAATTTAGCTTATTTTTGGTAATTTATCCTTTTTTTATAACTTTATGGTTTTGCATTTTTTATTATTGATGGTTGGGGGGGGGGGTGGCTTGTACATCTTAGTTAAGGTTTACCATAGCTGACACTACACTATACAAAAGCAACTATATAAATTAAATATATGATATTATCAGGTAACTGCTAAACTGCCAGCTGATGGGCAAGGGACATTTATTTTTATGCAAATGCAGGTTTGGCTCCTGGGGAGTGTGCTATACTTATGGCACATGGTTTGGAATAGAAGCTCTGATTGCAGCTGGAAAAACCTACAAAACATGTGAGGCCATTCGCAGGGCTTGTGCATTTCTCCTTTCCAAACAGTTGCCTGATGGAGGCTGGGGCGAGAGTTATCTTTCTTCTATAAAACAGGCAAATTTGGCACATAAATGCTTTATATAAAATTTATATAATTAGCCAGGGTACCATGTAAACTTGTTTAGAAGTTAATCCTTTCTTTTTTCTTTCCCTATCTGAGTTTTGAGTCCACTGGGAGATTTCCAATTGTTCCTACTTTCTGGTAAAAGAGCTGATGAGGTTTCACACAGAAATCCAACCTGGAAGTTACCTGTGACTTCCATTCAAATTATTTATGGATTTCAAATTCCACTTTGGTTCGGGATTAAAACCATGAAAGCTGTTGTTGACAGCCACTGTCAATTACAACAACAACAACAACAACTAAGCCTTTTGTCCCAAACAAGTTCGGGTAGGCTAGAAAAGAAACCCAACAAGAAAAAACATCCAAGAACAAATAATACATTAAAATAAATACTAATAGTAGTAATAGCAATAATATCAATAATAGCAATACTAATAATAATATAGTAGTAATAGCAATAATTGACAGCCACTGTCAATTACATCTTAAAAAACTTGAAAGCTGATTAGCAAAGTGAATCTTGCTATGCAAGATTGCAAGATTTGAAAACTGTAGCAATCCGAACAGATCATTGCCTACCTAAATTTCTTCTTGTGATTTCTTTTCACCAACCTAAAATTGTAGTCAGGTAATTTAGTTTTGAGTAAAAGAATATATGAATGTGTTTTTCCTTTCCCAACATTTTGCTGAACAATCCTGGTTAAAAGAACATGTGAAATTGTTTTCTCTTTCCCAACATTTGTGTGTCCCCAGCAAAATAATTATCATTCTTGTACAGGAATATACAAATCTAGTCGGAAATAAATCAAATCTGGTGAATACAGCATGGGCAATGCTCACCCTTCTAAAAGCTGGCCAGGTTTTTTTCCTTGACTCTATAACCATGTATAAAATTTTGATGTGAACCTTCTAAAAAATAATAAACATCGATTGTCTCCTGCAACCAGAAACATAATGTGTATGCCCTTACAGAGCTAGCAAATTATCATCCATACCAGTACCATTAATATGCCAAATACATCTGCAAACATGATTCTCCTCCACAAGGGGAGTGGACTGATTAGTTGTGCTATCAAGTTCTCTAGTATCAAATTTAAAAGAGGGTCAATCCTACAATATCTTACATTCAACTCAACAAATGACATTCCATGTAAGTTGTGCTTTCCAGATCACCAATGACTTGGGGTAATTTTAAGGGATATTAATGTTAGTTCTATGTTTACAAGAATTACATGGTATTCTGAGGTTTTGCAGGCCTTTACATAAACCACTGCCTCTTTTTCAATTATTTTGAAGTGTTTTCACTTTTCTTTAAAGTGTGCTTATCTGGGAACACATATTACGTTATGGTACTGGTTACATTTCATACCAGTCAAGTATAAACCAAAAAAAATTAAAAATGCTTAAGCAAGTCACATTGATCTCTTGACCCCTTTCAAATGTGAACCACATGGATTTAAAACAGCCATGTCTCCTTACGTATAACTGAGTAACTGACATTAACATACTATCAATTTTAAGGTTGAAAGAGATCCAACTCCATTGCATCGTGCAGCCAGCCTCCTAATTCACATGCAATCAGACAATGGAGACTTCCCCCAACAGGTACATCACCTTACTGACACCACCACAAGCAAAAAGTTGCCATTTGTATTAGAAAAATAGTGAAGGTCAATCCTCAAATTGTATTTAATCAATAGTTTCAATTTTATAACTTAAAAGTAATAAAAATATATATATTATTGATAAAGTAACCATACAATAGTCTACTAAAGTACTAATGACTAGGAACCTGCAAGGATAACTGTCACCTCTGCAATTATATTGAAATTCTGGATGCTTGGAATAATATGACTTGATTTGTATATTTAGGAAATGACAGGAAGCTTCATGAAAAGTGGGTTCCTAAATTATATGGCGTACCGGAACATCTTCCCAATTTGGGCTCTTGGAGAATATAATAAAATAACTGGAATCTCCCACACCATGTGAATTCCTATACTTATAATGTTTCATAGTCAAAATAATTTCAACTTCACTTTATTTGTTTCTTTACATTACTAAAAAATTGTTGGTCTGGTAATTGCCAACCAACCTTCAAAAAATAAAAATTTATTTTCATTTGTGAAGTCCCTATTAAGCTGTAAAAACAAAACAGAGAATATATATAGTTTCTTGTTGAACAAGGACTCTTTTCTATATATCTATGTGCAGTCTTGGCTGCAATTCCCAACAACAAATTTGAACGGTCAGCCTTGTACTGTTGTACCTTATATATCGTAAGCATATATGGAATGCACTCATATCAACAAACTTAAATTGGAGCTCGATCAAAAGTTGAGATCTCAATGATTTGACTGTAATTGATTCACTGTGTTGATCTAGTTACATCTTAATTAAACAGAGCGAACAGATCAGCATTTTGTTATGCAATAAGACTTATACAGAAGGTACAATACTGCTGTACAGCAGAGGAAAGCTCCTCCCTCATATACTAACAGACAATATGATGTATCTGCCGTGTCATGCACTAAAATAGTTTCAATTTAGTAAAGAAATATTCTGACATTAAGGCATTGCACAGCGAACACACATATTGAAGATTAATTTTCTTATTAAGAAAAAATAATAAACTATTTATATTTCGGAAAGAGAAGACCTCGATATTGGCATTTTTTTCTTGGGAAAATTGGGTGTATACCCCTCTAATCTTCTCTAATTGGAAATATTATTTTGGGATATTTACCCTTATGCTTGCTTTTATTAGTTTTTTTAATATTAAATATCAGTTCTACGTTATTTGGACCGAATTGCCCTTCTCTTTAGCGATTCACCGAACTTTTAAATCAATTTTGTCTCTCATTAGCCTCTAGTTCCATTGTTCCATCTATGATTTCTAAGGAAAAGTTTTCTTTCTCTTTGAATCACCTACATCTCCAAGCAATATGGTCATTCCTCATTTCCTCTCTTCATCGGGCTTGTGCAAAATAAGTTTTCT
Organism: Rhynchospora breviuscula; assembly: GCA_027562975.1. Classification (NCBI taxonomy): domain Eukaryota; kingdom Viridiplantae; phylum Streptophyta; class Magnoliopsida; order Poales; family Cyperaceae; genus Rhynchospora; species Rhynchospora breviuscula. The sequence goes on from CM050399.1 coordinate 33,717,306, forward strand.
TAAGCGAGAGCATATTGAATTGGCAAAGTATTGACTATTGTCATCGAGTATTAAAAATTTGACTCTTTTATTTTTATATATGGGAGATAGAAGGGCAACCACTAGGAACAATAAATTTCCTTATCCAGGGAGGTCTAATACAAAGAATTCCAGCTAGTACTTGAAAGTTTGAAATACTTTTATACTTCAAAGTTGCATTCCCAATTCAAAGACGCAATGAAGATTTTGAAATACTTTTAAGTACTCTATCCAGTGAGAGCAATGAAGCACCAGCACGACTAGCTAGGGACCAGGGACTAGGGAGAGGGTTCATGTGCTAGATGTCCAGATGCCAAAGGAGACAAACGCAATGTAGTAGTATAATGGCAGAGACGGCTTTGATTTAGGAAATAAAACAAATCGGTGGAGAGAGAAGGGTAATTCAGTCACAAAAATATAACACTGATATTTAATATTAAAAAACTAATAAAAGTAAGCATAAGGGTAAATATTCCAAAATAATTTGAGGGGTATATAACTGATTTTAAAGATTAGAGTGTATTTCCAATTAGAGAAGATTAGAGGGGTATACACCCAATTTTGCCTTTTTTCTTTTGTACAGCCACTTTGATTCTTTTGAAAGCATTATGCAATTTCTCTGTCTGACTTAATAGATTGAGTCTCTCAGACTCACTTTGTCACATATGCCGTGCTAGCTCTCCATAAGTTATGCTAAGTATGGCATTTCTGTCTAAATTTCTTTCCCAGCTCACTTAAGATTAATGGCAACTGCTACACCTCCATGCAGAAATCAGTAATGCCACTTTGATTCTTTTGAAAGCATTATGCAATTTCTCTGTCTGACTTAATAGATTGAGTCTCTCAGACTCACTTTGTCACATATGCCGTGCTTGCTCTCCATAAGTTATGCAAAGTATGGCATTTCAGTCTAAATTTCTTTCCCAGCTCACTTAAGATTAATGGCAACTGCTACACCTCCATGCAGAAATCAGTAATGCCAGAAGTAATATAATAATAGTAGGACTACCGATATGCTACTGAAAACTCTGAAACACAATTTTTAATTTCTAATCTGAAGTTCTTAGACCTGAATTAGGCATGTCTCATGGATCCATTTCAATTGAATGGAGTTAGTATGGGTACTTAAAACTAGGTGCCATCATTCATTATATGTGATCTAGACTGAATGTTTTATTTAGCTTGATATAATGCAGATGGACTTAAAAACTCAGCATATATGCAATGATCAAAGCAGTCATAAACTGGCACTAGACCTAATAAATAGGTCATTTTACATGCCTTCAGATTTCAACAAGTATCTAATACAAATCCAATATGATAGTTTCTTAATTATAACCAGCTGCCATTAAATCACATCAAGCCAAGTGTATATGTGAAATGAATTGAATACGAACCAATCACTTAATACAAATTAACAATAATGATCAAATATAGAAACTAAAGAGCAATTGATAGTGAGTAAATAGAGATACCATCTTGAGATGAGAAAGACCATCAAAGAGAATTCATTCTCCTAGAAAGGGGTCACCAAAACCAGTAGCTATCTTCATTGCCTCCACAGCTTGCATACAACCTATTCACTCCAAGAACTTCACCATAAAGAAAAAACAAAAGCTTAAAAGGCCAACAAATCTTCATCTGAGAATAGATTAGCAATAACATTATGCAATTTGTACAAAGGACTGCAGTGTCAGGTATAGGTATGAAGTTTAGTTGAAGTTGCCAATTTATTGGTTTGATTTCAATTTGAGCAGCTATTGACAGAATATAATGGTTAAGGTACAATTGAGTTCGAAGAATATCGTGAAATTAGTTACCTTAGCAAGAAAGAGGCCCGTCCGAGAGGGACCAAACTGCCCTTCTGTTCTCTATCGTTCGTCTCCTCTCTCTCTCTCTCTCTCCCTCTCTCCCTCTCGCACAGTCGCACTCTCTCCGTTTTTAGGGGGTTGGGAAGCAAAAACAAGCAGATCGCGACGGATTGTGATTCCTGTACACAGCTGAGATGGTTCTCTTCTCTTACGCTGAATGGAGCGCCCGAGTTGCAAGTGTTGTATGGCTCAGTGCCTCAGCCGTTTGGTTAGTTTTCTTCTGAACTCTTTTTTAGTAGACATCTATGGTGCTGATAAAATTGAAACTGTCATCTGAAATCAGAATTAGGAACCATGTCTTACAAAACCAATCTGGCCATTTTGTGGGCTCGGATTGGCGATCTAAATCTTCCTTCGTAGATTTTGGATCTTTCTTTATAAATTTTAGGGTTTTTAAGGTTGTTTAAATAATTTTTATTTATGTATTTTATTTTTTTAGGATTTTGTATTTGTTTATTTAAGACAGTCGTCATGTCCTTGACAAACATTTTATATATTAGAATTGAATTTTATCAAAGAATTGAGAATCAGTGTAATATCGGAACCAAAATCTTTCTTCTTTTTTTTTTTTATACTTTTCCAATATCTTACTCTATCGTTCATGCATCAACTTCAATGGAATTTTTCAGCCTCCCTCTATTTAAAACAGACGTAGCATTTGTTGTCGATTTTCTCCATTTTATAGCAGCATTGCATTTGTAGGCGGTATCAAAATGAACACTATTTTTGGACGAAATTTAATTTTTTAATCACCAGTAATGAAGTTGTAATATTAGGGGATTTAGCCACATTTTTTAAGTGAATAGTAGTACAATCATAAATATTATTTATTTGCCATGAAACGGTAGGAAAAACTCCACAAATTGGCCTCATTTGTTTATTGCAAGGATCCGGGTGTGTTTGGATGTCGCCATAAATAAGGAATAAGAATAAAGATTTAGAAATATGTGCATATTCATATTCCTTATTCACATGGGTGAGTTTGGATGCATAAGAATAAGAAATCAGATAAGAATAAGTACCAAATTTCTTATTTTTGTGAAACCCAAATGTTTGGATGAGGGGTTGAATAAGGAATAAGAATAAAGATTTAGAAATTAATGTGTGTCTATCCATATTCCTTATTCATATTCTCTAGGATGTGTTTGAATGCGCAAGAATAAGAAATCGGATAAGAATAAACTTCAAATTTCTTATTCTTGTGTAATCCAAACAACACAAGAATAAGAAATTGTACTCACTGGCTTTTTCTTTTGTAGATGCATAAATTGCAGAAGCTCAATTAGTGAAATAGAGATTACAGAATTTGTGCGAAGTGGCAAAGTCGGTGAGATAGAGATTACAAGAGCTTAATTAGTGAGAAGAGAGTCTTTGTTTGTGCTTTACAAGAATGTAAAAACAATTATAGGAATTGATTGGATATCGCTTGTACCGAGCTGTTAGGAAATAAAGATGTATATGAACACAACATTGCAATAGTTACGCTTGAAACAACTGCTCTACAGAGTGCGTTTTGTATGTTTTAAATATTAAGTACTAGTAAAAAGTAAAGAGCAGCAGTTTGAATATAGTATATGTCTTGTTAGAACAGCTTGTTATTTTGAATACTAAAGAAGTATTGAATGTCCTGAAGAGCATATCTAGTCTCGTCAGCTAAACAAACTCACAAGAGCATTATTGCATACGACTGGTTTAGTACCTCACATGATTTCATGGGGCATTTTTTTGTATTTGTTGTTGTCAAGTCAAGAATAAGAATAAAAATAGAACCATACGGTAACAAGTTAAATGAATTCTTAAATGATGAATATGAATGCTTTAATTTCTTGCCAAAATATTTATAATCAAATAGCAAACCACCAATAGCTATTTTTATTGCAAGAGGTACCTTATAATAACTGACGCCATGAAGAAACCAAATAAAAAGATTAAATCAACAATTCTACAAACTCTAAATAAAGAACTACTCTTTTTTTTTTTAAATTTCTTGTTTTCACTCTTGGCCCTGGAGAGGCTTCATCAAAGCACCAATTTCTCGTGAGACTCGAAGCTATGGCTTGAAAATTATAATTAGCAGTACTTTCCATCATCACTTTTGACTCAAATTGAGTTTCACAAAATGAGCAATCTATGTATATCATTGTGTCATAATCTCAGTATAATCTAAGTATAATCTACCTTATATCACTTGTCAAAAGCCCAAAGATATAAACCGTAAAAGCAGTATGGTCAATGTACATAACATTTCTTGATATGAGTGTGTAAACTAAATGTTGAACGAACTAAGTATAAATTGGCATTGAAAGTTAGTCATAGGCATTGATCATAATGCGTTAGTCAAGGGACCCAACTGCATGTCATCTTGCTTCCTAAACTTACTGGTAATAATCTCCATCCCATTTCCTGTACTCGCAGACTCGCAGTACCCATACCTATCACCAAGTTCTCCCATTGAATTGAGCAAACACAATGTAAACTGGATCCATAAACCCCTTCATCTTGCTTCTTTGTTGCTAAGGAACTCTTTTCTAGTATGAATTCATCCCTATAAACTAGATCCATAAACTTCGACTGTACCAAGCTTCTTCCCTTACTTTACCGATCAGTTGACGGTCCTCCCACTAACCAAGGCCAACGCACCTCAAATGGACATCATCTTTGCCTTCTCCTCACTCCCACGAAATTATAGAGCCCAACCTCACAAATTGCGGTGGCCTGAATCGCTGCAATTTGTCGGGAAGTAAAAACTAAAAATGCAGGGAGAGAGAGGTACGGAGAGGAGAGAAGTCTTCAAACTATACTTGGAGGTCGAGAAAGAGAGAGAGAGAGGTGCGGAGGCAGTGTATGAGAGAGAGAGGGATCACCAGGAGAGAAGCTCAGAGGCAGGGTCGCCTACGATTTTTCTTTGAAGAAGAGAGCGAAGTTAGAAGGGGGGAACGAGAGTGGTCGGATCGAAGAAGAATAGAGAAGAGCTACTAACGGAAAATTTTGAAACTAACGGAGAAACACAGAGTTTAATAGAGATCGCACGGAAAATATTATAGGTCAGCGCTTCTATCTCAACCGTTCTCTTGGATCTTCGCACGGATCTTGAAAGAATCCAACAGCCTAAAAATCCAGCCTACACTGCCAGTTTACATACGAATAGTAGTATCGCCATTCTCTCTCTCTCTCTCTCTCTCTCTCTCTCTCTCTCTCTCTCTCTCTCTCTCTATATTATATATATATAATGGATGGACAAAATATACTCTGGTGTATGGATCGTCTCCCGTACACCAGAGTCGTTTTCAAAATCCAAAAATCAAACGGTCGATCAGAACCGTTCAAATTATTCTCCATATTGAAAAATCCTTTGACACCAAATTTTAGAACATTACCGCAGAATTAGGTTTCTTTGACACCAAATTTTAGAAATAATTTACAAATATTATTATTTCTTCCAAACATGAGGATAATCATGAAGATCACTCGAGAATTAGGTTTTTTTTTTTTTGTCAAGTAGCTAAGGACAACATATTTTAATAAAGATCACGGATTAAAAAACCGTTAAAAAATATATATGAATATTTATATTTAAATGGTGAATGTCATCAACTCTTGGAATGAGCGTTAATTTTAATTTTAGATAATATTAATGTTCCACGAGGAAAAAAAATTCTTCCACCGCGTGTTTTTTTTTTTTTTTTTTTTGGCTAGGGGATTAAATAACAGAAGGACCGTAATAAAATATTTCCTTTGGTTTACAAACCCGGAACGTAATATTTCTAATGACTTTATTACCGTATAAAGGCCACTACCCCTTTAACGACTAGCAAACAAAAAATAATAACTGAGTTACCAAAAACAAAGCAACACCACACTTGCGTTTATTTTATTTTAGGATTTATAGAGTGATTTAAAAAATATTATTAGTGAGTGTATCGTCAAGTGAATACTCGGTAATAGTACATTGCGTCACAAACAAAAAAAAAAAATACAATAGTAGTACATTAATAAAACAAAGAAGCAAAAAAAAAGAAAATTCAAAATATACGTAGAAAGATTTATTCAAGGAAATCTGTGTCCCACCCAGGTGATGAGAGCATATTGGGTCTCATTTGTTGGCAGAAAAGAATGGAGAGACCAGTGTCTGTTTTTGTTTTTCTGCGGTAATGTTCTGTGTGGCCACTGTGTAGTAGGTCACATTAAGGTATTTATTTTCTTGCCTTAAAAGGTTACACGGAATTACCACAGAAAAATTGTTACGTTACTGCGGGTAAATAATGATTTTTTTTTTCCGAAATATAAAATTTTAAATTCTACAAATTTTTTATTTAATATGACGAAAAGTGATTCGGATTACTCGTTTCGATATCACGACTTTAATCGGTAATGTTATTTAGTATTTACTATATACTATCTAGTAATCATCATTATCATGTCAATGATAAATAAATAAATAAACGGGAATCTCAATTTTTAAATTAAGAGAGAGCTGCGTATATATTATATTTATAAAAGGTGAGTTGTTAGGTTTAAGACTTTAAGCCCTATCCTTGGGACATTCAGTGGAGCCTGTAGCAGTTATCCTTATCGGTCTCACGATATAATTCGCGAGAAAAAGACAAGAAAATATCCGTTATTAAACAAACGATAACGCTTGGACCGCTTGGTCCAAGGTCCTGAATTAAAATAACCAGACCCTAAATTTCTCTAAATTACAGGAAGCTAATTCGGATTATTATAATAACCAACCGAATTATAAGATAATCACTGGAGACTTGCACTTACCAATATCTCAATTGACCGAACTTCCAAATTCGACCCATAAATGGTCCGGAGAACTTATAAATGCTTGGACTTTGAAAATTCTGTTGAAAATTCGGGATAGGAATTTCAAAATCTAAATCTTCTTATTTTTATATTTTTGTCAATTTCAATTTTCAAATTATTAATGTTCTCAGAAATTTTTTTCAAACGAATGTTTCCCTATAAGCAATGGTTTCGTCGATGTTACAAATATCATATTATATTTTGAAATTTTAATCCAGACATCTAACATGTCGTCTTTTAACATCGTAACGTATTTATTTTTTTTTCAGTATATATAATGTATCTATTCTTCTCTTAGACCTAAAATTTTTTAAATAATATAGATAAATAATGTAAAATTTTGAAGAAGCTTTAACGGTTTCAATTCGTATTCGTAAATTTAAAATATAAACTGTTAATTAAATCTGACTATTTATATTCTAAACCTATCCGTTGTAAAGGCTTAGTATTTTTTTTTTTTTTAGCAGACCACTTCCTTCGAAAATCTCGTTGAGTTCGTATTGATAATCTCCCCAAAAAATAAAATATATCAATCTAGCTGAGTTCATATTAATAATCTTACTAAAGCCGTAAATACACCAGTATGATAATTATTTACTTCTCTTTCCTAACGAAAAGCAATATTAAATATTTTTTAAAAATTAACATCAAGCACAAATTATTATTTTTCTTACTTAAATTAAATTTTATTGCACGTCAAAAATAATGTTTCGAAATATAAGACCAGGGCTATTGAAATTTGTTTAGTAATGAATAAAAGAAAAGAAAGGAGGTTTTAATGCCATAAGTTTTTGGTGCTATGCAATGTCACAATCTTTATATTTTTTTTAGTTAAATTTAAAACTCAAACGTTGAACCTAAAATATTACTTCGGTTCACTATCACATAGACATATCGATATAAAATTTTATAATGTTTAGAATTTATTTTAAATGGTAAAGAATAAACGAATTAACCAAGGTTGAATATTTTAATGGATTAATTATTATATTTTTGCATCTTGATTTACTACGAAATAAAGTATAAAAAAATATAAAAATTATGTGGATATATTTTCTCACAAAACGTGATCAACAATAACAGTTCAGATTTGAAATTTAAAATTTTAAATATTAAACTAAAAATAGAAAAGTAAGATTACAGTGTTGTTTGGTATAAAAAGTCGAAGTATTGGTACTTTACTCGGAAATAAACAATGTAGTAACTGGAGTAAGCCTATCATTTAACAAGCCAAGCACCAACGACTTACACTTTCTACTGGTCTTCTCTCTCTCTCTCTTCTCGCTTTCTCTCTCGTTTCTCTTAAAAGAGGGCAAAAAGGGTAGAAAAAGAGGGGAAATTACAAGAAAAATTATCAGATGAGACTAATTCGGTAAGCTTTCTCAAATTTCGACCTAGGAACTAAACTGCATCTCGTCCTTGGTTAGCTGCGGGATCTTTCCTTTCGATCGAGGTTAGTATTGCCGATTATTTTTCCTTCTTTTGTTGTTCTAGTCGATTAAATTGCAGAATATTCTCCAAATTTTTACTATTTTCTCCTTTTACTCCGCCTTTTGGTGATATAAGATAGCTAGGCCTGTTACTAGACTTGTGATTGTCTGTGGTTTAAGCTAGGAATCAATCAAAGTTTGATCCTTTTTCTTTCAAGTTGGGAAATTGAACTTTTTAGCTTGGAGGATTACTTGGGTTTTTTTTTTTTTTTAATAGATATTGATTGAACCCTTAATTGATGTCTAATCACTTCTTTGTTCCGACTTTAGCTTATTTTTGGTTGATTTCTGTTAAATTGGAATAGTTATTTAGATTGTCTTGATTGAAAATAATTAAGGCTTTGGTTTGCTAAATTTTGATTTAAAGATTTTTGTCCGAGTCCTGTTTACTGGTAGACCCCTTGCTGTACGTCTGGTTCATTGCTGGTATGCAACCGCCATTAGTTTGGAAAACATAGGGGAACTACCATCTTTACCTTTTAGACAAGTTAATACCTCTTTAGTGTTAAATATTTTTCTGACTTACTTTGCCAAACCAATCAATCAGGTTTTTGCACCTTCCAGCTCAGAAAATCATACTCTCCTAACCTAATTTGAACTGAAAATTGTGAAGAAATGGTGGAAGGCCCGAAATTCCCCATCGGTGGGGCCCACTCCCCACTTACTATGGGCCCTCCTTTTGCTGATATGGCATTCTACCACAAGCTGGGGGAAGGCTCTAACATGTCAATTGACAGCTTAAACAGCCTCCAAACCAGTAACCACAACGGATCCCTGGCTGCTATGTCAGTGGACAACAGCAGCGTGGGGTCAACTGACACCCTCCTGCATCACCCTGGCCTCAGGCCCGTTAACCCAGCCAACTACTCTGTTAGCCAGAGCGTGTATAAACCCGGAAAGGTGGCCCATGCCTTGACCGATGATGCCTTGGCAAAGGCCCTGATGGACCCTGCTACTCCAACTGAAACATTGAAGGAGTATGAAGAATGGAGTATTGATCTCGGGAAGCTTTATATGGGTAACCCATTTGCTCAAGGGGCTTTTGGAAAACTGTATAAGGGGACGTACAACGGAGAAGACGTTGCAATTAAGCTACTGGAAAAGCCGGAGAACGACCCTGAGCGGGCCCAACTTATGGAGCAGCAGTTTGTGCAAGAGGTCATGATGCTATCCAACCTGAGGCACCCGAATATTGTCAAGTTTATTGGTGCTTGCAGGTATGTTAAGCTAGGGCTTGGATCAGGCAATTTGAAGTTTTTATGTTTATAATATGGGTTTGGAATATTTTATGGAAAACCATAATCAAAAGCACTGAAGAAGGAACATTTGATACCTATGGATGGTCCTGTGAACTATAGTAGGACCTTCCTTAGATTTAGTTTTATTATTATTATAAAGTTTAAACTTAGTTTTCCAAAGTGAGGTTTTGGGTGGCCATTAGCTTTAATATGAATTAAACTCAAAATCTGGCTGCACAAAAATATTGTCTAACTAAAATAGCAGTTCGGTAGCTTTCCATTGAACTCATCGCAAGTTTATTGCCATTGCTTTCATGATAGACCCAGATAATTACCATATGTAGAAGTTTGTTTCATTCAGAATGACAGATAAGAATGCTCTTTTTATATGCAATCCAGGAAGCCGATGGTGTGGTGCATCGTGACTGAGTATGCAAAAGGTGGGTCTGTACGGCAATTCCTGATGCGGCGTCAGAACAGGTCTGTCCCACTCAAGTTGGCTGTAAAACAGGCATTAGACGTGGCCAGGGGCATGGCATATGTTCATGGGCTTGGCTTCATCCATAGAGACCTCAAATCTGATAATTTACTGATCTCTGGTGATAAGTCTATCAAAATTGCTGATTTTGGCGTGGCAAGGATTGAGGTCCAGACTGAGGGGATGACACCTGAAACTGGGACATACCGCTGGATGGCCCCGTGAGTTGTTTCTTATGTTTGTGTTTTCATCAAAGATTTAGTTTCTTAGTATATTCATGACTTTTACCTGATAGTAAGTAATGCATGGCAGAATAAGCATAAAAGTATAGCCCTTGGGGTTTGCATGAACAAGAGGAAGTAAGAAAGCAAATGGATTTACGATATTGGCTAATATTTTAAATTATTTAAAGTGATTGTTGTCCAAGTATTGCACACATTTAAAAAAGTGGCTACTGTGAAGACCAGCTTGTATTTGGCTTATTATGGCATAGTTATGTAGACCTGATAGGCAATATTCCATATTTTGGAAATTCTAGGAATGTATTATTATGCTGCTATTAAAGACAGTTGAAACAACACGTGTAGATTGTAGAGTTAATGACACTTTGCATGTTGCAGTATTTGTTATGACCTTCTAAACTAAATAATTAGAGCTTGACATGACAAATTTTGTTAGTGCCTCCTTGTAATGATTTATTAGCACGTCAGAAAAAATGACACAGCATTTTTAGAGTTAATGATGCTGCACATAAGTTAAAATTTTGCAATCAAAATAAAAGTATGACCATAGAATTATTGGTTATTGTATTTGTAATAATTAACAGGGAGGCATGTGTACTACCTTAGTGAGTTGACTGACAATTAACTTTAGTCCACAATCCACAGTAGTTTTCGAATCTCTTAGAGACATTTTTTATTGATAATTATTGTGGCATGATGAAGATTTATTATTATGGATTTGTAGTCTATACATGTGAAATTTATCTTATAAATATTATTCAAAATGTTTTTGGCCACTCGGGCTAGTGCTTGTCTCAATTTTCACGTGATGATTCCCTTTTATGCATCCGTGAACTGATATAGGTGCAATAACTATGTTCTGACCATAAGCTGTAACTTATTAGAGATCTACTAGTATTTCATATACCTGGAGGACTGTTATATGAACCTTCTTGTTATTAATCCTTTTGTTTCTTATCTTTCTGAGGAAAACTCTGTATATGTTGAACTGACAACAATGAACAAATTATTTTTAACATGTGAAGTTTTATGTATTTCAGAGAAATGATACAGCATAGGCCATATACCCAGAAGGTAGACGTGTACAGCTTTGGCATAGTGCTATGGGAACTTGTGACTGGCATGCTTCCTTTTGCTAACATGACGGCTGTCCAGGCAGCATTTGCTGTGGTCAATAAGGGGGTCCGTCCAACAGTGCCACAGGATTGCCTCCCAGCTCTTGCTGAAGTCATGACCCGCTGCTGGGACCCAAATCCTGATGCTCGCCCCACCTTCAATGATGTTGTCAGAATGTTGGAGATTGCTGAGATGGAGATTACTAGTACTGTGCGCAGGGCTCGATTCAGGTGTTGCATCTCCCAGCCCATGACCATGGATTGAAAATAGTTTTATGGCTTTAATTGACAGAGGAAAGTGAGTAAAGAGTAAGAGGTCTGATGTATGTACTGTGGTTGTTGTGAGGTTGTTATTGATAGACTGCAGGTTGGTGGTAGGGAAAATGGTTTATTTAGAGAATTAATCATCTTCTTTTTTTTTTCTCTTTTTCCTTTTTTGGGGTCCCTCACTGTTGTTGTATTAAACAACATAGCCTAAGTTATTTTGTCCTGCTTATGTGTATGTATTGTTAATTTGCCAATTCTCATGCATGTTGGTCAATTCGCTATTTAACTCTAAGCTAGACAAAAATTGGAGAAGAAAAATAAGGAAAAAGGCACTCATTGCCTGACCAAAACAGGAAAGCTACTTTGGATGGGCAGAGACCAAATGATGTAAGATAACTATTCCTAGATAGCTAATTTCGACAAGTTATCAAACATTCCACGTGCAATATTATTTGAAGTGTAATATTGTGTAAAGCATGAATCTATGTTGGGGAAAAGGGTACAATTATTAGATGATAAAGCGAATCTTGTAACATCTGGTAAAAAATCATTACACGTTGCAGATAATTTAGTATTTTAATAATTGAAGTAGTTTGATAATCCGAGTATTAGGCTTGTGTTTCCAAGATAGGATAACTAGCTCAATAATAGAAATATTAGGCTGGTTTTCAAAATATAAAGAGTTCAAGTCTTGTGTGCGCGAAAACAAATAAATAAATAAATGACTGTAACTCTTGATAATTGCTCAAGTAAAAAATTTTATTGAACATTTTGAGGCACTAGATTGGAGACAACTCGTACCAACTCTGTTCGACTTACAGATGTATAGCCACTTGCGGAACTTGAGCAAAATCCTCACTATGGATATTAAAAAATGATTAAAAATAATAAATAGAAAAGAATGGAGTTTCCTAGAGAAATAGTAACCATTATTTCGATATATGATCTCTATCTAGTACTGAGAAAGAAAAAGAAAGAAGGCCGACTGGTGAATTGACGAGCTTGCCACCATATTTGACCTGCAAAACAAATATTGCACAGACCCATGATGAGAATGAGGACTAGAAACATCATAATCAATCATACAATTAGAATGGTCATGAGGGGAGAACACAAAATGAAGACAATAGAAGGGACAATAACTTTACATACATTACACGTGAATATTTTGTTAATGACGCTGCATTTCTCTGAATATATTGGCGACATTAGGTGATAGCCTTGGAAGGTATTTGAATAGCTGAAAAATGGAAACAGCAAACCTGAAATTAGTCTAAAATTGTACAAAGTTCAGAATAATCACAATTTATGAAAATAAACCATACATACTTTTTGGAGCTGCAATAGATCTTATTGTCAAAGAATAAGTGAAAGCCAGAGAAAAACCATAAAAATACATAAAATCAAATGAAAGAATTACGTCGAGTAGGTGTAGTAACAAAATTGTACAGCACTGGCAAGACAATAAATGAAGGGTAACAAGAAATACATAAACATGCGCACCCATAGTTTGACCAAGGCATCTATGACCACAGGAACCACACATATGAAAATGGTAATTGCAGCTTCGTCGATCTCTAACCCGTACCGTTCTAGTAGTATCTCGATTAATGCTTCCCAGCCAGACACCGAGTGGTATCTGGGAACAAAAATGAAAATCAAGAATTACAATAGTAAAATGGCATACTACGTTGGTGAGATCTGCATAATTGCAAATATTACATACTTGGGCATTCTTCCTTTTGTTCAATGTCGAGGCGCTTTTCATTTTTATTTTGAAAATGTAGCCAAACTCGTGCTAAATTTAGTTAAAATTGAGGATTAACTAGAAAACTGGGCTTGATCAAGATTGTACATTTGTGAATCCATTGAGGCCCATTCAAGCTAAATTGAACACTGAGGAACTAATTAGGTTATAATTAGGCTAAATTGAAATTTGCAATGCTTTATTAAACATAAAAGGAAAAATCAGAAGCATCTTTCTTACCCCAAAAAGATATCGGTAATTAAGATAATAAGAAAAGCCTTTCCAGTGTCTGATATGTTATTTAGTAACTTGTATCCAGTAAACTTAAGCAATGCAACCTGAACATGAAATGAGTTAATATAGCATAATGAGCATCTCTGGTAAGGAATTTGTCAAGAAAATTAGGGGACGGTATAACAAAATTACCTTGCCTTCATTGAAGTAAATAAGTAAAAAGAGAACAATCCCATAGACCATATCTGACCAGATATTTGCAAAAGCCTTCCGGTTCTCTAATCTCAATTCCTCTCTCATCTCTAGCCTGATATAGAAAATAAAAAAAGTCTTATTGTACACTGCACAGACAACAATAATTGAGTTATATTTTTCAATATTATGAAAGAGGAATTTTTTTAGCTTGAAGGACTTCCCCCAAAAAAATAACCTTTTTTGACGCAACACACCCTCTTGTACTTACTATGCCCTTTGAAGTATATTTCGTTGATGTAACATACTTTTTGTTAAATAGTAAAGTTATGTACATATTTAACATGATGTTCTTATTTATTCAGAAATTTTGTAACATACTTGAAGTATATTCAGAAATTTTGCACGATGTTCTATTTTTTTAATTTTTATTCTTAATATTTTATAGTTATAAGCAAGCCTCTTTACATAAGGGAAAACCATTTGGAATGCAAGTAGGAGAATACAAATTGTAGCTTGCATGTCTAGATTAGGCTAATCATAGATGGCCAAGGAACAAATGGCAAGAGAATGAATTCTATATGAAGGAAAGCAGGAATAATGCACTTTATTAGAGAGAGAGAGAGAGAGGTAGCATGCCTTAAGACATATATTAATGGATAATTCGTTTTTTTTTTTAAGTGAGAGGTATTTTAATGGTATATTTCAACCAGTCAGTACCAGAACTATAGACACTGGCAACAGCCAAACTTCAAGTTGAAAATATTTTTCTGCTGCATATTTTAGTTATTTTATTGAATTTAGCTGGGGACATGGCCACATGGGCATATCTCATGGTCAAAGTGTCTACTACTTGCATAAAAGGAATCCCTAACAAATCGCCTTATCATACTAGTTGAGTTCCAAAAGTTTCTAAAAAATGAGGAAAAAAAAGAGGAGAACAGAAAGGAATAATTGCAAAAAATAAACAATAAACATGATTAGCAACAATAGGTCTTTGCAACAATAAACAAAATCATTATAGATGTACAGTTTTGTCAATGTACGAACTAACTCTTTACCTAAGCCTAATTAAACTAGAAATCAGGTTGCAAATTCATGATTAGCACAATAGCACCAAAGAGATTGGATTAAATCAGTATGACAAAGTCAATGGTAATTCAGTCATTGCCTCATAGCTGATTAGGTTTCGACTACAGGAAATTGTAGATCTTAGATGCAAATATAATAACAGTTCAGCTTAATTTCTCTTACGCTTTTTGTCTCAGCTCCCACCAGAGCTCTTCCTCAGAAAGAGGCGGAGCCTTTCCAATCTCTACCTCAAACCGAAACCGGGCCTGTTCAACCTTCAGTTCTCTTACAATTTGTAGTTTTTGAGACCTTCTTACATCAAGTAACTCGGCAGCTAGTGGCACCTTCTTCACATACCTTAATATGTTATAAAGGTCTTCATAAGTCATTTTGTAGGAGTCTAGCAGTGTTATAAAATTGCAAAAAACACTTTTTTTCGTGAGAAATTAGTCACAATTTCAGTAGTACCTTGCAATAGTGAATAGAAACAGCTCTTTCATATAAAATTTGGCAATAACGAGTCCTATTTCAATCGTATATGTAATCATTTCATAAAATGTGGAATTACTCTTGCAAAATTGAAAAATAAAGTAAAAAGAAAAAGAAAAAAAAAAGACAAATTTTTTGAGATCTTGGTAAGAATGTAGAGGCCCTTACCAAATATTTAAAAAAAAAAAAGGATACAATGATTTCTAACAGAGAGAAACATAACAAAAGTTCAACGAATACCTATCTAAAAATGGCATGAGAACATAGTCATGAACCACAAAGTCTGCCAACCATGGAACCAGAATCAGCACAGCAATAAATTTGGCCTGACACAATAACAAGAAATAATCAAAGTGCCTCTGCACATATTGAAAATTAAAATTGATGCAATCGTCCAACAAGATATTTCACATAATAATATCCACAACCCCCCCCCCCCCCCCCCCCCCCGACTCACCCATGCAGACAAACACAATTTCATGTTTTGGCTAATTTTTGGACTTAACTCTTAACAGTTTGTATGAGTACTTAAAAGATATATGCTGGTGCAACACTTGTAGGACGGAAATCCCTTGATGCTTCATATTAGAGCTCAAAAACTGAACAAATTAAAAAAAACGAAAAAAAAAAGTAAAGTCAAAGAAATAGAAATAAAAAAGAATATATACTGAATTTGTTGAGGCGTATTTAAAGACTCGATCCTCAAATAACAAATCCTCATCTCTGCCACTAATAGTAGCTTTAACTGCCTCAAAAATGCCCCTTTCCCTGATTATCTCCTTCGGATCATCATTGATCTCTTCCTTTTCTCCATTACCCTCATCTACACCATCTCTCCAGTCCCAGTCAGAGAGATTACTGTGTTGCTTCTCAGTCTGTACCCAGTCTTCCCACGCCCTTCCCTCCTCGTTTCTTGCATTCTCTTGTGCCTCTCGCAGCTCTACTATTGCTTCGGCCTTACTTTTCCATGCCTCAAATTTCTCTTCCTCTGAAATTTCTTCTGATTCAGCTATACTCCCATCCAAAATTTCATCTTCGTATTCTTCTTCCCCCGAAAAGATTTTTTGCCACCACGGTTTCTTTCTGTGACGGCTACTTTTGCTGTTTCTCTTGTTGTGTTTCGCAAAGGTCACAAATATTTTGGCGCCTGTTCTCTCAGGAATAAATGTGAACATGTAACAGGCATAAGGCTGTTTCTTTGTGAGCCTCCTCCTATTGGTAATTGGATTGACTCGGCTGAATGAAACCATTGAACTGCTCATTAATCTCATGAAATAATGACCACATTTTTCAGAATTCGAAAAATTTAACCTCTTGGCATCAGCTCCCTCCTCCCAAACCAAGTTTTGATATTTCAGACTGAAACTAAATGCAGCCTAAAACAACCAATAACTTCTCCAAAAAAACTTCTTTCTTTCACTAATTTGAAAAGACAAAATATTTTTCTTTCTATGGTACCCACCTGCGAAAAAGAAATGAAAAGATTTTTGAGTATTTTGCGATACAGAAAAAGGGGAGGAGACTGGAGAGATAAGTTAAAAATGAGGTTCTCTCATACCTCATTTCTATGTAAGCTCATGCGTACGTCGTATCTGAAGTTATCCAACGATTCGTCAATTATCTTACAAAATACCCAGTTCTGTTCTCTTTTGCACTGAGAATAAGGAGGAGGTGTACACTACACGGTGGAGAAAATGGCACGACTGGTAGAGACACAGAGACGAAAGCGGGATCGAAAAAATGGCTTTATGGATAACACTCGTTAGCCGTACGTTTCGTCGCGTTTCTTATGATATTATCTATGTAACAAGTCGTGGAGCTCGAGTCTCTCGCTAGTCGCTATACATTTCTTGGATATTTTTCATAGAAGATCTTCTGTGATAGCGCAGACCAAGTACGGCTAGGTGAGGGCTGGTCTCTTTGGTTTGTGCTCCAATCCATTTTAGTTGTGTTGGGCTTTAGGTTGGTGAAGGCTGAATTTCCAGTTGGATTTGGCATCATATATATATATATTTTTTAGAATTTGTTTTATACTAGTATCTCGTGAAAATAAACAACATCAACAATTTAGATTTTAGGTATTTATGTTTCAAATTTTTAAATATAAATTTTGCCAATTGCCAAAAGATTGAATTTAATTATGAAGATTTTTTTGAACTAAAAAAGATTGAATTTAATTAAAAGGAGTTATTTCCTTAACTATAAAGATTATAAGGGGTTATGTCCAATTTCGAAGTTTGTAGGGGGTTATTTCCAATTGCCAAAGTTTGTAGGGGTCATATCCAATTTTGCCTAAATGAAAAGATCAAGTTACAGTATCATGTGGCATTTTACGCCATTGAAATCCTTCTCTAGTGTAAAATAGGTCTTACCATAAGATACAAGTACAATAATAAATAATTAATAAGGCAACATCTAATCAAAGCCCTTACATCCTTCCTGTTCTAAATGCTAACGATTCCTCTTTTGAGATGACTAAAATTGATATTCTGAGGCTACAAACAAACAAATATGTAAGAGAACCAAATGACGCTAAAAAATGGGCCAGTTTACCAGCATGAACTATGTATTGCCACCCAACATAAAATTAACAATACGGTTCATCATCTAACATCATCAGATGCCTGACTACTCTTTCTTGACCCTGTTTCTAGCGGCCTTAGCAGTGCTGGACCGCTCGGCCTGAGAAAATGCAATAAATACTTGCATGCACATTGTCACCAGAGCTAGACCGATAGCGGTGAAACCAGCACCTTTCCAAGTAGAAAGCAGTTGGCTCCACTGGAAGAATCTAAACGTGGCATATGATAGAATACTTGACCAGAATATCACCACCTACCCAGAAAATAAATTTACAGCTCAGAGAGAGAGAGAGAGAGAGATCTATCCTATTTCCTACTTGGCAGCAACAGCCAACATTTTTGAGAAACAAAAAAGAAAAAAAGACAGAAGACCACCTTTTTGTTTCATTCTTGCAAATGGAACCCAATTTTATGCATATTGCAAGCAACACCCATGAGTCCATGACCAAAAATTTGGTCCACCCAATATCCCCAAACCTCTGCTGACCATTTTTCGATTTCATAATAAGCCCACGCAGAAATAAATGAAGTGAACCAGATTACAGTAATCTAGGGCAACTAGTCATTTGTTATTAACTTAAATTTGTTAAGCAGTGGGCTGTAATTTTCAAATGTACCAAAGCCAGTCTTCATATTGTTTGCAAAGAGGAGAGAAGTAATTTGATGAAAGCTCAATAAAAATTAGGGAGAAGTTTTCATACCACCAAAGATTTAACTGGACGACCTAGAGATCTTACTTCACCACCAAAAGTACCCTCAGCTATATGTTTATCCAACAGCACATCCTGTCATTTGAAAACAAAATAATAAATACGGATATACTTGAGAGCTTAATTTCCTAGTTCTGTAAGAAAATAAAAAGAAAATTTAAATAAAAACATGCCTTCGCCACAAATAGATCCTTACACCACTGTGCTACCTCGTCATCGGTTTGGGGCAACTCACTCATGGCACGTCTTTTCATGTGTACATGCACCTGCATGAAACAAAAATTGCATCTGAGATTTACAACAAAAAATGGATGGGATTTAGCAATAAAACCATATATTTATAACTATAACAAGTTACATGTGAAGTTTAACAACTAATTCTATCAATAAGATGGGCAATATTGACAATTCTGGTGATTCTGAAGTGCCATAATTTCTTTCCCATGACACAAGGGAACAAAGGTTAACTATGCCAGTTTGGTTTAGGCTTCCAAAATATTGAATCCACTCTATAACAATCTAGTTTTTCAATATGAAAGTTTCTACTAACCCTTGTTTTCTCAATGATTGGAATTAGAATCAAATAAAATGAAATAATGTTGGATCACAGTCACAACAACGAGCGACATGGGTGCTATTTTCATTGTTCTGTGTAATTGCACGAGTTTATGCATCATGCTTGCTTACCACTGATGACTGACCCCTGAGAATCCTCATCATTGTAGGAGAAGGTTGGTCTTTAGGAATAATTACAGTTGTGTCATATATGGCCGGAACAAATGAACGCATTATACTTACAGAGGCGACAAATCCCTGAAATTTATTTAATGTTATAAAAGGGCAATATGTATTACAAAGGATGCATGTAATCAAATCAAGGAAAAAGAATGTTTGTGTATTATTAAAAGCAAAAAACCACCTGTACATATAACTAACATATATTCAATTTTAAAGGTTTGCCCCAGTACACCAAAAGCCAAAAGACCTTCCATAGACAAGTTAAATGGACAATTATTTGGCAACTTGCAAGGAAAAAAAAATATGCATGAGGTCAACAGAGGTATCACAGTTAAAAGAGGATCCACACAACTAGAAATGGAATTTCCAGACCAAAGTACTGTTAGCAGGTTGGCAAATTACTTTTTGCAGCTCAGGACACTTTGAATTAGGCATAAGCTCGCCAAAGCAGCAGCCGCTTACCTTTGTACGAGGAACAAGAACATTCCTGGGAACATGCAGGCCATTAGCAGTGGCATATTCTTGAGCAGCCAAGAGTTTGGCAGGCGTGAAGCGGGTCCCTTCCACGAAAAGTGCCAGCCACAATGGCACCGGGAAGTCTTCCAATCGTTTCAGACCTACCTGAACAACATAACAATTATATGGCACATTTTTATTTTGCAGGTTTTTCTGGAAACTATATGTCAGGACTCAAAAGCACGTCACAAAGAGAATTTGGATTCAAGGACATCAACTGGGCTGCTATAACAGTGCTGACCAGTTTATGTTTACCAGTGATGCTTAATTCATTCAAGACTAATGAGTTTTACATCTACCTGTGCGATGCACTGAAAAAACACCCAAGTCATACAGTTTAAGCTGCGCCAAGACGATCAAAAGTTTATGCCAAGCAAGCAAACAATTGTAGGGGGCATTTCAGGGTAGTAACCAACACAACCTGAAAAAAAAAAAGACCAAATAATACCTTTAGTGTATTCTCATCCTTGGCCCAGCTTCTCTCCAAAAAGAGGTACTCAGCAAACCACATTGACCAGCCGATAACCTGAGAACATTAATCCGCTGGGCTTGAAATTTTGCACCATATATAAAACCTTTTTTACAATCTAAAATTACATAAACATCTTAGAATAGCAGGTGATGATGAAATTTTTTTTTTAAAGAACAAGAAAAGAATGCTCACAGGAAGAAACTTTGATGACTTCTTCATGACAGCCAATGTGCTACCAAGACAACCTGCACGCTGACAGAAGAAGGCATGTTTTTATTTTTTAACCCTGAGAGATCTTTTTCGGGGAGGGTGGGGTGGGGGGATGTGAAGGGGGGAGAGAAAATAAGCACCTGAGCTAATACCCATCCCACAAGCCAGTCAATGTCGCTTCTGTGATTTGACACTAGAAGTGCATGTTCTTTGCCTACAACAGTAAAACATGTCTTTTAAGAAAATGAATTTCTTTGGTTTGTTTGTATTTCGGATGAAATTAGTTTATAGTTTAGCTATATAGCAGTCACAAAAGCTGTGATTTGGTACCTCATTTGGGTGTACTGCGTATTGGATACTTTTATGTCTGATTCATATTGAAAAGGGTAGCGAATACAAAAAAAAAAAAAAAAAAAATGGATAGCGAGAGTTTCAAAAATCAGAATAATTGTCCAATAATTACCCATTAAGTTGAATATCTCAGCATCACCATAGAGTTCAACCTATGAAGGCAGGTAAAAACTATGTGAATATACATTGAAGAAAATAAATGTTATCGACATATATATAGAGAGAGGTAATGACAGATTTCTGCACTAAAGTTGCATGGTTTTATATCACTGGAGACATTAAGACGACATAAAAATATCCCCTAAATTTTAGCTAATGTGAGTTCACACCTTGTTTAGCTCAGTCAACAGGTGAGAAAAAACAAAAATCAACACTGCATAAATAAGAAAAATGAAATTCTAAGCATAGATATATATGCAGTATGACCAACAATGGAATAATGGGAAATTAACAGAACTTGATCTATTTTTTTTTAAACCAAAATTCAGATTTAGGTTTCAACTTTATTACCTTTACACCAGCCCACCAATCTACGAGCCAAATAAGTTGCAGCCAGAGCAATTCAGCCAAGTGTCGGTTAATTCTCCTATAGAGATTCCTCGAGAAAGGTCTTATTATCACAAAGAGGATTCCCTAATGCACCAACAGACAAAGTATAAAACCTTGCTTCCATATACCTTTGTATCATAGCAAGATAGTAAATAATTCTTTTGGCTTATTTCCAACCAACATTTCACCATTTTCATCATGGATAATGGCTAACTGAACCCAAAATAACTGAACAGTTTAATATTTTATAATTTTAATTAAATTGAGAGTCTATTAGATCTCCTCCTGAAGAGGCCAGCCCATTGCAAATAAGATATAGTTCAATTCTCTTTTGAAAACAAAGCTAATTTTTCAAACGCAATCAGTAAAAACGTGGAAATCAATCCCTATATTCGACCAAAATTCGAAGAACACAAATTAACTAAACTAAGTTCAACAATTGAAACTTAACTAAGTCAGGCAAAAGAAACATTAACAGTTGCAGATACGGGATAAGGTGGGCGCTTAGACATTGCAAAATCAACATAATTTTGGGTCCAAAATGCAATAATTTCAAAACTTTGTACCGATTCACGTTCTTTTTCACCAGCAAAAGGAAAGAAAATTTGAATAATAACGAAAATTGAAAAAGGAAAGAAAATTTGGCGAAAGCAAGATCTTTTCACAAAAAAAAAAAAAAAAAAAACTAGCAAAAGGAAAGAAAATTGGTTATGACCTGAATGCAATTAACGACTAGACCGGAGAGAAGGAAGAGGAGTCCAAAAGGAACCAACAAGAGCACCGCAGGGACCGCCATGAATCAAAGCTCCCGCGAAATTGAGAGGAAATTTGGCGAAATTTGGTTTCTGTTTTAATTTAGATTTATTTGGATGCGGTTTCAATTGCCATGTCACAATGTCACACTAGCGGAGAGACCGAGGTGGTGACGACTGGAACTCTGAAGACAGGTCACCGATGGTGAGAGTAGTTGTGCTTGTGCGTTCTCAGGTGTTTGTTACTTCTAAAATTGTATAATATATTCTAAGCTTTTCCTTGTAAAATTGTCCTAATTGTCAATATACTGGCTTTTGCCGAAAAGGACCCGAGATGGGTTCCTACTTCCCTCTCGAGTTCCACTGGTTGGAACTAGAAGAATCACTAATTTTGCATCCATTTGTCATTTGGCAGTCTGTTCCGCCCCACAAAAATTTTGTCCGTAAAAAATGACTGATTTAACTTCTAATTTGACAATTTTAATTGCGTTTCTTAAATTAAGTAGCAAAAAGTTTAAAAATTAAGTAGTCAATTTCTTAAGTTTAGTAGGTGAGTTTTATTTATCACGTTTCATACAATTTAAGTGTTAATTGATATTTTGTGAAAATAATTTTATCCGAATGATAAATATTCAGCTTTTTATATGTATACTATGCTTATATATATATATTCTCAATTTAAATTAAGCAAATTATCATCGTATTAATTACGTCAACTTTATCTGATAAATTAAAAATCAGTAGTTATATTTTTAAATAATTCACAAACGTGGTGATAAGGACTATGACTATCACATGAGTTTATCATCCTCATCATCACGTGCTTTCTTCTTTCTATTTTTTGGAATATTACTCCAGCATGTTGCTCATCCTTATCATCTAGAGCATGTACCCCATCCCTTCCCTCCTAGCACCTCTGCTTCCCTCCCTCCTCTCACCTCATATGTTAAGATGTATATATATATATGAGGACAATTGGTATTTTTTTTCTAGGACAATTAGTTTTATTTTCAAAGACAGTTAAGATATGTATGTACGAGGACAATTAGTATCATAATCTAGAACAATAATATTATTTGCTGGGATAGATAAATATATATGAGAACATTTAGTATCATAATTTAGGACAATTAATATTATGTTATATGACAGTTAAGAAATGTATGAGGACAATTAGTATCATAATCTAGGACAATTAATATTATTTTATAGGACAGTAAATATCATAATTTAGGACAATTACTATTATTTAATAGGACATTGTCTAGGGTGAGGTGCCGGCCTTAGGTGGGTGAGAGGAGTGGGGGACGGCATGAGAGGAGATAGGTAAGCACTGGGTAAGTATCGGGTAGGCAATGGATGGGAGGCATAATGAAGATAAGCTTTGGATACGCTGGATGAGAGGTAGGATGAAGATAAAAATGCATCATGGTGGATGGCGCTGAGGAAAAAATGGTCTTAATTAATTCCGATTCACAAACAAGTACTTATATGTGGTGCGTAAAAGATTACTAAAGACTTAGGCCCTGATCAAATTGAAGTTTACATGGGATTTCATTTCATTTCAATTGAATTGATTTCATAGGATTTCGTTGGATCTAATTACATGGGAATTCCAACCAAATGACACCAAATCCCTTCATTTTGATCAAGAATTTTCCAACGAAATGAAATGAAATGAAATCCCACGTTAAAAAAATTGAGATTTTGATCAGGGCGTTATGGGGTCAGACCAATAAGAAAAAAGAATGAGAGTAGATCAAAAAAAGAGAAAAAGAAAAGGACAAGAAGTACATGTAACTTCCCTACTTTAAATTTTAAACTGACGTAACTTTAATAGATCATTCAGATTTTCCAATGAACTCCGAAATGGTTCATTGAAGATTATACTTTAGAAAGTATTTTATTTATTTCCTATGGTAAATGAGCTTTTTTTTTAAAAAAGAAAATAGCAAAATATGTCCAAAGAAACAAAATAATTAATATTATTTTTGTTTTATACAAAATTTTACATGTTAGTTAGACAATAAAGATAGGTGACTCAATGTACCAGCGATATAGGTAGTTATCTTATCAAAAAATTAATTGTTTAAACACCATCATGACCATTTTCTATCAAAGGATCTTGACTTTTTATCTAAAATCAACTTCTAAACCACAGAGGTCATACAAATCAATAGATCTAGTTGATACAAAGATTGTTTACGACCCTAGTTGCAATTGTTTATGATTTTTTTTTTATGGATGCTTTTATAAGTGGTAGGATATGAATTTAGATAGACCTTAAAAATGAATATTAGTTATATTTTTTTGTTTCTTAAATTAAACTTCTAGTATGTTCCATTATATCTCTGGTAACACAATTTTTTTTTTTGTGCTACACGGTGCGTCGCTTTATCATTTTACTGAGAGTTGGATATGTGTAAATTGTAAAACAAATTAGTAACGACTGGTTGAGAAAGCTATCAATATTATCAAAATAGTTTCGCACCCACATGTTTTCCCGGTCCCTTTTTTAAATCTTTTTTTAAAGGAAAATGTAATATGAAAATTCTTTGGATCATGAATTAATTTAGCTATCAATTCTCCTTTGACTGGTTAGTGTGATGATGATCTGTTCATTCAACTTTCCTAAATCCATATTTTTCTTTTTTGAAGGTTAGGTGGCGATAGCCCTAAATCCATATTTTTCGTTATTCATCTTCCAGACATCGCCAATTAAAAGTATCTGTTGCTCGTTATCTTTGAGCTCGATCTCTAAGCAACGATATTTTATATGATTGATTGGATTGATGATGACGCGTATTGAATTCTCTTAACCAAAAGAAAGCTATTCACAAAACAATTATAAATTACAACTTATTTTTCTTTACATGAGTTTATACAAAGAATATGCAATGCAATTATGAAAAAGAAAATTACAAACATGTGTCACAAAATAAATTAAAAAATATATTCACCATATAATTAGTACTATTTCACAGAAAAATCACCAAAACCGGAATGAATGCAACCCAACCCCAAGAGTATCTGATTGAACGCAAACTCGTCGCCAGACTTTCCTCTATCATGATATTGAATCTACAACTGGAACTGGAATTAGATGGGTTCTCAGTTGTCACAGTTGCAATATTATTGAAGTCACAAGCCCTTTGATCCTGATCGTTCTTCTGGTAATAGCTATTAAATGCGTATGAGATGTTGCCCCTCGCATCCAGATCTCCGCAAGAGGTCTTGTAACCAAGGCTTGAGCAATCTGCATTGGCGCAGGCATAGCTTACACTTGCTGCGATGTTTTGGTTGTCTAAGCCGACAGACGGCTTCAACACGCACCACTTTCGGTCCAAGTATTTTACTCCCTTTGCCCCCACCAGTGAAGCTGCAATGAAAATAGTTGTCAGATAGGTACAGAGGATAAATATGACTCCTAATCACAATTTTTCTGCTTGATTAGCTGTTAACAAATTAAAAACTTGGCCCAAAGTTCCTGGCAAGAATAAAGAAATGGATACAGAAATGCTGCTCAAAACATTTTATTGCTAATACTAAGTAAAAAGAAATTTTCAGCAATTTTCATTTACCACTTTTAGATAAATATATCTTTCTTTTTTGATGTTTGGATTGAGGAATTGATATATCCTCTATTCCGATTTTCTATCTTTCAGTCATAATAGGTAATTTAAGTTTACTGAACTTTACACGGAAACATTGTAGATGAACAAAATGTTGTTAATGCTATTAAGCAAAAGCTTGAGATCAAACATTAGCTTGAGAGATTCCCAAGTAACAGCGGTCATATACTCATAACATAAAAGCAACTTATGTGCCTCGCATTATACAAAGTTTAATTATGTACCTGAGGTGTTGCTACCACTTAAGCTCAGTTGATACTTCGGTGTTCCGTCATAATAGAAAATGCCCCAATGCCTTTCAAAATTTCCAGGCAGTACGCTCTTTAAATCCTCATCTATGAGGCTAAAAAGATATGCATCCAGTGGTCCAGGCCGCAGAGGTGTACCCTGGCTGGATGAGACGTGATTTACCAGACCCTGGTTGAATTGACGTGCGTATTGTATATTTGCATTCATGTCTCCATCAGTCGGCCACCCAATCTCTCCCACTATTATTGATAGATTACCTGAAATTCAGGTTTTTCTTTCATTAGATGATTTGAGCTTCGTAGTTGTACTGTAGGTTCCTACTGGTACAATAGATCTCCCTAAAGCATCAGTCGGAGTTCTTCAAGTTACTCTGAGCAGAATGCTGTACCATTGACCAAAAAAGTACCAGTGTTTGGTTACACCATGTTGCAGGTATGTTCTACCTTGAGAGCTGGTATCTAAAAATACTCTTCAGGTACAGGGGCAGAGCACAACAATAAGGGTAACTGCAATTGAGTGGAGGTTGCAAGTTTGAAATCTAACATCCGGGATCTTTTCTGATATTTCAAAGATAACCTACAATCCTACAATTATGGACCAGTACCATATTGTAACCACCATATCAGTCAACCCGGTGCTCAATTAGGACAGGTAGGACACATGCCATACTCTCAGAAATTAAAATTTTTTTTCTTACCGAATCCATTCTTGCGAAGTGCAGACAGCAATGTGTCATGATTAGCATCGAGCACATTCATATAAGTAATTGACCCATCGACTACTGGTGAAGCTGACCCCTGAAAAAATGCATAATCTAGTGGGAAGTTTGGGTCATTGTAAAGACTTATGAAGGGGTATATGTTTACGGTAAAAGGAGCATTATTGTCATTTAGGAAGCTAACGATCTGAACCATCAAGCCGTGGATGTCTGACCTGAAGTCGCCATCCGATGGTTTACCACTTGCGGAGGCGTACACATCAGCATTAAGTGGTATGGTGACCTTCACTTGGTTGCCGAGACCAGCCTTTATAAGAGCTGCCTGAACATTTTGTAAGGCTGGGTAAGTGATGTTTAAGTAGGTACCGTTGTATGTCTGCAGAAAGGGCTCATTTCCTACAGCCACATATCTGTCAACAGAGGGGGGGGGGGGGGGACAAAAAGGAATTTTAGTTTCTCATTGTAAATTCAGTACAATCACATTTGTGATTACATGGAGTGCGGTGCTGTGCGTTTAGGTTCTGATAAATTATATGAGAACAAAAAAATATTTGTTGGATTTTGTAAAAAAATTTGTATAAACTATGTCAATTTTTATGATTAATTTGTCCCTAGATCGATTTGTCCCCTGAGATTTCCACAAGGTGCATGCGTGGATATAATTTATATCCATTATTTTCAAATAAGTACTAATAGAATGTTGCTAGTACTTTCAGATGTCAATGGGCCCGTCAATTATTTGACAAAAATTCTCCTGCTGTCCTGGTGGACTTGTGGTTGTGGCGCAGATGATTTTAAGTGGAAAAGCATATTTATGGGGCCGTTTGGATGGGTTGGGAATTGGGGGAATTTCCAATTCTTAGACATAAATTTATTATAAACAATCCAAACTCTTCACAAAGTTACACACTTCCCAATAAATTTATGCCTAGGAATAGGCTATTCCCCAAATTCCTAACCCATCCAAACGGCCCCTATGGTAATAAGAAAGGACCTACCTGCTATTTTATCTTAAAATATGCTTCAATATTATAACTGATGAAATACGGAATTAAGTTTTGACAATTTATCAACAAAGAAAAGAAATAAATGTGATAGAAGACTCGTCATGATTTCTGACAGATATTTGACATTGACCCGATGCTGACTTTGCCATAAGCTAACATATGCTAACTCCTAAATTGAAAATTCATTTAAAGTGAAGACCAATTTGATCTAAAAAAACATAAAAAAATGAGTCAATTTTTTTTCATATACCACCGCATACCAGCATACCCGGTCTTGAGGTACAAAAAAACATCTTGGCTGGTCAACAATATTGTTGGCAATTGTCAATTAAATAGGTACCCAACAGTACACCATTAGTACCATCATATGAGGTAAACAGGTGATGAGTGATGAGAAACTAATTAAGATAAATTTAAGTAATTTCCACTTGAAAAAAAAACTGGTAAGAAAACCATTAACTCCCCAAAGTCTCACACAGATTAAGATTCAAAAGGATGCCGAAAACATTTCACAAGAACGGTATTACGGTACGCAAAAGTTCAGATGGGAACAGAGAGGCTTCATTACCTGACATCAACCCCATCATTGACATACTTCGACACATTCTTCGAAACCCAATTCTCGGCAGTTTTTTCACTACCTGCTAACCCATTAAGCAAGTCGTTTGGTATCCCGACCATGACCTGGATACCGCTCTTTTTCAAGGCCTCCAAGACCCCGTCATCAGCCTCGAACAGCTTCACCTTTTGGATCCCATTCTCTTTCAGCATCTGTACCACTATGCTCGGTGGCAACTGATGGCTTGCTTGAATGCCCCAGTTTACTCCAATGGCCGATGCACACATCACCAGGCACAAGAATGACAACACAAAGAGGGCTTCATACCGGACCTCCATGGTGTAACAACTCGAGAACTATCTCTCTGTTTTTAGAAACAGAGGAGAGCTAAGCTAGTGTAAATAACAATAGCAAACGTGCATCAATAGGAACTAATGTAAGCAATGATAAAAGTTAGTGGAAATTAACTGGGGAAAAGGAAGAGAGGGATGACGGACAGAGAAAAGAGAACAGGAAAAGAGAGGGTCGTTATTATGGGGACAAGTGGGGAGAGGGAAAATCTAGAAAAGAGGATAAGTACCGTAAGTTATGCTTGTGACAAGGACAGATATGCGAAGCCAAAGGGTTAAGCAATGGACATTGCACTAAGGTTCGCCTCTTTCTCTGAAAACAGACAGGTAAAGTAGGTATAGGCTTATATATATAAGAGAGTATCAGAATAGAAACTTCATTTATCAGGCATGGAATAAAGAGGGTGGCAGAACTGGTACAAAACCCCTCGCTGTCGCTTTGCTAAAGCGAGGTCTCGACTGACTTAAAAAACTCAGTGCAGTGCAACGGTTTCTAGTGTTTGCTAATTGCTACTAAAATGGTTATCTTTTTCGCTTATGTAACCCTACAAAATATCAAAATAGCAAACAAGTTTTGTGAAGATGATTTTAAGTTCTTAACAACTACTCTAACTAGGTAGCCGCTATCTAGCTTTGTCAAACGAATAAAAAAAAAAAACACTCCATGGTTTGTCATTTGTGTTTTTTCTTAATTAATTTTAGGAAGTGGGTGGAATTGGGAACCCATGAATTTTAGGACTGACAGTTTCTAGAAATATTAGGCCAGTCTGGACAAATATTTGCCTAAATTACGGGAACACAGAATTGTTGTTTACATCTTTGAAAATAGTGAAGGACTTGAAGGTAGATGGGGTAATAATTTTCTTTTGCAGGGTCTTAAATGATATTTAATATTTTTCAGAAGAATACACGGAGCATCTGCCTTGTTTTGTTATATGTTTAATTTGTTTTATGGGAGGAAAAATAGGTTTCATAAAACTGACATAAGAAATGGTCAAAAGGAAAATGATTTGAAAGCAACCAATGTTTCTATTGAAAGAAAGAGGATGAATAAGAAAGAAGGAAAAGAATAGGAGGTTATGGAGGCAAGGGATATGTTCTGAAGTGGAAGCGAGTTAAAGCATCCACGATTTCATAATTTATTTTGAGTGGCCTTGATTACATGTAATATAAATAGTTGTTATATTAAAAGATTAGGGTACATTTTAATTACTATGTATTTTGTTTTGACAACAAAAAATTTTATTATTAATTTAAATTTGCGAGCGATTGATACTTATAAGTGTGTGAAATTATGTTGCGCACCGTATCAGTGAGAGATCTCAAGGCTCCAAGCAAAAATATTCCGTTACAAGCTCAGCTGAGCTCATATATTTGTACTCATGGTAGAATTTCCCATATTATAAATCTATAATTCATTAAGAGTGAGGCTTTATGTAAAATTTGGACGTTTACAAATTTCAGAGGTCTATTTGAACCATTTAATTACATTATGAAATATTTTTATTAGTAATTTTTAAATAGGAAGAAACCCGTTTCTATATGGTTCCGATATTTTAAAATTAATGATTTTCTTAAACAAAATTAGTTTTCTTACAAAATAATATTATGTGATTCGAATTCAGTGATTCATATCGACTTCCTTTTTTGTAAAAAAAAAAAAAAAAAAAAAGATAAAACCTTGAAGCCGTATCACCGACTAAATTGGTGTTATGCTTAATATCATCATCATGAATTAATAAATTTAAGAGTATTTTTTTTCTCTTTCAATGGTGATTTTAATAATTAGCATGACCATGATATTTCGACTTCTGTTATGCATGATTGATTTAGGCGTGTAAAACGGAGATTACGTTATAACCGCGTTTAAGAATAAAGTAATGTAATTGCTTTTGATAAAGTGTAATTAAGCATTTAAGCTGCATCTGATGTGATTTATTAGAAGAACTCTGTAGAGGTGCATGATGCGCTATTAATTAACGTGGCGGTTTCATAGGAGCTCTCGGGCGAATTGAAATCCTCTACTAAAACGACAATAGAGTGCTGTCCAGTCACATTTTTATCAATATTTAAAAATTTAAAAATTTAAATATTTAATCCAAACTGTTGCTCTTGTTCAATTTTACGAGCGATGTGTTTTTTATAAGGTTCATAAAATTTAGAGTCGATTTGATACTCAATTAAATAACCAAACTATGAACGTATTAGAATTAATCAGAGATAGTTAACCAGATTCGTTCATTTGTTGACAACTCGATCTGATATCAAATCAACTCCAAAATTTATAAAATCTACATGAAAATACATTGCTCATTAAATTGAACAAGAACAACGGTTTAGATTGAGCATTTAAATTTTAAATTTTTTAAATATTGATAAAAGTGTGACTGGAGAGCACAGTGGAGCATTTCAATCCGCTCTCGGGCTCTCAAGCTGAACAACTAAAAATGTAGAGGCGTTCAGTGGAAACTTTTTAACAAAAATATGATATATTATTTTTCTATCACCGACACAGTTGGAAATTGTTCCCAGTCGAGACTTAAAAAAGCATCAATAGATTTTTTTTATTTGTCCAAAACCTTTATTCCAAAATTACAAGACGACGCAATAAAAATATGGCGTATACAAGCTTGTTTTTTGTTTCAGACTGATCTCATGCATTGAAAAAGTTTATACTTTATAGCATGTATACGTAACTTTCTATATTTGTCAATTTGTAGATGCTCCTTCTCAAAAAAAAAAAAAATTGTCGGTTCATTACTTGTCACGTTATCCATAAATTGTATAGAAAGTACTTTTTACTTGTTTTCTGGAAAAAAAAATTGCATATTCTCTAATAGACTTACATAAACTGTCAAAAAAAAAAAAAAAAGACTGCATACAGTCCTCACATCAGATTAAATATGGGTATTCCACTCATTGTGCAATTCACTCTCCTCACATCAGATTAAATATGGGTATACAAAGAAAGCTCCTTCGCATTTTATCAATTTGACTTAGAAGTTTTTTTTTTTTTTTTTTTTTTTTTTAAATTCTAAGAGCCCCAAGGAGGGGATACGACTTAATGTAGACTAGATGGGGAGTAGCGGCTTCGCCGCTATATATTCTTTTTTCTGAACAAATGGAAATTAAAAATTTTAGTCACAATAATCTAAATGAAACAGTTTGTAAACTATGATGCTGCATACTTTTATATGATAATGTACTAAATTGGTCAAAATTGAAAAAAAAGGAAAGAAACAAAAGCAGCTTACCAGATTTTAGCAGAACATTAAACCGATAGTATTATACTATTTTTTGTTTCAATGCTCGAATCAAGAACCAAGCGAATTTGCAAGTGGCTCCATACATTC
Organism: Rhynchospora breviuscula; assembly: GCA_027562975.1. Classification (NCBI taxonomy): domain Eukaryota; kingdom Viridiplantae; phylum Streptophyta; class Magnoliopsida; order Poales; family Cyperaceae; genus Rhynchospora; species Rhynchospora breviuscula. The sequence continues at coordinate 33,749,318 of CM050399.1, forward strand.
AGACGAACTCTTAATGCATCAAGCATGCAATCAGAGTACATTAGGGGATAGTTGCAGTTAAGACAATTTTTTTTTCCTTTTTCTTGTCATTTCTCTAATAAGATCAGAGTAGAAAAACACCAAACCTAAACCAAATGATTTCACAAAGGAAAATTCACAGACCAAAATAGGAATGCAAATATTTTTTCTTGCGTATAGAGTTCGGACTAAAAGTCTAAAATAACAAAATTAATTATACAAAAGGCAAAACAAAAACGTCCATAAATTCCTTTTTCTTCCAGACTCGCTCCATTCTTCCTTCTAAGCCCTTTAAGTGCTGACCCAAAATCAAGTCCCAGCTACTTTTCCCCAAATCTAGTATAGAAAGCTAGTGTATTACTTCATCTTTGTTCATGTTCATTGTGTTTTTAGATCAGGTGTTCAGTATTTGAAATGCATACTCTTGCTTTTGCTTGCTTGTACAACATCTTGCCTTGAACTACAATGTGCTGGTGCCTTTAAACTATCCACTGACTCATCAGTAATACTATGCATTGGCCCAATTGGGGACTCATTAGTATGACACAGGTTTGACATAACAATTAAATATAGGTAGCTAAATCTATACAATAAGTGTTGCTTAATTAGTGCATTAACTGATCCATCCTAGTTTCAAGTAGCAGTACATACCAATTTCAATTGTTACAAATCTATCATAATGTGTTATTTGCATAGTTGATAGAAACAAATATATCTAATATATATGTGGAAAACTGAAATTGAAGTACTATTACAATCCCTCTTATAGCCCTTCAAATCAGAAACAGGAAAATAGTAGTTAGAAAAGGGACCCTCTTCTGTATAACCAACTGCTCAAATTGCCAAGAAAAAAAATAGATAAGTAGAAACATCTCTTCAAATCTCTGATTAGGAAGAAGTAAAGAAACCACGAAAAAAAAAAAAAACGAAAACAACATGAAAATAGAATCAAATACACAACTGTTCATGATTAGAACATGAAAAGAAGTTGCTCTTATTTTGCTTATTGGCAACTTGTGCTCAGTTAATACTTGTCATGAAAAATAAATAAATATAATTTCTCTCATTTGCAAATATGCTGATGGTACTTCTCACCTATGAAGGTATCTTTGTCATCAATTAATTTTTTTATATCTAAAATCTCAGCACTTCTACAAATAATCATTTATTGCATTGCTCTACTTATAATTTCAATTTCTTTTCAATCATAAACACATACAGACATCGACCTCATGACATGATCTATGTTGTTAGCTATTTCATGACATAATCAATTTAAAAATACTATCTACTTCATCAGAAATTAAAAGGCACTATTCTAAATTTAGAGTAGAAACTCTTTCAAACCAACCATGTAATTAAATATCCATGAAAGATAATTTCATTTAAGGAAACTTTTCTTTTAAAGCCTTATTTCAAAAAATGAACAATGAAATCAACTTCATCAAGGTCATTTCTGATATTTTAAATAAAATCATACTCTAATGAGTAGTTTTCAGTAAGGACCGTAAGTTACTCCAAAATATAAGGGGGCTTGTAAGAAGTTCCATGGTAATATGTGGATTCAACTTTGAAAAATCATGCAGTTCAAATGTGAACAAAACATGTTCAATTTTGGCAACTAGTTTAGATTTCACTTTGTCTAGATACCTAATAGTCAGCCGGCTCGATTCCTTGAAACAAAATAATGACAACCATAAAATATCTATTAAAAAATTTAGTAAAAATCGTTTAAATTAGTAACACAACAAAAGCAAGAACAATATTAAAGCAAAAAAAAAAAAATATTCGATTTGCTATTACATGCCCAAAATCTCAAACTACCATGGCCACTCAATTAGGAATTTACTGAATTAGAAATGAAATTAGCAAATCATTTAAATTAAAGAAATCAAGTTAATTAATAGAGAAATTAAAATTAAGAAAATTTTTTATCAAGTTATTCAAGTATGCTAACTAAAAATTAGACAAATTAGCAAGCCTAATCATTCACAATGTCAAATAGGAATGACCAAATAAACAAAAAAGAAGAATGACCTTAAATTTAGCAGAGATGCTGTTGGGAAGTTTTGAACGGAGGTGAAGAATTTAGCCGATAAGGAGGGCTTCTGATGTGCCCTTTTATCTTTATCTTTTTTAGCCTTCTTGTTGCCTTGTGTCCTCTCTTCCAAAGCTGATAGAAGAGGGAAGGAGCTGAAGGTGGAGAAGCAGCCATCCATTGAACGAAGGTATGGAGCGAGATAGCGGTGGCAGAACTTGAGGTGGGACGGGTTTGGCGGAGGAAGAGGCCTGAGGAAGATGGAGAGAGGGCTGCGTGGAGGAGAAGTTGGGGTGGGAAGTGGGACGCGGTTTGCAGAGGAGATCAGGCGGGTTCTAATGAATAAGAGAGAGAGAGAGAGAGAGAGAGAGAGAGAGAGAGAGAGAGAGAGGAGATTGAGGGGTTACGGAAGAAAAAATATAGCATCAAATATAGGGAAAAAACAATCGAACGGCTGAGATGACATATTGCAGGATGAAAATATCGGTCACAAATAACGGACACGGGAATTAATATATATCTTAGATATCTTAGATTACCCATTTTTTAGACAGATTACCCGCAAGTAATGTAGCGGCATAGCTGAAAGCATAAAATTTACCAGGGTACGACTTATTCAAACAATAATTAAAATTCTAAAAAACATAACAATAAATTCAAACAATCTAAGGTTAGTTTATTCACCAAATCATTTCGAATTTATATGATTTAACTAAACGGATCAGATACGGCTTATGGAAAGAAAAATTATGATCCGAATACAACCGGATTATTAAAATTGAAACCCGATCCAACCCGATTAATGCTTATATCCATTAAAATACGAATCGGGTTGGCTGGATTAAAGAGTCGGGCTTGTTTTTATTTTCCTTGTCCAGCCCTAGGGGGGATCTGCATCCTCGACAGCCAACTCATTTGGCTGTTCCGAGTAGCCATCTAAAACTGACCATCCGATCTCGATCCAAGGGCGAAAGCAACAAAGCAGCGAAAAGAAGCGATTCCAGCCTACCCAACCTGCCCGCATCGCTTCAAAATAAAATGCAACAAATTAAAAAAAAAATCATTTCCTGTCTCTTTCGTTTCGTTACCTCCGTACGATACCTCCGCCTGAAGAGAAGCTTGAAAACCCTAGATCGATCGAGCGAGGGATCACAGTAGAATCGTTGAAGCGAGTCAGTAGATCAAGCGATAGACCACTTAGCACTCCAATCTGGACCTCTCCAAGTACCTCCGCCTCCTCTCGAAAAGATTGAGAGGGAATACAAGCGAAATCGTAAAGATTGAGAGGCGAAATCGCTGTGCTAGAAGAACAGAAGCGAAATATCTGTTTTTGGCGGGAAGTCGACGGACTGGCTATCGCAGTTTTTCAACTTAACTCGAAGACGAGACGGGCAGGTCGGGTATTGGAGAGAGGCGAAATCGCAGCTATTTTTCCCTTGGATCAGATCGGATGGTCATTTTTAGCTGGCTGCTCGGGACAGCCAAATGAGTTGGCTGTCGAGGATGCGGATCTGCCCTAGGGGTAAGGCCAGTAAGTACTAGGATCCGGTGATTCTTAGAAACCGTACGATCAAATTTCGACGGTTCAAATTTACAGACTTTACAAATTCGATATTAATCACTGGACATCCAAATGATATGATTCCGCAAGGGCTAAGGCCACTTGGTCTAGGCTAGCGGATCCGGGTTGTGACGTCATCATTCTTCATCGTCCACCGACCCGAATTCGTTCCGAAATATCCCTGAAATTAAAGAGAACGATTGCAAAAAAAAATCTTTCTATCGTCTCTCTAGGTTTCAGTCGTCAGTCGATCTAGGGTTTCAAAATGTACAACGGTATCGGTCTTCAGACAGCTCGTGGATCGGGCACGAATGGATACGTCCAGTCGAACAAGTTCTTCGTTAGGGCTAAGGCCAACGCCACCAAGCCCTTCGGCGGCGGCGGCGGCGCGCCTCCGTCCGGACCTACCATCTCCGGCGGCGTACGCAAGCCTAACAAGGATATACTCGAGCACGATCGCAAGCGGCGGATCGAGGTGAAGCTCCTCGTTCTTAGAGAAACCCTAGAAGAACGGGGTTATACCGAGCAAGAGATTGAGGAGAGGTTAGGCGAGGTCAGGAAAGGTCTTGAGGCGGAGGCTGAGGCAGAGAAAGCAGACGCTGAAGGGACAAGTTCTGGTGGGTCCCGTGGAGCTCATGGCGCATCTGACAAGAGGTAATTGATCCATTATTCTCTATTGTGTGTGTGTGTGTGTGTGTGTGTGTTTCCTTTTTTGTTTGTTTTGCTAGTGATGGTTAGTTTCTTGATTCCATCGGAAGGAACAATGACAGAACAATTTTTATGTATGTATTATGTTTTTAAGGATGTGAATTTTGATATAAGCTGCAGGCTTAGTGCAATTGTTTTTATTTTAGCTTCTGACCAAGTGACCATGTTGGTTTACATAAAACCTTTCAGGTATAGTGATACACAGAGCCACCATGTTGCTGCCAGAAAAGAGAAGCAACTCGAAACTCTAAGAGCTGCACTTGGAATAAAAAGTGAGGACGAGAAGAAACAAGAGGAACAAGAGAGTGATATTGAATCAGGCGAGTTTGTTCAAGATAAGAATGAAAAGGAGAACACTGGTGTTGTTGATTTTGAAAAAAAGGTGGAGAAAATTAAAATGAAAACAGACGCAAAGCATGAGAAAGAAAAAAAGAAAAAGCACAGTAAGAGCTCCCAGTACAATTCTGATTCTGATGTCAGTTCTGACTCTGATATGGATGTCAAGAGGGGGAAAAATGTTGGAAAAAGTTCTAATGGACATAGGAGGGATAGTAAGAAACAGGAAAGTGATTACTCTGATCCTGATTCCGATTCCAATTCTGATTCTGATTCTGATTCTGGTAAGAGATATAGTAGAAAAGGGAGAAAACAGCAGGGCACAAAGAGTAAAAGGTATGATTCAGACTCCGAATCAGAGTACAAAAGAGAAAGAGGCAGTGAGAGGAAACAGGGTGGGGTTATCAGAAACAAGAGACATGATTCTGATTCTGGTTCAGAGAGAGATGGTAAAGGTGCTTCAAAAAGTAGAAAGAATGACAGCCGAGCTAAATTCAATAAGAGTAACAGGCATGATACTGACGAGTCAGATTATAGTAGTGATGAGAGAGAAAGTAATAGACATTCTAATAAGGCTGGTGCAGTGGCAAGGAAAACAAAGGAAGGGAGGGAGGAGAAGGGAAAGAAGGATGGAGAAGTGAAGAAGAGAAGGCACGATTCTGATAGTGAAAGTGACAGGTCTGATTATGATAATGAGAAATTTACAAAAGGTAGAGACGCCTCTGAAAAGGACAGGCATAGAAATAGAATGGAGGAGAAAAGGGTTGAAGTGAAAAAGGAAGAGAAGAGGGTTGAAGTGAAGCAGGAGAGGGAGAGAATGAAGGATGCGGAAAAGGGGGAGGATGTTGGTTACAGAAGGCATGAGGTTAAAAATGAAGATGGCGGTAAAAGGCCAAAACGTGATGGAAATGATGGTGGCAGGACCCATCACGATAGTGATGATCGGGATGCTCAGAGGGCACGGCATCATCATGATGTCAGTAAGGAAAGAGACGAGAGGCATGATTATGATGATGGTAACAGGTATGATCGACGTGAAGATTATGGCAAGAGGTCGAGGTCTGATGGTCATGGTCATGGTAGCAGAAGGGAAAGTGGTGATGTGCAAGAGCCTGATTCTAAGAGGCAACGATATGGTGGGCGTCGTGATGATGTTGATTCTGGCAATCGCTATGATGGGAAGAGGAATGATAAGCATGCTGGGACTGATGTTGATGGTGGACAATATGATGGTAAGGTATCTGACAGGCAAGGCGATGATAATGTGAGGAGGGACCGACATGATGATTACAGTGATGATGTGAGGAGAAGCCGTGGTGATGATGCAAGGAGGGGACATTATGATAATGATGCAAGGAAGGGGCATTATGATAATGATGTGAAGAAGGGGCATTATGATTATGACTCAACTCGTGATTCTAGAAGGCACAGAGACGAGCGCCGCCATGTTGAAGATTCTCATAGGGAGAGGCGGCGTTGATTTTTTTTGGGGTCTCTGCTAGATGGTAAGTCAATGGTTTTCTTTACAGAGCTAATTACATGGGCCCTTAGAGTATTGTTTTTCCCCCCCTTTTTTTACTTTTAGGATGGTTTATGCAATGCACATTTAATTTTATTACAAGAATGTCTAAGTGCTTACCTGAGAGTACAGTAGAGGTTATCTAATCATTGCTCAGTTTTGAGCTCAACCACCAAGATTTGCCCTAATTAACCCATGCTAAAGAGACACCTTTTAATGGAAAAGGCTCTCCATATAATACAGTTCATGCAAAATGAACCAACACTCCTTATATTAGTCAGTAATACTCTCTTTCTTTGGTTTGTCTACAATTAGCACTAAGCTGTTTTCAAAAAGTATGAGATGTTATGCCAAACAATGAATTATTCATTATTTTCATTTGTAACTGGATGTCTCAATATTTCTGACTGGCTTTGTGATACACGGTATCTGAATCCATATTGCTTGTTAGAAGTGTGCTATTTTAGACTTTGGAGCAGGAATAAAACTGTGAATGTAACCTTAAAAGACCTTCCCACCGTAGCTGTCAGCGTTGTTTGCTAATACCTCAATATTCTTTTTAGACATGCCATTGTAAATAATTGTTTGATGCAAAATTACAAGTCCCTTAAAAACTGATATGCTGAGCTAATATGCCCGTTGGTGGCTACTGTTGGTCTATAATTATAACTTATGTTGCCATATTTACCTCTTGTAAGTTTTATTTCTAATTGCGTTTCAAATTCTGTGTGCAGGCTTTGCTAAACTATAGCTATTTCAAGAACATGTCTGTCCGACTTGCAGTGCTTCTGAATGAATGCTTAAGAATACTTTTTTAGAAGATGTTTTTGTTTTGCAATTTTTTTCCCCCTGGTACTATTTTTATGCTTTTGTAGCTAAATATTGTCTAATAGCATGTTACCTTTTCTAAGTTTGATGTATTTTTCATTTTGCAAAACCTCCTGTCGTTTGTAGAAACATTATCTCGGTTTTTCTGATATTGTGATGGAACATGTACAGTTAGCCCAATTGAGAAATACTTCTCTTTCAATTTCAATCAGTTATGTCATGGAGTATGTTCTCCTCTTTCGCATATTTATCACAATACTTTCATTTAGATAACAATCATCTATCTGACATCAAGTGTATTTATGTAATGGCACAAAAATAAAATAAAAAAAAGAATGAAAAAAATAATCATTTGAAGTCAGTAATAGTGTCACTTAGCTTACAACCAGTAGTTTCAAAAGGAAAGAAACATACGGCGAGACCTGAAAGAAAAATTACAAGTTCAAATAAGAGAACTGCAATTGTCTGGTGACAACCGTGTACCAGTGCAACCGCCACAAGTGGGCATAATATACCACCAATTCTTCCGACTGAGCTTGCAACACCAATGCCAGTTGCCCTAACTGATGTGGGATATATCTGATAAAACGAATATGAAGACAAGATTTAAGTGCAAAAGTAATTTCCTCTTTTTTTTTTTTTATCTATCGATCAATAGCAGTGCCAGTAAGGTTCTAGCCTAAGTTTCTTCTTCTAGTCTTTGTGGAAAAATTTTCTCTACAGCACTTGTAAGATATAAGAATTTGAAATGACCCTTTATTATGACAAAATTTGAATTTGTACAAGCTTAATGTAAGAATATACCAAATATGACAGATAGTTAAATTATAATCAGAGATAACTAAGACCAACCTCAGGGGCATATATGTATACTATCGTGAAGCTCGCTGAGATGCAAACACGTGCACCAAATAGGGAGATTGCTGTGAGTACCTCTGACTGATAAAATACAAGCGGTCCCATAAAAAGGAAACTCGTAAAAAGCATTGACGACATCGACAGCTTTCGCCCAAGTTTATCCACAATTAAAGCTGATATGAGAAGCCCCGGTATCTCTGCCATGAAATTTTTAAAATAAGGAAGAACATTATAAAAAATGGTTTCATAAGGAAAAGCAACAGAAAAGTTTCTTATCCTCTCTGATAGTTGTGAGCCAAGTTTGTCTGAAGACAGGGAGGCCAATTTTTATTTAACTCATTTAGAAAATAGGGTGTTTCAGTAATCTCACTAAGTTCCTTGGGTAATAAACTTTTGTTATTTTAATTAACTTTACCAGCAAAGCTCGAGATGAACACATTCTTGTAAAGCCCATCATCATTTAAATGTTCAGATCTAACCTCCTTCACCTTGCAATCTTTATTTCCATTATTCAACTCAGATGTCAACAGAACAATTCCGTAGTAAGCAAATGCATTCCCCAGAAACACCATCCAGAGAAGTAAAGTCGACCGCACTAGATTTGGGGTCAAAAGCATTATAACTGCTTTCAAACCTCCACTTTTTGTTCCAAAATTTTCATTCTGATCCTGGTCAGAGACCAAGTGTGCAGTTTCCATGGAGGGATCAGTAATTTCTTCAAGTTCCATTTGGGAATCAGAAATGAGGTGACCAGGAGGGAGGCTTGTGTGATTTTGTGTGGCTATTTTGTTCAGAATGTCTGCAGCGGCGTCAGCACAGCCTTTCATGCAGAGGTATCGTGGGGATTCAGGTGTGGCTCGATAAAAAATTAAAAGGATGAAAGATGGAAGAGAAGACAGGGCCAGCAACCATCTCCAACCAAGCTTTGGCATTATGGCCTGAAGAATTTAAAACAAAATAATATTGAGACGGAAATATTCATGCAATGTCCCTGAATCCTCACAGTAACTAATATTGCAGTTGCCAGCATACCTAACAGAAAGGGGCCTAAAACCTCCTACTTGTCCTTTGTACACTTTAAAAAATAGAAAATGAAATAAAAGGGAAAACTATCTGTTCATCGTACTCGTGCAAGGGGAAACACAAACAAGGGTTGGATTTTGGTCCAGGTGGGTAAATTTTTAGGTTATGAAGGACATCTTTTGTACTTTTATGAACATATAGTATATTTTAGAAAGGAAGTAATTTCGATTTTAGAGATATAAATCGACGATCTGAGTCTCTTAATTCGATATATCAAAATTTTAATAGTTTCAGGATATTCTATTATTTTTTAGATAGGTAGAAAATCAACACTCTTAAATGTTCTAGAATCTTCACAATCAACTTTTTTCTATCTATCTTAAAACAGTAAAAAGATCTTTAAAAACATGCAAAATTTGATTTCCTAAAATATCTCAATATGTTGACTGAATTGAGCGGCTCACACAACCATTAAAATCTCGAAATTGAGATTGAAACGTACTAGCTGATCGGTGAAGCTATGCATAATGCCACGCCTCACTCTCAAGAAAGAATAAAATTGTGCAAACGGATCTTACCCATGCTAAGGAAGCCTCAAATATCGTGCCGAGGGTCCAAAATGTGGAGAAGATGACCATCCATGTCCCCCTATTAGGAGCTGGTACAAACTCCAGAAACCATGACCAAAGGACGGGTCCCCCTCCAAGCCCAATACCAACCATAAACCGAAGAAAAAGTAAAGAAACATAGTTCGGTGCAAGTGCGCTCAAGAAACCTGCCACACTTGTCACTATAGCAGTGAAGAGGAACCCCTTCCTAATAAATAATGATAAATTCAGTACCAGAGTTTTGTGTCTTGACAGGAAAAATAAAAACTAAGCTGAAATAAGCAGTAAAATACATTTAATGACTTGAAATTACAATAAATTCCAATCACAGGACCAAATTAACCCCAGGGAACATAATTTCCGCAAAAGTCTTACTTTTGGAATGTGATTGGTTACTTTTGCAAACTTAAATTATTATATTTTGCTTGCTTAACTTCTTTGGAGACATTTTAGGACCATCCCACTGGATCTTTCTATGTATGTGTAGAAATTAGATGTAGGAGTAAATGAATTAATAAATAAGTTGAACCTGCCTCCTTCCATAGGTATCTGATACAATGCCCCAGGAGTAGGCGCCGATAAGCATCCCCACAAAGACAACACTAGTGATCATGCTCTCTTTTTTAGCAGAGAGGTCCCACTGAGATTGTACTGCAGGGCCCACGAATGACAGAAGCATCATCTCCATTGCCTCTCCAATCCATCCCATCCCAGCATAGAAAAGAATAAAGGCTTGAAACTTCCCAAACCCTAGCTTTATTAATGCCTCATCTACGGTGTATGTAGCATCTTCTTCTCCCATCTAAATTATTGAAAGATTAAGACAAAATGTTAAATATGAGCAAAGCATGTCTTGGTACTTACAAGTTACAGCTACGAAATATTGATCCTCTCCTATATTCAAGATTGAGTTCAATATACGAACTATTTTGCCTTGGATTCAATGCATTCCAGGAATTGAATCAAGCAGTTATAGAGAATGCCATAAATTCAACACTGAAAGCTTAATTGGGGCTAATTTGAAAGTACTATTATATATTTAACTGAAAATTAGTACACGCTACATACAACTAACTAACCAAGTAATTTCGTTCTTTCTTATAAATCCAGTTCTCTCTTTCATTAACCACTAATTTCGAATAGAGGCTATTTTGATTTTAATTCGAAGACTTTAAGATATTGCATCAAGAAGGTGAGATGCAATGCCCAATTACTCGAAGAAGGAGAACGAAATCAAGACGGATTTGAATTTCTCACCATTTTGTTTTGAACTTCGCTTATGAACTTTCGATCTTCTATATTTGTTGAGAGAGACAGAGAGAGAGGGTGGGGATGGGGATGGGGAAATGGGGTCGAGAGATTAATGTCTAGTGGGAACCGAGATCCGCCATTGTTGGAACTAGGTGCGAAACAAAAGAGGTCAGGTCAAATGTCAACGTTATAAGATTCAGATCTAAGCACCGATAATCTTTATCCAAAAAATGTATGCGAGAATATATGAGTGGACGCATTCGGATCCTCAGCGGTCAAAAAAAAAAAAAAAAAAAAAAAAAAAAAAAAAAAAACTGCTTGGAGCAGTCCTTTCTTTTTTTTTAATATTTAAAAATTTCAAAATTCAAAACCGTTGATCTTGTTAAATTTTATCAGCGAAGCGTTTTTATATAAGTTTTATAAAATTTGAAGTAGATTTGATACTTGATTAAGTGACCAAATTATGAACGTATTAGAATTAATCAAACCAGATTCGTTCATTTGTTGACCACTTGATCTAGTATCAAATCAACTTCAAATTTTATAAAACTTATATGAAAATGCATCACCAGCAAAATTTAATAAGATAAACGGTTTGGATTCTCTATTTAAATTTTAAAATTTTTAAATACAAAAAAAGGGAAATGACTGCCTGGAGCAGTCTTTTTTTGACTGATGAGGATCCGGATGCATGAGTGGACCCGGTCTAGTTCATTTTAATTTTAGTTATGTTGGCCTAGCGGCACTTAAGAGTTGGCCTGTCAACGAAAAAAAAAACGTTATGCCGTCACAGTACTAGTATGTGGAACGATTAACGGAACTGAAATCTATTTCGTTTCTTTAACGGAATGGCAAACTGCAGCGAAATTTGTTTCGTTAACGTGCTTTTGCACATGACGTTTAGCGAAATCATTTCGTTAACGAAGTGGCACGGTTAATGGTATTGAAATGGGTTTCGTTTCATTAACGGCACGGCAAACGGAACATCCCGTTCCGTTGCCACTTACCACGTTAGACACCCCTACTTAGGAGGGAATTAATTTGCACACCCCTTATGTGTTTTAAAATAATTAAAAATGCACTGTTAGAGTACTATATTGGTAAATAATGGTATTCACTTTTGAATTTTTTCTCTCCACCCTTTGAAGTTTGAACCAGTTGTTTTACAATGTCAATTTCTAGTCTAATGAAAGTACTAAATTGCTAAATCACTGCAACATAGTTCTTGGATCGCGAGAGAAGAATCTAAACGCTTGTAATTCGCAGCTGCATTCGATTGAAAAGGTCAATATTGTCATTTTTAAAATATAGGGGTGTTTGGACTAAAGAAAAGGATATCATAATCACTTCTCGTGGTATGTATGTACCCATCAACACCTCCATTCTCCACCAAAGCTGTTTTATTCAGATTACGGTTAATCAACACATTGTAATTATAAGAATTAAATAATAAACTTAGCATGTGAAGAATTTAATATACCATAAGTGGTGGTGGCGGAACTGTCTAGTACAACATGAATTAATGCATGGCATGATCTACGTGGTGCAACATCACGATCACGAAATGTTTGCATGGGACACAAAGAAGGAACATCCTTTATTCAACCTGGACATAAGGGGGCATCCAGCTCCTGATGTGGTCGTAAGGCCTCTACACAACGTGTTCAAGTCTCATCTATTAGAAGACGTCCCGAGAATAGCCTATGTCGCTGCGGCGAGGATGCTCGTAACTCCTCGCTCCAAGTCTCGTCCACCTCCTGGAAAAAAATTTCATGCGCATTTGTTGCATTTGAATTCAAATGGAACATAAGTAAATATTTATTTAAAATTAAATCAACATACCTCCCGTCAGGCGGGCATGCATCAAGAGATGGTTGGCCCTAACTAGCAAACTCCACTGTCACCTCCTGCCGACATGCTAACAATCTAGCATACGACCACAGCTGGAGCAACAACCACGGAGCACCACCTTTTGTCATCGCAGTATTGTCCAAGACTTGATATAGCATGGCAATAGTCGCCGCGCTCCAATTATACTTCACCCCACCGCTAGAATGAAGATCTTGCAAATATTTATAAATGTATGTGCATCTAATTCATCTAATCCGAATTAATTGAAAGTTTTCTTTATTCAAAATACTAACTCGCAACAACTGAAGATAGAAACATGGAACTAAGTCCCGTGTGCCATCCGGAAACAAACTCCCACCCGAAAAGCTCTAGCACAAAGGCACATATGTATCTATCGATCATGTCTGGCAATCCTTCTCCTGGCGCCTCCGTCCACTTGTCACGCAATGTGGTAAACAAGATGTAATGTGCTTTCATGTGGTACGTTAGTAATGTAATTTTATTGCAAAAAAAAAAAAAAAGACTTACCTGAAGAGGAGAGGCAAGCTAGCTTCGCGTGAGAAAGAAGAGAAGTGAAGAAGAGTGAAGGGAGAAGAGGGGATTGTGCTTTTATAAGCGTGTTCTCCCTAAAAAAAGAACGATATTGATATCGGATTTTGAAAACCTGATATCGCAACCTTATTCAATAATTCAGTTTATTTTAGTAATATTTTCAAAATTTAATAATATTTTAGTATTATTTTTTATTTTTTCATCAATTTTTAAGCATGTGCTGTTCGGCCTTTTAAAGAACCCAGACTACGGACCGTGCTTCTTAGGTTGGAAAATCATAGCCCCGCAAGAAGTTTCAAGTTTGCAAAATTTTAAAATATGTTTCATTTTTGTCAGAATCTAATATTTCAAAGCTGAGCGTAGGGAATGAAGGATATTGGAGGCAAGTATAAGTTGAGTATTGACCTCTAATACATGAACAATGTTTAAGGATAACTGGATAAGGAACTATTTAATGTTCTTGAAACTTGTCCGCTGTTGGAAGAGAAAGTAAAAGTGAATAGTTCTTCTAAAACCAAAAAAAAAAAAAAAAAAAAAAAAAAAAAAAAAAAAAAAAAAAATTATGGCTCATGTTAACTCACAGACAAGGCTAGATGCCACATGATCAATTAAAATTTTGTACATGTTTAATTATATTTTAATATTTTTTTATTAAAAAGAGCAGCCATTTTCTGCCTCCATACACAGATGGATCTCAATATCAAGCCCAACATGGAGAGAAATTGGGTGAGAAAGGAAAGGCTGGGAGGGTTTGGATGTCTTCCTAAACAAATAAAAAGAAAAAAAAAATCAATATCATATAAGGTTGCTTTACAAAATTTATGAAAAATCCTGTATACATATTTATGTCGGTATCATTACTGGGGCAAATACCACTCATATATACATATTGAAGTATCACCTGCATTAATATTTATAATTTATCTTTGACTTCAACAAACAATCACGAGCTCCTTGCCTCCTAAATATAATTAAGGTAACTAGACATAAAATAATTGTCGATATTAATTACATGATAATTGCCGCATTAAAATATCCACCTAAACTCTCCCAAATAGCCAATAGACTTCACGCCGTGACGAAATGAACACAAGCTAAGCTAGTTCAGACTAGGGCTAAGGAAGTCGACACCAAAACTAATTGCTGAAATAGTCGTTTTAATGTATGAGACTTCATTAAAAGAACATTAGTGGGTGCTTTTGATAACATAACTCAAGTACTTCTGTTGTAACTAATGCACATTTGTTATTGATGCACTGAGATGGAACTCAATCTGTGTAGCTTGGAAGTCATATTCCGTGGATCACATCTAAAATCCCACCTCCAAAAGAAAATGACAACATAGTAAGTCGATCGTTCTCTCATGCATGCACATGCATTAATGCATATGGCTGATTAAAAGAGTACAAACCATGCACCCATACCGTGAACGCTCAATCATCATTTACTCCTATATAAACAATTATTTATCGATAAGTTAACATGTATAATTTTCGATTAATGATATTATGAAATTTATGTAAATATACTCACAAATTATTAGTTTACAATAATAATATTATAGTTTTGTAACGAATAGATAAGTGTGTGAATAGTTAGTTGGGCAGAGGAGAGGTAGTTCCAAATATACATACATAAAGAACATATTTCAAATTTCGTTTGCAGGACTCTAAAAGGTGCATTTATTATCTGTATAAAAAGTTAAAAAATGATGGAATTTGGGATACATTTTGTTGTTCATCGAGAGATTTGAATTTTCGACGGTCTAAAATTAGCAATCACTAGTACGTACTCAACAAACAATATTTATAAATTGAATGAAATTATTCATTGGTAGCCTCCATAATATAAGTATACATTTACTTACAATGCATCTTGAGTAAAATGTGGCAGACTGGAGGATCTTTCATAGACATTTAATTTAAAAATAAGTTGAGAGGCTTGATCCTCAATTTATCTTCAAAAAAAAGTATACATTTACTTTTTTGATATTAAATCGTATTCAAACTGATTTAAAAACTTATTGTCAAAATTGTTAAGATATATAATTATTATCAGGCGGTGATCCATTCCCATATTTAATATCATATATTTATTCAGATATATTGTTCGATCAATTGAATCAAATGTCTCTCGCTTGTTAGCATCATAAACTTAGCCATATCACATATATTACTTAATTAACCGGTGGTAGAATAAGGGGCTATTACTTTGTATATAACGATCATTTCCTTCATTGAATATTGATACTCGATCGTCTCGGGATGCACGCCATCAAACAAATAGGAATATAGGATATCTGCTTGCTTGCATATGAGCTACATTTCCGAAAAGAAAATTCAGTTTTGTGGTATTGAGCTTCTTTTTTACAGAATTTAAACTTAGTCTATTACTAATTTTTATGCACTAATAAGTTCCAATCTTTCCGGATAAAAAAGTAGTCATACTCCAAAAATGGATTCAAAATTGTTCGTAAAGTTTTATTTCGACTAGGTTTGAACCAGAAAAAACTATACACAAAATCACTAATTAAGGGTGCGTTTGGCATTGTTAAGTTTTGTAGGGTTAGTAACGTAAGGTTAGTACTTTTTGGGGTTAGAGGGGTAGAATGGTGAGGGGAGTGATTTGATGGGTTAGTGCTAACCTAAGGTTAGTGAATGTTGTTTGGCGCAGTATGTTGAGGTTAGTATTTTAAGATTAGCAACTATTAGTAGTGTAATTATTATTAACTATTATTAATTAGTAGTTATTAATAACTATTAATTTTAATAAAAATTATTATTATTATTTATTAACTATAAATTATTAATTATTATTATTTAATAAATAATATTATTTATTTTGAATTATTAATTACTTTAATTATTATTATATTAACTATTATTATATTAACTATTATTAATTATTAATTACTTATTATTATTATTCCTCATAATTATTAGTAAATAATTAATATTACAATAACTATTATTAATTATTATAAATATTACCATAATTATTAATTAATATTATTATTATATTAACTATTATTAATTATTAATTACTTATTATTATTATTAATTATTAGTTACTAATTATTATTAATCCTCATTAATTATTAATTAATAATTAATATTACAATAACTATTATTTATTTTGAATTATTAATTATTAATTACTTTAATTATTATTATATTAACTATTATTAATTATTAATTACTTATTATTATTAATTATTATTTATTAATTATTACTTATTATTGAAAAGAATAACTTTTATATCATTTCTCATGCAAAGGGAAACTAACTCACCATTTTGCTAGGTTAGTTGGGTAGTGAAAATTTAGTAACTAACCTAACTAACCTTGATTCATTTGGCATCCTAAATTAGCAAGGTTAGTTTGCTAATCCAAGGAAAGCACTAACCCAACCCTTACCAAATGCACCCTAAAACTTCTCTAGTCTTGTTCTCAAAGGATAATTTCATTCTTTCGTGAGAAATCCAAGAAGTAATTTAGTGTTTTTAATGCTTAAGGACTCCTTTGATTGAACTAAAATTTCATGGACACATTTCAATTTAAAATGTTATGGACGTATTTGATTTTTTTTTTATATTAGGGACAATTTTGTTGCAAATAAAGGTCTAAAAATAATTTATTATTTTTAAGAAAAAGTTGGAGAAACAAAATCTAAGTTTCTTTTTTTTTTTTCAAAACTATTTTCCAGGACATCTATGTACACGAGTTGTATTACGAACATGAGAAAACAATGGTCGACTTAAACTCGTCGAATGATTTGTTCGGCCACAACCACTTGAAAATATGTTGGAGAAGCTAAATAAATGTACCAGTGCTGCCTTCAACATATAAAAAAATTTGGCGAAATCTAACATTTAAATATCGTAAGTGAATATATAATGGCGGAAATTGCCATACATTTAGGCGCAATAAGATTGACTTCCTTAAGTTTTTATGCATCTTATAATTCAAAAAAAAAAAAAGTTTATGCATCAGTTATATGTTTGACAACAAGCTAAAAGTTAATTATGTTTAATATATTTAATTTTAGTTTCCTTATCAGTTGGATGAAGGATAGCTTTAATTTGCGACTGAGTCCGTGGTGCTTTTTCGAACATTTCATTTCATATAATTGCCATTATAAAGGATCTAAAGACGCGCATGAGATTCTTGAAGCTTAACCAACCTAATGTATGATTTTTTAAGTAGGGCTATGAATGAGTAGGATACGATACGGTATAGACATTTTTCATACCTGTAACTATTAAAATTTCTTTATCCATATACTCTATCTTTATCCGTTTAAAATTGACTTTATCCGTACCCTATCCTTACCCATTAAGAAATTCTAATAACGGTAGGATACTAGTAGAAAATGGATAATAATAATATTTCAATGAAAAAAATTATATAATATGAATAAATAATTAAATAACATTAAATAATTATATTAATAAAGTACAATATTTAATAATTCTTTAGATATAATAAAACTATACAGTATTTTCTCATGTCAATTATCTCTCGAAAAATATATAACTAACTATTAATTATACACTATCAAATGGAATAGAGTGCAAATCAATTTCTTCAATCTTCATCAACCCAAAAAATTTTATTCTATTTTTCTCTCAGATATACTTCCGATTTTTCATTAAAGAAAAATATTCAGCCTCGGAGCTATTCTTCATATTTTCTTTAGAAGTCAACTGAATTATCTAGACCAATCCACCTTTCAAGTTCAAGTGAATGAAAAAGTGGAAAGAAATACAACTAAGAAAACAAAACTCGAAAGAAATAAAAATACTTTAATAGCATTGTCATCTAGCAATCTAATTATCTAACTGGACATAAACGTATCAATTAAATATTATAATCATATATTTTTTATTATGATAAAAATTATGAACTATATATATAACAGTACGGGTAAATACGAATACGAAACAGTCTTATTCATACCCTGACCCAATAAATTAATGAAAATTTGGTTTTATCCATATCCATACCCGATAGCGTAACGAAAATAAAACCGTACTTATACCCGTCTTATCGAATACGATACAGGTTGGGTAAACAGTTAAAAGAGTATCATTTACAGCTCTATCAACAGGACAATGTTGACATTTTCTTATGGAAAGAAAAGGTGAATCAAATTTCTGAACTTAAGGGAGTAAACTTAATTTAGAGATTCGAGTAAGTTGCTTTAGGCACTTGTTTAATTAAACAAAGGTTGATCCTACAATTGCTGGTCAAACTCATTAGATTTTCAACTTGGCTGCCACGTACTGTCAAGATATATCTAAAAAACTCACTAAATGTCGATATTAATATATATGGGGTTCAGCAATATAGAGTTATTCTCACATTTTTATGGAGTCCCATTCAACTGTAATATTTCTTAATATAAATACCGATTTAAAAAAATATATATAGCTGAATTAGTCTTCAGCTCCATTTGCCGTAAATTTTTTAATACACAGATCTTAAATTAAAAATTTAATACTAAACATGAAAAATAAATAATTTTATCAATAAACATGGCAAGCGCCATTGACAGGGCGCACTGGCGGCAGCGCCACTCTATTGGTGCACCTACTTATTCAGACCCATTTCAGCTCTCTCTATATGCTTTTAAAGTTTGAAAAATTTCAAATTTTCTTCCTGCGCCAGTGCTAGTGGAGCTTACTATTTTTAAAAAAAGAAGTATTATTTTTTAAAATAAAGTTTATCTGACAGCGCCTATGAGATTGACTTGTTAATATTTTTTAAAATATTTTTTTACTTTTGATAAAATTATTATTTTTTTAAAAAACATATTACTATTTTTTTAAAAAAAATTGTGTGACAGCGCCAATAACAGTGGAGCGTTAATATTTTTTTAAAAAAAAATTTATTACTATTTGAAAATTAATTTCTCTTGAACGGGGGAGCGCCATTCCCAATGGAACGACTGCAAAGGCGCCGGTCCTAGTGGCTACCTGACATGTTTATAGTCAAAATTTCTTTTTTATATGTTTATTATTTAATTTTCAGTTTTAACAATGTTTGTTAAAAAAATTTACGGCTCCATTTGCTCTTTCCTTATTGCGGAGTTTATTCACTCGGTTCAGTGTATTTTAATTTCTCTGCATGTTTATATCTATATATATCCGTTTTAGTATAGTATTGGGACCTTTTTATTTCCTTTATTTATTATTTTTTTTAACATGTACTAAGCTCATTGCTTAAACCGAACGAAACAAAGGAATCTGCATTCTTCTTTGCAATCCTTGTCAACGAAATATGGACTTGTATGACTTAACCTTGCACGAGTAGCCAAACATATATGACTTAGTGTGGTTGATTAGAAAACGAGACGTTTTGCTGAGATAATATCTAAGCTGGTTGACCCCATCTAGCCAGTTTTTTGTTAAAGAAAATGTTTCCAACTTTCCATTGATGTGATTTGAGCAATTATGAAAATATGAAATAGTCCGAAAAAGTAATTAAAGAGAACTGTTAACATAGGCGGATTTAATGCCTGTGAATAATTCCATATTGTTGAATTTTTTTTGCGGTGAATTAGTCATTTGTGTATTTTATTTTATTTTATTTTTTGCGAAAGGGTTGGCAGGTGGAAAACAATTCCCAAATCATGGACATTGGTATATCATGCTTAGTCAACATATGATATCATCTGGTTTGGTAGAGAGCAGGGAAATAAGAGCCTTAGTGGCAATTTCTTGTTGGCTACCGAAACCCGAGCTCAGTCTCTCTTTTTTTTCTTTTTTTTTTTTTTTGAAGAACAACATGTCTTAAACTTAAACGAGAGTCGGCACATTATTTCCGAAGCCGCTCCAGAGGAGAGACCCATCTCACAACAGCCGGCAATCGCTTTTTAAAACAAAATAAATGCAACACAGAGAGGTCATCCATCTTAAGTACTACTCTGCCCAAACACCAGGCTCCGTTCCCAACTGCAAGCAAACACTGTTTTTGTGAAAGGCTTGGCAGGTGGAAAAAAATTCCCAAATCATGGACCGATATAGTTGGTATATTAATATCATGCTTAGTCAACATATGATGATTTCTTGTTGGCTAGCGAAACCCGAGCTCAGTTCCCAACTGCAAGCAAATACCGGTAGGATATTGGCAAGAGGGAATTGCAAGCAGATCACACGGGATAAGATTTTTGGTGAGACCTTGCATGGGATTTTGCACTTGCAAGTCTCCAAAAGAATCTATCAGTAAGGGGCGTCTCTCTGTCCTTCAATTACACTGGTAGGATATTGGCAAGAAGGAACTGCTGGTAAACACTGCGAAAGACACTTTGGGAGGGATTTTTTTTTTTTTTAAAAGATAAAATGATAGTCAAAGTTCTCTTAAATATTATAAAAATCTCCCAACTCCAAATTTCAAATCTATAAAGTGCGATGCTCTTTGTCACTAGACCAAGAATTTATTCTCATTTTTAGAGAAAATTTGGATGGTATTTTGCACTTATAAGTCTCTTAAACATATTTAACACTAATTTTTTAATCATTTGTTTAGCGTTATTTCCAAACACCGTGTAAAAGATGAGCCTGATAAGGTTGATTTGTAAAAAGAAGTTCAGTCAACTACTCAACTAGCATAATATAAGTTAATCCACAATAAATTCTACCCAACTTGATGTGCTTGGAGATTTTGTAGAACAATATTTTTGGAGATAGTGGATCAGCTTCCTGGGTAAGGACAATTATTAATTGTTATAATTTCCAAATTAAATTATTTAAGTTCTTCTCTTTCCTTGAATTACATAAGTAAGGGTGGTTAGTACCTAATGGTGACCTCAAAAAATAAAAGAAAGGGTAGATGACCTGCATATTTGATTTCTGGTGCTTGGTCCCTTGCCCCACTCTGATTTGTTAATCACATTAATATCACTTTTTCATTCTTTTGTTTTATGATAGTTACATATTACAGCACTCACGGGTTGCAATGAGCTCATACATGATGAGTATAATTGATTAGCTATTAAAAAAAGAGTAATTAATGAAGAAGCGTACATTAATAATTGATGTGATATTAGATATACATTAATTAATAATCGATGTGATATTTAATTTAACATTAACATTAATCGATGTGATATTTAAATTTAATAATCGATGTGATATTTAACAATACAAGATAGCTTTTCAAAATCTTAAAAAAAAAATGAGATGACAGTGATATTTTGTTCTATTTACCAGATTAGTTCAAGCACGAGAAATTACCAATTCACAAGAAACAAGACGTGTCCATTTAGAAAAGAATGGACGATATAGAAAAATCAAAATCACCCAAAAAGATGATTGCTGCGTCCGTTTCGTACGTAGGGACAGCCGAACAGCATAAGTGGGACCTAAAGTTAATAATAATCGAGCGTCAGATTTGCATCAGACGGTGTGGCTCACGATTGTGTCCATTAGCTTAATCATTACCTTTATTTTCATTTTTTAATGTGAGATAAAATCGTTACCTTTATTGGCCTCTCTCGTTCATGTTGCGAAGAAACGGATGTTAAAGTTCAAAAAAAAAAGAAAAAAAGAAACGGATGTTACAGGTGCAATCATCTAATGTGTATCTTTATCCTTTTAATTCAAAAATGGAAATTCTGTTGGACAACGTCTCTTCTTTTTAGCGCCAGTGATTCCATCTTCCTTTTCTCTTTTCTATCTCATTTATACTTAATAAATTTAACATATATACTTAATAAACTTAACATTTATACTTAATAAACTGAACATATATTCTTAATAAACTAAAAATTTATGAGTTTCCAACCAGAGTCTTTTCTCTCCAACAAGACTAGGGGCAGAATCGAAAAGTTGAACCTGATCGGTTTTTGAACATGCATTGTTGTTCGGTTCATACCGAGAGGTTGAATTTACTATAGACCCAAGAAAATGAACCAAATAACCTAAATCAAGAAACGAGAGTTAAAGTTTAGATAGTTTGAAAGTTAGGTAGTTGGACTTAGATCACTTGACCTGAATGAGAGTCAGAGTTAAGCCGGTCTGAGTTTAATTATAAACCTTGCATAAACAAAATAATTAGCAAGCTAAACAACTTACCATCTCAATTATTAACCTTTAGAACGGACCAGTTTGACACTAGAACGGACCGCCCGAGAGGGAGCGTTCCAGAATAGAATGGGTTGTTCCAAAGGTTAACATGAATTAGACCGGGCCGTTTCATACCTGGAATGGACCGTTCTACTCTTGACAGAAAATAAAAAGTGTTTGATACCTTACCCTAATTTTAATTGAATTTATTTCAGTCTTTGGTTTAATTTGAATTTGTTATTCTCTAGATTTGCGTTACACATTATCTTACCTTTATTGCAATTGTTAACCTAAAACACCAAAAATAAACCTTGAATTAATATTGTTTTTATCCTTAGGTTTAATTGAATTGTTTAAGATAGATTTAGAAAATGAATAGTTTTGTCCTGTAGATTCGACCCTTAAGTCATACTGCAAACGGATTAGTATCGGTATTAAAGTTTTAATTTTGACACCAGCACGTTTGGAACCGATCAATAACATTTAATAAATAGAACATTTATGCTTATAACATTGTAATAAACTGAACATCTATTCTTAATAAATTGAATATTTATACTTAATAAACTGAACATTTTTATGAGTGGTATTGAATGTTTATGCGTTGGATCTGATGACGCGAAAAAAGGAGAGGTGCACTAAAATGGAAAGGACGTTGGAGTAGAAGGAAGAGGTACGCTAAAATGAGAAGTGGGATGATATATGATGACAATTCTTAGAATGACCATAAATAATTCCCAGAAAATATTGACCGGTTATCACTTTTTTTCGATTTAACTGGTTCGATTTCGATTTTTGCTGATTTAGTGATCGATTGGTTATTGACCGATGAGGTTTTCAAAACATGATACAGACTGATACATGTGCTCAAATTTAGATCTTTCATTCAATATCTAATCAAATCACAATCATCCATCATTTTGAATGAATGATCTAGATTTAAGCTCATGTAAGAAGTATCCATGACAGAATTATCTTATAAAAAAAAATTAATATGTGAAGAACGCGCGAAAAAAGACTAGTGTATATATAGTCGTCACAGATAGAAGATTCTTCCCTTTCCTCGTATTTCCCTATTTCAGCACAATAATACACTGACCGTGACTTCATTGCTGCAAAGGTATCTTGTATATCATCAATGCCATCTTTTTTGTCAGTGGCAAAAATAATAATAATAATAATTTGATGCCAAGTCGTAAAAACTAAAAAAAGGAAAAATAACGTCATCAGCGAATAGTTATATTGAGTAAAAAGAATAATACTAGTTTTATTTTAGATGCACGATTCTTCGACACAATGTACTAACGTTAATAGTTTGATTAAAAAAATAGTACTAACGTTCCATCTTATTTTTTTTTTCCGAGTAACTAATCTAAATCATGTAATTAATGTGATATACATATGAAAATTTATAAGAATTAAATTTTACTATTATTAAAGTGACAAAATATTTTTTTCCCAGATTTTTGAAAGGTGGTTATTTAGATTAATTTGATTTTAGCATTTATTTTTTAGTGTTAAAAGCAAAAAAATTGCGTCATGTGGACTTATATTTTCTATTTTTTATACTAAATTTGGAAAAATAATAATTCTGCCGTGTGGATTGAAAAATTTTTAGGGGTTGGGGGGGGGGGGGGGACGGTGGGATGGAATTCTTTGGTAATGAGGTATAATTGGATCATTTTGACAATCATAACAAAAATAATCTTAAAAAATTTGAACATTTAAAATATTATTTTATACTACATATATCATTCATATAAACAATGATGAAATTTACCACAAAATTTAGTAATTGTTCATTAAAAAATAAATTTTACAACGGTCACGATTTAGATGCTTTTATGCATATCAAGTCAAGGAAGTTAAAAACCTATTAATTATTAAGTGAAAAATTGTTAATGAATTCTCATTTTGTTTGATACTCTAGAGATCAAATAAACATGTACAACAGTACATGTGTCAGTTCCGTCAACAGTAAATTGATACAATTGCATTTTGTATAACAAATAGGAATGGAGGATCCGTAGTGTTGTATATTTACATTCGATAAATACAGTCAAAGTAAAAAAATTTAGTCTATATTAAGGATATTTATCTTTTATAAAAATATAATACATAATAAATAGAAGTTGGCTACGGTCAAAGTGGTTTCACAGATCTTACGTCAAACCTGATTAGATATCAAATTGAAAAGTTCAGATCATCGATCCAAATAATTCAATGTGTTCTTAATATTAAAATATCCTTGCAAGATAAATTTTAAGTATTTTTTGGATTTAAAAAAACTATAGTTATTGGAGTGTTCATAACTTATTAGATTGAAATTTTTAAAAAAAAGTAAAAATTTTAAAAAAATATAAAATTTGGTTAGCATGGAGATTTCAATATGAAGAACATATTGAACAGTTCAAATCTGTCATTTGCATTTAAATTCACTTTTGAATTTAAAATAAGGTCAGGTTTGACGAAACCCTCTGTCCATATCGTTTTGATTTTAGCATTTCTCGGTATATAATCAAATTGTATCTCATTTATTCTAAGTTCTCAATTATCATAATAAGATTTAATTATGTTTTTACCAAAATTTATAGCAAAATTGTTTTTATGCGTTAGTTTTATAAAGTTATGTTGGTGGCTAATTTTTTTTTTTTTGTTCTTTTGTTCCGAACTGTTGACTACAGCTATCAAGTTTTTTTTTTAAAAAAAAATAATAAGGATCACTCCAGGTGTCTAAAATAAGTTCATATGTACAACTAGCGTCACTACGCCACTTTTGATTTTTAAGACCTGTTATTTAAGGGCCTTTAAGACCGGTTTGTATATGGTGCTAATAATATGTGGTGTTAAAAATATATAAAAAACCGGTGTTAAAAAGGCGGTGCTAAAAACCAGACGGAATCCGATCAAAAAAAGAATGCGCAACTTTAAGACCGGTTTTTTACAAAAACCGGTCTTAAAAAACAAAACATTAAGACCGGTTTTTTGTTAAAAACCGGTCTAAATATTATTTGATTTTTTTCCGAATTTTTTTATAATTAAGACTAAGACCGGTTTTGTACAAAAAACCGGTCTTAATAATATTTTTTTTCCGAATTATGTTATTATTAAGACCGGTTTTTAACTTAAAAACCGGTCTTAATACTATTTTTAAGACCTGTTTTTAGTTAAAAACCGGTCTTAATAATTAATAATTAAAAAAAAAAAAAATTTATTTCGGGCTAGCCCCATTTTTGCTAGCCATAATAGTCATGCAATATTCAAATTCACAGCAATCATGCATTTATATATCACATATCACATAATCATCAAAACAAAAAACAGCAATTATAAATATATCAATATTCATAAAAATTATAATTATCTAACAAGATACAATTTTTCGTAGATATACATAAAACTCATCTAAACTTTCATTAATTTCTTCATCTTTATAAGGCAGACCCTCCCCCTCCAAATTCTGCATTCAATTAAACTAATTCAATTAATAAAACCTAAGCAAATTGATTTCAAACTAAATTAGTTAATGATAATCAGGTATTGTTTGACTAAACCCTAATCAGGTATATATCGTTTTAAAACCTAATCAGGTATATATCGTTTTAAAACCTAATCAGGTATTGATTTTAAAACCTAATCAGGTATTGTTTGGCTAAACCCTAAACTTTAAGTAGTAAGCCCTAAACACTAATTAAAAACTATACTCTAAATTGTCATTCTAAATCCTAAACCTTAATTAAGTAGTAATCCATACCCCTGGCAATTGCTCGTAGTTTGAGTAATACATCAGTAGCATCTGCAAGTTTCTCATCGCATAAAACCCGCAATCGGTACTGTTTGGCTGATGTGGACCCTACAAATACGAAGTAATTTTTCTAAAAATTAATATTAAATTTAATAAATTAATTAGAAATGAAATGAAACTATTAGTCCGAGCTATGTACCGGAATGATGTCAATATTGAATCTACGACCTAACTTCATTCTGGATAAAGCACTGCAATATTAAAATATGAAGTTAGAAGAATTAATTTGTAGATATTGCCTATTAGATAATGCATGTTTTGACTAAAATCCTAAAATTACCTGTTGTATGACTCTAAAATTGGAGAATAATAACTATCTGGATTTAGCGAATCCACAATCCAAATCGTTTTTGTCGAGGGTTGTGCGATAATAATCATAAAATGAAAACTGCAGTTAAATATTAAACCTTGTTAGTAAAATTAGAATTAAACCGCAATTTATAAAAAATAAAGTCAAAACAAGATATTTTCTAACTAACGCATGCTGATGTATCAAAACATGATAAGCGGCCTTCTTTCTGGCAAAATTTTGAATCAAGTAGGATGTTGTGCCTGGCACATCCTTAATGGCATCAGTTCCCGAGCATCTTTCTGGATCCAAAAACCTGAAAGTCTTGATTGCAAAATCATGACAATAGTTTCTAGCCCACCTGCATGTTATATTTATCAATTTATAGTCATATATCATATAATAATAATCATCAATAAATTATTGTTAAGTTCGAAAAATACTCACATGGTCCAGAGTTTCATGACTTGAACAAATGGCAATTCCCTATTGAACAAATGGCCGATGTCTTCAAAATTGAGCATGAAAGAATCCAGTACTATGTGGTCGAACTTGGCCGGAATATCGAAATACTTCATATCTGGATCCAACGCCATGATGTAGTTATGCAGTTCTTGTGCGTTAGGCCCAAGCTTTTGCAATCTCTCATGTGTGCAGAGCGGCTCCCGTGTCTTTAATTGTCCTCCCTCCGCAAAAAATGCATCTGCATCGAAATCATCGTCGTCGTCATTTTGCTGCACCTGCTGCTTTCCTTTCTTTTTCTCCGGAGATTTCGCAGGTGGCGGAGGCCGTTTCGTTATTGGTGTCCTCAGATTCTCCTTGAAAATCATATATTAGTCGTAAAACAATATTTTTCAATTTAATTAATATCAAATTTAGAAAAGTTTGTAAGATTTACCAATTTCGACATATCAAAATCCACAAGATTACGCGGCCACCTTAGAAATGAACCTTGGAGAATACCGAGCTGGTCATCTGCGTTGGGAGGTGGAAAAGGTACTGTCACTTGTTTCGCATGATCGAACACTTCTAGAACTTGTACCTTAACCTCCTCCGGACCCAATGGTACTCCATGGACCGTGTCAGGCACGGGACAACGCGCAAACACCATAGCTCTTGCGACATACACCAAATTGAACCCATCTGGAAGGAGCAGCAAGGCTTCTGTGGATCCCTGCAATTATAAGCAAATACAAAACATAATTAATTAGATATTAGTCTAAATTCTATATAAATTTGCAAGTAATATTCTATATACCTCAATATGAGGGCCAGGAATTGGATTCGGTTGATTGTTGCTACCCTGTGATAGCAAAATCATAGCTTGATTCATTATTGGATCGAGGTTATGCGATGTTTGCCCTTGCGCAAACAACCGCGAGAAGCTTTGTAGAATGCCTTGATTCATTACTGCATCTGCGTTATGTGGTGTTTGCCCTAGCGAGAACAACCGCGATAAACTTTCCTCAACTTGTCTAGCTACTTCTTTGCTCACTTCCTTGCTCACTTCCTCCGGCAATCGCCGTTTTATTCCCTCGTCGACTCTTTTGTCGATTTCTTCTTGGCTAAACTGTTTGGATTTCCTCGTACCCTTTCCAAACACCTGCTTCACGCCGGAAAATATCGGATATCCTCTCAACCGTCCTGAGTGCTCTGGAGTCCCAAGCGCAGATGTCAAGACATCATTCTGACGAATCGACTGAATCTCACCTGACTTGGCTAGAGCAACCTGTCACAAAAGATATACATGTGCATATAAGTTGAATTTGTTGAATACATAATTTATAAATTTATTTGAGTTAATTTACAAAATTATTTGAGTTACAATACGTACCGCTTTGTCAAGGACCTCACAAGCCTTAGGATTTGTAACCCTAAGTTCACCCGTCACCGGATCCTCTGTGGCACGTGCCCTGCACCATCTGTAAGACCTGTCATCAACACCAATGGTAATGGTCGAGGTCGAACCATGGACCACGTCGTCTTTTTTCCATGTCTTCTCTGCACTTATGTAACCGCCCGATCCGAGTGTGTGGGGCATGTCCTTCTTGGCGGCATTTTCTTTTCCTATTTTACTCTTTTTCTATTATCAAATTCAAAAGACTTGTAAGTATATGAAAAATAAAAGTTAGGATATTAGTATTGGTGAATAATTCTATATATGAAATTTATTTATATACCTCAAACTCAAGGCTTTTATGATATTCATCGAATTGTTCCCATTCTTCCTGCGATATGTTAAAAACATCCCATGGCTTCTGTCCACCTTCTTTTGCATTTTCCCTGTATTTCTTATTCTACAATGAAAGAATATATATTATAATTTTAATTAATCCAGCAATAATAAGTAGAATTGATGTTATAAGCATAATCTCTTACCAAGTTGGTTTTCCAGGCCCTCCATCTATTGCAACATGCTGTAAGAATTTTCCGCTTGATTAAATTCGGAATGTCATCCGGAATATTCCATGTCTTGGCTATAGTGTTGTACAAATCAAGTTTCAACTCTTTTGGCACTGACGGCCAAGTCTTATAACTGCGTTAAATCCAATTAATATCATGATCAATTCACATTCAAATTTATAGAAATATCGCCATTAATCAAAATTATAGAAATATCACCATGTTAATTCACATGATCAATTCAAATTTATAGAAATATCACATTAATCAAATTTATAGAAATATCGCCATTAATCAAATTTATAGAAATATCACATTAATCAAATAATTAGAAATATCACATTAATCAAATAATTAGAAATATCACATTAATCAAATAATTAGAAATATCACATTAATCAAATTTATAGAAATATCACATTAATCAAATTTATAGAAATATCACCATTAATCAAATTTATAGAAATATCACATTAATCAAATTTATAGAAATGCTAATTCACATTCAAATTCCCCCGTACCTGATTTTAACCATATCTCTCGTTTTCTGTGCCAAAAATCGATTAAATTCAATTGCATTTTCACCGCTAGGCTGGCCTTTTTCGTTGAAGGTGATCTCCAACGGAACTTGAGCAGCTATCTTCTTTGCCGTCTTTAGGCATTTTGCCGTTGATCTTTTCCCCCTTCTGCTAACGGGTTGAGTTTCCTGATTTGCCATCAAATCCTCATCCTCATTGAACTCGTGATCATCATCCACATTCGACGGAAAATTCTCATCCGGATTCGACATGGCTATAATGAACACAATTACAATCAATTTCACAAAAATATTTAGACGATTACAACATCAATTAGTTGCATTTTATCCAACTCTAAATTAA
The DNA here is from genome assembly GCA_027562975.1 of Rhynchospora breviuscula. Taxonomy (NCBI): domain Eukaryota; kingdom Viridiplantae; phylum Streptophyta; class Magnoliopsida; order Poales; family Cyperaceae; genus Rhynchospora; species Rhynchospora breviuscula. The sequence continues at coordinate 33,778,914 of CM050399.1, forward strand.
CATTTCAATTAAACAACATCAATTAGTTGCATTTTATCCAACTCTAAATTAACATTTCAATTAAACAACATCAATTAGTTGCATTTTATCCAACTAATTGCAACTAATTGCATTTTAAATAGATTAATTAATATATCAATTAAACAACTCTAAATTAGACAATTTTAATTTAATATTAGTTGCATTTTATCCAACTAATTAGTATAGAAACAACATCAATTAATATATTAGTTGCATTTTATCCAACTCTAAATTAACATTTCAATTAAACAACATCAATTAGTTGCATTTTATCCAACTCTAAATTAACATTTCAATTAAACAACATCAATTAGTTGCATTTTATCCAACTAATTGCAACTAATTGCATTTTAAATAGATTAATTTCACAACCATTTTAATTGCAACTAATTGCATTTCAATTAAACAACATCAATCAGATTAATTTCACAACCAATTACCTTAAATTTCAGATTAAATTAAAAATTTAAATAGAAATTACCTTAGTTTGGAGAGAGGGGCAGTGGTGGTCGGAGGTGCTCTCGGAGGTAGAGAGGGGCAGTGGTGCTGTCGGCAGAGAGGCGAAGAGGCGGAGAAAGGGGCTCGGGTTTAGAGAGTGTAGAGTAGAGAAAGGGGTTTGGAGAGGAGGCAGAGAGGAGGAGAGGCGGCAGAGAGGCGGAGAGAGGCGGCAGAGAGGCGGAGAGGCGGAGAGAGGCGGCGAGTTGCTGAGGTGGCAGAGGGAGAGAGGGCAGAGGGAGAGAGGGCAGAGCTAGGGTCGGTTTTTTTCTAAGTTTCGGAACTTAGAAAATAATGAAGAGAGCAGAGGAGGGAAGAGAAAAGAGCGAGATCCGAAAAACAGCAATTTCGGATTATTTTTGAGAACTCAATAGGACCGGTTTTTTTAAAAAACCGGTCTTAAAAAAAATTCAGACAGTATCGAAATTGCCACTGAATATATTTAGAACCGGAATTATTAAAAACCGGTCTTATTGTGGCGGTGCTAAAAATATTTTCTGGTGTAGTGCGTTGTCAATGGTCTGCCATTTCGAACGTTTTCGTTCTGTTCTGTTTTGGACGAAACAGAAATGAAATGGTAAATGGATTTCGTTTTTAAAAACAAAACGGGTTATTCTAGACGTTAGTGTTTCGTTTAGAAGTAATTTGTTTTCTAGACCAGTGTTTACAATCTCTAATATTAATATTTTCGAATTAACTCGTTCCAATTAATTTCAGACAAACAAATCGCAGATCCGAATACAAAGAACAATTTGAATCCTATATTTGTTCGTCTGAAATAAATTTGTATGAATTGATCCGAAAATCAAAATACTAATATAAAAGATTTCATGTAAAAAAAAAGTGGTCTTTGAAATAATTATAATTGAATTATTTTTAAGCGTTTATTGTATTTATATTTATATCGGTATTTGAGACCATATGTCATCCTTTTAAAAAAGTTTCTAATATATCCATATCCGTAATTAAATGTAGATATATATATTGGTGTGCGTTTGTGTAGCATTCTTATTATTCTGACCAACAATGATTAGACTTTTCTTTGTGTAGAACACACCTGCATGCAGTTAATCATTGGGGCAAAACGAACTTAATATCACGCGCTCATATGAATAAAAATATTTTCAGCCTTCAGGTGTAAAATGCAAATATCCAAATTAATAACCTCCGCCGGTCGAGATTATAAAATCATCAATATTATTGTACATAGATGTAATCCAAAATAATATTTACGGCGCTTTCCCTCTCTTCCTCCGCTTATAAATACCGACCTCCTTTATATCAAACTCATTCCAACCTAGCTCAAAGCTAGCTAAACATCTAACCCCCTCAATTAGAGGCAACACCACACCCACACAAACAAGCAAAAAGCACGTTAGAAAAAATGGGAGCAGAGGCAAAGGGGTATGAGGTCATGGTGCAGTCGATGGAGACAGTCGCAGCCGTGCTGCCGGTGCAGGAGCACAGGCTGCCTCAGTCGAACTTTGACCTCCTCCTCCCTCCCATTGATGTTGGTGTTTTCTTCTGCTTCCGAAAATCGGCACCTGTCGCTGACACCAATGTTGCATCTGTGGGGCCCATTACTTTTCCGGCCATAGTAGCCAACCTCAAAGCAGCTCTCGCAAAGGTCACCTCTACATAAGTTTAATTATATCTTATGTACTTAATTAAGAGCTTAAAGAAATTAGAAATATATTCTAAACATATTTATACTAATGCGCATTACATTTAATTTCATAAGAAAAAAAACAAAGATGAATTTAATATAGGTTTTAGGTGACAGGAATTCATGCATGTACAATATAATATAGGTCCTTTTCTGAGACCGATTTTTAACTTGGATTAGAGATAGATAACTGATCATGAATGGGTCTTAAACTCTTAATCAATCTATTTAAAACTAGGAGGTTGGAAGATGTAGTCATGTAGAGTTGTAGACTACGTGTTACTACTTTTCAAACAATTAAGTTACCTTAGAAATATATATATATATATATATATATATATATATGTGTGTGTGTGTGTGTGTGTGTGTGTGTGTGTGTGTGTATGCGTCTGATTGATTCAAGTAATTGTAAAAGTTTATTAGATTTGGCACACTACATATATTAGAAAAGCTGAGACGGAAAATAGTAGCGCATACCGTTATGATTAATTAGTTCATGAATCAACATTTCAGTTTGGAAGACTTGCACCAAGAATTTTGTAGCAATTGACAAACACACGTAAGGGTGAGTAAAAAACTCGCAACTCGTGAGCTAACTCGAACTCGACTCAAAAAAGCTCAGTTGTAACTCGAGCCAACGGAACTCGAGTTGACATAACTCGAGCTGAACTAACTCGTTTAGTTGACGAGTCGAGTTTGAGTTGAGGTCAACTCAGCTCGCAACTCGTGAGCCGACTCGTCAAATAATAAATTTATATTTTACATGTGTATTATCAACATAATTTATGAGTATTAAAAATTTATAAATTAATTATAATAATTTTCTACTTATATATTTTTATTTTAAATAATATTACATATGATAGATTGAGTTTCAAGACATATTTTATTTCAAATCAATAGAAAGAATATAAAAGAAAATAATTTTATTGTTTACAATATTGTATATATCAATAAATTTTAATACTAGAATAACATATGAAGTAAACAAATAAAAATTTGAAGGATATACGTTTATTTCATGCTAGCTCGTGAGCCCGGCCACAAGCTAGCTCGAGTTGAGGACGAGCCGAGTTTGAGCCAGTTTAAAAAGCTCGAAAGTATTTCTAACTTGGTTCAACTCAACTCGAGTTATAGTCGAGCTGAGTTTGAGTTGTCATCAACTCGCTCAAACTCAGCTCGTATACAGCCCTGGACACACGTATATACATATATTAATTATCCAAAAAACTACTGGAAAGATATATAATTAATGGTCATTTGCATTTGTAGGTGTTGGTCACATACTACCCTCTAGCCGGTGAGGTGGTCACAAACTCTGCTGGTGAGCCCGAAATACTGTGCAACAACAGAGGCGTGGATCTTACTGAGGCATATGCTGACGTGGATCTGAGGGATCTCAATTTGTACGACCCAGATGACAGCGTGGAGGCTAAACTTGTGCCTAAGAAAAAGGATGGCATTCTCTCCATTCAGGTTAATTTGTTATTTCTCTACAAAGGTATATGCTACAAAAATTGTCAAATATTACTCCAAAATCTGCTTAGTTTAAAAGAACAGAATGAGAAAGGAAAAAAAAAAAAAAAGGAAGGACTGGAGTTTACTATCTAACTTTATAGATAGAATAAATATTGAAAAAATGAAAAGTGATTCTTAAATTTAAATGTTATAGCAAAATTAACAAGTTTCTTTCTATTTATTTATTTTTTTCCTTCATCTGCATTCACCTCATTCCTCATAAACATTGAGCAGATCCTTACTTTTGCAGTATGTACGTACATGCATTTGGGAAAAAAATCTGTGACTTTTTGTCAACTGTCAGTCAGAATAACATACAAAAACTCTCATCTTCTAGTAGTATTAAAAAGTACATAAATTAGGCATGTATGGCAATAGTCCTCTAAAAGTTATTCAATCATTGCAATACAAATGTATTAATTCTGTATGGAAATAGGGGTAAAAAATACTATGTGCTGGTCTAATATACAAAATATAAAGATGCACGACTTATGGGGAGACAAAACTAACTTTTCCTTTCGCCCAAAAATAATTGAATGTTTCTACAATTCTGTTGCATTAATTAATAAGACAACAGATTATTAACTCGGAGCTGTACTAAAGTTCAATTATTCCTTGCTATAATGACGGAACATAACTATGGGTTTTGTTCCCAAAAAAAAAGGAAAAAGAGAATACAACAGAGAAGTATTTAATACCTGCCGAGTTTTGCTAGCTGCATATACGTCTTGAACGAGGAATGCAGCGGAATGTGGTTAAACTAAAACAATTGAGGAATTCATCTAAACCTAACAGAAACCAAACTTAATATGTTGTGAGGGAAACAATATTCTACATGAAGTTTATCTAATTAACAAATCCCAGGTGTTGATGAGATATTTGTTCAATAAATTATGGACAAATTATTTTACATCAAACCAACGAACAAGGCCATTTTTCTTACCTATATACATTATTATAGGAGCTTGACATCACTGAGCACTTAATTAAAGAGAGAAGTTAAAAGGGATTATTCTTATGTCATTGTCTAGTTGAGCAACTTAACTTTGGTTATGAGGTTGACGTTGATTAGTATTGCGTAAAGGGTAATCATTTTTCACAGGTAATTAAAGGTTTGCAACTTGCAAGTCCAGTTGACCTTACCAATACAATTGTTGTGTTGGCAGTGAACATGCGCATTTGGTGTGTAAAATGAGAACAAATAATAGATAGCTGAACTGACCAAGAATTATTATATATGAAACAAAGCTATATAAATTTAAAGTTTTTTCCTTAAACCAAGCAATTATGCATGCAATATGTTTATTAAAGCATTTTTAATTAATCGCATAGCTAGTGTGCTGATTACATTACAATTGAGCATGCCACGCATGCAGCAACTAGCAGATTAGCAGAATCGTATGATATTGACTTGTATTTGACCCAAATAAGTAGGAGGGCCTGTCTAAAATATAATGTGAGTAAAGATACATGGCTGAATCCACAGTTTTGTAGTAACAGGCAAACAATTCGGACAAAGACATTGGCATACATGTATGTTTGAGTGGGTAAGAAGTTAAAAGTCAATAAAGCCTCAACCAAATTAATGAAGAAGAACATAATTAATCAGGATTCAGGACCTACCAAATCCAGCAGCTTTTGTGGTGCTGTCCTTTTAATTTATTTGTTTAGACGTAAGAGTATGACCGAAATAGGAGTAACCAAACCGTAAGAGTATGACCAAGACAGGAGTAACCAGACCCTGAACTTGAAGCAACATGAAAATCTAACAAGTAGCTAGCTAAAGATCCAAAAAGAAAAAATAAAATAAAAAGAAGTGGACCCCGCGCGCAACGGTAGCACCCTCATGAAGGATCTGAATTCTGAAGAGAGAAAAATTATCTTATCCACATAGTCTCAACTAATTAAATTTAGCACAGTTAAAAAATAAGAAAATTAAATTTGACTTCCTTCGAATGATAAGAACAATAACTTTTTAAAATTCTTAGAATTTAACCACAACCCAAATTAAAGTTCATTTATTTCCATTTCATTGGGTGTGTTTGGATGAGTTAGGAATAAGGAAGGAAGAAGGATTCCGGGAAGAAAAATTAGGAAGAGTGGGAAGAAGAAAAGAGTGGGAAGAGTGTTATTCCGGAAAGAAAAAATGTTGTTTGGATGATGAGTTAGAAATAAGGAATGGAAGAGTTGAATTAAAATAATCATTTGTCTTTTTATTTTTTTCAACTAACTTTTGTACTTTTAAATGAAATAATTAATTATTATTATTTAATATTAATGATCATAATAATAAAATAAGTAATAATAAGAATATTATAAAATAATCAATATTGTAATTATTATAATATTATAATATTAATATACATATAATAAAACAATTAAAATATTTATAATAAAATAAATATAAATAATTGTCATGGGTCATGGGAGAAAAATATATTATTATTTAATACTAATAATAATAATAATACTATTAATAATAATAATATTATTATTATAATATTTTAAAAAATAATTAAAATTTTAATAAATAATAATAATATTATAATAATAAATCATTTGTTTATAGTATCCAACTAATTTCTAATTTATTATTGTGTATTTATTCATTTTAATATTTGTTATTGCATAATAAAGATTATAATAATATTTCTACTGATTATAAAAATAATTAGATATTAATTACTAAATAATTAAATATTAATTACTACTAATAGTAATATTATAAAAATAAAGTTATCATTTTTTATTTTAATAATTAATTAATTGCACATTACTTCACTCGCCAACAAAGTTCACTGCTTCTAGGTTTCGATAATCATTTTCGTTATATGTTCACAAAGATTTCATCATTAATTAATATATTTATTTTATTAATTAAGAAAACAATATCAGTTTAAATATTACGGTAAGAAATAACAAAATTGTTACCTTTTTAATATGCATATGTATTAAAATTATAAATTCAATAAGAAAATGTAATATTTAGAAGAAATCAGATGGGTTGAATTGAGGAATGCAATATTAGGTAGGTGAGTGCCCATTTAATACATTATACATGGGTCGCCACCTCACTGGAGAGAGAGAAAAAGTTATTTTTTAATTCATTCACCACATTGATCACGGAGAGAGAAAAAGTTGTTGTTTATTCAGTTTTGCTTCTTCCGAGTGTTTCTTCCTCCTCTTCCAACTATTCGTCGGAAGAAGATATTCGCGGAAGAGGGGCTTCTTCCCACCTTATTCCTGAGCGTTTGGATCGCTCTTTCATCCAGGAAGAAGCCACTTCCGGAATATCTCGTATTCCTAGCGCATCTAAACAGGCTCTATTATTATTATTATTGTTGTTTTTTAGAAGATAAATTGGGGGTCAAGCCTCCCAACTTATATTTTTAAATTAAATGTCTATAAAAGACCTCCCAACCGGATTTCGAATCTGCGACCTCTCACTTAGAGAATCAGTCCTTAGTCTAGTGACAAAAAACAATACATCTTGAGTGAAAGGTCATGTTCAAAATCCAGCTGGGGAGTCTTTTATAGATATTTAATTTAAAAAAAATAAGTTGGGTGGCTTAGAACTCCAATTTATCTTAAAAAAAAAATATTATTGTTGTTGTTTTTTTTTTTTTTTTTTAATTTGCCTCTATTAATGCAGGTCACTGAGCTGAGGTGCGGTGCTGTCGTGGTCGGATGTATGTTTGATCATCGTGTTGCAGATGCCTACTCATTCAACATGTTCATGTCAGCCTGGGCTGAAACTGCACTCAGTCAGCCTATTAGTAGCATGCCTTCTTTTCACCGGTCCCTCCTCGCTTCTCGGCCCCTCCACTCTTCAAATTCTCTTGATCCCCTTCTAGACCGATTTTTCACTCCTCTTTCTCTGTGCCCCCCACCAAACCCATTGATATCTTTCTCCGCCCCTGTCAATCGCATTTATTACGTCCCCGCAGCTGATGTCGCAAGACTCCAAGAAATAGCTGGACGTAAGCACAGCAAGCTGGTTTGCTTCACTGCATATCTTTGGCAAATTTTAGCAAGATCAGCTGATCTGGGCGAAAAATCGTGCTCCATGGGAATAGTCGTGGATGGCCGCTCACGGATGAAAAATGTTCATGGTAAAAAATTCGTGGAGAATTACTTTGGCAATGTACTTTCTATACCATATGGCAATTTGAGTGTCGAATCCTTGCTCGACATGAAACTTGCTGAGGTTGCACAGGAAGTGTATGAGTGGCTATCACCAGCTGCAACAGAGGATCACTTCCTGGGAATTCTCGATTGGGTGGAGGCCCACCGGCCAGAGCCAGCAGCAGCGAGAATATATCTCGGAGACAGCAACGAAGAGGATAAATCAGTTTCATGCGTGGTGTCATCAGGAAGAGGGTTTCCTGAAATCAATTTCGGTTGGGGTAATGCTGCATTTGGTTCGTATCATTTTCCATGGGGAGGTAAGGCTGGATACCTGATGCCAATTCCACAGAAGACCGGGGATTGGGTTGTATATGCACATGTGGCGCCTAGCATTGTTTCGGTGATGGAGGAAGAACCTACTATTTTCCATCAACTCACTACAGAGTACTTTCTAGGTTCAGTGTAAGTGATGTGGAGCAACATTTATGCATTAGTGTTTTTGTTCTCGTTGGATGCAATATGAATCCAAGTTGTAATTCGTTATTTCCTGGTTACATAATTGACGTGCGTTTCTTTCCAGGATCGATGTATGATATGTTTGAAAAGAAGGGTGAATGTTTATCTGTGTAACGTATTTTGTGTCAATAAAATTATCTTGTAGGAAAGTTTCTTATGTACTTTGTACTTGCTTCGACATGTTTTTTTTTAATGAGATTATTCATATGTGATAAATTTAAACGGCATGAAGAACATAATTTTTTTTTTAACCAAGGAAAATTTTCACCAAGTTAAATGTCAATACGGGAGAAGAAATTAAACATTCTTTGGCTTCTTTTATGTGGCATTTTAGTTTCCGTCATCCAACCAACAAATTCAGAGATCCAATAAAAACAATAATGCATGAACAAAACCGATATGATATTTGTTAGTGAAAATTCGAAAACAATAGAACGGACCAAGACCAACATAGTTTATTGGACATCATAAATAAAAGGACTAAAGCCCAAAAGGCATATCCAAAGTTTCATGGTAACTTAATGTAATACCCGAAAAAATTAAAACTAACGTTACTGTTCACACGAATATCGAAAAAAACGTTTAAAAATTCGAAATTTTAAAACTAACGTTGTTAGATCGGCAATCGGAATGCCGAGAACACAAATGCCTTTGATCGGCATTCCAATTGCCGATCAAAGCTTAGATCGGCATTCCAATTGCCGATCTAAGGTTGGACCATTTCTCACCGCTCAATTTGCTCTCTTTGATTGATTGTTAAACACTCGATATTGATTTGCAATGATTTTTCAACTTTGCAATAATTTTTTTTGTCGTTTTTCTTCTTAAAATTCTCTATATAAGACTCAAAATTGCATCATTTATTATTCACGGACTAATTTTTTTTCGTTAGTCTGAAATTGATAAACTTTCTCCTCATCAGTTCCTATTCGCAATATCACTTCTTTATAGGTAATAATGTTAAATTAATTATTAAATTATTTTATTTGATTTGCTAATGGAGTTTTAATTTTGAAATTTTAAGCAAATGGGTCCTAAGCCAAGCTGCGTCTCTTCCGGTGTTATTTTGGTCGGAGATGAGCGGACGAGCGAACGACAATTGCTTTCTGCATTGATGTTTCAATATCATGGAGAAAAATTTAAAGTTAAGAAATTAGAAAGAAATGAATATCATGTAAGAGGCCCCAAATTTTTTACAAATTTGGTTGAGAGGAATGGAGGTTTTGATCTTGGAGGTTCCTGGTTGATTCACCAGCCAGCAGTTCCACCTGGTTTTGAAAATCATCCCGCAGCTGAAAATATTGTCCATCTCCGCTAAATGGAGTAGTGTTATGTTTCTATCATCGGTATCTTATTATGGTCATTATTAGTGAAATAAGTTTGTGTGACAGTCGTCACTTGTAATGTTTGCCTTATATTACTGAAATATGTTATTTTGTCCATATACTTTTATTAAATTTTTTTATGATTTATATTGAAAAATAATATTCCAAGAAATTCAGAATTAAAAATGCACACCATTAGAAGAACAACTAAATTTTATAACCATAATATAAAGTAACACACGAAATTAAAAAAAAAAACTACCTAAAAAATAAATCACTAAATAAACAAAGTACTTAGAGATTCTGGGTGTCCACATATTGTAGAATTTCATCCCACCATGGATCTTCTTCTTCCTCTTGATTTTGTTGTTGGTGGCTCACACCAGCGTTGTCAGCGGATTGAGCGGGTTCATTCCAGAAAGCTGCATCAGGTTGTTGACTCACAGCAGCGTTGTCAGCGAATTGAGCGGCTTCGTTCCAGAAAGATGCATCGGCTTCTTGCGGTGAATATGGTTTTTCTCTTGGTGTTTGTTCGGAAATTGGTTGCGGTTCTTTGTAGTAATCTTTGTACCAATCACAATTCTTAGGTTTCGGTTTGCTCAGCATTCTTTGGAGGTGCTCCTTGTGGTCTCTTTCTTCCCCACCATTAATGTGCCACTGGTAATGTATTTTTAACTCGAACTCGATTCCGTCATCTTCGTTGATATTGTATTTGAAAGTGCGAAAACATATGCGACAACTTGCATGGTAATCTCCTTTTTCTATTTCATTTGTATTGGCAGGGGAATGTTGGTAATTTGGCAAATATTCATCTCGGGTAGCTGCTCGCCAATTTGGATCATGACTATTGGAGTGAGAGCTATTTCCTTTGTCCATGATAGTGAATTTTTCAGTAAATGTAGTAATAATAATAATTAATAATAATATAAAACAAAAAGTTCATGATTAATAATCAGTAAAAGGGCAGTAAAAGTGACTTTTAAGCATTTTGAGCGGGAATCCTCTTAGATCGGCAATTGGAATGCCGATCTAAGCTTAGATCGGCATTCCAATTGCCGATCTAAGTGCGTTAGTGCGAACTGAGAACGAAGAATGTTGGGGTTGGTTCATGAATTTTCTAAGGCGACAAGTTATCGGGGAAGGAAAAAAATTCTGTGTTGTTTCGGATCGCCATTGGGGAATAAGGAACGCGTTCAAACAACCCCAATACGGTTGGCAAGAGGATGCGAACCCTTCATATGCCGTGCACCGGTATTGCATGCAACATGTATGTGAAAACGTGTTCAAGGCATCTGGAAAAGACGCAGCTCTACCAGACAAATTCAGAAATAAGTTGGCTAACAAGAAAAAAAGAAGGCCCTTCTACAAAATGTGGAACGAACTGAAAAAAACGAATCCAAAGGCGATCGACTACCTTGAAAAGTGTGGAAAAGAAAATGAAACAGATGGCAACGAGCAGTGGAAACCTGAAAGGTGGACACAAACGTATGACGGTGGTTATCGTTGGGGAATTATGACGAGTAATGGATCAGAAAGTCTCAATAGCAGGTACAAGGCTGAAAGAAGACTACCAGTTGTTGGACTTGTGGAAGGCACTTGGTACAAAACTGTTAAATGGTTTAATGAGAGGAAGCAAATAGCTTTGGCGAGACAGGCGGAGGGAGAACGATGGCCAAAAGAAATCCAACTTAAGCTGATGAAGCATACTCTCAAAGCAGGTAATAAATGTACTTCCAATGTAATCATATTTACTTCTAATCTTTAAAATATATAATGATATAAATTCATATTTACAGCGCCAATAAACGTTATCACCGTTGACATTGAACGTGGAGAATTTGAAGCTCAAGTGCCATTCGAAAAAAATGATCCGGGGGTAACGTGGAAGTACCAAGTTTTTCTCAAACGAGATTACCAACCGAGAGATCCTCAACTACCGAGCAGGCGTGCTTGGTGTAAGTGCAGAAAACCTCAACTCACAGGAATACCATGTCTTCATGTGGTTGCCGTATGCGGTCATTGTAGGTGGGATGTTTCTGATTTTGTAGACGAACGGTACAGCACAGAGAATATGGTTAAAATATGGTCAACAGGTGAATTTCACTGCTACGAAGACGAAGATAAGTGGCCTGGGTATGATGGTCCCGTGATCTATCCGGATAAGACAATGATTAATCGGGGCAGGCGAAAAAAGGATCGTGATTGGATGTGGATGGATGCAATGAGAAATAAAAATCATGCAAACCAGAGACGCCGAACCAGAAGGGACGCTGCGGCGGCCAACGACACTCAGCAACCTATGTCGATGGAGGACCTTCAAACTGGTCGTCGTACAGGTCGTCCTACCAACACACCGAGGACACGGAGGACTACAAGACCTTCTGCAAGAAACATAACTCAATCTTCTACAGGGAACCAAAGTGAACCTTCTAGGGAGCCGGATCAACCTAGCCGGAATTCTATCAGTATTGATTCTCGCAATGAAAGTCGCGTCAGTTTTGGGATAGAAGGTATTCAACCACGTCGAAATTCCATTAGCCTGGGTGACCGATCAATGTCGCTCCGATTTCCCACAAGTCACGGAGCATCAAGTAGCAGAGAGAGTCATGGCGCATCAAGTAGCAGGGGACCATCTCAAAGCACAAGCAGTGGAGGAGGGGGACTACGACGTGGGGTTGCCCGGCTAGGATCAAGGTTCATGAATATCTTACCAGGAGGAGGCCGGCGTTAGTTTTATGTAATATTTTTATGTTTTTTTTTAAGGGTTGACTTTATGTTATTCAGTGAAGATGGCTGTAATTTTAATATTTATGGTTGACTTTATAATTATTTATATTTATTCTGATTTTTTACTAATTTTTAAATTTTCTTCAAATTTTATTCTATTTTTTTTATTAATTACCTATTTAAACTAATTAAATTAAATTAAATAAATAAACTAATTAAATTAAATAAAAAATTTCCAAATTACATATTATAATTATTTATATTTATTCTGATTTTTTACTAATTTTTTAATTTTCTTCAAATTTTATCTATGTTTTTATTAATTACCTATTTTAACTAATTAAATTAAATAAATAAAATAATTAAATTATATAAATAAACTAATTAAATTACATAAAAAATTTCCAAATTACATATTATAATTATTTATATTTATTCTGATTTTTTACTACTTTTTAAATTTTCTTCAAATTTTATTCTATTTTTTTATTAATTATCTATTTAAACTAATTAAATTAAATGAAAAATTTTGAAATTACATATTATAATTTTTTATATTTATTCTGATTTTTTACTAATTTTTTAATTTTCTTCAAATTTTGTTAAATGTTTTTATTAATTATCTATTTAAACTAATTAAATTAAATAAAAAATTATTACAAAGTTGAAAAATCATTGCAAATGTTTAACAATCAATCAAAGAGAGCAAATTGAGCGGTGAGAAATGGTCCAACCTTAGATCGGCAATTGGAATGCCGATCTAAGCTTTGATCGGCAATTGGAATGCCGATCAAAGGCATTTGTGTTCTCGGCATTCCGATTGCCGATCTAACAACGTTAGTTTTAAAATTTCGAATTTTTAAACGTTTTTTTCGATATTCGTGTGAACAGTAACGTTAGTTTTAATTTTTTCGGATGTAATACTTCCTTCAATAAAAAAACCTAGTGTACTTTAGTACAGTACGTTGTCTATAAACTGTCCAATCTGCCGCTCGATTGCCACAACAACTTGTGCTGTGCGTTATATGGAAATTTGAACTTGTATTAGGTGAAACAATTCAGTTATCTTTAATCACTACTACAGATTTGCTTTTTTACAACTGTTAAAACAATCATTTCAGCAATTGTACACATAAGTTGCTAATCGGGGAGTTGCAAAAGGGAAAATAACAGTCACTAAGATAATGACTGTTATAATCTAATAATAGTCACAAAAGGTGAATTTTCAATGATTGTTCTTTATTAATAACAGTTGCAAAAGCAACGATCTGCAACTGTTATTTAATAATAACAGTTACTTAAAGTGTTTTTTCTTTTTCTTTTATTGTCACGATGGAGAGATCTGCAACTGTTGAAACGTAATAACAGTTTCTGAAAGCGCTTTTTTTTTTTTTTCCTTTCTTCTTTGGTCAAGCCGGAGAGACTTGCAACTGTTTAAACATAATAACAATTGTTGACCTCAATGTTATTTTTTTTTTTTTAACAAGCTATTTTCTGGGGCTAGCCCAGCACGCTAGCCATACCAATTGGTACCGGTTAACAACAATACAAATACATACAAACATAACATACTATATACAAGATGCAAACACATACATATAACATACCCAAAAAAGCAATATTTGCAATAAAAAATTAATCCAAATGGTATTACAAATATAACATCCAATGAGTTCCAAACATAACAACACATCCAAGCACATATATACATATCTAAAATGATCATATTACAAGAATAAAGATGAAAAGAAATACGAATTATTCAGAAGAGTTAAGAGTTCCATAAACTCCATGAGTTCCTGCACGACTTGTGTAATCTCTACTTCTGAATAGAGTCTTCGAAACCTTCATTATGCTCTTTGTCGGACCCAACTCGATACTCTTCTTCTCCAGACATTTTCTATCAATCAACAACAATTCATCAATTCATAAACACACAATTATTTCTATCAAAATTAAAGGAATCAAACAGGAGAAAATTGAGACAGTCATCAAAACATAATATATCAAACATGAAATAAAAAATTGAATTCTGAGATGGAAAAGGATTATAATATCCTACAGGTACCCAACTGAATTTCTAAACGAGTAGAAAAAAGCAACTTATAAAACGAGTAGAAAAAGTACAGACTTGTGAACCTTTTAAAATGCCTCTTTTTCTTTGGACTTGTGAACCTTTTAAAACGAGTAGAAAATGTACAGAGTTTTCTAACACTAATCAAAATGTCCCAAAATTCACAGAATGTCCTTGAAACAGGTATACAGACTTCTAGTTGCTATGTCTATTAGGTAACCAGCACCAAGACAAGGGAGTGTAAGGTTTCATATTGTTTAGTGTATTTTGGACATAAGCATAAAGATTAATTATATATGCAATCTAGCTACAATCAATCCTCTGCAATGGACAATGACCTTACAAAATAATTATATTATCTCAGCTAATTAATTTTACCTGAATAAGACTACTTAACCTATAATCCACCTAAATTAGGCAGCAGTATTAAAAAGAGGCATTACTTGAAGCTTGGCAATTCATTGCAACTGTGCCTCTTATCCAGACAATGGCAAAGCCGCAACAAGGGCGTCAAACTACATTACAGATCAAAATGAACCAAAAAAGAAATAGTTACTATCACAATTTATAGAAACTGCTGAAATTGACAAAAAAAAATACAGGAGAGAGGAGCACCATATATAGTTACTATCACAATTTATAGATATCAATTTTTATATATGTCAGACCATCACCATGCGTCAATTAATGACAATTGGATATAGGAATGACACATTAAGTCCATTGGATTGGGGGTGTCTACGTGCATCAGTTTGGTTACAGAACCTAAAAACTAAAATATTGGTTGACCAAGTTCATGCTATATATAAAATTGCATTTTTATTATTGGACATATTTAGCTTGACTGACTTTTGATGTTAAATGTTAAATAGTACATAGTATATTTTCAATGATTTATTTTTCACAAACAGTAAAAAAAAAAAAAAGAGAATGCTATATATAAATTGTAAAAAAAAATTCTGACATACAGTAGAATCTAAACATATCAATTCTATACTCAATTTAACAGAAATCACACAGTTCAAACAAAAGAATTTATACTCGATTCTATACTAAATTCTAACCCAATCAGATCAGTTCAATCAATTAAATGACCAATAAGTCAATTTATCCTACTACTATACTAGAGCAGGTTCGATCAGACATATTTTCCATGCAATCAATTTGAATGCGACACAAGAAATCAATTAGGAGAAATAAAGATGGAAATCAAACCGAGATAACTCCAAATGCAAGGGGAAATGGGGAGAGGAAGGAGAGCTTCGGGTCTGGCCAGTGAATGCCAGGTACGGCCAACCACCATCAAGAGAGGCAGTGAGGCGCAGTGAACCACCGGAAAGAGAGTAGTGAGGCAACAATCAAACATATCGCAATACAGCAAATTAATCTAGCCAACAATCAAACATATCGCAATTCAAATCCAGTGCAGAGTAATACAATCGGTTCGTACACACAAGTTCAAAAAGAGAAGAAAGAGAGGAAGTAAACAAACCGAGATAGCAAAAGCAAAGAGGAAGGGAGGAGATTGCGAGCTTCAGTTGCTGCCGTCGGGCACCGCCAGTGATCAGGAAGAAAGGGAAGGGGGAGAGTGGCAGGGAGGTCGAGGGTTTGAGAGTTGAGACAGTGAGAACGATTCGGTGAGAGGCAGTGATGGAGAGAGCGACAGTGAGAGGTCGATTCGGCGGTGAGGTCTAGGGTTTGCATTCGGCAGTTAGATCTATCGAGGAGTTGGACAGGGGATCCACATCCTCGACAGCTGTTTCAAACAGCCGACTCAATTTTTTTTTTAATTTAAATGGCGAATCCAAACAGTTGATCTTATTCAATTTTACTAGCGATATATTTTCATATAAATTTTATAAATTTTAGAATTAATTTGATACTAGATCAAGTGGTCAATAAATGAACGAATCTGATTAACTATGATTGATTAATTCTAATACATTCATAATTTAGTCACTTAATCAAGTATCAAATCGACTCTAAAGTTTATAAAACTTATACGAAAACGCATCGCTAGTAAAATTGAACAAGATCAACGGTTTGGATTCGACATTTGAATTTTAAAATTTTTAAATTTAAAAAAAAAATGAGTCGGCTGTTTGGAACAGCCACTTTCAGTGGCTGTCGAGGATGTGGATCCGGAGGACAGGCATAGCGGCGCGTATTAATTAAAAAAAAATGAATCGGACGTCAACTGTAGGGCTGTATACGAGCTGAGTTTGAGCGAGTTGATGACAACTCAAACTCAGCTCGGCTATAACTCGAGTTAAGTTGAGCCGAGTTAGAAATACTTTCGAGCTTTTTAAACTGGCTCAAACTCGGCTCGTCCTCAACTCGAGCTAACTCGTGGGCTCACGAGCTAGCTTGAAATAAACGTATATCCTTCAAATTTTTTTTTATTTACTTCATATGTTATTCTAATATTAAATTTTATTGACATATACAATATTATAAACAATAAAATTATTATCTTTTATATTATTTCTATTGATTTGAAACAAAATATATCTTGAAACTCAATCAATCATATGTAATATAATTTAAAATTAAAATATTTAAATAGAAAATTATTATAATTAATTTATAGATTTTTAATACTTATAAATTATGTTGATAATACATATCTAAAATATAAATTTATTATCTCACGAGTCGGCTCACGAGTTGACCTCAACTCAAACTCGACTCATCAGCTAACCGAGTTAGTTCAGCTCGAGTTATGTCAACTCGAGTTCCATTGGCTCGAGTTACAACTGAGCTTTTCTGAGTCGAGTTCGAGTTAGCTCACGAGTTGAGAGTTTTTTGCTCACCCCTAGTCAACTGTAAAAAAAGATGATGTGATTTCCTAATTTTATTTTATATTTTATAAACATCTAAATAAAATTTTGCGGCCGTATGCCACTAACAAATCTAGTTAGAGGAAAGGATATGCAAAGGAGCTTTCCATTATGCACATCTTGCAACTTGAAAATATTATGCAAATCATATAGGTTTCCTTCCTCATTATACCTATATAAAGTTAAATGGGGTAGTTTGACCCTATGAACAGTACATTTTTCTCTTTTCCTGTTGAATTATCTGGGCCGCTCATTGGAATTGTGCGGTTGGATTTACAGATGGAGATCGGTGGGGTTGAGTTTGTTTATACTGGACCAGGTGTACCGTTTTAAATGCGCACCGTTGCTTTTAATTTGTTCTTCCGTATTTGTTAAACCTTTGTTCCACAGCATTTAATTCTATTCTTTGCTGTACGCCTGTACCTCATCTCTTCCTAAGCGCTTGGTGACTTTCTTACAGACCCTTAATTTTGGTTAATTTTCCCTTCCCAAGCGGCAAATAAGCGAGAAAGAGAAAAAAGAAGATGGGGACCGATGTTCTTAGCGTCTTATCCGAAAAGGTAAAAAACGATGATGGAATTGGAATCAGAATTCTATTTCATTGATTCCTCTGATCGGAACTCTGAATTCCACGAGATTTGATTTTGTTTGATGCGATTTGCTAGGAAATTTTACGGGCTACGAAATCCCGTTGAAGACCAAGAAATTTGGCACGATTTCATTCTAGGGGAGAGGTGCACGGTCCAGTCGGATCAAATTATCCTTCCTCTTCTTCAGACGAAACTCATCTGTTGGTCTTCTCTTCCGATAATTAGAAGAATGCTACTATTTCTTCTCTCACAAGTCCGTACGACTCGAAATCAGATTCTGAGTCTTCATGTAAGTTGTGAAAATGCTAAGAACTACTAATTTTAATTTTATTTTAGCAAACTTTTTAGGTACCTCTTTTTTTTTTTTAACTTCGTGGTAAGTTGTTCTTTTTAATTCATGTAGAACGTTTGGGTTCTTGGAGTTTTGGCTAATTGAAATGGCAAACGTGCATTTCGTATTTCTTGATTGAAGTTTTTTGTTTTTAATTAGTTCTGTTAGCATCATTTTTTATTTTCGTTGTGTGATGTTTGTTGCAGGGAATACCACTGAGATCAATCATGCATCTAATGAGGGTAAGTGTATGACTAATCCTACTTTGTTTTTACTTGACTTTATTATTAGTATTTACTGCTTATGATTTATTTTAAGTATAAACTCAAACATATTTGTAAGGGTACTGCTATGATATCCTGCTCCTATGCTTGAGGATAAAGAGAAATATCACATAATCTGTTATTATTTTGACAATATTTCAAACAATTTATTACTTGCACCATAATCTCAATGATCAGTCGTCTTCTCTGATGTGGATCACTTTTATGTGTTGAATTTATATAAAAATGTTTGACGAAGAATTCAATCCTTGAACCAACAGCAGCTGCGATGCTAAAAAGTGAGGTAGATTAGAAGATCATAACTGATTTTCTTTCTCAGTTCTCTGACTGTCAAGACACCAGTTTTGACAATCAATCAAAGAAGCATGCTCTTCTCGGTAGAAGGCTATAGAGATTTATTTCAACTTATGTCGACTCTGTTTTATCCCTCATTCGAAGTGATGGTGTTTCTGCCTTCTCGGTAGAAGGCTATAGAGATTTATTTCAACTTCTGTCAACTCATTTTCTCAATCGCTTCTCAATATTTTCTTGGTGATCATATTGACCCAAAGGATCCAATTTTTCTTCAAAAGAAACTGAGATTTTATATCTTTTGGTAGAAAATTTGATAGATATGTCTTTATCTTAATTTGATAGATAGACTTTTAAAAAATAAAAGGACGTGATTCTTTTTTATTTCAAGACCTCTTATGTTGTTATTGATATACCACCTAGAAAATAGAATTCAGTTATATATTCAGCTCTTTGGAAAATAAAATTTAAAAGGTTCTTTCAAAAAAATAAAGTATTCGTAGTTCTTAAAATTGTGATTATTTGATTATTTCTTCCAGGTACATGCATTTTATTTTTTTAGGTGCTATGTGTTGGTTCCAAACAAGCTTCACGTCTAATACCCCTTGCAAAAATTAGGCTTTCCTTATTTTTGCATCTGAGAACTAAATTGTGCTGGTTGAAACTAAGTTATGGTTGGTTTATGTTTTCAGGTATCAAGAAAAGACTCTGTCATATAATCTATGGTATTTATGGATATTATGTTCTTTGTTATATTATTTTTGTTGCGTTCAAATAATACTATTTAGGATGATATCTTAATTTCACTACTTTTTTTTTAATTGCTTATTGAATTTTGCATATTTGGATCTTGATTATGCCTTGATACCTTAAGAGTACAAACTAAAAAAATAAATAAAACTATGGGGGTGGTCGCGGCAAAGCCGCGACAACAGAGTCCCCTAGTAACTATATAAAGTTAAATGGGGTAGTTTGACCCTATGAACAGTGCCATTTTTTTTTTTCCATGTGAATTATCTGGACCTTTGTTTATGCATCCTGCGGTTGGATGAAAAGCTGTGATTTTGTTTGTTCCACAGTAGACCGAGTTTAGTCAACGAATGTGAACCGATACTATTACGCCTTTTTTTTTTCCCTCTCACCGTTTGCAATTGTTCGGTGGTTTCTGCCAGTGTAGGTGGGCATGGTATATGATATTTAATACTTAACACTGATTAGTTCATTGGGTGGTGTGGTCTCAAGTATGGTGGTTCAGACAATTAAATTGTGTGGTGCGTTTCTGTTGAATTTATTGGAGGCAACCCACCCATTTATTTTCAGTTGGTCTTCCCTTCTCTCTTCGTTCTTTCTTCTCTGGTAGCTATGTCGGTGTACTGCTCACGGTAATAGCTTCTGCAATCTAGGGAATTTGAAGGTAAATTGTTGCGGGATTGATTAATCGTGCTTTCGTATATTTCTATCCGTGGTTGCTCCGGCAGACTTGTATAGGTATGTACTCTTTTAATAAGAAAAAAAAAAAATTTCCGACTACCACTTCGACAGATCTATGTTTTAATTTGGCTATCGATTGTTTTCATGTTTGCCTATTGAAGTTGTCGGACTGATTTGGAAGGATTTCCAACAGAAAGCGAGGCAAATAGAGCCGGCTGTTAAGAAAGGGTGTATAAATTATTTATTCGCAATATTACATTTCCAGGTTAGTTTTTCCTTCAATTTCATACCAGAGTTCATTTTTAAGCATCATTGTTTTAGTTTAACAAATACCACTCTGCTTACAGTATGTGTTCTGCATTGGGATTTATGTTTGTCTATCAATAATTCGTATTTGTTTAAATATAACAAGTACTATTTTATTTACGGGATTGGGTATGAATGTAAATTATTGACGGATTCGGTGGCAGACAAGTTGATTTCCCCCGAGTCAGAACGGAATCACAGGAATAAAAAAAAAAAAAGAGAATTTAGTGGTCCAGGTCGAACTTAGAAGCTTCACAAGATTATGTGAGGTCACTAGAGAGAGAGGACACACGAAATTAACAAAACTATATAGGAGAGAGAGATCAGAACTGCCGATTTGTTTAGCTTTGAAGAGATGGGGGGTAGTCAGGAGGGTCATGGCAGAACCGCCGAAGGGATCGATGAGAAAGAAAGAAGAGATGAGGGCCATAAGATCTTTTGTGGCAACAACTTAATAGTGTGACGTACACCAGTTTAAATATATGCATATTACATATATATGACTTGCACTTTCAAATATTTGTGCTGCATTCGGATTGATTAAAATTAACACTGCACTTTATTCACTTTTAATTGCTAGATTAATCAATTTACTACTTAATTTGGTATATTTAGTTTTAGTAATGTTGTTTTGTATTTTGTTCTATTGGACGGCTTAATATTTTGTTTGCTGAATTAAAGATCACCATGATGTACTGGAACTGAATGTATTAACATGATGTATTGTAACTGAATAATTCAGTGATTTATATGTATGCATGGCTGTTGCGGTTTGTGAACGAATAACTAATTTGGAGGCGGATGAATTATATTATGGTCCACCATTTTCTTTTGATTACGCTTTGTTTGATTTTAAATGGGTATATTTGATGTTTTCTGAAGTATTGTTGGCTATATGTTATTATGATTCACTTTCTGATTAATGCATCGCTAATAGTGTTTGGGTTTATATTACATATTGTACATGTGAAATTTTTCGTACTGGTGAAAATTGACAAGTTGAGAAAAATACTTTCAGGTTACAGTCTTCAGTATCTGTGTTCCTCTTAATGCATGTTTATTGCTTATACTGTATATGAAATCTTTCTTTGTTTGATCAGGTCTGTTGGTATGCCGTTGCGTCGTATCCACCGTTTGCTAACTTCTATGGGATGTGGTGTTGGTTCTTCGACACCAGTTGCTGCTGGTCATGCTGGCACTCCTTCTACGGAGTGTTCTGGTCACTCATCTGCTGCTGTATCTGGCGTACAATCTCATGGTTTTGACTCACATTGGATGGACGAATTTGAGTCTTTCAATACACTTACTACTGTTTTCAGAAATCGTATTACTGGTACGTTTGTTCTTTTAATACTATTTTACGTTATGCTTTGCTGATTCATAATGTTATTCATGTTGATTTTAACGTCTTACAGTGTATATGCTTTGTTAGTTTTTTTTCCATGTATATGTTAATATATGCTTTTGCTTATATGAACGTGTTTTTATTGTCATTGTTATCTCCATATTACGGTGTGAGTACCTATGATTGTATAGTATGCACATCTCCGTATGAATACCTGCGCTTCTATTATGGTTATCACAGGTTGTTTTCTGTTGATTGTAGGTCGCAAGCGAAAACTGACTCTGTTAGATGTAGGCGATCCTGAACTAAGGTGTGAATACTGCCATGCGATGTTTTGGTACAAGGAAAGGTCTCTCAATTCTTCTTCAGCAGGTTGTCCCCGGTATAATCTTTGCTGCAGAGAGGGGCGAGTAAAACTTCGTAATCTATCGCCACCCCCGAATGTACTGAAACAGCTCCTGGATCCGACCGGTTGTGTAGATTCGCAACATTTTCGTAAGCTCATTCGTGTTTACAATTCAATGTTCTCTTTTACATCTTTTGGATGTAATGAAGATAAAAGTATTAATAACGGATCCGCACCATACATATTTAGAATATCAGGTCAAATATCTCATAGGATTGGTTCGTTGTTACCTTTACCAGGTGAGCAACCAGCTTTTGCTCAGCTGTACATGTGTGATACTGATAATGCAATACACAATAGGTTAGCTCTATTTGTTACACATCAACCTCAGAATAAACCAAGACCTCATATTGTTCAAAAGCTGACTAAAATGTTTGACGAGCATAATAGAATTGTACATGAATATCGGACAATTAAAGAACGGCTTTCTAATGTTGAGGTTCCTGAATTCCAAATATGTATACGATCGAGTTCTGGAGAAACGAATCCTCAATACAACCTTCCGAATGCTTCTGAGGTAGTTGGATTTGTAGTTGATGATTTTTCAGGCCGTACTTCGAACAGAGACATTGTTGTAGAACATCGTTCAAAGAAGTTGAAGCGTATTTATTCAGATAATGAAAATTTAATGCCTATGCAATACCCTATATTATTTTTCGATGGGCTGCCAGAATACCATCCTAAAATTCTATATGTTGAGAATGTGCCAGGTTCTAAAAATATTAAACGACGTTACGTTACTATGGCTGAGTATTATTCATATAGGCTTCATCGAAGGTTTGATGAATCGTCAATACTTTTTCAGGGTGGTAGATTGTTTCAACAAATTGCTGTTGACATGTACGTGTGTGTCGAACAAGACAGGTTGAATTTTATAGAGAACAACCAGGCGGTAATTCGTGCAGACAAACTGTGTAATGTAAAAAATGCTGTCATGGAAGGAGACATGTATGGGTATAGTGTTGGCAAGCGAATTGTTCTTCCGGCGTCACATGTAGGCAGTCCCAGGTATATGTTTCAGAATTATCATGATGCTATTGCTTTATGTAGGCGTTATGGTCCACCGGATTTGTTTGTTACTTTCACTTGTAATCCGCAATGGCCAGAAATCATTCGTGCATTGTTGCCGGGCCAGCGTCCAGATGAACGCCCAGATATTATCTGCAGGGTTTTTAAAATGAAATATGATGAACTCATTGATGACATTAAAGGAGGTACTTATTTTGGGCCAGTTATAGCAGGTTGGGAAAAGTTATATTTATTACTATATTGTTTAACGTGATCATGTTATTTGCCCTGTTTGCTTCCATATTATATTGCTCTTTGTTTTGTACATTTATCTCCAAATGCATTTTGCTTATTGCAATGCATTATACTTCCTAATACTTTCCTGTTGCAGTTCTTTGACTGAAGAACATTTGTTTTATATTTCAGACGTATCGCAGGTAGAGTTTCAAAAGAGAGGTCTTCCTCATGCACACATAATAATTTGGCTTTCAGACGATTTCAAGTTGAAGGACGCTGCTGACGTTGACCGTGTGATTTGTGCAGAAATACCAGATCCATTGCATGATAGTGTTTGGTATAAAGCTGTTACTAAGTATATGCTACATGGTCCGTGTGGCGTTATGAATGATCGTAGCCCTTGCATGAAGGACGGCCATTGTTCGAAAGAGTTCCCTAAAGATTATGCTCAATTCACTGTGGTTGGTGATGATGGAAGCGTTGTTTATCGCAGGCGTGCTACGAATATTTCATTTGAAAGGAATGGATTTATATTTAATAATACCCATGTTGTACCTTATAATCCTGAACTTTTGATCAAATACCAAGCACATCTGAATGTTGAGAAGTGTTACAGCCCTGAATTAATAAAGTACTTATTTAAATATATATGCAAAGGTCCTGATCGTCAGTATATATCTATAGATACAAATTCGGGCCCTTTGAATCAGCCATGTTATGAACAGCGTCCTGTTGTGAATGAGGTGAAAGAGTATTTGGATTGTCG
Source organism: Rhynchospora breviuscula (assembly GCA_027562975.1). Lineage (NCBI taxonomy): Eukaryota > Viridiplantae > Streptophyta > Magnoliopsida > Poales > Cyperaceae > Rhynchospora > Rhynchospora breviuscula. The sequence goes on from CM050399.1 coordinate 33,803,219, forward strand.
TTGCGTTACTCCGACAGAGGCGATTTGGCGACTCTATCAGTATGATATTCATGAAAGACACCCGTCTATTGAGCGTTTACCTGTTCACTTGCCTGATGAAAATATCATAACTTTTAATGATGCAGATCGGATTGATTTAATTGTTAATAGTGAAAATATTAAACGTACAAAATTGACTGAATGGTTTTTGCTTAACAAACGAGATGCTTATGCTCGCACGTTGAAGTACTGTGAAATACCCGAAAAATATGTATGGGATTCTAAATATAAAATTTGGACACTGCGTATTAAACAAACGCACTTGGGACGTATGTATTATGTACACCCAAGCTTGGGTGAAGTATATTACTTACGTCTGTTACTTGCCGAAATATGTGGAGCTACTTCTTTCGAGTCTTTGCGTACAATAAATGGTGTGCTGTATGGAAGTTTTCGAGAAGCTTGCAGGGCAGCTTCACTCATAGATGATGGAACTGAATGGATTGACGCGATTAAGGATGCTTCCACGTGGTCAACTTCTCCTCAGTTAAGAAAATTGTTTGTGTACATATTGTTGTATAGCGAACCTGCTGACTCTTTGCTTATATGGGAGAATACATGGCATTTGTTCGGTGATGATTTCATTCACCAATTCACGAAAGGGAAAAACAAACTTTGCAACGAAATGTTAAATGATTTAAAAAAAAATTATATTCTCGGATGTTTACAAACAGATTTTATGCAAGCTGGGAAGTCACTTGAAACTTTTAATTTGCCATTGCCATCATCCGATCTTGCATCTCATGTAGGTAACGGCCTGATAAAAGAACATATGTCTTTCAATACAGAAGGGTTGCTTGCTGATTCAATGTGCATGAAAAATTCTCTCAATTCTGACCAATCACGCGTTTATGATGCAGTGATAAACTCGGTTGACAACAATGCTGGACAGTTTTTTTTCGTGCAGGGACATGGAGGTACTGGTAAAACGTTTTTATGGCGAGCTATTATTTCATTTGTACGTTCACAAGGAAAAATTGTTTTGCCCGTTGCATCATCCGGTCTTGCGGCGTTACTTTTACCTGGAGGTTGTACGGCTCATTCAAGGTTTAAAATTCCTTCAGAACGACCCAATGTTACATCGTGCGATATAAAACTTGGAACGAATTTGGCTGAACTGCTTCAGAATACTGTTCTTATTATATGGGACGAAGCTCCTATGAATCACCGTCAGTGTTTTGAAGCTTTAGATAATAGTCTTCGAGATATAATGGGTGCAGTGAATGGTAATTGTCGGAACAAATTGTTCGGAGGTATTACCGTTGTATTAGGAGGTGATTTTCGACAAACTTTGCCTATTGTACCTGGTGGCACGCGTAACGATACTGTACATTCCAGCATCCTATATTCACCAATATGGCTGCATTGTCGAGTTTTGACTCTGACTATTAATATGAGGTTATTTCGAAATGGAATGACTCAAGAGGAGCGTGCTAATACTGAACGTTTTTCTGAATGGCTCATCAATGTAGGTGATGGTGCAATCTCGGGCCAAAAACTGTACAATTCGGACGATTTCGACTGGATAAATATACCATCCTCATTAATTCTGCCCTCTTCATCTAACAATTATTGCACGCTTACCAATGCTATTTATCCTGATCTGACAATTAATTATCAGAATGTTGACTATTTATGTGAGCGTGCGATTGTAACACCAACTAATGCAGCTGCTGAAAATGTTAATTCTTTCATTGCTGGGCTTGTACCAGGTGAAACATTCGATTATTTTAGTTGCGACACTTTACAAGATGGAAAAAGAATGTCTCAAAAATTGCGTGACATGTATCCTCCCGAGTACCTTAATATGTTAACTCCTAATGGTGTTCCCGGACATCATATATCTTTAAAAATTGGAATCCCTATAATGTTGCTTAGAAATATTGACCAATCATCAGGACTTTGTAACGGTACTCGCTCAGTCGTTGTTCGTTTAAGTGCCCACTGCATTGAAGCTGAAATTATAACCGGTCCTGGTAAAGGTAACAGAACATTGATACCTAGGATTATATTTATCAAAAAAGAAGTTAAGTGGGCATTCACATTGCGTCGGAAACAATTTCCTGTGCGAATTTGTTACGCAATGACAATCAATAAGAGTCAAGGACAGACTTTATCTCGTATAGGCATTTATCTTCCCAACCCTGTATTTTCTCATGGCCAATTGTACGTCGCTTTATCCCGTGCAAACAACATAGAAGGTGTTAAAATTCTTATTGTAAATCCTGACGGACACAACAATTCATTTACTCGAAATATTGTATTCAAAGAAATTTTCAGCCGTCTAGGTATTAAATATATATTAATTCAAATTTTGCATGTAATATTTATTGACGTCTGTTTGATTATTATATTAAGTGTTTTTACCAGTCAATACGTTAGTACAATTTTATATGAAATGATTTAAATTCATACGCAGGTAATTCTGCTATAGAAGAAATGCGTCACTCTTGAAGACATGTTAAATGAGTAAGTTATTATTTTTATTATGAGTTTCCATCAAAAAAGAATTGTTCAATAAATTTGTGAAGGGACGAAAATAAGAAACGTAATTTTATTTCCGACAGAACATTTTTTTGGGCTTTCTTTAAATTTAGAATAAATAAACATAATGGGCTTTATTTTGTAGTGTAAAAAGGCCTCTGATATTTGATTTATTCTTACGTAAATCACGTGTCCTATTATATTTGTTACGGGCGATTTCTTATTTACTGTTTGCCTGTTTTTTTTGCTTATTTTTTATTTATGAATGGCCGGCCTTTCAGATAATATTTCCAGATTTCACAAAAATTATGTCACATCATTTTGTACTTCCAAATTTGTGTGTTTTTCTGATCGTGTTGGCCCGTTCTTATATACATAGCATGTATACACTTTTTATCTATGATTCATACAATATTGTAATCCGGTCTTTTCCCTGTTATATTGCTTAATATGAATATGTCTTATGATTGAACAAGCAGTTTTATACACGTGTTAGTCCCACACCTACTGGTTAGTATATATAAAATCTATATTTGTTACTATTACTATTTGACAACGTGTCGTTGTCTCAAGGTTTCCCAAAATATCTATCTGCTACAGTAGAAAAAGAATTGTAATATAACATGCATGATAAGTAGTCATTAATATGACACGTTATATTGTGGTTGACACGTGTTTTTTAATTGTCCTTGTCATTCCATATACATATGTAGTATTGTGATGTTGTTGTCCATCACATTTAACTACCGAGTACAAGTTAATGGTTTCGTAATAATTCTGCTACCTATATTTCCTTCTTTTCCGACTATATCTATATTACTACCGTCGTCATAATATTTATCTATCTCAAATATTAAGTGGGCTATCTTAATAAGTCTTCTTCACCATATATCACCGTTAGTATCAATGGAACCGAATGTGTCTGTTAAGGACCTTACTACTACATCTACAAATCCAATCATTATGTGTAGGGTTGTAAAACAGTGGGATATTGTGGTGTACTCCACCAAAAGTTGTCGAACTATGCGCTTCTTGCTTGTCGATTGTGAGGTATTCCCTGTTGTATATATATGTTGATAATATTTCTTACTCTTAATTTGTTATTTCTCTTAAAGTACGCTTTGATTTGCAGGGAAATGCTATCGAAGCTGAATTGCTTAAGGCAGATCAACGTCTATTACCTGTCAAACCTGTTGATGGAGAAGTATATGTTTTTAAACAATTCCGCGTCAATGATGCGAAGGATGAATACAACGCTACTTCCCATAAATTTATAATAAGGTTTCATAAGTTTACACAGGTGATCAGGGTTAAAAATATTGACCGGCATATACCACTGCATTACTTTGATTTTAAGGATTTCAGTGAAATTGGCGTTTCTTTGCGTAGACAAAAGACTGTTATCGGTAAGTTATTTATATACTTTGACTTATTTATTTTCCTTACAATATTGTACAAATTATCGCTTTTATATATAATTCAATCTATATTCGCACTATTGTTATCTGCTGATTATTTTTTTTACAAATTGCGTACAATAATTTTTTTTCCCTTATGTTTTTTAAATTGTAGATGTCATAGGCCATTTGTCTGCTATTGGGGATGTACTTCCTGTGCCTTCAGTGGATGGAGTTTACACGAAAGCCATACTCCTTTCCAATCAGACGTACTGTAAACATGCCTCTTTCACATATGTTTACAAATACATATATGTATTTATACATAAATAAATTAATTATTAAATGTGTGTGTGTGTCTATATATATAAACACGTACACCACATTGTTGTATAAGTATTTAGGCGGATTTTGCTCATTGTAATCAATTTTTTTGCTCCAATTGCAGAAACGAAACTATTCGTATAACTCTTTGGAGCGAGTACATGGATTTAATAAATGACGACGCCGTTAAAGAAATATCAAAAACAAAAGCAGTCATAATTGCTTTCAGTTCACTGGAACTGAAACATTTTGGTGGTATACATTCATTTCACCGTCACAATTATTGCCTTGTCATTTGATATAAAATTTATTATTCATTATTCTATTTGTTCAGTTGATAAACAATTCTATGTATCCATTTGTTACATCAACTAAGCTAACATATCTTTTTTTTCCGTAGGTATATACTTCCTGAAGACATTCAGTGCGACCAAAATATATATGGATCACTCAATCGCCTGCATATCGGCGTACATTCAAACGTATTTGTATCGTCCCTTTATATATTTCCTTTTAGTAGAAAACAAATACCCGTATAAATAAGATGACAATTCTTTTATTTTAAGCATCAACTTATTAATATGCGCTTGGATGACTCATTTACTGTTTAATACAAACTTTTGTATTATGCATGAAATATTCACTAATTACGTCATATGTATCTTTGTGTGTTATGTTAATTAAATTAAATACTACTATTAAGCTAATTGTTTATTAATGAACACAGTATAAATGATGGTGCATACCCGATTGGTTTTCTTGAGCCTATTGAGATACAATCTTCCAGAACTTCTAAGCTGACAATTCCAATTGCAATGACGTTGCAAGAAATGACGGAACTGGAGCCCTACAGTAGCAGCGTATACTATTTTATTAAATAAAATTCTTTCCTACATATCAACAATACATGTTAAATTAAATAGTACATCCATGCACCTGCAAACTATGATATGAAACGAATTCATTATTCCATCATACAGGATCAGCAATATATGTGTGAAGCTACAATATCTGAAATTCTTAGCAAAGACAGTTGGTGTTACACGGCATGCTTAGATTGTAAAACTACACTAGCATCTATGGACTGTGATCGCTGTCACATAGTGAATGCTGCGTCTACACAATGGTACAATAATTAAAATTACAGCTGTACTTTTTTTTTGTATTTGTTTGTTTTCAAAAAAAAAAAAATGCTGTATTATGTGTATTCCCAATTGTTTACATGTAATAATGACTGAAAACATTTTTCAAAACAGGTATCGCGTTGTAGTACGTGTAACTGCAGGTTTAGCATCAGCTGTATTCGTACTAATGGGCAAACAGGCCGAGCAAGTGATAGGTTTGAAAGCCAATCTTCTCTTAGACGAAGCACATCGTACCTCACGCATGCTGCCCGCTCAATTGATGAACATCATTGGCCGACGTTTTCGATTTGTTGTTCAAATCAATCTTACTCAATTTTTTAAAAATAAATTGAGTTTTGATGTCAACCAAGTACATGAATTAGAACGCACTGAAGAAGCTGGGACATCAGGTCAGATCAGGCGTGACAAACGCGCTATTGAACATGATTCTGCACACTCCTCTCTCAATCCAACTTAAATTAAAAGTTCCTGTACACAATAAATGTGTGCGCTCAGTCCATACCGACCATACCTGTCACCGCTCTTAAATACTGACATCAATTTACAATATACTTCAAGAGAAGCGCATGCCAAGAAAACATTATAGCTGTATCCACATTCGCAAGCATGCTAGATTGTTTGAAATTAATTATATATTAAAGAAAATATAACCATGCAACGTGTAATTATTAATGCATGCCATGTGTTATACACAACAGCTACCAAACAACACGTGTCACATCTTATTAACATCAAAGCAACGCATGTACCGTCATGCAACACACATGTCACGCAATCTTTGAACCAAACACTTCTTTTTCATCTATACACACAATAATAATAGGAAAAAAAAAAAAAAAACACCGACTAAATTTTACCTTCTATTATCCGAAATAAATTCAACAGTGACACACACCTAAATTTTAATTACCATTTCTTGTCAATCACAATATTTTATAATAAACACTATCATAGACGGTATTATTCCTCATTATTAAATAATTTAATAAAAATTTGAAAACTTCATTTCTTAGTACAACATTGTTAAATTTCCTTTTAAAAATGCAAGCTACGAAGAACGCAACAAATACTACTGAATTTCTTATTAATTACACGAGTAAAAAAATAAACACCATCAACCAATTAATGACTGCTCAAATAAAATTCATATTCCTTAAAAACTTATAAATTACAATTTTCAAAACATGTGCCATTAAAAAAATTCACTCGCACATCATTTAACAATTTGTAGCAATAAAATATCTTATTCATTCTAAAATCAAGCAAGCACGGTACATTGTATCGCCTTACTATTCAATTCAAACACTACGCACCTGAGACTAACTAATATTTTTTTACAATGATTCAACCACAGAGTGGTCGCGGCGAAGCCGCGACATCAAGGCACCCTAGTTACCTTTTAAAAGTTAACAGTTGCTCTTACTTCTCTTGAATAAAAGAATGTTAAATAATGCAATTCAAATAAACCAACGGGAATGGATAATTTAGTAACACAAATTATATGATATAAGTAAAGAATGAATAATTAAATATTATTATCTTATATATAAATCATATGTGCTCCTTAAAGAATAAATCAATAATACAGAATTTATAAAGTAAATATTAGTTTTGACGAAAGCATTGATGGTCATTTTTTAAGTGATAAGAGAAACTTTTTTAAATGTCACTCAGCTTAATTCAATTTTCGTTATTATTTTTTATATTTATTTGTTATACCTAATATATATAATTTACTAATTTTTAATTACTAGCTAAAATTATTAAACCGAAAAATAAAGTACTAATTAAAAAATAAAAAATTTAAAAAGTATTAATTTAACAGAAAATATAAATAAAAGAATAACTGAAATGGGAATTAATTAGAAGCACTAGCTAATTAAAAAATAAAAAATACAAAAAAATTAAGAAGACGTGATAAAATTTTACCAACGACCTGCAAAAGATAAAGAGGACAAGTATTAGTAAATTTGTATATTATTCGATTAATTGAACACATATTGAATATTAAAATTAAATTAATTTCAAATCACATTAATTACTAGAGGGGCAAATCGAGCTCGATATGGAAATAACTCACACACTTATAAGAAAATGATCTATTTAAGTGAGCTTCCAAAATGTAAATCCATGATCTAGTGAGCTATAAACTTGGTTTACTCAAAAAAAAAAAAAAAAACAGCAAAGAAATGCTTTAATTACAGCATTCTTGCAAGCTGCCTTGTTTCTCTACAATGACAGATTCTCCATTTGTGTCTTCAGTGGTCCTCTCCTGACATGCAACTATTGAATATTAGTGCAAAACAGTTCTAATATAATAAGATATTGGTTTATTCACAATTTTTAATACAAACTCATACTTTTTTTTTTTTTTTTGCCAACAATAATGACTTGAACAATGTTAGATGCAAGGATACAATGTTAACTTACCAAAAATGACTATTAACTCGTTATATGCATAATATAAAGAATTCAGCAAGAGAATTATCATGATATCTATTTTAATATGGATACGCTGAAGTTTTTTTTTATAACCATTCTAATTTCTACATCCAATAAACCAATAGTCAAACGCATGACTTATTAATTCTCATTTTTTTTTTTTTTTTTGAGATAAGTGGGGAGCGCCCACCACCCTTCATTTTATTGAAGAGCATCCAACAAAATACATCAACCAAATCTCTTATTACATACACAACGCAAAATCCCCTCTAATTCTCAATCTTGATCTAAAACTAAAAGTCAAATAAATTTCACCTTTGACCCCAGACAACTGTACCACTTTGGTACTACCCATTCGAAACAGGAAAATTAATACCTGACTCTATTGGATTTAATATCCCCTGAAACATCACTGACACCTTTACAAAGCAAAAACACAAAACAGTTCTCCTCTGCTGCACTCTTCATCTAGTAATCTAGTCCGTCCAATACGATCGTTCTTCCGTTTCAAATTTCAAAGGACCGATCCGAACCGTACAATATGTTACCAAAATTGAAAAAAAAACCAATTTTTATATTTTTATAAATTTTGTACGATTTTTTTGGTATAAGAATTTTAAAATTCATGATATAAAATTTATGGTTTCGTTCAATAACAATAATTTTTTAAAATATAAAAAAATATAAAAAATTGGAAAAAAAATGTAAAAATTGGTTTCTTATAAGTTTTCAATATGAAGAACTTATTGAATGGTTCGGATCGATCGATTGAAATTTTAAATGCGAGAACTATCGTATTAAACAGACTTCATCCGTCCCATATATTTGGACTCTAGCATTCACAAATCACAGACCTAGTGACTGATAAATTTTCCAAAATAATTTTTAAAATGTAATTTGTTTTCTAGCTAGACCAGTGTTTGTTTTCCGCAGTTGATCTGAGCCGCTGCTTGCCTCTTCTAATCGCTTCTCTCTCCGTCGAACTCCTTCGTACCTGATGTCCCTTTTCTCTGTGTGATGAGCGCCATGCCGTTGCCCACTCCCGTCCTCGCCTCTCCCCTCCATGCTCCTGGTGTTGTGCTCTCGCTCTCTCTTTTCTCTTCAAATCCTTTTTTTCTCTATTGTTCTGTGTCTCTCTTTGCATCCCATCTGTCCCTCTCTCCCCTTTCCCTTCATTTTCAAGCGTGGCTTCGACTTCGAGGGTGAAAAAGAAAAGGTGCTGGTGCTCTTTGTCACCGGATTTCAGCAACCTCCGACCTCCGCTCCACCGTCCTCTCTATGGATGATCAGATCGCCTGGTCCTCTTCTAGGCGAACTCTGATTTGGGCCATTATTTCTTTGTTCCTTTTTCTTCTCTAATTTCTTCGTTTTCTTTATCTTTCAGGTGGGTCTTGACCGTTTGTTGAATTTATACTCTTAATATTAGCAATTTCGAGTACTTTTGTTTGAATTTTGTTTTAGTATGTTCTAGGATGAGGAAAACTGGGAGGTGCCAAGGAGATGCTGGTGGCTGCGTACAATTGGCAAGGAGGTCTAGCTACTACCTACTGAAGGAGAGGAGAGAGCTAAATTGGTTGGCGACTTGCTGGAGTTCAAGTCGATTAGGTACTAATCCTCTTGCGTTTTTGTTATTGAGCTTGCTTTAATATTCTTCAACATTAATGGATGAGAAAAGTGTTCTTTAGTTTTGGTTGCTAGCTAACATGTGGCGAAAGGATAAAAACCCAATTATTTTGATGCAATGTGGTGAGAACATTTACTTCTATTTCTATGTTTTTAATTTTTGCATTTAGACTTGGGAGGAAAATGATTCAAAGAGATTTTGGTCAAAAAGTTATTTCCATTGTTTGGGATGGACATCAATTTTTCAAACAATCACCGCAGCCATGACATATGCAATAGCAACATCAATTCGGAAGCTGGTAGCCTGGTAGCAGTACATCTTTGGGTTTCCTCTCACGAATTTCTCAATAGTGATGGCAGATGTTTTAAAATTTTATTTTATTTTCTGAAGCTTTTTTGTGATTTTAATTAAAATTTCCAATTTGAGAGTTAATGGAGAAAAAGACAAGGAAAATTCTTATGTTTTTCTAGACAAAAGAGGCACCCAACTTGCAGGGGCCACTATTAGTAATAATATGGTGAATCAGATCGCTAATTTGCAGGTATTTGACTTTTTCTTTTAAAATGCTTGGGCATCTTATATATTGTTTTCTTTCATTTGTGTAATATGATGAATCAGTGAAACAAGATGTGTCTATTGCCGTTAGTAATAAGGTGAATCAGTGAAAGAAGATGCGCCTATTTTAAAAGAAAAAAAGGTCTGTAGCACCAGTATACCCAAATTACCAGTGTAGAGGTTGGACATGATTTTCTGCATTTTAATCTGTTTTTGTATATGAATTATGTATATTTGACAAGCTTCATTTTTAATTGGAAACTCAAATGGCAGAACAGAAAAGTAGGAGCCAAGGTCAGCAAAGGTGAGGACAACCAGAGTTGTAAAATCAGCTACTGTTGGAGGTACTTGACTTCAGTGGAATAATTACATAAATTCAAGATTGAACTTCTTAATAGTACCTCCTACATTTGAAGGTCATTTTTTTAAAACTGTGGAGTGGCTTTTCAAAATTTGAAGAAATTAAAATGAAAAATAACGAACATTCGAATTTACAAGGGCATATTTTGTAATTAACAAGTCATACCATAATAACCTAATATCTCTAATCGTTAAACTTATGTTTGATTATAATCAGGATGCTGGGCTGATGTGAACAAAAAAGTATTAAAAAAATATTAGTAGTTATTGTTTTTTCCTAATTTTAATTGGTAATTTTGATCGTTATTTTCCATTGAAAGAATTTTTGCCAATATTTGAAATATGTCATTTTCTCAAAATAGAAATAAGCGAATCGAAACTGAGAGGGTTTTGTACTTGCACAAACTATATTGCGTCTGATCCAATATGAAAAGCCAAAGCTTGGCTGATTTTATATTTCAATCAGTGTAGGTATGTGCATGAGAAATACTGGCCTCATTTTACAAATGGTGTATATCATTCAGTTTTTTGTGCATGAAAGAGTAAAAAAAATAATTTTTTTTTTTTTTTGAAGTTCCAAATCATTGTTATTAACCTATGTTATAATTGCATGTGCGTGTCTCAGATATTAATTTATGTTACATATAATTTGATTGTTTATTTTGTGATGAATATGTTCAGTCTTAACCCTTTTCATGAAGTATGCACCACTATGTAATCAAATTAAATATTTGATTAATTTTGCAGCTCTAGAGATCAACATTCAGGGTGACTACAATCTTGCTCATGCCAACCCTTATGACAAAGGGTTAGTAAAGACACCTCCAATTTCTTTGCAAATTTGATGAATCGCGAATTTGGCTTAGATGATTTGTATCAATTAAAGTCTTCAAGGAGAAAGATTTGCAATATGTTTCCGTTCAATTATGCTTACAGTCAAGGTAAAACATGATTACTTTCTCATCAGCTGTGAATGGTTTAGGTTTATAAAGATTAGGTTAGTCATTTTCTTTTTAATTTTTTCTCGGCTATATATTATTCACCTGGGTGTATACACATATATGTCATGGTTGATATCCAGACCTTGCCTTTTCTCCCGGGACTGTACTGTATTTTAGTGTTCCAAGACCATATGCTAAATTAGATTCTTTTTTTTTTCCCCTTTACAGCAGGAATTTTAATAAGACATATCACATTGCTTATGAGTGAGTTATTTGTTAATATAATTTTGCAGAAAATTTTGATTGATTAGTTTAATTTCACATTGATAGATCATATAAGTCCAAAAAGTTGGAAGCTAATTGGAGCAGGATTGGAAAAACCAAGCAGAATCCATAATACAAGATGCTTTTCACACAGAAGCTATGGTAATGAAAGCATCACTTACTCATGTGTACCACGTAATAAATCTATCACATTAAACCAATTTATAATTCTTCTCAGACTGCTTGAATTTGGTTCAAGCAGTGAACCATGATGATTCACAGGATGTGTCATCATGGAGGGCAACACTTTAGTTAGTCAATTGATCAGGCTTATGGAGATTTTTCGGGGGAGGGGGGCAACCTTGCGTTATATATGAAGGGAAGCAGTAGCTATGGCACATGATTTGTCCAATCTAGCAAGGAGAAGAGAGATTAATTTTGAGACAGCCACAAATGATGTTTCAGCCAGGGTACACATTAATTGAGAGATTACTGAGCGATTTTTTTGTAAGGGGTGCAAGAAGCCCTCCTTAGATGAAACACTGGTATTTAAGAACCTGGTGCTTAGTTTGGTTTTGTAGGGTTGTTAATTTTCAGTTTTTTTAGTTTTCCAGAATCTCATTATTTTTATTTGCTATTTTGGAGTAAAAAGACTAAGCAGTCTTTAGGTGGGAAAGATTGTTTGTTTAGTTTCCTGATTTGGACTTATTTGTAATCGTTATGTTTAATGGATTAGGCCTACTGGCATTTAATCCAAAATATATACACACACATATAGAAGCCGTGGAATTTGAAGAATGCAATTGAAATTATTCTTCTTCTATATTTATTTTCACTCTTTCAAACTAATGCATGCATGCATTAACTGACATTTACAAATCTTCTCCTTCTATATTTATATTTTCTCTTTCAAGCTAATTGCATTAACTAACTAACATTTACAAATTTGATTTTTTTATTGAATTGTGGCTAAAAATTTACAATTTCATTATGAGTTTAGTACAGGAAATGTGTTTTTATAATGGTATGATTTTTGTTATGTTTTTTTCTCTACTCTTATTGAACTACATTCAATCCAATACTTAAGAATTTCATAACCATTTTAATTAAAAAAATATTAATCATGGACTTTGAAATTTTTTTCAGTACTAGGAAAGAAGATTCTTAATCAAGCTCGATATGTAGTGAGGCAAAGATTTTCAGCAATTACCATGAGATCATCATGCATTCGTTGAACCTTCTCCGGTGCACCTAATCAACTTACCTAAAAGTCTTTAACACATGATATTATCAAATGAAAACAATTACAAATCTGATCATTAACTGAAAAATAGCACTATAATATTCAATTTAAAAAAGTATAAAAATATGAATGAATCGGGCAATGCGCGAGATTAGCACTAGTATTAATATTTCCGAATTAACTCGTACCAATTAATTTCAGACAAACAAATCGCAGATCCGAAAACAAATAACAATTTGAATCCTATATTTTGTTCGTCTGAAATAAATTTGTATGAATTGATCCGAAAATATTAATATTAAATATTTCATGTAAAAAAGTGGTCTTTGAAATAATTATAATTAAATTATCTTTAAGCGATTATTGTATTATATTTATATCGGTAATTGAGACCATATGTCATCCTTTTAAAAAAGTTTCTAACTATATCAATATCCGTAATTGTGTGCGCGCGTGCGCGGGCACGCGCGTGTTTGTGCGTGCGTGCTTGTGTCCGCGCGCCCGTGTGTGGAGTTTTTCTATGGTGGGTTGTAACTCACGAGAAGGTCTGTGAGTTGCGATCAAAACTCCTAGATCTAGTTCAAAATGAGCGATCCAAACCGTCTAATATAATATCCCTATTGAAATCTTCATGCACATCAAATTTTATATTTTTTGAAATTTTTAAGCATTTTTTTGGATTTTTAAAAACTGTTGTTTTTTAACGGTTCAGAACTAATTAGATTAATGATTTTCTAAAATTTAAAAAAAAATACTTAAAATTTTTTAAAAAAAATGTAAAATTTGGTCAGCATGGAGATTTCAATAGAGATCATATTAGACTGTTTAGATCAATAATTTTGAACTAAATTTAGGAGTTTTGATCGCAACTCACTGACCCTCCAGTGAGTTGCAACTCACCGTAGCAAAACTTATTATTTTTGTTGGTGTCCGTTTGTGTAGCATTCTTATTATTCTGACCAATAATGATTTGACTTTTCTTTGTGTAGATTGTAGAACACAACTGCATGCAGTTAATCATTGGGGCAACACGAACTTAATATCTCGCGCTCATATGAATAAAAAATATTTTCAGCCTTCAAGTGTAAAATTAATAACCTCCGCCGGTCGAGATTATTAAATCTTCCTCCGCTTATAAATACCAACCTCCTTCAATTATATCAAACTCATTCCAACCTAGCTCAAAGCTAGCTAAACCTCTACAACGCTCACTTTGGAGGCAACACCACACCTACACAAACAAGCAAAAAAGCACGCTAGAAAAAATGGGAGAAGAGGCAAAGGGGTATGAGGTCATGGTGCAGTCGATGGAGACAGTTGCAGCCGTGCTGCCGGTGCAGGAGCACAGGCTGCCTCAGTCGAACTTTGACCTCCTCCTCCCTCCCGTTGATGTTGGTGTTTTCTTCTGCTTTCGAAAACCCGCACCTGTCGCTGACGCCAATGCTGCATCTGTGGGGCCCATTACTTTTCCGGCAATAGTAGCCAACCTCAAAGCAGCTCTTGCAAAGGTCACTTCTAGATAAGTTTAATTATATATCTTATGTACTTAAGATCTTAAAAGAAATATATTCTAAACATATTTACACTAATGCGCATTACATTAAATTTGATAGGAAAAAAAAAACTAAGATGAATTTAATATAGGTTTTAGGTGACAGGAATTCATGCATGTACAATATAATACAGGAATTCATTCATGCATGATCTGCTAACTGATCATGCATGGGTTTTAATTAATCTATTTAAAACTAAAAGGTTAGAAGATGAAGAGTTGTAGACTAAGTGTTACTACTTTTCAAACAAGTTACCTTAGAAATATATATGTGTATGCGTCTGATTGATTCAAGTAATTGTAGAGTTTATTAGATTTGGCACACTACATATATTAGAAAAGCTGAGACGGAAAATAGTAGCGCATACCGTTATGAATAATTAGTTCATGAATCAATCAACATTTCAGTTTGGAAGACTTGCACCAAGAATTTTATAGCAATTGACAAACACTCGATATATATACATAATATTAATTATCCAAAAAACTACTGGAAAGATATATAATTAATGGTCATTTGCACTTGTAGGTGTTGGTCACATACTACCCTCTAGCCGGTGAGGTGGTCACAAACTCTGCTGGTGAGCCCGAAATACTGTGCAACAACAGAGGCGTGGATCTTACTGAGGCATATGCTGACGTGGATCTGAGGGATCTCAATTTGTGCGACCCAGATAACAGCGTGGAGGCTAAACTTGTGCCTAAGAAAAAGGATGGCATTCTCTCCATTCAGGTTAATTTGTTATTTCTCTACAAATTAAGATATATGCTACGTGCAAAAATTGTCAAATATTACTCCAAAATCTGCTTAGTTTGAAAGAACAGAATGAGAAGGGAAAAAAAAAAAAAAAAAAAAGGAAGGACTGAAGTTTACTATCTAACTTTAGATAGAATAAATATTGAAAAAAATGAAAAGTGATTCTTAAATTTAAATGTTATAGCAAAATTAACAAGTTTCTTTCTATTTTTTTTTTTCCTTCATCTGCATTCACCTCATTCCTCATAAATATTGAGCAGATCCTTACTTTTGCAGTATGTCCACGCATTTGGAAAAATCTATGGCTTTTTGTCAACTGTCAGTCAGAATAACATACAAAAACTCTCATCTTCTAAAAATATTAAAAAGTACATAAATTAGGCATGTATGGCAATGGCCCTCTAAAAGTTATTCAATCATTGCAATACAAATGTATTAATTCTGTATGGAAATAGGGGTAAAAAATACTATGTGCTGGTCTTACATATAAAATATAAAGATGCACGACTTGTGGGTAGTCAAAATTAACTTTTCCTTTCGCCCAAAAATAATTGAATGTTTGTTCAATTCTGTTGCGCTAATTAATAAGACAACAGATTATTGACTCGGAGCTGTACTAAAGTTCAAATATTGCTTGCTATAATGACTATACATAACTATGGGCTTTGTTCCCAAAAAAAAGGAAAAAGAGAATACAATAGAAAAGTATTTAATACCTGCCGATTTTCAATTGCTAGCTACATATATGTCTCACTTTCATGTCTCACTTTCATGATTAACCGAGGATTGCAGGGGAAAGTGGTTAAACTAAAACAATTGAGGAATTCATCTTAACCTAACAGAAAGCAAACTTAATATATATGTTGTGAGGGAAACAATATTCTACATGAAGTTTATTTAATTATCAATCAACTATCAACAAATCTCAGGTATTGATGAAATATTTGTTCAATAAATTATGGACAAATTATTTTACATCAAACCAACGAACAAAGCCATTTTTCTTACCTATATACATTATTATAGGAGCTTGACATCACTAAGCACTTAATTAAAGAGAGAAGTTAAAAGGGATTATTCCTATGTCATTGTCTAGTTGAGCAACTTTACTTTGGTTATGAGGTTGACGTTGATTAATATTGAGTAAAGGGTAATCATTTTTCACACGTAATTAAATTATTGCAACTTGCAAAGTCCAGTTGACCTTACCAATACAATTGTTGCGTTGGCACTTGGCAGTGAACATGTGCATTTGGTGTGTAAAATGAGAACAAAAAATAGATAGCTGAACTGACCAAGAATTATTATATATGAAACAAAGCTAAATTAAAATTTTTTTCCTTAAACCAAGCAATTATGCATGCAATATATGTATGTTAAAGCATTTTTAACCAATCGCATAGCTAGTATGCTGATTACATTACAATTGAGCATGCCACGCTTGCAGCAACTAGCAAAATCGTATTATGTTGACTTGTATTTGACCCAAATAAGTAGGAGGGTCTGTCTAAAAATATAATGTGAGGAGTAAAGATACATGGCTGAATGTACAGTTTTGTAGTAACAGGCAAACAATTCGGACAAAGACATTGGTATACATATATGTTTGAGTAGGTAAGAAGTTAAAAGTCAACAAAGCCTCAAACAAATTAATGAAGAAGAACATAATTAATCTGGATTCGGGACCTATCAAATCCAGCTTTTGTGGTGTTGTCCATTTTGTTTAGACGTAAGAGTATGACCAAAATAGGAGTAACCAAACCAAACCCGGCCTCTGAAAAGACGAAGAGTATGACCAAGATAGGAGTAACCAGATCTGCACCCTGAACTTCAAGCAACATGAAAATCTAGCTAGTAGCTAAAGATCCAAAAAAAAAAAAAAAAGGGACCCCGCAACGGTAGCATCCCTCATGAAGAGAGAAAAATTATCTTATTCACATAAAATTAATGTAGTCACAACTAAGAAGAAAGAACCAGTACTAGACTACATAGCCCAGAAATCAGCGTTAAGTCTTCAATAAAGGTTACAAATAAATATAAAAATCTATAGGAGTACACTCCATCTGCAATATGAGTAACGCCATTGGCGATCATTTAACCATAATCTGCCTGCTTTACCAACCAGTCAGCCTTTTAACCATTTACAGTAGTCAATAACTTAGCACGACCATTCCTTTTTCCTTCGAACCAGAACCCATTTGTCAGTCTACTCACTTCCTACTATCATGGTACTCACAACCCATGGCCAGATTTCGCACCGGCTTGCCAAGCCGGGTCTCTCGAAGGAAGAGGCTGCATCAGATGCGCCGGTAGAACTTGGACTTAACCAAGTTGCCCAAAACATGAGCTCTTGCACGCATTACGAAGGTCAGGTTCAATGGCACCACAGTGGGGCCCAAGCCATTTGACCGGCTCATTAAGGTCGAGCCACCTCCATATAGTGGGATCTGTTTTCCGGTCACCACAATTGTCAGCACACGGCCACTATTTCTTGATTGGTAAAATTCTCTGATCTGTTGTCAGACAATTTTTGGAAGAGATGATATAAGCATCTTATTAGTTTTCTCTACCATGAAATTTTAATATTTTATAGTAAATAAATGTGATTGCTACTATATCTTCCTATGAATATCATACAGATAAGATGAAATAAATCTATACAGTATATATATGTTCTGGATATGCACATAAGAAGACAAATTCAGTTCCCTATGGCTAAGGCATGGACCCCTTCATGATACTGAGCCCTACCACCAAGCAATCATACGACACTATCCCCCATAAGACAAAAACGGGTCCCACATGTCACTAACTGAGCATTGAGAACCCTGTTGCCCATCCCATACCGGGGCATCATATTTATACAAAAATAAATGAGATGCAAAAATTATTACTAAGAGAAATCCTGTTGGTGTCCTTATGTGTTATGGCAGCAAAACTAAGTGGCAAACTGATCAATATATAATCATGAATAGATCAACAGAAATGGTTCAGAGGAAAAAGGACCACAACTAGTATATATATATATATTATTTACCTATTAACAACATCTAAGCAAACGAACAAACAGATGCCGTGATGGTAACTTGTATAAATGCCACTCAGATATATGTATGATGTGCCTACATCATAAAGACCGAAATGCCACATCTCCATATCTCAAATTAAAACAAAAGAAGCATCTTAGCACACTTGAAGCTAAACGTGTGGGTACATGTTTCATATATAACTATCAGATGAAAATCTTAACATTTGTTTTCCGCTGATTTGTTATCTGCCTATTTATTAAAGTGTGTAATAGATAAATTGATAATCTTGACATTTAAAAAAAAAGCATTTTAGTTTTGAAATTTGATATTGAGAATGTTGTATGTAATGCGCACACACACATATATCTAATGCACATAAACAAACTGCACATAAAAATGATAAAACTTAGAGCAAATATTACCATTAAACAAAAATTTGAATTTTTTGCAACGGCTCAAATATAATACTCTTTGACGGAACACCAAATGACTTTTAAATTACAAGAACATTTGTTAATATCAATTTATAAAGCAAACGATATGTTTATAAACATATTTATATTTCGAAAGTTTTTCTTTAATTTTGAACAAATATTGTAAAAATTGTAAAATTAACTATTGTTAGTAGTTCCCACTCTTTCTAAAACATCAGTACAATAAGGAACTACAGTATTTATCCTCATCATAGGATTCTTCTTGCAGTGTCAGTAAAAGACCATGCCCCTTTATCTTTTTGAGTTTTACCACTTCAAACAGACAGACAACACTGGTTGTTCATTGGCTAAAGGTAAGATATGACCAGAAATTTACTGCATGTCCCTTTCTCGTTTGGAGTTGTACCACTTCAAGAATTCAAACAACTATGGGTCTATGGTTGTTAATTGGTTACCATAAATGCTAGATATGACTAGAAAAGGATTTTGCATTAAATATAAATTTATAAACAGCCAAAACATATATGTAAATATGGTACAATGTTCAAGGTTTCAGGTTTGTCACGGGTCCAGTAAATCAATATGCATAGAAGAAAGAATACCAACTTAAATTAGTAATGCCAGCTGGATACAATTCATTCAAAAATAAATATAAGCTATTTAGAGCAACACTTCTCATGTCTGTACTGCATTTCTATCCGACATAATGTAGATAGGGGTGGGCGAAACCGTTCCGTTCCGTTAATACGCGAAACTGTTCCGTTCCATCTAAACGGAACATATAATGGAATGAAATTTCATTTCGTTTTGCAAACGGAATGCGTTTCATGATTCATCTGTATATTTTACAGTTCAAATATAATTGTTCCGCCACGTTATGTCGAAACGGAACGAATAACGAATCATTTCGGTTCGTACCGGTACTAAAACAGAACGGAAAACGGAACGACCCATTCCTAAATGTAGAGACAAAGCAAAAAAAAATGGTAGCTTAGTATAAATTGAATTGAAAATGATATGTAATACTAGACGCTAGTTCGATATACATGCTAATTAAAAAACTAATGTAATGATCTAACATTCTGATAGGTTTTAGGAGCATTTATGATATAACCACATAGTCTTATCTATAATCTCAACTAATTAAATTTAGCACAGTTAAAAAATAAGAAAATTAAATCTGACTTCCTTCAAATGATAAGTACAATAACTTTTTAAAACTTCTTAGCATTTAACCACAACCCAAAGTTCATTTCTTTCCATTTCATTGTTTTTTATTATTATTATAATCATTATCATTATTGTTGTTGTTGTTGTGTTGTCGTTATTGTTTTGTTCGGTTTTTTCAATTTGCTTCTATTAATGCAGGTCACCGAGCTGAGGTGCGGTGCTGTCGTGGTCGGATGTATGTTTGATCATCGTGTTGCAGATGCCTACTCATTCAACATGTTCATGTCAGCCTGGGCTGAAACTGCACTCAGTCAGCCTATTAGTAGCATGCCTTCTTTTCGCCGGTCCCTCCTCGCTTCTCGGCCCCTCCTCCCTTCAAATTCTCTTGATCCCCTTCTCGACCAACTTTTCATTCCTATTTCTCTGTGCCCCCCACCAAACCCGTTGATATCTTTCTCCGCCCCTGTCAATCGCATTTATTATGTCCCCGCAACTGATGTCGCGAGACTCCAAGAAATAGCTGGACGTAAGCACAGCAAGCTGGTTTGCTTCACTGCATATCTTTGGCAAATTTTAGCAAGATCAGCTGATCTGGGCGAAAAATCGTGCTCCATGGGAATAGTAGTGGATGGCCGCTCACGGATGAAAAATGTTCATGGTAAAAAATTCATGGAGAATTACTTTGGCAATGTACTATCTATACCATATGGCAATTTGCGGGTCGAATCCTTGCTCGACATGAAACTTGCTGAGGTTGCACAGGAAGTGTATGAGTGGCTATCACCAGCTGCAACAGAGGATCACTTCCTGGGAATTCTCGATTGGGTGGAGGCCCACCGGCCAGAGCCAGCAGCAGCGAGAATATATCTAGGAGACAGCAACGAAGAGGATAAATCAGTTTCTTGTGTCGTGTCATCAGGAAGAGGGTTTCCTGAAATCAATTTCGGTTGGGGTAATGCTGCATTTGGTTCGTATCATTTTCCATGGGGAGGTAAGGCTGGATACTTGATGCCAATTCCACAGAAAACCGGGGATTGGGTTGTATATGCACATGTGGCGCCTAGCATTATTTCGGTGATGGAGCAAGAACCGACTATGTTCCATCAACTCACTCTAGAGTACTTTCTGGGTTCAGTGTAAGTGATGTGGAGCAACAGTGATGCATTAGTGTTTTTATTCTCGTTGGATGCAATATGAATCCTAGTTGTAATTCGTTATTTTCTGTTTACATAATTGACGTGCGTTTCTTTCCAGGTTGTATGATATGTTTGAAAAGAAGGGTGAATGTTTATCTGTGTAAATTGTATTGTGTGTCAATAAAATTATCTTGTAGGAACGTTTAATTCTTATGTACTTTGCTTTGACATGATTTTTTTTTTATTTAATGAGATTATTCATATGTGATAAATTTAAACGGCATGAGGAACATAATTTTTTTCAACCAAGGAAAATTTTCACCAAGTTAAATGTCAATACGGGAGAAGAAATTAAACATTCTTTGGTTTCTTTTATGTGGTGTTTTAGTTTCGCTTACCTGACCAACAAATTCAGAGATCCAATTTAAAACAATATTGCATGAACAAAACCGATATGATTTTTGTTGGTAAAAATTCGAAAAACAATAGAACGGACCAGCATGGTTTATTGGACATCATAAATACCGTGATTATTTTTATTAAACACAACCGGTTTTTTATATTTAATAATAAACATATAAAATAAATAATTTTAACTATAAACATGTCAGAGCACCGGAGGTGTGGCGCGCCGGCAGCACTGCCAGTGGGAGTGGCGCACCGGCGTACGCGCCAATGGCAGTGGCGCGCTTGGCTTTTTCTAAGAGGGTCCGTGAAATAGCGGGTGCGAACCCAATAGGTTTCTCAGCCATTTTCCGACCATCTCTGGTCACCCCAAGACAGGGAACCAAGCTTGTTAGCATCATAGAAGGCTGGAGAAGGCAGCGATGAAGTCAATTTGGGTTGGGTCAACCTGGGTTAATAGGGGTACCACCTCATTGGTTTTGTAGGTACGAGGACAGTACCATGGACGATGAAGCATCTAAATTGTTTCATTTAGAGGCTGTTGAGCACCCCAAGGTCATAGAGAGGAGAAATAGATGGTCAATTCAGGTTACGTTTGCTTGGATTGGATGGGGCATCAAAATCTGACATACTGCAGGTGTAGCTGTGAGCGGGGTACCAGTAAGGATTTCAAAGGATTTAACTGGATATCAATTTTAACTTGGGATGATGTTTAAATCAACTAACTAACCCAGTGCTTTAAGAGGCCATTATATTTGTTACATGTTAATTAACTCATTAAATCAATTTTTTTTAACATGAATGGCCCTAACATGATTTGCATTTTCTACTCTTCAAGGCTATTGTCTTTGCGCCTCATGCAACTAATCATGAAAGTTTAAATCTTTGTGTACTGCCAACAAACTGAAACTTCTCCTTGCATATATATATATAACACAATTAAAGGAATAAATGAATCATATTCAATCAATCATAACACTCTTCAAGCGTTGATAAGCTTCTACGAAAACCCACTCCAATTCTGGCAAGCTATATCTTTCATGTTACCATCTGGTTCTTGTTTTGATTTAAAAATAAGATTACAAATGCAGATTTGCATAAATTAAAAAAATGACATATGGATTCTGAAAACCATCCCAAATCACATGTATAAGAATATTTCAGGCCACATTTCTTAATTCTTATCATTTAGTTCTTATATTTTGACGCATTTTCCAAGTCATTATAGATGATAAATTAATATATTAACAGAATCACATGTGTTATTTATTTGAGCATTTGAATGCCAACTTCATACTAACAGAATTACATGTAGTATTTAAAGCTTATTGTATCCAATATCCTATATTTGACTTCAATACTCAGACTATTTTGTTTGAGGGAGTCGCATTACAATCATAGCTACACCTGCACCATGTCAGATTTTGATGCCGCATCCAATCTAAGCCAACATAACCTGAATTGACTACCTATTTCTCTTCTCTATGACCTTGAGGTGCTCAACAGCCTCTCTGGGTGAACCAATTTAGAAGCTTCAACGTCCATGGTACTGTCCTCGTACCTTCCGTACCAATGAGGTGGTGTCCCTATTAACCCAGGCTGACTCAACCCAAATTGACTTCATTGCTGCCTTCTCCAGCCCTCTACGATGCTAACAAGCCTGGTTCCCTGCCTTGCAGTTACCAGAGATGGTCGGAAAATGGCTGAGAAACCTATCGGGTTCGCACCCGTTATTTCACGGACCCGCTTAGAGAAAGGCCAAGCACGCCACTGCCACTGGCTCGTCCGCCTGTGCGCCGAACCCACTGGCGCGGCCGCCGGCGCGCCACACCTCCGGCGCTCTGACATGTTTATAGTTCAAATTATTTATTTTATATGTTTATTATTAAATATATAATACGGGTTGTGTTTATTAAAAATAATTACGGTCATAAATAAAAGGACTAAAGCCCAAAAGGCACATCCAAGGTTTCATGGTAACTTAATGTAATACTTCAATAAAAAACCATCAAGTGTAAAGAACAGTACGTTGTCTATAAACTGTCCAATCTGCCGCTCGATTACCACAACTTGTGCTGTGCGTTATATGGAAATTTGAACTTGTATTAGGTGAAACAATTCAGTTATCTTTAATTGTCGTGACTATTGGTTTGGTTCATGTTTTTGGGTCGTAAGCTGGCATCCTTTTCTGAAAAATTTGTCATACACCTGGACCGCACTAATTTGGATAACGACTAAAATGCCCAACTATAACATTATCTTCACTACCCTTTTGACATGTTCTTACCTTTATTCTTTCTTTTTTTTACTTTTATTAGGTTTCCTTCTGAGAAGTTACTACTGTATTCAGGAGATGCTTATGATGTCTTGTAACTTTCCTCCAAGGACTTTGTGCCAACAACCATAAAGGGGACATCTCCTGCATTCTTCTTTGCCTGGTTGAAACACTGTAACTTCGTCGAAAAAAAGGGAAAACAAAATTGAGTCCCTTGAATTTGGGGTTATGAAGATACGCAATAATATAGATGTTCTATCAAAATATTTCCAACAAGTAGTCTAGGACACCATACCCAGATAGAATTAAAAGCAGTCATATCCCATGAAGTACCAGCGTAGTCCAATCAGGAAAATCACATTAGGCATCTCTCACTCTCAAGGTTGCCAACAGCAGCCAAGTCTCTCTCCTCCACCAACCCCCCCCCCCCCCCCCCCATACATATGAACAAGTATGTACTGATTTATGTACAAAAAGGTAAAATAAAAGGAAAAAAACTCCACAAAATTCCAAAACTCAATAACCACTAGACTAACTTAGCATGCGTCAATACACACAGCATACCCCTCCTAACAACAGGAGACCCTGACCCTCCTGCTAAATATAATAACCAATAGGCTATAAAATTGTACACCAAGCCCTTTAACACCGGAACCGTATCACAATGCAAGAAATATCATCCTTGCTCTTTCGCGCCAATGCCTCTGTTGTCAATCGTTTGGCAGCCACTTGAGGATCCTTAACTGATTTCACCAGATTAACTGCGTCCTGATTCTTCATTACCTGATTTACACAATTTTTACATGATTAGAGTTTTAGCTACCTGAATTTTTTGGTTTGTGTTTAAGTCTACAAAGCTCATGAGCACCAAGACCCTCCTCCAAACTCCCCCCACCCCCTCTTCATGTCTTGAGAGAATAATAATACATTGTTATCATCACTCAAGCAATACAATAACAACAACTAAGCCTTTTGTCCCAAACAAGGTGGGGTAGGCAAAAATGAAGGAACACGCCAGTGGGACATGAACCCACAATCACTCAAGCAATAGAGTATCAAAATTAATTAATGCATTTCACTTTGCTAACACAGGTACCTATATTGTATTTCTTTTACATTTTACAACTAAATTGACATTAATTACTAGTAAATCAGACAGTTTTGGCCTTTTCGTTTAACAAGTAAAAAGATTTGACAGGATACCTGCAGTATTTGGATTACTGTTTCCAACTTTAGTAACCTAACCTTGAAATAACCAGTGAAACATATAATTTTAACTACAGAAGGTCAATTTTGAAACATATGTGAACCTAAAATTGTTTGAAACAAATCATTGATATTACTGAATAATTAACAAACCTTCCATAAACCATCGCTTGCAAGAATAACAAATTCTATTGAAGAGTTTATTGGGACATATCTAATAGCAGGTTCTGAACTTAGATGTGCCTTCAGGCTTTGGTCACCAAATGCCCTTGCAACTGCAAGTTGGCCATTTACACGGGGTACATCACCTAAAATTGCACATAAAATGTGATGAGTACATTTTACATAAATCTAGGATATTTTTTTTAACTCAAGTTTCATCGTATTTTAGGGGTAAAAAAAGGATACCATAATTCCTAGTCAAACTTTCTCTCTCTAAGCCCTGGGTTATTCTATTTTGGAGAAAAGAAAAATAAAAGATAAATCCTAGTCAACTTGCGCCATCTGTCTCTCTACACGAGAGAGAGCATCCTTATCATAATTATAGTGAACTTAATTCTCAATACCAACAAAAAGAAGACTTTGGAATTAATATATTCATTTATGGATTGGGGTTTTCAGTCCAATCAACAACCCCAAGCAAGATATTCCTAATAATTGGCACCACTCTAGAAACTCTAACCAAACTAAATTTTTTTTCATGATAAAATAAACATTTGATATGACATTCCACCAACCTAGAATAATTTCAAAAAAAAAGATAAGTATAGAAGAGCAGAAAGTAAAATTATACAAACCTGGAAATGTGGTAACAAAACCGCCTTGTTCTTCAATCCTTTCCCTCTCAGCATGTGGCTCATGGTCAACAGTTAATTGATTTGCCGCACCTCTTTCACACACGACTGCTCTAGAATCACCTACATTTGCAATCCACATATCCTTCCCATCTACTACTATAGCTGTAACAGCTGTCGAACCACCAGGTCCTAGATCCTTGGAGTTCTCTAGAATGTACTTGTTTGTTGAGAAATATGCCTTTTTTATTGCTTCCTCTGGATTCTCCCAAAAGATTGGCTGAAATAACAAATAGCAATAGAAAAGAAATCTTACAAACATCAACATATGTATAAATAAATAATGATGTACTGATGCTTAGTAAATATACCAAATGAAGTAAGAAAAAATATACCTCAAGCAGAAACACTCAGTTATACTCCATAAAACGAGTGGATCGTTTAGGGTTTTTAAAACTGGTGCTATAGATAAATGGGTTCTTTATATCTCCATATACTATACTAATAATTTTACATAGTTGAAAAGTTCACCAAGTTCTCTCATGACAGAAATTAACTTGCCAGCTATCACACAACAACTTTCAGTGAAATTACAAAAATTCCTACAGGGTTGAAAGTGGGGTGTACCAAATTAGACTTTACCTCACTTAATATATTTTTGAAGAGATTATCTTTGAGATAACTCGGCACACCATCTCCTAAATGCCCATCAAAAATAGCAAAAAGGCCCACCTCATGTCCATTTTCACACTTATACTCTGCCACATGATAATCTTCCATGTCATGCCCTGATTTACCCTCCACCAGGTGAAAACCATGCTTTACTTTATTACTGGAGAATTTACTTCTCCCTTTTCCGCTGCTGTCACCCGATGTTGAATTCAGACAACCAGCACTCTGATGATCAAAATTTGTTGAAGTTAACAATTGGATAAAATTTTGACGATACACTTAACAAAGAAAAAAAAACATAGCTCAATAAAGTAGGGAAATGATTCTCTTCATAAGAAAGAAGATAAAGCTGGAATAAGGTGCTTGATCCGGCGTTTTCAAGGAATTAGTCAAGTGTTAATTCTTTATTTGAAGGATAAAAGTACCAGATACATCACTACAAGAGACATCTGAAACTAGTGAACTTTTTTGCGTAATAATAATTGATAAATACCTTGAAAATATTAAGGAAATAAGGTTGGCGCCTCTGACAACTAGGTGAAGAAGACGAAGAAGAGCAACACGGACTGTGCGATTGTCTCTCCATCTTACCACCTCCAATCATCAATTCAAGCTCGAACCAACTATTTCTGAGAACGAATTAAGTTGAAATCGACGATTACACGACCAATTAGGCAGCAACAAGGGATGAAGATGAAGAATTTGTTTTGGTTTGGAATTGTTGCGGAACTTGAAAAGACTTTTTAGTGGAGTTGTTTGATCTGTTTGTTTAAGACTTCTTAGGTAGAGATTGGTTTGTTTGGTTGTAGTGGGGAAGCCGCGCTTTGTGGTCCCCAGTGAAGCTGCTCCCTTTTAGATAAATTATTGGGTTGACATGGTCTATGGTTAAGTAATTAGACTGTTTGAATATCACTTTCAATATTCGGCATACGTGGATGTTAATACTCCTTTTAAAAAAATCTGCAACCAGTCCTTGCCGAAGTATTTTTTTCCTTTTTTGGAAAATTATAGTTTTTTGTTTAATCTGTGATCGCTTTCCTAGTTGGAGAAATAAATAATACAAAAATTAGAAATAATAATCTATTCTCTCGTCAAACCTAACTAAAAATATTATTTTTGTTATATAGATGGTACATGTTGAGTTTGATAATGAACTTTCAGCAAAATAAAGGTTCTGAGCAGTATGAGATCGGAGAGAATTTTAAATTAAAATGTTCACTTTTAAATGTTTTTGATATATTCTATCGAAGATATCCTAGCTGTTAGATCATTGGTTTTGAACAATAAAATATTTTTTAAATTTCTCTTACTTAGTAGAGAGATTGACTATTTTCAATAAAAAAATTGTCAAGTGGAAATAACTAGGAAAAATAATCTTGCTAGTTAAAATTCAAAGTGATTTATTGACAGGTTCAACAATCAAAACATAAATAATTATTTACATGAACTATGAAAATAAATTAATGTTTAATTAATTTTGAAAATTTTAATTGATAAACGGTAGATATTACAAAAAGAAAAAGTTGAGCGGCTTAAGCATTCAATGATAATCCAGGAGCAAGAGTGTCTTAGTGCTGGACCGTTTCAAAGGTAAGCGGCCTTCCTGGAAATTTCCTACGCCAACAGTTTCCCGTTGACGTTTGTACCCGTGGACCAATTCCATATTGCAGATATTTATTATTTATTCGAAGAACCGCCCCGGACACTGGGCTTGACCCTCATCTGCTTCGTGCACCAATTATTACGTGCATCGAGATTATAATGACAGTCTAAAATTGTAACTTGTAAATCTCGCTCAAGTTTAATAACATTTGTTCAACGTTTTTTAGATTTTTTTTTTCTTAATTGCAAATGTGGAGTCCATGATAAATGCTTAGTAACTTCACCCTTTTCTTACAAAAAATACATGTAAAACATACTTATGGTTATGGGTTATATATCTTTAACAATATTAGTGCCAAAACTTTCTTAATTGTTGAACATTTTTTTAGTATTACTTTTGTAACACTGATTAACTTCTTCCCCTTAGCATCATTATGACTAATTTCTTAATCCGAGTTTGTCCGGATTCTAAAGACACTAATATTCATGGATTTGCCGTCTAATCGTTTTGTTTCTCAATTTACACCGCCTAATACATTTCCTAAGATATTTTTTTTTTCCCCAAGCTGCAACAAAAGCTCAATATCATATGGATAGCTTAAATTTGTAAATTCCACTCGAGTTCAGAAAATACTTCACTCCTCAATTACTTAACAGCATTGCTTAAGATCATCCCTAAAATTTTATTATCCCGTCATCCTCATGTGAACGCGTTAATAACAGACGAGTTAATTCTATTTTTAGAAAACGCGTTAATTCCATTTTTGGAAGTGCAAAGGATGAGAGGATGAGCGTCAGGGGTTGAGGATAGACGCGAATCAGAGGGGAGGGAAGGGGGCAGGGGAGAGGGGGAGGGAGTGAAACAGAGAGGGAGGGAGGGATATTAAACAGAACAGTTATTATAATTGTTCTAGTTATTATAAGTAAATGTTCTAGTTAAATAAATAACTGTTCTAACTGTGAATTTTAACTGTTCTAGTTAATACATATAACTGTTCCAGTTAATATAACAACTATTCCAGTACAAATTTTTTTCATAACAGTTAGTAACATTAACTAAAACAGTTAGCTTTTTTCGAAAACAGTTAGTAATATTAATAGAACAGTTGGTTTCAGAGCTTGAACAATTATTTATTTAATTAGAACAGTTAAGAGGGAGGAGTGGGGCAGGAGTTAATAACAGAAAAGGAACAGGGGATGAGGATGAGGTCAACGTTGGATGGAATAGGGGAGGGGACCAGAAAAGGAAAGAGATGGAGAGAGGGGATGAGTTCCAGGAATTAATCACATTCTAAAAAAGAAAAACGCGTTAATAACTGCAAATGATGGGATGATTAATTAATCACATTCTAAAAAAGGAAAACGTGTTAATAACTGCAAATGATGGGATGATTAATTAATCACATTCCTAATTGCTTGGGGGGATGATGAATCTTGGAGATGATCCTTATCAGCCCCGATTACTTAATCCTGCCAACACCGACTTCTTAGTGCATATTAATTATTTATATCTCTTTTTTTCCCATTCTTAATTCTTATCAGAATTTTAAACCGCCATTACTTTTATATATAAAGCTAGCTTAGCTACTCCGTAGGTACCATTTTTTTTTTATTAAGATAATATGGAAGTTAAGCTCTCCAACTTATTTCGAAATTAAAAGTCACAAAGAACTTCCAACTGAATTGCGAACCCACGACTTTCACTGAAAAATACATTACTTTTTACCACTCGACCAAGAAGTGGTTCTCTATGATATCCTCTGCAGCGCTGCCCTCCTTAGTTGTGTTGTTCCTTCATCCATTATCGACCGTGAAAAAATCTTACATGAATCAAATTAATTCCACACCTAAATTTAAATAAAAGGATAACTTTATGGATATAAAAAATTGATCTACCCTTCCATTAATGAAGGAAAAAAAAATTTAAAAAAAAAACGACAACTTAAAATTGGCCTTTTTTTGTTAGGAAAATTTTGGATTTTGAACTATTTAAAAAAAAAACTCATTTTTTCCTTACAAGTTTTATTTGCACCAATTTGATCTTTTCAAGTTTTCCAAGAACTAAATTGATATGTAGACCTTTTCATTGCACCATACCAATCCTTAAATTTGAGTAAAAAAAATAATTTGATTCCTTCAAACTTCTCACAAATTAATCATATTGATCCTTCTAATTTTTAACATTTAAATGAAACTTTTTTTGCAATTAAAAGTCTACAGACCAACTTGCAATTTTCTCAGATCAATGCCTGAGTTCTTATTGTATCTTATCTTGACAACTAGAATCAAAAAGAAAAAAAAATTATATATATATGTACCTTCTCTATTTCCAGCTAAAGAGACCAGAACAAACCCTTAATCTTTACCGGAGGGTTTGCTTCTACGTAAGTTGTACACTACCCAAAATCTAAAACTACAATCACAGCCTACAATCAAACTTCAGTTTTGACTTCCAATTATGCACTGCACATCTAGATACAACATCAATACATACAACTCCCCCCTTTCTGCTCCCTAACCCAACAAATAAATTGTTAGTAAGATCAATCAATGAGATCAAAATCATAGCTAACAAAAGGAATACAATTTCTTAGCCCTCAGTCTTCATCGAGCTCCAAACTGTGATCCCATGACAAGCCTTGAAGCACATGGTCCACAGCAGCATTTGGGATGAGAAGTCCCACAATGCGTTGGCTGTCATCCGTCGTCTCTAGCCGAACAATTCTTATTCTCCTATGGCTTTGTCTTGTCTACAGAAAACAATAAAGAGTAGGTTCTTAGCCACCTATAATTTCATCTATGATTGCACCTGCTCTAAGAATGGGATCACGTTCGAAATGTGATCATGCGGCTTTAGCCTTATTGATTTAGAGGGGGGGGGGGGGGGGGGAACCTGATTATCCAAAGCCTTCTCAATGATTCTCCATAGAGGAAGAATAAGGCCGCCTAAAATACTGACCTCTTGGAGCCGTTTCCCAACAGTACAGAAACTACCAACCTTGCATTTTGGCCCGTGCATACACTGAAAGCACACAAATCTATACTTAAAAAAAAAATTTGGCAAACAAGATATTTCGCAAGAGGTAACATGCGTGAAATGTTAAAAGAATGTGGAAATTGTTTTCCATGTGCTAAACAGAAAGATTAAATGCTAAATAGTTAGTAAAATAGTAGATCTAAAGGCCAACAATATGAGAGAGACAAATTCATATCAGTGAGATCCTGCCATTACATAAACTGAATGAGTCTTTTAATGTTAAAATGTTTAATTCAACAAATAAGGTTAAGTAACTATACCTGCTTAGAAGAGGTGTCATACTCTTCTTGCCAACCTTCACGGACCTTTTCAATTGAAGATGCTTTTCTGTACTTTGACTTCAGTTCAGTTAGTGGCATCTCCCTACAAAATTAGTTATGTAAAACTACCAAAACTACTTACATTTATGAAAAAAATAGAACATATTTCATGATAGAGTTCCAATAATAAAAAATATAAAGTAAATATCTTTTATATGGTGCAAGCAACATACCTGACTGCTTCCCCTACAGCAGGGCGAATTATTTTAAACAATCCTGGAGTCGATCTGTTGAAAAACTAACAGGTTAAAATTTTGAAGAACTAAGTAATGCCTAACAGGGCCCACAATGTTAAACTATTCTTTTCTTTCTCGCTTTCTCTGGTTCTGTTTATGTTCATATACTTCAGTACTGCACAAAGTCATTCATTATCAAAACCTAAACACAACAATGCTATCAAAGAGAAAATAGAGAATTATAATTATGTAATATACCCTTCATATGCCAGCATGACGTGCCTCTTTCCCATCCAGTCCCTTTTTGACTCGTAGAAGCCATCATTACTTGAACCAGTCTGGGAGTTTTTCATCGTCTCCAGGATCTCTTGTGCAGCCTTGTAAATCAACAGTCAAATTTGAGAACTCTAATCATTTGAAGTTACTTTTCAGCAGTTGATAATTATTTGAATAGAGAGATTTTGGCACATACCTCCCAAGTGATGCCTCGGTCAACAACAAAGGTAAATAGAATTGTACAGGCACCAGACAAATTGTCTTCATGTACAGTCTATAAAAACAAGCTAAGTTAATCAAAATTCAGCTACAGCCATTAAACTAAGTTTTGTTAATTGATCAATCATGGATATCAGTTCTGAAATCTGGAGTGAATCATAAGTAACAAGGCAACAAAACCCGCATCATTGCATATATTTATATTTTACAGGATCTCCATTATACATGAAAGAATATTTACAACAACAAAACACAAAAGTTACAAGGTCAAAAGGGAAATTTCCAAGGGAAAACAGGGTTGATTCCAGAAGTGAAAAGGTTACCTTGGGTGACCCTCGCATTTCAATTCTATTAGCCTTGATGTCCACAATGCCAGAATCAAGCTGCCCCTCGTTTCGAGCCTTGTGGAGAATTTCATCAAGCGTGCTAATGAAAAGCTCAAAGAGTCTGCAAACACCCAGTAGTTTATCAGAAAATATTCTTGTTCAAGGAAATACCTAAAGTTCAGTATTTATATACTTTTGTATGCATAAACCACATACGCATTTTGGATATCAGGTGGTAGGCCGAGCAACCGGTTCAGAAAGCGTGCCACGTCATGCATGTCACTGTCAACAATCCGACCTGGCGTCTTCCCTCCATTCCCGTTAGCTGCAATTACATAGAAACAATTATCAGATAGGATCATTTCGTAGAAGTTAAGTTGGGTCTGCCCAATCTCATTTGACCTATATGGTACCAGTCAGATTTGGTCGACCAAACTCATTTTCCCCCTTTTCTGGCATCCTTTATTATTAGCTCCCAACTCTTTCTTGTACAGAATAATCCCAAATTAATGCGTGAAAACTGAAATCTATACTAAGTTTGGACTTGATACTATTGGCTTGTTTTTGGTTTTCTTGCAAAATAGAGGAAGTGCTGTGTTTGATTTATTTAAAAACTTGGGGTCCAAAACAAATGGTAAAATTGGAAGCCAATCATATAATTTAGTTGGAGCTTAAATTGCCCTAACTTAGGTCGTAACTTTCGAGGAACCCCAAAGTATGGTGTGCATGCAGAGAACTTTAACATTATTCTCATTAGTACTTCTGGCATGATAAATAGGATTACATCAAAACTTACAACAGCCTGTCTCTCTGATTATTCCAACTGACACTAAAGCAGCTCTGCCCTTGGTCAGAAATTCAGAAATGGCAGAGGGATTATCAACAGTGCAACCAGGAGGGAGCACAAGGAGTCGACCCTGTTCATAGAGAACAATATTTACAAAAAAATTGTGCAAGATATTTGGATCTACATTTTCCTAGATTACCCTACACCAGTATATGCAGTCTGAACCAATGTCTAAATGATCAGTTAATATTAGCAAATATTTTCACGAGAATTTCAATTCCAATCCCAAAATCCAGAATTTCCTACTGATTGATATCAAGCTCCCAGGACCAATTCAAATACTAAATTTCAAAGGTAGATTAGCATCACTACGGTATGCATATCAATCACAAGAGGGAAAATAATAAAATACAAGAGAAAATATGTCATAGTGCTGCACAGACCTGGTCCATAATTCCTTTGTACATGGCAACAAGAGCTTTCCTTCCGTAAGTGCTATCAAAGTTGAAAGCACTCATTGATGGCCCAGCCCTAACAGAAGAATTGATACCAAACATCAAAATAAAAAATAAAAAAAAATTCAATTATGTTTTCGACGAGATTAAGGACCGTGTGGACTAAAGAAGAATCCTATATGCCTCACCTAGCAGTCTCGGATTTTGGTATTGCACCCATGTTAGACCCATAATGGAGTGGCCAAAGTTCTTCCATGTTTGGTTTTATAAAGTAGAAGGGTAAAAGGAGAAAAGCATGAAACTGGATCTCCTTGTCATGGTTTATACAGACTTTATGACAGTGCAAAGTGGAACCAAACAACCAATACAAATGAAACCTTAAATTGGATGGCTCAGGATTAGCATCAAATTAAAACCATAATCTGACGGTGCAAAGTAACAACCAAAAGAAATAATAAAGTCCTTGATTGGATGGCTCAGGATAAGAATCAAAACAAAACCATAATCTGACGGCTAAAAACTTGTCATACAACTAGCCTCATAAAATGCTTTCCACATAAATAGTGAGCAATACAAGGATTTTCAATAAACATTTGGATTTACTACTTAATGAAAATATTCAGTCACTCAAAGTCTCAAATTACTATAAAGAACTTAGACAAATTAATCCCTTTCCCCTATCTACAGTACAAAATCATGATATAATAAGGAAACCAGTAAAATTGAAAAGTTCTCATTGTCATCTAAGTAAAATAATGGGCATCACTGCATCCCATAGGACGTGTTTTATAAGTAATGAAAGGAAAAAGATAGACTTGGCGAACCTGCGATCGCCTTGCGTTAAAGCTCCCAGAGACTCCAGCCGTTTTGCCACAATGGATGCAAATCTCCTCTCACCACCAAGATTAGTGAAAAGAAGTCTACATAAAATAATTAAGAACACATCATTACAAACTCTTGAAACCAAAAGTTTGACAAGGTATATTTACATTGCTCTCCTGAGCTCAACAAAAAAAAACAAAGTTTCTTTAATTAACAGAAGTTAATCTAGAGTTAATTTTTTCAGGTTTCGAAATATAGGAAGCAAGGGAGTTTAAATCCTATCCCATATGTATCTTTTCTGATAAAAGAAAGAAAAATAATAGATGCAGTAAGGATGGTTTCAACTATTATCATCTACTACTACTATTATTCTTTGGTGACCTTGCTGGTTTCGTTTCTACCCTACCCCAACTTTTTTGGACTAAAGGCTCTGTTGCTGCTGCTGTTGTTGTCGTCGTCGTTGTCGTTATCGTTGCAGTAAGGATGGTTTCTAAAGTTCCATCTCTAACTAGGTTGGAATTTTATTATCCAACATGACAGGGTCAGAATTTAATTCTATGTCCAAACAGTAAATGCTTTTCAAGGGGGTAAAAACAAAAAGAAAATAACCATAGGCCAGTAGAGTATTTCCCATCCCATGAAAACTTAAATGAGCTTACAATCCCACGGCTTGGGTCATCAAATGAAGTCCTGACATTATTTATTTTTTGTTATAAGAAATTGATAATGGACGGGATTCAAACTTTCATCTTTACATTTTGAAATCCATCTATTAATTTCCTAAAGATCAACTTTGCATTTAACTTTTTTTTTTTTAATTTGGCTCAAAAAAACCATATACCTATATTGAGGCGCCGAAGTTTGATTCGAGCGGTGAGTTCGGCCGAACTGTTGAATAGCACGGTCGGCACTCCATGGCAGCTCAAGTGTTATATGAACTCTCCTTCTCTACAAAATATTTATGAGTTAACATTACCAGGCACCAGAAAAAAAAGAAAAGAAAAAAACAATCTTTCCTATTATAGAACAACTGATGCACAAGCCTAAATTAAACCGCAAACTAGGCTCAAACATGAAATTTTATTGAGGAAATATCACTTCAGTTAACATACACTTGTTCCATACTCATACAGATAGCTCTTAATGCTTGCAGGGGTCAGCAAACATATAAGGATTTTATATACTAATTTTAACAACAAAGTCCACAATTATCTGTTGCCAGAATAATCTAGAGACTTTTTTTTCCTTTGTATTATTCAGACCTGGTTAAGTGCTCTTCTATCAGCCTGGAGGGAGACACCTGCAGACCCTGCCTCAGATATGATCGCAATCAGTTTCTTACCATCCATGAATTGCTTCTTTTCATGCATATTTATCATTTCCATAGTAACATCTTTTCTGTGAAGAAAAGAACAGATCAGTACCTAGAAAGAAAAGGATATCATGAAACGAAAGAAGGATATAATGAAACAAAATAACCCACGAGTTCCTAGCCTGGTAAACGACACCCCTCCCTCCCGAAGCCCTGACGAGCATTCCCCGTCGGCCAGTGATCTCGGCCACATTGTCAGGTCCTCCAAGCTGTGTATATATGCAAATGAATCGAGCAAGGAAATTAGTTATAGCTTAAACTACAAATAAAAAGAGCATCTGAATACAGAAAATGAGGGGAACAATGACCTGATCAATCAAATCATCAAGAGGGTTATTAGGCAAATCCAATGACTTAATCAAATCCAGAATATTCTTTTTCCTCCCAGATGCATTTTGAAACCTTGAAATAATACAAATATATATTCACATTGTCAACTAACAACAATATATATTCACAATGAAAAAACAACAATAAAATAGATAGGTATGTAATAACTAATAACAATCCTGTACAGTTATATATTTATATACATTTTAGAACCATGCCGAACAGAACAGTATCAGAATCTAATAGCGGTGATACTTACTGCACAAATGACTCAATTATATAGATATTAGAAAAAGGTGCCCCCAATAATCAGCTGAACTGATTTACCTTTCCGAGAGCTCAGTTACATACTGATCCCTAGCTTTGAAGTATTCATCAGTTTTATCCCGGCATGAATGGCATGACCAGTCATCATCTATAGGCCCAGTCCATGGTGGAACTAAACAGTTTGGATGCACCAATTTGCCACAGCATGAACAGTGAAGTAAAGATGTTTTCTCCTAATAAAACAGCATAGGAAAATATTTGCATTTGCACCCCCTCAAAGCATTAGAAAATAGTACTATACAATTATGTAACTGAAAAAAATTCCTTCATGTTCTTCTAACATGACCCAGATACAGGGATGATTCATTTACAGAACTATCAAATATTTGATATTTTCTGCACAGTTCTTAAGAGCAAATCTAATTAAAAACTTAAAGCAACTACAACCATTATAACATCCCTGTTTGGCTTTTACAGAAATAATCAATGCTGTCTTGTTCAAGGTTATTAAATCCATTTAAAATATACTAAACTAACCGATAAATAGAAAGTACCTCTTCAACATTACAAACTTGGCAAATTCGGAACTCGTCGTCAGATTCAGTCGATTCGTGGTCAGACTCATCAGCTGCATTCATTTATTATAAGCACCTCCAAGTTGAGTATTTTTCAATGTACCACTAGCAAAATATCACAATCCAGTAGAAAAGGAAAGCAGGCGACTGATTAAGTGCCAGACATTACTTGCACGACTGTTTCACTTTTCATTTCTGGGAAAAACAAGAAAAAGGGTAAAAAGTGAGCTTCTCACATGGGGCGTATTCATCATCAACATTCTCTTCATCACTCGACTCTTGCCATTTTGCAACCTTTCGAACCCTTCCTCTAATTGACACATCATGTGATGCTGCGGGTCTTTTTCTTTCATTCTCCTTCTCAAGCTCTTCATCTAAGTATGTGGATGTGCAAATACAAAAGCAAAAATGTTTAACTTGTTAATAAATCGAGTAGCATCACAGACTTTTATACATTTTTATACATAAAGAGTTGTTTAAAGCCCAGTTTAAAAATATTCAGTACTGGATTTGTTTGGGAAGAAAACTGAAAACAATATTGAAATTCAGCAATTGCACATACAAGAATAAGGAATTTTACAAACAAGAATAGATGAGAGAAAAGAAAGCAAATGTTAGTTGTTTGGTGTAGGGTTGAACCTGCAATAGTATCAGGTCGACGCGGCAGCGGGTAATGGTCTTCAACAAACTTTAGGAGAAGTTCACGAGGACCAGAGACAAAATCATCTAATTCTGAACCCTGTTGCATAACACGACAATGTGGAACTTTATTAGGATGTATTCAGGAACAGCAGAAATACTCACAAAATATTCAGAGGAACCTACAAGCACAACAAAAGACGAGCACAAGATAACAAAAAACAAGTACACCCTGACAACTTATTGAACAAATGGCAACCTAATTTAAACTTTGTGACCATTTCTTCATCTTTTCCTCCATGTGCTCTTTTGTTGTGGCTCCTAGGTTTAATTTGAGGTCGTCACACTTAAATAAGGGCGAATATTAAAATCTGTTGAAATATGAAATAATTTTTTGCTGTCTTATGACTGGTGATGTTTACGGATCCAATTGAGTGGTTAACTTCTACCAGGGACAGCAGAATTAGGTAGTCTCAAACAAAGTTTATCATTATTATATCTATTAAACCTTCTCTACCAAAAAAAAAAAAAAAAAAACAAATCATTCTAAACCAATATACAAAATTCTTCCATTTTATAAGGCATTTCTTAAAAACTGCATGTGCTGGAGCTCTTAACAAAACTTTAATTATAATACGCATCCTGAAACAATGAAAAGAAATAAAAGGAATTGCAAACAGACATATTTAGACACAGCTTCTTCAGTCCGTGCCTCTCCAGTGCTCTGAAGGCCCACCACAACACACTTGTCTTGTGCCAAGGCCTCTTTGACCAGCCTCACTACTGTAGGCACCTTTGCTGACATGCACATGTGCCTGAAAAAACGCTGGGGACAAAACGGACCTTCCATTATGTTCAATGAACAATATATAATTATATGTATAATTATATGAAATCAATAACTATGTCCACTCAAAGGCATGGTATCTGCACGTCTCTTTCTCCATGAGCTTCCACATTTTTCAAACACTCAACCAGTGGCTTAGAGTGAACAATCCAATTATTTACATAGGGTGTATGCATACTCAATTCTATACCATATTAGATGTGTGAGATATAAGTGTATAGGATGTGAACATCAGTGCAGCCTTGAAAGCATGTCCATGTGAATGTATGTCTGCATGCATTTATTATTAGTATGCATATGTCTGCTGTTTCTGTTTAATTGTTTATCTTTCAGTGTGTGATGCATGTCAGCATGTGTTATATTTTTATGTGGTTGTAATTTGTTCTATTTTATTATTATTTAGGAGTGGACGCTTTGTGTGTTAGTGTAGTACACAATATGAAAATCAGTAGGCTCTTCAACTTGCAGAAATCATCAGCCATGAGAAAACCCAATTGCAAGATGCTTGTAGAGCCCCTGCCAGTACCATAAATAGTAGAAGCAAGCTGGAATTTCATCGAAATTACAAGCAAAAAAAACCAGAAGAGGAAATATATTAACAACAGAAATAGTACCTGGTGACTAGCCCAATAGATCCGCCAGAGCTGACTACCGTTAGTCTTCTCATCATCAAAAAAAGTAGATGCTGATATAAGTTCAACCCGTAAATCGGTCCAAAACTCAGCAGCCTTTTTATACATCTCCTGTATTGAGAAAAGCACAGCACTCAATTTCAAGCAATGCAAAAAACAACAAAACATATGTAAAAAACGAAAAAGATTGTAGCATTTACCATCATTCTTTCATCTAGATGTGCCTCTACAACTTCAAACTCAGCCCCCTTGTAACTAAGCGTGCGGCATAAGTACATCCCTCTGGGGGAAAACAAATACTAGCTGAGAGGTTCTTCAAATGTCATTTGGTAATCCAAAAACTAAGTTGAAACCTCAAGAAGAAGAAAGGTAAAAGAGCATCTAACTACAGTCATTCCACTTGTATAAATTTCTCAAGCCTAAGTACATCCCATGGAGGGAAACACATACTAGGTAAGAGGTTCTTCAAATGTCATTTGTAATCCAAAAACTACGTTGAAACCTCAAGAAGAAAGGTAAGAGAGCATATAACTACGGTATATCCACTTGTATAAATTTTTCAAGTGAAAAAAAAAAAAAATCATCTAACCTAGCTTTCATTTCCATTGCAACAAGCTCCAGAGCACCAACACCACCTTTTTCTAGAGCAGCTGAAAATGTTTTATAATTGGAAAGCTTGAATGCATATACAACACATTACAGCAATGAAAAAGGTTGAAAAATGTAATGGACAAGTATGCCCATTGCCAACCCAGTATTTAACCTACATGGTTTCCTGTTTTACCTTGCCAGCAAAGTGGGACCAATTTCAAAATTGTTCACCGAGCCTTAGTCTGCCATATTAGCCCCTACTTGCCAAAACTAAGCATTGGGAAAAAAATTTGGAAACTAAACCTTGCTGCACCATGCCAAAAGGACAACAACATATAAAATAATGAAACAATACAAATGTTGCTTTTTTGACATGCCAGTTCAGATCTCAAAAAACAAAACCAAAAGAGATGCTTTCCACAAATAAGTAAAAAAAACAATGAAGAAACTAACCTAGAAATTCTTGAAATTTCTCAAAAGAAGAGCCAGGACCCCAAAGTCCAAGGCGTACCATGTAAGCCATATTACGGGGCTCTGAAGCTCCAGTTGCAGAGCAATAGACGACCCGTGCCTCAGGCAGCTTTTCTTGAAGCTCGAGAACAGCATTACCAGTACGCGTCGGTTGTGATCCCGATTCAGGTATTAGATTTTTGGCCTTATGACACTGCATTTGTGTTAATAGAAAAGCATAACAATTAGAAAGGGTTATTGACAATTAGAAAGGGTAATTTCAGCCCATTTTGCAACACTAGATTAATCAACCTTCAGTTTGCATGATTATTCTATTTTACATCCTTTTTCAGAGATAGACAACAAAATATTAGGTATAAAACCTAGATATGAAACTGTTAATTATTCCATAAACTGAAACAATCGTTTCACTATTGTGCGAGCCAGGTTCATCACGCTACTTTCCCTTTTCTTTGACAAAAATCTCCAGTATCAGCTAACACGTGGCATCTCTGTTTCACCTTTGTTACTATTATACAAACCAGTTCATGCAGTGATGAAACCTGAAATGAACAACTTTCTGAACAAATTTTAAGCCCCTCAGAATATAAACTAAAAAATATACATTAAAAAAGTATAGTACAATACCTCATCGAAAACAACAAGACCATCAAAATTGGGTCCGCACCACTGCACCAATTGCTGGAGGCGTGACCGGCCTTTTTCTGATGATGCGATCAAGCTACTGTAAGTGACAAAAACCACACCAGACTTTATGCCAATAGCCTTCGAATCCAACTTAGAATACGGTAGTTTATTCAACGGATGCACTGCATAACAGAATATAGATTCAATTGATGTTATTTCCATCCCTTGTTCCTTTTACTTATAGTGGAAGCTATCTTCTTTTCTTCCTAGGTAGCTGCTACCTAGTATATCTAAAAAAACTATCTTCTTTTCAATTAAATAAATTGCAAACTAACAGACAAGGAAGCAATATCAGCAGTTAATGGTGGTACAGGTGCTGACAAGTATGGTATAAAATGCCCGAATTGACCAGCTGAGCTTTCATTTTACTCAATTTTACTCAGACAACATTACACCCTCATGCAATCAGAGTTTGTCTTAATAACAAGCAATTATACAACTAAATTTGTAATAAAACAATAGAAGTGAAGAAAATGGTGTAACAGGATTGCAAAAGAGGGCAAAGAAAATAGTCAAATCAATACCACAAATAACTGTAGTAAATTTAAACTATTTCTAGCAGGCTACCATTCCTTGGGTGATATTATACGAAAACCAGATTAGCAGGCCTTGCATGTACCTTGAACAGATTCTGCACCGACATCATCTAGATCCCTGCGTGCATCATACTTCAAATCTGAACCAATTGAAACCCATCTGAAATGATATTGACAAAAAAAGATTAATAACTCCTGCAATTCACCATTAATTAGAAACAACAGAACGGAAGGTTTCAACCAACAAGAAGAAAGAAAAAAATTACATAGCTCTTTGCCTCCCATGTTGCCAATTTTCCCAAATTAAGCCAGCAACTGTACGGCCTTTACCAACACCAGCCCCGTCACCAATAAAGAAACCAGCTCTATGGCCATTTGGCAAATGTTGCAGGTGTCTCTGCATAAAGAGAGAATTTGCATAACAGTCCAGCTTAATTTCAAATTAACTTGTGGGATTTCGTTTCTAGTCTACCCCAACTTGTCTGGGACTAAAGCTTTGTGGCTGTGG
Organism: Rhynchospora breviuscula; assembly: GCA_027562975.1. Taxonomy (NCBI): domain Eukaryota; kingdom Viridiplantae; phylum Streptophyta; class Magnoliopsida; order Poales; family Cyperaceae; genus Rhynchospora; species Rhynchospora breviuscula. Next base: position 33,844,942 of record CM050399.1, read on the forward strand.
CTGTGGTTGTGGTTGTGGTTTATCTGTCACACTATATATTGAGGTCATAGTTGATCAAGACTTATAATTGATTGAATAAAAAAAAAAAATAAAGTAGCATACCTGGCTTGCATAAGTAATTGTTTCGATTTGTAAGCATGATAAAGCCTTGGTGCTCTCCAAATCCTCAATTATTGAAATATGATAAGTCGGTTCAGGTGGTTGCACAGCCGAAAGACAGGAGGTCTCAACAATTGGATCTGGATGTGGTTCACCTAAGTTTAGCCTTGGTGGCCTCTACAATCACAAACTACAATTAAGTTATCAAATTAGAGGAGAAAGAAATAGAGACAGAAAACATTGCTTACATAATCAGTAAAGGTTTCTCCAATGGGGCCGCCTTCATCTTCTTCGCGCTCTACATCAATTGCAACCTAAGCCAGCGAAAGCATGAATGTTAATGACTAGACAAAACCAAGTGCAATTGAATTAAAAGGCAACAGATGAGAAGGAATTAAACTATACAAATAGTAAAGAAGCAAAAGTAAAGAACTTATTTTGACCACAAGACACAGAATTTTAATTGCACAATTCTAGATTTTTCTTTGTTTTTTGGGAATAAAATACTTATATAAGGTGGTTTGTTTCAAGCCTTTTTTTTTAAATTAGTATTGTTTAGTATAGCTTTTTAGTTCTAATTTATAAATGTTGCTCCTATACTCCTCACTGCTTATGGTATTGTCAACACAACTACTTCAAACATTTTCCTCAAGGTGGAATTATAAAACATGTTGTAAAATGACCTGAGAAACATTTTCTGTGGTACTCAGTATAACTAACAAACTGAAAGAACTAATGAACGAGTATGCTCTAATATGTGAGAAAAAATCTTGAGTGTGCATTAATGATTACATTCAAAGACGATGGACGATGCTACCAAATGTAAGCACAAATCAAATCTCAAAACTTAAAACTCAATGTGACATCCAACAAGTTTTGTAGATGCACTCATTAACATATAAATAATATGCAAAAGCATTTGAATTTTGAAGTATAATGAAAATAGTGTACATCCATGTTTCTGGCCTGTCCTGAATATAAAAAGTAAAGGGAAAAGAAACATATTAAGTCCCAAAAATAACGAACAAGGCCACATATTGGGCTTAATAAAGATTTATTAGCTATATTAGAAAGCCCAAACAAAGTCAAATTCATTCAGATAATGCCCAAACGTACTATATAACAATGAAAGATGAACTACTGGAATGCCAAAACAAAAGAACTCTTTCATCAGATAAAAAGCATGTATGATGGGACCAAGAAAAATTCCCCAAATTATTGCAGCTTATCTCTGTCTTCATGCCATTTGCTCAGACAAGGCATTGCAAGTTCATTGCACTAATATTTATCGAAAATCTTCACTAAACTAATCTACGTGTAACTCAGCAAATAAAATTAGTTTTAAAAAAAAAAAAGAGCAAGCTATTTCCATAATCAACTTTTCATCAAAAGTAGGGTTTTAAAGTATTTGCAAAGTACAACAGCAACAGCAACAGCAACAGCAACTAAGCCTTTTGTCCCAAACAAATTGGGGCAGGCTAGAAAAGAAACCCAGCAGGATTAACTAAAATGACTCCTTATTTAACTGATTTTTCAAATGAGCCATCCCCGATGACATGTACCATTATTTGTATTTATTTTATATATTTGATCATCTTATTCCTTGTTTTAAATATATAGATAGACCCAGATGTGTCAGCACAAACAACATGTCCCATTATTTGTGTTTCTTTATTTTTATTTTATTTTATTTTTTTTGGTTGTTTTTGGAATGCCAAGCAATATAAATGGACTTTATTCTCCCAAAGATGTAGGTTATAAGGAGCTTGTATGAGTAATAGAACTTTCATTTTCCAAAGATATTTTTCTATGTTTATCTTCTATTTGATCCTTTTTATCTATTAATGGAAAGTTTATCAGTATTTTATTAGAAGACATGCTTCTTTAGAATTCCAACAAATGCATCTGAAACACAAGTCAACTGCTGGTTACACCATATTTTGGAAAGATTCCTTCAGTAAGACAAACCCTGGTTGGATCGTTTTAAAATGGGTTAACTGCAACTAAAAAACTCCTCTAACTTTGGATCACAGAAAGAATATACAACAACATAAATCAAGATCGAAAATCCAAAAACACCCAACTAAATGGTGATAACTTCATAATATCATACGAATGAAGCCTCAAACATGAATAAAAATTAGAATTAGTCTTTTCTGTCCATGTTCATGTTCCATTTATTTCCTCATTACAACAGGAATCTGCAATCCAACAGCTCCGAATATTTCCAATTTACTCTCTGATTTACATATGAATAGACAAATCCCCTCTTTAGTTCAAGTGCATACTGAAAGATTTGAGAGAACTGGTAACTCGCTCTCTCATTCCTTAGAATAGTGATTCCTCACATAATCAAATTTTGAATGAAATATCGAGGACATACTGCAATTCTAACTAGTTTAATATGTCCGCGGCTATAGATGATCAAGTTAAATTAGACATTGTTGATACCAATAGTAAGATTGATGCTTTCATGAGGACTTGCTGGTTACGACTTACAACATTCTAATAAAGAAAGTATAGAAAGAGAGGAAACTAGAAGGCAGAAAGGATATCCAGAGAAAAACGTTCAAGTTGTTTATAGTTCATCATGACCTGAAAGTTAAAATTGCATAACCTTCTCCCAACTAGACTCTAACAAAACGTGCAAAAAAACATGTTTCCTAAAGCCAGGGTTCTAGCCAAACAAAAGGTTGAGATTAAATAAATAATAACATGATGTTTCTTGACTCACCTGGCCAGTTTGAAGTTTGAACCCTGAATCAATTGCCTAATTAACCGAGCTTATTTTTGGAAAGAGGTAAGCACAGAATGAGGGTTTCAAATAATTATCTTCAGGTCAATCTAGATCTAATATAAAATCATCTAAAATTTGTAATAGTTTTTATTGTCCAATGGTTAATCAACTGATCCAAATCGAGTAAGAGTTGAAGGCAACTACTTTTGAAATTATTATTAAAACTGCTCCACAGGTTGGGCAGATAGAAGAGGTAAAATGAAGAAGATAAGAGGGCAAGTTAACAGAGCTTTAACCAAGGGAGAAGTGTGCAACTTCTTTATAGCGTGCAGTACCTTTCCCCAGCCAACCAACCTTTAGAATTGCATAAATTGTTTAACTCTTACAAGGAAATGCTCAAAAGTTCAAGTAACAAAACACAAGGATAAAGTTCTAAATTAAGTATGAAAGGACCTTTTTTTCTGACTGACAGCACCTAAATCTGGTAATTACATAAGCTGTCATCCTTATTCAGCAACTCTTGAGTCAATTTATTAGGGATCAAAACAGTGATGGCTTAAATTTGATCCAATTTAACTCCATTCTCCTACACTGAGTCAACACAACTAACTTCATTGTCAGAACCTACCTCATTAATCTCCTCCGGCTCAGGCAGAGCAGCCCCTGGCAAAGGCAGGATTGGAACACTACCAGGCAGTGGAATTCCAGGTGGCTTGTAAGGTAAAGGAGGAGGCGGAGGATGTTGGCCATTCTGGATCAACAGGTCACTGTCACACTGAGGACACTTGAACCGGGTCAACCCGTGAGGCACATTGAGGATCGCCTTGCAATTGGCACACGGGATTTGGAGTTTAGACGGGTCGATACCCTCGGCTCGGGGCTGAGGCCGCCTGTTCACCGGAGGTGGGACTACTGGTCCACTAGGGATGACAGGACCGACTAGAGGAACCATCTCCGGCGGGAGGCGTTGTGCCAGCTGGCACTTGGGACAGATGAACTGAGTCATACCTGGGCCCACCATCAGGATAGCGAAGCACTCGGCGCAGCGCACGTGGAGGCATCCACGTGGAGTATGCAATTGCTTCGGCGAAATGGGAGGAGAGTCGGCCATCGTCGGCGCTTGGGTCGAAATTTTGGTCGGATCCTTCTCTCGCTCTCGCTCTCGCTCTCTGCCTCTGAATTTAGGATTCTGATCGAATTTAGAGGGGTTCTGGTTCCGAGGGATTGAGAAGGGAAGGGAACGAGGGTTTGGTTTTGGAATTTTGGAATTTGGGGCGTGACTTGGGAGTACGATGTAAATTGTAAAAGTACGTTAAAAATTGGGAATTATGCGGAGCGCCCCCTGTAAAAGTAAATCTATATTTCTTGTTATATCCTGCATCTGTTTGGTTTTATGTGACGGTTTGTCTGTTGCAGTTGGTGTTGGAGGTAGTTACTGTAGGGGTGAGCAAAAAGCTCATAACTCGTGAGTTTACTCGAACTCGACTCATAAAAAACTTGATTATATTCGAGCTAAAAGAATTCGAGTTGGCATAACTCGACTTGAACCAACTCGGTTAATCGACGAGTCGAGTTTGAGTTAGGCTCAACTCGACTTGTTGACTCGTGAGCTGACTCGTGATGTAATAAATTTTAATTTTTTGAAGATTTTCAACATGATCTATGATTATTAATATTGAGTTTCAAGAAATATTTTGCTTCAAATCAATGGAAAAGAATAAAATTGATAATAAATTTTATTTTTTATATTATTGTATATATCAACTACTTTAATTTTGAAATAATGTATCAATTAAAAACTGAAAATTTGATGTAGACATACTCATGCCAAGTTGGCTCGTGACTCGTGAGCCAACTCGAGTTAGAGACGAGTTGAGTTTGAGCTAACTTAAAAAACTCTAACGTATTTCCAACTCGACTCGAGCTAACTTGAGTTATAGTCGAGTCGAGTTTGAGTTGGCCCCAACTCGCTCAAACTCAGCTCGTATATAGCCCTAGGTTACTGTACGGGTGATTTCATGCTTGTTAGGATGTCAATAAAATCTGTTTACCAATAAGCCTGTTAGGAAGTCATGCCATGCTCAATTTTAATTTTATTACTAATTAATAACACTTAAAAGAGCATGCAAACTAAGGAACTAGTTATTTGAGTCATTTAACACACAAAAGAGAGAATAGGAGGTTACCTCTTCTAGACTAGTAACTAGAAGGCTCGAATCCGTCGATGTCGAGGTTGCATGCACCACCACCGTCTCTTTGGCCTCGAGTCCACCAAGGTATTAACCAAAATCTCAAGTCTATGCTAGTAAACAAGAGATTAAGCCTAATCCCTTCCTTCCTTGTCTTTTAATTAACTATTTAATTGAATGAAACAAGGAATGCTCAATACATGAGCTTAAAGAGATGAAATTGAGCAAGAAATGAAGAGAGAAATTCTGAAATTTCTCCTCTAAATTTCAGCCAAGGTGGAAGGAGGGAGAAGAATAGATGGAGGCTAGGGTTTCTCTCTCCAAAAGTGGTCCTTTTATAGACCAACCATTCTCCCAAAAATTTGCAACTAATTTACAACTATATCACCCTTTTGGACAGCCATAAAATGGACCTAAATAGGCTCCATCAATTATTTAATTGGTCATCTAATTCAATTAATTAGTGGCCCAATTAATTGCTCTCAAGTTGGACCTTTAATTTACCATTTAAACAAAAGCCCGATAGCTCAAATTAATTACCTTAATTAATTTATGTTGAACAAAATTAATTATCAACACCTTGATAATTATTTAAGGATTAGGATACGCATTAATTTATTTCTATATGATCCGTTTGACTTGATTAATTATAACGGTTCGCAACGGTACATAAATAATCAATCAACATATCATATTATTGCATTCAATAATGCAACCAAATAAATAATGCACGTATGGTCAAAAGCTTTTTGTGTGACCCTTTGAGGATTTATGCTATCTTGGCCATGGAAAATAAATCGCTATTTATTTCCAATAATCATAAGCGATATCTAGCAACACGTTATGATTCCCAATTCGCATAAATAAATACTATACCAATACAGTACTTCAATCCTGCATAAGAAATGAGTATCTTATTGTTTTGATTCTTATGTCACATGATATCCTTGTATAATCCAAGATAAGAGTGTGTCATTCTTGCAGATTATATGTTTCTTGATCTAGAGATGATTGCACAAGTTGCTAGTAAGCAATCCATCTCCATCAGGGGACCCAGTAGATATCATCACTCACGAGGTGAACTAATGAGGGACCTACGGTTGTCTTGATGAACAGTTTTTCCCCACACAATTCAAGAGAACATAAATAAAGTCCGTATAGCAGCCCTTATCAGGAATCAGCGTTAGACGATATTTATAGAACATATCCTCATGTGGAAAAACTGAACCATCTCAAACTTAAAATCAAACACGTATGAAATAAATAATGACACATAACACAATCCATATATTTATTTCATTGGGTCAAGTCATGTACTATGTTCCAGTAACATATACATATGCAATTAAGTTAGTAACTCCTTACTTATGATTTGTAGAACTTAATCATCACTTAACTTGCATACTAGTCTTATATGATAATTAATGTTCCCTGTTAATTATCAAGACTATGGACAGTTTTTGATTTATTATTGTCATTTAGTCATAAATGAAACACAGTGATCCACAATTCAGATCCTCAACCTGAATGAACTGTCAATAAATAAATCAAGGAACAAATGATCAAATATCATCAATAACATAAACTATAGAAGTAGCCAGATAATGATTGGCTTCTAGGACACATCTCCAACAAAGCCAACGTATATTATTTCTAAGATAATTCAGCGTATATCTAAATTTAAGATACTTATATTCTTAGTAGTATTTCCTATAATTTTGCAATTTGAAAATATATCTTGCTAATTGAAATTGTTGATTTGGATTTTGCTTGTCTAATATTACTCTGAACATTTATTTCAAGAATTTTTTTTTTTTGTAGCTTTTCTTGGTTAAAGATTCCTACGCAACTTTTTCCAATGAATTTAGTAGTTTTACGAGTCTAATAATATCCAAGTCAACCATTCATATGATTATTCCAACTTTAATGTTAACTAGTGGTCTTTTCGCGCGTTGCGCGAACTATTTTTTAAAATTTTATATCAATCATTGAATTTTTTAAATTATCAGCATGTTTTATCTAAGGTATTAACATATCTTGTATTTTTAAAGGAAAACATAAAAAACTATCTAAAATATTTATTTTGCTTCCATCTCGTCATTATAATTTTCAAAACGTATAATCTAAAATATAAAATTTGACATCATTGGAATTTCTATAAATTTATAAGTAATCACTTTTTACATAGAATGTAATCAGATTTAGAAAATTTAATAGAGATTAAGAATTTCAAACAATCAAAGAATAAAACTATAATATAGATTAAATTTTATGAGATTTAGAAAATAATTTTAAAAATTGTATAGCTCTATAATTAGAAAATATAATATTAGGGGATTCCTCATATCCGGAAGCAAGCATATAAATTTTCATAGGCAAACGATTTTTTTAAGCCCTCCAAACAATTAAAAAACAAAACATATTTTTTCTCAAATCGAAAAATGGAGACGTCCATCGTTGAATGGAATGGAGAGAGAGAGAGGCGCATCCCAATGCCCATGCACATGGGATGGCAGCCAAGAGAGAGAGAGGCGTTCGGATCTTCTGTGACCATCTTTATTTATTTGTACTTGACTATGTGGCCATATACTCGGTCTCTGCAACAAACGATCCGGCCGCTGCAACACATGGGAGGGCAATGAAGAAAGAGAGAGAGGCGCTCGGATCTTCTGCGACCATCTTCATTTATTTGTGCTTGACAACATGACCACGCCTTCAGCCGTTGCAACAAAGGATCCGGCCCAAATCACGGTCCGAAGCATTGTTGGCCAACAGTACTTTCGGATCCGGATCTAATTCTCAGAATTAATATATGTTTTGATATTAGCTTCAAATAAGTTCGGCAACACTTCGCTCCATAATTTTTTTACTAATGCAAAGAGAGCAATGGAATGAAATGGAGGTTGAAAGAAAGATACGATACAATTTTTTTCTTGATCCAGAACTGATAAGAGCAAATTTTGTCGCCCAAATCAAAAGCTACAAAAATTATATGGGGGTAAAACGACTCTACAGCAGATTAAATTTCCTCTCTTCCATTCCATCGGTTCACCTCTTATCGAGCATAGCCTAAAAAGAAAAATGATAATGTATTTTCACCAAATGCAAATGAAGTTAAATTGTAACACACTCGATCTTAGCCGCAAACTGAATAAAGAACCGTTGTGCTCCATTTTAGCAGTTGAGATGTTAAATTCACAAAATCAGTTCGATTCTGATCTGATCATCATCAACTCACGCTAGGTTAATTTTTTTTTTTTTTCAAAAAATGATATATGCAGCACTTGATTTCCTTTTAATTAAGTACAATCTTTCATTTTTCTTTTCTGATTTAATGCGCACAGATTAGTACAGCCGTGTATTGCAAAAGCCTCATTTTTATATCGTTAAAAATAACAGGACTCAAATAAGCCCTCTAAAAAAGAAAGAAAGAAAAGAATCTCACATTGCCGTCGCTCTTAATTGTCAACAATGTATTATTAAACAATTAAGTTCGCTTGCTGCCCTAATTAACGAAGCACAATTTTATAATTATTTTATGCTGACCTAATTACGGATGTAGCTATATTTTTTTCAAAGCTCCATGATAAAAACAAGAAGAACAATTCTCTTTTTCCATACTGTGCAAACTTTCTGAGGCACAACCAGCATGTTGTTTGCCAGTTCTGAACTTCTGGTTATAGTTTATGATAGCAAGGCAAAGTAACACATCGCCAAAAAGAAAGTCTAAGCAGGGAGAGTTCCTAAAACTAAAGATGAGGACAACTAACAGGTGTTCTCAAAAACATGTCAGATACACAACACCAAAGAAACTAATCCACCAATTCATTGTTTTTTACATAATAGATTCTTGTATTTGACATCTTGACTACTTAGGTGAGGAACTTGAACAGTGCTATGTAGCAATATTTTGGCATCACTCGGATATTTTATAACACCAACTTCACCAAGAAATCCCCAGGTAACATGTACAGTTATCTCTCCTATCTGCCGCCTGAGAAGTCTAATGGGAGGCCCGGTTAATTAGGCATGCCTTGCTGGGCAGATAGCATAGATGCTATGGTATATCTCATCTTTCCCATCTCCTCCTCCATCTCCTTGTGACGTTTCTCCATTGCGTCAATCTTATCTCTCAATGGCTTTGTCTCCTTGTCAGCCAGTTGCCTCGCCTCAGCCACAATCCTCTCTTTCCCTTCTTTGCTGCTTGTTCCTCCTTGAATTAATGAATCGCGCTTCCCGGGAAGAAGGCCATAGGTAAGTATATAGCTTCCTTTTTTCTTTTTCCCTAGTACTTTGGCTAATATATCGTTCTGAGGATTTGCATCCTCTGACGGCTCTGCCTCCTTGAGCTCCTCCTGCAATTTTGCCTGTACATTTGGAAATGTCTAATAAGGTGCAATTAAACATAGTTTTCCTTTTCCGTTACCCTTATTAATTTGTTAGGTTTATGCTTAATGAGTAATTTCGTGATCTCTTTTATTCACCAAAAACAACCATAAATTCTCATAATCTCAATTCTGACGATTACAGAATTATTACACAATCTTCCATCTAAGCAAACTTTAATTAAATTAAATTAAATATATTAAAAAGTCATGGTGGTTGTCAATTGCAAGAAAGATATGACAGATACGCACTTAAAAAATAAAATTAGGATCAGCAAATGAATTCCTTTATTGAATCAGGACGAAACCAGTAAAAAATAAAAAATAAAAAAAAGAAGGCATACAATTATTTGAGCAGATTCTTCATCGACAGGTGTGCCATCTTTGCGGGTACGGGACAAAATGTACATCTCAGCCCGACTAGGCAATTCCTTATTGGGCTTTTTCAATCTCTTAAAAAAAATATATATATAGACACTATTAGTTAGTCCAACAAATCTATAAACTAGACAAACAAAATCATGAAAAATTTTACCTCCTCCTCACGAAGTTGAGCATAACTTTTGCTGCCTAAAGTATGCATAGCCTTTACAAATTTTCGGCTCTTCCTACCATTAGCACTTTTTTTCTGCAATGTTACAAAAAGTTTAAGAAAAGGTAAAAAAAAAAAAAAAGTAGTGGTGAAGATAAGAATGGATTCTATCAAATTGATTTGACCGAACTCCACCCACAAAAATCAGGGGGTATTGGCCGATCCAAACCATCCAATATGATCTCCATATTGAATTCTCATTGCCGACCAAATTTTAAAAAAATAGTAAAATAATTCAAAAGAATGTAAAATTTGGTATGCAAGAAGATTTCAATACAGAGATCATGCCGAATGGTTTGGATCGGTCATTTGAGCTTTCAAAATTGAGATCTAACAGGGTTTAACCAGGAATCCAGTCGTTGATTGAATCCATTATCCGGTGAAGATTCTAGGGTGTATATTCAGGGGTCAAGGTACTAGAACAAAATAAAAAACAACAAAACAAAGGAAGTTCAACTAGCAAGCATTTCTGGCATGAAATATCTATGAACTCTTGCACCAACTTTCAGCATTCATATTGCTCACTCAACATGCCCTTCTTCATAGCCCACCAACCCAGATAATAATGCTGATTATAACTGCATATGAACATAAAGACAAAGAATCGTGCTTGTTTATCAGAGGTAAATTTAAACTTTAAATCTAATTCACCTGGCCTTCTTCAGAGCTCCAGTAATGAACCAAAAAAGACCACTGTTCAGGTATTATTCTTTCATCGATATCTGCCAGCCGCGCCTCATCATTGTCATGAATGTCATAGTGAAGGCGCTTTATAATTGATTTCCAATGGCTCCAATATGTTCCTGTTGCTTTTATTATATATTTTTTCCGAATTTGCTCGAGCTTGAACTTTGACTACATTGCCAATTTCATGCAATTAGGCAACTAACCCAAAAATTGTTTCATGGAAAAATATCTAACCGAAAATGGGCCATAAGTACAACCCAATGTTATCCACTTACTTCGAACAACTTTGTGATTAGCCCAACTTTCTAGGTAAAACATTCTTTGGTTTACAATTATAGTTTTAACTCAAATTATTGCTTAAAGGATGTCAAGAGATGCATGAATAAAACCTCTGAAAAAGGTCAATAAAGTTCAATAAAACCTCAAGAGATGCAAGGTTATCAGTTTACAATCAGTTGCTACTTGTAAATAATACCTGAATGCTTGACAATAACCTCATACCTTCACTATAAACCAAATGGTGTCCTTGCAGTCAGTCGGCACTGACCTCCAGTCAATAAAGTTTAATGGTGTTAGTTTACCATCTCTAGCAATAGTACCCAGAAAGTGTTTTAATGTGTAGGATTCTTTTCCAACAGGTTGCCCCAGATGATTGAACTCCACTTCGATTGGATCATCATCAGGCCGGTTCCATACTTCAAGGCATCGGTTGGGGCCCCGGCATTTGGACTCCCGGTCCTTCCTAAAATATCCTGTTAAGCAAATTAAGTTAAGAGGGGAAAGGCACCATCTAATTTTAAGGAAAAGTACAACAACTACTTCAGTAATGTATAGACAATTATACCGATTCTCTTCTGAGTGTGCAATAAGGCTTTTAACGCTGCTGGATCAGGCTCACTTTTATCCAACTCATTATCGCTGTAATTGCTGCTGGAGTCTGGCTCAGCCACATATCTCTTGTCCTTGTCATCATCACTAACTGTTTCATCTAGGGCCATATCCAAATTCTGACAGGGGTCTGAATGTGGGTCTTGTAGTGAGTCTGGACTTGAATTAGGGTGTGGACCCAAATGCGGGCCAGGAGAGTCAGCATAAAGTTGCCTAGTGTCCATGGAGAACAACTCATTGTAGTGCCTAGCAATTTCTTGAGGTTCCAGTCGACTTTCAGCTTGCTCGGTTTGATCCAGTTGACTCTGACTTGGTTGACTTTGACCAGGGGAAGAGGTGACTTGTTTTTCTTTTGTCTTCTTGCTGCTTGGGGTTTGTTTGCTAGTGTTGGGTACTGCAGGGGATTTGGCAAGGCGTTTGCTGCGCCTGAGATTGGGATCAGCCACATCAGGGAAAGAAGATGCTGTAGCAGCTGTAGGTCCTGCTTGTTTCCTGCCTCTTTTACTTCGATTTGAGATGGACCCTGTTGTTGTAGAGGTAAGAGCCACCTCAGCTACTACCTAACAAATGAATGAGTGAAAAAGATATAATCAATAAAGTTACGTTGATGTCGGTACATTACAAGAAACCAAGAGACAACAAAAATAAAATAAAACAATCTATGAGGGTACGCACATGACACTCCTCAGCTGGAAAAAGTACTGACCTGCTCTACATTGACGGAAGTCGGACCTGGTTCCTTCATGAGAATTAGAGTATTGTTCTATCGTGTTGAACAAAAAGAAAAAAGAAGTCAGAAAATGAGGCAATACGCATCCAAATTTTCTTTAAAAAAAAAGGAAGCAGCTTCTTTTTAAGTCTATTGAAAAAATTTCCAATACAGTATAGACTTTATTTCCACCACATGGAAACAATAAGTAAAGAAAAAGTACTTGTTCAGAATTGACATGTGTCAAGGCTGGTGTCCTTGAGGGAGTTCTTGCATTGATCTGTTCAGATGAGGAGAAATCATGAGATATTTTGGTGGCAAAAATGAAAAGACATTATAGCACCGGAGACTGGCAGAACTGATCAGGTAATATAACAGCATGTAGAGATGGAACATAATCACTGCCAAAGCCAATTGTTTTCCAACTTGAGACAATTTTCTGTCATCTATATTTAACCAGAGTATTTCTACCCCATTATGAAAGGTTGAAATAGTATTTAGCAACCAAAATTAGGTCTGACAAAGAAATAAAAAAAGATAAAGCATCTCTGAATATGTGCAGTGTCAGCTTGAACTGTGCACGTTGTGATGACAAAAAAAATGGACAGAAGTAGAACCTCTCATCAAAACAAATTAAAAAAAAACAAGAGGATCTTACATGATTAACATTAATAATGGGGACAGGCTCCCTTGATGAAGCAGATCTTTGATTCTGTCATAAAAAGATAGATGAAAACCCACAAACAGCCTGTGAAATCTATTAGGTTGTCATAATTTATATCCATATTTCAAGGTTTTCATAGCTAAGATTCATGAAACAGCAAACGGTGCCACTTAGTCAAAGTGTTCTGTTGTTCTGGGAAGCTATAAACAACTAGGGAACTATTGTATATCTTGTAAATGAGCTAAATTGCCTGAATGACAAAAAAAATTTACGTGCAAGTTCAACGAAGTCAAACCTTCTCAGCATAAGCAGTAGAGACAACTGGAGCCATTGTGGAGGGAGCGACTGCATCGATCTGTCAGGATAAAATAAAGAAACCAAACAAAGGAAACAGTATCAGACTATTAGCATAAATTTATTCTTAGAAGAAAGAGTCATATTCATATAGGTTCAGCAACACTTTCATATGTAAAAGTGCTGAGCCGCACAACTGAAGGCAATATATGATTTAACTTCTGAACTCTCAAAGCGCAGCCCTTTTCTTGTTTCGTTGAAATATGGACACAAAAAAGAAAAACCCAGCACCAACAAGTGCTCTTACACCACTTCCCCACAATCAACCAATTAGTTATCCAACAATAAAGTAAAGCATTCATGGTGGCACATAAACATTAATTTGCACAGGTGTACGAGTACTATACCAGGATTGGTGGCTCAACTTCCATTGGCCGAGGTAACCTCACAGCAGAAGGCACAGCAGCAGCCGCGGCAGAAGGCCCCGCAAAATACCCCTTCAACCTCTCATGATCCACTGCCAATTCGACCCCGCATTGTGGGCAGGAAAACCTCGACAAACCATGAGGTATATTCAGCAATGCATTACAGCTGGCACACGGCAGCTGAGCCTTGCGTGAATCGACGCCACGTGGCAGGGGCAAGGCCTTGCGCTTGCGTGGCAGTAGCTCAGGGGGTAGAGCTTGAGGCGTGTGGCAATCTGGGCAAATGAATTCGGTCAGACCCGGTTCGACTTCTAGGGTTTCGTCGCATCCTGCGCAGCGGACTTCAAGCGTCGGTGGCGGAGGTGGGAGTGGTTGTTGTGAGGCCAAGGTGGCCATGGATTTGAGAGAGAGCGATGTAGAGAATAGGAGGTACTGGCCAAGGCAGAGGAGGGGTTAGTTCAACGTCTAGCGGCGAATTGTTGGTATAATCGGAGGAAAGTGTCGGAATAGGTTTTGGCGAGATAATGAAATATTGCCGAAATTTTTTCAACTGCGAATCGGACTATTATTAATGATATCGGATTCGGATTTTAAAAGTCCAATATCAGCCTCACCTCTCTATAAATGCGAGCGGTGACCTTGTTCTCTCCGCTTCAGTCCTCTCTTCGAATTCTGAAAGAGCGAGAACAGAAGACCTTCAGGTAAGTATTTTTTATATATTTTTATTTATTGTTTAAATTATTTATTTTTTTAGTTTAATTAGGCAAATAATAGAAAAAATAGGGAAATTATTACAAAATTAATAAAAAATATTTAACAATATAGAATAAATAGGAGTAATTATAATTAAAATATATATTAATTTATAATTTAATTTATTTTAATGTTAAAACTCAAAACAATTTATTAAATAATTAGAAAAATTATTAAAACATTTGGAAAAAAATATAGGAATAAATAGGATTAATTTTAATTAAATATATGATGATCTATATTTTAATTAGTTTAATGTTAAAATTTTAGAAAAAATTATTAAGACATTAGGAAAAATTATAAAACAAAATGAATAATATGAAAACAATTTCAGCATAGTTAATAAAGCCAAAAAGATTGTAATTAAGTCTATTTAACCGACAAATTAGTCGTTTAACACAATTTAAGTAAACATTAGGATAATTGAAGTGTTGTTAGTGTAGTTAAGTCAAAATTAGTCAAAATTACGTGAGCTAAGCCAAATGAACCATATAATTTAATCAACCTGGTGGTTTAGGCAAAAATGATCGTTATTGTGCCAAAATTATGTCAAATTAATGTTATTATCTCAACAACCATATGAAATTTGGTTCAAATTATTGGTAATTGGCTTGTTATTAGAGTAGTTATGCCAATATGCCAAGTAAAATTTGTATCATTTGCTAAATTAATTATTTTTTCAAATTAGTGTCAATATGCCACCTAGACGAGCACCACAGCGCGGAGGCAAACAGCAGAGGCGTCGGTTAGATAGGTTTCATCCCTCCGATGTCGGTCAGTGTACTTCTCATCTCTCTAATGTCAACCCTTCTACTACTACTCCACCTGTTGGAGGATCACATCTGTTGCATTTGTTGCCGACGGCTCTTCGTGGCACTGCAGTAAGATTTCTTTAATTATAATTTAATATTTAAAAAAATAATTTAAATTATTTATTGTTTACTTAAATTAATTGTACTAATTATGGTTGATTAAATAATTGCAGGATTGGACACCAATTATTCACAAGCCAAGAATGAAGCGAACCTCTGCTATGGATGATCGTCTATCATCCCTTGGACTGCTACATTATGTTCAGGTGGGGAATATGCAGTTGGATCGGCCTTTGATCAAGGGTCTGGCCATGTTTTGGAGGCCAGAGACACATACGTTCCACTTTCCGGTCGGTGAGATGACAGTCACGTTAGAGGTATTGATGCATAATTAATTGACTATTGTTCCTCAATTTTGAAGTGTAAACATGTAACAAATCTGAAGCACTACGCAGGACGTGGCATTCTTATTGGGTTTGCCAACAACTGGACAAGTCGTGACAGGACGAACCGATTATGACTATAAGGCACTGACAATGGAGCTTGCATTGCTAGAGGCTACTTCAGATGATGTTGCTGCAGAGTGCTTTAGGCCAGGGTATATTTTTAAATTTGAAGTTAATTTTATCTTTATATTTGAAGTTTGAATTATAATTAAATTAGTAATTTACAGGAAGCCCTATCATATTTTGTTGACCAAGCTGCGTGGGATGTGGCCGCACGAGCCTACGTCAGATTGGCCAGTTGACAGGCTCGACAGGTACACACGTGCGTTTGTGTTGGAGCTTTTTGGGTGCGAGTTGTTTCCGGACAGCACAGGAAATGCAGTTCCGGCTATTTATCTATCATTGCTGCGGGTAATTTTGTTAATAAAGCATCTTTCAATTGAATAAATTTCATAATTATTAGGATTATATGCACGTGCTTACCAAAATATTTGCAGGATGTTCGTTCTAATTGTTCTGTCAAGTGGAACTGGGGTGCAGCGGTTCTTGCTATGTTGTATCGGGGTTTAGATACAGCTGCCCTACAAAACGGAGGTGTTTCCATTCCAGGTCCATGGTTGTTTCTTCAGCTTTGGTCGTATGCTAGACTATTAGCGTGTCGGCCGACAGATAAGAAGCCCTTTGATGGTTGGGGCAAACCGAGTTTAGATGCATGTTCGCCTTACGGGAGGTATTTTCTTTTAAATTAGATTTTTATTTTTTTTGCATGTACAAATTAATTCTTTAGAAAAATAAAATACGTAAGTAATATTTTTGCAGGAAATGGACGAGACTCGGAACTAAAAAGTTTCTAGTTCCATACCGCAGCGGTATAGATTATGTTCGTGACGTTTTAATGTTGATGGAGGACAAAGCCATTGTGTGGAGACCTTACGAGGAGAAGAAGCACCTAATGCCTCTTCTCGCCCAGCAGCCTCAGTGTTTGTTTCGTCTTCGGGTGCCTTGCGTGCATTTCTGGGTTGTAGAGTGGCAGCATGCAGATCGTGTAATGCATCAGTTCGATAAGTTCCAAACAGTCCCACCACCAGCACCTGTGGTACGTTGAGCTCTACCAACTAATGCCAATATTTAATTTATCATAATTATTATGTCTGTTACTCGTAATTTAAACACAACAGGCGTGGTCGCGAATGGAGCAGCTGCATAGGTGTGAGCAAAGTACATACCGGGGTATTGACTGGAAAGACTTGTTTAGAGATGAAGTGGCAATGTGGACCGATACGAGTCAGGTTCTAGTACACGAAGATCGACCATGGACGGAGACGAACATGGCTGAGTACCTACGATGGTTTAGGGTACATGGAGGAGTACAACATATTCCTATTCCTGTTGCAGCAGCTGTTGGGCCTGCGGCTGACCTTCAGTACCTTCACCAGCTACCTACCAACATGGAGCATGTAAGTTACGTTCAAAATTTATATAAATATATGTAATTAAGAACTTCATCATTGAGTTGCTAACAAATTAAAATAGGTGAAACATACTTTGAGAGATGCGTTGTGGGCATGTACTTTGGTGGTGACTAAAGGATTCCGACGTATTGGCAAAAGCATGCTTAGGTCTTGCTGTACGCACTTAGATATTGCTGGTGAGCCCCATAGGTTACAACATCTCCTAGAATCGAAGGGACTCCCGCCTGACATTGAATCCATCCCAGAGACGGATGATGAGGGTGATCTACCACAGGCTGATGAGATTCAGTTCATGCAGGTATGATATTTAAGTTGACATTGATTACATTATTATTTTGCAAAAAAAATATATATATATAAATATTGTTATTTGCAACAGGGAGATTTTACTTTGCATGAGTGGGATATGTATTTCGATGTCCCACGGCCCACTCAGGCTCGTCAGGTACCATCTAGAGAAGAGCGGACTCAGCATCCTCAGAGCCAGCCCCAGCCCCCGCCCCCTCAATCCCAGTGTAGTCAGGCCCGACCTCAATACTCAGGGGCTGTATTAGCATTGCCAGCCCTAGTACCTCCAGTACTAGACTCGGTACAATCCCTTTAGCCAGACACAAGGTGATCTTTAATTTGACCGGTACGAGATTCCACTTAGTACACAAAGATAAATTTACGAAGGATAGAAAAGAAGAAAATAATGTCCAATTAATCACGGGTTTAGTAAAATTGGTTTTGATCAGAACTTCCATTTGATTGGTTAGGTTGAAATCTTGCAAACAGAATTACATTTTCTATAAGTTTGAACCGAAAGACCTGTTGCACAATCCTATGTCAGGTGAAAATTAGTGGGAATTAAATTCAAATATGCACAACAATGTTATCATCAAGTTGCCAAATTTTGTGATAATGATTGTGTCGTGTGCCAATGTAGAGACCCTCGTGCGATCATATGCCGTCTCGTAGGTCGTAGCGATTAAAAGGTTTATTTACAATTTACGCCATAACTCCACAAGACAAAAATAGAAATAAGACAGTGCCACGCTAGTGGGGGACATGGTAAAAAAGAGAAATGATGTTGTACAAACTATAACCTTCTCACTTTTGGGCAATTCCATTGCGATTGCACCGAAACAATAACCTTTCCGACTTCACTCCTTTCAACACAGGATTTTATAATAGAGTCGGAGAAAAAGATATGCCGCTGATGCAAGTAGGGAGAGAAGAGGAAAGATGTACGAAGAACGCTGCATTTATACAATTAATTGTTCCGTTTTGAAAGTTGATTGAAGAATTTGTTTCTTATTTTTTAATGGGAAGTACTGATTTGATTTAAATAAAAGTATAGTTCTGTAACCATTCTAATATTCCCCTTTAAACGATTGTAGCACTGAACTCATGGAGTAGAGTTGACTAAAATTCCAACCTGCAACTAGCATAAAAAGTAATGTACCTAATTATAAGACAACCGATATTTATAAATGGATAGTCCTTACGCAACGTTCTGACGTTCATGCTGAATAAAATCAGTTTCTTAATAATCTACACTAGCACATTTTCATTGACGTCCCAAACATCAACTAGGAAGATGCTGCAACGACACTAATTAGTGAGCTCAGACAACCACCAAACATGATGTTAAAGATATTACGCATGAAGCAGATTACAAATCTGAGATGACCTATCACCTTGCGCAACAAAGACTTAATATGTGGGTCTCGGACATGGCGCAAGAGAAGCGTCAAGCACGTGCATAACATGCCAAAATATTCTTACATGAAAAAAAAAAAAGAAAAAAAAGAGAGAACTAGTAGAAACTATCCACTTCGCAAGTTTGCATCATACTATTACCGCACAGCACATCACAGTTTTCACAAGCTAACTTACAGAGAACATGCCTAAAGTAGGTCCTCGATCAAATTTTACATGCCCATACCTACATGAACCAAAATACTAAAAAGCACCTCCAAGTAAAGCAAAACATTGAACCTAGTTTTGTAACTGTTTCTTGCACCACACTAGTGCTCCTGAGGCATCGTCCCCATCATATTTGTAGTTTTTCATATTTATATATAAATATTTTGCATATGAACTGTGTTTGCAAAATAATTTTACTTGCAATAGATTCACTATGGAGCATGGACCTTAATGGCAGTCACTTCATCTTCCATCTGCAATTAAACAAGCACAAAATTATTAAACCAACCCATATGTAAGCCATGCACTAAAATGTAAATTTGGAAGAGCAACCATTCTATGATTTATTTAAAGTCAATTGGGATAAGCTAAACCTTAGTCAGTTCAAGATTTTGTTGCAGAAAATTACAAACCAAAACGCTACTGAGATCAGGAAATAAACTTACTACATTCGCCAAAAGAGTGCATCTTTATCATGAAAATTGCAGATATTAAAAAATAACAGGGAAATAACCTTTATAGTGACCATTGTTCATCATTACTGATTATTCAAATAAAAGGAATAAAGTGAATGGGGCACTTGATCAAGGAACCAAATAACAACAGGGATTTACTTTCGATTTTTTCAATAAGAGTCTCCTGTTCTACCTGCATTTGGTTTAATGATGAACAGGAGATAAATAGGACAACTTTCTAATTGTACCTAAAGTTCTGAAAAAGGGCTATAAAAGAGGTTAGAAATCTTTTTAGAGGAAGGTTCCACTACCAACATTTTGGTTACCCCCAAATGCTAACATTTTGCTTTTTAGTTAGCTTTTAAAATTTTAAAATTCAAATGTTAAATCCAAACCGTTGATCTTATTTAATTTAATGAGCGATGTGTTTTTATATAAGTTTTGTAAAATTTAGAGTTTATTTGATACTCGATCAAAGGCTAAAACATGAACGTATTAGAACGAATCTATCATAGTTAACAAGGTTCGTTTGTTTTTCTATCTATTGATCTGAGTATCAAAAAAATTCCAAAATTTACAAAACTTATATGAAAACGCATCGCTCGTTAAACTAAATAAAATCAGTGGTTAGGATTTAACATTTGAATTTTAAATTTTAAAGAAATAACTTAATAGCAAAATGTTGGCATTTGGAGGCAACAAAAATGTTGATAGCGGAACCTTCCTCATCTTTTTATATATATGGCCAACCCATTATAATCTTTTAAAAGTGTACACAAATTCGCTCAAGCATCCCATGTACCTGCGTGCTCTCCCAAGAAGCCTGGAGGCACTGGGTCCATCTGATCAGAGAGTTGTTTCTGGGTTGATAGCAAATGCTGCATGGTCATCATAGATTTCCTCATTCGGCTCATCTCCTCCTCCATATCCTTATGTCGCTTTTCCATTTCCTTCATTTTTTTCCTAGTCGACTCTACATCCTCAGCAGCAGGCAGCCTTGCATTGGCCACAATCTTCTCTGCCACATTGCCTGTTATTTCTCTCGAGCCATATAATGAGCTTTTATTTGGAACAACTCCATAGGTCCGAATATATTGCCCATCCTTTTTTCCTAGTACTTCAGTTAGTAAGTCATTCTGAGGGTTACTAGTTTCCCCTGCATTCTTCAGCTTCTCACGTAGACATGCCTAATAATTGGAAAATGGAAACAAATTAACAAACGTCTATTTTAGCATTTTTTTTTTTTGTTATGCATCTCCTTATGTAATTAAGAGTTAACAGTATTTTATTATATTTGTAATGACACCAATATTCGCATTTGAAACAAATAAGCAAGTCAGTTAGAAATATTTGCAAATGTAGGTTCTCAATTTGAAAAATGTTCTCTCTCGCAGATAAGATAACCATGCAGGTAAATGCGACCAAGGTTCAGACAAGAAAGCTATGCATCTTCTACTTCAATTGATATAAGAAAAGACATCAATTTAGAAAAGCATACAATTATGTCGGCTGATTCTTTGTCAAGAGTTGTTCCATCTTTTCGTGTACGAGTCAAAATGAACATATCAGCCCGGCTGAGCTCCTTCTTGTCGGGCCTCTTCATCCTCTAAATATAGAAATCAGTGAGCATAATAAAGGAAAGGATAGTACTCTTGGCTTCAAATAGAAAATTATAGAATTTAACCTCCTCTTCGCGAATTCGGGCAAAACTCTTTGTCCCAGTGGTATGCATAATCTTTAATTTCTGTCGGCGTGCTTTACTGGCTGCAATTAGTTTCTACATTTGAAAAACAGAAGTCACTAAAAGAAAGGTATAACAAATGCTAAAAAAATGTTCACTGACCACTTTTTATGTTTGCCATGCTAACAAAACATAACCATACCAGGAAAGCAATTTTGCCAAAAAAAAAAAGGTGTTCAAAATTCACCAACACTAGCTTGACAGCTGCTGTCAAGATTTTGTAAAAAAAAAAAAAAGGAAAGAAAAATTCCCCAACAGGACGTTTGAGCCCACAAGATCCGCTGCTGGAAGGTTCAAGCAGAAGGATGATAGAGGATTTTGTGCCAATTCTAGTAGAAAGTCTACAAAATTTCAAATATTTTTCGTACCTGGCCCTCTTCAGAGCTCCAGAAGCGAACAAGGAAGGGCCATTGTTCAGGTATTACTCTTTCATTGATGTCAGCTAAGCGGGCCTCATCATTGTCATGAATGTCATAGTGCTTCCTCTTTAGAGTTGATTTCCAATTGGACCATAATTTCTGCACTGCTGTCATTACATATGCCCGGTGAACTTCCTGGACCTTGAATTTTATCTGGAAAACAAATGCTTTTTAACCTTCCAATGCACCTACAAAAGCTAATAATTATCAAGCAAGCAAAAAGCTAATACCTTTACAATGAACCAAATGTTGTCCTTGTATTCTAATGGCACCAGCTTCCAGCTTAAAAAATTTAATGGCATCAATTCACCATCTTTAGCAATTATTCCCAAAAATTGAGTCAACATAATTGATTCTTTTCCAATTGGTTGCCCTAGATTGTTAAACTCTACTTCAATTGGAGCATTATCAGGTCTGTTCCATACTTCAAGGCAACGGTTGGGACCACGGCCGCGGGATGCCTTAGTGCGCCTATAAACACCTATACAGGAAAAATAATCTTACCATCTTTAAACAAGATATTCTGATTTAAGTGTATAAGAACTAGTTATGTATTTGTACCACCAGTTCCAACACTCTTTTTCCGAAGACGCTGTAACGCTCTTAATACAATGGACTCAGGCTCGCTCTCACTTGAGTCTGCCTTCGACAGGTATGTCTCATCTCCCTCGTCGTCAGTCACAGTTTCAGCCAGGAACCTGTCGTCAGAATTCTGGTCCTGGTATGGGTGCAAAACTGGCTCTTCATGCAGGTCTGATATTGGTTCCGGATGTGGAACTTTACTTGAAAAGTGATGGTGATGTGGAACCCAACCCGGGTTCAGGTGACAGTCCGAACTCTTGTCCAGATGAACATCTGAACCTTTCAGATGCGTATCAAAATTCGGTTCGCAATGGCGATCTAAAAACGGCTCCAGATCTGGCCCATGCTGTGGTTCTGAAATTGAGTCCATGAATGTCTCTGAATGCGGTTGGGGGGAGTCAACAAGAAGTTGACTAATATCCATTGGGAACGACTTGTTGTAGTGCCTTGCAATATCTTGTGGTTCAAGTTGACTCTCTGTATTTTCACTGTCACCTAATTGGCTCTTATTCGACAAAACGGAGCCTAGCTGCTTTCCTTTGGGATCTGTTTGTTTGCTGCTACAGGCTCTGATATCGGACTTCTTAGCCAAACGCTTGCTTCGCCTTACAGAGTGCTCCATATACTCAGTAGAAGATGGAGTTAAGATGGCAGTGCGATCTGCTAGGCGCTTCCTTCCTTGCTTGTGTTCACCTGGTATCGATTCTGTTGGCTGAGGTGGGGTAAAAGCTGTGTTTTCTTCTTCTGTCTGATAGATCAACAAAGAGTAGAGAAGAAACCAGTCTGACATATTATACGCAACTTAATGGGTATTTGGTTTAAAAATAGTAAGTAAACTTTTATGAGTTCCAACATTAGTATTTTGATTTAAAATAGCATGTTTACACTTTAGATAATACAAAATGCTGCTAACATCATAGCAAAGAAATATTGGCCCACCAACTATTGATCCTGAAGTATGGCCTTCATCGATATTACCACAGGAAGTTTAGTTTCACAGTGCCATTATCAACATTTAACACTTTAAAACAATATAAAATTTATACCTGCCCTTAAAATGGATTATTTCCAAAAAATGAACTATAAATGATGAGTGAGGATATAAAATAAAAACTAACACATAAAAGTTTGTTACTAGAAAAACGACGAGTTAATATACACACCTCTTCGACATGGACAGATGATGAGACCAGTGTTTTTGATGTAGCTGGTGCATTCTTCTGGTATGTTGGAAGAACAAAAGTTTAGAAACAATCAGAAATTGAGGTGTAAATATCTAGATTGAAATATTGAACAACCTAAGGTGCAAGAGAATTTCTACCAATCCATAAATTTCTGTACTTGTAGCTTGAGAAAAGTAATGTAACTTGAGATATTACAACAGGAGACATGAAAAGCTACCTGCTTCGCATTTATGTACGAATGGACTGCTGTACATGCAGTTAAGGGAGTGCTTGTGCAGACCTGTTCATGTGAGGAGAACTTAGAGGGGGCTTTTCCAGCAAAGCAGTAGCATATAAATTATCTAAATATAAACATCTTGCTAATCGGGTATACCAGCATACGAGCATTGTGACGCTTGCCTAACCTTAGTTAAACAATAAACAATCAGTTCAATCATGCAAAATATATAAAAAAAATATCTATCCAGAAGTATGGTATAACACCAGACATTGATTGGACTGTCTGGTCTAAGAAGATGTCACACCTATATAAAATTGCTCTTCCCACAGTACATTACCAGGTTGATCCACTCCATGCATGCTAAATTGGATGGTCAGGTCTGAAAAACTAAAGCCCTATTTAATTGTGAAATATGATAGCATATTTGAACCAATCAGACAGCCATCATGAATTAACACCTAAAAGTACAATTATCGACGCTTGAAAAAAGATCAGTAACAAAGTAACTCAATGTCAATAGAAGGTAACGGACTATAATTTTAAATGGAAATATTCCAAAATGAAAGGTCAAAATCAACAGAGAACAGATACTTCGATAAAGGAGTGTGGATCTGTCATTAATAGATGCACCATAAGTTTACAGACTTAAACATTTAAACAAGGACTGAAAATTAGATAATTAACATAAGAAGTGTGCATTTGATTAAGTGCCACTACAAACCAGAGATTTAAGATACTTTCTGGTATCATTATCAACTAACAGTGCCTAGAATATACAAAAAAAAAAAAGATCTATTAACAACTTAAGTTAATAAAAAAGGGAGGATTTACCAAAGAGATCTTCGTTAGAGTTGCTTTACAATTTAATGCAAGGCTTAACTCTACTGGTTCTGAGGCAGTGACCTTCTGGCAACTGACTAAGAGAGGATCGCCATTACATCTTAGAGCAACATGGGATACTTTATGGGCAGCAACGTGTTGGACAATCTGGAAATATCGTTGCTCTCTGATTTTCGACAATCGACAGATGCCAATGCACCGATTGCTTTTAGATATTGAAATGAGAACAAGACAATGGATTTTGCCTACTGGGTAGGGGTCTAGAAAGGATGTAATAGAGGGGGGGGGGGGGTGTTCTCTTGTTCTTCCTCTGTTTAGCCTTGTAAATTGTAACTTTAACTTTTCTTTTAATAAAATTTTGTCGACGGCAATTGCTGACGACCTTAAAAAAAAATAAAAAAGGGAGGAAAAAAATAACTAACTTTCCAAGCATTTACAGGAGTGATGATAGGTGCTCCAGAAGATGAACTGACAGCATTGTTCTGTTCATAGAAAAGAAAATTATCCATCTCTTTTCAAAGTGAAACTTATTATCTAGTTCTTAAATTTGTAGACACCATTTTTGCACATAAAAAAGAACTAGCCAAATAAATGACAACACAAATTTGATAATTATTACATTCAGATAGAATAACATTCTTTGCAAGGGAAAGGATATGCACCTGTTCAACATTAGCTGACAACGGCAACTGTTCTTTGGAAGGAGTCGGCGTTTGCTTTCACATTGAAGGAAAATAGCAGATTCAGAAGACGGGCCACAATTTTAACAGAATCAAACAAAGAAAATTTATTACATTAAAGTAGTTATTTTGATAAAACTTTAGATTCTGTAATTGAGCAAATACAATAAAAAATTGTACAATTGTGTGCATGGAAAAAATGTACCTCCTCAGCATTAACACATGATGGGACCAGTGTCCTTGAAGGAGCATTTCCACGGATCTGTACATATGAGGCAGACTCAGTATAAAGTGATGTATATGTTTTGCAGTTTTAAATCAGTGCGGAATCACATAAAACCAACAAAGTAAACCTCCTTGAACTTCAATTCAACCCCAGAAAGAAATTCATACCAGTGGGTGTGGCTCGACATTCCCCACCTGAGGGAACCTCACACCAGAGGGAATCACCTCAACTGCAGCTGCTGCCACAGAAGCTCCGACAAGAAATTTCTTCAACGTTCCCTGATCTATTGCCAATTCAACCTCACATTTGGGACACGCAACTTTTGACAGCCCGTGAGGCACATTGAGCAAAATACCACAAGACGCACAAGGGAGCTGCACCTTGTTCGAATCTACGCCACGTGGCAGTGGTAGAGCTTTCTTTTTACGAGGCATTAGTTCAGGGGGTAGAGATTGAGGTGTTGCGCAGTCTGGACAGATAAACTCAGTCAGACCCGGTTCCACTTCTAGGGTTTCTTCACACCCAACGCAACGCACTTCTAGGGGGAGTGGAAGTGGTGGCGTTTGTAAGGCGATTGAGGCCATTGATTCGTTTGAGAAAGAGAGTGGGAACTGGGAAAGGGAAAGACGGGACGATCGGAGGGGAAAAGGCGGGAAGAAGGCGCGAAGAAGGCGAGAAGGGGTTCAGGTGAGATAGCAATAGCATGCGTAAATCCCAATTTCGGAGAGAAGCAACACAGTACATGATCAGCTTCTTTTTTTTTTTTTTTTTGGGAAACCAAATAATTCGGAACCGCTTACACTTACACATGCTAAAATGGCCTCTTTGAAATTCAATCTTCAGTCAGATTAAATAGTTTAGTTATAAGTATATGGAATTATAGTTATAAAATTAAAACCCAACCTATGAAATTTCAATCTTCCGGAAAAAAATTTAATTTCTGCAATTTTGATTACGATTTACGATATCAATTAAGCACATTTATCTTTCACAAAAGACAGTGTTCTACCCAAAGAAATAATTTTCTTTTTTAAGAAGAGGACTTACGTTGTAATTTACCCTTCCCTTCCGATGACTTACTGTTGAGACTAACGTAATATGTCAAATACATATTTACATTCTACAAAGCAAGACACAAGTTTCCACGCTTTAAAATTACAATTTTAATATAAACTTCGTGCAAATTTGTTTCTTTTTTCTTTTGAAAATAAGTTAGGGAGCGCCTGCCAAGTCTCCTTTTCATGATGAAAAAGAAAAAGTACAAGATCATATCACAACTGACAACCCACATCCTTCTAAAAGTGGTACCAGAAAAAAAAAACCCCAAGTATACGGTACCGGACCTACCGGTTCCCCAGTGCTATCTTTCTGTCAAGCTATGGTAAGAGTAGAAACTAATTATTACAAGTAAAATGAGAAGGATCTTATTTGAGGTGAGAACCCATCTTACCTTCACGAAACACAGCAAAATCCAGACACAAACAGACATTCAGTACATGAAACAGATCCCACGTGTAACGCCACAAGTGATAGAACCATCTAAACCGAATATTTATAGATGAAAATGTGAAATAACTTGACGCATTGTGAGCACTGGAATGAATTGTTCAAAAGATCCATTGAAACAGACCGCACTGATGCCTTCGCCTATAAGAACGTTACACGAACACAGAACAAACTTGAGAAAATTGATTTTGAAATTTCCAAATGCATCATTAACAGTTAAAGCCCAAAATTTTATAGGCCTATATTCCAATAACATATGCAGTAAGTCAAGCACTCAAGCCTAAACAACAGAGATAAACAATAGAGATAAAAATCAGAGGACATCTGGAATATATACAGTCTACCATTTGAACCTAAAACATTAGATACAAATAACACCAGGCTTACCAGAAAAAACTACACCCCATGTTCATATGCCTACATTAAAACCCTATATAAGCACCCAAAAAGAAAAAAAAAATGATAAAAAAAAGAAAAAGAGAGAAGATCGTTATTGTACAGCCGCCCTACAATCACTGGTTGACTATGACTCAGAGAACGTAAGATCAAGCTAAGCATCACAGAGAAATCTGGTCAGACTCAATGTTTACAGGAA
This sequence comes from Rhynchospora breviuscula, assembly GCA_027562975.1. Classification (NCBI taxonomy): domain Eukaryota; kingdom Viridiplantae; phylum Streptophyta; class Magnoliopsida; order Poales; family Cyperaceae; genus Rhynchospora; species Rhynchospora breviuscula. Next base: position 33,872,453 of record CM050399.1, read on the forward strand.
TAATATTCTGATTTATAATCTACAGTTGTAAACAAAACCCTCTTTTGGATTTATCCTCCCCATCTTCATCTTCATCCTCATCAGCGTGTTGTTTATTAACGCATCCACTACCAAATCTACTATAATTTATTTCACCTCTGCCTTCCTATCCATCAAGTCTACATTAAAATGAGCCCCTGGAAAAGATAATATTTACAAGAAACATCAAATATCAGAAACAACAGTATTTGTGATTAATTCCTCACCAAACAGACTAAAATTAATTATTCAAGCAAAATTTATGTAATGTAATTTTCCTTTTCGTGAGATGACAGAGCAAAGGATAGCATCAAAATGAGTGATATATGATTTTTAAATGCGTCATCAAGCTAAAGAACATTGTATGGAAAAGTACATAATACACCAAAGTATCAGTGTCATTTGTGAATAACTTTTTGTGAGCCAGAGGTGAAATTTCGGACCGATTTCGGAGCCATTTCGGTCCGAAATGCGTAGGGATTTTGAAAATAATTTTGTTTCCTTATTTGATTTGAAGAAAAAAATAGAAAGAAAATAAAAGACACGCCTGTGTTTCTATAAAGAGTGCCGCATTCCTTCTGAAATTCATCTTCTTCCTCTATCTCTCTCTCTCTTGTACTCAATTTATTAAAAGAAATAAAAAAAAAGTGTGGCGTGTGTGAGTCGTGGACGTAGGTACATATTGTAATGAACCATGTAAAAATTCATATGTTCTTCGTGTGATTGCTTTTGTTTATATGGTATCAGAGCATTAGGTTCTGAGACTTGTGTGTGTCTACCCCTGTGCGAGTTACTGCACAGTCGGCTCCTCTTTGTGCGAATTACTACACAATCGAACCCGTTCTTCTCGACCGGATCTCACCGTGTTATTGTGTGAGTTTATTCTCTGCGTGAGTTACTGCGCAGTTTATCATTCTTCCTTGAACAAGGAGTTTGTGGAGTTGGCTCTTCTTCTCGACCTTCTATCTTCGACCAGAACCCAAATTTCGAACTAAATTCGGAGCTATTTCGGACCGAAATTTTCTGCCAAGACTTTGACTTCGACTAGAATCCAAATTTCGAACTGAAAACCCATAATTTCGGACCGAAATTTTTTCTGAATCTGAACTAAACCTTAAATTATAAATCCGAAACCGACCTTAAAATCTCTAGCAATCAAAATACTAGAGACCATGACCCTTATCCAAAATCTAAACGACTGTTAGATTATAGATTCAGGAGCAACTGACCATATGACTTACAATAAGAACGACTTGATAAGCGAATCTCATCCAAGGAAAACTGAGATCGTCAATGCAAATGGAGAAGTTTATCCAGTCACAGGGGCTGGAGATGTTTAATTTTCCTCTTCTTTAACTCTTTCAAACAATTTATTGGTTCCTTCTCTTTCATCGAGACTATTGTCTGTAGGACAATTATGTGAAGAACTTAACTGTGTTGTACTCATGTATTTCAGATTTTGTTTTTTTCAGGATCTCATGACAAAAGAGATTATTGGTCGTGGTACTAAGAGGGGAGGACTGTATCATTTTGAAGACATAGCTGCTGGAAGAACTCACTTATCTGCTGGCTCAAGTTCAAATAGAAAGTTTTCAATTTGGATGTGGCACAAGCGTTTAGGCCATCCTTCATTCGGGTACCTTAAGAAACTTTATCCAAGTTTATTTTCTGAATTTTTTTTTGAATCTTTTGATTGTGAGGTATGTATCAAATCTAAGAGCCATCGAGCCCATTTTGCTAAGAACTTGGATAATGACAAAATCACTCCTTTTGACCTGGTTCACTCTGATGTGTGGGGGCCTTCCCTGGTTGAATCTCTGGTGGGTAACAGATGGTTTGTGTTATTTGTTGACAATTGTACCAGAATGACATGGATTAATTTGGTAAAGCATAAAAGTGAGGTACCACTTGCCATCAAATCTTTCATTACCATGGTAAAAAATCAGTTTGATATAAATGTTAAAATTTTCAGAAGTGATAATGGAAGGGAATTTGTCAACAAAACAGTAGGAGAATTTTTTAACACTAATGAAATTATACATGAAACAAGTTGTGTGGGAACTCCTCAACAAAATGGCATAGCAGAGAAAAAAAATAGGCAAATTCTAGAAATGACCAGGGCAATGATGCTAGAAAATAATGTACCTCATTCTTATTGGAATAATGCAGTTACATCAGCAGTTTACTTGATGAATATGTTGCATTCCGTGGTACTTAACTTTCAAACACCCTTGCAAACACTTTCAAAATACTGCTTAATTCCCTCTGTCCTTACAATTCCACCAAAGGTATTTGGGTGTATTGCATATGTTCATATACAGAAACATTAAAGGTCAAAGTTGGATCTTTGTGCTGAAAAATGTGTGTTCATATGATATGGTCCACGTCAAAAGGGATATAGGTGTATGAACTCGGTCTCAAGAAAAATATATACTACAATGGATGTAACTTTCATTGAAAATGAGGAGTATTTTGTGAAAGATCAAGCTCATTCTCAAGGGGAGAGTGTCATAGATAATGAGTCTTAGTTTGATGCAACAGAGGATGCAAATTTCGGAGTAAACAGAGAGAAAACCATGATACCAGAAACAGATTTCAGACCGAATTCTGGAAATTTCGGTCCGAACAGAGAAGAAACCATGACACCAGAGACGGATTTCGGACCGAATTTTGGAAATTTCAATCCGAATTCAGGGACTGTAGATGAGATTTATCACGACTCAGATCTAGATTTGGACCACTTGATAGTTCGGATCCAACAGAAAGGACTTTGGAAAGTGAAGGAGAAGAAATGATACAGTCTCCTCCATCACCACATGACCAAACTCTGGAGTCAGAGGTAAGTAATTCTGAACCTGTTACTACTAATCCTTGTTATCAGTTACCTTTCAGGTTTAACAGAGGCAGACCTCCTAAGAGGTACAGACCAGATGAGGTTGGTGAGGGCAAGTATGCGATGACGAACTTTATGACTATGTCTCACATGTCAGACCCTGTGAAGAAATTTGACAGAACTCTTGCGACAGTTCAAATTTCAAATAATCTGAATGAAGCACTCAGTGACCGCAAATGGGTGGATGCAATGAAGACAGAAATGGATGCACTGAAAAAGAATGAGACTTGGGAACTGGTGAGTAGACCAAGAGATAGAAAGACAGTAGGTTGCAGATGGATATTTACAGTTAAATATGGGCTCACTGGAGCGATTGATAGGTATAAAGCTAGACTAGTTGCAAAGGGGTACTCCCAGACATATGGGGTAGATTATCAGGAGACATTCTCACCTGTAGCCAAGCTGAATACTGTTAGAATACTGTTGTCTATTGCAGCAAATAAAGACTGGCCACTACATCAGTTTGATGTGAAAAATGCATTCTTACATGGGGACATAGATGAAGAAATCTACATGGACATCCCACCAGGATATGGTCATTCAAGCAACCAACTTCTTGTGTGCAGATTGAAAAAGACATTGTATGGTCTGAAACAGTCTCCTAGGGCCTGATTCGGAAGATTTTGCAGTGCTATGAAGGAATATGGATACACCCAAAGTGATACTGACCACACTTTGTTCTTCTTTAAGAATAAAGGAAAAATTATAATCTTGATAATCTATGTTGATGATATGATAATCACAGGTGATGACTCTGAAGGAATCCGAGATCTGGAAGAAAAACTGTCCAAGAAATTTGAAATGAAGAATCTAGAAGGCTTGAAGTACTTTTTTGGGATTGAAGTAGCACGCAATAAGAAAGGTCTTTATTTATCTTAGAGAAAGTATGTGCTTGACTTGTTTGCTGAAACAGGTATGTTGGATTGCAAACCTGTTGACACACCGACTAAACAGAACACCAAGTTAGACGTGTTTTCTGACCAAGCACCTATAAATAAGGATCAATACTAGAGATTGGTAGGGAGACTTATTTATTTGTCACATACTCGGCCTGATATTGCTTATGCTGTGTCTGTGGTGAGTCAGTTCATGCATGCTCCCAACGAGCAACACATGGAAGCTGTTATGTGGATTTTAAGGTATCTCAAAGGATCCCCAGGACGAGGTATCTTTTTCAGGAAGAATGGTCATCTTCAGGTTGAAGGATATACAGATTCTGACTGGGCTGGAAATGTGACTGATAGGAAATCCACATCTGGATATTTCACATTTGTTGGGGATAATCTGATCACCTGGAGAAGCAAGAAACAAAAGGTAGCAGCTCTGTCAAGTACTAAGACAGAATTTAGAAAAATTGCTAAATGTTTGCAAGAATGACTGTGGATAAAGAGAGTACTCAATGATCTTGGCCTCTATGATAACAGGGAGATGTAGTTATTTTGTGATAACAAGGCAGCTATTGCAATATTTCAGAATCCGGTGCAACATGTTAAGACCAAGCACATTGAAGTTGATAGACATTTTATTCGACAGAATTTAAAAGAGAAAATCATTAGCATTCTTCACGTAAGAACTGAAGTTCAATTGGCAGATATACTGACGAAAGGAGTATCCAGCACTGTCTTCCATGGAGTGATTGGCAAGTTGGACATGCAAGATATCTACATGCCAACTTGAGGAAGAGTGTGAGCCAGAGACGAAATTTCGGACCGATTTCGGAGCCATTTCAGTTCGAAATGCGTAAGGATTTTGAAAATAATTTTGTTTCCTTATTTGATTTAAAGAAAAAAATAGAAATAAAATAAAAGGCACGCTTGTGTTTCTATAAAGGGTGCCGCCTTTCTTTTGAAATTCATCTTCTTCCTCTATCTCTCTCTCTTGTACTCAATTTATTAAAAAAAATAAAAAAAGTGTGGCGTGTGTGAGTCGTGAACGTAAGTACACATTGTACTGAACCACGTAAAAATTCCTGTGTTCTTTGTGTGATTGCTTTTGTTTACACTTTTAACTCTGGCCTGGAATTTATCAACCAATATTGCATTATCAAATTTAATTGCAAAGAAAAAAAGGATCAAATGTCTATATGCCCAACATAGTAACATTCATTTGTGAATCTTACTAATTTGGTCACTACAAAGTTTGCATCAGGTCTTAAGGTTTCTAATTTGTTCTAAATTCCCAGAAATAAACATCATTTTGATAGTGTATGTTGATGTAATCCAACTTAGTAGCTAACATAATAATAAACATCAGGTTTTAGATGATTTGGATGAATTTAAATAAGCAATTCTCAAATGGACAGATGTTGATATAACCATTCCCAGATCATGTACTTCTGTCACTGAAATACTTGAGTAAGCATCTATGCTGTCATCATATCAACTTGAGTACATTATACAACGACATGGATTGTGATGTGGGTTTCCATTCACCTTTTCATAGGCTTCCAATGTGCCTTTCCCAACTGGAACAAATTTTTTTTTGGAGTGAAACAGGATATTGACCATTTTTTTGGAGCGATAAAGACCAATGTGCAGGAGCAATTACTCAATATACAAGGAACTACATGCTGTGTCCGCGAATGCTCACAAAGACATCAAACAAACAGAAAGAATATACCTAATTGTAGAAGAAAATCCTCAGTAACCTGCAAAGGATGAAAAAAAAATGTGTAGCTTATTGTAAAGAACAAAAGAAGAAAGAAATGTCAAAGCCTCCAAACAGCATACCCTACCCACTCCAATATTTCTTTAAAAGTGCAAAAGTAAAAGCACCCCACCCTCACTATATACTGAGGCTGTTCCTGATAGATCCCATCATAAGAACCATTAATCAGAAAGAAAAAATAATATTTGATATTAATACTGTGTTAAAGTTGACTTCCCAAGTAAATCGCATACAACAGTGTGCAGCTCCTTTGTAGTAGGCCTTAACTCCATCAATTGTTTTCTTTTTATCTATAAATAATATCAGATTGATCAAAAGGCAATAAATAAAGAAGCCAAGCCTTACCTCAAAGAACACTCTATGCAATATATCAGATAAAGAACTCAAAATTTACCACCTTTCAGTATAAGTATATAGCAGTCATTTCCATGTTTAACCTCGCATTGCTCTTTAATGCTTATATATAATAAGAAAACGTTAGATTTATAAAGGTCCAAAAAGTATCAACACTTTACTGCTGAGGTATAACAAAACACCAAGTGAACAAAAACAACCCAGAAATGGCACGAACAAAAAAACCAATGTAGAACATTTATATTGTATCCAAGTCATAAAATAAAAAGAAAAATATCTTGCTTTTGAGCACCTGGTTTCTTCTTCTCCTTGTCAGCATTAGAAGTAGATGCTTTTGCCTCTTTCTTATTATTCTCTTTGGATGTAGCAGCAGTTGCCTCCTCTTTCTTACCCTTCTTTTTCTTCCCATCTTTCTCCTCCTGCATCTTCACGTCCTTGCTCTCCTTATCCTTCTTAGGATTTACCTTGTTTCCCTCATCTTTCTCCTTTTTCTTCTCCTTACCCTTGGCCTTTTTAGAAGCTTCAACCTTCTGTGTCTTCTTCTTCTAAGCTGGAAGCTCTTCATCTTTTTCTTCCTCCTCGTCTTCCTCTTCTTGGCATTTTTTACCCTCTTTGTCTTCCTTCTTACCTTTCTTTGCTATATTGCCCTCTGCTGACTCTTCTTGAGAATCTGCAGGCCCAGCTTGTTCCTCAGAATCACCTTCTTCCTCGACAGATTCTTCATTCTCATCCTCTTTCATAGGTTCTGCCCCTTGACATTCTCACTCTTCATTCTCCTCTGCAAGTTTTGATTAGAAATATGAGCATATCAACTCAATACTCTGGGGATCACTGATTTATATTATACAATTATATACTTCCAAACAACCATGGTCTGAACTGTAAAAAATGGTAATCTAAAGAAGTAACACAAAAAAAATAGAGAGTAGAACCTTAGCTCTACTGCCTAAAGATGACTCGTCCTTCTTTCCTCTTTTCTTCTTTTCCTACAAGAAATGAAATATTTTAGCTGCAGCAAACAAAAAATAATATTGGCCTGAACAACTAAAGTAGCCATCACATTCCCTCTTTATCGTTACAATAATGGCAGATATCAAGGAGACAGTTGAACCCCTTCTTCTGCTAGGCAGTGGCGGATCCAATGTATTAGGTGCCATGGCAGGTGCCTAGGGTAAATAATGAAAAACTAAGGACCAGGTATATATAATTCTATCCGATGCCTGGGTTAAAAAAAAGATAGTGCCCAGGCCCTTGTTATTTTTTGGTGATTGATAGAGAAGTAAAGATCATGAAAAAGTGATTCAGTTTATGAAAAAGATTATGTATTTTATAATATTCCAATTATATATGTTTAGAATGACTTTTTTTATTGTTAAAATTATTATTTATTTTATTTTAAAATTTTTTATTTTTATTATATTATAATTGTGCCTAGGCTAAAAAATTTTCTGGATCCACCACTGCTGCTAGGTACAATCCATGACAAATATTTTGACAGGCTTAACTCAAAGAAAGGTTTATGTGCCCCCTTGTCACACTACGCATTTACAAAGAAAATGCCAGATGCATCATACTAACTAAACGTGGATTCTACTAGTTAGAAAGGGGGGAAGAGAGAGAGACCTTGTCAGTCAGCAAAACATCACTGGTAACATGTGGGGACTCCAAGAATTCCAACAATTTTCCACTTATCTCATCCTACATTTCACACAAATTGTACTGTTTCATCAGAGGCCAGGGCAGTTGTCAAATACAATAACAAAAATCTTCAAGAACTCCAATGTTCTCATAATGTATATGAGCACCAAAGATTCTAAACAAACCAACCACTCTTGAAACTACAACTATTTCCTATGTTTTGATAACTTTTTTAAACTAAAATACACTTTTTTCCTTTCATGGAAAAAATTGAGAAAAAAAGGAGATATATTTGTCAAAGCAAGCAAACGTTTTTGGAAGATGTTTTGCTAATGGGAATGTCAAGCAGCTCACAGAATTCACATAGCTTATCCTTGGGACATTTATCAATCTTCTCCTTTATCCTAGTCCTTTTTTTGTCCTTGAAAATATCACAGTAAAAATAAATCTAAAGAGGCTGAAAGAAAGAATGAACCAAAATTCATTTCTTCAGGTCCAACTTCCTCATCTTGTAAACTGCAAGGTGAACTTTCTCCTAAAGTACCTCAAATTCAAAAAATAAAATAAAATAATTATAGTAGACCTTATTTGTCATTGGTAATAATAACTAAATTTGAAATAAAAAACGTTTTATGTTTGCATAGTTGTGCATAATAACATGTTAAAATAAAGCTAATGCCAATAGCAGCAGGTCATATAAGAATAAGATCTCCATTGGTAATAATTCAAAAAAGCGAGCCTTTTAAAATATGAGAAGCACAATAACATGGTATAAAACTGGAAGGCTTACATCAGTCCACACAAAGCCAGAGAACTGGACAATATTCCTCTTCAAATGAAAAGCCTAGAGAAAACCAGAGAAATTATTGCTTTAAAAAATAAAGTTATATGCACAATGCAAAGTGTTTCGATGTAATGTCAGCCTGTACATACTGGTAAACTTTATTAAAAAAATTTTCAGGGAATGTCAAATTCGGTGCAATTGGGGTTTAATTAAACAGTAATTATTAAAGTAAAGCAGTTATCTATTTTAGCATAATTTAATGTGACTGTGAATGTATAAGTTTGGATCAGAAAGAGAGAGAATTACACTAAATCTCCTCCCAAAGAGTAAAACATGAAGGGATTGGAGAGTCTTGTGGACCTTTCTTTTTGAAAGCTTGATAGAAACTGGTGCAAATTCACAATTAATTTCCTGTCAGCAACTTCAGGCGAGCATGAAATGGAAATTAAACAGATAAAAATTAGGAAGCCTATGAAGGCATGAAACTATATCTCTTCCAATAACATAAAACCCTGCTATCAGAATACAGTGAACACTCTGTTAATTAAAAAAAAAAAGGGAACAACACCATACCACTCGGAAAATCGTTCAGTTTGGTTCCAGAAACCTATAACTATAAGACAAGTAAAATTTCAAATGAGTATTCCACTTCATATTAAATCGGAAAAATATTTCAATTTACAATTCCTGATAAAGCCTAGCACTATGGACGACAATTTTCAAATAACTACAAAGTCCATACAATGTACTTTGGAGGAAATGTTTCAGTCGAGGACAGCTCTGGCAAGACCTGATACTGACAGAAATATACTTTCATCACCTTGGATAAAAGTAACACTGCAGTAACTGTTTCTAATAAGAAATAGGAGTGGTCAAGAACTTTTTATTACTTTCCTTTTCAAAATAAGAATGTCAAAATTGAACTGCATGTTTATAACCAAAAGCAAATGTAGAAGAAAAAAGTAATTTTCACAACTCCTTTTTTTGAGGGCCAGCAAAATGCTGACAATTTTCCATTAAAAAAGAAAAAGTTTACAAAACCAGTATCATAACCGATATGAATAACAAAAAGAAAATATAAACTCCTAACAAAGTTTATATCCTAACATGTACCGGCATCAAACTAATACTAGCTCAAATTTTCACAACTCTTTAAGTTTGAAAATTATAATAAACCTGGACAGTGTCCACTCCAGAGGGAACTGGGTCCCTTGACGGGGTAATGAGTTGCATATCATGTCCACACCAAAAATAAATTAAATGAACAGGTTTTACATAAACCTTTTTGGCCTTCCAAGAATATGGCTATAATGATGATTACGAGAAACTTTTATAAGCAAAAGAATGAAGCTACTCCATTGATGTTGGAAAAGATTAAAAAAAGAAAAACTTCCTAGCTCTAAGAAAAGTTAAAAAAGACTTCCATGTTTGAGCAGTTTTGGAGTGTCGTGAAATCAGAAACATAAACAAACAAATTAAGGTTTTCATCTCTGATGCAGAGCGGGCTGCAGAAAAATCCAATAAATACTAAAAAATGTTTTCCAGCCTTTAAATAGACTCACTTTTAATAAGAAATATTCCATTTTCACATATTTCACCATTTTTGTTAAAAAGTTTAGAAGCCCGGAGGCTATTTCACCATTAAATATGAAGCATATTTGACACAAGGCGTAATCTCGACAGTTGCTTTCAGATCCAAAAGAATTATCTGGAGACCCAAAATCTTCCACAAATTCTATTTTTTGTTATTCTAATTATTTGGGGACTATTTAACTATCTTAGATGGTATTCTTTTATTTTTGACCTGAACACTTGTAAAAAGAGCTGCTACTTGTTAACATTTCACTTGATTGAGATCAAAATTCAGTTTTCTAATAAGAGAAAATTCTCTCAAAATGCCAAAATGGTAATGAACCTCAATTCAACCCCCCAGAAGAAGAGAGACATACTAATGCCCGTGGCTCAACATTCTGCGGCTGAGGGAACCTCACACCAGAAGGGATAACCTCAACTGCAGCTGCTGTCTCAGAAGATCCAACAAGAATTTGCTTCAACATCTCCTGATCGACAGCCAATTCGCCCTCACATTTGGGTTTTGGGGCACACAAAGCTCGATTTTGTTCGCATCAACACCAGGTGGGGGAATTGCTTTCTACACGTCTAAAAATTAGAGATGCACTCCCCTATGACAAAAATACCCTCCGCATTCTTTTCTCATTTTTTTTATTATTTTCTGAGTGACAAAAGAGAGAGGAGTGTGGAGGGTATTTTTACGAGGCATTAGTTGAGGGGGGTAGAGATTGAGGTGTCGCGCAGTCTGGGCAGATGAAAATAGTCAGACCCGGTTCCACTTAGGGTTTCTTCACACCCGACGCAACGCACTTCTAGGGGAAGTGGTGGCAGTTGTGTGCCGATTGAGGCCATGGTGTTAATGTTCGTTTAAGAAAGAGAGTGGGAAAGGGAAAGACGTGACGAACTGAAGGAACTGACGACCGGAGCCTCGGAGGAAAAGGGCGGGAAGATGTACGTTCGGCAAAAGGCCTCTGAGGCAAATTTTTATGTTCGAAATATAAATTGGCAAAATTAATATCTAATTTTCGTCTAATTTTATGTTATTTAGTCAGATTACATATTTACATAGGTTAGTTATATATAAACCAATATCCAACTTTATATCGAGTTTTATAATTTTTTTTTTTTAGGCCCGCAGGTGAAAACATGAAGTTTTATTATTTAAAATTAAAATCTAACTATTTAATTTCATATTTCCGATAATTTCAATTGATTGCGATTTACGATATTAATTATACACGTTATCTACTTATGTTTCAAAAGCATAGTTTATTACCTACAAGAGCATACTAAGACCTTCGCATGTTTAATCTTAGGTGTTCAAACATTCACAATTAGCGCATTCTCCTATATTATTTCCCACAGAACATAAAAAGAAAGACGTGCATCTTAGATGTCAAAAACAAACACTTGTGGCACTCAAATCAAACTCATCTTCACCGTGGTCAGTACTCAGTAGTAGATTATATAATAATATGGTGATAATATGGAGATATCCTGAACAGTTAAGAACTGTGCTCATTTTTCTATCATGCCGTATAGGAGCTGCAGGTTTTGCTGGTAACCGCGCATTTCCCAGGCTCCCAGCTCTGTACAGTCATGGCTTGGTCTGACTTGATCCGCCTTCCGAATTCGGTATGATTCAATTCTGCAGGATGGAATCCATTCGGATCAGGTTAAGTGTCAGATTGGATTTGTGTGGTTAAATTAAAACTGGCATATATCCAATTTATGTCTGCTCGCATGAAACCGCCTAGCTACATACTCTCAAGCCAACTACACACATTTTTTTTTTCTTTTAATTTGTTTTGCATTTTTGTTCATAGAGGCGTTACTCCATACAATTTACTACCATCAGAGATGTTGTTTATCAGTTTATGCATATCATTAGCCTATGCTAATTAATAAATTACTGACAACGGAAAATTGATAACCTAGTCAAAGCAAAAATGATGAGAATTAAGATTAATAACTTGAAAATTGTAAAATTCGCAGTGTAATTGCGAGACACAGAAGAATCGACCTCAGCGATTGATAATGGTGAAAGAGAGAACCTCATCAATGATCTTATCTGATCTGAAAATTGTAAAATCCGTATAATTGTGAGATGCAGTAGAATTGATCTCAGGGATTGATAATGACAAAAGGGAGTTACTCACCAGTGATCTGATCTAACTTGATCAGAGAGAGTTGATCGATTTCAATCCGTATAATTGTGAGATGCAGCAGAATCGATCTCAGGAATTGATAATGGCGAAAGGGAGTTACTTACCAGTGATCTGATGAGAGAGATGATCGAATTCAAAGAGAGAGAGAGAGAGAGCAGCAGCAGCAGCAGCAATCGCTGTAGAGAGAGAGAGCAGATCTCCGTAGAGAGAGAGAGCAACGATCTTCGTAGAGAGAGAATTTTGCGAGATAGAAATGAGAAATGTCGGAAAAAGAATCAGAACTCAAAAAATAAAAATAAAAAGGTTACTTGACTACATGAGTTGCTTGTGATTTGTGAATACGGAGAGAGAGAGGAGCAACTTCGGCCCGCAAATTGTTGGATGGCAGACCGTCAGTTTAAAAAATAATAATAAAATAATATTAAATATTAATAATAATATCTAATTAATCGAAATTATTTAAATAATAATGCAATTACGGAATCTGAGATTCCGACCATAATTACGGAATTCCAAATTCCGTAACAGGCTTGTTACGGAATTTGAATTTGAAATTCCGTAACACACTTGGACTTCCTTTTTTTTTTGCACGGCACATTTTTTTTTTCTTTTTTCGGTTTTTTCTTTTTGCTTTTATTTTACTTTTGTATTTTTTAATATTTTTACATTTTAATAAATTGTATAATATATAGTGTTCTAAATACGTGCCATGTCGTGTCGAGCCGTGTCAAACACGTCGTGTCCGGATCATTTGTTGTGCCATTAGTGTTCTCCAATCGTGTGTGTTGTCTCGTGTCGTGTCGTGTTGACACGAACTACTTTTTTAATCGTGTCGTGTCATGTTGTGTCGTGCTTAGTGGTGAGAAGAGGTAACACGACACGCATTCTGACATGACACGACTGACATGATCGTGTCGTGTCGTGTTGACATGTCGTGTTAGTCGTGTCAAATCATGTCATATTATTTTATTATTTTTTAAATTAAAAATTATTAAAAATAATTAAAAGTAAGAGAAAAATTACTAAACATAATAAATTATTATTTGATTAAGTTTCAACTTTTTATTAATATTTTTTATAAAAATAATAATTAGATTAGAACACTATTATGATTTAAATGATGGTAAATAATATGATATTGTATTATAAATTGAAATTAAATTATTAATTTTGCTTAAATAATCAACATTAATAATTAAATTTGTGTTGAGGTGTTGTGTTAATTCGTGTTCGTGTCGTGTTCATGTCGTGTTGCGTGTTGTATCGTGTCGTGTTGAATCGTGTCAAACTTTCAAATGTTCCAACACGACACGATAACACGATCGTGTCGTGTCGTGTCGTGCCAAAACATGGGTTAGTACGGTTAGTGGTGTAAGATTAGTACTTTTTGGGGTTAGAGAGGTAGAATGGTGAGGGTAGTGATTTGATGGAGTTAGCGCTAACTTAAGGTTAGTAAATGTTGTTTGGCACGGTATGTTGAGGTTAGTATTTTAAGGATAGCAACTATTAGTGGTGTAATTATTATTCACTGTTAATTATATTAATTGTTAATTATTATTATTAATTATTATATAATTATTATAATTAATATCAAATTATCATTATCAATACCAAATTAACGCTAACCTTCGAGTCGCTAACCCGACTAACTTATCCTTCCGTTGAGTTAGTGGGTTAGCGTAAGTTTAGTGCTAATTTTAATTGATACTTCACATTAATAATTAATTTTAGATACTTCACATTAATTTTAATTCATATTATTTTAATATTAATTTATAATCAATAATAATTTATAATTGACAAAAATTAATAATTAATTGTAGTTGACCTAGTAATTAATAATTAATAATTAATAATAGTTAACAATTAATATAATAATAATTAATGCAATTAATAATTCAAAATAAATAATATTAATAATTATAATAATAATTAACTAATAATTATGATATTATTTATAATAATTAATAATTGATAATAGTTATTGTAATAATAATTAGTAATTAATAATGATTGTATAAATTTAAATAATCCTTAACGTAAAATTATAATAATAATGATATTCAATAATAGTTATTATAATAATGATAATAATAATAATAATTAATAATGGTTTATTTTTATAATTATATAGTTAATAATTAGTAGTTATTCATAATTACGTCACTAATAGTTGCTAATTTTGAAATACTAATCAAATAATAAAAAATATTAATAAAAAATAATAAAATAATATGACACGATTTGACACGACTAACACGACATGACATGATCGTGTCAGTCGTGTCATGTCAGAATGCGTGTCGTGTTACCTCTTCTCACCACTAAGCGCGACACAACACGAGACGACACGACACGACACGAGACGACACGCACGATTGGAGAACACTAACGGCACAACAAATGATCCGGACACGACGTGTTTGACACGGCTCGACACGACAGTGCACGTATTTAGAACACTATATATTATACAATTTATTAAAATGTAAAAATATTAAAAAATACAAAAGTAAAATAAAAGAAAAAAATGTGCCGTGCAAAAAAAAAAAAAAGGAAGTCCAAGTGTGTTACGGAATTCCAAATTCCGTAACAAGTCTGTTACAGAATCCGGGATTCCATAACTAGCTTGTTACGGAATTTGGAATTCCGTAATTATGATCGGAATCTCAGATTCCGTAATTGCGTTATTATTTAAATAATTTCGATTAATTAGATATTATTATTAATATTTAATATTATTTTATTATTATTTTTTAAACTGACGGGATGGCAGATGACAAAATGGTTAAACGGTATAAAGCAATTTCAGCAAGAGATATTGTCTGGATGCGCGCGAGGGCCTGCTGGGATGGCAGGATGGCACCACCCTAGGATGGTATATAGGATATATCCACATAAAAAAGGCTAGGTAATAAATTGAGATACCATTTGTTATTATAATAAATGTTAAGACATTAGTTTATTTCCACGGAACTTATGTTAAATCATTAAATCACCAGTCAATCATTAGCGCAAATTAGATGTTGTGATTCATCCCATCATCCTGATGAGTTTAAGAGAAAATGCATGGATCTTAGGAGCTGTCTTAGGAGCTGTTGACTGTTGGTCTGTTGTATTGAGTATTTGAGTTCCTAAATTAAATGAGGAATCATCTAAAGCCTTGGACTCAGCCCATACAAATAAAGGCCCCAGAGCAAGGCGAGCCCAAAAAAATGCACACAGCAAAGCCCCCCCCCCCACTTTTTTAAATAATAATAAAATATTATAAAATATTAATAATAATATCGAAATAATCCAAATTATTTAAATAATAACGCAATTACGGAATCTCAGATTCCGAACTGAATTACGGAATCTCGGATTCCGTAACTAATGTTCCACCCTATTTTGGCGACAGACAGCGACGCGAGGTAATTTTTTATATTTATTTTTATTTAAGTTTTATAATTTATTAGTTTATTAGTTAATTAATTAAAAAATAGATAATATATTGCAAAAATAATTTAAAAAATATGAAAAAATCAGAAAAAATAGGATAAATTTTTATATGTAATTAAAATTTATTTTGAAATTTTGTTTGCATTTAATAATTAAGAATTTGATAATTAAATATTAAAAAAATTAAAGAAAATTGTTAAAAATTGATAGGATTAATTTTAAATGTAGGAAAAAATTGTTGAAAAGAGAGTTGAACCGTTTCTACTCGAGGTTAGTTTTTGTATATGTATATTTTTTTTTTTGTTTCAATAGATTGCAAATAATTGTTTGATTTTAAACGTATAGATTGTATATTATTGAAAAGGGTTTTGTTCAATTTTAAACGTATCTCTATGTTTGATTTGTAAATAATTGTTCTTCATTTTCAAAAAAAAGGAACAAGAATCATGTCAAGTCTCATAATCAAGGAAGAGGGGAGGAAAAAGGGCGGCGCAAGGACTTTCTAGATTGCGTTAGAAAGGAAGAAATGACACGAGGTTCATGTTTCACTAAGATGGAGAAAGAGTATAAGATTAACTCTCATGGAAGTCACTCGATTAATTACATTTCTTTTTTTTATGATTAATTTATGATTTTAAAAAAATTTGTAGTAGTTTTCAGTGGTTTTTAAGTTTGCAAACTTTCAAAGTGAATTTTAGAGATTCAGAGAGTGTTTTTTGGCTCCGAAAATGGTCGTTACAAGGTTTACCTCGGTAAACCATGTAGATCTCGTCGCCAGCTTTCCGGATTGTGGTCATTTATCCCAAACGGACATTCCTATCAAAAGTTATGCCTATTTGAAGTTCTAATCTTTAAAAACATCGATTTTTTAATAACTAAACATTTCTATTCAAACAATATACAATCTGTTGAAACAATAAAAAAATATGCATATAGAAAAACTAACCTCGAGTAGAAACGGTTCAACTCTCTTTTCAACAATGTTTTCCTACATTTAAAATTAATCCTATCAATTTTTAACAATTTTTTTTAATTTTTTTAATATTTAATTATCAAATTCTTAATTATTTAATGCAAACAAAATTTAAAATAAATTTTAATTACATATAAAAATTTATCCTATTTTTTCTGATTTTTTCATATTTTTTAAATTATTTTTGCAATATATTATCTATTTTTAATTAATTAACTAATAAACTAATAAATTATATAAATTAAATAAAAATAAATATAAAAAATTATCTCGCGTCGCTGTCTGTCGCCAAAATAGGGTGGAACGCTAGTTACGGAATCCGAGATTCCGTAACAAGCTAGTTACGGAATCCGGGATTCCGTAACTAGTCTGTTACGGAATCTGAGATTCCGTAATTTAGTTCGGAATCTCAAATTCCGTAATTGCGTTATTATTTAAATAATTTGGATTATTTCGATATTATTATTAATATTTTATTATTATTTAAAAAAGTGGGGGCAGCAGCCCGTTCAAATAAAAACACGATTCAGGAGAACTGGAGATTAAGACTGCCACTTCTTAATCTTATTCTACATTCTACATTCAATCTATGTCACATTTCTCCTTTCAAAAGTAAAATAACTCGCATTATTTTTTTTAAAAAAACAACAAACTAAAATAATAAGATTTTAATTTTTTGTCTTATTTAACAATATTTCAAATCTGGATTTGAGAAGTTTCCAAAATAAAAAAAGAAACATATTTAAAGTCTTATCGAGAAATTAATATATTGAAAAATTGATATATTTTAAGTATTATTATTTAATTATCATATTTTACTTTTTAAAATTCATAGCCATAGAGATTTACTAAAAAATAGATTGATTAATGTTAAAATAATAACCATTTTTATTCAATTAGGTATATAATGAAAAATTATTAAACTCTTTACAGCTTTTTTCCGACAAAAAAATTCAATTTCTTCAAGCTTACAAACGCAGCTAATTAATATCAAACATTCTGACTGCGCCTAAAGCGGCACCATCGAATACGCCCCAATTTAAACGAAACATCAAAACCTGCTTTTCATGGGACATAGATAGAACAACTTAGAAGGGTGGAAAACGATGGTCACCACTTACCAAACGAAATAAAAGGGAAATAAGGGGTGGAAATGCGCGACAAGTCGTAATCTTAAACTTTGGATTGTTTAAATAAAAATAAAAGAAAAGAAAAGGAGAAGTGCTGTAAGTGCCGCTTCAAGCCTTCAATAATGCACATTGAGGCGGCACGTATGCATCAAGGACAGCGCTCATTCTGAAGTTCTAGTGCAACATTATCTCTACATCTCCCTGTGTACCGAGTCATGACGAGCCAGCAGTAACTAGGAAATGCAAGTCAAGACCGATCCCGCGATAACAAGAATATTACATTCTCGTCCAAACATGATAACATGAGACTTGAGAGAAAGGAGTAAGTTTTTTTTTTTTTTTTTGAAATCGCAAGGAGTTAGTTTATCACCGTCAGTGTGGCCTTGGACCCAAACATCAAAATCTACTTGTCGTGACTCCTGAGAGTTAATTTCCCTGTAGCATTACATACGCCTGACTCGATACAAAGATAACCTATTCAAATACATGACCCGGTACACGGATATATACAAAAGATTGCATAGTTAAAGACTGATTACAACTTCAAAGAGAAGACGCAGTGGGGCACCGCGTGTTTACTGGGACCACACATTAGGAAGACTATGAAGTGCCAAGTGCAGTTTCAGGGCCGCTCCTTACGAGTAACGCGGCGAGAAAACCGACGTGTACCGACAGTCCACTGGACCCCACGCTGCATTCTATTTTTCCTGTCGTTTTTATTTTTTTTAATAATCTTCAGTAGTTTTCCGCTGTTTCAGACTTCCGTCTCCATCGCCGTTTTCCGTTTGATTATAATACTCTCCTCCGTTGTTGTCAAACCGAAAAATTTGGCCCGCAATAACATATGGTGTTCCGTCAGTACCGGATACGCTTAGTTGGTAATATATCTTTACAAGCAGAATTTTTATTTCGGTTTATCTTGTCGTAATGTAATGATATGGTAATTTAATTGTGTTATAAGACTCGGTAATTTTTTTAGTCCTTATTTTCTATTTAAATGAATATTCCTGAATTTTTAAACCGCATGAAATTACTCCTAAAACTCAATTAAAAAACCAAAATTGGTTCTTTACTTTTAAAAGACGAGATAATTGTTACAGAAAATTTTTTAATGTCGATCCAGAAAAATTTAAAACTAACTAAATATAAAAAAGTTACTTGGGTTGATTTGAAAGAAGTAGGCCAATCAAGTTTTAGTATAACCGTGTAAGAACTAATTGAAGGACTGACCTGACTCCTGAGCAAAGAAAATTTAAAGTGTGAGAACTGATGTATTCCACAAAAGTTTAAGTCGCAGTTTAATTTATAAATAATTAGGGTTTCAAATCTAAATTATCTCTAAACGATTCTCATATTGCACCGCGTGATGGGCTCACACGACGTGAAGTCGTGACACACGAGGCGGCGAGTTAGCCAGCTGCTTCAGCTCTCCAGTTTTAATAGTCACTGGAGAAATAGAGTTTCTTTCCAATACGAACTATACGTTTGTATTTATCCTGCAAAAGAGAGACCAATAGATGAAAAATAACTTCTAGATGCCTTTCCTGATCTCGAATCAGATCAGCCCATGTCTACAAGTTGGCTTGTGGAGAAAACATATTAACTCCACTTGTCATTACTGGAGATAAAATGAATGGTACGCATGTAAAACGGACAGTGGTTGGCTATTTTCTCTGCGCCCCATGTCCGGACAACAATTTTATCTACATTTCGTTTTCTAAATTATTAAATAATAACACGATTTAAAAATTAGAAAAATTGAAACCACACGGTCAAGCGAGCTTGTGATGTACATCTTACTCGGTTGTGGGATATAGTTACACCCATTTTGCGGTACTTGTACTTTGTACAGTTAGTACTTTGCGTTGCTTAGCCTGAATTCCTGCCCGGTCTTGTTTTGACTGGGCCAGCGTCTAGGGTCAGTCAACCATGTCCTTTGGGGAAATTTCCCAACTTTATTTTATTATTTGCTTGACGCAGTTTTCTTTGTAAAAAATTGATTAGAGATGGATACTTTTTTGTATTATAATTTAAAAAATATTTCCAACATAACGCATCAATAACGGAATTTTGGGTAACTAGAAAAAAAAGTAAGGAAAAACGAGAAGAAAACAGAGTTTGAATTTCACGTTTTAAACATAAAAAGTGAAGATGATTTGCGGATTCATTTTTTGACACAATTTAGCACAGCCTTGATTCTAGATACAAGACATTAATACGTTTTCAGTAAATTTATTTTAACCATTGAAAAAAAATAAAAAAATAAAGTTTTTATGACTGTCGGAAAGTGAGCATTTTTATTTAGTTAAAAAAAATACCGATGACAACTCCAAGACCAATTTCAAATAAAATAGTTTGAATATAACAAACTTTCTTATTTAACACTGGATAGCCACTGTTCAGTTTATCTAAAAAAAAAAACAAAAAAAAAACTTCCTTATTTAGCATCTGATTGGATTTTGTGAGGTCATTATTTGCGATTAACATGTAACTGCTAGTATGTTGTGATTCTTAAAGATACAAAGATACTAAAATGTTGAATGAGTATCACAATTTCAAATTAAAGATGAAGATGTTGTTTCATCAATTATGTTGATATTGTTGACATGAGAACTGTAATAGTCAGTTACTTGTTTCGTGACAAGAAGTCTAACAATTAGATCTCTCTAGGAGAGCATTCGTACCTTAGACCTTTTAAACCCATTTCATCAAATATCCTCTTAAATTATTTATTGAGTTTAATTGTAGTTTATGATATTTAATTGAAATAATTGTATCAAATTATAGCTGACTATTTTTTTTCTTAAATAGAATTGAATCTCTTTTTCTTAATTATAATTGATTAATTTACTTTTGATTAATCAATGTGATGATTTTTTTAAAGCTGTATAACGAAATTTAGAAGCGATCATATTTCCATTTAATCTATTATACGTTTTTTTTATTGAATTTTAATTAGTTCATATAGAAAATATTGATTTATATTTTGCACGCAATTGATTCATCTGAACAAATGTTACATTAGAAAACAATAAAGTGCAACTACGAATCCTCCTTCTAGGAAACGACCTGGTTATATAATTAGTAGCCATAGAAGTTTAACATTTTAACAGAATCAGAATTCAGGATACGTCAATCGCTAAAAAGTTACGAATGCAAATCCATCTAGTACAATTGTAATTATAATTCATAACTTAAATAATACGTTTTATTTTTTTTCGAAATCGACAAATTATTTAAAAAATCACATCAAATTATAAAATTTGATTATTATTTTTTTTTGAAATAAATAGAGGAACACTCTACCACTTTTTAATACTGAAAAGCAAAAAATATTGAAAAATAATAAACCACACGAATAAAATCCTTTATATGCTATAAAATTTGGTTTAAATCCGACAAATCAAATTACATGCGTAATGGCATGAGAATTAGCAGCGGATGTGATTTATATAAGTTTTAACAACGACAAGCAGCACAAAAAGCGGATCCAGGTCCGCCGCAAAAGAATCGGTCCAACCGCCCAAACCGCAGCTCACGGACAGCGCAGAAATCACAGGTATCGGAGCCGGAATGGTCCAGACTCAGTGTGCACAAAACGGTAAAAGCTAGCGTGAATATATCATATCATATCACACACTTCCGAGAAAAACACCCAGCCTATTTAACTATTTTCTATGCGCGGGCGGCGGCTCCAGCTGGTCAAACCGCCCCTTTGAACGGACCCCACTTCTCGCACTCTTCTCCTCACTCGATTTCTTGTCTGTGCCCGGTTCACTGCGTCTGTTGCGAACCATGGAGCACTATATCTTCAACCATTCACAACTAGAAGTCCACAAGCGATGTATATAATTTGAAAGTTTTTGGTGATTGTTTTGTTACGACGACTTCCTTATTAATGTAAAAAAATGAGATTCTTGTTACTCAATAATTTGTTTTAAATATTTTTTAAATGCCTAATATTTTAGTTGTAGTTATTCCATTTTACATTCAATATAAATGTATTTTTTCTGACACTTTATTGTTAAAAAAATGGAAAATATTAATGCTAAAAGTATTATTTAATTTATGCTGTCAACACTTTAATTTTATATTTGAAAAAAAAGATATTGGGTCATATCTATCCAGTATGATCAATTTTGAAAGAGATAAAAGTAATTTTATATTTTATTTTTGGGATCAAAATATAAATGATTATAGTTTATTGTTGTATGCAGATGAATAAATATAAAAAAAACCCCTACTGATATCTATCTGCTAGATTTATTTTAACTAACTCTCTGACCAACAAATTCGCCCATCACTTGCATCGGATCCCATCAATACTTTTCCAAGCGCCTCTAAACCGAGTCCATTCAACACCGTAATCTACGCATTTCCCTATATAAACAGAGCCTCCATCCTCGCCTTCTCCTCAGCGAAACCAAGCTCCTCCTCTGCACATCTCAAAATCAATCTCTCTCTCTCTCTCTCTCCCCATTTCCAAAAAGCACCAGCGTCCGCAATCAATCATCAATCATCATCCATGGCGCCGAAAACAAAATCACCTGCCGCTCCTACTTCCGCCCCCTCCGCTGCAGCCGCCGCACAAGAGACCCGCTTCAGAGGCGTGCGCAAGAGGCCATGGGGCCGATACGCGGCCGAAATCCGTGACCCATCGAAGAAAAGCCGTGTCTGGCTCGGCACATTCAACACGGCCGAGGAGGCAGCCCGTGCATATGATGCCGCTGCCGTCAAATTCCGTGGCCCCAAAGCAAAGACTAACTTTCCGATTGTCTCCCTCCTGGGCCCACTGGCTCCCGCTGATCCCGCTACCTCTAGCAGCAGCACTGTGGAATCATCGGCATCTCGCCCCTCTCTGTTTCCTGTTGTGCGGGCTCCGTCGCTCGATCTGGGACTCGGTCTCGCGGCCGAACAGGAGCCCCCACTTCAGCTGTTTCCCATTGTGCGGATCCCGTCTGTCA
Organism: Rhynchospora breviuscula; assembly: GCA_027562975.1. Taxonomy (NCBI): domain Eukaryota; kingdom Viridiplantae; phylum Streptophyta; class Magnoliopsida; order Poales; family Cyperaceae; genus Rhynchospora; species Rhynchospora breviuscula. Next base: position 33,895,055 of record CM050399.1, read on the forward strand.
AGAGGAAGTCCGCACCGGTCGCGAAGGAGGCGTGCAGCGATTCCGACTCATCCTCTGTCGTGGACGCTGTTCCACGATTCGAATTCGATCTCAATTTCCCACCACAATTGGAAGATTGAGCTTTGAATTTGGTTTTTCAGAGGATTAATTAATTGAATCTAAAAGGGGATTAATTAGTTAAGGAGGTTTTGTTTATGAAGTTGTTTATGGTTTTAATTTGGGGGAATTTAAGAGGATGGAGGAAAATTAACGAATCCCTGTTTCCCCAAAAAGAGGTTAAGGTTAAGGTCAATTAGTTGCAGTAAATTACGAAGTATATACTTATTATTAGGTGTAAATTAAGTTTATATACGATTTAGATTTTTTTTTTTTTTTTTTTGTCACTGGGAGGAGGAGCTGTCTATCCCTGTACGGTGGCGGTGATCTTAGATAAGATACGGTGCATTAAATTTGTTTCAGAATTTTTAATGGAAATTAATGCTATTGTTCACTAATTATAAATATTGTTGTTGAATTAATTAGCATTGATTAAGATCTTTTGGACTCCAGATCTGTTCACAATTTGTTTTTTTAATGGAAAAGTAAATCAAATTATTGTACTTTTTTAGGCTTTTAAGCAATTTAATTTGGTCCGATATTAAATATTGTACACGCATCTATTTCTGAGTTTTCTCATCGTGTCGGCTCTGCGATAGCTGCAGCTGTCGGTGGGGTCCACATCACAGTGACCCCTTCTGAAGTAACCAAACAACTGTACTCAACTCGGGTTGGGTTACAGGTGGCCTACTAGTGGTAGTCAAGTAAAGGGAAATTTCATATATACCCCCAACAAATTAAAAAAATCATATAGACGATTTTCCTCTTTGGTATCGTTGAACTTTTCAATAATTCTCTAACTGCACAAAATGTTCTACAAAATTTGTTGATTTATTAAAGGATACATGTACTCTATAAATTGAAAACAAAAGCCGAAATTTAAAATAAAGTGACAAAGAAAAGATAATATAAAAAAATTTACGCTTATTAGGGAATTTCTTTTGTTTTGCTGGAGGATAAACATAAACTAAAAATTGGAAGGGGGCGGCTGAAAATTCTAAACAAAATCTATAAAATACGTGTACGTCTCTTTCCAGAAAAAGGGAACAAGGCAGGGTTATGCAAATAAAAAGGGTCTCAGGGAAATCGGAGGTTGAACGGCAAGCGGTCGGACGCGTGACTACTCAACTCTCAACGCGTCGCCTGTGGGGCCCACTCTTTGTCTCTCTCTAGATCTACTATCGGATCTCACACGCCGCCTCCTTTATTTTTTAGATTTATTTATTTATTTATTTATTATGTACACGTCTGTGTTTTCGAAGAAAAAAATCGGAAGGTGCAATTTTTTTTTTTTTTTATTTTGTAAAAGCGCGGGGAAGGAGGGAGGGACCGGATTCGTGATAAAGGATGGCAACTTTATATCGGCCGAATCTTTCGGATTGTATTATTTTATTGTTGGATAGTTTGAATGTACGAGAATCGTTATGTTATTTATTATTTTTTTTTGAATTTGTAGGCGCCTGTTATGGAGAGAATTATTTAATTTGAGTTGTTAAAAATGATTTGTCCCTCTCCAACTGCCGTTTTTGTGGATTTTGTAAATCACCACAGTTTTGACACATGGTGAATTCTTAGTCGTTCTTTCAAATTTTCAGTTGTTGTGTGCTTAAAGACTTCTATTATTGTCAATCTGTCATTATATTATTTTTGGTATAAGTTAGTTCCTATATGTAGGTCCTTGAGAGTGATAAAGTTCAATATGCTTGGCATTAAATTTTTTTAAGAGCTTTGCGCATAATTTAATCATCTTTATATCGAACAATATTATATCACTCGTATTGGATCCTAAGTTATATTATCATAACTAAAATTGAAAAATAAGTCGCTTTAGGTATCTTACACGAATATTTTAATGCATTCAATGAACTTCGAAGTTACAGAAAATATACATTTCATACAGTGTAAATAATGTAATAGTATAATCTTTTATACAATAATAAGAGCATAAACCCTACCTGCCTATGCAAATTTCAATTTAAATTTAAAAAAGAATTAAGTAGGAATCATGTACAGAATTGAATATCATCAACTATATAATATACAGATAGATTCGATCAAATACTAATTATGCACAATTTTTATTTCGAACTTAATTATGAATTTTTAGCACATCGAATTTTGTGTGCACGCATGCATGAAAAATCTGGCGCTAGTGCTGGCAAATTCCGAGCAACTTTCTCCTGCGATGATTTAGTAATCCTCAGATGCGTAGGGACTAGGAACTATTCTAGAGCCTGACCTTATTCTCCAAATTACTAATTTATTAGTTGCCTTTGCTTTTACACGTAATCTACTTCCAATTAATTGTGTAGGAAAAATGAAAATTTGCTATTAAGCCGTCTACGTTGTTCAGTCCTACTAGAGAGGGATGCCAATAAAAAGGAAGTCTACTAAGCTTATTTTCCTCTGATAAACGACAATATATTCAACAAATCGAGGGTTTTAACAATAAGCAGTGTTTTCAATACCATATAAGCATCTCTATCGCCTGGTGATCGAAATATGATATTTTCCGGTATTTTTTAAAATTTTCCGGTATTTTCTCTCACAATACCGAATGCTGCCATTTCGATCACTGTTACGGTAGCTGGTATTATCGGAATTTTCCGATAAATGGTAGGGTATTGAAAGCACCGACTATAAGGACTTAGCATGTGGCCTAGTGGCTCAAGTAGTAAGAGCACTAGGTTAACTTTTAAGAATCAAGGGTTCAATCTCCGCATGCATCTTTAATTTCAGAAAAATGTTGGATGATAAAGACCTCTATTTTTTTTTTTTTGACATTTAAAACCCGTAGGCAAGAACATTAAGAAGGAAATAAACGGTCTTACAGCCCCACTGTCGCATGGTACTTACGCAAATCCTACCCTAATCCTACCTTAAAATATATAATTAACATACGTCATCATGGATGACAAAGACCTCCATTTTTCTTCAAAAAAACTATAAGGACTTATAATTAAAAGATGGAAAATTCACAGATTTCTGGTCTACTTCTAAGTGAACTTAGCAGTTAATTTTCTGACTTCTTTTAATTCTATATAAAACCAGAGTTAGGCAAAACAAAAAAGCTAGGCGAATACATGTTTTTAAAATGCTTTGTGCTTTGACCTCTGAGCTTGAACTTCATTATTTATTACATCCTCTTTCATTTAAAAAAAATGCAAAAATACCCACAACACGAATTTTTCAGTTTTCTTGACGACTTTCAAAATGTTCAATTATTGTTTTCTACCAAGAATTAAAAAAAAATGCACGGACTGGTAAAACAGCAACTGGAGTTGTCTTTTGTGGGTCCACCAATCGCTCTATATATGGGTTACTAAAAAAAAATCGCTCTATGGAGAATGGGGCGAGATCAACTTCAACTAGCGAGTTCCTGCCAAGCCATTTCAGAACTTGTCCAACACAAAGTATCAATAAAAAATCGACACAAGTAATGCAAATTTCAATTTTGCAAAAGAACATGGGGTGACAGCTTCATAATAATGGACCACATGCATAACCTTACATCCATTAATTACAATTTTTTTCGCAATCAACCCTAACTAAAAATATGCTAAAGTTACACTAGCATTTGGTGAGTATATCAGCACCTGACTTGGTAATCAAAATAGTATGCTCAAATTGTGCAGCGAGGCTTCCGTCAGCTGTCAAAGCTGTCCATCCATCATCCCACATTACATGTCTTGTGCTTCCTGTAGTTAAAATAGGCTCTACAAAAAAAATAAAATAAAATAAAAAATCCAGTGTCATGGCCTCATGGGTATCTGTTTTTGCACTTCGCTAAGCAAAGAGAACAAATTATCAGGTAAAACAGAAACCCATGCCCCAAATACCTTTATTTCAGTTTGATCCCCATCTGTTTAGGGAATTTTCTATTTGTGCTTCCTGAAATCTATAAGTTCCGCGATCTTTCTATTCTAAGTTTCAGCGTTTTCTGGCATTTGTTAACTCCTTTTAAATATGTACAAAAAATCCAAAAGATCCACGGAGATCCAAATTTGCTAATATTTAACTCAAAAGCGGTCGCGCTAATTTATTGAAAATACCATTTGATGGTTATAATTTAACACAGAAATAAAAATTGGCAGACATCCTTTGCATCTCGTCTCTAATACCGATCACTTTAAACAACATACTCATTCTGCATGCTATTGACTATTGGGTGGTATTTACATATACAAAATCATATAGGTTTTAGTCGTAAAGATGGGACAGTAAATTATAGACATACCTATTGTAAATGTTTGACCTTCGACCATGCGGCCCGGTTTTTTATTACCTATTTCAAGTAAACTGTCAGCTCCACCAAAAAAAAAAGAAGCCATACCAGCAACAAGCTGGCAATAACCATTTGAACAAAATCTGCAAAAAGATGAAAGCTATTTTTTAAATGTAATTATGCTCACGTTGATGGAATATGATTGGTTCAGAGTGGAATACTTTCCCGACACCATGCCCCACAAATATCTCCACTACGTGAAAGCCGTGCATCTCAGCATGTTCACTGTCCCAAATAAGAAAAAAAGTAATTAGTACAACAGTGAATAGGGCTGCAATCACAGAAAAAGAGCACCTTAGCCAACAGTCCTATGGAGTATCAGCCATTTCTAACTTTACTACATTGAATTAAACGAACTTATTCCCCTTCAGTATGTTTGTACCATTTTGGTCTGGTTTCATACTCCCCTCAGGGCAGAATGTGTCCTTTTGGTTTCATTTTACTCTCCCTCCAAGATGAATGCAAAATGGCGAATGATACACCCCTGCAAACTCTTTTCCCATTCTCAATGTTCTGTTAGATGAAATGTACTTCAGTGCAATTTTGATGTGAAATGATCAGCTGAAGATTGGGAGTTCTCAAATCAATCTTGAACCAAAAGGGAAACCCAGGACTCTATGGACCTTACGCATATATCACTCTAAAAAATAAGGGTGAGGAGACGCTTCTTTTCTTGTTTTGCACCTAATTTTTTGACCGATAGTCTTGTAACCAGCACCAGCTTTGCATATTGATATGGCCTCCATCATACATTCTTCTGTTACCTGACCTTGAAAAAGTTAATGTAAGTTAGACACTGTGCACCCCGGTTATATGTCTTATATATATGTTAAATGAGAAAATGCATCAATTTTGTGCGTCCTAAGATATGCCATATCCATGCATTGTACTAAAAAATGTATTGCAAATTAGTACCCTGACAAGTTGCTGTGCAGATTCCTCAACATCTCCACAAAAGAATGTTTTTGACGTATCTCCATGATAGCCCTGTAAAAAAAAAAAATATTTGGTAGCACCTCACTAATAACCAAAAGAACAATTAAAATAGAAAAGGCAACAGTGCATTACATACATTAAGGTAGACAGTCACGTCAATGTTAATAATGTCTCCATCCTGCATAAGCAAATTGAAGCCTGAAGTAAGAAAGAAGAGAGAGGTCTTCTGTACTGACTAAATATATGGACACTTCCATGCAAGTAGGAAGTTAAAAAAAGAAAAAGACCTTTTGAACCTGTATTTTACTGTTTTTGAGATGACACCAGATCATTAAATTCAAGTCAAGTATACCAAATGATAAACAAAGAGCCTCTGGGTTCTTCTTGTCAATTCAATAAACTACTACTGTACTACATAACCAATTCATCTAAAGTGTAGAAGCAAGACAACATTGTACATGTCTAATGCCGTCTCTATCACCCAATCCTACATTGCACTTTAATTTCCATAGCAAAAGAACTACTTTCAGCTGTAGTTAGCACCATTATATTTTCCATAAGAATGCAGGTTAGTATTCAGAATCATGGCAAAACTTTGGTACAAAAACCCTAAATTGAAGTGACACTACGAAACAAATATATTTTTCTCTTACACAAACCTTAAGTGGTCGAGAATCAGGTATCCCATGGCACATGCACTCATTTACAGATGTGCAAACACTTTTTGGAAAGCCTCCATAACCTAAAGGAGAAGGGTATGCACCAGCATTTATTATCATCTCATGTACTGCCTTATCAATTTCATCTGTTGTTACACCAGGCTGAACAAATTAAGCAAAAAGAAATAAAGAAATTACAGTACTTTCAGCAGATACTCATCAAATTCAATGTTAGCATTCTTTGACTATGTTTTATTTTTTTTATTATTCTTACAGTAAATGTGTAACTTGATTGCAACATGAATAAAAAATAAGGCACAACAGTAAGCCTAGTATGGGTTGAACAGCAGACTATATGTGTATTGCCAACCTGGTTTTAATATCAGATGGCCAAAACAGATCAGTACTAAAATTATAATACATGAATGTGGCTGTTTTCTTGATCCCCATATCTTGATCTAGTCTCTACAATTCCAAAATTTCTTGTTTCGGTACAATGTTCTCATTTGTACCATTTTTGCTTTTATCTTCATTTTCCGTGTAAAAGTTTCTGAAACCCCTTTCAGGAAATAAGTCTTGATTTTTGCAGATATTCCACTCCATCACAATTCTCCAAACTGTCAATAAAGATTTTTATCTTTCTTTTGTTGGAAGTTGATGCAGAGACCAAAATGATATGAAATGTGTAATCTTACCTCAAGTGAACACTAACACATCTTCAGTACCATTTAAACACTTGTACCAATCTGACCAAATTCTTTTGGTTTTGATATGTCGTGGTTTGAAGGTGCTTGGTTTTATAAATTCAGAGTCACTTAGGGGTCAATTTGACCAGGAAAATTAGAGCTAACTATGCCTACATCTTTCTATTTAATTGTTCAATTGGATTGTAGGTACCTTCTTCTTGCTGGATTTCATTTCTAGCCTACCCCAACTTATTTGGGACAAAAAGGTTCAGTTGTTGTTGTTGTTGTAATTGGATTGTAGGTTTAGCTGGTTTGGGTTTGGGTGCCTTGTTAAATAATCAGGGATCACACATCAGGTTGGCATCATGATAATGGTTCTAAATATGCAAATCAAGCTCAATTGTGTCAATTCTGTTGCCATTACAATTTGCAAGAGGTATCATACTGGTACAGGTCTAATACCACTAACCCAAAATTGAAGTCTTTGGGGGGTGGAGAAAGCAATACCTACCTTAACTAATGCACCAGCATGCTCCAAAACCTGAGCAGCCAGCCTGCAAGAATCACGCATGCGAGAAATTCCCTCTGAGTTGTGCAATTGTATATCTCCAGAAACTTCAGGTAACTCCAAGCCGACATAAGGAGGCCTAGGAATGTTTTCTGGTACAATAAGTGGTGGTGATACTTGGCCCTGCCTCAGTGACAATCTTTTCTTTTTTGATTTAGCTGGCCGCTTTTCCCTCAACCTAACACAGTACAAATATAAACCTGATAACGGATATAAAGTAAGACTGAGTGCACATGATAAATTTGAAGGTTTTGAGTACTTAATGTACCTCTTATTTTGCATGAACTCCTCTAAGCCGCTTAAATTTCTCGCTACAACAGCACACTTGCGAGGAAATAATTGACCTGAAAGAAATGAGAATAGATGAAAACAAAGAGAGATATATTTTGGACACGTTTAGAGCACTGATAGCCCGCTTACTGGAGCTAGTAGAAAGGGATGAGGTACGGAGCAGTCGTCCCGAGAGAAAAAACCTCTCTGGCATGACAGACATCCCGATAGAAGAAGCTTTTATCGCCATTTTTTATTCCAAATAGAATTCGAGATAGACTGTTAGTCTGCCTAGCCAGTATGCTTTTGTGAAATCTGAAATGGAAAGAGAGAGTGAAAGGTCGGGAGGTGCGAGGATATTTTGGGTGAGATTTTGGTTCTGCATTATTTTAAGAAAAGGGCAAAGCTACAAACTTTTTTTTTTTTTTTTTTGATATTTGAAAAACTACAAACTAAACTAGTGTTTATTGGGCTTAACCAATATGAATGTAGCGGGCTCCACGGAGAGGGCCTATTTATTTTTATTTTAATTAACTTTTTTTTTTGGGGAATAGTAGACAATTTTTTATCAGAAATAATAAATACAATCTATAATTTTGTCATCCTCCGTCTCTGTCATCGTTTGAAAAAAAAACATATAAAATAGATAAATGTTCAGTGAACGCATACAAATAAGTTCAATAAAAATAAATTAAATATGCATATAAAAATTTAAATAACAATAAAAAATAAAATCTCATTCATAATTGAATAAAATAAACATATAAAAATCTAGCAATAAAAAAATAAAATTTAACTCATAATTGAATAACAATGAACAAATAGATAAACAAACATGACATATAAATAAATAAAATGAACAAATACAAACGCGATGTCACGTAAAAATGGTAGATAGTAATTTCCATTTCTTGGTAAATTCTATTTTTGTTTTTTTGAAATTCTCTTAAATGGAGAACTCTAATGTTGTGTCGATTAATGCGGCTAAATGCGATATAAAAACTAAATTCAGTCCTTGTAAAACTTTTTCTTCTGCAGTAGTTGGATGGAGAAAGTTGCCAATTGCAACCATTTAATTTACAAAAATCTTACACTTGAGGCCTTGAGCAAAAATGAAGACGTTTTTTTATAGGTCATATAGTCTATCTGTTGATCAACTAGTAAACTTTGCAACTAACTAATTGACCTCATACGATTATGTTTAGGGACAAATGACAACATGCATGCATCATTTCCTTGATTACCAATTCATATTCCAGAACTGAGAACCCTCAGGTCATAGTAAGATTAACATTTCTATTCGATTGAGATCACCGTTTGATTCACTTTCCTCAAAAAGTGAACCAAAGCAGCTAAATTGATTAAGAGAAATTCCGTAAACATAGCCTCGCCTGAACACTAGAAGTTACAAATTAACTTTATTCAATCTATAAAAGGATCATCATCAGCTGAAAATACAAAAACCAAAAGGAAAAAGCAACAGCACATGTGGCAACAGAAAGACTATTAGATCTGATCCTTGTTTCTAGTTATCTCCTCCTCTTCATCATCCAATGGCTTCCCTCTGTCGGCCTTCACATCGGCTTCCACCGCCTTCTTCACCTCATCTTTCACATCATCACTGCTCACCATCTCCTTTACACCATGCGCCGCTTCTTTTGTTGCTTCCCACACACCTTGCACTGCTTGCTTGGCCTTTTCCCCCACCATTTTTGCAGTCTCTACAACTTCCTCGCCTGTGGTTCTTGTACCTTCTGCCACCCTCTCTCCAGCATATTTAGTACCTGTATAAAACCAAAGCAAACTTACAAGCAGAACTCACATTTCAGATAACTAAGAAAAGTTTAAGAGACATTTAAAATAAATAATAAGGTGTCAAATTTTGCATTTCTGAACAATACAACAGTAAAACTAGCAATATCAGAATAACATCTCTATAGTCTTTAGATTTTAATATCTTGATAAAAACCAGGTACGAAGTCATTTTGTTGAAACAACTGGCTATGATAAACAATGGATCCACACAAGAAATAGTTCTAAACAAATCATTCGACTAAATGTTGGTCTCCTTACAAACAATTGGATCCCCATTAGAATTTATACTGAGCAGAAATTCATTCAATTAAAACCACACCACTATTGTTCAATCCACCAAAAACGGCCATAACTAAATAGCAAAAATGTACCTTCAACAGTTTTGTCTTTTGCAGCTTTCGCCTTCTCAGCAGCTGCATCAGTAGTCTCCATGGTTTTCTCTCTTGCATCTTTTGCCATCTCCTTCGTCTTATCCATTCCTGCTTTAGCTGTGTCCTTGGCCTTTTCAGCTGCATGAGATGTTTTCTCCTGTGCTACTTTCGCTTGTTCCCTTGCCTTAACACAATAGATCAAACTTGCAATTTCACTAATAGCCACAAATCCTATAACCCCCCACCTAATGCTGCAGGTGGCAATTGGGTGATCTTAACTCAGATGCACATCCTTCATACAAGAAGTGGGTTATTTTTACCCAATCCGATCAACTGCCAGATTTTAACCAGACAGGTATCTCTCCACCACAACACGAGGCCACACAATACAACTATGCACATCAATAGTTATGTACTAAATGTTCTCTTCACATCCAAGGATATTCCAAGGAAGCCTAACCTAGTACCCATCAAAATGAAGAGAACTTAATTAAAATACAAACCTTGTCCATAGCTTCTTTTGCCTTTTGCTTTGCTTCCTCTGTGAAATGCGCCGCATTATCTTGAGCCTCATTGGTCTTCTCCTTTGCTTTGTTCATACCTTCTTCTGTCATGTGGCCCGCCTTATCACGTGCATCCTTGGTTGTTTCCTTCGCCTTGTCCTTGGCGTCCTCAGCTTTCCTCTTCGCATCCTCGACAACGTTGCTTGTTGCGTCTTTAGCTCTCTCTTTCATGTCATGAGCCTTTTCACTTGCTTGGTGGCCGCTTTCAGCTGTTGCATCTTTCACTTTGTTAGTTGCGTCCTTGTACTTGTCCTTGATCTCCTTGTCATTGTTAGCATGGTTGTAAGCCTATGATAAACAAATCTTAGTATATTTTAAGAGATGTACCTCATTCCGAGATATCTGTAATAAAATAACTGGGTACTCTGGTAAGGAAGATAATCAATATAACAATTAAGCCAAAAATAATTAAGCACCCTTTGTAGGGGCAAATAAGTTTTGTCATTTGAATCACCAGCAATCCGAAACATAGCATTCCAAATTAACCTACATATCTTGGTTGGGAGGGACCCTTTTTAAGCACCAACTAAGCTATAAGCACAACACAAAATAAATCGATCAAATAAGAAGTGATGTAGACCATACAGATCTAAACATATAATCCAATTTGGTAGATAACTGGTTTATTGCAACACCCACTTAAGTACAAGAAATAATTTATAATCACTTCAGGATCACTGATCCTCGTAAAATCCTAGTACAAGAAAGGGAGAAGAAAAGGTGCAATGCATGAGAATAGTAAACAAAGGAAGAACAAAAGAAAAAAAAAATGGAAATAATATACCTGTGATGACTTGCCAGAGGCTTGAAAACAGAGTCTACTAGGTTTAATGGTCGGTGAACGGAGATGAAGGAGAGAAGGCTTTGTGTAGAATGTCCTTGAAATTACACCATTAATTACGATAACGCTCCTCCCTCCAAGCATTGCTGCCATTTTCATCATTTGTAAGATTGCAGACCGGATATAAGTTTAATAGGTTTGATTTCTTTGATGGTTCGAATATTTCACTCAATGCAAAGAGGCGTCTCTCGCTAGGAGTTTGTTTAGTAATAGACACGTGTCCTGACACGTAGCATGACCTCCTCGTTAACACTACGCGTGTCTGTGAATCTAGAATTTCAATCTTCTCGTCTTCGGTGCATCTCTTCGTTAATTATTTTTCTTTGTTTTTTGTTGGTTTTTTGCTGTTTTGTGACGGGACATGAGATAGCGTCTGCACCCAACAAACAGAAAATGCGACTACAAGTTGAACAAATGCGATTCAATTTTGTGACGGGACATGAGATAGCGTCTGCACCCAACAAACGCGAAACCTTCATAACCACAAAAAAAAAAAAAAGGGAAAATTGGGTGTATACCCCTCTAATCTTCTGTAATTGGAAATGTACCCTCTAATCTTTAAAATCAGATACATACTCCTCAAATCTTCTTATTTTGAGATATTTATCCTTATGATTAACTAAATCATTTATTTAGAGATTAAAAATCAGTTTTATATTTTGTGACTGAACTACCCTTCTTTCTCTACCGATTTCTTTTATTTCCTGAATCAAAGTCATATCTCCCGTTCAGCCGTTCTACAGCTACATTGCGTTTCTCCTCTGGAATATGGCTAGCTGACATCTGGCACCTGGACCTGCTCCCTCATCGTGCCTACCCCTCACTACTTCGCTTCTTCCTCTTACTCCTATTTGCTATTTGAAATCAGAACGTAACTGCGAAGTGTAAAAATAATTTAAAATTTAAAGTACCTAGCATTCTTTACATAAGGCCTCGCTGGAGAGAGTAATTAAAAATAAAAGGGTCAAAACATACATGTACTTAAAGTAAAAGAAATTTATTGTAGATTGGAACCGGAGACGGAAGAGAAAGGACTTTGATTTAGAACTAGGTGAATCGCTAGAGATGAAGGGCAATTCGGTCAAAAAAATATAAAGCTGATTTTTAATATTAAAAAACCAATAAAAATTAACTGTAAGGGTAAATATCCCAAAATAATATGATTTGAGGGGTATATATCTTATTTTAAAGATTAGAGGGGTATATTTCCAATTAGAGAAGATTAGAAGGGTATACACCCAATTTTCCCAAAAAAAAAAAGCATACAACCAGAAAACAGTAAGTTGACAAATACCGACCTTTTCATTCACCTCCAAAGAACGTAGTTCCACTATTTACAACAAATTAACAAATGTCGCAACAAAATTCAGATTCTCACCAAAAGAAATACAGAGAAGAAGAAAAAACTGTCAGAGCTATGTAGTGTGTTGTAATCCCTTCAAGCTTCTCCTACCGAAATTTCTCTTTTTTTGTTAGTTATTAAAAGAAAAAAGAGGAAAAGAATATTACAAACTCACTTTTTTCAAATGAAATTGCTCACTACAAACAGTAGGTTACACCATGTAAGTTGTACGAACTTGTAGCAAATTCCCGTGTGGTATACTAACAGTCGTAATTCCTCTTCTGCAATTGATCCTCAAAAATCCATAGAAGTAATTCAAAATTAATTTTCTCAGAAACCATGAGTCCTTTGTAGCCCTAATTCGACCATTTGACATCAAATACACAGCCCCCAACTCCTTTGCTTTCTTAATAAATGAGCGCTCCAATTCCAAATTCTTTGCATAATCGGGGCCTTTATCCTGCGAGTTAGATATACTACTGCTTGGCTTGGAATTAGGACTCATATTTTGAGGGATTTGGTAATCAGATAAGAGAGGCACGTCTAGAGAATAGAAGCTCCCATTTTGTGCCGTGACAATTGTTGAACTGGAGGTTTCTTGTATTTCATCTGAGTCGAAATCATCATCGCTTTGCAGAAATAACTCTTGCACTTCTCTTTCTATAAATTTCTCTAAACCTTCTATGAGGAGTTGTTCAAAAACTTTGTGATGTTCTTTCCTCACATCTTTATAACCATACCTGTCATTGGAAGAAACAGGGTTATTTATGGATATTACTCTGCATTTCAGGTTTTGGTAGATTTCATCATTTTGGGTTTTGCTTTCTTTAGCTGTCCCATTTTGCTACTGGTCTGGTGCCATACCAGTAAAATACATGTATTGCTCAGTTTCAATATTCTTTAACAAGTATTATCGTTTTGGGTCCCACTTTCTTTGTTTTTCTACTTGTCCAACAAAATTCCAGTACAGTACCAGTATGACCCTCTGTACCAGTTGGGGCATGATGGGTTGGATCGGAGCAATAATGTCATATTAGTTTCCTAATACAGGTGGAACTAGGCCAGACTATCACAGGTCAGATGGCTCCAACCATGACACAACCATTGTCTAGGAACATATTTGAATATTAGAGTCGTCACCTTTACATTTTGGTTTAAGGCCACTTTTCATGTTAAAACTAAAAAGAGCATTGGTCCAGGAGACCAGAACCCATTAGTGTTTCATTCTTCCCTTACCAACCAACTCTCATTCAGTACTCCTGTAATACCTGTAATAATCCCAGAAAAACAGGATTGGTTCGGGTCAGGACCAATTAAGGACTGACAAACCTTAGGTACCAATTAGATACAAATGCAAACCAAATTGCTAAAAAAATTTATAAATTACCTCGCTATGCACCGAAACAAGTGGTAGTTTCTTGGGCAAACTCTCTGAAACAAAAATCTCTCTGTTTGCGGCACCACTGGTACTGGAATGTACTTGATGGAGACAAAAACAACCATAGAATGCATGGCAGGGAGAGTTGTCAAAAATTGACCAAAAACTGCTGGAATTCCCTTAACCAATTCACAACATACCAAGCCAACGCCTGGAGCTCGTATTGTTCCCAAGTTGCACCCCAGTTTCTTCATCAAATCCATCGAAAGATTCTGTTTGATCTCACTCTCATACTTGAGTTTTGTGCCATAATTCCATACAACCATTACTAGGAGGAGAAACGCAGAGAAGAGAAGCATAACCCAGCTCCCACCTCCAATACTGGTGAGGAGAGAGGAGAAGAAAACAAGCTCCAAGCCGATAAATAGAGAGAAGAACAAAAGGACTATAGAAAGCTTGATTTGCCATATTAGAACCATTATGATGGTTACTAGTATAGTTGTCATCATCATTACCCCGACCTCTGCGATACCTGTCAGTAAGAAAAGTTTAATTTAATACCCTATCTTATGATATATGGGAAGCATCTCCTTGTACCCTAAATTCCTAATTTTAAAATTTCAAAAGATGCTCAGATTGCCCTTCTCTTTTCAGCAAGGAAAATTTAAAATGATATCTTCCTGATTCTTTCCCTTTTCTGTTCAAGTTGAAGCTTTTTTGAGCTGTGGTATGGATATTCCTTTTCTTTTCTTTTTTCTCCCATGTGTGGTTATTTATTTATTATTATTTTCATTTTTTGTGGGAGAGGGGGATGGTTTAGACGGGTATGAGAGTCAGTTACCCTACTCCCCACATAGTACAATTGTATATCAAATCTCAACTCATCAAATTCTAAACTGGTTAATGATCAGTTAAGAATGTTACCATATGCAATACCAATATCGTCAACACTTCTGAAAAAAACCAAAAACAATGCACAAAACCCCATGAGGAACCAATTGATAAAGGGGATATAAATCTGGCCCATGAACTTGCGAGAAGTGTGTATAATCTTCAGGCGTGGGAAGCAACCGAGTGCTATTGATTTGTTTATGCATGCAAAGGTGGCAGTGGTCATGGTACGACTGGCGATTAGCGCAGCTATGTTGGCTATGAACAGCACAGGCCAGAATGTTCCACCTGTGTGAACAAAGGATTAATATTGGAAATAAAAATTATAGCAATCAAGGGTCAACATTCCTCATGCTGGCTGGTACCAAATACAACCTGTATTGGTACGGGACGACATCCTCAACAGCCGATAAAATCGGCTGTACCAAACAGCCATGATGAAATTTTTTTAAAATTTAAAAATTTGAAAATTCAAATGTTGAATCCAAACTGTTGATCTTGTTCAATTTCACGGGCGATGCGTTTTCATATAAGTTTTATAAAAATTGGTGTCAATTTGATACTTGTGATTAATTGACCAAAATATGAATGTATTAGAATTAATTAGTGATAGTTAACTAGATTCGTTCATTTATTGACCACTTGATCTAGTATCAAATCAACTCCAAAGTTTATAAAACTTATATGAAAACGCATCGCCCATAAAATTGAACAGAATCAACGGTTTAGATTCAGCATTTGAATTTTTAAATTTTTAAATTTTAAAAAAAATATTGGTATGGCTGTTTGGTACAGCCGATTATTAGGCTGCTGAGGATGCTGGTCCGTATTGGTACTGGCTATTTTCAGCTGATGGCATACAGATTTTTTTGGGCCATTGTTTGGCCCGAACACAATGTTGGCTCAATGACCCCACACAATAGGGAACTAAACCTTAATTGAGTAAGCAAGCATCAATTTCCCAGCCCACAGACATAAAGAAAATATAATGCAAAAGAAAATCAGGCTATAGGCACCAAAGATGTGCCCGTACCTCCAAACTTAGAAGTACTAGCAGCCACTATTATCAGACTGGGCATTACATAAGGAAACCAATTTATTTTATCTTTTTTTTTAAAATGACCATCAAGCAATTCTAAATAGTAAATCGACTTTCCAACATACATGGTGGTTTTTCATACCAAAATTAAAAGCTGGCACTGTGATCTATAATTCATTTCAGTTTTATTTTCAAATGGTTGAAATTATCATGGACTAAGAGACGACACTTATAATAGTGTCATACATAGATATGAAGTCTACTTGACTTAGTTTTCTTACTTGGAATTGATGAGAAAAAAATCTGCTGAGAAGTGCTCTGGTTTGCAATAAGAAAAGCAGCTTGGCCAAAGTACCCCAGAAGTAAGCAAGGCAAGACAAACAGTGCAAATGTATACTGCATAACAATATCAAAACCTACTGAAAATCATATAAATGTATTATTTTGTATGACATACTTAAAGGGCAAAGAAAGGCAAAATAAAAAAGGAAGTTCGGTAAATCACCTGAATTGATCTTACAGAGAAATGGCAAAGATCAGCGAAAATTGCTTCAGATCCTGGAATGTATAGATAGAATCATGAGCTTCAGAAAATTTAACAGGGTCTCTGTGGTACCAGTTTAAAAATAAGTTTCAGTTGTGGAAATTTTTCTTGTGCATATCCCAGTATAGTAATGAGAAACAACAATATTTTTCAAATCTTTGACAAGTCTATGCCTATTTTCTGAGTGTATGTGTTCACAATGACATTTAAACACATACGTTTATGTCTTCTCCATCAAATATCCATATTTTTTTTTCTGAAGTACAAAACTTGAAGTTTCTAAATGCAAGAGTCTAGACTCTTAAGCTTACGTAACATGGGCATAGACACAACACAATCTTGGAAGTGTTCGTGCAACATTACTCTAAACACATGTTTTCAGAAAATTTTTGTTTTGTACTTTGTGAAAAACAAAGATATTTCGCACACAGTAGGACATGAATGTATGTGTTCACAAAATAGGCATAGAATAGTAATTGAAAACAAGGATATTGTTGTTATTCATTTACGAAACTAGATTAGAAAAAAAAAAAAAAATCCAGTTTCGTCTCAACAAAAAAAAAATAGTGAACAAGAAAAAAGAGGAAAATGTAAATGAAAAGGGGGAAAAGGAAATTGTTACACCTGTAACACAGAGAAGACAACCACCCAGTGCAAGCCAAGCATGGAAGGAGTTTCTCTTGAAATAGAGAAAGATATAAACAGGATTAAATGCCTTGAAAACTGTAACGCCGTACTTAGCCAGGTTATAGATTCCAATTCCACCGAGGCAGCAAAACCAAAGGAACAAAGCCGGGCCAATCACAAAGCCCACTTTGCTAGTCGCAAATTTCTGTACACTGAATAATATTACAAGAAATGCAAGGGAGATCATCACCACTTTATCTGCAAGATTATTTTATAGCATTATGTTAAATTAAAATCAGCTAACCAAGCAGGAAAAAAATACTTCTGCATCAGGTATAAATATATAAAGAGTAAGGGTTACCTTGCTCCAAATCTGGGATTCCTACCTTCAAACCACTCACAGCTGACACAACTGCACTTCAAGCAAAAGCAGAACATAAAAATCTACTAAAAATGGCAACAAAATCAGATCTCACAAAAAAAAAAGAACAAGTAAAAGACTAAAAAGAGAACATTTCATTTTCTCCTTTTAGCTGTTCTTGCTTGAGCTTTCATGTAGGTACCTTTACATGTTATCACACAAAAATAATAAACCAATGAATATAAATATTAAAATTGGTATTTAATGTACCCTGAATATGTCGGTAAATGCAATTATTAACTCTAAAAATATAAATAAAGCAAATGAGGGAACCTGACATAGCTGGCGTGATAACTCCATCTGACAGCACCATAGCAGTACCAAAGAGCACTATGACTAAAACTGTCTTTTTTAAACAGGATGATGATTCAAGATATTGCTTGACTTGAATGGATCTCTCCAGCTCCTTTGATGGTAATTTAAGTTGGAGGCTTGACATGCGCATGTCAGGTGGAAATTGGACCGGAATAAGACTTATATTAGCATGTCTAGATATCAAGGAATATAGGGCAAATATCCCTCCTGAAAAACTTAACAATAATAAGATGATGTTAATTACCTACATAGGTTAACAATTTTAGATCCATTATCGTTGCTTGATGTTTAAATCCATTCAATCTTGGATAATATGTAGATGAGCTAGAGAGTACAAGAACAAAAATATTTGCTTCAAAACACCTTTCCCTTAAATGCATAGGGATCCCAAACTGCCTTGTTCATCTCCATTATGGGTGATCGGAAAGACTCAATTTCCAATTATCCCAGTATTAATACTTTGAGACGTGTATGAACAGATTACTGGACATCTATAGGCAGATTATGGTGGGATATAGAATCCCCTAAGCTAAAGTTAATTTTAAAGTAATAATAACATTAGTAGAAACTCATGCATACCTTCTGAGTCATCATTTGCCCATAGTACAATGGACACGTACTTTACAAGTGGAATCAGTATTAAAGTGTAAAGAACCAACGACAGTGCCCCAATCACATCTTCTTCCCCACGTATGGGGCTTTTGGTGAACATGACATCAAATGTATAAAGTGGGCCTAGCCCAATATCCCCAAAAACAACAGCAAAGGTCTGCAGAGTGAGAAAGGCCATCCTTCCCAGATCAAACTCCTGAAATTATGGCGGAAAAATATATCATGTATTGAGTTCGAAAGAAACCAAGAATGCATTAGTTCAATATTCAATGAGTTTTTTTTTGTCAAGCTTGTGTTTTTTGGTTCTTTGGACATATATTTAATAAAACTGGCGCCAACGTAGTTTGCTAATAGCAACAGCTGGCTGAATGAGTACTTATCATAAAGCAAACAGGAACTGACTAACATATAAGAATTAAATAAAATAAATTGAATCCAGCACCTATAGAAATCTGATACCGTTATCATGTATCATAACCAGCCAAACCACTGTCGCAATCCTTGTCATGATCTGAACTAGTATTTCCAAAAAAACATAACATATTTCCTATACTTCTTTTGTAAATTTCTTTTCAATTTAAACTAATTTGATATAACCAATTGAACTCCAAATGAAAATGAAACAGCACCAATATATGGATAATTGGATATTACTAAAAGACCAACTAACAGTCTACCATCCAGGAACTTAAGGTAAACCAATAGAATAATAATGTGATTGTGACATATATGCTCACTAATCACGAACTAATGCTTTGGCAGGTTTCTTAACAAGCTAGCTTTTGTGTACACTCATCCTCTTATGAGACCCCACATATCATAACCAAAGGGTCCACTTCTCATTAAACAGTGTTGCTTCTGAGTTTCCTTATTAGCCTATATTGCAACCTTCGTCTGAATGAAGAAAAACCTAGGCGGTACAATCCTGTACCAGATCTAAACAATATGGCAAGGATGATTTCAAATTGCTGTTGACTACTGGGGCAGACATCAATTAGGTTTCTAATTTGCTTAGCTCTGATCTAGTTATACAACTCAAACGAAACCAAATGCTCAAAAGAAATTGAAAAGTTCAAAACCTCAGTTTCAAATTTCGCATCCATCCCAGTGACCTCGAGAGCTTCCACATCGAACCAATCAATAAGAGGTCCCGTTCGTACAAGCTTACGCTCCTCTGCATCTCCATCTTGTTCTTCGTCGTCGTCGTCGTCGTCATCCTCTTCGTCTCTAATTGCACCACCAACCTTCTCTTTCTCTTCTCCATCGCTCAACTCCTCTCTCGAAACCCATCGCCTCAACCTCGAATCCTGCTTCACTGCACTAGTGCTAGTACTACTACTACCACTTCCTCTCTCCGACATGGGAGAATTGGAGAGAGCGGTGTTTGGATCAGATTGAATCGAGACTCGAGAGGTGAGAGCGATCGAATTTTTCTAATTTTTAGAGAATCATGCGATCTTCTTTCGTGATTTGGGAAACGAGAGTCGAAGACTAGATAGACCAATTTAAATGTAGCTCGGGTGTATAATAAGGTGGGACAGAGATTTCAGTGAGATAAAAGTGTACGACGTAGAAAAGACCATGTCCAGGTAGTCTTCAGGATGAGTGCCAAAAACGCAAAATACGATGTTAACAGAAGTGAGACGAAGAAAGTGGAAACAACGGCGAGTAATTAGAAGCAGATCTAGAGACCGAATTTTTTTAATGTAGGAATGAAATTAATTAAATATACCCATCTAGGAAGATGCCTTTTAAAGTTACGAAAATAGGAACGAAGTTTTTTTTATTTACCCATGTATTCTTCTTGGACGAGTCCTCATGCATAATTTCGGTGCAAACAATATAAAAAAATGCACATACAAACATTGCTTGCGCTGTGTATCTATGATATTTGTACGCTGATTTTTTTTTTTTTTTTTACATTGAAAATTTTAAGATCACAGAAAGCTGTAAACAATGTCGAGGGATAAACGTAGTCTCACCTTCTGATTTCCATAGGTCTAGTCATATACCATATTTATTTGATTACTGTACGTATATATGTATCAACTATCAACTACAGAATTTACTAACAAAAACTCTAAAACCCATATCACGGTGTATCGACGATATTTGTACGTTGATTTTTTTTTTTTATACATTGAAAATTTTAAGATCACAGAAAGATGTAAAAATGTCGAGGGATAAACGTAGTCTCACCTTCTGATTTCCATAGGTCTAGTCATATACCATATTTATTTGATTACTGTACGTATATATGTATCAACTATCAACTACAGAATTTACTAACAAAAACTCAAAAACCCATATTTTTCCTTGACAACTGCTGTAAAGTTCTCGAAAAAAAAAAGCTCTAAAATACGTAGTTTTTCCTTGACAACTGCCGTAAAGTCCTTGACAATTTTTGTAAAGAATCTAAGTTAACTAATTAAAGTCGATTCATTACTACAAATTTTTGTGTCAACTACATTTTCATTTCATGACATCTAAGTTGAGTTGGTTCACGCATATATCATCAAGTTAAACTGAGGACACAAACTTAATTAACCATTAAACACCACACCAACCTACATATTAAACTTCATGCACAAATCATAAAATTAAACTTTGCAAAAAGAAAAAAAAAACACATCAAATTAACTTCGCACAAATGCCATTGATTTAATTCCCACCACGGCTTGATGATCCCATAAATAACGGTGCAAATCTTTAATTAATCTTGCATTAAATAAATTAAAGACTAAATAATAATAATAATAATAATAATAATAATAATAATAATAATAATAATAATAAAAGATTAAAATTTATCGAATATAATTCAAATGCTATTTTTTTAGAAAAAAAATTTATGAACTCTCCTTTACTTTTTCTTTCTAATTCTGAATTTTTCTAAATTTTTTCGATTATTTAACTAATTTTTTGGTGTGGATTTGGATTAGTGTTTGTTGAAGCAGGTTGATCTCGAGTTGGTTTAGGAAATTAATGGCTGGTGGCTAGATTTTGTACAGAAAGGAAGAAATGGAAAAAAAGAACAATTTTTTACGGCGATTATTTACGAAAACTATCGTATAAAATATTTTTAACGACGATTTTTTATATACCTCGTAAAAATTTTTTGACATTTTTTTGTGGACTTCTAGTGGTGGTCATTCATACTAACCGATGCTAATAACCTCCTTCCTATTCACATATATGCTATCCTTCCTATTCACATATATGCCATTCAGTATTTTGAACATTAGTTTTTTAATAAATTGTTGTTAATAGAGTGATGTTAAAATCTTTCATGTTGTACTTTTTGGGGGTGTTTGGCAACACCACATATTAGCATGATCAAGCATTAAAATTAGTACTTTTGGACAATTGTAAGTTGATAAATTAATTTACTAATTTAGAAGTTAGACTAATTTCATGCATGCCAAAGGATGTATTGTAAAAAATTAAGTTCACACTACAATTAACATGTTTGAATGCAATCTTTTTTTTTCGAATGTTATAACGCGGATATATGTTCCTTCATATGTTTATTTTAATTCTCTATGTATTATAAAAAATGAGTTCACAACATAACTGATTTGAATGGATGCAATTTTTTTTTTCTTTTTGAATTTTCTGAACGCAATCATATTATTCGACATATGCATTTTAAGTTTTTTTGATGGATCTTCTTATGTGCTATTTATTTGCTAGGATTTATACGAACATTAATATATTGAAGTCGTTGCTAAGTCAAAATGCTAAGGGAGAATATGGTCCGCACGGAAATAAAAAAGTTCATTCCTATTTTCGTAACATCAATGGGCATCTTCCTAGATGTGTATTTTCAATTATTTTAATTCCTACATTAAAAAATTTCGGTCTAGAGACCGGGTCTAATGACACTATGACAGTGTTTATCTCCAAATGCATATGTGGGTTATCTGATTTTCCAGTGCAATGGTGTTGCAACTTGCAAGTTATTGACGTGTGGGCCCCACGGATCTGTTTTGTTCATGAAATCTACCTAGAGTGATGGTGGGGTCTTCCGCAAACCGCAATTGAGCGACGTGTGAGTTGTGACTTGTGACAGACAGAATTTAGGACGGTGTTCAGATTTCTTCGAATTTAAAACGTGTTGTCTTTCCTGCTTAGAGGTGAGCCGCTGAAATCGAAATATCGAATACATGATATACGGGTAGTGATCCGCACAGCATCAATTTGAGTTTGAGCAACATTCATTAGTGTGTTTGGACAAATATGCCCCCATATCCATTCTGATTTTCTTTCGTTAAGATCTTCCTAAAATCTCTTTTTTTTTACCTTATTAATTATGTCTTTCTCGATGACTTCCATTATGTTTCACGCTAAGAAAGAAAAAAACTAACAGCGTTTTTCATCTTCTTTCTTCCAACATTTTTTAATGCTATTTCTTTCTCCAAATTACAAATAAATATTTACTATGACAAAATTTATGTATTTTGAATTTGACTTCTCCTTAAACGTTAAAAGAAATCAATGATATTGGAATTGACAAAAATTTTTGGCTCGGTGCAGCACAAAAAAAAAGACAATTTGTGATTTATTAGTTTAATGACTTTCAAGGCAAATTAAAATATGAGAGTGGCTAGTGTCAAACATGTAGGACATATACACTTGTCCAATATGATAAAATTTTAATTTTTAAAATTAGAATGGCCGATCTAAATCGTTCAAATTGTTCTACGTTATAAAATCTCCGTGGAGACCAAATTTTCTATTTTTTTCAATTTTTTTACTATTTTTTTAGAATTTTTGATACGCTCAATCTAAAAAGTTATGAACCCTCCAATTTTGAAAATTCGAAAAAAATAGTTAGAAGATTTGAAAAAATATAAAATTTTATTTTCAAAGATATTTTAATATAGAGATCATATTGAGCGGTTTGGATCGTCCGTTTGAAATTTTAATGATCGACTTTTAGATCGTGTTTGACATCCTATATGTTTGATTCTAGCATTACTCTTAAAATATTATTGGTTTTAATTTTTGTTTTCATGTTGACGTTCGAGTAAATGAACTTTTATTTCTTTTGAGGAGAGAGGCTGCTAAAAAATATTGGTTAATATACATATGCTCCCAAAAAAAAAAAAAAAATGGATGGAGCGATTGAGGAGAATCCGTGAACATTATTGAAGTAAGTTTTGTCTAAAGGGGAAATAAATCATAGAGAAATACGGAGATAAAAATGTGTCCGATTCAAGATAAGGATACTATCGTCATTTAAAACTTATTATGTTGTTTGGACTCAATTTGATATTGTGCGGATCACTACCCATGATATACCTAGATAGCCGCTATCTAGTTGTATCGGAAAAAAAAGAAATCGAATACGTGACAATAATAATATCCATCAAATTTTATTTACAAATCAGATTCTCATCATCTTTGCTTTTTATTTTTATGATAAATAAGCGTTACTTCAGCTACATACTATGAATAAGCTGGATGATTTAATTACTATAAATTGTTCTTTCTTAATTTGATTTTATAATAAGCTGGATGATTTAATTACTAAATTGTTCTTTCTTAATTTGATTTTATCAGAGGCCACTTAACTTGATATTAAATTTATTTTTATTATAAAAGATATTTTATCAATATTTTAATTATTTGATTATCCTTTCAATTTCGTTCAAAATAATGTTGATTAAAATTAAATAAAAGAAGTTCACATTTAGAAAGAATTTACAAACTAATCATTAAAAATAAATATTAAATTTCAGCGACTTTAAACAGATAATTTTTTTAATTAAAATTCAGTGTATTTTGGTCAGAGGAGTGAGCTGCTCCACACCAGACTACAACTTTCTCGACTACCCAAGCTTGAGTGATTTGAGATTCTAGAACCCAAAAGATTTTTGAGGTGAATAGCCCTGGTAAATTGCTCAAGATCTTCGAAGCTCAAACCTCCATGACCCAAATAGCATCATAATCTGTCCTGGATAGTCTAAATTTTTTATTACTTTTCTTCGTGTTAAATAATAGCAAAAGAATCTGCTTCTGTAACTTTGAACTTTAATAAATTCTCTCTAGGCTTCCCTTCTTGGGAGTCTGTTCTTTCAAAATAATAATAATAATAATAATAAAAGAATCTAAGAAAATAAAATTTACTTTCTAAAAATAAAAAAATTTAGTCTTATCTTCTATGTTTTGTAATGTAATTGAGAAAAAAAAACAGCAACATTTGAGAAGGCCAGACAGTATTTAAAACTAGGCTGTTCATTTAGTTAGAATGATCTGCTCTCTGACCATTTAGATGATACAAACTCCAAATCAGAATGGCTGATCCGCTTCCTACTGAGAAATCAGAAATGGATACTAGCCATTTTCAACATTTGTAGTGTTAAAGAAGCTTGAAGCAGTGGCGGATCTAGAAAAAATATTTAGATGGAGCTGAGTTTATAAGAACATTGAACCAACATAAGTTCATCATATATCCATCGTAACTTGGAAGAGAGAGAGGACACAGGATTACGGAAAGCAACTAAGCAAGCACTCTTCAACCTCCGTTCAACATCTTTAACCTCACCTTTGAGTGCTCCAATGGTAGAAAAAATTAGCTGGGGCTAAAAGGAGGCTCCAGGGGCTTGACGGCGTTTGGTGGGGCTCTAGCCCCACCCGCCCCAGTGGTAGATCCGCCACTGGCTTGAAGCACTCTTCCACATTTTATCCACAAAATAAAACCTTTTATATATATATAAAAAGGTTAAAGTGCGCATGACACCATGAAGTGCGCAATGTTGGGTGACCAAGAGATGATTAACAACCGGCGGTTAAGCCTTCGTTTACGACCTTGGCCCATTGTTTAATTGTTATTATCAACACCATTCCCAAATGAGGTATGCATTTACTAATTTCTTTCCTTTTTTTTGGAATAATGGAGGATGCATGTTTATGACATCAATTAAAAATTATCAATATAATTTTAACTGCATTTAAATGTATACATACATTTTCACTATTTTCTCTTACGTTACGGGCCATCGAATGGTGTAGCGGGTCAGCTACATCATAAATTACCACAAGCACTGTTGCTACAATCTGCGACATTACAACCGCCACAGAGAATCTGGACTCATCCTTATC
Source organism: Rhynchospora breviuscula (assembly GCA_027562975.1). Taxonomy (NCBI): domain Eukaryota; kingdom Viridiplantae; phylum Streptophyta; class Magnoliopsida; order Poales; family Cyperaceae; genus Rhynchospora; species Rhynchospora breviuscula. The sequence continues at coordinate 33,920,421 of CM050399.1, forward strand.
CTTAAACAAATCCGAGAAAAGAAAAGAAAACCCCCACTCAGTCAGGTCTGAAGACCGCGCCGGTGCAAAACCACTGACATCCCCGGTGTCAACCTTCCCAAAACCAGGTGCCAAACCCACCGGCGGTGACCACACCTCTCCTACCAAGACTATTCCATTTCCATTCAAATACCCACCTAACTCCTCTTTCTCTACTCCACATCCCCACTATTCCTTCCTATTCTATTCCAAGCATGGCTTATTCCATCTCCAACTCTTCTTTCCTCCTCTCTCGCCCTTCCCCTTGTCACAAGACCTCTCTCGCTGCCACTTCCCATTCCTTCCTCTCTCTGCATAGTGCGACTACAGCTCGCCAATTCAGTTCTCTGTCGGCGGCTCGGATTCGGCGCGGCCGAGTCTGTGCTGCTGTGGCAATTGAGAAGGAGGTGCCTGAGAATGAGCGGCCTGAGACCTTTCTGCGCTCAGCCGACCCTGCAGCTGTCTCGACATCGGTCCGGGCTCGGTTTGAGAAGATGATTAGGTACAATTTGGATATCTGTGTCTCTGTTACTGTCAATTGGTGTGAGAAATGGTTCACTCAGATTGACAAGTTAGCATTGGCATTTTTGTTTTGCCAATTTGTAGTTTATGATAGTTTACAATGTGTGATTTCTCACTGTTAAGATCAATTCCTCAATTTTTATACTTTAGTACAATTTGTTCATGGACTGGGTAATTTGCGAACTTGCTTAGTAATCAGGGAATGAGGGAAATTGTTTAATACAGCGCATCTTGTTGTCAGTATGCACTTCATTAAACTGCAAACCTAAATAAATGTTGATGGGTACATTAGTCTTGGTGGTCTTTTGAACTATTTACTTCAGATACTGGTAATGCTGGAAATTCTGTGATATTTGGAAGGATTTTGAGGGTAATGGGAGCTTACCCCATTGAGGATATGAGTCAAAATGGACAGGGTTTAAGAGTGGAGTATCAAACATGCAATCAGCATTATTTTTTAAAAAAAAGGAAAGAAGGAATTTCTGTTGCAACACCTTTCTTTTACAAAATTTTGAAATGCTGCTATATGCATAGAAAATATTGTCTAATTGGCTGCTTTCCACCCTTCAATCAGGGAAGTACAGGATGAGGTGTGTGCTGCTCTTGAGGTTGCCGATGGCACTGGCAAATTCAAAGAGGACGTGTGGTCACGGCCTGGTGGTGGAGGTGGCATCAGCAGGGTGTTGCAGGATGGCGCTATCTTTGAAAAGGCTGGCGTGAATGTCTCAGTAGTTTATGGCACAATGCCGCCTGATGCATACCGTGCTGCCAAGGGAAATGCTGGGGCTGATAATGGGGGTGCCAAGGCAGGGCCCGTGCCTTTCTTTGCTGCTGGCATCAGCTCGGTTAGTCTCTTTCTCACACTCTTTCTACTTGTCTTTCCTCTCTCTCTCTCTCTCTCTCTTGCGGAGAGATATGTTCCGCCTCCCTTCCTTTGACGACAAGCTTGTGTTTCTACATTGTAGTACTGTGCTGACAATTACTGGTTAAAGTGTTCTGTGTGTATAAGATATGGAACTGATTACAGGAGTAGGCAAATCAGCCCTTTCTAATTTTTGAACTTCCATCTATCTAGTTTGCGTTACCGACTGAACCATACAATTGCAAACTGAGAAGGGTTTTGTGGTCCTCCAGGGCAAGTAGATCATACTGATATGTTTCTTTCTGGCACTGAATTTGTTTGGTTTAAGTTTTCATTTTGCGATGCTCATGGTTGCTTTTTTTTAATTTCTCAAAAATTACTTGTAGGTCTTGCACCCGAAGAATCCGTTTGCTCCAACACTGCATTTCAACTATCGCTACTTTGAGACAGATGCACCTAAAGGTAGACTTTCTGAGCACAGTTTGAATTAAAAAAAAGCAAACAATAGAATACTAAGAGAGCTGATGCAAAGATGTGCAACTTTGTAGATGCACCTGGTGCACCAAGGCAGTGGTGGTTTGGAGGTGGTACCGACTTGACGCCTTCGTATATCATTGAAGAGGATGTGAAGCATTTCCATAGTGTATGTCTTATCTGCTTGCTCATGGAATTTGGATATCTTCTGTTGTGCTTATTCTAATCTGTAACATAAGTTGCACATTACAAAAAAAATAAGGCCGCTGGAGTGATATTTTATGTTAATTTCATGCAGATTCAAAAGAAAGCTTGCGATAAGTTTGACCCCACTTTCTACCCAAGATTCAAGAAATGGTGTGATGATTATTTCTACATCAAGGTATCAGTATGCTTCATTTTTGCTGTTTCCTTTATTTAATAATTATTAATTACATATGAAAATTTTAATTCTTTTGTTTGTTATTTTAATTGTTGTACAGCACCGTGGAGAGAGACGTGGACTTGGTGGCATATTTTTTGATGACTTGAATGACTATGACCAAGAAATGCTTCTTGGTTTTGCTACAGGTTCTTCTAGCTTGTTTTATTTAATTTTATTTTTAAATTTCTGAAAGATATGATCGAATTGACACCTTAATGGATGTGTAGAGGTTCTTGTTGGGTTTAAATTCTGCGTATTATCTTTCATTAGGCCAAAATGTTGGGCTAGCACAGTGCTTAAGACATTCATACTTTGTACTAGCTTTTAATGTTAAAACTTGAAACATAACAAGCTCGAAGTTCCTTCCTAAAATTAACTATTGGCATTCAAATGTTGATTATAGAGTGTGCAAAATCCGTCGTACCGGCTTACATACCAATAATCGAGAAAAGGAAAGATACGCCCTTCACAGAGGAGCACAAGGCTTGGCAACAGCTACGTAGGGGCCGCTATGTTGAATTCAATCTGGTATGTTTTCCCTACAAAACTCAATTCCTTATAGATATATTTAAAATTGAAAAGGGCATCTCTTTTTAGCTCTTCAGCTAATTAATCAGCATGCTAAGTTCAATTTTCTGGCCTGCCTTTAATTGTTGTACTTGTCAGCCCAGGTCATGATTTGCACTTGCTTTAAACACATTAAAGACAGGTAAAAGAAAGTCTATGTAAAGATTACACTCAATTGGCAATCCTTGTATAAAGAAAAATAAGAAATATGAAAAAGAACTAACCACATACCAATTCAGTTCAAGTACTGTAGCGATCTTCTAGTTGGAACATTGGAAACTGACAAAGTGTGTGTACTATGTGTTCTTCTAAATAAAATTCGCTTAAAAAATGCAAACCAGGAAATTTGTTGTGTTAATATAGGTTAATTTTCATATTTGTAATTTAACTTTCTAGCAATTGATATTTTACATCCTGATTCTCTTTTTTTTTTTTTTTTTGTCTGTATCAAGGTTTATGACCGTGGCACTACATTTGGTCTGAAAACTGGAGGTAGAATTGAGAGCATTCTTGTTTCTCTCCCTCTCACTGCGAGATGGCAATATGACCATGTAAGTGTACCTACTACATATTTGATCATTATATTCCTTGATACATAATTTTTAATAAGGAATTTTCATAATTCTTGCTTTTCAGCAACCCGATGTAGGGAGTGAAGAATGGAAGCTTCTAGATGCTTGTATAAACCCAAAGGAGTGGCTTTGAATCAGTTAGTGGTACCCTGAAGTGAAGTGTCATCGCATGAGCTTTCTTCTTGTTCCTTTTTGTAGTTAAGAGCGAGGCTTTAACTGATCGTATTTTGAATCGTGTTTCATATTGTTTTCATGAGTTGTCTATCAATCTTTTGAGTTAATGTTACTTGAGTGAACCACATTGTAATTTTGTTTATCAAAAATAAATAACAAGCTGGGTTTATCATTGTACAAATTGTTCGGTAAAATTTGTATTGGAAAATAGTATTTGCTGTCTGCTGAATTGGAAAGAATGCATTGCTGCGGATTCTCTTCTGTTCCTGTTCTTGGGTGAAATTTGTCCTAATTGCACTCAGCCCGTGAACGGTCTGCTCTTTTATATTGGGCCGATTGTCGTTTAGATATGTCAATTCCGCCTCCGGAAACGATTTAAACTTGTCAACGCCAGCTCTAACTCCTAACTGGAAAGTACTCAAGATAGTATTTATTAAACCCAACTTTTCAGAGTTGGGTGACGTCAGTGGAAGTAATTGTCATCTTCCCTTGCAAGGTAAAGCTTGTACCAACAACATTATATTCTGAAAAAAGGTACAAAAGGCATTAAGAAGATAACATAAGTAACGATGAAGAGGGGCCGGACTGCTCTCAGTCTCAGCGCTTTTTCCATTCGTTAGATCTCACAGAAAGGTTTGAATGGCCTAATTAATTGCTATAGCATGAATCATGACATAACTCCACTTGTTCAATTTGTACTGTTTCTTGTCCAGTGGGGCAGGTTATCTCAAATTAATAGGGGGGGTGTTAACTGGTCATACATAATTTGGAAAATATATGCTTTGCTTTCTTTAGTTTTAATAAAAGTCATCCAAGAAAAATAACCAGCATTTTATTAATGCAACAGAAGAATTTGGAAAATGCTTTGTTTTTTTATTTTTTAGTAAAAGTCGTCCAAGAAGGATAACCAGCAGTTTATTAATGCAACGGAAGTAACTACAAAAGCTCAAACAAGTCACCTAAAGAGACTTAACTAACCCAAGCATGCTTTGGCTCACGTAGGGTAATTTCGGCCCTGATCAAAATGAAGTTTACGTGGGATTTCATTTCAATTGAATTGATTTCATACGATTTCGTTAGATCTAATTACATGAGAATTCCAACCAAATGACACCAAATCCCTTCATTTTGATCAAGAATTTTCCAATGAAATGAAATGAAATCCCACGTTAAAAAAATAGGATTCTGATCAGGGCCTTCATTTCTGATTCGTTATTCATTAAGTGCAGGTCACGTTGTCGAGTACTAACATTGATTTATTTTGAATTTATGCATGATTGTTGCTTAATGAAAGCGGAGTTAAGCATTTTTTTTTTTGACAATTTTATTGACGAACTAACGATACATAATGCCTCGAGCCCTCGAGAGGTTGTTAACAAGTCTCACATTAATTAAATCGAAAATTGATGATTTGGATTTTGAAACCACGATCAATCTGCTCTAATTTAAAATGATTTAAGGTCAATTTTCTTTTTCTACACAGTACGCAATTGGATTTTTTTTTTCATCATATGTTAATAGAATACAATGGGATCTTAAAACAGAAAAGTAGCAAGAAATAGCACAGTGTTGGTAAGTCTTAAACCAACAAATTGCAATTATTAAATTGTCCCCCCCCCCCCCCACACACACACGCACGCACACACAAACTGGGAATCATTGGTTACAAACATACTGTATATATTTTTTTTTGTAATATTCGTAAGTAAAGACAAGTCATTAATAAACTTAATTTACTAGAAGTGTTATTGAGCAATAACTAACATTACGAACAGGGGGCGAAGGCATGTAGGAGATGGTAGGTCCATGGACCCACCTCAAAATTTTTTTTTAATTGATATTATACTTGTTTTGTAATTTAAAAAAAATCACAAGGAGTTAGGGACCCATCTCAAAAATTTGAAGGACCCAGCTGAACATGTCGTATTGTTTGATTTGAATTGCATAACGATGTCTAAAATATCGCATATGAACCCATGTAGTATTTGTTTCTGACTAATCGCTTTATTTTTTCCTCCCAATGAATCTTATTAAGACAAAATTTAGAATAAAATGGAATATTTGGATGAATAATTATTTGTAGCATATATATACTAGTGCGAATCTCGCGCATTGCGTGATTCATCTATATAATGTTTTGTGAATTTTAGGACATTATAAACAAAAAATATCACAGAAGATAAAAAAAATACAATTCAGATATTATATAAAAAAATTCAAACGCCACAAAAGATTAGAAATATTGTGGTTTGAACTCCTTCGTATGCCTCCCATCTTTATATATCCATAATATAGAAAAATGTAAGTGTTCAATGAAATTTCTAATGAACCTATTATGTAAAATTATGAGAAAAATAAAAATTCAGAGGAAATTGTTGTAATTTTATTATTGTCTTGATTTTTGAATTATTATTTTGTATATTAAATATATTATTTTAGATTTTTTTTGTTATTATAATATATATTTGATTTCTCATGAATTTTTTTATGTAATATTATTTTAGAGTTGTTTATTTAAAATTATTATTGTACTATGTCTGTATTAGACGTTACATCATGCATATATTTTCAGTAAAAAAAATTTTACGGACCCTGCTGACACGAAATTCTAACTTCGCCCTTGATTACGAACATTCCAGAGAGATACATTAATTTAGAATAAACTGCTTTCAAATGCAGACCACAGAATAAGATAAAGATCCCACGCGGCCACGCCTGACCCACCCCAATGGGCAATGGCGAATAATAACTAAGCTGTTTTGATATCGACAGTAATGTACTTTGATATTTTGATATAAACTTAATTAGTCTACAAGCATAACCCTAAGAAAAAGAGTCCTTGTTGATTATGGCAATCGCGTGATTCTATGTTCCAAAAATGACGGGCCAGAACATGCCATGTGTCGTCTTGTTAGAAAAGAGTATTCAAAAAATGCCATTTCTGGTAGTAATTATCTTATTTTCTGTGCCATTATATATTGTTATTTGTTGTTTTTTATGTGATTAGCAGCTAAACCCTCATCACTATGTCGTATGCCGAGAAACGTTATCCTTTCAAAGTGAGAGGTCCCCACCTTTATTTAATCATTAACCTGTTACAGGTACAACTCTGTATACCTGTTTAGAGATTGATATATCAACATGATTTCACACTTATTAATTAATCTGTTAACAACACATATGTTTATGACAATATTCTTAATTAGCTTTGTGTATTATCAAATGACTAGCAAATTTTTGGTCATACCTCATAAAACTAATCATTTATATTGTTCTCGAAAAGGACATCCAAAAGCATAGAATTTGTTCCTTTTTAATATAGTAAAACAAAAACATGCATGCATAATTTTTCTAGAGCACTTTCCTTTATTGATCTAATTGTTTAAGCTTTTTCCTGGTATATGTGGAAATATGCACCCCCAATCAATATGCTTATCTATAGTATTAATAAAGATCCGTGGCCGCTTTTTTGACCGATTTTTTTTAAGTTAAAAATATATATATATATTTTTTGCATTTTCTATAATTAATTTTTTTTATTAAATATATATAGCCGTGCTAATTAAAAATAGTCGTACCAATCATTAATATTAGTAAGATTATTTTGTGCAGAAAATTTATGTCAAGTTTATATATATAGCGACTTTTTATGGAAGAAATCTTTCATTTTGAACTTACAAATTTTTGTCTATAAATTTTGACAAGTTTTTTACATTGGAAATTTTGGCAAATTTGACGAAATAGATTTTGTCAATAAATTTTGACAAGTTTTTACATCGGAAATTTTGGCAAATTTGACAAAATAGATTGAATTATTCTTCAATCTAAAAAACATAACGCAGCGAAGCTGCGTTTGCCATATCTAGTTATATATTATATACGTCGAAAACCAATTTTGCATGGAGACACTAAGTGATGTACATTGTTGCGCGCACAAATCTAGAGCTCTCTTTGGAGCCACTTATCCTTAATTTTTTTTAATGTCTGAATAAAAAATTGATCATGCTGTTTTCAGCGGTTGTTGGCTGATCTCAAGTTTTGTCGTTTCTTTCGCTCCATCCTTGACTAGAATAATGGACAATAGTATATCTATCCAACCAAAAATAAATAAATAAATAAATAAAAAGGAAAAGAGAAAAAAAAAAGTTTATCCGTGATTTATTTTAGAAAAAAAGAAAAACGTAATCTTGTCTAAATAGTGTGTTTTGATCACTTGCAAGCAACTAGTGAACAAATTGCTATTATAGCATAGTGGCTACATCCAATAATACACCATAGTAATTACACGCAATAAGACATGATTTCGAAGCCTGCTTTTTAGATTTCTTGTGTCCTGGATAGTCTTTAACATATTCTTTTAAAACTAGGGATATGTACACCCAAAGTATTTAATTTGTACATCTTATTTTATTTTTTTTTAAGATAAATTGGGCGTATAAGCAACCCAAATTATTTTTAAATTGAATGTCTATGAAAGACTCCCCTCCAGTCGGGTTTCGAACCTGCGACCTTTCACTTAAGATGTATTACTCTTTGCCATTAGACCAAGAGCTGGTTCTAATTTGTACATCTTAATTTGAAATTTTTTTTTTTAGTGCAATTTAGTGCACAAGTTCGAAGCTCCATCTATGGGATAAAGGGCTCAGAGTCTCCCCTGTGCTGCTATGCAGGAGCTATAATTGAAGCAACAGTAGCTTTTGCATTTAATCAAGTTCAGTTGTGTTGAGGAAAATTGCAATTATGAAAGCACTATAATTGCATTTCTCTTTATACTACTTTATAAAGTTTTCATCAGGAGAGCAAGAAAAGTTAATTAAAACCTTCTTATAATTTGGCATATGCACGAGCAAGACCAACACTTTATTAAGACATATATAATTTGGCATAATGAGTAATAAATTGAAATCACATATTGCTAATAGCTAAATAATAAGGAACCGAATTATTGGAAAGAGTTTGCATTTCTAATGCAAAGGAATTTTACATTCGATGGACAACAGACAATAGAAATTTAGAATTTGAAAATAATAATTTGAGAAATTATGAAATTAATATACATTTTTTATCCAATTTATGCGATATAAACTGACGAAAAGAAATATAACATACTTTTATCATTCTATAAACAACATAATTCTTTTTTAATTATAAACTTCTAATATTTAATGTAATATTCAAATGAAATTTAATTGTATAAATTTTTTTGATGATCTTTTTATGTTTAACAATTAATGCATACCGGATTTTTACTTTTCGTTGAGGTTTAAAACTCTATTGAATAAATTAAAAATTACATTGTTAAAGTTGTTAAGTTTTGACTTGTAATTGAATCATAATGTAGTTATAATAATGATATAAAAATTATATAATGGTGCGTATTCGTCTCACATTCTCACTAATGAAGTGAATAATCATGTTGTGCTAGCTAGCGCCCTTGTTATTGTGCGTGCGCACGACCGCGTGTTTTTTAATGCCGTTGTTATTACTTATTATGGTTATCTTTGAAAGGACAACATGGTATCTAGGAAAATAAATTGATTATTACATTATAAAAGCTAGCCTTATATATATGTCAGAGTTGTTCATAGTTGCAAAGGATCCCAAGAGCTTTAGGGTCTGCTCCAGAAGGGGTGAACGGGGGAGGGTGAAGGAGAAGGTGAACTGCCCTTTCCCTGCCCAAGGAGTTTACCTGCTCCCAAACTAAAAAAATACAATGGAAACCTGGGTGAATGGAGAGTAACGAGGATAAACTCTATATAGAAATTTGATCAATCTGTTCAACCCCAAATTTGGGGGTGAACCCTATTTGCTCCCTTACACTTCCTTTCCTTACTCTTCCTTTTCCCCATTGTTTCTGGAGCACAGCCTTAGTACCTTTGATCATCTACAGTGTGCCTTTATGTTCTTTTACTATATTTGGTATGATAATGGTGTTCAAATTAAGAAACTTTGGATATGAAGATAAAGTAAATAGTACAGCCAAGGAATATAGCTGTTTTAAAGGGTTTGTCTACAGTCGTTTTTTTTTTGGCTCAATAAAAGCGCGAACTATATACAAATACATTAGTAGCATGAATTTGGATGTATCCAAAGTCAAAACTAAAAGTATGAATTAGGTATGTATTAGTATGGATTTTGATGTAAACTATACTTAAAAGTGTAAATTATGTTATAAATTTAATTTTACATGATTCACACTTTCTAATGCATTCAAATCCAAGTGTGTGGACCGTGTGGTGCATGAAAATTGTGCTAGTAGTTGATGAAAATTAATGATTTGGCCTTTGGCAAACAATCAACACATTCTTGCTTTAAAATTTTCGAGGTTCATTTAATATAAGACTTATTGATTAGTCATAATCAAGTTTAGCAAAATTTAAAAATCATTTGGTAAGTTAATCATCATATTAATGCCAACATTACCCTCGACATCAATTAGAAAGTCTCATGTTCAATTACTAGTCCAACATATAGAAGGGTAATTTAGTTTTTAAACATGAAAATATGTTGCAGGAAGTAAAATCGCTGTTGTGAATAGCAATTCCCATCATCCATTCAAACAATTTCCTAAATTTAATAATGCTTGGTGAGATAATTTGTTTTTTATTTTTCCAAATCTGCCATTGCATAAGTAAACATCATGCAATTATTTCTCTCTTTGCACCGCAACACAACTGATCACACAAGCTAACGAAGCAGAAAACCAAGATAATCAGGAAAGATTAGTAATGAATCGAGCAGATCAGGAGCAATTGGCTTTTGAAACATGTAGCAAACTTCTATTTGAGGTAACTTTACAGTGGTGCATTCCATGTTGACACTGCTGTCGCACATGATACACAGCTGCATCTGCATGCTTTTGTGGCTATTATTCAGTGGCAAGCACGCGTCTTGCCACTCTTTGGCGTTGGAGCAATATTCATCATATATGCATTCGTGCCTTATTAATTACTTTATTATTACTGTCTACAGACTAATGTCGTCATCATATATAATTAATTCTGTTAAGTGTACGTGTGTGTACTTATTAGGGTTATTTCTGTTGATCGTGCAGAATTTAATTAGAAATGATTAATTTGTTATGTTTAGGTGCGCAATGGTTGGTTGAGCTTCTCCTATTTAAAAGAAAAATAATTTCAGACTCCAGAGTACCAATTTATTTGTATATATGGTAGGGAGTGATAGGCAAATTCAGATTTAGTTGTAATTAACCAAAGTCACTCTTATTTCAAGCCCAAAACTTTATAGTCATGCTGACTCCTTTTTTTCCCTTAATTGTTTTTCCTCCTTCATTTCTATATTTTTCCCGGAGATTGGTAAAGTCTCACCAAATTTTTCCAAAGGAAAAACAACAAGATCTTTCAGCACAAAAGGCAAAACCATACTTGGAGACTAAAGTTATCCAGATAAGAACAAATAATATCAAAATATATACATCTTATCAGAAAGAAAGTATCAATAAAAGTGGATACACCAGACACCAGTATAACGGTTTCACACGGCCCCACTAGGAGTCTGAAGTCTGAACCCACTTTTCGTGGATCTGCGCAGCGGAGATCGCTCTTTATTAATTTCGATTCCCCCTTCAATGAGAAAGATCTCGTCAATTACTGTTTTAAAAATATCAATCTCTTATTAATACAACAAAAAAAAAGAACAATTTTACCTGAATTCAACGAACTTCATGCACAATTTATATAGTATTTATAATTAGAAACAAAACTATGATCCAAGTAGTGCTTCGGTTAAGGTTTTTGAATCTAACATTTTTACGTCCGCATTTACCACCTAATATCTAATAATATATATCTATTATCAAAAGGGCACGTATGTGTAAAAAAAATATGCATATCTGCCTTAATTTTCAAATGAAGTACGCCTAATGTTTTAAAAGCCGAATTTTGAAGTTTGTGAGTTTGGAGTTGGAGCCTGGAGGTAAGAATAATACTCATGCGCCACTATGATGTAGGACATTTACTAACATGTTTTTATGATATAATCATGACGACTTTTGCCGAATAATCCAGAACCTTATTTTATAATCTCCGTTCAACAAATGGATTAAAAAAAAACAGATAGAAAGAGTAATGTCTGTTTTCTTATTTAATTTATTCTATAATCTATTATATCCATATCCAAATAAAGAAAAGAAAAGGAAGGTAACCTTCTCCATGTGACAGTTGCAATGATACTCTGCATCGCTACAAATAGCAACAAACTTTACGGCGGGTCAGTGACAAAGATATTTTTTTTCATGTTCGACCTTTATTATTTATATATCTTTCAAGGACCCATTATAAACTTTGTTTATGTTTCTGTGGAGTTCTCCTACTGGACACAAGCATGGTGGGCTATGTTTTATCTTAACGGCGAAGATAAGGCCCTAATCAAAATCAACTTTTATGTAAAAATTGAATTTAGAATTTTCATGATATTAAAATTTTCTGATCATAATCTAATAAAAAGTTGGATTTCAATTCATTTGATCAGATTCTATGAAAAAATTCGCGCCCATTGAAATTTAGTCGGATTTCACGAGAGAAAATAGAGACTTAATTAGAGAAAACCTTAATATCCCTCCTCTCCTTCAAATAAATGAAAGTAAAATGATCATTTTTTAAAATTTAAATTAATTCTTTTTATTTTTATTTTGATCGTGAAATTTCAATTGCAAAATCATCTCCAATCAATTCTAATCCAACGAAATAAAATGAAATTTCATGTCTCAGGGCCTAAGTCGGCCAATGGTCAAACCTTTTCCCGCCGTGAAACCAACATGTAAAAAGTTAGGAAAACAAATGTAGCAACCGAATCCAACCCTCGCGCGTACGTTAGAGCCCCCCACTCTCTTGTTGCAACGTGTCTGCTTGCTTCGCTCTCTGCTCCCACGTGTCCAGCACCTAAGCCTCCTGCACACGTGCTACGCGGCGCAAGTTAGCATGGTTCGTTCTCCGTAGGGGTAGCCGGGTAGCTGTGTTGCATGGGTACGGGTACGGATACGAGTACCGTATCCGGTACGATTCGGGTACGACGGTACGAAAATTTTAAAAAATTTCCGATACGGATACGGCGATATATATAATATTATATATATTTTTTAATTTTTTTAAATATGATGAGAGTTGGAATATGTGAAAAATATTTTTTAAATAAATATTCTTGCGATATTAAGATTTTTTCGTTAATATAAATATTATAAGATTAATGGTGGATGTTTTCTATATTTAAAAACTCAAACATTCCGGTAAGATTTAAGTCAAAATATTCAAAGATACAAGAATATGAAAAATATATAATATCATTGGGCTGCTAGTGGGCTGCAACTTTTTTAAATAACAAATCTTTTTTGTTTATAAATATCCGGTTTTGCAGCGGACTCTTTAGTCCCACAATTCTTTTTAATGTTCTCTAAATCCTTCATATATAGAAGCTCTGTCTGAGCCTGCGTAAATTAAGTTTCACTCGCTAGCCGACAATAGCCACGTGAGTTGATTAATATATATAATAAAATAATGTGGAATATGATTTGCTGTGGCCGGTACGCGTACCCCACTCGTACCGCTGACCGAACCGATGGTCAAAACCAATTAAAATATTTGGGTACGCCAGCTGTCCTATCCGGTACGTACCGGAGCAGTACCCGTATCCGGTACGCGTACGGCCCTATCTTAGGCGTACCAGGGTAACATAGCCGGGTAGAGGCGTAGGGCTTTGAAATCTTTCCTTGTATTAATGAGAGGATTATCCCTATACGAATATTACGTTGGGAATTAAATGACCATCTAAAGTAATATTCTCAGATATGATATCTCAAAAAAAAAAAAAATTAAAAATTTTAATATTTTAAATTTAACAAGATCTAAGAAAATCACTTAATTTTTTTTAAAAAAAACCTGAAATTCGATAATTCTATAATATATTTTTTAAACTTAATTAAATAGATTTGGGAACTACTGTGTTAAACTATCAACCATCTTCACTGTCTATACATCTCATTCCAAAGAAAGTTCAGTTTCGATTCATTGATACTTTTTCTGTCCTTACCGCTTATGATAAAATAAAAAAAAACAATATTATTTCCTTTTACAAATAATATTAAAAAGTTTCAAAATAGTATAACTATCAATATCAATATTTACTGTAATAGAAACATACACGCACGTCAGTGTAGTACTTAAAATGAGGAAAGAACTATAACAGGCAGAAAATTTGAGGTAGACGAAAATCAGTCGCGACTGACAGATGAGACCGTCAGCTACGATCAAATCTCAATTTTTGAGATTCTAACAATCGATCCAAACCGTTCAATGTGTTTTCCATATTGAAATCTCGTTGGAGATAAAATTTTATATTTTTCTGAAATTTTTTAGTATTTGTTTGGTATTTTACAAAATTCTTAATCTAAAAATTATGGACCCTTCAATAACTATGATTTTTAAAAATCTCAAAAAAATAGTAAATAAAATCAGAAAAATGTAAATTGTGGTCTCTAATGATATTTCAATATGGAGAACACATTGAACGGTTCAGATTAGCCATTAGAACCGCAAAAGCTGAGATATAATCGCAGCTGACGCGTCCATCCGTCAGTCGTGGCTGATTTTAGCCTATCTCAAAAAATTTTGCACACAAATTCCAGATAACAAATTCCAGATGGTCAAATAAAATCGGAACATTACAGTTTATACTTTGAGAAATGCTAGAGTCTAGAAAATCATTGTTATTGGACGATCCATAATGTTTATATCATGAATTTTCAAAAATACCAAAAAAATAGTAAAAAATTTCGAAAAAAAAATGAAAATTAGTTTGTTGTAAGTTTTCAATAGGGAGAACATATTAAACAGTTCAGATCAGTCATTAGAAATTTAAAAATGTGAAACCGATCATATTGGACGGATGAGTCCATCCAATATATTGAACACTAGCATTGGGTCCGTGCAATATATTGGACACTACCATTCTGTTATACTTTTATAATAACTCAATTGCAAATTGCAGATGCAGAATGTAGTGACAAATATAGTAGTTTAAAACTTTATACGTACAAAATAGCTTAGGTGTCGATTTGTACACTACAGTCGACAGACCTGTCCTGACTCCTGAGTCCTCACACTATTTAATTTAATAAAAAAAAAATAATAAGCTCAATAAGTAATTTGCAATAATTCAAGGTCACAGTGCCAAAAGTTCCCATTTTTAATTCTCGCACCGCCATCCATCTCCCTCTAAGCTGCCCTCCCTTGTTATTGTTATATAGCGTGGTAGCACAATCCAAACAATCAAACCCTCTCCTCTCTCTATCTACATCCCTAGATTTCAGATTTTCCTTTTCCCCTTTTTCACTGGTCACTTTCCAGAGCGCTCTCTTTCTCCTTCTCTTTCAAGAGATGCTGTTGGATCCCACCCGCCGTGCAACTCGTGAGGCGAGTCTGAGTCTCCTTCACCATGCCTCATCGCATCTACCATCTCCTCGGCTCTTCTAACCCCAGCTCCTTCTCCGGTCGACCGGATACCAGGGGTGTGCAATTGGTCGATGATGAATCCCGACAGCCTCTCTTGCTCCGTGACGATGCTCCTCCTCCTCCTCCTCCTCTTTCTGATCTCATGCTGACTGACGAATCGTTAGCGGGGCCGAAGCCTCTGATCAGGCGGCTCTCCAGTGGAAGCTATGCTGGAAGCCTGTTCACCGTTGAAGGAAATGGCCTTTTGTCAAGTGCAACTGCCACCGTTTCAGGTCAGGGGTTTTTAGTTTAATCTTTATTATATTACATACATCATGTTCTGCATTTCTTCTATAACTGGAGATGTCCATTGCATGAGTTCTACTGCAGTGATTGCTGAAATCCGGATTCTTGCGTGTTGCCCAATCGTGGCTCCAACTTATCTGATTTTTGTGTTGCTTCGGAATTTTGGTTGTGTCGTCGTCGTTTGAGTTGGTACTGAAACCTCTATTTGTTGATATGAAATGGACAGGACATGGAATGATTGAGAGGCAATGATTAGCAATGCATACCCAGGGTTTGGTCTTTTAAGTAACGTTTAAGACTTCCCTTTTTTTGCCTTTTGTTGGAAGAATGATTACTTGGAATCCGGATTTATTACCTTACCAAATATAAAGGAATGTGATGAATTTTGAAACGGATTGTTATGCTTCCAATTTTTGACCCTTGATAATTAGTGCATCATGGCTTTGGTTAAACTCGTTGGATTGTCTTTTCAGATTGTGCAGTCCTTTTAAATGCGTTAAATGCATACTTTGCATAAAAAAAAGTGTCTATATGTAACAGCTATAACAAGTGTGCATTCTAGTCTTGTGTATTTTGGGTAAGCTTTACAGTTGAAACTGTTTATGTATGTACAATTATGTATCCTAGTCGGAAAAAATATGCATTCTGGCTTTTTAACAAAATGTGTATTGTAATCATATGTGTATATATTGTCAAACCATTCAGAATTGTAGTTGCCAACATTGTCAATACACCATCAGTCAGACCTTAAGGAGCAAGTAGAAGTCTCCTTAAGGAGCATTTTTCATTCACATTTGGTGACTTGATACTGCTTTTGTAGGTTGCATTTTATGTTTAATGAAATGCACGATACCCTTCTTGGGTATCTGTTCACAAAAAAAAAAAAAATGTCAACACACGTCAGTCAGACCATGTGATAGCAATCAAAACTGGATTATTTTGACTGCTTGATGATGCGTATACATGTATTTTTGTATTTAGAGCCAGTTTGCGGATTTGGATTTAGATAAGCGGTTCATCCAATGTAAGGAATAAATTGAAGAAATCATGCAAGTATTAGGAGTTCAAATTTATTAGGGTCTGTTTTGAAATATGTCCAACTTGTTCACTATTCAGAGTTCACTGGGATTAGTTGGCAGCTTAGGAATAAATAGGGAACTAGGGAAGATACACTAATCCTTAAATTAAATTGACAAGGAAATTTTTAATCGAAGGTAACATTAGTGATGGAATGATCAATATGATCATTTCAATAATGCAGCAATTTATCGTATAAAGGATTTAGTTTGGACATTATGATGACTGCACTAAAATAAGAAAGCTTTCGATTGAAGTGCATGGGTTTGAAGCATATCCTATTCCAATGATAATGTAATCGGTAGTTAGTTAACCATATCTGCTTCCTAATTCTCCATGACTTCCAGGAGCCTTTGAGAAGGTCTTTCTTTGAAGCATGCAATTTAAAAAAATGAACTCAAATTTAATTGAAATCTAGGACAAAATTTGTTGTTAGAAGAAAGATATTAAGCAAGAGAAAATGTGTTCTTTAAAGTTTAAACAAAATTTAGTTGACAACGGATATTATCTGTGCCAATTCCATCCATATCCGTGTATGTTTTAGAAGATGGTAGGTTTTAGACAAGGATATTTATGCAGATAAAATTAGCCTTATGTGTGAGGATAATATGTTAGGTAATGTAAAAAGATATGCATACAGATTTGAGGAAAGAAACAGCTGTGAGAATTTCTATTGACTCATTGAAAGTGATAATTTCTTTTTTCTTTTCTTTTTATTTTTGTATGCTTTATATTGTAAGCAAACAAAAAAAATATATATACACAAGGTTAATATCTATTCTGTAATTCAAATTGAGTTGTCATAATTAGGTTTTGCTTCGTTTTTTAGTATTCCGTTTCTATTAGTGTCAATATGATATTTTGTTCATTAATCAAATTTAATCTGTCAATTATATAATATGTATCTGTATCCCAATTAGTACAAATACGAATTTGTATGTAAGAATCCACATTACATCCATAAGACATTGTCCATTCTGCTAAATTTGGGTACGAACTGAATTTGTGTGATCCACTCCTTATTGGAGATATAGCCTTTGTTAATTATGCATTTAATTTAATAATTCTTCATATAATATTTCTCTGCAACTTATTTGTCTTTAACCAGTTAATTCTCCCTAGGACGTTTAATTAATTTGTGAGTATCGAAAGTGGTAGTAGACTAGTAGGTATATCTTTATTTCTTCGAAATGTTTCATTAAATATTGGTCAAAACAGAAATTATAATCATATATATGTACATACATTAAGATGGTAATAATTAATGATGGGATTTCAATAATATAATCACAAGTTGCAAGGCTCTTGATTTCAATGAGTCCTGGAACACTCAAGTTCAGAATCAACAAATTTCACAAAGGATATCCAGATTTCATTAAGAGCAGGGTGCCTGTATAAAAAGCAATTGAGCCTCTACAATTTGGTTTTTGTATACAGGTGAGAGAAGCAATTTGTCTTCCATATCGACACTCTCCGGTCCCATTGGGAAGGAAGAAAAGACCTGGGTACAAAAGGCGAGGGATAGTTACTACTTGCAGTTGACTCTGGCTGCTCGGCTGTCATGGCAAGCATCCTTGGCTGGTCGGCCCGGTGATCGACTCCCAGAAGGAAACAGTCTTCAAGAGATTTGCGGTGTCCAGTCCAATTCTGAGACTGTTTCATACCGTCTCTGGGTAAACTTGACCTTCTTCTCTTCTGGATTGATCAATTATTCACGAGCAAATCACTTCTCATGTTCTTAAAATGTTCTTAACTAATGCAAGTGCTGCATGAGCAATTCAGTTTTCATGTTCTCAACTAAAAACCAAGTGGAAGTGACAGAAGAATACTTGGATCGGTGCTTATTTATTGTTATGCTCTTTTCTCAATCAAGCATTCTTGATGCTAAATCAAGCTAAACTTGAACAGAGGAATAGTGAGATATTTGTTCATTAGTCTCTTTGAACTTCTTCATGGTTGGATAACCAAAATGAGGGAACAACTTAGAATTTTTTTTGGGTGAGTTAACTTTAGTTTCAGTGTTGTCCTGATTAAATGGAAATTTGAGAATTATGATTATAACATGATAAGAAAAAAGGAAAACTGCTTATAACTGTATGGATATTTCACATTTTGCTAAAACCATGTGTAATAGGTTAATGGATGCTTGTCATATTCTGACAAGATTACTGACGGATTTTACAACATAATGGGAATCGACCCGTATATGTGGGCCATGTGCAACATGTCAGAGGAAAGGAGACAGTTGCCTGCACTGACAGCACTGAGGGAGGTTGACCCTAAAGAATCCTCTCTGGAGGTTGTGCTCATAGACAGGAGAAGTGATCCTAACCTAATGGAGATTGAGACGAAGGCACTTGGGCTGTACAATGGATTAGGAATTGGTTCGGAACTTGTCAGAGCACTTGCTGAGCTCGTCTCCGACTATATGGGGTATGGTGCTAGTTAGAAGTTAGAACACATGTAAGTATCATAAATCCAATACTGATTAATTTGATTGAATCCATTTATTGTAATTTTCAGCGGTGCTTTGGAAATAGAGGATAACGACTTGTATAGGAGATGGAAATCATGTAGCAAGCAACTGAGGAAATCACAAAGATGTGTTGTGATACCAATTGGCTGCTTGTCTGTTGGATTTTGCCGACACCGAGCCATCCTTTTCAAGGTACCAGCACTCTATGTAGATCCTTTGATGCATGAAAAATGATAGTCAAGCTTAATTTATATTCATGAAAAATGCAGGAGCTTGCTGATTTAATAGGCTTGCCCTGTAGAATAGCACAAGGATGCAAGTATTGTACTTCAACCCAACGTTCTTCTTGTCTTGTCAAAATTGACAGTGAAAAAAATTTCCCACGGTATGTACTGACACTGCACCAATGCTATAGGTTATTAGTACATGGAAATAGTATTTGAAAGACAATCAGAATTCTAATTGAAAACATTTTCCTTTTGTTGAAGTGATCAATTGGTTTCATATTCTTACAATTTTTTCACTTGCAGAGAGTATGTAGTGGATCTAGTTGGCAAACCGGGTAGCATTCGATTCCCTGATTCATCCATTAATGGGCATTTACTCTCATCAGTCCCGTCTCCTTTCCAAGCCAAAAATTTGATAAATGGATCCAAAAACTACCACACCCCTATTTCGGATCGCAATAGTATAGTTGCTAATGGACACTATAATGGTCTTCCCCTAGCAAAACTACAGTATTCAGGTGCGTACCTCTGTATCCTAATTCATCTCTTTTTGACAGAAGTAGAATTAATTTACTAAAATATTACTCTTAGGACAGATACAATCGCAAAATTTTTGGCGGACAACTCTTCTAAGCAACACAATGTCATGCAAGGAGTATCTCAACAAAGTTGCTACAATATGACGAAAGTAGAAATTTCTAGACAAATAAATGTAATGGAGCTATCCAGTATGAAAGGAAATCAAGCAACACAGTCAAGTAATGCTGATATACCAAAGTATTTGAGTCTAGAGCCATCTCTAGCTGTGGATTGGTTAGAGATTTCATGGGATGAATTGGAACTGAAAGAGCGTATTGGTGCTGGTACTACCACCCTCCTCTCTCTGTTTTCTAAAAAGCTTGGCAAAGGCTGTCAAGTACCCCCCCCCCCCCCACACACACACACACAAAAAAAATTTCTATCTGATGTATGTCTTTTGTTAAATTATTAGGTTCTTTCGGCACCGTCTATCGTGCTGAATGGCATGGATCAGTACGTACAATTGTTCGCTAATTAGCTGTCTCTAATTTAGTTGCTTTTTACAGTTCCGTGATGATTTTATGAAAATTTGACATTTCTTTTTGGCAACTAATGTAATTAGGATGTTGCAGTCAAGGTACTTATGGATCAGGATATTCGTGATGATCAGATGAAGGAATTTCTGAGAGAGGTGAACTAGTCTGCATAATGTTCTCAAATTAATCATAATGAACCTCAATTGAGGTAACAGATACATACAGCTGCTCTTTATGTTTTTGTTTTGTAGGTTGCTATAATGAAACGTGTTCGCCATCCAAATCTTGTCCTTTTTATGGGAGCTGTCACAAAGAGTCCACACCTCTCGATAGTAACAGAATATTTACCTAGGTAACCAGATAATGTTTTTTCCCTTCTCATTTAATTGGGGATATTGTTTCATTTTGTGTTTATTTTTAGAGTTATTTTAATTAATAGGGGAAGTCTTTTCCGACTATTAAGTAAAGCAGCAGCTGCTGAGGGTTTGGATAAGAGGCGCCGGTTGCGTATGGCTTTAGATGTGGTAAGTAACCAATCAAGGTTTAATATACATGCTATGCTCTGATATAATACCAGTTTGGTATTATATAAGGTTCTAAGTTAAAGAGTTTTTTTTTTATTTATTTGAAATGACATAAACAAAAAAGAATCAATATTAGTGCTTGAAGGCATTCTACTTGTGGGTAAGCTGTACATTCCAGTTCAAGTGATAGTTTATTTTTTGTTTTATTTTCTGAAGGCAAGAGGCATAAATTATCTACACTGTCTCAACCCCCCAATTGTACATTGGGATCTAAAATCTCCTAACTTATTGGTGGACAAGAACTGGTCGTTAAAGGTTAGACTTCATAATGCAACAATTGTTTCTCTGTTTATTTGAATATGAATTGAATTCATAAATATTTGAATCATTGGTCTCCATTTATCTTCCTCATATATGGGTTATCATTTGTTTTGGGTTCATATTATTATCTAATTTTTAGATATAAATTAGGTATGTGATTTTGGCTTGTCGAGATTCAAGGCGAACACATTCATCTCATCAAAATCAGCTGCTGGCACAGTATGCATACTCTTCCTTGATAAGTATCCTACTTTGTACACTTCTGTACAAGCTTTAGATTATATCATCCTTTTTTGGCAGCATTGGTTTACAATAACGAGACTAATTTTGAAGTTATGGTTCAGCCTGAATGGATGGCGCCCGAGTTCCTTCGAGGTGAGCCCTCAAATGAGAAATGTGATGTGTTCAGCTTCGGTGTAATTTTATGGGAGCTTATTACAATGCAACAACCATGGAATGGTCTCAGCCCTGCACAGGTATTTCATTCTTGTTTGTTCGGATTTTGCAATAATAACTATTACAGCTAACAAGAGAAGGTGTTGCACAATGGAAATTGATTACTGCCATCAGCAATTTTGCCATCGCTTCTCATCGTTTGAACAAAGTGAACAAATAAAATAGACAAGATGAACATATACAAGATCAAAGTGAACACATACAAACAAATAAGTTCAATAAAAATAAGTTGAATATGTATATGAAAATCTGAAAAAGGGATGACAAAACTTATTTGTGTGTATGTGTTCACTTTGATCATCTATATGTTCACCTTGTCAATTTTATGTGTTCATTTTGTTCAAGCGATGGCAAAATTGCAAATGACAGTTATCATCTCTTGCACGATATAGTCAGAGAGATTTCGACCATGAATAGTGTGTGATCAATAAGAGTAGTACTGCTTTAGGGCAATGTTCCTATAATATAATCTAGGGAAAAAAATAAAAAATAGTTAAATTTTCTCACCTTTTATTCTCTATGATTCTAATCAATGGACCGATTTTTTCTTTTTTTTTATTTGTGCCTTTCAACTTCGTTTTTCTCCCCTTTCTGTTAGGTTGTTGGGGCTGTAGCATTTCAGAAAAGAAGGCTGACAATCCCACCGGGCACCAACTCCGAATTAGCTGCTCTTGTGGAGTCCTGCTGGGATGAGTACGAACTCTTTTCTTTGTTTAAATTGAACCTCTATTTTGTGTAGAGTACATCTTTGCACCTCACTGTACAATGCACAATAAGAACTATTGCATCTAAGCTGGATATTATGTCACTTGCAGTGATCCTAGAATGCGACCTCCTTTTTCAAGTATTGTGGATGCACTGAAACAGCTGTTGAAAGCACCAGTGGAGAGTGCCTGAATTTACTTTTGTACTCTCCAGTTCAACATGGCTCCAAAATCAATAGTGGATAATGCTATGGCTCCAAAATCAATAGTGGATAATCATTAGTGCTCATGCTCCTATCTTCATGCAATTGTATAATTTGTTTTGCGTGACTTCTCTGATGAAGAATTCAATATAGAGATGGTTTTATGGAACTGGTTAGAGCGAAATCAATGTTACATGAGCATATATTTTGGCCTAATGAAGTATTTGACTTGTCTTTAAGGTTACTCCGATATGGTTTCGTTGGGGGCATTAACATAGTGTTGGCATTTAGCATATCTTGTATGTCGGGAAATGTACATAGCAATTGCTGGTTGTCTGTAATTTGATTTGAAGCTCCGTAGGAAACTAACATGATTTTGCAATTTCTTCTAAAGAAAAAAATGATTTTGTACTTGAAAACCATTAATCACATTAGTATATTACTGGAACAGAGCTTAGTCTATCTACTGAGAAATTTATAGATATATGACATTATGTTGAACTATTAACTTGTAAAGAAATAAATCGACTGCCTCCTGATTACCCTTGAAAAGGAAAAACAGAGGGACGAATATAATATACTCCTTGGATGAGTTTTGAAAATTCATAAACGGTTTTTAACGCCAAAGACTACCGGTGGACATTAATGTTTGGAAATGAAACAGCCGTTGAATTTTATAAAGGATGTTTTTAATACTAGCAAAGATGCCCAATATGTGGGCAAATAAGAAAACAAAATATTGATATTATTTTTGCTTTATATAGAATTTTACATGTTAGACAATAAAGATATGATAAAATTAATGATTTAGTCTTTCTATTTTTTTAAAAAAAAAACAGTTTACTTACTCTTTTCCAATAAAAAGTCGGATATTTTATCCCACAGTTCATTATAAAAGAGGTTTAATTTTAAATAACTTTGATTCTAGTTCAGATATTTTTACTTTATATCAGGTCGACGCTCTTACGATAAATTTAGCACATAAAACAATATCTCGGTCTTCGAACAGAACAATCACTAATTTCCGGCTTTTTTAAATTATACGTCGTGTAATCACATGAAAAAAAAAAATTTAATCATTTTTCAGCGTTCATAATTAATTATCCGGAATCTGTTAAATCCACCTCGATGAGTCCAAAATACCTTTGAACGACTTAAACGCCGTATAAGGGTATTGTTGGCGCATCGTCATAGGCGCCGGATGAGAACAGCCTCATGCACACAGCACACCAAACACGCTTAAGCAAACCGAACCCCATTGGTCTCTCGAAGTTAGGACAATTAAGGCAGGCTGCGTTAACCAGCAAGTTCAATGCGAAACATGTATAATTGTATGATGACCAAGATAATGCATCATTTTACAGTTGAAAATAATGCTATTGAAAAAAATGAGCTGCAATTATGTAACCTCGGAGGCATGAAATTCTGAAACAAAGAGAGCAAAGACAAACCAACGACTAAAGTGCAAATTCTCAAAGACTAAATTAAATTCACCACAATATAGTCCCCCAATAAGACAACAAAATAAATAGAATTAGACGATGCGCTCAAGTTCTCGTGCATAGCTGAGAGTCTGATTGATCAACTGGAGAGATGGTATCTCCTTGCAAGGTTGGGTCTCTTTCGCCTTTTGGAAGAACACACAGCCATCCCTCATCTCCCATTCAGGGTGATCCTGTAAGAAAAGCAAACAAAAAATATATTTATTTTTTTACATATTTCAATATGTACAGTAAACATATAAAGATTGCATACTGATGTCAGCTGCCTACACGACTACTTTAGCCATGTTAATATTTGCTCTCGCTAGTATTTTGAAGTTGAGAAAACTCTTTATTCTTGACAAGGTGAACAAATAGAATAAAGAAGAAACATGACTCGTAACTTCTAAGCTGTGCATCAGTGCTGTATTTGTGCTGGACCAACCATTACTCACAGTTAGTGGACCGTAAGGTCAGAGAATCATCTATCATGTAGCGGCTCAAATGGTCAATAAACCATAATAGCAGCATGCCTTTTAAATCAATTTTTCTTTCATATTTTAGACAACAATACTTATGAACACCAAACCATATTAAATAATATTATATTCCAGTCATACCATTCAATACCCGGAATTGTATGAAAGATATAAACAATTTTACCAACTCATATGGGCCAAAAAATAACCCAATATTATTATGTAAGTCTCAAATAAGTACAAGAAATCCCAGACCAAAAAAGGCACCACCACATTACTCTATACTGGCAAAATCATCAAAACGCAAATCTGTATATATCGTGCAGTAGGACTTCAAAGAAGGAAAAAGTGTGATATCTAGAAGCTTAGTGCTACTATATCATACTTGGCTGACTATTGAATCGAAAATAGCATGTCATTGGCTAAGCCTAACAGTTTGGTTCCGTTCAAATACTAGATGACATTTTAAAATATTTTAAAAGCATGTAAGATCCTGAGTACTAAGAACAGCAAATTTACAATGCTCATTTATGCTAAATCTTTTTATTTTTCCTTTTAAGAAAACAAAAAGGATACCTCTGAAATATACTGAGAAAGCTCTTGATCAGAGGAGAACATCAGCATTTTCTTCGCATCATTTATTGTCAAATAATCATATGCTTTCTCACTGCATCCAGCTATTTCATCCCTACGTAAAACAACGTAATAAACAAATAAATATGAAAACCTATGTCAAAATGAATAATTGTACTCGAAAGAAATTTTACATGCAGCATGTCTGAAGCAAGATGCAGAAACTTCTCATATGCACAAGTATGTTACTTATTCTCAAACAGAAGTTCATTTTAATCACTTAACTATGTTAACTAAACAAAGCTAGCTCTCAAACTAGCTCTTGTATGTTGTTTTGTATTAGTTAAAATCAATGCATTTTTTTGTAAAAATTTTCTTAATTCCCAAAGTAATGCATTTGCCACAAAATTTTAACTCCAATTAAGCCCAAAGTAAAGCTTCAAATGAGCAACTATGCCCACACTAAACCTAAGTGCACATCAACTACCTGAAATTGCAACATATTCCTGGCTATTAACTAATATTAAGATAAGCTCACTCAATTCACAATTAGTCTCCAAATTTAAACTACAATGAAGCAAATAATTACCTGACAGTTTTCGCAAGGAGGTCCATGAAATAAACATATGTTTCATGCGGCACAGCCTGTCTGGCACTCAAAACACGATTATAGGCCCCTTCCATAAAAGATTGCTCCAATTCAACTGCATGCTTAATGCACGGGTTTTCTAATGCACTTGGTGGTAACAATTCCAATTCAGTATGGAACTCAGCAATTCTATTCTGTACAAGTAGTCTCAGCAGGTTCAGTCCCAGAATTGGATACTCTTCGGATGATGGTGGTATTATGTTGCTGTAAATGAAACATTTATAGAACTGTAAGAACCTTTTTGAAAAAATTATCGATCATGCCAAGACCTTTGGTGTTGCAAAAGTTCCAGACTATACCAAAGACCATGGGTATTTCAATTGTAAAGTAAGTTGGGACAAATTTAATGAAACAGACATTGAAAATAGTCCTTTTACTTATAATAACTAGATAGTAGAAAGGTTACAATTCAACTGGTGCTTAAAAGATGGAGGATACAGACAATGTTTTCCAAACGATGGTGGAATATTAATGTTAAAATCCAATGGCTTTCTAAATGGTAATAACAACATAAAAATAAGGTTGCTGCCACTAACAATTCATTGGATGATATCAACAATTCTAAGACAGCAACCAATTAGCCCAAAATTGAAAAAAAAAAAAAAAAAAAGAAAAGAGAGAGAATACAATACCAGGTGTCGGTGTAATACGGCTTCAGCTGTGAGAAATCCCTCTCAAATGCTTCTTGATCTTCTATTTTCACACTCAAGACAACCGCATGCTCATATATTTGTCCTGAAATGAAAACCAGAACACAACAAAATTTAGATTAAACAGCTAGGTAATAATCCATTTGATTCATATGAGAGCTTACTTCATAAAGCAGTCACAAAATAAAAGAACCAAAAAGGAAATATCTGGACAGAGATGATAAAAGAACTTCCGACATTACTTGCTATAGTTAACTCCTCTGAAGCATTTGGCGTAGGTTGGAATGATGGCGGTAGGCTTGGAAATTTTGTTAAGAGAACCTGCATACATAAATTCCTCTGAGTTAGTTAATCCACTAATTATAAGAAAATAGAACTTTACCCGCTTCTTTATGCACACCCCGAATAAATCAAAGCTAGACCAAGTTCCAAGTATTGAACAAAGATAAAGGCACAAGCTATGGTAAAAACTAAATAAACAAATCAAAGATAAACACTATTATGAAGATACACTGCATATCTTCGAACTGATGTACAATGGCGTCAAATTTGGGGCCACCAGTATATTGCATATTGACTGTAATTTTGACTGACAGCACCATAATTGGGAATTTGGTCGATACCAGAAGAAAACGTTTCACATAATACTACTGAAAACAAAAGGATACATTAAACATTGACTTCTCTATTTCAAACTTCAATTATAACCTCAAAGCACAAGAACCTCACATATTGTGCTAAGGAAATCAATGTTGCAAATGGCCCTCAAATACTTTTCCAGGTTTAATTAAGTACACCCTCAATTGGGCAACACTATCACAAAAAGAGAAGAACTTGAAACTAAGATCTCTTGCAACTCGCTTTCCTTTCTCAACAAAAGTCAGCACTAAAGAAACAGGCAAAAGAGGGAAGAAAAAAAAAAAAAAAAAAAAAAAAAAAAAAAAAAACCTTGATCTGAGTAAGAAGTGTAGTGCAGGTATTGAAATCGTTCCTTGCGAACGCCGCCTTGAATCGCTCAAAGAGTTGCGCCACCTCTCTCAGCTGTGGATCCATCTCTCTGTCAGGATGGTGTTCAACCTAAGTTCCACTAGGTTTTCTCTCTTCTTTTCTTTTCTTTTTGCTTCTACTATATGTTGCTTGGAGAGAAGGAAAGTTATTGTCGGATTGGTATTTCTTAGTTTCTATAAACGAAGAAAACAGATCAGGCCCGTTTATAACTAGGCCGACCTATATTGGGCCCATCTATTTTCACTTTCTTGCTTAAAAACTCAACGCCTCAAAAAAGAACAAAAGCTACGTCAAATCCGAACTGCAAAAGCTGGACAAAATGTAAGATTTAAATTATTTACAAAGATCTAAATCTACCCAAAATTTATGTTGATTTTTGCATATTAAAGTTCACGTGTTAAAAGAATTGATTTGATCATTGCAAGAGAGAGAGAGAGAGAGCACTTAGTAAATCCTATGGATTGATGTAATAATTGCTTACTTCCGTTTTGGTTGGTTGACTTGAGTAGCATATGTAGTCTATTGTTGGTATATGAACGAGTGGGTAGTTTCATTTACTAAGCAGTTAGATGATTTGTCAGCCAGAGGCTGGGTGTAGTAGGTTATATTAATCTGTTTTTGTAATGTTTTCGTTTTATACAAAATGAAAACTGGGTGGCACTCCCACCTCTTTTTCAAAAAAAAAAATAATAATAATGATTGCAAGATTTGCCAAAAAGTGATGTTGGTTTACTCCCACCGTCCAATTAAGAGGGTCAAATGTTCAACAGGTCCATAACTATCAAACTTATAAATCCGATCTGACCCGTTAACCAGCGTCTGAGGTGCCTATCAGAACCCTTTGTTGTGTTGCTCTATGCAATTCCCTGCCAAATAGTCTCTCCAATTTCCCAAGGTTGATGTTCATTCCATAGTTTATTGTTTTAATTTATTTCATTGATCACATTATTGATTTTGTAGGAGTATCAGCATATTGGATAAAACTGTACATGCAATTCAGTAAGGCGTTGAATAATGCCCTAGCATAAATGCAAGTTGGAACACAAAATATGTAAATAAAATAGTTTATTAAATCAAATGTTCATTGCCTACAATTAGATACTAATCACGAGAGGAACACCTGTAACAATATGAACCAACAAGGGACCCTTCAATGCCAAAATTTAGCAAAGAAAACCCTTTTATCAACTGGTTTCTCCTTGCCACAAATACCATCCATGAATGCATCCATCAATTGTGCAACAAGACTTGCAGGATCATCTATCAGCACATCAATAAATGTGCTGACCACCCGTCTCTCTTGATCAGTTGCCTTGACACTAAACCAAGTGAGAAACTTGATCCGTAACTCCCTTTGCATATAACCTTCATACTCCAGCCACCTTATAGCCTTAACACAGTACTCATACCGCTGCTCTTCTGACTTATTTCTGGGTTCGAAAATAGGTGTGTCAGCTTTCTTGGGTTTGCTTGGCACCAGTACCATTTCCAACACACAAGAATTTAACTCCATAAGAGGCAATGAAGCAACTGACGCATTTTTTGGAGGCAAGTTATTGTTATCACTTGAGTTTGTTGAGCCCTTTTGTGAATCCAGGTCTCGAGTTGGCTCTTTCCTAAAACCAGGATCTGATAGCCCAGCAAGGCTCTGTGTCATGCACTTGACCTCCCACGTGCCAAATTCTCTTGTGCTACTAAATGGGCATGCTTTGAAGTAATATTCCGTTGAAGGGGTCAGACCCGAAATGGGAATGACAGTTTCATGGTTAAGAATCAAACAACTGATTTTCTCAGGGTATCCCATAGAATTGAGATTCTGGTACAAAATAGAGCAGCCGAGTATTTTTTCTTCGAACATCACCTCAGATGCAAGGAGAGAGATGGTCACTGATGAGTGGGTCACTTCCTTCAACTGGATTTGAAAAGCATGTGATCCTGAAATAGTGGGACAAACTTTCAAATAAATCTGAAAAGGCAAAAAGACTGAAACCATGAAATAGAAAATTAGTACAGTGCTGATTGAAAAAAAAAAAATGCAAATAAACAAACAAAAAAAGAGATATTAAACAATGAAAAAGGCAAACACGGAAGAATTCTAAATAAATCAAATTATTGCTAAAGTTTAATATATTGAATTGATATTTCATGTGTACCACACTACCACCCCTACAAAGACTGATAACTGCAATCAAGGTCATGTGCAATTGAGCAATCAGCAATGAAATAAAGAAAATATGCATCTTGTCCTCGTTCACGATGACAATTAAGTTGATTGATTGAATGATTTCTTGATTGCAGTTAGTAATTCCTAATAAAGGATCTTATGTATATCCTGCAACTCACTTGCAAGCATGAAAATACACATATAACCCTCCTTCCTGTATTTACTTCAAAACAAACTCTAATCTTTCATTCTCTGTCTTCGTTATAAATAGATAGAATGGACAATCTTGGCATTGCTTTTTGAGAAATGGGAAATGGAGTTGTCAGATGCATTTTCATTTACTTCAGAATGACATTTAGTATACTTTTCAGGGTATGAATGTTATTGTGATGCGCAAGGCCACAGAAGGAATCATTCCTATACTAAAATGATCATGTACATCAGTATATCCAAAAAGCAGTACATTATATTAGAAAAATAAAAGCATTTGACAGAGATTTGGATTTACAAATAAAAATAAAATACAAGGAAATTATATTCAATAATAAGTAGGTTGCTACCTAGGTGTTTAGGCTTAGAATTTGTGGCCTCGATCCCTAACTGACAACCAAGCATTTGATCCAATGCCTCCAAGGCTGAAGCACATAGTTTCTGAACCTCAGGACCACAGTTCAGTCGGTTAACAATGCATCTTGCATTGGCTGCTGAGACATTGTCAAGAGGGCCCACTTCTTTCTTCAGCTTTGCTACTCCTAGACTTACTGCTTTTTCAATTTCTTTGTAGCCCTCAGTACCTTTTAGCATCTTGTTGCTGAGGAAGAGCCTTTCACACAATGCATCTACTCTTCTTGCACTTATTGCAGCTGACAGTTGTTTCCTCAAGCACCTGCCACAAAGGAAAATGGCATAAGCACACAAAGGAAAGCTTAGCAGTTAGCGTATTAGTACTTAGATGTAACAGCAACATACCATATGACACCAACTATGTATCTGGAAACTTAAAATGCTGTTTGGTACTGGCAGGTATGGATCAAGACACGCCCAGTATGTAGCAAACTAGTTGATAAACTTATTGGTACCATACCATATTAGTCAGAATAAAGCTGATGTTACATTAAATACCACTGAAATCTGATGCAACACCATCTGCTATTATTGTAAAAATAAGAACAAACTATGAAAACAAAAATTTTACCCCAAAAGGGAGTTGACCTTTCCACAAAAAACACAGTAGAAAGCCCCATCCAATCTCTCACTGCACTCACTCTTCTTCCAAATGCAAAATTTTTCATGCTTCAATGCACACCTCAAGTGACAGGTGGCGCCACATGATTCATCTGTAAAAGGTGGGTCTGAGCTACACACTAGCCAGAGGCTTGGGTCCTTGTTCTCATCGAAGTTGCAACAAACACAACAAGAGCATCTTTTGCAATACATGTCTCCTATATTAAGTTTGGCTCTACATGCAACATTTTCACACACAAGCTGATCAAGTTTTCCATCTTTGCCCCTATAATTTTCTTTATTTGACTTTCGTTTAGGATGATCAGCTTTTGCGTCTCTGTCCAAATCCATTGCCTTTCTTTTGAGTACATTTGGTACATTGGTATCGACCAGTTCAACGAAATCCTGATGCTGGTCAGGATCTTCTGTAAAAGGCCCCACAGATTCTCCATGTTTGCATCTTTTACAAAAGCTATCACCTACAGTCGATAGGGCTCTACAAAATGCATTGTCACAGATTGATCCATCAAATGTTGCATCTTTGGCCCCTGGATTCTCTTCATTTGCATCTTGCCCGTAGTTTCTGGTGATTGATTTTCGTGCAATGAGTTTGAGTAGTTGGTTTATCATTTTGGCTTTGGGCCGGCCGCTGTATTTTCTATCTTTCCCTGATTCAAAGCAAACTAATTGAATTAGTTCTTTGCGGGTCCATGACTGGAGCAGCTCACGGGCATCATTGGGAACTTTAGACATTTCATAAACTAATTCTCTCTTTTCCTCCAGGCTTAGATCATTACTATGTTCTTCAGCTTCACTTGCGCTACCTGCATATAAAAAATGAACATTCTTTTTGAGAAAATGAGACAAGTAATATAGAAAAAAATGTTACAAAAATCATAGCAATTTGTGGTACAAAATAGTGTTAATTAGCATAATTTATCAATCAATTGTACTCCAGTTTAGGCAAACAGAAGCCCCTACATTTGGTTTGTCAAATTATCTGGTAAAATGACAATAAGTAGGATGGTGGTGATAAGAAGCTTAGACCATTTGCTTGTAAGTGTAAAATCTGCAATTGTCTGAGTACATATACGAGTAATTTGCAAATTCTTCTTATAAGGATTATACTAGCAATGATAAAGATTAACTAAAATGTCCTTAAAACCACAAACTGTAGACGAGGCCATGAGATAATAGGAGAAAATTGTGCATTGTGCCAAATAAATCAAGAAATATGAGGCCTAGATTGGATGTTATGCAACAGGGTAGCTGCACAGTTCTGGTAAGGCAATCGAGTAGCCCCAACTTTATTATTAAGGGGAAAAAAAGAAGAAGTATACGGTATACCTGAATAGCTGGATTCCATGATGGTGAAGAAGGCGCTGGTTTTAAGCCTCTTACTCGAAACAGAAAGAAAAGAAAAGCACAGAGAAAGAGAGACGGGGAGAGAGAGAATCGCACGATAAAGAGAGAGAGAGAGAAAGAAATAAGGTGATACTAGCATGGACCAAAGGGGACCGCTGCCATTGCTAGTAGGCTAGTAGCGATAATTAGATACAATACATACTATACACCAGAATTTAATATATGTATTAGTGATAAAGATATATTAGTTTAATATCTTATTAATTTTTTTAAAATTAAAAATAAATTAGTATATTTATTTGTCAACCTCTTCGTTTAAGCTTCATTGGTGCTAATATTCGATATATTTTTTGCAATTAGCCAGGCTAGTATATTATTAGTTTATTACGCATGTGGTCCACAAAGAACCTTTTTGTAATTGATACATTTGTGCACCGGGTGCTTCTAACATTTTGTAAAGTGAAACAATTAAATACTTCCTTAAACTTGGCTCATAGAGGGTTTCTCATTGGCTGTTTTTATATACAATCGCTTTTACGTAGAGACGATCTGTGGAGCGAGCTGGAGCCATGGAGAGGACATGAAACATGTACAGTATAGCTAAACAATAGGACTAGATTAAAAAGTTGTGATTTAATAAAAACTAATTTATTTAATAAATTTTGAAATGTGAATAATAAGGAGATGAAGATCTGCATCATCAGGGGCGGAGCCAGAAATATACCATTAGGGGGACAAATTTGCTATTTTTTTATATTAGAGGGACAAATTGCTTAACATACATATAATTTATAAATAACAGGGGGTGCAATGCCCAGTCTGGCACCCCTGTGGCTCCGCCCCTGATCACCATCATCATCGTCATTTTGAGAAATAGTAAAAGACCTGCTTGATTGAGTCTGTGGGCTGTTTTCCTTTTGTTTTTAACTAGTGACAATATGCTAACGGCCAACCCAATATTTCGCAGACGAATTAAGACTCTTTAAATTAGCATTTGTCTGAATTATACAATAGATGTAAACTTCTTTTTTTTTTTCACTCTGAAAGGAAAGCGACCACCTAGATGTGGCACCTTCATTCAATTCAAACACCATTTACCCATTTACAACATAGTATAAATTAATATTTTTTTTATCGCAACAATCAAATTAGGACTCGTCTCGCAACCCAATTCCGATAACATTATTCCTGCAATATTCATTTCGAAGGTA
Organism: Rhynchospora breviuscula; assembly: GCA_027562975.1. Lineage (NCBI taxonomy): Eukaryota > Viridiplantae > Streptophyta > Magnoliopsida > Poales > Cyperaceae > Rhynchospora > Rhynchospora breviuscula. The sequence continues at coordinate 33,953,631 of CM050399.1, forward strand.
CTATTTCATGATTTGTTACTTCTAATTATAAAATGGCCATAGCTGGAGGATGTTTTTATATGTGGGGTCCACTGTCATAGGATCATTTTTATTCGAGTCTTTATCTACCCTGGTCCAACTGTGGACTACCATTACCATTAACTAATTTTGAAACGAATTGGTGCTGAAGCAACCTGAATTCTGCTAGAGACTATGGAATTGAGATGGTTTGAACACACCGGTCAGTAAACTATATTGCATCAAGGGTGCAGAGAAAATTATTATAAAAAATTTACCAATCCAAAAAGAGTTAATAGCTCCAAAATCATGCAATTAATTTTTGTTGTGCTTGTACAAAAAAAAATTAATAAAAAAATACATCTTTGTACCTTTTGAGAGTTAACAAGTCATTCAGCTAGCAGCTTCTACAAGAACTACAATTTTCCTAAACTCTTAGATACATATGAGTATATTGATATAATTGTGCCATACCAAGAAGATTGAAGCAATCAATTATCTCAATTTATGTCGAACCTTTCTTCATTGCTGCTACTAAAGTTTTTGAGTGAAGATCATGAGATTTCATCCGCAAATACTAAATCTAGTATCTTTTGAACTGCATCAAAAAGGAATTGCAAGTTGGAAGGTGCTCTAATCATGCTTAAACTTCCAAATTCAATTAAAATGATTGTCTTAATGAATACCTTCATCTTTTGGGATATTTGGCTGGTCTATCAGAAGTCTTCTGATGTCAGCAATTTCAGCTGAACTGCACCATTATATTCAAAGTAATAATTAATAAACAACTGGACAGATCACAATCAGTTTTACAGTCAGAACATGGGTTACAGTGTTTTGTAACTTGCCTAGACTTCCATGACAAAGAGGAAATTATAGCTGATTTAAGAGCAAACCTGCAAAAAGAAAGTTAGTTATGAGATCAATTAATGTTCTTATATTAAATTGATGCAGAGAGCGAGAGAGAGAGAGAGAGGTGGGTTCACTTGTTAGTTTGGGGGTGGTACCAGTGCCATTTTCTCTTGTTAGTTTTCTGGTGAACTTTGTACTTCTTGTTCACTTGGTAATGAGAAGTGGTGGGTTCACAAGCTCACTTATTTCGAGAGAGAGAAAGAGAGAGAGAGAGAGAGATTGCCAACAAGTCTGTGCCATAGCCGTCTGTCCTACAGCAACACGTTGTACAGGAGGCTAAGCTGAGGATGTGGTACCGCAAAGGGGCAAAGGGGCTGGTATGGTGTTTTCTTTTGCCAATGTAAAGTTTTTGGTTCTGTACCTGTTTGTGGATTGCTGTTATGATTGTTTTGTGTTTTATTGTTTCTTTTTTTTAGCTGTATATGGCCAATGGCTGTAACAGATTTGTTTTTCATATAATACATTGGCAGTATACACCCATATTTGGAAGGGAAAAAAAAGAAGAGGGCGGGAAGGATAGAGCAAAGGGAGAGGAGGGAAGACAAGGGCGAGAGTGAGTGAGAAAGAGCAATTATACTCGTCCTGGTGCATGTCCCTTATTGATATGAGACCATCCAAGCAATCCTTGAGACTTGACCAAATACCAACCCGTAATTGCATTTGCTTAGAAGTCGGTGAAGATCCAGACTTGACAATCTGGTTAGCATCTCTTGCAATCTTGTCAAGAGATTTTACAATTTCGTGAAATTCTTTCCTAAGATGCAAATTCAAGACAAACAGATTAGCATTCGAGGGTTAATGCAGCAAAAAGGGGGAAACCATAGGCTTAATATAAAAATTCTAGTTCAATTGCAGTACCCAAGTTTGGTCAAATGAAGAACAACGTAGAAAAAAGAAAGAGAAAATTGTATGACATGATGAAATTAGGAGTAATAGTAAAATTAAATTACAGGGTAAGTCTCATCTGAAAGAAATAAGTCTCTAAGCTGTCCAATTGTTTGGCCAGTAGTGCCTCCATAATTCCAGAAACATTTTGAAGGGAACCATAATTTTTGGACTCTCTAAGGACCTGAAGGCGATCAATGATTGAAGAAGCGTTGGCGAATGAAGAGAGGAGGTACGATTGGTGCTCCTCCCATTTTTCCATCTCCTCTAATGTTCGCCTATATCTCTGCTGAAGCTTTCTCATTGTCTTCTCCATTTTATTCACTGAACAAGCACATTTCGGATTGAGTTTGGTGGGGAAGAAAATGAGAGAGAGAGAGTAGGAGTATTCAACTTACCGTTTATAGAGTAGAGTAATCGAGGGGGAAGTAATCGAGGGGGAAGGGAGCCGATGCCGCGATACACGTGGTGGCCAAGGAGAAGTTACGGTTTAGGGTTTAGAGAGAGAGAGAGAGAGAGAGGAGAGAGGAGAGAGGAGGGGATGCGGAGAAGAGATGGGTACGATCCTGCGGAAACGAAAATCGCAGAATCCCAAGAAATTGGATTATACCAGCTACAGGATTGGTTAACAAATGAACGAATCTGATTAACTATCCCTGATTAATTTTAATACGTTCGTAATTTGATCACTTAATCAAGTATCAAATCGACTCCAAATTTTATAAAACTTATATGAAAACACATCGCCCTAAAATTGAACAAGATCAACAGTTTTGGATTCAACATTTGAATTTTAAAATTTTCAAATATTAAAAAAGAAAGAGTTGGCTGTTTGGAACATTTCCGGCTGCTAAGGATGCTAATCCACCAACTACATGTAAAATGCAAAACTCTCAGAATTGAGTAATTTGAGCATTTCAACCGTTTCTGAATTCATTATAAGTTATTTCTTCACAAAATCAAAACATATATTAAAGCCGAGTGAGGATTCGGGTCCAAAATCCGAATTCGACACTGTTGGTTAACAGTGCTCCGGACAGTGATTTGGACCGGATCCTTTATTGCAGCGGCTGAAGGTGTTGCTATGTTGTCAACCACAAATAAATGAAGATGGTCACAGAAGATCCGGGCGCCCCCTTCTCTCTCATCACTGTCATCCCATGTGTTGCATGGGTCGGATCGTTTGTTGCAGCAGCTGAGTATATGGCCATATAGTCTAGCATAAAGAAATGAAGATGGTCGCAGAAGATCCGGACGCCTCTCTCTCTTGGCTGCCATCCCATGTGCATGGGCATTGGGATGCACCTCTCTCTCTCCATTCCATTCAATGATGGACGCCTCCATTTTCCGATTTGAGAAAAAATATGTTTTATTTTTTAATTGTTTGGAGGGCTTAAAAAAATCGTTTGCCTATGAAAATTTATATACTTGCTCAAGATATATGAGGAATTCCCTAATATTATATTTTCTAATTATAGAGCTATACAATTTTTAAAATTATTTTCTAAACCTCATAAAATTTAATCTCTATTATAGTTTTATTCTTTGATTGTTTGAAATTGTTAATCTCTATTAAATTTTCTAAATCTGACAAAATTCTATGTAAATAGTGATTACTGATAAATTTATAAAAATTCCAATGATGTCAACTTTTATATTTTAGATTGTACGTTTTGAAAATTATAATGACGAGATAGAAGCAAAATAAATACTTTAGATAGTATTTTATGTTTGCCTTTAAAAATATCAGATATGTTAATACTTTAGATAAAACATGCTAATAATTAAAAAAATTCAATGATTGATATAAAATTTTAAAAAATAGTTCGCGCAACGCGCGAAAAGACCACCAGTCTACATTTAAACTCTCCATACGGTCTATAATATGATTCAGTCTTACTTATTCATAAAGATTGGTTTTATCAAATAATTACGCATATAAATTGCAAATAACTCTCTTTTTGAGTAATTTGAGCATTTTAACCGTTTCTTAATTCATTCTAAGTCATTTCTACACAATAATCTACATTTAAACTAGATCTCATTACGGTCTAGAATATGATTCAGGTCCTACATTATTCAAAAATATTTGATTATACCAAGTAATTACGCATATAAATTGCAAATAACTCTCATTCTGAGTAATTTGAGCATTTCAACCGTTTCTGAATTCATCTAAGTCATATCTTCACAATAATCTACGTTTAAACTCTCATTATAGTCTACAATATGATTCACGTCCTACTTATTCAAAAACATTGGATTATACCAAATAATTACGCATATAAAGTGCAAATAACTCTCATTTTGATTAATTTGAGAATTTCAACCGTTTTTTAATTCATTCCAAGTCATTTCATCACAATAATCTACATTAAAACTCTTTATACTATCTAGAATACGATTTATCTCTTATTTATTCAAAAAGACTGGATATACAACGTAATTACGCATATAAAGTGTAAATAATGCAATTCTAAATATCATTTGAGCATTTCAATCATTTCTGGATTCATTATAAAGTCATTTCATCACAATAATCTATATTTAAAATCGTTTCTGAGGTGATGCTGCTACATTATTTTGTCAGCACTGGATTCTGCAATGCTAGTTTTTGTACCAGCAATGTTTGAGGTGAAAGCTGCTGCATTGTTTTGTCAGCAATGCTCATAGGTATTGGTTAGGCTTTAGGCTGGGTTTCGATGAATCTAGCATGGTATAGTGTGAGGGTGGTTTATAGGTACCGATTAGGTTATGGTGGGGTTTGGTTTAGCTTGTATTAGTTTGATGCTAGTACATGCTAGGATATAAACTTTGTTAGGAGTTTATATTTTCTTTTTGTTATTCATACCGATTTTCATACTGATAAATGGTTTAAATTCTTGTTAAGTTATTTTTTGTAAACTTTTTATTTTTTAATGAAAATCTGTCAGCATTTTGCTGGCCCTAAAAAAAAAATACTTATAGTCTTTCTAAACAACCTGCTTAACTTTGGGCACCTAAATTTTGCAATCCAATTTGGTTTTGTTACTTCTGCTAGCCTTCCAAACCTTAATAAGAATATAATTACTCAAAACAGCACCCAACACATAGCAATTAGAAAAACTATGTACAATGCTTTCGTAAAACCAAATATCCAAATGAGTGCTACGTCATCCAATGAATACAGTGCTTCAAAGGTATATACGAATGTTAATGCTGTGCAGGAGACAGAAAACCACACAACCCAAACCAAGAGCTTCATTAAGATCTTATTTTGAGGTATCCCACACAATAGAAATAGAATAACACTTACTGATGCAAAGAGAGCAACACAGTCCTTCAAATAGAAAAGTTCTAGTTCACCTAGGAGAACAGGGGTTCCTGAAGAAGGTCGAGGAGGTGAAGGAGATGTTCCTGGAGGAAATGATTTGTCTTGGTCTAAATTATTACTGCCACCTTGAACAAAACCGCCAGGAGGATTTAAGACTACCTGAAAGGTGATAGTCGCCACAAGTGTAGCCACAACCAACAAGGTTGAAGCATTACGATTCATTTTAACTGCACTGAGGTTTGCTGTCATCGTTCTTCATATCTTGTTTATTCAAAAATATTGGATTATACATGGTAATTACGCATATAAAGTGCAAATAATACAATTCTGAGTATCATTTTAGCATTTCAATCGTTTCTGGATTCATTCTAGGTCAATTCATCAGAATAATCTACAATTAAACTCCAGATACTGTCCAGACTAAGATTCATATCTTGTTTATTCAAAAAGATTGGATTATACATGGTAATTATGCATATAAAGTGGAAATAATGCAATTCTGAGTATCATTTGAGCATTTCAATTGTTTCTGGATTCATTCTAAATCATTTCTTCACAATAATCTACATTTAAACGCTTTATAGTGTCTAGAATATGATTCATATTTTGTTTATTCAAAAAGATTGGATTATAAATGGTAATTATGTATATAAAGTGCAAACAATGCAACATTGAGTTTCATTTGAGCATTTCAATCGTTTCTCGATTCATTCTAAGTCATTTCATCGCAATAACCTATATTTAAACTCTTTACACTGTCAAGACTATGATTCAGATCTTCTTTATTCAAAAAGAGTGGCTTATACATAGTAATTATGTATATAAAGTGTAATTTCAACATTTCAATCGTTTATGAATTCATTCTAAATCATTTCATCACAATAATTTACATTTAAACTCTTTATACTGTATAGAATATGATTCATATCTTGTTTATTCATAAAGATTGGATTATACATGAAAATTACGCATATAAAGTGCAAATATTGCAATTCTGAGTATCATTTGAGAATTTCAACTGTTTTTGGATTTATTCTAAGTCATTTCATCACAATAATCTACATATAAACACTTTAAACTGTATAGAATATGATTCATATCTTGTTTACTCAAAAAGATTGGATTATACAAGCAAATTACGCATATAAATTGCAAATAATGCTATTATGAGTATCATTTGAGCATTTCAATCGTTTCTGGAATCATTCTAAGTCATTTAATCAATACAATCTACATTTAAACTCCTTAAACTCTCCAGACTAAGATTCATATCTTGTTTATTCAAAAAGATTGGATTATACATGGTAATTACGCATATAAAGTGCATATAATGTAATTCTGAGTATCATTTAAGCATTTGAATCGTTTCTGGATTCATTCTAAGTCATTTCATCACAATAATCTACATTTAAACTCTTTATACTGTACAGAGTAAGATTCATATCTTTATTATTAAAAAAGATTGGATTATACATGATAATTACGCATATAAAGTTCAAATAATGCAATTCTGAGTATCATTTGAGCATTTTAATCATTTCAGCTTTCATTCTAAGTCATTTCATTACTATAATATACATTTAAACTCTTTAAACTGTCTAACTAAATTTCATATCTTATTCTTACAGAAAGATTGGATTATATATGATAATTACGCATATAAAGTATAAATAATGCAATTCTGAGTATCAATTGTGCATTTCAACCGTTTATGGATTCATTATAAGTCAATTCATCACAACAATCTATAATTAAACTCTTTATACTGTCCAGAATAAGATTCATATGTTGTTTATTAAAAAAGATTGGATTATACATGTTAATTACGTATATAAACTGCAAATAATGCAATTCTGAGTATCATTTGAGCATTTCAATCGTTTCTCAACTCATTCTAAGTCATTTCTTCACAATAATCTTCATTTATACTTTTTATACTGTCTAGAATATGATTCATATCTTGTTTATTCGAAAAGATTGGATTATACATGGAAATTTTGCATATAAAGTGCAAATAATGCGATTCTGAGTATCATTTGAGAATTTCAATTGTTTATGAATACATTCAAAGTCATTTCCTCACAATAATCTACATTTAAACTATTTATACTATCTAAAATATGATTCGTATCTTATTTATTAAAAAAAAAGTGGATTATACAATGTAATTACGCATATTAAGTGCAAATAATGCAATTCTGAGTATCATTTGAGCATTTCAATTGTTTTTGGATTCATTCTAAGTCATTTCATCACAATAATCAACATTTAAAATATTTATACTGTCCAGACTAAAATTCAAATCTTCTTTATTCAAATAGATTGGATTATAGATGGTAATTACGCATATAAATTGCAAATAACGCAATTCTGAGTATCATTTTAGCATTTCGATGGTTTCTGGATTCATTCTAAATCATTTCATCACAACAATCTACATTTAAACTCTTTATACTGTTCAGAATATGATTCATATTTTATTTATTCAAAAAGATTGGATTGTACATGGTTATTACGCCTATAAAGTGCAAATAATGCAATTATGAGTATCATTTGAGCATTTCAATCGTTTCTAGGTTCATTCTAAGACATTTTATAACAATAATCTATATTTAAATTCTGTATAATGTCTAGAATATGGTTCATCTCTTGTTTATTAAAAAATATTGGATTATAAATGGAAACTACGCATATAGAGTGCAAATAATGCAATTCTGAGTTTCATCAGAGCATTTAAATCGTTTTTTGATTCATTCTAAGTCATTTCATCACAATAATCTACATTTAAACTCTTTATATTGTCTAGAATATGATTCATATCTTGGTTATTCAAAAAGATTGGATTAGACATGTTAATTTCGGAAATAAATTGCAAATAATGCAATTCTGAGTATTAATTGAGCATTTCAACCGTTTCTGGATTCATTATAACTCAATTCATCACAATAATCTATAATTAAACTCTTTATATTGTCCAGAATAAGATTCATATGTTGTTTATTAAAAAAGATTGGATTATACATGGCAATTACGTATATAAAATGCAAATAATGCAATTCCGAGTATCATTTGAGCATTTCAATCGTTTCTGGACTCATTCTAAGTCATTTCTTCACAATAATCTTCATTTATACTTTTTATACTGTCTAGAATATGATTCATATCTTGTTTATTCGAAAATATTGGATTTTGCATATAAAGTGCAAATAATGCGATTCTGAGTATCATTTGAGAATTTCAATTGTTTATGAATACATTCAAAGTTATTTCCTCACAATAATCTACATTCAAACAATTTATACTGACTAAAATATGATTCGTATCTTATTTATTCAAAAAAAGTGGATTATACAATATAATTACGCATATTAAGTGCTCATAACGCAATTCTGAGTATCATTTGAGCATTTCAATCATTTTTGGATTCATTCTAAGTCATTTCATCACAATAATCGACATTTAAAATATTTATACTGTTCAGACAAAAATTCAAATCTTGTTTATTCAAATAGATTGGATTATAGATGGTAATTACACATATAAATTGTAAATAATGCAATTCTGAGTATCATTTTAGCATTTCGATGGTTTCTGGATTCATCCTAAGTCATTTCATCATAACAATCTACATTTAAACTCTTTATACTGTTCAGAATATGATTCATGTTTTATTTATTCAAAATGATTGGATTATACATGGTTATTACACATATAAAGTGCAAATAATGCAATTCTGAGTATCATTTGAGCATTTCAATTGTTTCTGGGTTCATTCTAAGACATTTCATCACAATAATCTACATTTAAACTCTTTATACAGTCCAGACTAAGATTCATATCTTGTATAATAAAAAAAATTAGATTATACATGGTAATTACGCATATAAAGTGCAAATAGTGCAATTCTGAGTATCATTTGAGCATTTCAAGCGTTTCCGGATTCATTCTAAGTTATTTCATCACAATAATCTACAATTAAACTCTTTACACTGTATAGAATATGATTCATATCTTGTTTATTCATAAAGAATGTATTATACAAAGAAATTACGCATATAAATTGCAAATAATGCAATTCTGAGTATCATTTGAGCATTTCAATCCTTTCTGAATTCATTCTAAGTCATTTCTTCACAAGAATCTACATTTAAACTTTTTGTACTATCTAGAATATGATTCATATTTTGTTCATTCAAAAAGATTGTATTATATTTGGTAATTACGTATATAAAGTGTAAATAATGCAATTCTCAGTTTCATTTGAGCATTTCAATCGTTTCTTGATTTATTCTAGGTCATTTCATCACAATAATCTACATTTAAACTCTTTATACTGAATAGAAAAAGATTCATATCTTGTTTAATCAAAAAGATTAGATTGAACATGGTAATTACCCATATAAATTGTAAATAATGCAATTTTGAGTATCATTTGAGCATTTCAATCGTTTCTGGATATATTATAAGTTAATTCATCACAATATTCTACAATTAAACTCTTTATACTGTTCAGATTAAGATTCTTATGTTGTTTATTGAAAAAGATTGGATTATACATTGTAATTATGTACATAAATTGCAAATAATGCAATTCTGCCCATCATTTGAGCATTTCAATCGTTTTTGGACTCATTCTAAGTCATTTCTGCACAATAATCTACATTTAAACTTTTTGTACTATCTAGAATATGATTCATATTTTGTTTATTCAAAAAGATTGTATTATACTTGGTAATTACGTATATAAAGTGCAAATAATGCAATTCTCAGTTTCATTTGAGCATTTCAATCGTTTCTTGATTTATTCTAAGTCATTTCTTCACAATAATCTACATTTAAACTCTTTATACTGAATAGAATAAGATTCATATCTTGTTTAATAAAAAAGATTGGATTAAACATGGTAATTACGCATATAAACTGCAAATAATGCAATTGTGACTATCATTTGAGCATTTCAATCATTTCTAAATTCATTCTTATTCATTTCATCCAATTAATCTACATTTAAACTCTCTATACTGTTAAGAATAGGATTCATATCTTGTTTCTTCAAAAATATTGGATTATACTTGGTAATGACGCATATAAATTGTAAATAATGCAATTCTGAGTTTTATTTGACCATTTCAATCGTTTCTAGATTCATTGTTAGTCATTTCATCACAATAATCAATATTTAAACACTTTATGCAGTCTAAAATATGAATCCTCTATTATTTATTCAAAAAGACAGGATTATACATGGTAATTACGCATATAAAGTGCAAATAATTCAATTCTTAGTATTATTTGAGCATTTCAATCATTTCTGGATTCATTCTAGGTCAATTCATCACAATAATCCATATTTAAACTCTTGATGCTGTCTATTATATTATTCGTATCTTATTTATTCAAAAAGACAGCATTATACATGGGAATTACATATATAAAGTGCAAATAATGCAATTCTGAGTATAATTTGAGTATTTCAATCGTTTCTCGATTCATTCTAAGTCATTTCATCACAACAATCTACATTTAATCTCTTTATACTATTAAGAATATGATGCATATCTTATTTATTCAAAATGATTGGATTATACATGGTAATAACGAATATAAATTGTAAATAATGCAATTCTTAGTATCATTTGAGCATTTCAATCGTTTCTGGATTCATTCTTAGTCATGTCATCACAATAATCCACATTTGAATTCTTATACTGTCTAGAAAATGATTCGCATCTTATTTATTCAAAAAAATTTGATTATACATGGTAATTACGCATATAAAGTGCAAATAATTCATTTTTGAGTATCATTTGAGCATTTCAATCGTTTCCGGATATATTATAAGTCAATTCATCACAATAATCTACAATTAAACTCTTTATACTGTCCAGATTAAGATTCTTATGTTGTTTATTAAAAAAGATTGGATTATACATTGTAATTACGTACATAAATTGCAAATACTGCAATTCTGCCTATCATTTGAGCATTTCAATCGTTTCTGGACTCATTCTAAGTCATTTCTTCACAATAATCTACCTTGATCCTTTTTATACTGTCTAGAATAAGATTCATATCTTGTTTATTCTAAATGATTGGATTATACATGGTAATTTTGCATATAAAGTACAAATAATTCAATTCTGAGTTTCTTTTGAGCATTTCAATCATTTCTCGATTCATTCTAAGTCATTTCATCACAATAATATACATTTAAACTCTTTATACTGTCAAGACTATGATTCAGATCTTCTTTACTCAAAAAGATTGGATTATACATGGTAATTACGCATATAAAGTGTAAATAATGCAATTCGGATTATCATTTGAGCATTTTAATCGTTTCTGGATTCATTCTAAGTCATTTCATCACAACAATCAACATTTAAACTCTTTATACAGTTCAGAATATGATTCATATCTTATTTATTCTAAACGATTGTATTATACAAGGTAATTACGAATATAACGTGCAAATAATGCAATTCTGAGTATCATTTGAGCATTTTCATCGTTTCTGGATTCAATTTAAGTCATTTCATCACGATAATCTACATTTAAACTCTTTATACTGTTTAGAATATGATTCATATCTTTTCTATTAAAAAAGATTGGATTATACATTGTAATTACTCGTATAAAAAGCAAAAAATGCAATTCTGAGTATTATATGAGCATTTTAATCGTTTCTGAATTCATTCTAAGTCATTTCATCACTACAATCTACATTTAAAGGCTTTATATTGTTCAGAATATGATTCATGTCTTGTTTATTTAAAAAGATTGTATTATACATGCTAGTTACGCACATAAAATGCAAATAATGCAATTCTGAATATCATTTGAGCATTCCAATCATTTCTGAATTCATTCTAGGTCATTTCATCACAATAATCCACATTTAAACTCTTTATACTGTCTAGAATATGATTTGTATCATTTTTATTCAAAAAGATTGGATTGTACATGGTAATTACACATATAAAGTGCAAATAATCAAATTCGGTGTATTATTTGAGCATTTCAATAGTTTATAGATTCATTCTAGGTCATTTCATCACAATAATCTATATTTAAACTCTTCATACTGTCTAGAATATGATTCATATCTTATTTATTAAAAAATATTTGATTATACATAAAAATTACGCATATAAATTACAAATAATGCAATTCTGAGTATCATTAGATTATTTCAATCATTTCTGGATTCATTCCAGATCATTTCATCACAATAATTTACATTTAAACTATTTATACTGTCTAGAATATGATTCATATATTGTTTATTTAGAAAGATTCGATTATACATAGAAATTACGCATATAAATTGCAAATAATACAATTTTTAGTATGGTTTGAGCATTTCAATTGTTTTTAGATTCATTCTATGTCATTTCATCCAAATAATCTACATTTAAACTCTTTATACTATAGAGAACATGATTTATATCTTGTTTATTCAAAAAAATTAGATTACACAGGGTAATTACGTATATAAATTTCAAATAAAGCAATTCTGAGTATCATTTGAGCATTTCAATCATTTCTAGATTCATTCTAAATCATTTCATCATAATAATTTACATTTAAACTCTTTATACTGTTTAAAATGTGATTCAAATCTTTTTAATTAAAAAAGATTGGATTATTCGTGGTAATTACGCATATAAAATATAAATTATGCAATTCTGAGTATCATTTGAGCATTTCAATCGTTTCTGGATTCATTCTTGGTCATTTCATCACTACAATCTACATTAATACTCTTTGTACTGTCTAGAATATGATTCATATCTTGTTTATTCAAAAAGACTGATTATATATGGTAATTACGGATATAAAGTGTAAATAACGCAATTCTGAGTATAATTTGGGCATTTCAATTGTTTCTGGATTCATTCTAAGTAATTTCATCACAGCAATCAACATTAAAATTCTTTATATTGTCTAGATTTTGACTCATATCTTATTTATTCAAAAAGATTGGATTATACATGGTAATTACGGGTCTAAATTGCAAATAATGCAATTCTGAGTATCATTTTAGAATTTCAATTGTTTCTGGATTCATTCTAAGTCATTTCATCACAATAATCTACATTTAAACTCTTTATACTGTACAGACTTAGATTCATGTCTTGATTATTAAAAAAGATTGGATTATATATGATAATTAAGCATTTAAAGTTCAAATAATGCAATTCTGAGTAATATTTGAGCATTTTAATCGTTTCTGCTTTCATTCTAAGTCATTTCATCACTATAATCGAAATTTAAACTCTTCAAACTGTCTAAACTAAGTTTCATATCTTGTTTTTACAGAAAGATTGGATTATACATGGTAATTACACATATAAAGTGCAAATAATGCAATTCTGAGTATCAATTAAGCATTTCAACCGTTTCTGGATTCATTATAAGTCAATTAATCACAATAATCTATAATTAAACTCTTTATACTGTCCAGAATAAGATTCATATGTTGTTTATTAAAAAAGATTGGATTATACATGGAAATTACGTATATAAAATGTAAATAATGCATTTCTGAGTATCATTTGAGCATGTCAATCGTTTCTGGACTAATTCTATGTCATTTCTTTGCAATAATCTTCATTTATACTTTTTATACTGTCTATAATATGATTCATATCTTGTTTATTCGAAAAGATTGGATTTTACGTGGCAATTTTATATATAAAGTGCAAATAATGCGATTCTGAGTATCATTTGAGAATTTCAATTGTTTATGAATACATTCAAAGTCATTTCCTAACAATAATCCACATTTAAACTATTTATACTGTCTAAAATATGATTCGTATCTTATTTATTACAAAAAAGTGGATTATACAATGTAATTACGCATATTAAGAAATAATGCAATTTTGAGTATCATTTGAGCATTTTGAATCGTTTTTGGAATCATTCTAAGTCATTTCATCACAGTAATCTACATTTAAAATATTTATACTGTCCAGACTAAAATTCAAATCTTGTTTATTCAAATAGAATGGATTATAGATGGTAATTACGCATATAAATTGCAAATAATTCAATTCTGAGTATCATTTTAGCATTTCGATGGTTTCTGGATTTATTCTAAGTCAATTCATCACAACAATCTACATTTAAACTCTTTATACTGTTCAGAATATGATTCATGTTTTATTTATTTAAAAAGATTGGATTATACATGGTTATTACGCATATAAGGTGCAAATAATGCAATTCTGAGTATCATTTGAGCATTTCAATCGTTTCTGGGTTCATTCTAATACATTTTATAACAATAATTTATATTTAAATTCTGTATAATGTCTGGAATCATCTCTTGTATATTAAAAAAGATTGGATTATACATGCAAATTACGCATATAAAGTGCAAATATTGCAATTCTGAGTATCATTTGAGCATTTAAATCATTTTTGGATTCATTCTAGGTCATTTAAACACAATAATCAACATTTAAACTCTTTATATTGTCTAGAATATGATTCATATCTTAGTTATTCAAAAAGATTGGATTATTCATGTTAATTACACAAATAAAGTGCAAATAATGCAATTCTGAGTATCATTTGAGCATTTTAATCGTTTCTGGATTCATTCTAAGTCATTTCATCACAATAATCTACATTAAAACTATTTATATTGAGTATAATATAATTCATATCTTGTTTATTCAAAAAGATTGGATTGTACATGATAATTATGCGTATAAATTGCAAATAATGCAATTATGAGTATCATTTGATCATTTCAATCGTTTCTGGATTCATTATTAGTCATTTCATCACAATAATCAATATTTAAACTCTTTATGCTGTCTAAAAAATGATTCGTATCTTATTTATTCAAAAAGACAGGATTATTAATGGTAATTACGCATATAAAGTGCAAATAATTCAATTCTTAGTATCATTTGAGCATTTCAATCATTTCTGGATTCATTCTAGGTCAATTTATCACAATAATCTACATTTAAACTCTTTATACTGTCCAGAATATGATTCATAACTTGTTTATTCAAAAAGATTGTTTTATACATGCAAATTACGCATATAAACTTCAAATAATACAATTCTGAGTATCATTTGAGCGTTTCAATAGTTCCTGGACTCATTCTAAGTCATTTCTTTGCAGTAATCTTTATTTATACTTTTTATACTGTCCAGAATATTATTCATACCATGTTTATTCAAAAAGATTGGATTATACAAGGTAATTTTGCATATTAATTGCAAATAATGCAATGCTGAGTTTCATTCGAGCATTTCAATCATTTTTCGATCCATTCTAAGTCATTTCATCACAATAATCTATATTTAAACTCTTTATACAGTCCAGACTAAGATTCATATCTTGTTTACTAAAAAAGATTAGATTATACATGGTAATTACACATATAAAGTGCAAATAATGCAATTCTGAGTATCATTTGAGCATTTCAGTTGTTTCCGAATTCATTCTAAGTTATTTCTTCACAATAATCTACAATTAAACTTTTTATACTGTATAGAATATGATTCATATCTTGTTTATTCATAAAGATTGAATTATACATAGAAATTACGCATATAAATGGCAAATAATGCAATTCTGAGTATCATTTGAACATTTCAATTGTTTCTGAATTCATTCTAAGTCATTTCTTCACAATAATCTATATTTAAACTTTTTATACTGTCTAGAATATGATTCATATTTTGTTTATTCAAAAAGATTGGATTATACTTAGTAATTACGTATATAAAGTGCAAATGATGCAATTCTGAGTTTTATTTGAGTATTTCAATCGTTTCCTGATTTATTCTGGGTCATTTCATCACAATAATCTACATTTAAACTCTTTATACTGTCTAGAATAAGATTCATATGTTTTTTATTCAAAAAAATTGGATTAAACATGGTAATTATTCATATAAAGTGCAAATAATGCAATTCTGAGTATCATTTGAGCATTTCAATCGTTTCTAAATTCGTTCTAAGTCATTTCATCCAAATAATCTACATTTAAACTCTTTATACAGTTAAGAATAGGATTCATATCTTGTTTCTTAAAAAATATTGGATTATACTTTGTAGTGACGCATATAAATTGCAAATAATGCAATTCTGAGTATCATTTAACCATTTCAATCGTTTCTGGATTCATTCTTTGTCATTTCATCACTATAATTAATATTTAAACACTTTATGTTGTCTAAAATATGATTTCTATATTATTTATTCAAAAAGACAGGATTAAACATGGTAATTACGCATATAAATTGCAAATAATTCAATTCTTAGTATTATTTGAGCTTTTCAATCCTTTCTGGATTAATTCTAGGTCAATTCATCACAATAATCTATATTTAAACTCTTTATACTATCTAGAATATAATTCATATCTTGTTTATTAAAAAAGATTGGATTATCAATGTTAATTACGCATATAAAAAGAAAATAATGCAATTCTGAAAATCATTTGAGTATTTCAATCGTTTCTGGATACATTCTTGGTCATTTAATCCAAATAATATACATTTAAACTCTTTATACTCTCTAAAATAACATTCATATCTTGTTTATTCAAAAAGATTGGATTAAACATGGTAATTACGCATATAAAATGCAAATAATGCAATTCTGAGTATCGTTTGAGCATTTCAATTGTTTCTAAATTCATTCTAAGTCATTTCATCCATACATTTAAACTCTTTATACTGTTAAGAATATGATTCATATCTTGTTTCTTCAAAAAGATTGGATTATACATGGTAATGACGCATATAAATTGCAAATAAT
Organism: Rhynchospora breviuscula; assembly: GCA_027562975.1. NCBI lineage: Eukaryota > Viridiplantae > Streptophyta > Magnoliopsida > Poales > Cyperaceae > Rhynchospora > Rhynchospora breviuscula. Next base: position 33,970,532 of record CM050399.1, read on the forward strand.
GCAATTCTTAGTATCGTTTGATTATTTTTATCGTTTTTGGATTCATACTAACTCATTTCATCACAATATCCTTATTTAAACTCTTTATGCTGTCTAAAATATGATTCATATCTTATTTATTCAAAAAGACAGCATTATACATGGTAATTACGTATATAAAGTGCAAATAATGCAATTCTGAGTATCATTTGAGCATTTGAATCGTTTCTCGATTCATTCTAAGTCATTTCATCACAACAATCTACATTTAAACTCTTTATACTGTTAAAAATATGATGCATATCTTTTTTATTAAAAAAGATTGGATTATACATGGTGATGACGAATATAAAGTGAAAAATAATGCAATTCTTAGTATCATTTAAGCATTTCAATCGTTTCTGGATTCATTCTTAGTCATTTCATCACAATAATCCACATATAAATTCTACTGTCTAGAATATGATTCGTACCTTATTTATTTAAAAAGATATGATTATAAATGGTAATTACGCATATAAAGTGCAAATAATGCAATTCTGAGTATCATTTGAACATTTCAATCATTTCTGCTTTCATTATAAGTCATTTCATCACAATAATCTACATTTAAACTCATTAAACTGTCTACGCTAAGATTCATGTCTAGATTTTTCGGAAATATTTGATTATACATGGTAATTACGCATATAAAGTGCAAATATTATAATTTTGATTATCATTTGAGCATTTCAATCGTTTCTAAATTCATTCTAAGACATTGCGTCCAAAAAATCTACATTTAAACTCTTTATACTTTTAAGAATTGGATTCATATCTTGTTTATTCAAAAAGATTGGATTATACTTGGTAATGACGCATATAAATTGCAAATAATGGAATTCTGAGTATCATTTGACCATTTCAATCGTTCTGGATTCGATCTTAGTCATTTCATCACAATAAACAATATTTAAATTCTTTATGCTGTCTAAAATATGATTCGTATCTTATTTATTCAAAAAGACAGGATTATACAAGGTAATTACGCATATAAAGTGCAAATAATTCAATTCTTAGTATTATTTGAGCATTTCAATCATTTTTGGATTCAACCTAGGTTCATTCATCATAATAATCTACATTTAAACTCTTTATACTGTCTAGAATATGATTTATATCTTATTTATTCAAAAAGATTTGATTATACATGTTAATTACGCATGAAAAAAGCAAATAATGCAATTCTTAAAATCATTTGAGCATTTCAATCATTTCTGGATACATTCTAGGTCATTTCATCCAAATAATATACATCCAAATAATATACATTTAAACTCTTTATACTCTCTAGAATAAGATTCATATCTTGTTTATTCAAAAAGATTGGATTAAACATGGTAATTACGCATATAAAATGCAAATAATGCAATTTTGGGTATCATTTGAGTATTTCAATAGTTTCTAAATTCATTCTAAGTCATTTCATCCAAATAAACTACATTTAAACTCTTTATACTGTTATGAATATGATTCATATCTTGTTTCTTCAAAAAGATTGGATTATACTTGGTAATGACGCATATAAATTGCAAATAATGCAATTCTGAGTATCATTACAATATTTCAATCGTTTATGGATTCATTCTTAGTCATTTCATCACAATAATCCATATTTATACTCTTTATGCTGTCTAAAATACGATTCGTATCTTATTTATTAAAAAAGACAGCATTTATCATGGTAATTACGTATATAGAGTGCAAATAATGTAATTCTGAGTATAATTTGAGCATTTCAATCATTTCTCGATTCATTCTAAGTCATTTCATCACAACATTCTACATTTAATCTCTTTATACTGTTAAGAATATGATGCATATCTTATTTATTCAAAATGATTGGATTATACATGGTAATGACGAATATAAAGTGCAAATAATGCAATTCTTAGTATCATTTGAGCATTTCAATCGTTTCTGGATTCATTCTTAGTCATTTCATCAAAATAATCCACATTTAAATTCTTATACTGTTTAGAATATGATTCACATCTTATTTATTCAAAAAAAATTGATTATAAATGATAATTACGCATATAAAGTGCAAATAATGCAATTCTGAGCATCATTTGAGCATTTCAATCATTGCTGCTTTCATTCTATGTCATTATATCACAATAATCTACATTTAAACTCTTTAAACTCTCTACACTAAGATTCATATCTAGTTTTTTCTGAAATATTGGATTATACATGGTAATTACGCATATAAAGTGCAAATAATGCAATTCTGAGTATCATTTGAGCATTTCAATCGTTTCTGGATATATTATAAGTCAATTCATCACAATAATCTACAATTAAACTCTTTATACTGTCCAGATTAAGATTCATATGTTGTTTATTAAAAAAGATTGGATTATACGTTGTAATTACGTATATAAAGTGCAAATAATGCAATTCTGAATATCATTTGAGCATTTCAATCGTTTCTGGATTCATTATAAGTAATTTCATCACAACAATCTACTATTCAACTCTGTACACTGTCCAGAATAAGAATTATATGTTGTTTATTTAAAATGATTGGATTATACATAGTAATTACGTATATAAAGTGCAAATAACGCAATTATGCCTATTATTTGAGCATTTCAATCGTTTCTTCATAGTAATCTTCATTTATACTTTTTATACTGTCTAGAATATGATTCATATCTTATTTAGTCTAAATGATTGGATTATACATGGTAATTTTGCATATAAAGTGCAAATAACGCAATTATGAGTTTCTTTTGAGCATTTCAATCATTTCTCGAGTCATTCTAAGTCATTTCATCACAATAATATACATTTAAACTCTTTATATTGTCAAGACTATGATTCAGATCTTCTTTACTCAAAAAGATTGGATTACACATGGTAATTACGTATATAAAGTGTAAATAATACAATTCGGAGTATCATTTGATCATTTCAATCGTTTTTTGATTCATTCTAAGTTATTTCATCACAATAATCTATATTTAAACTTTTAATACTATATAGAATATGATTAATATCTTGTTTATTAAAAAAGATTTGATTATACATGGAAATTACGCATATAAAATGCAAATAATGCAATTCTCAGTATCATTTGAGCTTTTCAATCGTTTCTGGATTCATTCTAAGTCATTTCATCACAACAATCAACATTTAAACTCTTTATACAGTTCAGAATATGATTCATGTCATATTTATTCTAAACGATTGTATTATACAAGGTAATTACTAATATAACGTGCAAATAATGCAATTCTGAGTATCATTTGAGCATTTCATTTGTTTCTGGATTCATTTTAAGTCATTTCATCACGATAATCTACATTTAAAGTCTTTATAAAGTTTTGAATATGATTCATATCTTTCCTATTCAAAAAGATTGGATTATACATGGTAATTACTCGAATATATAGCAAAAAATACAATTCTGAGTATTTTAATCATTTCTGACTTCATTCTAAGTCATTTCATCACTACAATCTACATTTAAAGGCTTTATATTGTTCAGAATATGATTCATGTCTTGTTTATTTATAAAGATTGTATTATACATGGTAATTACTCACATAAAGTGCAAATAATACAATTCTGAGTATCATTTGAGCATTTCAATCATTTCTGAATTCATTCTAGGTCATTTCATCATAATAATCTAAATTTAAACTCTTTATACTATCTAGAATATTATTTATATCATTTTTATTCAAAAAGATTGGATTATACATGGTAATTACGCATATAAAGTGCAAATAATGCAATTATGTGTATCATTTGAGCATTTCAATTGTTTATGAATTCATTCTAGGTCATTTCATCACAACAATCTACATTTCAACTCTTTATACTGTCTAGAATATGATTCATATCTTATTTATTAAAAAAGATTTGATACGTAGAAATTACGCATATAAAGTGCAAATAATGCAATTATGAGTATCATCTGAGCATTTCAATCGTTTCGGGATTCATTCTTGGTCATTTCATCATAATAATTTACATCTAAACTCTTTATATTGTCTAAAATATGATTCATATCTTGTTTATTTAGAAAGATTCGATTATACATTGAAATTACCCATATAAATTGCAAATAATACAATTATAAGTATGATTTGAGCATTTCAATCATTTCTAGATTCATTCTATGTCATTTCATCCCAATAATCTACATTTAAACTCTTTATACTATATAGAATATGATTCATATCTTGTTTATTTAAAAAGATTAGATTATACATGGTAATTACGCGTATAAATTACAAATAAAGCAATTCTGAGTATCATTTGAGCATTTCAATCATTTTTGGATTCATTCTAAATCATTTCATCATAATAATTTACATTTAAACTCTTTATACTGTTTAAAATGTGATTCACATCTTTTTAATTAAAAAAGATTGGATTATTCATTGTAATTACGCATATAGAATGCAAATTATGCAATTCTGAGTATCATTTGAGCATTTCAATCGTTTCTGGATTCATTCTTGGTCATTTCATCACTACAATCTACATTAATACTCTTTATACTGTCTAGAATATGATTCATATCTTGTTTATTCAAAAAGACTGACTATATATGGTAATTACGCATGTAAAGTACAAATAATGCAATTCTGAGTATAATTTGGGCATTTCAATTGTTTCTGGATTCATTCTAAGTCATTTCATCACAGTAATCAACATTAAAATTCTTTATATTGTCTAGATTATGATTCATATCTTATTTATCCAAAAAGATTGGATTATACATGGTAATTACGCATGTAAATTTCAAATAATGCAATTCTGAGTATCATTTTAGAATTTCAATCATTTCTGGATTCATTCTAAGTTATTTCATTACAATAATCTGCATTTAAACACTTTATACTGTTTAGAATATGATTTGTATCTTTATTTTCAAAAATACATGATAAATACTCATATAAATTGCAAAAATGCAATTCTGAGTATCATTTGAGCATTTCAATTGTTTCTGTATTAATTCTAAGTCATTTCATAACAATAATCAACATTTAAACTCTTTATATTGTTCAGAATATGATACATATATTTTTTATTCAAAAAGATTGGATTATACATGGTAATTACGAATATAAAGTGTAAATAATGCAATTCTGAGTATCATTTGAGCATTTCAATCGTTTCTAAATTCATTCTAAGTTATTTCATCTCACTAATCAACATTTAAATTCTTTATACTGTCTAAAATATGATTCATATGTTGTTTATTCTGAAAGATTGGATTATACATAGAAATTAAGCATATAAATTGCAAATAATGTAATTCTGAGAATCATTTGAACATTTCATTCATTTCTTGATTCATTCTAAGTCATTTTATCTGAACAATCTATATTTAAACTCTTTATACTGTTCAGAATACGATTCATATTTTATTTATTCAAAATGATTGAATTATAAGTGGTAAGTTTGCGTTTAAAGTACAAATAATGTAATTCTGAGTTCCATTTGAGAATTTCCATCGTTTCTCAATTCATTGCAAGTCATTTCATCACAATAATCTACATTTAAACTCTTAATATTGTCTATATTATGATTCATATCTCGTTTATTCAGAAAGATTGATTATACATAGTAATTACGTACATAAATTGCAAATAATGTAATCCAGATTATCATTTGAGCATTTCAACCGTTGCTGGATTCATTCTAAGTCATTTCATCACAACAATCTACATTTAAAATCTTTATACTGTATAGAATGTGATTCATATCTTGTTTGTTCATAATGATTGAATTATACATGGCAATATAAAGTGCAAATATTGCAATTCTGAGCATCATTTGAGCATTTCAATCGTTTCTGGATTCATTTTAAGCCATTTCGTCACAATAATCTAAACTCTTTATACTGTGCATAGAATACGATTTAAATCTTGTTTATTCAAAAAGAATGGATTATACCGTGAAATTACATATATAAAGTGCAAATAATGCAATTCTGATTTTCATTTGTGCATTTCAATCGTTTCTGGATTCATTCTTGGTCATTTCATCACAATAATCTACATTTAAACTCTTTATACTGTCCATACTAAGATTAATATCTTGTTTATTAAAAAATATTCGATTATACAATGTAATTATGCATATAAATTGCAAATAATGCAATTCTGAGTATCATTTGAGCATTTCAATCGTTTCTGGATTCATTCTAAGTCATTTCAACACAATAATGAACATTTAAATTCTTTATACTGTTAAGAATATAATCATATCTTTTTTATCAAAAAGATTGGATTATACCTTGAAATTACGCATATAAAGCGCAAAAAATGCAGTTCTAAGTATCATTTGAACATTTCCATCATTTCTGGATTTATTCTAAGTTATTTTATCAGAATAATCTACATTTAAACTCTTTAAACAGTCCATACTAAGATTAATATATTGTTTATTAAAAAAGATTGGATTATACAAGTTAATTACGCATATAAAATACAAATAATGCAATTCTGAATATCATTTGAGCATTTCAATCGTTTATGGATTCATTCTAGATTATTTTATCACAATAATCTACATTTAAACCATTTATACTATTAAGAATATGATTCATACCTTGTTTATTCAAAAAGATCGGATTATACATGGAAATGACGCTTATAAAGTGCAAATAATCCAATTCTTAGTATCATTTGAGCATTTTAATCGTTTCTGGATTCATTCTTAGTAAAGTTCTCATAATAATCCACATTTAAACTCTTTATACTGTCTATAATATGATTCATGTATTATTTATTCAAAAATATTAGATTATACATGGTAATTAATCATATAAAGTACAAATAATGCAATTTTGAGTATCATTTGAGCATTTCAATCGTTTCTAAATTCATTCTAAGCCATTATCACAATAATCTATATTTGAACTCTTTATTCTGTTCAAAATATGATTTATATCTTGTTTATTCAATAAGATTGGATTATACATGGTAATTACGCATATAAGTGAAAATAATGTAATTCCGAGTATCATTTGAGCATTTCAATCGTTTTTAGATTCATTCTTAGTCATTTAATCACAATAATCAACATTTAAACTCCTTATACTGTTCAGAATATGATTCATATCTTATTTATTCAAAAGGATGGGATTATACATGGTAATTACGCATATAAAGCGTAAATAATGCAATTCTGAGTATCATTTGAGCATTTCAATTGTTTCTGGATTCATTCTAGGTCATTTCATCGCAATAATCTATATTTAAACTCTTTATACTGTCTAGAATATGATTTATATCTTGTTTATTCTAAAAGATTGGATTATACATGGTAATTATGCATATAAAATGCAAATAATGCAATTCTGAGTATCATTTGAGCATTTCAATCGTTTATGGATTCATTCTATGTCATTTCATCAAAACAATCTACATTTCAACTCTTTATACAGTTAAGAATATGATTCATATCTCGTTTATTCAAAAAGATTGGATTATACATGGTAATGACTCATATAAAGTGCAAATAATGCAATTCTTAGTATCATTTGAGTATTTCAATCGTTTCTAGATTCATTTTTAGTCATTTCATCACAAAAATCCACATTTAAATTCTTATACTGTCTAGAATAAGATTCGTATCATATTTATTCAAAAAAATTGGATTATAAATGGTAATTACGCAAATAAAGTGAAAATAATGCAATTATGAGTATCATTTGAGCATTTCAATCGTTTCTGCTTTCATTCTAATCCATTTCATCATAATAATCTATATTTAAACTCTTTAAACTGTCTACACTAAGATTCATATCTAGTTACTTCAGAAATATTGGATTATACACGGTAATTATGCATATGAAGTGCAAATAATGCAATTCTGAGTATTATTTGAGCATTTCAATCGTTTCTGGATTCATTATAAGTCAATTCATCACAATAATCTACTATAAAACTCTTTATACTGTCTATGATAAAATTCATATGTTGTTTATTAAAAAAGATTGGATTATACATTGTAATTACGTATATAAAGTGCAAATAATGCAATTCTGACTATCATTTGAGAATTTCAATCGTTTCTGGACTCATTCTAAGTCATTTCTTAGTAATATCTACCTTTATCCTTTTTATACTGTCTAGAATATGATTCATATCTTGTTTATTCTAAAAGATTGGATTATTTCATGGTAATTTTGCATGTAAAGTGCAAATAATGCAATTCTGAGTCTCTTTTGAGCATTTTAATCTTTTCTCGATTCATTCTAAGTCATTTCATCACAATAACATACATTTAAACTCTTTATACTGTCAAGACTATGATTCAGATCTTCTTTACTCAAAAAGATTGGATTATACATGGTAATTACGCATATAAAGTGCAAACAATGCAATTCGGAGTATCATTTGAGCATCTCAATCATTTCTGGATTCATTCTAAGTTATTTTATCACAATAATCTATATTTAAACTCTTTATACTATATAGAATATGATTAATATCTTGTTTATTCAGAAATATCAGATTGTACATGAAAATTACGCATATAAAGTGTAAATAATGCAATTCTCGGTATCATTTGAGCATTTCAATCATTTCTGGATTCATTCTAAATCATTTCATCACAACAATTTACATTTAAACTTTTTATACTGTTCAGAATATGATTCATGTCTTATTTATTCTAAACGATTGGATTATACTGTTCAGAGTTTGATTGATGCACTCAAATCTCTACAAATTGTCTAAGAAAATGCTCAATTAGGTGAAAGGATGGATCTATCAGGTTTAAAGCTCAAAAGCAGGGATATAGCAAGGTATTCAATCAATATTATCTGCTAAAAAAGGTCTGATATATATAGAGGGCGCCAAGAGCTCTAAACCAGTCAAATTCTGAACAAAACGTTACACAACGCTCCGAAACGTTACACAACGTTTCAACATAGCCGTTAAATTAAACAAATTCCGACAATAACGTTGAAGGGTGTTAGAAACGTTGTATAACGTTTGTAAACGTTGTGCAACGCAATGAACAGTGGACCTCCAACGTTCAAAAAGATGTCAAAGACGTTACACAACGCTGGAAAGCGTTATGCAACGTTTGAAGAACAGAGCATTGTGTGACGGACTATAACGTTACACAACATAGGCCAGAACGTCCTCAAAATGGCCAAAATCAAAGCGTTAAAAAAATCGAAACAAGCGTTCTGTAACGCTTGATTTTGGTCCGTTGTGTAACGCTATAAAGCGTTATACAACGCACTGTTCAGAGTGCTAAGTTTCAGCTGACTTGGTCAATGCGTTGTGTAACGTCTTAAGGCGTTGTACAACGTTTGACCAAACGTCACACAACTGAATAAAGCTTTGTGTAACGCATAAAAACTGTTTTTGCAACTAGGCATAATACGAGGAGTTCTGTAACGTTGTATAACGCTACCATTAAATTTTGAGCATTTTAAATCAGACAGTTTGAGAAAATTTGTTTAGAATTACAACCTTAAATTCTAGACTTCCTAACTGATCTTCCAGGGACTTGTTAGTCTTCATAAAACGCACTAAGCAAGACTTCAATACCTTGTTCCACCTCAAACTATATTAAACACTTAGAGAAGAGATTAGTAAATGTTGTGGTATTGAATATCTCAATAGTTTCTGGATTTAATCGAAGTCATTTTTTTTTTTGAAACTAGTGGGAGAACACCCCACCTCTTTTCATTTAACACGAAAAGATTCATTACACAACCAACAAAATCATCGACACAGCTAACACCCCTTGACTTCTACTGCAAATAAAACATTTACCCACCAATCAAAACTACAGACTTTGCCTCGCACACAAGACTGATGCTAAAAAAAACATACATTTTTTCAAACACAAACAACCTTAATGCTAACCAGCCCCCTGAAAACTCACAGCAAAACTAAGATTAAAGAAACCTTCAAGACAGTTACAAAACGAAACCATCCAACTACAAACAGAGATCAATATTACATCAAGTCTTAAAATGAAACAGGAGACAGTTTCACGATGTGCTTCTGTAGCAAGATAACTCAATCCCGGATGCATCCATCAGTTGTATAGGGAGCTCCTACAAATCTGGAGAAAGGCTGAGCACCTGCTCCTTGAGCCCAACATCCCATAAGTCTGATCGATATAAAATCAATGCAAGAACTTTAGAATCCATATTACGATAAGAAGGAACTTTTCCTTTATTTTCAGGTTATCTCATTTCGACATTTCCAAAATATATATACCCACAAAAAAGCACTACACCAAATCTGTACCGCCGGGTCCCAATAAATGTGAGTTGCATTAAAGAAATCAATGAGATCATTCAGATTATTTAAACTAATATGGAAATCAAATCTATTAAAAAACCATTGCCATAATCTTCTATGTTGGGAACATTGGAAAAACGGATGATCAGTTGACTCAATATGGTGACATTAGCAGCAAATAACATCCCCTTGCCATCCTTTAGCAATTAAAACATTCCGAGTAAATAATCTTTTTCTATAAACTAACCAGAGAAAAACCTTAATTTTTATGGGAAGTTTTAATTTCCAGATACATCCATATGCTTCATCAGAATGTATAAACTTTCCAGATTAAGATTCAAAAACCATTGCCATTCTAAGTCATTTCATCACAATAATCTGCATTTAAACTCTTTAAACTGTCCAAACTAAGATTTATATCTTGTTTATTAAAAAAGATTGGATTATACATGATAATTACGCATACAAAGTTCAAATAATTCAATTCTGAGTATCATTTGAGCATTTCAATAATTTCTGGAATCATTCTAAGTCATTTCATCACAATAATCTACATTGAAACTCTTTAAACTATCCAGACTAAGATTCGTATCTTGTTTATTCAAAAATATTAGATTATATATGGTAATTAAGCATATAAAGTGCAAAAAATACAGTTCTGAGTATCATTTGAGCATTTCAATCGTTTCTGGATTCGTTCTAAGTCATTTCATCACAACAATCTACATTTAAACTCTTTATATTGTTCATAAATACTTCTCACCTATTCATTTTTTAGTCATTTCATCACAAAAAAAGTATATTAAAAAATGGAGGTGCGGGGAATCGAACTGAAATGCTAGGTATTGAACGCAAAAAATATTGACACACATTCATTTCATCACACATTCATTTTTTAACAAAAGTATTGAACGCAAAAAATCCTTCTCACCTATCTTCCATCCACATGTGCCAAATGTCTATGCCACAGAGGATCAACGTCACCCACACATGGTGACACTATTCAACATATGCCATAGAAGGTCAACAACATCCACACATGATGACACTATTCATTATTGTTTACGTTTTCCATTCCAAATTCATGTATAGTTAATTTAGAGTTGGCTAACTTAATTAGTCAGATTTTTTGTTACATTCTACTTCTTTGCATAACGAAGCCGCTATCTCTATTTTGGGATGCTCTGGTTAAAAAAAAAAAGAAAATTATTGATATCCATATATTATTTGTAAAATTTGTCAATACATTTTTATGAATTTATCAATTTTGTCGAGGGAAGTTCTAAAAAATTTTACGAAAAGATATTAATTTGAAAATATTTTGCTCATCGCCTAAATGGCTAAATCCATCCTTTCTTTGGTTATTATTTTCTTCTTTTTTTCATCAGATTAGCGGAAAGCCGGAAACTCATATTACAAAATTCAGACAGAATATTAAAAAATGGAGGTGCGGGGAATCGAACCCCGTGCCTCTCGCATGCGAAGCGAGCGCTCTACCATATGAGCTACACCCCCGTTATTGTTATCGTGTGATATACAATACACTAAAGATTAAATATCATGCAGTCATCCACCATAGAGATTCTACCCACCTGGTGTGCCATGAATGAATTTAATAAATTAAAATGAAATGGAAAATAGAAAAGAATAAAAGACAATTGTTTCGGCTTTTATCATTGACATGGCCTGCTAATTGATAAAGTCAGAGATTACCCAAAAATTGGCATGCTAAGCCCATTACTGCAACAAGCGCAGGATATTATTAGGCAGACATCAATACATCATTGTATTTTTGCTAAAAAAAAAATTTGTTTTAACTATATGAAAATACTGAACAATTGAAAGGCAATTGTCATTGTTACATTGGTTGGTCCGATAAGTGCAATATCATTGCTCTGAATGTGTGACATAGGAGAAAATACCATACTATATTTCAGCTTAATTAATTAGAATAATTCCATTTATAATATCCAAATAAGTAAATCTATAAAAATAATGTACAAAGATAATTTAAATGAATAAAGAATTGTCAAATATTTATTGTAAACATATCAAATCAATTAGAAAATAATCAGACTTAACTAAGACTAAAGAAATATTAGTACGATAAATTAGGAATATGCTAAATTAACCTAGATAGTAAAAATTAACATTATTAATTAGTAACTTTAGGAAATGAATTTGATGCGACAGTAAAAACTGAATCGAAATCGAAATCTTCCAACTTGTGTAGTATCTAAATATAATCTAAATGATTCTAGCAAAATCAAAGTTAAATTAAAATTTAAAACTAACATCAGATCAATTAAATCTTAATGAAAATAATTATAAAAACAACTCTATATGAGTTGCAGCATCCTAAGCCACAAAATCCCTGTCACATAAGATCCTAAGGGACTAAATTTTAATTAAAAATCCGAAAATCACTTTTTCCTTTCCTCTCCGCTGGCACCATCCCCTTCCTTCCTTCTTTCTCTTTTTCTCCGTCTCGATCGTTCGATCACCTTCTGTCCGGCCCTTTTTGACGGATTTCCCGTTTGAAGAAGAAAAGCAAAAAGTCGATCGGATCAGATATCCCCTCGCAGGTCAAAGTCTCGACCACGGGCGCCTCCCACTTAAGAGATGCTCGCTCGTGCGTACTTTGCTCCCACGAGAGTTTATTTTTGTGTAGGTCTTTTCTTTCCGACGGGCGCAAGCCCCCGCCGTTAATTACCCTGGTTACTTTCCTAGGCACCTCTGGATCGGAAATATCAAAGAATATGTGCTGCAGACTGTTAGTGAATTGTCAATAAAACAATTAGTGCCATGAATATGCATCTGAACATTTGCGGGTGTTTGTCTTATTACTTTCCCTCTCTTTTTATTTGATTTGTTTATTTTTTTTTATTTAATTGATAGGTTATGAGCGGAAGGGATGTGGCATGGCTCGAATGATTCCTTTTTTTTTTTTTTGTGAGATTTTAGGCATGGTTGGTTCTTCTTTTCTTTTTGAAGATTACTCAAAAGTCTTATTCGGCAAGCTTTCATTGGGTGGGCTTTGGGTCACCGAAACTATTTAATGCAACATTTGGTTTTGGATTTTGTTCCTTCAGCATATCTAGTCAGGTGAGCTTTGGGTCACCAGAACTATTTTTAGCAATCGGGACAGCGTGTTATCTGAAATGAGGTCACGGGATCATCCAGATACCACATGTTTCTTTTCTTTTTTTTTGGTGTCCATCAATAGTTTTTGTCAAGTGGGCCTTATACCATCAAGACGTTTTAAATTTTCAGGACGATGTGCTATCCATAGTGAGGTCGCGGGATCACAAGATACCACAAGGTTTTGGTCCATCAGTAGTTTTTGTCAAGTGGGCCTTATATCATCAGGACGTTTTTTACTTTCAAGATCGGGTGTCATCGGGAGTGAGGTCGTGGGATCACTCAGACACTACGAAATTTGGGTCCATCAGCAGATTTCGTCAGGTGGGCTTTGAGTCACCGGAACTATTTTAGCAGTCAGGACAGAGTGTCATCGAGAGTGAGGTCGTGGGATCACTCAGACACTACGAGATTTAGGTCCCTCAGCAGATTTCGTCAGGTGGGCTTTAGGTCACCAGAACTATTTTAGCAGTCGGGATAGAGTGTCATCTGAAATGAGGTCACGGGATTTTGGCTTTTGTTTTATTTTGTTTTATTTTTTTTGTTTTGGATTTGATTTGATTTTTTTTTTGTTTTGGGTCTTTGGTTTGATTTGGTTTTGTTTTTTTCTTGGTTCTGATTCTGAACTTGGGGTTGGAATTCCGTATCTAAGGCCTGGCGGCTGGGTCCTGGGAGGAAGGTTGCATTCTTCGTTTGATTTTGGCTTTGGGATTAAGACTCCATATCTTAGGCCTGAAGGCTGGGTCTTGCGACAATATGATGTTTTGTTTAATTTCGGGATTAGGACTCTGTATCTGAGGCAACTAACTGGGTCCTGGAAATGTTATGTTTTTTTTTTTTATTTCGGTTTTGGTTTTAAAACTCCATATCTGAGGCCAGGCGGCTGGGTCTTGTAGAGGTTTTGGCTTGGAGCTGTCTTTCTGGTTTGATAATGATCAGAGCACAGCTTATATTCCTTTTGATTATTGGCCTTCAGTGAGAGCTCCTTATGAGATTCGTCACGCCTGTTATCGATGGATCCAAGTTCTAAGTTATTTTTTTTTTTAATTTCCCGAAACTCATGAGCTCCCCAACATCTAATTGAGCATTATTTTCATGGGGCTTTGGTAGCATTGCCCAATAAGAACGCATTCCCCTTTTTGTTTCTTTGGGTTTAGAGGAACTTTCCTCGCACTTTTCCGCCTCTGGTGATTATTGGTGGATTCTTCAGATTGGCGACACACTGATCAGTCATCATTTTTTTGTGTTTATATGATTTGATTGGTTTTAATTGGGTCTTAGGCCATGGAATTTGATAAAAATGGGTTCCTCACATTTTTCGGAATTTTGTAGGAACTTGGTTTGGATTTTTCCGAATTCGCTATGATTTTTGGTAGGTTTTTGAGGTTCTAGCAATTTTGAATTTACTTGATTGGGCCACATCAGCATCAAGACTTGAGCCCATGGACGGCTGCACATCCTACTGTTGGGGACTGGACGCCGCGGAAAATCAATGGATTTGAGACCCCTTTATCTTTTTAATTCCATTTTTTTTTGAGCTCGGTGCATCTGAACCGAAAGAGGCTGATTGGCTGGGTCAACCATCGTTGGTCATGGAGCGTGCGCCGTGTCCACACAGGAACGTCCTTTCTTTTGCTTTCTTCTCCTCATTTCCTCTCTCTTTCGATCTGATGGGAGGTCTCGATACCATGGCTTCGAATGAATTTCTTGGGTGTGAAACGGATTTGGAGGGAAGGACTTACGATCCTCATGGAGTTTCCCTGGGATTACGTATCTCATTGGCTCAATGTAGACCCTTTCGCCGGGCTCAGACATGAGGGAAGATGGCCATGGTTTTGAGGCAGAGACGGAAATTGAGAGCTTAGAGGAGCTTTGACAGGTAAGTAGGCATGTATCTACTTTCAATTTGGGTGGTGAGGCTTGTTAGAACTTGGATTCACTTTGATTAATTTTCGGTTTTCTGCATACCTGCCAGATGTTTGATAAAATGTCCGAGAGGGGCAGTATGAAAAGATGTGGGACCAACATCATCTCTGAGGTCAGATTCTTCTCTTTCTTTTCTCCTTTTTTTTTTTGCTTCTGGTCAGTATTGGATTTGAGTAGATTCTACTGCGTGGTGGCATGATATTTGTTCTCTGAGGCTCTTTTTATTTTACTAGCGGGCGCTGGTTTTGATTCGACCATCATCACCTCAGGTTGGCAACAAAAGTATGGCACTAGTTTGATCTCCTCTGAGGTTAGATTCTACTCTTTCCTTTTCGTTTCTGGCCAATGCTGGGTTTCAGTAAATTTATTGTAAAGTGGCGTGAAGTTAGTCATCAGAGATCGAATTTCTTTCTTTCATTATTTTTTGAAAGAGCACTGGTTTCGCTCCAGTCATTGTTATCTTGAACTGATGCCATCGCAAGGCATAATTTGACCCCTTTTTTTTTTCTCTAAAATTGGTTTCACTGTTCATAGGTGATAAAAAAAAATGGCATGGCATGAATGGGGTATACTGTGGGCATAGTGCAGGAAGTTTGTTAATGGCCTAGGACTTGGGAAAGATTGGAGAAACAATGGATGGAAGCAGGTAGCTTGTTCTCATGGCATCATTCTTAACATCTATACAGGATTGGCTGCTTGATTATGAAATTGGTATCTTCCTCTTTCTTTCAGCGATTGATTTGGTTTAGTCCACTAGCTGTGAGGAGAGAATAAGATGGCATAGGCAAGTCCCTGCTATCATGAAGGTATTTCCTTCTCCTTTTTCTCATCATATTTTATTTTGTTTATAACTTGTTTGTGTGCCTTCTTGACATATACATAAGAAAATAATGCATGTGCAGATTACTTATGTACGTATGATACTTCTTATTAGCTGTAAGGATTATTCAACAAAAAAAAGTTTTGTGGACATGTAAAGCTTAAGGTTTTATCATGCTGTTATTTATTCCATCCCCTCACCTTGTATATGTATGTGTGTTCATGATTATAATCCCCTCTCTTTTTTTTTATGAACTTGGAAATACCCATAAATGATAATAAATGGGGTTTTATTGATTGCTCTAACAAGTTAATTGCTGGATAAAATATTCCTTTCTTTCTGTTTTGAATATAAAGCAAGGAGAAAGGAAATAGGCGTGCAGGTTCATTTACATGATGCAAATATAATACATGGCTGATGGCTGAATGATTTTTTTTGTTGCAGGTCCTCTGAACCTTGAATGACAAAAGTAAACTTTAAATTTCCCTCTTTATATCACAGTGCATAGGATAAGTATATGAGTATGCCTCTTCTCTCTTTCTTTTGTGCTGAGTCATGACTGTGTATACATGCATATTGTTTTTTTTTTTGTGTAAAGAAAGTGAAGATGGAGTCAACTAGGATAAGAGAAATGATAAAATCAATTGAGATATGCCATTAATTCTTACCATGGGGTGATATGATGCAAACAAAAATAAATATAAATCAGCTTCAAGAAAATAAAATAAAATAAAAATAAGAAATAAAATAGTTCTCACTTCTCAGACTTTACAAGCATTGAACCCATGCCAACAAATCTGCCCATGCACACCATGGATTGGTGGCTGGGTCAAACGTGAGACGACTCTCAAAACAGCAATTTAAGTGAAGCAATTGGCTTTATTGATAGCAAGTAATCACAACTAGCACCTTACCTTTCTTTCCTTCAACTATTGCCTGTACGTTACAAGTTGCTTTGAGAAAACTAGCTTCCTAGTTTGCACAGAATTCTCTTTTTTTTTTTATTTATTTTTGTCTATCCTAACTTACAAAGCTTTCTCTCTTTTTGTGGTTTCAGGGTCTGCTTTGGGGGATTTCTTTTCCTCTCCTGTTTCCTGACTGAAGGCTCTCCACTTCTCTCCTTATTACTTGGTTCTCTTTTCCTCTCCTTTTATTGGGTTACCTCACTGAAAGTTTTCTCCATCTTCCCCCCTTGAATGGTGCAGTTGCATCTCTATTTATAGAGGAAATCAAGGGTATCTTGGTTATTTCACATCTCATTTCATTCTCTTTTTTTTTTTTAGCAATTCAGCCCTTAATTCTGCTTGTATAAGATCCTTCTCCTCTTTTTTTTTTGCAGTATTTTAGGGTATAATACTGGCTGCAGGTGATGTTAATTCATCATTTATTGCTGCCCCAGATACTATTCCCTCTACTCTTCCTTCCTGTGTCTGAACAGTGTGGTATTCTTTCCTCTCTCATCATGTGTTGTTTCCTATCTCTCTCTTTCTCTAAGAAATTCTGACTCACATCTTTGCACTCAAGTATGTTACATTTTTTTATAGGAGAGAGAGGTATGGCACCGTTTAAGCATTGCATGTAATGGTCAATGAATACTCCTTTGGTATTTCTTTTTAATTCACTGTTGTTTTATAAGTGCAGTGATGGATTGAGCTCAAGCAGCACTGTAGTTCTACTAGCCCTTTGATCAATTGCAGTCTCAAACTTTGCTTAGGACCCATTGGCTTGTTCTGTCATTGATTTGGGTTGCCTCCTCCAATAGCACTGGTTTAATTGCGACTTATCTTGGCCTGTTAGTATCTGAGGTTATGAGGCATGAGGCTTGACTGCCATTTCTTTTGGTATAACATGATGTAATTTCATCTATTACCCATTGTATGTTTCAATCATCACTTGATCAATTTTTGACAGCTTGGTTCAGATTAGAACCTTTAAAATTGCCGCCCACCATTCTGTTTCATTCGGTATAATTTTTAGAATTTTCACATAGCTGTATGAGCCAACAGTGACCATGCGACCCTCTTTTCTTTTCTTTTTTTTTACTTCTGTTTTTTTTTACTTACAAGCTTAAGCACCTCTACTAGGATAATTTCATTCATCTTTTGAGCATCCTTTTTTGCCTCCAGGAGCATCCAGATACCATGTTTAGCATCCATCAAACCTCAATTAGTCTTGTAAACCATTACAAATCATTGTTTAACCAAACCGAATTCAGGTTATAACCTGCATTACTGATTTCACACATTTGCCTTAATTCAGATCAAATTGATGAAATTAATCTATTCTTGGCAACATTGCAGAGCTATGGGAGCAAGCACACTGGTGCTTTTTGATTCAAATGCCTCAATTTTGCATTCCTTTCACACCATCTCAAGAGTTTTTTTCTTTCAAATTAAGCTCGATTCAATGCATGAGAGAGGTTGAGGTTGATATCATCATGCTCTCCTCGACTCCACCTTTCCAGCGGTACCAAGAACTTAAGTTGCGATGGAGTAGATCGCCGGCACGGCTTGTGTCAGAGACGGGCTTCGTCTCTTCTAGTTTTTTTTCTTATCTCATCGATTTTCCCTTCTTTAGATTAATTTGGTTAAGTGCGGGGCCCAGGACTTTCTTGCTGATGAGTAGGATCAACCCAGTCGGCCAATCGGAGCAGCATGGAGTTAAAGGAGTCGATGAAGGAGGGGACTCTGACAGTGGGGTCTTTGGTTATCTTCACCATTTCTTTTATTTTTTTGCGTTTTTGGACCTGCTCCCTTATCGGATCGAGATGTTAAAAGAGGCTTTTCAATGGGCTTGTTTAATTTCTATTTTGTTAAAACTTCGTGGCTGTTATTATTTTTTTTTTTGACAAGTAATAACCAGCAAAAGTTTAACAATTACAAGGAGTATGCATTGTTTGATATTTGCACAACGCCTCATACCAGCCATAGTACCTAACTTAAAAACTAAACTGTATAACTTCGTGGCTGTTATTCGAAACAAATGTTTGATGCCTTCCTCAAAATCATATGTGCATGAAATCTTACATACACTTTCAGGAAATCATGTAAATCATGATGATATAAAAATTTCCATTTATTAATTTCTAGATATATTTTATATCATATTCCAAATTTCATAACTGTATTCGAATTATGAGAATTCAAACATTAACCATTCATCTGAAACTGTGCAATGCTTAGGCTTAAGGAAGGATGCTAAAATCATCGTGGAGATCTCAACATGACTTTCATGAAATCATTTAATTTATTTTCATGGAACGACACATTTGGTTTGTTGTAAAATATTCATCAAATATTTCATGAATTTGCAGTATCTGAAATTTCTTGCATAATTCATGATAATTTCTCATGAATTTCTAGGCCTCCAGAATTTGCTTAGCATATTCCAGCTAATACTTGAGACATTTTGATATTTTTCACACCTTATCCCCTTTCGAATAATTCTTGAGGCTTTCTGAGGCCATTTCAGATTTTTTTTATAATCCTCAAACTATTGCTGGACATCTCGTGTTATTTTGACCGCATATTTTTAGGGGTCAACAAATGCCCCCCACCAGAGTTGGTTGTGAGAATCTGTATTCGAACGACCTACTCTGGTGCCCCCTGTTTATAATGATTTTTCATTCTTCTCCTAGATCCGTGCAACCCCTTTCACGTGATCGAAGAATAAGTTTGTTTCCTTCGAGTGCATGATGTTTATCATTCTGGCGCCTATTTCCAACGGCCATTTTTGTTTACTATTCCAACGGTCACTTTGGCGCCTTTTCGAGATGAGCGTAACGGCTAGGTTGCTCCGTTTCACGCGTCTCTTTTTTTTCAACGGCTATCTCCTTCTCCCTTTTTAATCTCTTCACCATTCATTTTTTTTTCATCATTCTTTCCTTTCTCTTCAAAAATATTTCCTCCCCCCTTTATTGTCACTATATGGCTAGTCGTGCCAACAGTTATGCTGGAGATGACACGATCCCTGAGTCGGATTCTTTTGTCGAGGATATCGAAGAAATTGAAGAAGTTGCAGAAGACATGGATTTGGAGATTGATCGCGCGACTGACGATGTGCTACAGGACACAATAAATAACTGGTCCT
Organism: Rhynchospora breviuscula; assembly: GCA_027562975.1. NCBI lineage: Eukaryota > Viridiplantae > Streptophyta > Magnoliopsida > Poales > Cyperaceae > Rhynchospora > Rhynchospora breviuscula. The sequence goes on from CM050399.1 coordinate 33,990,767, forward strand.
CAGATTATGCGTTGCAACAAGAGCGGGCATATTGGAGGCCACTTCCTTCACATGATTGGGGAACTGGCTCTGTTCCATTTCGCCCAGGCATTCACGAGGACCAGTGGTGGGTTTGTGTCCACTTCTTCTGGCTCCCCCTAATCATTGGCGTCATTGCAGTGTTACTTTTAGTGCAGTTCTTGCCCGAGTGAAGCACGTAGTTGGGGTTAAGTTTGATGGTGTGCATGCTCAATTGTATTCTCCCCTTGCTTATGTAATACCCTTGTGTAGTATGCTTTGATTTTATCAATGTGATGTCATTATTGTCCCATAATGCTTCATTTGAATGACAGAAATATAGACCTTCGCGTATGATTTTGAGCCGACCTAAATGGAATTTTCTGTGAATTTTGCAGTTTCCAGAAAACTTAAAAAAATGCCCCCTGTGTTTGACATAGGGAGATTATTCCACGAGGATCTCCTCTCCCCTATTTTCTGCAGGGGTTTGTCGTCCTGATTTTGTATCGGGCTGGTTTTGGTTAAGGCCCATAATTTTCAAAAGCCTTGTTCACCATTTTTTGAGACAAACGATTATCGTCCTGGCTGCGGCTTCCTTTTTTTGCTAAGGCCCAAAATTTCAAGAAACTCTGCGCATCTTTTGTTTGGGTCTGATAAGATAAATAGTAACCAGGGACAGTTTTTTTTTATATTCTCTTCTTTTTGTTTGTTTTTTTTTTTTCTGTTTGTTTGTTTTTTTTTTTTTCTTCTGCGGCATCCGGTTGTGTTTTGGTATTTCACATTGCTTATGTGAAAAAGTAGTTTGCAATCAATATTTCATCAAAAGATATTTCTTCCTTCGTGAAATTTTCCTTTGACCGAGGCCTATGGAACCCTGAAACGGTGGGACAGATGATTACTCGGGCGGATTTTTCTTTGTAAGGGTGGGCCACGACGTGTTCCTCTTCTGTCGACCTTTACGTCTATTCTTTGTTTGGGAAACACCCATTATTTTTTTGTCTGCCACTATATTCGACTTGCGGGCAACATACCTAGTTTCCTCCAGGTTGCGCTTGACCTTCCTTCCCCCCTTTTGTTCTCCCTTTTTTTTTTAAAACAAAGCTAGGCTGTGACCTTATATACCAAGGACAGCTTTCACAGCTTTTTTCCATCAACACCCTTTGTTACGCCAACTTACAAGCGTAGTACACGCACTAGTTTATCTTGGTTAATCCAAGAGTTTTCATGGCCGTTACCTTTGCTGAGGTGAAGAGGCTCTTAAGTGCCGTGGTGTTACCATGGGTGTTGGAAAATGGCTTATGGCTGGCCATTATTTTTGCCCTTTTGGGCGGTTGGAGAGTGAGAGTGTGTGTCCCCTTTAACTTTGAACCAATTTCGAAGATCTGCTTAATCAAGCGGGTGATTGACCCCCTTCTCATCTTAGAACTGCTGAGTGTTCTCATGCCAATTTACAGGCTTCGCATAACTGTCATGGTGCTTCTTTTGTCTATTTTTCTTTATGTAGCAGGTAATCTTCGCTTGGGGGTGCAAAATTTTCCCACAGACCCTGGGTATGCGGATTTGCTTTTTCCATGAGCTGTAGCGAGAGCTGGTATTGATTCAAGTTTTCTCCTTACTGCTTCGCGAGGACTTCGGTTTTTTTTTTTTTTTTTTTTTTTTTTTTTTAGAGTTTTCTGGTCAGTTGGGGTATGCCTCATTTTACTAGCATTCTGCATGCCCCCTTGCCCTGCGGTCACTTTAGCAGGAAGAGCCTCGGTCAGAAGTTCAGCGATGTTCAAGCCTGATCAAGCTCGGGGTAGCTACTACTTCCTGGGACTAGCTCAGGGTCATGATGATGGCCAAAGAGGGGGTCTCCGTGTTGGCCAGCTCTGGTTACCTTGCTTTGTTTTAGTTTTTTTTTTTGTTTGGGTGATGGTCACCCGGAAAATATGTATCTTGTATAGTTTGTAGGCAAGGTTTTGAGTTATGGCGGTTGTATTTAGCATGTCTTTGTTAAGGACGTTTGTACCCTCATGCTAATATTTGAAGAATAAAATTTTTTCAATAATGCACTTCAATCGTGTGATCTTTCCAGCGGGGCAATGAATTAGCTCCCATTGACCTTGATTACACGAACCAATTCCGGTTCTTTGCCGAATGGGGTAAAGGGTTGATGCTTCGTTATTCTTTTTTTGTTCACGGGGATGGGGGTTTATAACAATTGATTGTTTTACATGTGGAATGGAACTTCAAAAGACCTGTAAAATAACAATCTTATGAAGTCGAGGCGTTCCCATAAGGCTGTTATTTTCAGGGAAATAAAGTTCCAACTGATTTGCGTCGCCAAGTCACGAAATTCGTCATTGAATTGATTTTGGTTAAGGCCCAAAATTGTAAAAGCCTCATTCATCTTTTCCGGTCCGGTAAGATGAATGACAACCGGTGTCAGTTGCTTCTGGCGCACTCCGACATAATTGACCATTTTTTTTTTTTTTTTTTTTTTTGTGGATTTCGGTTTGTGGAATTTTGTGGAGTTTAGGAGAATTTTATGGAAGAAATGCCTTATGGATGTTCAGTTTGAACAAAGCATTCTTAAATGCATTATTTTCAGGGACATAAAGCTTCAGTTGCTCCTTGTACCTGCAAAGAAAAATGGACAGCCCTCAGGAGTAACTCAAAGAGTTACCAAGTCATTGCACATGGCGTTCGTCACCGGGCTGATTTTGGTTAAGGCCCAAAATTTCTAAAAGCCTCGTTCATCTTTTCCGGTCCGGTAAGATGAATGACAACCGGTGTCAGTTGCTTCTGGCGCACTCCGACATAATTGACCATTTTTTTTTCGTGGATTTTGGTTTGTGGGATTTTATGGAGTTTTGGGGAGAATTTTATAGAAGAAATGCCTTACGGATGTTTAATTTGAACAAGGCATTCCTTAATGCATCATTTTCAGGGACATAAAGCTTCAGTTGCTCCTTGTACCTGCAAAGAAAAATGGACAGCCCTCAGGAGTAACTCAAAGAGTTACCAAGTCATTGCACATGGCATTCGTCATCGGGCTGATTTTGGTTAAGGCCCAAAATTTCTAAAAGCCTCGTTCATCTTTTCAGGTCCGGTAAGATGAATGACAACCGGTGTCAGTTGCTTCTGGCGCACTCTGACATAATTGACCATCTTTTGGTGGATTTTGGTTTGTGGAATTTTATTTGGAGTTTGTGAAGCAGATTTTTTTTCTTCGGGTGGCTTTTTGATTTGGCGTTTTTTTTTTCGTTCGAAAATTTGTGTTGTCTTTTTTTTTGAAGATCTTTGATGGGAAATCTCTCTCTCTTTTTTTTTTTTTGGTGGAGATTTGATTTTGTGGGATTTTATTTTAGTGGAGATTTGGTTTTGTGGGATTTTATTTTGGTGGAGATTTGGTTTGATTTCACGCCCAGAACGTTAATGACACCTCCGTCAAATCCGCTCATCTTTTAAGCTCGAGAAGCCATCACGAGGGGCATATCTTGTCATTGCCCCCTGCACGATATCTGACAAATTTGACCATTTTTGGAGCGAGGCTGTTGCGTCAATAAGTGGGGCATGCTGGTCAGTCATATCCCTTGCGAGCCTCGGATCCCTTTCCCGGTCTTCTGAATCCTTGTCGGCCACGGGGCGTCCTTTGGATTGGACATCTCAAGAGCAAGCTTGCGTGTCCTTACTCCCATTTTTGACTCAGAGGTTCGGACTTAGGCTTGTGTACTTCGATTTGGGTTCGGTTTACTCTGACCCTGTGTGTCTTCTTTATCACGAGTCCGGTCTATATATAGAGCCTATCTTTCTCTTAGCCACTCAATACCCCTCATCCAAAGTAGTTTACTTATGGATTCCATTTTGGTTCCATCCAGAAAGCGTCGACCTAGTTTGCCCACACTCGTTCTCCCTGATTGGTCTTATGGTCCACAGAACCGTTACCTTTTCCGGGACCGCGAAGCCTTTGAGTGCTTTCATAATAACATGAGTATTGCAGATAGACCTGTGATTCAGTGCTGTTATTTTGACCCACTGGGGAGGTTGGATAGGGAACATTCTCGCCTCCTTGCTAGTTGGGCTGAGTTCTGGAGACTGCGACGATTGGCTGGCCGTCAGTCTTCCTACCATCCTGAAGTCACCCGGTTATTTTATGCCAATTTTCGCATTTCGTACAACCATAAGAATGTGCCCCAGGCTTCTTCTTTCCTTTTTGGGAGGTACCTTCCCCTAGGGCTTACGGAGCTCGCACATTTCCTGGAGGCCTCTGCAACTCTTGATGGCCTCCCAGTTTATACATATGTTTGCTGGCCTCGTGATTGTGAGAGCCGTTCTGTTTACCGACGTTGGTTCAGATTTCGGGCCGACCCGATCAATGGGACACTGTGTACTTCATCCCTCCCTGCTTTGCACAGGTCATCTTTTCTTTGTATAGTCCCCCTCCATTTTTTATATACGTGATTCTTATTTCAATTTCTCATAGGTTGTATTTTTTTTTCTGAGCAGGGTTTTGTTTGCAATGATTACCCACATCCTTTTGCCCCAGAGTGATTTTACCAATTTCACAAGCTCCGAGACCCTTTTTTACCTACGTCATTTGATCGCCAGAGACAAGAACATCAATGTGGCGCATGTTATCCTTCGGCATATGCACCATGCGTCGGAGTCAGCTTATGCGCCGCTGCCTTATGGGCATTTGGTGGAGGAATATATGGCTGCATTGGGCATTTCTCTACCAGAGAAGCTGTGGGGGAAATCTATCTCTGGTTGTGACCGAGCGTATCCCCGTAACCTGATTGGGGATCTTACTTCTTTGGGTTGGGTTGAGAGTTCCAGCGGAAGGTTGATTCCAGACCCTAACCATGTGGTGAATGATTATATCCTGACACTCGGTGCGGCGCCTAACCAGTATGGGCCTCCGCGAGAGGGCTCTCCACCGTCCGATGCTGAATCTAGCACCGATGGTCCAAAGGTGTCTTTGTCCCACCTTGACAAGAGGTTTGACGATATATATAGTCACATCGGGACTGTGGAGAAGAAGATTGACAGAATTCTCACTGCCCTTGGCCCACAAATTGTGAATGCCTCTCGAGTTACGAACTCGTCTAGAACCGTGACAGTATGTCAGGGTGTGAGGGGTATAGACCTGACCCAAGGTGGGGGCTCTGATGAGGAGGTGGATACCACTATCAGGCTCTGAACATTTTGGTCTCTTTTTCAGTTTTAAGCTTAGGTGCTTGTATTTGCAGAGGTAGTATTTTCTGGGGGTTAGGATGAGATTTCGAGATTTGCGAGTGGTTTTTTTTTCTTCTTTTTCTTTTTTGTTTCGACATAAACGTCTGTTTTATTGCAAGAGCCAATTAGTCTGACGTTTTGGCAAGATTGAGACTACCTTCCCGTGGTATTTTTGGTGTTCAGCATGGGTTTGGTTGAATTGCTGGGAGTGTTCATCCAAACTTGGAGGTGATATGACAACCCTATTGCTCGGAGATTGTCATTTCGGGTTCTGGAGTCACTTTTTCTTTTTAAACACAAAAGGGAATGAAGCTTTTCGGTCCGAGGTGTTGTTTTGGTGAGGCTGTCTTGGCATTTTCGTAGCCTCCTTTATTATATCTATGTACAAAGTGTGCCATTCTTTCTTTCTTTTTTTTTTACTTTTTTTTTTTTTTTTTTTTTTTACTATATATTTATTTTATGTACAATTTCCTCAGAATGCTTCCTTACGAGCCATTAGGAACTGCTCTTCTTTGTGCTCATGCGTAGTATTTCTTTAAATATCTTCCATTTATGGGCCCCATAGGGAGGTTCCCCTCTTTATCGATTAGGAGGTAGGCCCCTCCTTCGAATACCTGTTTAATTGCATACGGTCCTTCCCAATTTGGTGCGAATTTGGGGCCATGGTGTTTTCCCAGGATGGGTCGTCGTAATACCAGGACGAGCTCTCCTTTTCGAAACGTACGCGGCCGAGCCAATTTATCATAAGCCCTTGCCATTTGTGCTCGATATATCTCTAATCTTTGTTGAGCAGCTAATCGGCCCTCCTCTATGGCATCTAGCTCTTCTAATCTTAACCTGGCTCTTTCATCCAACGACATTTCACAATACATGGCCGTTCGTAAGGATGGGAGTTCCACTTCCAAGGGGAGAATAGCCTCCACCCCAAATACCAACGAGTACGGGGTAGATTGGGTAGGTGTCTTCTCGGTGGTCCTGTATGCCCAGAGCGCTTCCGGGAGCCGATCATGCCAGGTTCGATGATCCTTGCCTATCATTTTCCTCAAAATTCGTATCAGCGTTTTATTAAAAACCTCAGCTAATCCGTTGGCTCGCGGATTATAAATCGAGGAGTATCTCCAGTCTATTTTGTGGCGTCGGGTGAAGTTGTACACCTTCGCATTCTTAAAGGCCATTCCGTTGTCAGAAATAATTCTTCGGGGAGTACCGAACCGATATATAATTCGAGTTTGGAAAAATCTGACAACATCATCGGCTTTTATTTCTTTGTACGCCTCTGCCTCGGCCCACTTAGAAAAGTAGTCTGTTGCCGCTAATATGTATCGGTGCCCTCTTGATGACGGTGGGTCGATTGGACCGATAATGTCTGTTCCCCACATATCAAAGGGCCATGACGCGACTGTTGGGTGTAATGGGCCCGGGTGTTGGTGTATGAAATCTCCATTGACTTGACATGCGTGGCATTTTCGTGAATGTTTTTCACAGTCAGAGACCATAGACGGCCAGTAATACCCGAAACGCTTGATCTGCAACCGCATTTTCGGACCCGACTGATGGGCCCCGCATATCCCAGAGTGCACTTCTTGCATGATTTGCTCAGCTTCTTGTTTAGATACGCATCTGAGCCATAATTGATCATATGACCTTCGATAGAGGGTATTATTTACGAAGACATATCGTAAGACTCGCTTCTTGATTTGTTCTCTCGAGGCCCGATTTTCAGGCAGAGCCCCCTGCCAGAAGTAATCCAAGAAAGGTTGCCTCCAGTCTTGTTCCTCCTTGGTTTCTTCTACCACGAAAATCTCGATGATACCTCCTTTCCCTTGATTTTCCCATTCCTCGACATCTATGAACATGACATTTTCGATGTCCGGTTCAAGGCTCATGAAGTAGGGTGCGAGCGAGGCTCGATTGTGGATTGTGATTTGAATTCCTTCGGTGCTTGGTTCTCCGAGCTCCTTAGCAAGTCTTGCCAAAGCATCAGCTCTCCCATTCATAGCTCTAGACACTTTTTCTAATGTTATTTGGGAAAATTTCGTGATTAGTTCTAATGCTTTCTCATTGTATTTAACGAGCTCTGGTTTGAGTGTTTTGTACTTCCCTTTGATTTGATTGAGAACGAGTTGCGAATCACCATACACTTTTAAATTTTCGATCCTCATCTTCAGAGCAATTTCAAGGCCCGCAATCAGTGCCTCATACTCGGCCTCATTATTAGTACATGGCTCTGTGAGAATGAAAGAGCGGCGTATAATGCCCCCTTCTGGTGTGACAAAGACCAGGCCTACCCCGGCTCGTATTTTCGGTAGTCTGGGCCTGACCGCCGGTTGTATAGAGGATGCACCATCAAAATACATCTTCCAATGTGACTCTTCTTCTTCAATGAAAAGGGCTTCCTCATCGGGAAACTCACAGGCAAGCGGGGAGTTATCGGGGATAGGGTGTGCCGCTAAAAAGTCTGCTAGGGCCTGCCCTTTGATAGCTTTTTGAGGCACGTATGCTATATCAAACTCCATTAGAGCGATGGTCCATCTTGCTAATCTCCCCGTGAGCATGGGTCGGGTCATTAAAAATTTCAATGGATCGACTTTCGAGATGAGTGTAACCTTGTGGGCCAACATATAGTGTCTCAATTTTTTGGTGGCGAACACTAAGGCCAGGCAATGCTTCTCGATTGGTGAGTAGGAGTGCTCGGCTCCAACCAACATCCGACTGAGATAATAAAGGGCATTCTCCTTCCCTTCATCATTTTCTTGGGCCAATAATGCTCCCAATGAACCATCTGTGGCGGTAGTGTAAAGAATGAGAGGCTTGCCAGGTATAGGTGCCGCTAAAACTGGGGGATTGAGAAGGTAATTCTTAATATCCTCCAATGCCTTTTGACATCCCTCGTCCCATTTGAAAGGGGTGTTTTTCTTTGTGAGTTGGGTAAATGGTTTTATCTTCCCTGAAAGGTTAGCGATAAATCTCCTGATATACGCCAATCGTCCTTGCAGGGAACGAAGCTGTTTCAAGTTTCTGGGCGGCGGTAATTCTTGAATGGCTTTGATCTTTGCAGGATCAATTTCGATCCCTCGGTGTCTTACCACGAACCCGAGGAATTTTCCTGAAGAGACCATGAACGCACATTTGAGTGGATTAAGTTTGAGGGCATGTAGTCTCAATCGCCCGAACACAAGGCGAAGGTACCGCACATGTTCTTCATGGGAATGTGCTTTTACCACTATATCATCCACATAACATTCGACTACGCGGTGTATTAAATCATCAAAGACTTTAGTCATGGCTCTTTGATAAGTGGCACCAGCATTCTTGAGACCAAAGGGCATAACCTTGTAGCAGTAGATGCCTATGGGTGTGCGGAACGCAGTGTGTTTTTGATCCTCTTAATCCATCTTTATTTGGTTATAGCCCGAGTACCCGTCCATAAAGGAGAATACTTCATAAGACGAGGTATGGTCGATGATTATTTCTGTCACAGGCAGGGGAAAGTCATCCTTTGGGCATGCTTTATTTAAGTCCCTAAAGTCGACACACACTCTGATTTGTCCATTCTTTTTCTTGACGGGGACAATATTTGCAACCCAATCAGGTGTTTCTTCTTCTCGGATAAAACCCGCTTCAACGAGTTTTTTAACTTCAGCCGTGACCTTTTCCTCAAGTTCGATTCTCATCCTTCGAGGTGCTTGCTTTACCGGTTTGAAACTTGGGTCAACTTTTAGCTTGTGAACTGCCACCAAGGGGTCGAGGCCTGGCATTTCACTATAGTCCCAGGCAAAGCAGTCCATGTGTTCAATTAGTAATGACTTCAACTGCTCCTGCTGCTCAAGGGATAAGGATGCATTTATGAAAGTTGGTCGAGGATTTTCGGCAGTGCCTAGGTTTATTTCGATCAATTCATCTACCGTGTTTTGTCCTCCTTCCTCGAGCTCTTTTGGTGCTGTTTTTGGGGCCGTAATGAATTGATCATCATCACTGTCTCTTTTTTCAGTCACCGTATTACAGGTGTATGTCATTTCTTTTACATGTTTTCCCTTCACTACCAAATAAGTCGGGTCATCGATACCCCATAACCGTTCGTATTTCTTTCTTATGCTTACCCGTTCTTTAGATCGACGATACCCGAGACCACGGGTATTTCTTTTCTTGCCATCAGGCCCCTTTATTGGTTTGGGAACCATGTTCCATAATCTTCGAAAAAGTCTCGCCCTTTCTTTGCTTATAGGGTCAAAACATCGGAGTTTTTCAAAAAGGTCAATTAACTCACTCTTATAGTTTCCTCTTGGTTTGAATGGCGTGAGTTCTGTCTTTATTTCGTCTAACCATCTTCCCCACCCTTCCCGAAAAGGGTCATTATTGTCGGTTTGATTATTTCCGGCCTTGTAGAAGAGGATTGGCGGTCGAACTATCTTTTCATCTTCTAAATATTCCACTTTAGCTGGAACCATAAACACCTCTAGTTCTTTGACTTGGTTCACCTCCTGACATGTTAGTTCTCTGTGGTGTTCCTTTAATACTCGATTAACAACTCGAGCATTTTCCCTTTTTGCTTCATTCTTCGCATCTCCTTCTGAGCGAATTGGGGTTACCTTTTCATTCGGAGTCGATTCAACTGGTACGAATCTAACCCTCAATGTTTGGCTTTTCTTTTTGGCTATCGTCTGATTAGATTGTTTTTCGATTGATTTCTGCCGGGGTTCTAAGTTTTGGGTAGTCTCTTCAGAGAAGTAGAACTGTGCATCTTCAAGGTGCACTTCGTGTACCGAAAAAGGCTGATTATCTCCTTTGATTCTTTTCTGTTGGTCTCCTCTCATATATTTAACGCATTGGTGGAGGGTTGAAGGTACCAATTGGTTTTCGTGTAACCATGGTCGCCCTAACAATGCTCCGTAAACGGTGTTAACATCAATGACGTAGAACTTGACTCTAGTTGTCAGTTCTCCGAACTGAAATGGTAGGGTGACTCCTCCGAGCGTTTGTTGAGCATGTTGATCGAATCCTGCAATCGATGGTCTTTCCTCGGACAAGTATTTCATGTCAAGGTTAAGACGTTTTAGCGATTTTAATGGGAGGATATTGATTGACGATCCTGGGTCAACCAACATTCTGTTGAGTTTCGTCCCTTTGAATGTCCCGGAGATGTATAAGGGTCGATTGTGTTCTATGGTGCCGGTGAGTAAATCTTCATCTGCGAATGTTATTGTAGCGCACATTTCTGTTTCTTCTGTCACATGATTGTGAGCTGTTTCCGGCTTCTCTGCCATGTTGCTTTGGAAGCTTTCCGGGTTTTGAAGGGCATGTATGAGGATACTCCTTAGTTCTTGGGACATCATTAATGCATCAAAGACACTGAGTGGGGCTGGGATTTTCCGAAGATGCGACAGTATATTATAATCAATAGTAGTCATTTTATTCCCTTCCGACGGGGCCACTGTTTCTCTGGCTCGTTTTTCTGCCCTTGCCTTTTCTTTCGACGGTTGTCGCTCGGGTATGTTGGTGCCTGAACGGAGACTAACATTGCATTCATTTTCATTGGACACGATTAGGCCACCAAACATGTTTTCTAGGGAGAGGGGCTCGTCTTCTTCACTGTCAGGCTCCCTCCCTAACATGATGGCCCCTGACTGCGCCGTGGGGATCATCATTGGTTCTTCTTCAGTGGTTTCATAATACTCACGCTTACCGATTTCCTCAGAGTCTTCGCTATCATACCCGTCAATTGAGGACGGGAGCTCTTTGGGATTATTTTTTAGTGTAATCATATTGACAAACTCACGCCTAGGGAGCCTTGGTATTCTCCCTGGATTTTGTCTCGGTGGCATGACGCCGAATTGAGTTTCCCTTAGCAAAGATCGTCGATGTGAATTCACACGACTGAGTTGACGCTCTATTTCGACCCATGTTCGGAAAGCAGGACATCTTCTTGTAGTATGCCCCCTCTCTTGATGGTACAGGCAGAACTTAGAATGATCCACCTCCATAATCCCCCGAGCACACCAGTCTAAGGGGGCGGGTCCTTGTCTTCGTGGCACTGGTCTGGGTGCTGGAGGTGGTAGCCTATAACTATCCTGTTGAACCATTCTTTTCTGCCGTCTGTTGTGGTGTCTTTCAGGTTGCGTGTGATTTATTCCTTCGAAAGACTGGTTCCTGAGTATCTCTTCATTTTTGGCTTTTCCGTGATTAAACTGCCTTTGCCGGCCTTGGGAATTTTCTCTAGACGTTCCAGAAATTTAGTTTTGTGTTGGCACGGCTGAAGAACGCGCCTCCCTTGCCTAAAGAATGTTTGATTCAGCCTGCGATGGAGCAATCTATCTGAGTTCTATGTTTGCTGATTTATTTTTTAGAGATACATTCCCTTGTATTCTAAAAAGCCGGGTTTGTTTCCGCCCCTTGACACCCCTCTTCGGCACTGCATGTGATTGCTTCTCATTTTGCGAATTTTTTGACACATCATGGTTCTGTTTTTGACATGTGACACTTGGTATGTTTCGCACTCCGGGCTTCTCTTGCGATTCCTGGACCCGTTTTTCGGAGAATTTTTCGCCTTTTGTTTTCCTTGGCTGCCATATTTTCCCTTTTCTATAAGGGATATCACCCAAGGCTCTTATGGGCTCATCTGGAGACGTGCCTGGGACTCTTGGTCTCAACCTTCTTGCATTTTCATCTTCGCACTTTCGTGGAGCCAGAGAGCTCAGGCTTGCCTTCAAAGTGGCGAGCATTGCTTCATTTTGTTGATAGATCATGGTAATCAGACTGTGGTGTTGAGACAGTCTCCTCTTAATATTCTGCATGTCTTTGTCATTAGTTTCAACGAGTGTTCTGCATCCACCTCTTTGTGTACCTTGATCGGAATTTTGTATGACGATCCCTTTATTTTTCTTTTTTGGAAAGCCTTTCAGCTGTGATTTTCTTCCAAGTGAGGCTGAAGTGTTGTTGTCGCCTTCCTTATGAGGTAGCCGGGGGAGGCACGTCTCTCCCTTACTTTTAGATGACTCTCCCTTTTCCTGGCAAGACAACCTTGTTCCCGTAACATTCTCGGCGAGGTAAGACGAGGGGAGGATTTCATTCCCCTGATCTTTTGGGGTCGACCTTTCCGGAAGAAGTTCGGGTTGTTCTCCGGTTGTTATCTCATTAGGGATTTCAGTGTCTTCAGAAATGAAGTAACATCGATGATTTTGGACAATCCTTTCATTGTCAGAAGAGTCACTTTTTTCGTCATCGGCATCATTGACGGTTCCTAAGTCTCTTTCGGTATCAATATCAGTTGAGTTTTCTTCTAACTCAATCATTGCACCCTGTAATTCTCTTTCGATTAGTCGGAATATCTCGTCGATCATTTGGGGTTCTAATTTGAGTATCTCTCCCTTGTCTTGCCCGTGAGCGACCATCTGGATTTCTGACTCATCTGAGTCTGATTCTAGAATTTCAAGCTCAACAATTGTCGGACCCAGAGGTGCAAGTATTGATTCTGGTTCGACAGAGACCTCACACTCGAAGGTATACTTTTCTTGGGCAGGGGTGTCCCTTCTAACCCCCGTGCTGCAACACGACCGACGTGGGTATTTCTGTTTTTTCGTCTTGCCCCCTCGTGGTGACATTTGTTCTAATTTCTGGCCCTGTTGGTAATACGGGGCTAGGTCCTGGTGAGTCATCTTTGCTTTCTTTCGTCGATAGACTCTCGGTGACTTAGGTAGGCTAGTCTCAGGGGGTAGTTGTTTCAGATCAATGATCTGTTCCGTTCGCTTTCCCTCTTGGTGCTCAGGAAATTCATCTTGAATCATTTTTATTAAATGTTGCACAGCTTCCAGGATTGTATTCGCCAGTTGAAGGAGTTGTGCAGATCTTACCCCCTGGCTTTCTCCCGAAGGAGAGACACGAGGGTTTTCTTTTCTGCTTATGTTTCTTGTCTGGACCATATTACAATGGTGTCTCCCTTCGCCCCTTGACCTTTCATTTAATAGCAATCTACTCATGACTTGTGATGGAATGAAATGGGCTAAGGTTATAGCCGTAGGCCGCCCTTGCTCGTAAACTTCTTTGACTTTTCTCACTGGCGGTTCTACTCCTGCAATTCTTTTGATCGTGGAGAGCTTCATAGGCTTTTTCTTCTTTTTATTTTTGGACGTGGCAACGGTTATCACTCGAGGAGGAGGAATTGGTGCTACTGGAGCAAGTTTGCCCTGCCATTTAATCTGAGGCTCCTCCTGCAGCTTTCTTAACATTCTCCGAGTTTTCTTAGACAAGTATACTGTCCAGGGGTTCGATGATGTTTCACCTTCTGTTTGTTTGTGATGGGTTATCATATTTACCGAAAAATGAGGGGCCGGAACTTGCTGAGCTGCCTTGGGAATTTTAAACTCTTTGCTTTGTATTTTCCTTTCTAACCAATCTTTGAAAACGTAACAGTTTTCCAAGGTATGTCCCAGTATTCTGTGGTATAGGCAGAAATTAGGATCATCAGATTTGTCTGCATCTTCCGGACGCTTGCTTGGCGGCAATTGCATTCCTTTTTCTGAGGCAGCTTTGAAAAGCTCTACCACATATTCTTTCTTGAATGAGTATGGCTTGCTCTGCCTTTCACGAAGACTCATTCGATTTGGTCTTGTTAGCTCTGAAGGATCATCTTGCTTTTCTATTTGATTTACTCTCTCGACATTGGTGTTTTGAGAGTAAGAACAGCCGGAATTTCTAATCATCTTAGCTTCTGCCCTTTTATTATTTTCTTTTCTCTTCTCTTTCTCGATACGGGGGCCCGCTGGTGGGTTCCAACCTTCCTGGTTTAGTGTCTCGTACTGAGACACCAAAGTGACCAATCTTTGAAAAGTGCTTATCTGAACTGGCAACAGATGAGACCTGATCCATGCGGGTAAATTATTTATGATCATCTTGACTTGGTCGAATTCCTTCATGGGGGGTTGGCAACGAATGCTTAGGTTTCTCCACCTTGTTATGTATTCCATGATCGATTCTTCCTTTTTCAGTTTTACTCCGGCCATTTGTATCATGGTGATTTCTTCAGTAATAACCATGAATTTAGAACAAAAGGCATCTGCCATTTCATCCCATGAACGGATACTACTTTCCTCTAACGATGCATACCATTCGAAGGCGATCCCCGACAAGCTCTGAGGGAATTGTCGCAGGAGTAAAGCCTGATTGTCAGCAGTGTCGCCACACGCTGTTAAAAAGTGTGTGAGATGTTGTTCAGGGGTTGTCTTGGTCCCTGTTCCGTCAAACATACGAAAGCGAGGCACTGTGTACTTCTTGGGGAAGGGTTCCTTATCAAAGTGTTTCAGGTAGGGTCTACCAACTCCTCTTCGAGGTCGCACTGATTCTCCCATATTGAGATTCTTGATTTGTTTACGGATCATTTCTTGTATATCCTCACTGGTCATGGTGAATGCCTGCTCCTCGGAGGAATAACTTTGTCTTCTGTTTTGGCTTGACGTTTCAGGCAAGGCATAGTGGCTTGTCATTTTCTTGGTTTCCTCACTTTTCATTGATTTTTTCGAGGGTTCCTCAATGTAGACCCTTGGGTGACCCTTCTTGCGATATCTCGCTTCATCTTCCCCTTCAGAGGTATCTGACATGGCTTTTGCTTTTAACCTTGCCATTTCTTCACACAGAGTTTCCATTTGGTGGTTCATTTTTTCGATGATCTCTTGAAAGTGAGCAATAACGTTGCCTCTCTCGTTTTCAGAGCTTTCTTCCTCTGAAACCTCCTGATTAGGTTCGAGCTCTTTATCGCTATTTTCCATCTCAACTGTGGGGACGGAGGGTCCTGCTGCCTGTGTAGCCCCTTTCTTAGACCTCGTGGTGGCACCGATCATAGATACAGGCGCCTTTGGTTTAGTAGCGGGTCTTCCTCTACCTTTCTTGGTAGTTTTGGTCCCGACAGGGTCTTCACTTTTGGCTGTTGACTTTTCAACTTCTGTTTGGTTGCCTTCACCTTTATCAGCATTGAGTGTATAGGCCTCCTCTATTTCTTCGGGCTCGCCCACAGTGCCTACCATGTGTACAGCGAACGATTTCCTGGGCTCTTTCCTCCGCCATTCCATTCGCTCGCTTAGTTTATGAGTTCTTGCCGCTTTCTTGATTCGGGATTCTAGAACCCCTAGTTCCGTGTGCCGCTTTCTTCGAAAAGTAGACTTGATTTTCTCAGTATTCCCCTCTTGTATCAATGTTCTTTTCCATTTTTTAGGGGAACTTACTTCTTTTCCAGGGAATACTAACCTCTCATGCACAGAAAGGTTCTTTTCTTCTGGGAAGACCAATCTTTCATGCATGGGGCGATGTCCCCAACCGTGCATATTTCTGTTACCCTTCTTTATTTTCTTGGTGGATTTTCTTGCTATCTCAAATTCATATGTTGGAACCTGAGATCCATTTTCCCATTTGGGTTGCAGATCGGGGGTGCATGCCTTCCTCTGGCTGGCGACGACATGATATGCCTTGCGAATTTTTTGAGCGACAGTAAGCTTTTTGGCTTGACTCGCCATCGGGACCGGGACTGTTTTGAAACGGGCAGGTATGTCCCTCCATGCCATGAGACGAGTAGTTGGTGCCTTCCATTTCAGACTTCTCAGTGGTGCGAATGAATTATGCACCGGTAAATTAGGCTCTGCTACCAGGCTGTTCTGATATGCCTGCAGTGCTCTGGCCTCAGAAACTTTCACCCTTTTCATAGGCTTTGGTGTCGGTTTTGGTATGTTATTTTTGTTCTTGATTGTCCCCTGGTATTTGTTCATCTTCACAGGGGTCACAGTGATGCTGGAAAAGGGTTGATGCACCTTGCCCCCAGTGATGGTGAAAGGTGCATTCACTTGCATTATGGGAATGGTGACCGGAATAGACCCGACCATGATCATCCCAACTGTGCCTCCGTGGTTCTTGTTCTGCTTTCGTGCCATCGGATTCCTGCAAAGAGACAATGTCTTGGAATCATGGTCAGCGAATAGGAAATATTTTGACAATATCATACTCAGTCTTTGCATTTCATATTCTTTGATATTCTCAGATGAGAGGAAAAAGATGTCCCACCGGGCGTGCCAGAAACCTGTCCGGCCCTTTTTGACGGATTTCCCGTTTGAAGAAGAAAAGCAAAAAGTCGATCGGATCAGATATCCCCTCGCAGGTCAAAGTCTCGACCACGGGCGCCTCCCACTTAAGAGATGCTCGCTCGTGCGTACTTTGCTCCCACGAGAGTTTATTTTTGTGTAGGTCTTTTCTTTCCGACGGGCGCAAGCCCCCGCCGTTAATTACCCTGGTTACTTTCCTAGGCACCTCTGGATCGGAAATATCAAAGAATATGTGCTGCAGACTGTTAGTGAATTGTCAATAAAACAATTAGTGCCATGAATATGCATCTGAACATTTGCGGGTGTTTGTCTTATTACTTTCCCTCTCTTTTTATTTGATTTGTTTATTTTTTTTTATTTAATTGATAGGTTATGAGCGGAAGGGATGTGGCATGGCTCGAATGATTCCTTTTTTTTTTTTTTGTGAGATTTTAGGCATGGTTGGTTCTTCTTTTCTTTTTGAAGATTACTCAAAAGTCTTATTCGGCAAGCTTTCATTGGGTGGGCTTTGGGTCACCGAAACTATTTAATGCAACATTTGGTTTTGGATTTTGTTCCTTCAGCATATCTAGTCAGGTGAGCTTTGGGTCACCAGAACTATTTTTAGCAATCGGGACAGCGTGTTATCTGAAATGAGGTCACGGGATCATCCAGATACCACATGTTTCTTTTCTTTTTTTTTTGGTGTCCATCAATAGTTTTTGTCAAGTGGGCCTTATACCATCAAGACGTTTTAAATTTTCAGGACGATGTGCTATCCATAGTGAGGTCGCGGGATCACAAGATACCACAAGGTTTTGGTCCATCAGTAGTTTTTGTCAAGTGGGCCTTATATCATCAGGACGTTTTTTACTTTCAAGATCGGGTGTCATCGGGAGTGAGGTCGTGGGATCACTCAGACACTACGAAATTTGGGTCCATCAGCAGATTTCGTCAGGTGGGCTTTGAGTCACCGGAACTATTTTAGCAGTCAGGACAGAGTGTCATCGAGAGTGAGGTCGTGGGATCACTCAGACACTACGAGATTTAGGTCCCTCAGCAGATTTCGTCAGGTGGGCTTTAGGTCACCAGAACTATTTTAGCAGTCGGGATAGAGTGTCATCTGAAATGAGGTCACGGGATTTTGGCTTTTGTTTTATTTTGTTTTATTTTTTTTGTTTTGGATTTGATTTGATTTTTTTTTGTTTTGGGTCTTTGGTTTGATTTGGTTTTGTTTTTTTCTTGGTTCTGATTCTGAACTTGGGGTTGGAATTCCGTATCTAAGGCCTGGCGGCTGGGTCCTGGGAGGAAGGTTGCATTCTTCGTTTGATTTTGGCTTTGGGATTAAGACTCCATATCTTAGGCCTGAAGGCTGGGTCTTGCGACAATATGATGTTTTGTTTAATTTCGGGATTAGGACTCTGTATCTGAGGCAACTAACTGGGTCCTGGAAATGTTATGTTTTTTTTTTTATTTCGGTTTTGGTTTTAAAACTCCATATCTGAGGCCAGGCGGCTGGGTCTTGTAGAGGTTTTGGCTTGGAGCTGTCTTTCTGGTTTGATAATGATCAGAGCACAGCTTATATTCCTTTTGATTATTGGCCTTCAGTGAGAGCTCCTTATGAGATTCGTCACGCCTGTTATCGATGGATCCAAGTTCTAAGTTATTTTTTTTTTAATTTCCCGAAACTCATGAGCTCCCCAACATCTAATTGAGCATTATTTTCATGGGGCTTTGGTAGCATTGCCCAATAAGAACGCATTCCCCTTTTTGTTTCTTTGGGTTTAGAGGAACTTTCCTCGCACTTTTCCGCCTCTGGTGATTATTGGTGGATTCTTCAGATTGGCGACACACTGATCAGTCATCATTTTTTTGTGTTTATATGATTTGATTGGTTTTAATTGGGTCTTAGGCCATGGAATTTGATAAAAATGGGTTCCTCACATTTTTCGGAATTTTGTAGGAACTTGGTTTGGATTTTTCCGAATTCGCTATGATTTTTGGTAGGTTTTTGAGGTTCTAGCAATTTTGAATTTACTTGATTGGGCCACATCAGCATCAAGACTTGAGCCCATGGACGGCTGCACATCCTACTGTTGGGGACTGGACGCCGCGGAAAATCAATGGATTTGAAACCCCTTTATCTTTTTAATTCCATTTTTTTTTGAGCTCGGTGCATCTGAACCGAAAGAGGCTGATTGGCTGGGTCAACCATCGTTGGTCATGGAGCGTGCGCCGTGTCCACACAGGAACGTCCTTTCTTTTGCTTTCTTCTCCTCATTTCCTCTCTCTTTCGATCTGATGGGAGGTCTCGATACCATGGCTTCGAATGAATTTCTTGGGTGTGAAACGGATTTGGAGGGAAGGACTTACGATCCTCATGGAGTTTCCCTGGGATTACGTATCTCATTGGCTCAATGTAGACCCTTTCGCCGGGCTCAGACATGAGGGAAGATGGCCATGGTTTTGAGGCAGAGACGGAAATTGAGAGCTTAGAGGAGCTTTGACAGGTAAGTAGGCATGTATCTACTTTCAATTTGGGTGGTGAGGCTTGTTAGAACTTGGATTCACTTTGATTAATTTTCGGTTTTCTGCATACCTGCCAGATGTTTGATAAAATGTCCGAGAGGGGCAGTATGAAAAGATGTGGGACCAACATCATCTCTGAGGTCAGATTCTTCTCTTTCTTTTCTCCTTTTTTTTTTTTGCTTCTGGTCAGTATTGGATTTGAGTAGATTCTACTGCGTGGTGGCATGATATTTGTTCTCTGAGGCTCTTTTTATTTTACTAGCGGGCGCTGGTTTTGATTCGACCATCATCACCTCAGGTTGGCAACAAAAGTATGGCACTAGTTTGATCTCCTCTGAGGTTAGATTCTACTCTTTCCTTTTCGTTTCTGGCCAATGCTGGGTTTCAGTAAATTTATTGTAAAGTGGCGTGAAGTTAGTCATCAGAGATCGAATTTCTTTCTTTCATTATTTTTTGAAAGAGCACTGGTTTCGCTCCAGTCATTGTTATCTTGAACTGATGCCATCGCAAGGCATAATTTGACCCCTTTTTTTTCTCTCTAAAATTGGTTTCACTGTTCATAGGTGATAAAAAAAAATGGCATGGCATGAATGGGGTATACTGTGGGCATAGTGCAGGAAGTTTGTTAATGGCCTAGGACTTGGGAAAGATTGGAGAAACAATGGATGGAAGCAGGTAGCTTGTTCTCATGGCATCATTCTTAACATCTATACAGGATTGGCTGCTTGATTATGAAATTGGTATCTTCCTCTTTCTTTCAGCGATTGATTTGGTTTAGTCCACTAGCTGTGAGGAGAGAATAAGATGGCATAGGCAAGTCCCTGCTATCATGAAGGTATTTCCTTCTCCTTTTTCTCATCATATTTTATTTTGTTTATAACTTGTTTGTGTGCCTTCTTGACATATACATAAGAAAATAATGCATGTGCAGATTACTTATGTACGTATGATACTTCTTATTAGCTGTAAGGATTATTCAACAAAAAAAAGTTTTGTGGACATGTAAAGCTTAAGGTTTTATCATGCTGTTATTTATTCCATCCCCTCACCTTGTATATGTATGTGTGTTCATGATTATAATCCCCTCTCTTTTTTTTTATGAACTTGGAAATACCCATAAATGATAATAAATGGGGTTTTATTGATTGCTCTAACAAGTTAATTGCTGGATAAAATATTCCTTTCTTTCTGTTTTGAATATAAAGCAAGGAGAAAGGAAATAGGCGTGCAGGTTCATTTACATGATGCAAATATAATACATGGCTGATGGCTGAATGATTTTTTTTGTTGCAGGTCCTCTGAACCTTGAATGACAAAAGTAAACTTTAAATTTCCCTCTTTATATCACAGTGCATAGGATAAGTATATGAGTATGCCTCTTCTCTCTTTCTTTTGTGCTGAGTCATGACTGTGTATACATGCATATTGTTTTTTTTTTTTGTGTAAAGAAAGTGAAGATGGAGTCAACTAGGATAAGAGAAATGATAAAATCAATTGAGATATGCCATTAATTCTTACCATGGGGTGATATGATGCAAACAAAAATAAATATAAATCAGCTTCAAGAAAATAAAATAAAATAAAAATAAGAAATAAAATAGTTCTCACTTCTCAGACTTTACAAGCATTGAACCCATGCCAACAAATCTGCCCATGCACACCATGGATTGGTGGCTGGGTCAAACGTGAGACGACTCTCAAAACAGCAATTTAAGTGAAGCAATTGGCTTTATTGATAGCAAGTAATCACAACTAGCACCTTACCTTTCTTTCCTTCAACTATTGCCTGTACGTTACAAGTTGCTTTGAGAAAACTAGCTTCCTAGTTTGCACAGAATTCTCTTTTTTTTTTTATTTATTTTTGTCTATCCTAACTTACAAAGCTTTCTCTCTTTTTGTGGTTTCAGGGTCTGCTTTGGGGGATTTCTTTTCCTCTCCTGTTTCCTGACTGAAGGCTCTCCACTTCTCTCCTTATTACTTGGTTCTCTTTTCCTCTCCTTTTATTGGGTTACCTCACTGAAAGTTTTCTCCATCTTCCCCCCTTGAATGGTGCAGTTGCATCTCTATTTATAGAGGAAATCAAGGGTATCTTGGTTATTTCACATCTCATTTCATTCTCTTTTTTTTTTTTAGCAATTCAGCCCTTAATTCTGCTTGTATAAGATCCTTCTCCTCTTTTTTTTTTGCAGTATTTTAGGGTATAATACTGGCTGCAGGTGATGTTAATTCATCATTTATTGCTGCCCCAGATACTATTCCCTCTACTCTTCCTTCCTGTGTCTGAACAGTGTGGTATTCTTTCCTCTCTCATCATGTGTTGTTTCCTATCTCTCTCTTTCTCTAAGAAATTCTGACTCACATCTTTGCACTCAAGTATGTTACATTTTTTTATAGGAGAGAGAGGTATGGCACCGTTTAAGCATTGCATGTAATGGTCAATGAATACTCCTTTGGTATTTCTTTTTAATTCACTGTTGTTTTATAAGTGCAGTGATGGATTGAGCTCAAGCAGCACTGTAGTTCTACTAGCCCTTTGATCAATTGCAGTCTCAAACTTTGCTTAGGACCCATTGGCTTGTTCTGTCATTGATTTGGGTTGCCTCTTCCAATAGCACTGGTTTAATTGCGACTTATCTTGGCCTGTTAGTATCTGAGGTTATGAGGCATGAGGCTTGACTGCCATTTCTTTTGGTATAACATGATGTAATTTCATCTATTACCCATTGTATGTTTCAATCATCACTTGATCAATTTTTGACAGCTTGGTTCAGATTAGAACCTTTAAAATTGGCGCCCACCATTCTGTTTCATTCGGTATAATTTTTAGAATTTTCACATAGCTGTATGAGCCAACAGTGACCATGCGACCCTCTTTTCTTTTCTTTTTTTTTACTTCTGTTTTTTTTTACTTACAAGCTTAAGCACCTCTACTAGGATAATTTCATTCATCTTTTGAGCATCCCTTTTTGCCTCCAGGAGCATCCAGATACCATGTTTAGCATCCATCAAACCTCAATTAGTCTTGTAAACCATTACAAATCATTGTTTAACCAAACCGAATTCAGGTTATAACCTGCATTACTGATTTCACACATTTGCCTTAATTCAGATCAAATTGATGAAATTAATCTATTCTTGGCAACATTGCAGAGCTATGGGAGCAAGCACACTGGTGCTTTTTGATTCAAATGCCTCAATTTTGCATTCCTTTCACACCAGCTCAAGAGTATTTTTCTTTCAAATTAAGCTCGATTCAATGCATGAGAGAGGTTGAGGTTGATATCATCATGCTCTCCTCGACTCCATGATATCATCATTATTTATAGGTATTTGGACCGTACTTGGCACTCAAAAGACATTCAAACCATTAAATTATTCAATGAATTGCTATGTTTTTCCAAGGATTTGGCTTTGCCGTCGTCTTTTCTCTTATTCTTAGGTTTCTTGATGATTTTTGGTGGATTCTCGAATTTTAGAAGGATTTTGACACTCGACATATGCTAGATGACTCATTCCTAGCACTTGGAGACATTGTTCAAGTCATCGTTCGGACCGAATGACTCATGCTTGGATCGAAGATGGCTTTGCTTGGACCAAATGCTCAAATGTTACATAAAATGGAGGACTTAGGAGAAGAAAATGACCAAATGGCATCAATGGCATTGAAGACCTCATCCTAAGCTTTTCAACGGTTTTTGAATCGCCTCAATCGGTGTCCGGATGAAGGAATTATGGCCGAAATACTAACGGAGACAAAAATCTGAATATCACGCTTACTGTTCGGTCCGAATGAACAGTGGTTCGGTCCGAACGGCACTGTAGCAACTCTCTGCTGGATTTCCTCTCCTCTGTTCGGTCCGAACAGAACCTTGTTCGGTCCGAACAGAGCACCGACAGAGCTCAAATGGTAAGTTTTTATGCGGGGAAATTGATTATTTTGGCAAGTTTTCTTTCCTTGATGCTCCAATTACCTTTCTATGTCCGTGGAGATCAGTATAAATGCATCCCCAGGCCAGAAGGAAGGGGGGGAAGCCTCTACACCTCTAATTCTACCTTCCATTGCTCAAATCCACTTTCCATCGCCTCCATCCACCATTATTCATCAAGGCAACCTATTCTTGAGGCGACGGCAGCAAGGAGAAGTTGTGACACGCCCCTGCAGCACTCCATCGCCTTTGAAGATTGAAGATCAAGCATAGAAAGACAATTCGGTTTATTCTTCCTATGTTTTCCTCTCTAATTACCATGGGCTTGTATCTTGTGATTTGTACTTTTGTTATTGTGTGTTTTGATACTATGTTAGGCTAATTTTATGTAGTCTTAGGAGTAGGGAAGTAACTTAGGTTTGGATGTTGTGATTTGACTTGATATGATATGATATGTTTTGTTGATTTGTTTTGTTGAGAATTATGTTAATTGCTTGTTTAAATTGCTTGGTTAGATCTAATTAATTTCTAGATGAATGGCCACATTTAGTTAAGTTCTAAAGTTAGGTTAATCAAGATAATTTAGATAAAATATTTGGGATAAATTGTAGATCCGAAAGGGGAGATTAGTTGACACCAAAAGTGTAACTTTTAGACCAGTCCAAAAGACCTCTAAATATCCTCACGAACTCCAACAAACAAGTTTAAGTTGATTGAATTCTATACCAAAAATTGTGAACCAATCGAGTTAATTAGGTTAGGTTGTGATTGAACCAGTGTCTAGTCCAACAAGCGAAAGCTGAGGTTTAGAATATCTAGGTTTGACCAACAAACCCTAGCACAAAGCATATAGTATCATAAAGAGTCAAAACCACACACTTATACCTTCTGTTCGGACCGAACAGATCCCTGTTCGGACCGAACAGAGTGGTATACGCTTGAAAAACACCGTTCGATGCACGAAAGTGATAAGTTCTATGCTCTAGAGTCCAAACCAAGGTGAAACCTGAACCCTAAGACGCTTTTTATATTGTTAAAAACCCCAAAACTCTACTTTCCCTATTTAGATATTATTTAGATTATTTTAATTGACAAAACAACCAAAAACATCTACTTTATTGCACCTTTAGGATTTATAACTCAAAACTCCATAAAAATATTCTCGTCTAGCTTTTGAAAAAGGATAAGTCCGGTATTCAATTGTACCGTCCCTTGGGTTCGACCCTAAAGCTTAACTCCAAACGACTAGTGAGGTTAGCTCTAGGTTTATAAATTTATTTGATATCCTAGGTTCAAAACCTTCATCAAATTGGCGCCGTTGCCGGGGACGGTGTTGATATTGGCTCCTTATTTAAGTATCAAGAGACTAGACTTTTTATTTTTCTTTTAAACTCACACTTTCTTCTCTCTGAATTGCAGGACTGGCAGGTAGAACTCGGAGGAAGAAGTCCCCACCACCCAAGGTCAGGAACTACTTCACCCGACGCTTCGAAACAGACCCAGAACTCGCTCAGTCCTTCGATTCGACCTCTGTTCGGACCGAACAGGAATCCATTCGGACCGAACAGCACCCCGAACAGAGAAGAGAAAGCCCAGCAATGGCCGAAACGCTCACTCCAGAGGCCATTGCCCAGCAGGCACGCGACCTGGAGACCCTCCGCCTCCAGTTAGAGCAAAGAGAGGCTCATTTGAATGCAGAACGGACTCGCCTCGCTGGCCAAAGGCGGGAATTTGACGACGAGCGTCGCCGATGGGCCAATGAAGACGAAGGGAGCGTCCACAACTCCGACAACGAGGACGAGGAGCCTCGCGAACGATCTCTCATGGAGTATGGAGCCCCTAGGACGAGAGACGTGGCCGGACCCGTGGCGATTCCGGGCATTGATGCAAACAATATGCAAATCGCCCCCGCCCATGTGACTCTTGTGCAACAAAACTCGTTCTATGGCAATGAGAATGAGGACCCACATGCTCACTTGCAAACTTTTATCGATTGCACTCGTTTAATCAAAATTAATGGGGTTCCTCAACAAGCAATTAGGCTTTTGTTGTTTAGATTTTCTCTTAAGGATAGGGCCAACAAATGGTACAAAACACTCAAAAAGGGCTCAATTAGGTCTTGGGATCAAATGGCACAAACTTTCTTAGATAGGTATTTCCCAGCGGACAGATCTGATGCGATTAGAAGGGAATTGAACAATTTTGCCCAAAAAGAGGAAGAATCAATGAGAGATGCATGGGAAAGATTTAGGGATTTGGAAAATTCTTGCCCACATCATGGGATTCAAGAATGGATGCTCATTAAATCTTTCTATAGTGGACTTTATGATAATATTAAAATCAATCTTGATTCTCTTTCAGGTGGGGCATTCAAAAGACTTGATGCGGCACGAGGGCGAGATTTGCTTGATTATTGTGCAAGGAATTACACATGGTACCCTCTGCTCATCTACCACCGCTCAAGTACTTCGAGGCAACAAGTTCATGAGATCACCACGAAGGATGCAAAGATTGCCGAACTTGAAGCTCAACTTGCGGCGTACCAATCGGCTCAAGGCTCCCATCTCTACTCAAATCAATGCGGAGCATGCGGCGAGGAAGGACATACATCTCTTGATTGCCCTCTTGCTAAAATTGGTAACGGAGGGGCCCAAGTGAACTCCCTACACAATGGGCCTCCTTTCAGTTCAAAGTACCAAAATAACCCGCCAAGTTTGTATAGAAATGCCCAATTCAACAACAACAATAGAGACCAATCATTTCAAAAGAAATCCTTTTTCAATAAGGAGGAGATTCCAATTGTTGTTCGAGAATTCATGAGTGAGCAAGAAAAGTTTAACAAATCTGTGGCTATAGGATTGGATGAATTGAAGGCCACCACTGACGAATTGAAGGCCACCGCCGAAGAATTTAAGAGTAGTGCGAGCACCTTGCAACGTTTGGAATGCATGATGGAAGCACACTTCTCCCGACCACCCGGCAAGCTTCCAAGCCAGCCTCAAGTTAACCCTAATGCAGAGATCAAGGCCATACATGTCCTAAGAAGCGACAAGGAGTACCAAGACCCGCCCGTGCCACCAAACGAAGGAATTCGACCCTCTGTTCGGTCCGAACAGAATTCTGTTCGGTCCGAACAGATTTTCCAAAGTAAAGATGAGCCCATCCTAAAGCATGTAGAGCCTTCCCCTCCACTCCAGCAAGACACAGAGCAAGAAGGACCAGCTAAAGTGCAAGAAAAGGGTGCCGAAATGACCCCGACACCTTCTGTTCGGTCCGAACAGAATTCTGTTCGGTCCAAACAGAGAGTAGAATATACTCAAAAAGAGGTCCGAAGCAAGGGTAGGAAGAAAGTGGAGCAACCAGAGTCAACCTATCGGCCTCCCGTCCCTTTTCCTCAGCGACTTGTGAAGAAAAAGGAGGATGAACAATTTCGGACCTTTTGGGAGATTCTTAAGCAAATGAAGATTGACATTCCATTCACGGATGCTATAGCTCAAGTGCCAATCTATGCAAGGTTTTTGAAGGAGCTATGCACCGGCAAGAGGTCCATGGAAGAACTCAAAACGGTGGCCCTAACACACAAGTGTAGCGAGGTTTTGAAGAGCAAGATGCCGCCAAAACTAGAAGATCCAGGTAGGTTTGCTCTCCCTTGCACTATTGGTAATGCAACAATCAAGCAAGCATTGTGTGATATGGGGGCTAGTGTTAGTTTGATGCCCAAAACGGTGTTTGACAAGATTGGTTTTGGCGAGTTGAGACCCACACGCATAACATTGAAACTCGCCGACTCTTCAATGCGATTGCCTTTGGGTGTTCTTGAAGATGTGCCCGTCCAAGTGGGGAAGTTTGTGATACCCGGCGATTTTGTGGTGATGGACATAAAAGAAGACAAGGAGGTGCCTATCATTTTGGGTCGGCCCTTTCTTAGAACCGCCGGTGTGAAGATGGATGCTCGAGATGGGACGATTGTGGTTAGAGTGGGGGGAGAGAAACTCTGTTTTTCAATAGATCATGCTTTGAATTGCTCCGACCCCGCCAAAACATGTTTTATGGTTCAAGAGGCGGCCGAGATCGAAACATCTCTTGAAGAGCACTGCCACGAGGCGCTTGAAGGCTACCAAGAATCTCTCAATGACCCCCTGGAGACCATGGAGATCGAACAAGGAGGCGAAATCTCACCTTTTCAGCCCTGTTCGACCCCCTGTTCGGACCGAACAGAGGTCCGAACAGACCTGCAACAGAATATAGGCGCTCTATCCGGTCCGAACAGCACTCATTCGGTCCGAATTGAGGCACCAAAAGTCGATTTGAAGCCTCTTCTTCCGTCTCTAAGGTATGAAATTCTCAATCCTAGTCAAATGGACCCTGTTTTTGCTAACTCCGAGCTAGATACAGGTCAAGCGAAGGAATTTTTGATGAGAAAAGGAACAATGGGGAACTCGCTTGGTGACTTGAAGGACATCGATCAATCGATTCACACGGATGGGACTATCTTGAAAGAGGATCGCACAAGAGACATCACCAACAAGGGCTATGACAAATCGCTCGCCGTCTCGCTCTCCGAGCCCGATCCAATCAAGACTTAGCAAAAGACGGTCAAGCTAGGGACCTAAAACAAGCGCTTCTTGGGAGGCAACCCAATGATTTCTCAACTCTTCTCTCTTTTATTTTAATTTTTAAATAGAAAACACAAAAAAAAAATTTAGTAAATAAGAAAACCCGTAAAAATTTGAAAAACCAAAAATAAAAAATAGAATTTGATTGTTTTATTGTAGGGATTTTTAAATGAACAAACGAAGAAAGATGCAATCCGTGCTAGAGCACCATGGGTTTGATGAGTTGAATAACCCTCGCACGACCTCATACGGATTGCACAATAACTCAAGGAAGGGAGTTAAGCCATCTTGGAAGTCGAGAGATCAAACTAGGAGCAAATTGACACGTCGGAAAGCAAAAATTGGTTAAGTTCTCTTTTCCCTCCTATTTACTTTTCTATGTGATTGCATGCATTGAGGACAATGCTTGGTTTAAGTTTGGGGGGAGGGAATAGGAGGAAAATCGAACTTTTGATTGAAATTGCTCACTTTTTGCAAAATTTGGATGAAGTTTTGAATTGCACAGCTTCTGTTTTTGGAAATGGATTGATTTTGCCTAGACTCTCTCGATTTGGATTTTAAATGATGAAACTCACACTGTTGAAACGTTTTGAAGTCAAACAAAATTTTTCTCAAAGGACCCTAGAATGTTTTGATATCTCATGATTGATTTATGCACCAATGGCCCAAATTGAAAATATTTTGCAAAGATGGAACTCGATTTTGGTTGCTTGAAATTGTCAAAACACTCTAAGTCGATTCTCACAAGTTTTTACCGAGTGAACGGATTTGTATTTGACAAACTTTTGTTCAAAAAAGAAATTTATCAACTTTGAAAATTATAAGATGAACTTTGTCTTGTTGAAATTGCTTTTTAATCGCTTGAATCACCAACGAGCAAACTTAATGGGACAATAAATTCAAATAGTTGTGAAAACGAGGATGCACCGAGACCTTTTTCCACCAACTTAGCCACAAATTGGAGGGTATTGGGTTAATCATGAATTGTTAGGAATTACACCTCAAAGAAATCGAGAAATAATTGGACAATTCATGGTTAATTCTACCGGACCTGGTGTGAAAGCATTGGTAAAGGAGTTGTTGAGTATTATGGCCCAAGTGTACCGTGGCCATAGTCGAGCAACACCCGTCCAACCTCCCTAGCATATCATGTGCTAGTAGCATATTCAAGGTCAGTGACACCGCATTATATCCTCTAGGGTGCAAAGCCCCACAACTCGACTTGCACGAACAAATTGGTGAAAAATGAAATTGGTTTTAAGGAAAGTTCACCATAAAATTTTCGATTTTGATAAAAGACTTTACAAATTTTTGTGAAATATGGAAAAGAGCGGGTAATTGAAATTGAGATCGCATTTGAATTGACAAAGTGAAGCTAGAGTTCTTGAATTTGAGAAAAGATTTCATTAGGACCAAGAGATGCATGAATTAATTTGTAGAACACTAAACTTGGTTCTTGAAATTAAATTTTGGTTTGACTTATTTGATTGAAGTGTGAAAATTTTAGGCATAAGCAATTGGTTTTCATGATAATTTCTTGGTTTGAAAAGTGACTTGGTTTTAGATCTAAGTATAGTCCAAAATTCTAAGCTTAAGGCGTTGCTTGAGGACAAGCAAAGTTTAAGTTTGGGGGGATTTGATATCATCATTATTTATAGGTATTTGGACCGTACTTGGCACTCAAAAGACATTCAAACCATTAAATTATTCAATGAATTGCTATGTTTTTCCAAGGATTTGGCTTTGCCGTCGTCTTTTCTCTTATTCTTAGGTTTCTTGATGATTTTTGGTGGATTCTCGAATTTTAGAAGGATTTTGACACTCGACATATGCTAGATGACTCATTCCTAGCACTTGGAGACATTGTTCAAGTCATCGTTCGGACCGAATGACTCATGCTTGGATCGAAGATGGCTTTGCTTGGACCAAATGCTCAAATGTTACATAAAATGGAGGACTTAGGAGAAGAAAATGACCAAATGGCATCAATGACATTGAAGACCTCATCCTAAGCTTTTCAACGGTTTTTGAATCGCCTCAATCGGTGTCCGGATGAAGGAATTATGGCCGAAATACTAACGGAGACAAAAATCTGAATATCACGCTTACTGTTCGGTCCGAATGAACAGTGTTCGGTCCGAATGAACAGTGGTTCGGTCCGAACGGCACTGTAGCAACTCTCTGCTGGATTTCCTCTCCTCTGTTCGGTCCGAACAGAACCTTGTTCGGTCCGAACAGAGCACCGACAGAGCTCAAATGGTAAGTTTTTATGCGGGGAAATTGATTATTTTGGCAAGTTTTCTTTCCTTGATGCTCCAATTACCTTTCTATGTCCGTGGAGATCAGTATAAATGCATCCCCAGGCCAGAAGGAAGGGGGGGAAGCCTCTACACCTCTAATTCTACCTTCCATTGCTCAAATCCACTTTCCATCGCCTCCATCCACCATTATTCATCAAGGCAACCTATTCTTGAGGCGACGGCAGCAAGGAGAAGTTGTGACACGCCCCTGCAGCACTCCATCGCCTTTGAAGATTGAAGATCAAGCATAGAAAGACAATTCGGTTTATTCTTCCTATGTTTTCCTCTCTAATTACCATGGGCTTGTATCTTGTGATTTGTACTTTTGTTATTGTGTGTTTTGATACTATGTTAGGCTAATTTTATGTAGTCTTAGGAGTAGGGAAGTAACTTAGGTTTGGATGTTGTGATTTGACTTGATATGATATGATATGTTTTGTTGATTTGTTTTGTTGAGAATTATGTTAATTGCTTGTTTAAATTGCTTGGTTAGATCTAATTAATTTCTAGATGAATGGCCACATTTAGTTAAGTTCTAAAGTTAGGTTAATCAAGATAATTTAGATAAAATATTTGGGATAAATTGTAGATCCGAAAGGGGAGATTAGTTGACACCAAAAGTGTAACTTTTAGACCAGTCCAAAAGACCTCTAAATATCCTCACGAACTCCAACAAACAAGTTTA
This sequence comes from Rhynchospora breviuscula, assembly GCA_027562975.1. Taxonomy (NCBI): domain Eukaryota; kingdom Viridiplantae; phylum Streptophyta; class Magnoliopsida; order Poales; family Cyperaceae; genus Rhynchospora; species Rhynchospora breviuscula. The sequence goes on from CM050399.1 coordinate 34,021,094, forward strand.
AGTTGATTGAATTCTATACCAAAAATTGTGAACCAATCGAGTTAATTAGGTTAGGTTGTGATTGAACCAGTGTCTAGTCCAACAAGCGAAAGCTGAGGTTTAGAATATCTAGGTTTGACCAACAAACCCTAGCACAAAGCATATAGTATCATAAAGAGTCAAAACCACACACTTATACCTTCTGTTCGGACCGAACAGATCCCTGTTCGGACCGAACAGAGTGGTATACGCTTGAAAAACACCGTTCGATGCACGAAAGTGATAAGTTCTATGCTCTAGAGTCCAAACCAAGGTGAAACCTGAACCCTAAGACGCTTTTTATATTGTTAAAAACCCCAAAACTCTACTTTCCCTATTTAGATATTATTTAGATTATTTTAATTGACAAAACAACCAAAAACATCTACTTTATTGCACCTTTAGGATTTATAACTCAAAACTCCATAAAAATATTCTCGTCTAGCTTTTGAAAAAGGATAAGTCCGGTATTCAATTGTACCGTCCCTTGGGTTCGACCCTAAAGCTTAACTCCAAACGACTAGTGAGGTTAGCTCTAGGTTTATAAATTTATTTGATATCCTAGGTTCAAAACCTTCATCACTCCACCTTTCCAGCGGTACCAAGTGTTAGGAAGTGCACAAATTTTAATTTTGAAGCTAATTACACTTAATTAACCACAAACAAGTGCGAGGATCTAGTGCAAAAGTCAATCAACACAAGAGAAAGGGTTTGGATTTGTACCTCCCGCGAAATCGCATCCGCGGGGCTCGATCCAATGGCGTAGGAGTCGGTGGAGTGCTCTCCTTGCGCCTCCACCATGGTTGACGGCCGCCTCGAGTCCACCTAGAGATTAACCAAGGTCTAAATCGATTCGTGCTAGCGATTCGATTAGAACAAAACTAATCCAAAGGTATTCTCTCTTCTTCCTTAATTAACCATTTAATTAGTAGAGAGAATATTGCTCAACACATGAGCTAATGGAGAGAGAGAGGAGATGAGGCCGGCGGCCAAAGAGGGGGAGAGGAGTGGCGGCTAGGGTTAGGGAAGAGAGAAGGTTCAATTTTGCATCTATACATCTCTATATATAGTGCATAATCCCTACCTACCACCAACCATCTATTTACAAAAATGCCATCCCACCTACCTCTTGTGGCTGGCCATTAATGGGCTCAAATGGGCCTCTCAACTCTATTAATTAAGCCTCTAATTCACATAATTAGATGCTACTCCAAATGCTCTTCAATTGGACTATATATTTAATACATACATATTGGCCCAATAAATTAATATAACTATTTATATTAAATTGTGTTGAGCTAAACTAATTATTAACTATTTAATAATTATTCTAGGATTAGCTAATGCATTTAATTTATTTCCATATGATCCATTTGACTTAATTAATTATAACGGTATATAATTAATCAATCAACTTATCATATTTCCGCAATACGCACTGTTGCGAATAAATAAATAAATAATGCACTGTCTTGGTCAAAACTCTATTTTGTGTGACCCTTTGAGGATTTATGCTAAGTTGGACATGGGATTAAATCGCTATTTAATTCCAATAATCATAAGCGGTATCTAGCAACACGTTATGATTCCCAATTCGCATAAATAGTGTACTGCTACAGTATTTAAATCCTGCATAAGAGAATAAAAGTATTTCCCTATTTTGATTCTTATGTCTCACGATATCATCGTATAATCCAAGATTGGAACGTGTCATTCTTGCAGATTATACGTTTCTTGATCTAGAGATAATTGTATAAAGTTGCATGCAAACAATCTATCTCCATCAAGGGGCCTAAACAGATATCGTCACTCACTAAGCGAATTAATGAGGGACATACGGTTTTCTTGATGATTAGCTTTTCCCCGCACAATTCAAGAGAACATAAATAAAGTCCGTATAGCAACCCTTATCAGGAATCAACGGTAGACGATATTTATTGAACCTATCCTCATGTGGAAAAGATAAACATCTCAAACTTAGAACCAAAATCATAACGAAATAAATAATGACACATAACACAATCCATACATTTATTTCGTTGGGTCAAGTCCTGTGCTATGTTCCATAACATACACATATGCAATTAAGTTGGCAACTCTTTATCTATGATTTGTAGAACTTAATCATCACTTAACTTGCATACTAATCTTATATGATAATTAATGTTCCTTGTTAATTATCAAGATTATGGACCATTTAGATTTATTATTGTCATTCTAAAGAATGATCCACAGAGATCCACAATTCAGATCCTCAACCTGAATGATCTGTCAATAATAAACCTAGGAACAGATGATAAAATATCATCCATAACATAAACTAATATTTAAGTCATTAAATCATTGACTTCTAGGACATAACTCCAACAATCTCCCACTTGGCCTAGAGTCAATCAATAGTGATTTCTAGCCAACGAAGAATTGAGAACGATGTTATATATCTGCATATATACATGTCTCGGACCTCAAAAGAAATAATACGCTTAAAGCAAGTTACTCATACGTCCACCACGTATGGATGCACAATTTTGCATCTCGTATATCGCTTAAGGTAGAGGTCATGTTAGAGTGTTCGCTGTGTTCGCGAACCTATCCACTTTTGTTTGACCCTATATATGTATACTCCTATATATATTCTTGATCATCATCATATGATATCAAGTGATATCATTATAGATCATACTTGAATCTCCAACAAAGGGTTCTTTAGTATTAAGCTACGGTTCGAGATGCAATAGAACCATATTAGCTTGACTAAGAACTCGATTCAAATAAACTTCTTTTTATTGCTTCACAAGTTGCTATGAATTTTGCTTTGGTGACGGAAACGGTTGTAATATTCCATTTAGAACACCTTCTAAACTTACAACACCACCTTTGAGCTAAATATGTAGCTCACTTGTGATTATATCAATCTTTTGAAAAAACTAGTATCAGTATAATCAATTTACACGAGCTCTTTTTCATCTTAAGAGATGAAACATTATATCACTCTTTCTCATAAGGTACTCGAGGATATCCTTGACTATTGTCCAAATGTGTCTCTCTTGTATCCATTTGACAACTGTTTGTCATATCCTTTGGATACTACACATCGAGGCATATGCATAAATATGGCGTACATAACGAAAAAATGCTTGAACTGTTTCATGCACTTTCTCGAATTGAGTTAAATACTCAAATCATGCCATGTGACGTAGTTAGACATCCTATCTTGGAGTGTAACTTTCGTGTTTCTCGAACACTTCGTCAATATATGCATATTCGCTCAAACCTAACATCCATCATAATCTATCTTAATAGATTTGTTTCCTAGGATTAGGTGATTTCGCCCAAGTTCTCAATTGAGAAAACATTTTCCAATGAGACCTTGACAATATTCATTTCCTTTAATGTCATTCCCAATTAATATCTTATTATCTTGTAAAATACAAGTAACACAATCATGCTCCCACTGAATATCTTGTCTATACAAGATGCTTTTGACGAAGTTCAACTCCTTGACTTCTTTGTCAAAATGTTTATTCCACTTTTCACAATACTTACTTTAATCCATTGATGGATACTTGAAGTGTGTACATGTTTCTAGCACAAAAACAAACCCTTGGTTTGCATCATATACATAACATCTTCTTTCATTCATTCGAATAAGGCGGTTTTGATGTTCCTTTCCATATATCAATATATACGAAATATAACTGTTGCTAGAACGATCTTTATTGACTTATACATAGCTATAAGCAATAAGCCGTGCTTAGTATATAGTCAACTCGTCATCGACTTAGACATAGCTACAAGCGCGAAGCTGTACTTTGTACTTAGTCAACTTGCCGTCCATGTCAATCTTTCCATTAAAGATCTAAACGTTCTTGATGGATTGGTCATTCTTGAACATCAACCAAGGTCTATACCTTGTTGTTATACATGGATTGCATTTAAAGACCGTATGGATTTAAACCATACATGTGGAATCATATATTTCCATCATTTCCTTATTTCTCAACGGATTCTCATATGACAAGTACGAGAATGTCGTGAAGCCTATGCATCAAACGGCTCAGGAAATCAACTCGCGTTGACTTTTGTAGGATCGGTACTTAAGGTTCATGAACTATTTCTACAACGATTTGTAGAATAAATTCTTGACTCCTTACATTCCATGAGTGTCTCGAACATCATCAACTCGTGAGATGGTTGAGTCCTTATTGGAAGGAGCGTACTATTAAACTTCTTCCTTTCACTACGGCTTGTGATTGAAGTTCCGATCAACTCCCACTAAGCACCATGCATAGAGTAACAAGTTTTCTATAAGAATACTTCTTGTAGTGACGCACAAACTATTTTAATGCTCACTTTACTCCCACTACTTCTTCTTGAGAATTTTATTCTCTAAGACTACGTTATGATTAGCAACAACTATTTTGTTCTTATCATGTTCGTGGAAGTAGTGTCTTTTCGACTTAAGGTATCCTACAAAATATAGAGTGTCTTATTTGGTTCAAGCTTATAAGTCAACAAACCTTGAAATAAGCTTCTTAACACCAAATCTTGAGAACCAATATAGTTAGAGATCAAAATCTCGTAAAATATCTTTCTCAATAGACTTCGATGGAACATTATTCAGTGTAAACAATATTGTCCTCAAACATAACTTCCTAATATGAGTCGAATAAGTCAATTTGATTTATTACCGATCGAACTATACTAAATATTGTTCGATACCTCCATTCTTGGACATATTATTCCTCATGGAGCGAGTTGTGAAACTACTTTCATACTCTTTAGATAATATTTCAAATCATACGACTTAACTATTTACCATGATTAATTGTAAGACTTTTTCTTTTCCTTGAACGGTCTTTTAACTTTACTCTTGAACTCCTTTGAACTAGTCAAAAGGGTTCATACTTATACCTTATCAAATAGATATGTTAATATCTACAATGATCGTTGGTTAAGTAATAAAGTATAAACAACCTTTTATTTCACAAGTATTTATAGATCTATATACATCGATATGTATAAGTCCTAATCAAGTCACTTGTCCTTAAACCTTTGTAGGTCAAAGGCGCTTTTGTCAATTAACAAACATGATTCGCATATAACAATTGATGAGAAATCGAATTGAACTACGAGCTCTACGTTACGTAGACTCTCATAATGCGATTCTCGTTTATTTATGACTAAGCGGCTATTACACATAAAAGTCAAACACTTTAAGTCAAGTCTTACGCATCCTGTTTGTCATTCAAAAACATGTTTATCTATTTCAAGCAAATTCGATCAAGATGCATGAAATCATATAAACATATCCAAAATAAAATAACATAATCGTCCATCATCGAATATGAAATGGAGATAATATTTTGAGAGGTTAGGATTAAGGTATGTAACCTTCAATTCTTAAACAAACTCTTAATAAAGATAACTCTACGTATCCAATGGTAATGACTTAGACGAACAAGTCATTTCCTATACGGAGTTTGCTTTACGTCTCTCGAAGTGTCTCTTATTCTTCATTGCCAACACATTTCGTTAAATGCGAGCATATGAACTAGTATCAAGTTACTAGTGTGAATTAGAGATAATGAGATAATTTGAACGACAAATACACTTTTAGGATTAGAACATTACAATCATGGTATTTCGAACAACCTTTCAAATACCTCCCATAAACAGTAAATGAAACAACTCATGTGACACATAGTCACAATTGAGGGTCTCGAAATGTCAACTCATACCTTGGTGAAGTATTTCTTGAATACTTAACCAATTACCTATTTGCATCAACAAGTGTGAAAAAGGTAACATTATATCCTTTATAATTCCAAAGAGATCGTATGACAATATCAACAATCCTTGACATTGGAGATCATAATATCTCTAGTTGTCAATTAGCTACTTAAATCTTTCGATTTGTAAGCTAACGAAACATTCATATATCTTCTTATAGAAGAATCTCTTGGTCAACTCATGCCCTTCACACTCGATCGTAAATGATGGAGTCAATATCTACTTTCTCCAAGAACGCCTTCTTGAGTAAGTGGATAAGAGCGTAGGAGTTAAATTCTAGTCCATATGAATTCGTTAATTCAAAGGTCTAGAAATTTCAAATGAGGATATTAGTCATACGCTTTATTGAATAACTTTTCGTCAAAAGTCAATCAATCATCGCGATACTACGTTCGGGTAGTTTGAGTAAAGTTTTGGGAATTGATATATTTAAGTTTCTTTTCAAAGATTGATCGCAACAAAATTAACAATTTTAACATCTATAACAAAATCAATTTAAGGTCATTTAGTTTATGCAAATGTTTTATTTATAACAAATAAAACTTCCACTACATTTATTTAATGTCCCAAATGTAGTTGGTTATCCAAGATCTCTATTTTCGTTGAGATGGGGCCAGCGTCGGCATAACACCAAAACAACTAGATAAGGTAGGTTCTCCAACCAATCATATTAACCATATGACTCTTGGTTTGTGAAATGTCTCATGTACATCCACAAACTTCGCCCCGATGTCCAATCCGATTAGGGTCCATCGATAAGTAACCTCTCTCTATTTGCTCCTAGTAAATCCGATTTACACCCCGACTTCGAGGGTTAACCAAAAGACGTCCCGCGTCGGCGAGAAAGCGTCATTTGGCACCGAACGACGTGAAGGAGATAGAGAGAAGGAGGGCGGTTGACTTAATCAAATTAATGGGACAAACAATTATGTGACTCTTGTTTGGTGGTCGTGTAAACATACACCCATACCTATCCTATGACATTCATAGCATCCACAAACTTTCACATAATAAAGCATCTCAAGCATTGTTGTGGGTTTGTATGGCTCCCGCTTGCATTAGTTTTCGCCGCATCTCCATGTAGCAAAACTAATCTAATCTTTGTCCCTCCCACTAAATTATATATGGATCTAAATCCTATATAAAATAAAGGAACAAAATTACATGTGTAAATTTCTACTCCCATCCTAACCTTAGGGGCATGCAAGCCACACAAGTTACACAAAAATTAATCAAAATTAATTAATGGCACCAAAGGCCTTATTACACGCAATCACACATGCATTCAATTTACAAATCACAAGGCATTGAATCATGAGCCATACTAAACCCACTATCCACCTACAAAACAAAGTTAGCACATGTACAACTACTAGTCCACTTTGTTTCCAATTAATGATTTTCAAGCATCTTTGCATTTTATTTGCCATTCGCAATTTCCGTGTATAAATGTTCATCTTTAAACAACAAAACTTGTTTAAATTCATTTTGAGAAACTTTCCAATATCCAACAACTGAAAGGAGATCAAAACAAGGAGTATTCTAATTACTTTTTCAACTAATTTGAATAATTAGAAAGTAATACTTTAACAAAAAAAGTATCTATTGGGACACAACAAAATCCACAGTTTTCGGTCTCCAAAAAATATGAAATAATTTATATAACCTCCTTGTCTAGATTGTAATTACCAGTCAAAAATTCAGGAAGAGATCATAAACCATCTGAGAGAATCAAAAAAGACAAATCTGAAACAAGTGCGCGAAAACACCGTTTTGAGATATTCTGTTTTTCTTCTCAACCATCCGGTCTGAAAGATCACCTTCCATCCAGTTTTTATATATACAATATACATAGAAAAACTTGTTTAATCTATTGGCTAACTATTCATGAAAAGAAAAACACTAAGTTCAGTTTGAGAAATTCAAGTTACAAGCTTAACAATCGACTAGACCTGTACTGGAACAGACTGTCGACCGAAAAGGTTTGACCTGGTTGAGGTACCAAACTTCCATGAAAAATTATGAAATTAATTTTCCTGGAATCCTAACTTAAAAGTAAACAACTCTATTCAAACAATTTTCCAGAAAGAGTTCTCAGTTGGTACAGTTTATTAGAACAATCAGTTTGTTCAATAAACCAGATCTGACGAGATCTTTCTTTTCATACTTGAAAACCCACGAATTAATTTGAACCATGCAACATCCTTTACATGTCCAGAAAGAGTTTCAAGTCCTCTTTAAATCTAGCCAAAGAACACTGGTACTTATATTCAAAATATAAATCTTTTAAGCCATTCAAACAGAACAGTGCAAGCAGAAATTGGTTCTGCGTACCGTTGCCATTTTATTCACAGTAAATCCATACAATTTCAGAAAAATGTGAATCCAACGCCAAAAGAATCACAATCCATAGATCTACAACTTTCATGTAGGAGGAAAGTTTATCCAGAGAACATAACATAGCGAAAAACGCATAACAACACAGAAAATGCTATTTCCAGACAGCAAACAAAAGCATCATCTCTACTAATCCATTAATTAGCCAATTTCTCTTAATTAAGTGTCAAAATAACTTAAGCACGACCATGTGCTCTGATACCACTGTTAGGAAGTGCACAAATTTTAATTTTGAAGCTAATTACACTTAATTAACCACAAACAAGTGCGAGGATCTAGTGCAAAAGTCAATCAACACAAGAGAAAGGGTTTGGATTTGTACCTCCCGCGAAATCGCATCCGCGGGGCTCGATCCAATGGCGTAGGAGTCGGTGGAGTGCTCTCCTTGCGCCTCCACCATGGTTGACGGCCGCCTCGAGTCCACCTAGAGATTAACCAAGGTCTAAATCGATTCGTGCTAGCGATTCGATTAGAACAAAACTAATCCAAAGGTATTCTCTCTTCTTCCTTAATTAACCATTTAATTAGTAGAGAGAATATTGCTTAACACATGAGCTAATGGAGAGAGAGAGGAGATGAGGCCGGCGGCCAAAGAGGGGGAGAGGAGTGGCGGCTAGGGTTAGGGAAGAGAGAAGGTTCAATTTTGCATCTATACATCTCTATATATAGTGCATAATCCCTACCTACCACCAACCATCTATTTACAAAAATGCCATCCCACCTACCTCTTGTGGCTGGCCATTAATGGGCTCAAATGGGCCTCTCAACTCTATTAATTAAGCCTCTAATTCACATAATTAGATGCTACTCCAAATGCTCTTCAATTGGACTATATATTTAATACATACATATTGGCCCAATAAATTAATATAACTATTTATATTAAATTGTGTTGAGCTAAACTAATTATTAACTATTTAATAATTATTCTAGGATTAGCTAATGCATTTAATTTATTTCCATATGATCCATTTGACTTAATTAATTATAACGGTATATAATTAATCAATCAACTTATCATATTTCCGCAATACGCACTGTTGCGAATAAATAAATAAATAATGCACTGTCTTGGTCAAAACTCTATTTTGTGTGACCCTTTGAGGATTTATGCTAAGTTGGACATGGGATTAAATCGCTATTTAATTCCAATAATCATAAGCGGTATCTAGCAACACGTTATGATTCCCAATTCGCATAAATAGTGTACTGCTACAGTATTTAAATCCTGCATAAGAGAATAAAAGTATTTCCCTATTTTGATTCTTATGTCTCACGATATCATCGTATAATCCAAGATTGGAACGTGTCATTCTTGCAGATTATACGTTTCTTGATCTAGAGATAATTGTATAAAGTTGCATGCAAACAATCTATCTCCATCAAGGGGCCCAAACAGATATCGTCACTCACTAAGCGAATTAATGAGGGACATACGGTTTTCTTGATGATTAGCTTTTCCCCGCACAATTCAAGAGAACATAAATAAAGTCCGTATAGCAGCCCTTATCAGGAATCAACGGTAGACGATATTTATTGAACCTATCCTCATGTGGAAAAGATAAACATCTCAAACTTAGAACCAAAATCATAACGAAATAAATAATGACACATAACACAATCCATACATTTATTTCGTTGGGTCAAGTCCTGTGCTATGTTCCATAACATACACATATGCAATTAAGTTGGCAACTCTTTATCTATGATTTGTAGAACTTAATCATCACTTAACTTGCATACTAATCTTATATGATAATTAATGTTCCTTGTTAATTATCAAGATTATGGACCATTTAGATTTATTATTGTCATTCTAAAGAATGATCCACAGAGATCCACAATTCAGATCCTCAACCTGAATGATCTGTCAATAATAAACCTAGGAACAGATGATAAAATATCATCCATAACATAAACTAATATTTAAGTCATTAAATCATTGACTTCTAGGACATAACTCCAACAATTGTACCGTCCCTTGGGTTCGACCCTAAAGCTTAACTCCAAACGACTAGTGAGGTTAGCTCTAGGTTTATAAATTTATTTGATATCCTAGGTTCAAAACCTTCATCACTCCACCTTTCCAGCGGTACCAAGAACTTAAGTTGCGATGGAGTAGATCGCCGGCACGGCTTGTGTCAGAGACGGGCTTCAATGATTTGATATCCGACATAAACTAATATTCTCGTCTAGCTTTTGAAAAAGGATAAGTCCGGTATTCAATTGTACCGTCCCTTGGGTTCGACCCTAAAGCTTAACTCCAAACGACTAGTGAGGTTAGCTCTAGGTTTATAAATTTATTTGATATCCTAGGTTCAAAACCTTCATCACTCCACCTTTCCAGCGGTACCAAGAACTTAAGTTGCGATGGAGTAGATCGCCGGCACGGCTTGTGTCAGAGACGGGCTTCGTCTCTTCTAGTTTTTTTTCTTATCTCATCGATTTTCCCTTCTTTAGATTAATTTGGTTAAGTGCGGGGCCCAGGACTTTCTTGCTGATGAGTAGGATCAACCCAGTCGGCCAATCGGAGCAGCATGGAGTTAAAGGAGTCGATGAAGGAGGGGACTCTGACAGTGGGGTCTTTGGTTATCTTCACCATTTCTTTTATTTTTTTGCGTTTTTGGACCTGCTCCCTTATCGGATCGAGATGTTAAAAGAGGCTTTTCAATGGGCTTGTTTAATTTCTATTTTGTTAAAACTTCGTGGCTGTTATTATTTTTTTTTTTTGACAAGTAATAACCAGCAAAAGTTTAACAATTACAAGGAGTATGCATTGTTTGATATTTGCACAACGCCCCATACCAGCCATAGTACCTAACTTAAAAACTAAACTGTATAACTTCGTGGCTGTTATTCGAAACAAATGTTTGATGCCTTCCTCAAAATCATATGTGCATGAAATCTTACATACACTTTCAGGAAATCATGTAAATCATGATGATATAAAAATTTCCATTTATTAATTTCTAGATATATTTTATATCATATTCCAAATTTCATAACTGTATTCGAATTATGAGAATTCAAACATTAACCATTCATCTGAAACTGTGCAATGCTTAGGCTTGAGGAAGGATGCTAAAATCATCGTGGAGATCTCAACATGACTTTCATGAAATCATTTAATTTATTTTCATGGAACGACACATTTGGTTTGTTGTAAAATATTCATCAAATATTTCATGAATTTGCAGTATCTGAAATTTCTTGCATAATTCATGATAATTTCTCATGAATTTCTAGGCCTCCAGAATTTGCTTAGCATATTCCAGCTAATACTTGAGACATTTTGATATTTTTCACACCTTATCCCCTTTCGAATAATTCTTGAGGCTTTCTGAGGCCATTTCAGATTTTTTTTATAATCCTCAAACTATTGCTGGACATCTCGTGTTATTTTGACCGCATATTTTTAGGGGTCAACACCTTCGTTCTTATCTTCTTCTCCGATGATTCTCGAAGTTCAAAGGTCAAAGAGGGATGCATTGTGGCCGGCCAATGACCTCGTGCCACAACCAAGAGAGGCCTTCTCGATTGATCTTATCCTCTTCTCCGATATTTTGTTGAGGCGGTGGATCAATCGGTCGTGAATCGTGAGTTGGGGACGGATTAATCTCCATCGTTCATGGTTCTTATCCTTTCTCTCTCTCTTCTGAGCACCACTATAAAAAGAGACAGTGAGGCCGAGTTTGGTTTGGTTGTCGATTACTTCACAGTAAGTGAGAGAGAGAATAATGGCCGTAAGAAACAAGGAAGAGAGGAAGGGATCAACTACTGAAGATCCAAGGTATAAACCTCTCTTGTGATACGATTAGATTAAGCCATGGTAGCCTACTCATTTTCTGTTGGAATTTGGGGATGGAGTCCAAACTTGGAATTCGGATTTATGGATGTTATTGAGTGTTAATTGATGCCATGATGACTTTAATTAGGATAATTAAACCACCTAAAACAGATATCATGTGGTGCATTTGGGGTAAACCTTAAAGATTGAGAAGTTATTATGTTCCGAGATGAATTGAGTAAAATTGAGGGATTTTGGGATTTCTTCTTACTGTTGGGCCTAGAGAAGAGTTGTGTAAGGCTTGGCGATGAGGCTTGAGGCCTGGTACCAGCCTCTGGTACGCTGGTTTTTCCTCTAGTACCGTTCTGGTACGGTGCTGTCAAGGTTCAGGGGTTGTTATGGAAGGAAACTTGGAACCAGGGACTTATTTGTAAATTTCTAGGGGCCTATTTATAAATAAAAAGGGCTCGTTTGTAAAATATAAGGGCCTCTGTGAATGAAACATAGAAGTGCAGGGGCCTCTGAGCAAAAGGGCCTTAGGATTGTGAGTTGGATCTCGACCCTAGCTATCGGATCCTATCGGAATTGTTGCGGACCCAATAAGAGCGATTCGGGTCAACTGGGTCAGGTTGACCCCACTGGACCCTGTTGTTTATTTGTTGAATGTGGGCCGAAAGAATAGTGGGCTTGATTTATTTATTCATGGCCCAGCACGAATAGAATTTAAGAGGAATAGGATTGGATTTTCCTCTTTGGCCCAGTACGATGAGCTAAAATGAATTATCTAGATTGATTAACTAAATGGATCAAAAGTTAATTAAGAAATTAACTACATAAATAAAATTAATTAAAGGAAAGGCCATTAGAAATAATTGGGTATCCCTTTAGTTAAGTCGGATTTCGGGAGATGATGAAAACAGTCTGAGTGAAATCAAGAACAGATACCTTGACATAAATCACTGACTTTCTGATCCCAACTCAAAACAAATCAAATAGTTTTCGATTTTGATTTTCTATCTCCAATTGATTTCCTTGATTTTAGATTTTCGATATAACAATTAGTTAAATAAGCAAATAAACAATATTATAAAATAAAATAAATCAATATGATATAAGGGATATTAGAAAAGAATTATAAAATAAATAAATGAATACTTTAATTCTAAAATATAATTAATGACATATAATAAAAATAAATGCTAATTCTTAACAACTGGGAAGTCAAAACCAATTACTTAATAATATATTTTAAAACAGAATCCCCTTAATAAAGAATTTGAACTTAACCATCCCAAATCTCAACTAGTCTGGTTAACCTAGACCGTCAGTATGGTAATCCAAGAACCGTCTAGGAATAGATTACTTAGGTTACTTTAAGTATTTAACGGTCAGTAAAGAAGTCACCTGTTTTTATTAGGGATCCAATCTAGGACCACTTGATATGAGACTATCAAGCTCAAAATACCGTCAAGCAGAAGAGTCTGGATCAGATGATCATCTAGAACTCGAACCATCATAGGATATCGAGAAGCTACGCTTAAGCTTACGAATCAGGTGCGGAATTACGTTGGATTTTTGTTAAAGTTGAAGTGATTATTAAACTGTTTTGAATGCATATTAGTTAAGTGGTTTTGTGTTTGCTAAAACAAAACATTTATTATTCAAATGCATATTGGAGACTCATTTGGTTGCATAACCATATTTATACATTTTAGAGATAGAACCCAAATATTGATAAGAATGCATTTTGAAAGATATGTTCTCCGCTTTGAGAAATTTGAAAGGTGACAGTCAGATATTTGGATATGCCGTTGCTATTGATGAATCTGATTTATGAATGATCTGACTGAAAAGAATTGAATGATAATTGGGATATGTAATGATGTGATTGATATGTGTGAATTGATATGTTTGTATCACTCTCCGGAGTCGGTTGGCCCCCGGCTTCGGCCAGTTCGGTAGCGCTATGCGGATGTGGAATTCCCTTTTGCTTGTCCAGGGTTAGAGATGAGTCTCTTTTGCCTGCCCGTGGGTTAGGGAAAGGTCACCTTTTGCTTGCCCAGCCGGTTGGGTTAGGGGCCTGAGTGATTTTGAATATATGAATATATGATTATGAGATTATGAGATTATGAGAATGATATGTGAATTTTGAAGTTCTCTTTTGCCTGCCTTCGTGTTAGGGAATTATGTGAATAAAATGTGAATTGTCCAGACTCATGCTATGCTTAGTTCTGTAATGCTCGGACCTCTAACACGCTCAGTTTCCTTTCACGCTCAGACACATGTTGTCTGTGATGGGATTCGTGCCACGTGTTCAGTTCCGACATGTACATGACTTTTTCCATAGATAGATTTTGTTGCATGTCCGGTTTTGATTATATTGTATGATAGATGTCATTTGCAATTGTTTTTGTTAAAATAGAGATATGCATGTTTATTTTATATCAAATGAAGATAATAGTCAACATGTCTCATTACATAAATGAATTATTTTATTTATGGGAATTAATTCTAGAACTTGGATTTTAGCTTAAATCCACGTACTGGAACTAAAACCCGCACTGAGAATTTAATTCTCATTCCGTGCTTTTGCATGTTTTCCACAATGGTTGTGGGTTCCAGGTTGCAGAGACGGGCGCGATCAAGTCAAGTAAAGATTAAGCCAAAAATATCTTGCCATGATGACTCAATGAGTCGTAAAACATAGTTGGGTAAATCATGGTAAGCTGAGACTTGAACCTTGTAATTGGTAGAAAAGTCCGTGGTGTTGCAGTATTTTGTTTTTGTTTTCTTTACTTTTATTACCACCTTAGCTTGATAATATTCTCTTATATTATCTAATTAATTAAAAGGAAAAAAAATGTGTAATAACTATGCTAAGCCTTACGAAGGTACATTCTCATGTACTTTTCGTGGCGGGAGCTGCCATATCCAGCTGCAGGATGTGACAGAATGCGAAAGAATATATATATATATATATAGAGAGAGAGAGAGAGTTGATATAGAACACTGATGTGTACGGATCGTCTCCGTACACATGAGTCGTTTTTCAAGGTCCGAAATTCAAACGGTCAATCCGAACCGTTCAAGTTGTTCGCCATATTGAAAAACCTAGATAGACCAAATTTTATATTTTTTCGATTTTTTTTGCTATTTATTATGATATTTTCAAAAAACACTATAATTGGAGTATTTCAGGCCCTCCAATTTGAAAATATCATAATATATAGCAAAAAAATTCAAAAAAATGTAAAATTTGGTCTGCAAGAGTTTTTCAATATAAAGAACAAGTTGAACGGTTCGGATTGACCGTTTGAATTTCGGATCTTGAAAAACGACTGATGTGTACGGGGACGATCCGTACACATCAGTGTATTTTATCCATTATATATATATATATAGTTTTGCTATGGTGAGTCGCGACTCACCAGATTCTGTGAGTCGCGCTCAAAACTCTTAGATCTGGTTTAAAATGACCGATCCAAACCGTCCAATACGATCTTTCTATTGAAATCTCCATGCAGACCAAATTTTTCATTTTTTCAAAATTTTTAAGTATTTTTTTGAAATTTTAGAAAATAGTTAATCTAATTAGTTTTGAACCATTCAAAAATAGCAGTTTTTAAAAATCCGAAAAAAATACTTAAAAATTTCAAAAAAAATATAAAATTTGATTTGCATGGAGATTTTAATAGGGAGATCGTATTAGACGGTTTGGATCGATCATTTTGAATCAGATCTAAGAGTTTTTGAGTGCGACCCACATGAGTTGCGACTCACCATAGCAAAACTCTCTCTCTATATAAACTCCCTTGTTGCGTAATACTCTGAACTAGCAAGTTTTACTCGCTCTTTTAATCAAATTTTATTTCACAAAAAATAATAGAGCAATAGAAAAGCACGTTTCTCTAAGTTTTAATAATAATAATAATAATAAATAAACAAACCGCCTTCTCTTTGGTAAATTCGCATTGTGAGCATATTAAGGTGAGGAGGGTTACTAATATAATGTTGTTTTTGTAAGCTGATATCTTATTAACTATACTTGAATTGAATTTGAAATGACACAATGAATAGTAATGAATAGTGCCATTATTGATTCTCTGTAGCATAGGCTGAATAGTGCCATCATGTGTGGATGTCGTTGATCCTTTGTGGTATAAGCATTTGGCACATGTGGTTGGAGGATAGGTGAGAACAATTTTTTGCGTCCAATATTTTTGTTGACAAATGAATGTGTGTAAGTTGACAGCATTTTTCTGCAGTGTGCACCAGTTTAATAATGATGTCATGTATCATGCAACTCGACTTATATTTTCTTTAATTGTGTTTAATATTGTAATGGAATTTAGAGATAATCAAACTAATTCTAAATCTTTGTTATATATAACAATCAGTGTGCAACATAAAATATTTAATCACGAAACATTTGTTAGAATTAATCTTACTTAATTACATTATGATGCCTAAGCTAATTAAAAACATAATACAAGCAACAACATACAAGGACACAATTATTATATTCACAACCACATAATTTTCTTCAATTAAGCATCATATAATCATATTTGATAATTTAATTGGGTTTAAATTCATATCGTTCATTTAAAATTATGAACATATATAAACAATTAAGTATGATTCAAACTCAATTTAAAGTTTTTGTCCACCATAAAATTAAAGAAAAAAAATAAAATAAAAAGGGCATGTAATGTACTATGGAGTATAGACTTTCCCTTTTATATGTAGTTAATTGTTGGATTCGTTCCGTATTATGTCTAGTAAATCTAGACCGTTAACTAAGTTGTATATGTTCTCAAATTGCTAAGGTTATGCCTACTGTGTTCATGTGCATGACATTCTAAATTAAAGTGTACGACTAATCTAAATAGAACGGTTTTATAAGGAAACAATCTTAGAATGACGTTACAAATAAAATCTACTCAACCTTCCGACTACTTGCATAAAATAAAAAATTAGCTACACTACAAAATCTAATAATAATGAAATAATTTTAATAAACATTAGACAAAATCTGAAAATAAATATTCAGCAATGTATCAAATAGAAAATTACTCACAATACAAGATCTGATAAATAATTTTGATAAACAATAGACAAAATCTGAAAATAAATGCTCCACAATATATGTCGTGGCAGATCCGTGACTTTAGAATCTAGTTTCTACATTAAAAGGGGTAGTTAAACACTTAACCATGCTACTTTTCTTCTAAAAAAAAGTGTATTCATTATATGCTTTGAATGAAAAATATATCACAAAATACAATAATGTCAAGCCCACATATAACTATAAAAAACATATCGTACTAATTCAACCACGTGGATATAGAAACTACGAAAAACATTTAGAAAAGCTGATAAAATAGGAAAACCGTTTCAATGTTATAATTATTATTTATAAATTAATTTGTTTGTTCAGTATGAAACACTGGTTATGGTAACTTTATGTTTCTTGGTAGATCATGCGAGATCTGAAAACTTTAGTCAGTTTTTAAGGTAAATTTATAGAATTTATAAATAATTGAAGACTAAATATGAAAAAGTGGTAACAATTATATAATATTTAAACTAGTAAAATTACAATATCTCTGCTTACTTCTCAAAAATAAAAACAAAATAATTATTTTTTGGACAGATATTTTTAACTAATTTTTGTACTTTCAAAACCTAAATTTTCCTAATAAATAAAAGAAAATGTAACAGCCCCGTGAAAATTGATTTTCACCATGGGTCCCACTGGACAGACACTTCTCTCTCCTTATTTTTTTGTTAAACAAGACAAACTTCACGCGACCCTAATCTCTCTTTCGATCCCCATTCACCTCCGCGAATCGGTAAAAATAAATCAAATCTGAAGAATTAGTCAGTCACAAAAACGCTACAAGGAAGAATCAGCGTTACTCGTAAGGTAAGTCTCTTCCGATTCAAGCTTTTTTTTTTTTTTTTTTCCTTACCCAAATCCCGTTCAGTCGAGAAAAATTGCTTAATAATCGGATCTTGGGTAACTGACGATTTCTTGCTTTGATAGGAAATCGAATTTCCTAATTTTTAGTAAGGTACTTCACGAACAATAGAATTTGTTAGGTGGAAATCTCGGGTACTGTTTCTCTAAAACCAATTTCTGATATCAATCTTGCTCAATTACCATGTCAGCTGCACAAACACGCACACAATCTTTTCAATTTTCGATGCATCAACTGGAATTTACTGGATTTAGTTTAGTTATCATGTGATTAATTTGAGCCCAAGTACAAATTTGATTTACATATTGCCTTTCCCTAGTAATTTGGTTCTCATGTAATTTAAAACCCTGTATAATTTTAGTTTACTGGTTTGCCAAGCGTAAACAAATCCTATCTGCCTCTTGCTATTAGAATACCCTTCTTATAGTATGCTTTTGCTTGATCCACTTTACTGGTAATACCTTGTTTAGTCCATTATAGCATTTGTGACCTGCTTAGAGATTCCTCAGTCCTTTAGCTTTATCAGAATCTGTATGGATTATCTTTATTTCTTTCTTTTTGTGGTACTATGCAGGTCTTTATTTTTACTGTCTTTTTTGTAGAAAATGGCTTGTGGGAGATGGAACAACCTGTTACTACTCGCAAGTCTGTTTCTGTTTTTGGGGTCTGCAGTGGGGATAAGGTTCGTGATAGATAGGGAAGAGTGCTTCTCCCATCAAGTCGAATATGAAGGCGATACCGTGCATGCGTCATTTGTTGTGATTAAGACTGATACCCCCTGGCATTACTCTGATGAGGGTGTAGATCTTGTGGTATGGTCATGATTCTGCTAATCATTTCTTTGGTGCTTTAATATTTCCTGTTGGTACCGATTATAGTTCTGATTTTCTGTTCATATGCAGTGTAAATTTTTAATAAATGCTTATAAATACCTGAAGCACTATTTGTATAATTCCAGTGTCTTGTCCAGATATACCTGAATAGTCTTTCCAATATAGCATGCTACTAGGCTCCAATTGCCTCATGACTTGCAGTTTATTTTGGTAATAATTAATTTCTTTACTTCTTTATCACTTCCTAGGTGAAAGACCCATCTGGTGTGCAAATCCACGACTCAAGAAATAAAATAAGTGACAAGTTTGAGTTTGTAGTGCAGAAAAGAGGCCTTCACCGCTTCTGTTTCACCAACAAATCACCATACCATGAAACCATTGATTTTGATGTCCATATTGGCCATTTCTCCTACTTGGACCAACATGCCAAAGACGGTAAATTATTTGAAACCCTTCACCCCCCCCCCCCCCCCCCCCCCCACCACACACACACAAAGGAATGGAAGAAGAAGAAATCCTTTGCTAGTCAAAATAATATATAACTAGCAGCAAAGAATTTTAGTCTAGGAAGGTATGCTGCAAGCTGTTAAATGATCAAACAAATGTTTATTTGGTGGTTATGATAATCTTTTAAACCAAAAAATAAGAGCTACTAGCCACCAAATTAGTGAGTGTTGGACCATTGTTGTGTTTTATCTTTGTGAACTGGTTGCTTTAGTTTTGTATTAGTTCAATAGCGTCCCTGTTTATTTGTCCTTTTTTTCCTAGTATCAGTGATGCAGCAATTGCTGCCTTATAATTGAGATTGGTGAATTAGCTCAAAAGAAAAGAACACACTTTAGCTACAGCATACCTTACAGCAAGGTATGGCAGCAGGTATCTAGTTAAATTGAACTCCTCGGATATGACTTTTTTTTTTATGTTTTCTGCTTATTCGCAATTACAATTTAGGCACGTGAACTATAATTATACAAGTAGGAATACGAGCGTGATTCTAAATACAATCTGATTCTTGGGAGTTTCAGACTTTCAATAAATGCTTAAGTAGTGAAGTTCTTGTTGCAAATGAATAAATTGCAGAGCATTTTGCACCTCTGTTTGAGCAAATAGCGAAGCTAGATGAAGCATTGTACAACATACAATTTGAGCAGCATTGGATGGAGGCTCAGACTGATCGGCAGGCCATCTGTAATTATCCTCCCCTGTTCTCTCTTGCATGCCCCCAACCCAAAAAAAGAAAAAGGAAAAGGAAAAAAAGAAAAAGAAAAAGAACAGTTTTGTATTGTCCATGTCATGTCTGGTATTACTTACACTAGTTGGTAATGTTAATGTTCCATAATAGTAAACCAGAATCACACATTGTTCATGTCTTATCCTCACTTGCATTTGTGTAAATTTTTTTTTAACAAGGTTCTGTAATTTGGTACCATATGAACCAAATAAACAATTGGACATGAACCAGAACATTCCATATGCAAAAAAAAAAAAAAAAAAAAAAAAAAAAACTTTGGCTGATGGCTTTATCTATAATAATCTTTCTGTAATTATCTTCTGCGGCCAGTGAACGAAGGAATGAGCAAGAGGGCAATACAGAAAGCAATCTTTGAATCCTTGGCACTTATTGGTGCGAGTGTGTTACAGGTTTTCCTGTTGCGGCGCCTTTTTGAGCGCAAGCTCGGTACCACTAGGGTGTAGGACACTTGCTTTTGTAACATTTTAATTATCTTTGTACTATTATTAACAATTATTGTTGTAATTTTTTTTTTATTTCCTAGAAGAGGTTCTATATTTAAAATGTAGGGACATTTTGGTGAGCTAAAGTTGTTGAGTATCTAATTGACAAAGCTTCCTACTTTGTAAGATTAGACTCGGTGAAGAAAATTTTCTGGAAATGTTACTGTTTGTTATTTGGTACTTTTAAATTATTCTGACGCGCATAAGTACTTTAGTTATGAGAGAAAGGTTGCACTTATTTCTACATTCAGGATGGAAGAGGCTTCAATATACGACGGGCAAATGGGTATGCTTCCATCTTATTGATGGTTTGAGTAGTCTAATTACATGACAAGAGACTTATTTCTATTATTCTGTCCTCTACCTATGTCGGTTATATGTTTTTTTTTTGTTTGCATAAAGCATTTTTCACTAAGAAAAGAAAATTTCTCTCATAACTTCAGGAAAACCCATTATTTACCAAAGTTACGGTTGTCAAAAGAACATATCATTAGCATATAACTAAAATTCCAAAAAGCATACAGGCCTCAAATGAAGGAATAATATCTCATGCTAGTAGAACAATCATCTGAAGTCATTCACTCTCGAGGAGATTCCTTAAGAAGTATGGATTCTAATTTGAATATAAACAAATAGTATATATGTTCTTTTTTTTTTAGATATTGTTTGACCTTATAAACTCGAATTGGGGTTGCATAATGGCTCAACAGAAGTATACCATTGATGCCTTGAGCGGTGGTTACGTAAATTTGGAATCTAAGCTGATAATTTTAATAAACAGAATTCCATCAAAATTAAACTTGTAGAACTCAACGGAATGTGGAAAAAGTTGCTGTCCCTGCATACTTCTTACTATTTGTTGCTTTTTTTTTTTTTTCCCCCTATCAATATTGATTTGAAAATCTTTAATTCCGTAAAATGCATTTCCACTGGTGTGTCAGTGGTTAATCTGATCAGAACGGTAGGGAAAATGCATTTCCCCATCATATACATTTTTTTAATATTGACAGAAAAAAACTCTCCATATAACATGAAAATCTTTACATAATTTATACTGATCAGATTGACAGAAAAATGTGTCATGAAAATCTCTCCATATGACATGGAAATGTAGAAAGAAAAAAAAAAAAATCCGTAAAATGCATTTAATAAACCTAGTAAACTAGGGAAAAGAAATGGAGCGATCAAGGAACGACTCTCGAATTTGTCACGAGCGTCAGTAAAAAAACTAAAAAGGCTGAGGTATAGCCGTATAGGACAAGAACTCTGATTTGCTTAACAACGGAATACAGTTTTGTGGTTTACCTTCAAATCTTTCAGATTGTTCATCTCCAACGGTTTTGGGCCCATTTAAATGATGCCTTCTTTTAGGTGGTAACTGGTAGAAGTTGTATCCTCTTTTTTTATTTGTTGGATAATAAATAAATAAGTTATCGATCTATATATTAGATTGTTAGTACGATCTTTTGTTGTGTCTCGTTTAGATTACGTCTAATCAATCAGTTGACCTAAGGCAAGAGGAAAAAAAAAGGTTCACAGTAATCACAAGAGTTATTATATGTTTTCTAATTTTAGAAGGTTTCTGAAGTCACAATTTTTTAACAAGATTAATTGATTTAGATTAGATATTTCAATTTTAGATTTTTACATATAAATGATAAAATAAGATTCTGATGTCAAAATCTAATAATATTAGAATATTTTCATTGCAGAACTCGTGCACCTCGTTTGACAGAACATTTACTTATTTTCTACCACCACTCAATGCATTTTATTTATCACAAGAATATATCTCTGTATTTTCTTTTACTTGCGGTCTGTAAAATCCAATATTTAAGTAATGAAAATAAGTGATGCCAAATTCGAACGATTTTATGGAGAAAACTAACAACATGACATAATTTTTGACGCCTTTATCAATTTTTCCCATAAAATCAATATATATTTTGACAAGTTTTTTTATCTCATTTTTAGTTCACGGATTGCTCAAGTAAATATCAACTTTTACATCCATTAATTTTAGTAGCGTTTAGGTATTAAGAAGTTATTCCGGTCTAGAGGTTTAGTTAGTAAAAATGTGCTTTAAATAGATATGTCCCAAAATGATTTCATCTGTACTAGACTATTATTAGCATTAAACACATTAGTTGGGAATGTACACCGATATGGATTATTACATCTGTACTAGACTATTATTAGCATTAAACACATTAGTTGGGAATGTACACCGATATGGATTATTAGTTGTACACAAAATCAGTTGTGTCGATGTATAATACGGCTGGGTACCTATCAAGCGGTCCAATAAATGTGTTAGGTCTTAAGCAACATTGATCAACGAATATTAAAAATTAATAAAACGCTTATGTTACTGTCTACGAGTCTACGTCAGCAAAAACACACACACACATGTTAGCAAAAAAGTACAGTAATGTCAGAAAAAAATAGTATTGTTTTCCTATATTTCTATAAAAAAAAAATTACTATATGTGTCATCGATGGCACAATAGTCTATCTCTCTCTATATATTAGAGTATTTTATCTCAAACAAGTTGAAGTAGGCTAGAAATAACATCCGACCCTGGTCATTTTTTGTATATATGGTTGAGTTTTTACGCTGGCTCGTCAAGCTTATCGCAAGCATGCAGATTTGAACCTTGAATCTCTTAGAAGTCAATCCAATGCTCTTACCACCTGAGCTACTAGACCACATGCTCTATATATATATATATATATATATATGCTTGAAAAATTAACATCGTAATGACAAAATGGTGCTAGCAAATTCATTTGTAATATTTCGGTGTTTTTGGCCAAAAAAATAAAAATAAAGATTAAGCCTCTGCACGTAAATTGGTGTGAGACTGATACATTTTAGTTTTGCAAGTTTTTTTTTATTATTTTTTCTTCGTTAGAAAGTGCTTAGTTCTGCAAGGTACACGTGAAATTCCCTACTACCAGAAAGTACAACTCAAATTTTTTTTTTTTTTTTTGGGTAAGGTTTACAACTCAAAATACACTCAGACGCAGCAACTATAATTAATAAATGCCTACCAAATTGTTGGAGAATAGCATATGGATGACATTGCCTATCTGGCATGTTGCTTTCTTTCATTTATTATCTAATATCTCCCTTATGAAAAGACAAATAAAAGAACTCATGTATTGCAATTAGTAAATAACTTATCATTGGCTGCAGATTTTATTTCAATTACATTTGGAGAAGCCGAATAATTAAATATAATTCCACAAGTTGCTTACGTAAATTTACAGTTACACGAATTAAAACTGGGCTACTGATTTATTTTTTTTTTTTTTAAAATGATGTACCATTTCGGATCATGGGCTAGCTCTTTATTCGCTGTCGTAGAGATTACAAGTTCTGTGATGAGCACTCGTATTTTAATTGATAAGTTGAAAAATAAAAAGATATAAAAGTTCCTTATCCCTTTTTGAGTAATTACTTAACCAAAATAAACTTGGTTTTAATATCTTTTCCTCGTATTATTGGAGAATGTATTCTGTCTTCCCCTGCAATGAATTTTAATGTAAAATTCACTGACCACGACTTGGCAACACGAAAAGTGTTTTCTCAAATGCAATAAAAAATTATTGAAAATATATAAATTGTATTTTAATAAATTGACCCTATATATTTCAATTTTTGTACAATTTAAAATATATTTTCAAGCTCCATCATATTCAATATGAACCATTATAAATTTTAATTTATTTAATTAATGATAGAAATCAGGGAAATTCTTTCATGGATGTAAATTCTAAACCGGACTTTTAATGACAACTGTTTATAATTTATAATGAATTATTTTTTTGAAAATAAACAATTGTGATCAAAGTCCGCTTCATAATTTCTATCCATAGAAGAATTTCTCTAGAACTCTATTAAATTCTATCATTTTTCTTATGTACGATTAGTAGATTACATTTCAACTATCATATTTTGAAATTATAAGTTATTTATTCGTTATAAAAAATCCCATTTTTTTAATATCACGATGAACTCCAATGTGGAGTACTCGTGTTCGCGTCTCTCAATTGTACAAAAAGTGTCAACACAATTCTGACTGCTTCTGATCATCAAACACCAATCCAACGATATGAGTTGGGCCGGACAAAAGGGCAAAAGCACAAAACTTGACAACTTCTCTCTCTCTTTTTTTTTTAACAAAAAAAAAGAAAGAAAGAAAAGTACACCATTGAGAACGGGGCAGCCGGGCAGGCATGGGAGCTTGACCTTCCTGTAATACAAAAGTGAATTATACTTTTTCATGTCAAATTTCTCGTACTAAAATATAATTATGCGTACTTTTTCTGTTAGATAAAAATTTATGTAGGTCAAGAAGAAAAAATGATCATTTACTAATAATGTTGTCTACTTTACGTATTGCGGTTGCGCCATTAATTCGTGTTGACTAAATTGTGATGTCAGATTTTAATCCCATTCTACAGTAATTTTCTGATTCCCTCATGCATCTTTTTTTTTTTTTTGTTTTTTTGTTTTGAAGTAGCTCATGCATCCAAATTCAATGCACACTGAATGTGTCCGTAAGAATTAGAAGAGAAAATTTAGTTGAAAATTTCATCAGACCAGACGTGGTGGTAAGACGCAAGGTCTGTGCGCATTGACAATTAGAATTAGTCAGGCCATGGTATATTGCTATTGGATATACTCATATACAGTACTTCACAGTTCATACAATAACAATTATCTCCTCATTTAATGCATCCGCCTCAACTGCCCCAAATGTCCAAAACACGCCTCCCTCTTTTCTTGATTTTAACTTTAATATTGTCGTATCATCACTACAAAAGGACCGTTCTTGGTGGGGATTGCCTACCATATAAATGGCTAATTTGTCCTATTACTAACGAATTTTATAATAAACAAAATTTAACGTATATATCTAAATTGAAAAAAAAAGCTATCTAGAAGAATGATGCCTGCTACTTGAAAAGAAAAATTTAGATAGCATATCAAAACTAACAAGCGTGTTACAAAAAGATGATACACAACAATTAAATGAGATCGTCCCTCAAAAAAATAAAAATAGAAAATAAATGAGATCGAACGACATAATTCATAAATAATTTCTTTTATAGAAAGCAATTTGAATAAGCTTTTGTTCTACTAGCAAAAGATACCCTCATTTCAGTCCGATCTTTTTGTGGAGATGTTTTTATAAGTGATAGGGATTAAACTCATTTAACTTCATTCATGCTAAGACAACTTTGTAAAATTACAAAGGTAGGAGTAGATATCAGTATCACTACCACCATCGATATCCTAATGATTTTGATGTCAAAAAGATATCATATGATTTGACTGATGAGATCACTGTGAGTAATATAGCAATAAAAATATGTTATTGGATTTCAAAATTGTTAAATTAATTAAATACTATAGCAATCGATCAATGTGAATAATAAATCACTACAAAATAATCAAGCATTTTAATTTATGCGTCCTTACCCAGTAGTTACTTTTTTTTAATTGAACGAGTTTCGTACTAGCATCAATTAAGCAAAGGTTTATTTTTTTTAAGATAAATTGGGGGTCAAACCTCCCAACTTATATTTTTAAATTAAATGTCTATAAAAATCCTCCAGTTGGATTTCGAATTTGTGACCTCTCACTTGAGATACATTGCTCTTTGCCACTAGACCTCTCAATTAAGCAAAGGTTTTGTTCAAAACTAAACTCTTTGCCCTGTTGCTGCATACACAAGTACACTTTGAACTACTCACATACAATAATTTTGGAAAACTAGATTATTGTTTATTTATTAGGCCCCCAAAATAAAGGCATTCAAAACTCCCACCGGTCATGAAAGCAGCTCACCTCCCTTACCTTCTTGCATTGCTCAGCCACTCGCTCTTCTATAAATAACTTCCCTCTACTTGGTTGCACCAAAACATCTCTGAACCATAAAAAAGAAAAAAAAAAAAAAAAGACAGAGAGAAAAACAACAAAAGGATTGAAATCTAGTACTGTAGTCATCTTCCTCACTCTCAAGCCATGGTTGTGGAGGACAATAATAACGGATTGGCTCCCATCGTGTACGGCCACAAGCAATCAGCCGTCGTACCTGGCCACGTGACCGGTGAGGTGAACCATGATCTAACCAACATGGACCTAGCCATGAAACTACACTACTTGAGAGGAGTTTACTACTTCAAAAAGAGTGACATAGTAGACTCCCTCACAGTGTTCAAAATGAAGGAACCAATGTTCCCTTGGCTAGACATGTACTACCAGATCAGCGGACGGATCCGGCGGCCAGAGGAGGCTGGTAGCCGGCCCTTTGTCAAGTGTAACGATTGTGGTGTGAGAATTGTCGAGGCAAAATGCAACGTGACGCTTGATGAGTGGTTAGGTGACAAGGAATTCCTGTCCCGGTGCAAGCACCTTGTCCCGAGCAAGGTGCTCGGACCCCAGTCGTTCTTTTCACCTCTGACGTATGTGCAGGTTGTCAACTGTCTCTCTATCTATTTACATGTTTCTTACTATACAAACAAATTCATAAACGTAATACTTATCTTGGAAAGATTGTTCGATTTTATTTTTTATTTTTTTTGGTTATACCAGATAGTGAGATTAGATGTCTTAGGATTAATTATCATAGGGCTCTCAGAAGAAATTTGTTTAGATATAATTCTTATGAAAAACATGAAGACAAAAGAGGATGCATCTATATATATAACGGTACATTTGTAAAGGGGAGTTATCACTCGGTTAAAAATTACGCGAATGAATCTTTATTAAAAGAAGTTCCTCCTCAATTAGCAGAAATTTTAACTGTTAAACCATCCAAGTTGTAGAAAAAAATTAAATTACAAATTTTGTAATTGAAATACTTCATATTTGTGATAATACAACATTTTCAATTAACAGGGCCAATATATATTCCGAGATAATAGATCTAGATGTCCTATTAATTAATTGCTTGGTACTTTTAACTGCCTCTTGTCTTCTTACAAATCTGATGTAGAACTTGCACAGAGAATTCCCGTAACTTCCAAGTATTAATTTATGCCTGGCAAAGTGAATTTAATGCCCGTTATTCTAGCATAAATTTGCGCAGAACCAATTGAATTCAGCAATTGGTCCCATATATGTACTGATATATGCGCAAAACAAACAAGAAGTTTTTCAGTTATTTTTTTTATATAATTTTTTTGTCTGGTACTATATTAAACATCAACAGAGTACAAATAGAGAGTTGAAAAGAGATATCTTCTTGGCTATCTACCATATATATAAGCTGGTTTGATTTGTTCTAATAAAACCCTCAACCACCTTTTAATTATTAAATAGGATGTTGTAATAGCTGACAGTGACCGTTCCTAATTCGTCCTGCAAATATAAGTAGATTAATTTAAATCAACGCTTTGTTTAGGAAGGCTTGGTTTTCAAAAAGAAAAATATATCCAATTCTCTATATCAGCATTCTTGACTTCTCTCATTCAGTTTGGATTTCTTATGGCTGTGGCGCATCTTAGAAATGAGTTTTGTACTCAATACTCATAAGGGATGATATTAAATAGCCTGTATGCACAATTTTCATTGATCAGCTTGTGCAGTACTGCAGTTTACAAACATTCATTCATACCAAATATGAAATATTCACTATTCCACCGTCTTTCCTACTTATGACTTATTCGTATCTATAGTAATTCGGACTTGGCGCTTACACGTGTCCGGTCCATGTGTTCACAGTGGATGCGGGACCTTTTGGTTCTATTTTTCCTGCAATCCTGCCAAATACGGTTGATCGACGATGCTGCACTGGATTAAAAAGCTGTACCTGTTGTAGCCTAGTAGACCTAATAGACTGTTCAATGTCGCAGTAATTATGTGGGACCCCCCATTCTAAGCAAGAAGACAAAATAAAGAGAGGTTGATAGATATGTCTAATTAATAAGGTCTAGTTAGAGGAGGAATATAACTAGATAAAGGCATGCCCACTTCTCATGAAAAATAATTTTATGTTTTAGCTATATATAAATTTTCTTGTTTTAAACGGAACTTATGAGAATGATAATGGTACCTTTGGAAGCATGAAAATAGCAATGCTTTTAATAACACAGCCGGCTTACTAGATTTATTTACTCTTAAAACAATCAGAAAAATAGTACGCGAAGAGGTAGATTTACATCTGGACAAGGAAATAAAGTGCATTTATATTACCAGCATCTTGACACTGAATAAATCATTGCATTCAATAGCTTCTTCAATTTATACCTAAAAGTATGAATAAGTCTCAGTCGCAAAAAGTTAACTCCAATGCAACCATGCAGGGCTTCGTCATGTTGTTGTCCTTTTCTGATTGAATTATTCAATTTCTCTTTTTAGAATTTCATAAAGTAAAATGAAAAGGGAGCAGTAATTGCTACTGTTTATACTTGAGTCTTGCTCTCAATAAAAATAAAAGAGTATGCATTTCAATTACCAATATTTCTTCATCACCACATCAATAATTTTTATCTGTTAGTTTTTTTTAATAACAACAATTACTATGTTATATATTTATTTATTATTATTTTGTTGAATGAGTAGTTTACAAAATTCACCTGTGGAGGCTTGGCAATTGGACTAAGTTGGTCCCATGTAATAGGGGACCCACAAACAGCCGTGAGCTGCTTCAACAAATGGTCACAGCTGCTCCAAGACATCACGGCTCCATCCAAACCAATTCCACCAAACAAATTAGAAAACAATAGTATTTCATCCCCTTCTGACGTGGCACCAAGCTCAGTGAAGGAAGTTGAATCTCTGGGGGACACATGGGTGCTCCCTAGCGATTCCAAGTTGGAAACCATTGCTAACCACTGCGAAGGTAATTATAATTCCACAATGGCCACCTACTCCTTCCAAATCAAAGATCACAAGATCAAGCAATTGCAATCTGGGAGTTCACGAGTTGGAGACTTTGAAATTATATCAGCCCTCTTATGGAAAACCATTGCGAAGGTATTACAAATTCAATGTTTCCTTTTTTTTTTATTGAAATGAAGGTTCATGCTTATTATTCTTTTTTTTTAAGGCGATAAATCAACTTGATTTTAAACATACGCTGTGCAGACTCATGACGAATTGTATAGGGTTTGAATCTAGGTCCAGTACATATTTTGTTATTTATGCACTCATTAATAAGCTAACCATATAGCTTGAATTTTTATTGTAACATAGAAAAATCGGGTCAATGTACAAACGGCCTACAAATAGACAGGCTAACCACTTTTTAACATATTTCGAGCAAAAAAACAGCATTCACATTGTTTAACAGTTGACATTAATTATAGTGCCATACTTTGTTCTAGCATTTTTAAAGTAATATTAAGAAGGTCGAATGCTCAACTGCCAATTTAGTGCCAAAACAGAATATTGGTACAATTTATTGGACCGAACAACTAAATCCAACAGTTGAGAACTGTCATTAACATTTTTATATTGTTACTTGAAAGAAAGGAGTACATGTTAATGTGACAGAGCAAAAACATTAATTGTTATTCCATTTTGCAGGTAAGGGAAGGCAAAGAGCTTGACACAGTAACCATTTGCAAGAATAATCCAGCTAGAAGCAACAAGAACCTGAGCAATGAACAGAGCATCAGCAGTGTGAAAATAGACTCTGCTGTCACCAAACTAGACCTTTCTGAACTGGCCATGGCAATATCCAAACATGCCACAAAGGAAACCCATGTAATAGAGGCATTTGTTGGTGGAGAAAATGGATTCAAGGATTTGGTAGTGTATGGTGCAAATCTCACCTTTGTTGACATGCTGGATTTGGACTTGTATGGTTTAATGTTGAAGGATCAGAAACCCGCAAATGTGGAGTACGCAATTGACGGGGTTGGAGAAGAAGGGGCAGTATTGATCATGCAAGGAAATGAGAACGATGCAAAGTTGGCGGTTTTGGTTTTACCAGAAAATGAGTTGCAGAAGGTGAGGGAAGTGCTCGACTCCAGCGTTCTGTCAATAAACTAGAATGACATATGTATTAGGTTTGCGTTTTGATTTTTCTTTTTTTCCAGGCTTCTTATGTCTGCAAGTTTGGTCAAGATGTTTTATATGATTGTCTTAATTAGTTGTATAATTTGATATGCATAAGTGTGAAACATCCTTTGTAAGTTAAACCAGAAATGCTTGTTCACTGTGTGATGTACTGATGTTGGATATATGGGGAAATGTTTGTAATTAATCAACTTCTATTTTTTTTTTTTTTTAATAACAAGATGAGCTAGTTTGAGATGGACTTTTTTTTTTTTATAACAAGATGGGTCAAAACTTCTCTACTACTATACAAATTAAATGTCCATAAATGGTCCTTAATTAGTCGAATTTAGAACTTGCGATTTAGACTGAGATGGATTTGTTTCTTTTTATGGAGCATAATATAGAATGATACATGTTTGAAAATACACTATGACTTATTTTGGAATTCAAAAGGTTCGGAACTAAAAAGTATAAACTTAGCTAGAAAAATTTCCCCCCCATGTATATATTTAAAGTTGCACGAGTCCCATATAAAACTGACTTGACATAGCAAATGAAACTACTAGAAACTTTAATACCCTGCTTCTATAAACTTCTATAATGTTAATAAAAAAAAATTGTCAAATTCTAGTTGACGGGACCAGCTTTTTAATTTTCCTCGGTTAAGCATCTTGTTAAACGAAAATTGATTACTGCCATCTGCAGTTTTGCCATCCCTTGTCATCGCTAAACAGAGACAAGGTGAACATATATAGCCATCAAAGTGAACACATACAAATAAATAAGTTCAATAAAAATAAGTTGAATGTGCATATAAAAATCTGAATAAGAGATGACGGCACTTATTTGTTTGTAAGTGTTCACTTTGATCTTCTACATGTTTATCTTGTTTGTTTCATGTGTT
Source organism: Rhynchospora breviuscula (assembly GCA_027562975.1). Classification (NCBI taxonomy): domain Eukaryota; kingdom Viridiplantae; phylum Streptophyta; class Magnoliopsida; order Poales; family Cyperaceae; genus Rhynchospora; species Rhynchospora breviuscula. Next base: position 34,052,565 of record CM050399.1, read on the forward strand.
CACTATGTGTTTAGTGATGATAAGGAATGATAAAACTGCATATGGCAGACTGGCAGTTATCATTTCTGTAGGACTCCAAAAAAGAATAGGCCCACCTCAGTCCAGAAAATGGGCCAGAAAGTCACCTTGACGGCCCAATAAGCCCTATTATTCGATACAAATTCTCTCTCTACAACTCTCGAACTGAATCTTCCTTCCTTTCCAAAACCCTAGAAATCTTCGACCGTGTAGGAAAGAAGCGCGAGAGGTTGGAGCGGCTGTTTGTACGAAAGAAAGAGAAGCAACAATGGCGAAATCGCTCCGATCGAAGAAAAAGAAGAGATTGCGAACTCTGAGGAGAGAGATTGCAGAGCCTTTCTACGAGAAGAAAGAGGAGGCCAAGCTAGCCGCGCAGGAGGCGGCGCTCGCGGCCGATAAGCTACCCGTTCGCCTTCCTCCTCAAGCCTCCATGGGTATGCACCTCTCTCTCTCTCTCTCTCTGTCTTTTTTCTTTTTCTATCAAATTGTTACTGAGATCTGTATACTTTTAGGATTTTACAATTACTGAACTGAATATTGTTAATTAGCCTTGTAAATTTGCCATTTCTCCAATGGAACAGATCATTGGGCTATTATATTATATATGCCAAAAGCAGAATATCATGATATAAGTCATTCTCTAATTGTCTTATTTTTCATTTATAGCTTGTTTGCATTTTCTTCTTTGTAATTTACAGTTGTATATAACACCCCTTTATTATGTATGAAGTTTTACAAGGAGCTATTTCAAGCATTAACTCAAAAGTTCAGTCTAGTTTTACAGTTGGAGATATATATATAAAAACACTCTGACTTAGACACTGCTGCTTTAGAATTCTTATCTTAAAATTGAATATTTCTGTGAATTTTGATTGAGCAGATGTGGAGATGGGTGATGGAAGCTCATCCAATTCTTTATTAAAACCTGCTGGTGGAATTGGGAAGAAAAAGATACAGAAGATTTTAAAGCTCAAAAAGGAGAAGAGACTTGCTAAAAGAGGGAAGCTCAAGTCGAAGAAGAGCAATAATTTTTAATTAATATTTACTGAGAAAATTGCTATTAATGTAGCTAATATTTGCTATCAATTTTGCCTTAAGAGTATGTTTTATTATGGTTCTCTTATGTGTAATGGCTGTATTTTTTATTAGGTGGTAATGCGTCATTTTGGTATCTTATATTCTTATGTTACTTGCAAGCTTTTAAAAAACTCTGTTTTTTCCGTTTTATCTTAGTTTTGGTTCATAACGCACTATCGTTTTATCATCGCAAAAATTGTTTTTTTTTTTGTTTTATCACATATAAACGCTAAATCACCATCCAATTGTCAAATCGTATAAATTGCATTTTAAAACTTTGGTTACTTGATATCTTCTTCATTAATATGGATTCGAGTAAGCCCAATTCCTTATTCTTGTGGGGTGTGTTTGGATACACGGTTGAATAAGGAATAAGAATAAGGATCTCCGAATGCGTGTTTGTCCAAATTTTTTATTGTTATATCATGGTTTTGTTAGAATATGGATAAGGGTCCAAATTTTTTATTCCATGGTTGTTTGGGTTGCACAAGAATAAAAATTTGAAACTTATTCTTATCCGGATTCTTATTCTTGCGCATCCAAACACACCTGTGTTTTTTTGGGTTTCATAAGAATAAGAAATTTGGACTTTATTTTTCTCCAAACTCTTATTCTTATGCATCCAAACACACCTTTAGGAATAGAAATAGTGGGCGTGTTTCGGTGTTTGGATGTGGTGTGAATAAGAAATAAGTAATTTGGACTCATTCCTATTCTTTATTTATATTCTAGGTTTTTGTTAGAATATGTACAAGCATCCGAATAAGTCTAAATTTTTTATTTATGTGTTGATGATGGGACACTTGAGTATATCAACAAGAAAATATACTTAGCACTTTTTCTCTATAATTTAATAATCTCTTTATCAAATGAATAATAGTTCAATCGGAAGATTGTCTTGTCATCTTTAAATATTTTGTACATATTTCGTACAACTAAAACTTGATAAATGATAACATAATATTTAATTATTATTTTACAATTAATAGTAAACAAAATTTAAAATAAAATAACTAGCATGTTTGTAGGTCAAAATGTTATTTAAACATTCTATAATTTTAAAAGTAAGAATAGAAAAACGAAATTTTAGATTTAAAAAAATTGTAATATTTTCATATAAATTTACTAAGAAATTAAATTATCTGTTCACCAAAAGCAATATTTCAATGTTGTGCGATATTATTTAAATTTTTTTTCTTTTAGAGCTTATATGGAGAAAAATGTACATATTAAATTATTATAATCTTTTCGTTTGCTAAAGAGAGTAGCACACCCGATAAATATGAGAGTCACGTCACCGATGTGCATTTTCAATTTTGAGAGTTCTTCTATAACGTAATTAAAAAATTATGTTGCGTCCAAGATATATTGGAACATATAACACTGAGACACATGTACTTAGTTTTATTCAAATGAAACACAATTTTATAAAATTTGTTGAAGCGCTCCTTCCGATAGAACTTGGATCAGAAGTGGGCGGGAGGCTCGAGCAGACATTGAGGGCTTCGGACCGAGCCGAGTTTCAGGTCCCTATCCTTATAGCTCGATCCAAATAGATTGAGACGATTATTCGGTCTGTTAGTCCACAGACAGATTGGATCCACTGACAGTCCAATTTTGTTTTATTCCTATTGTTGGTTTTCTCCACTAGTTTATTGCAAAAAGTTTGTGCATATAATGAATGTAGACCGAAGTGGTATTTCTACTTTTTTTCTCGTTTTTGTCCGTTCTTGGATTTTTTCCTTTTTACGGTCTACCTAAAGAGATGAGGGCCTTATTTGCTATTATTGAACGAGTAAATTTTGGCTCCGAACAAAAAAGAAATAAAGAACCACCATGTGTATATTTTCACCTAACGCTACTATACTTCAACGATGTCATGCATATCGTATGTCAAGATTTCACGCCATATAGAAAACATATTTTGGGGTCATGCTTTTTTCACATACATGTTCACTTGTAGGGCTGTATACGAGTCGAGTTCGAGCTGTATACGAGCCGAGTTCAAGCGAGTTGAGCATAACTCGAACTCGAACTCGTTACAACTCGAGTCAACTCGTGACTCGTTCGGGAGGCAGCTCCGAGCTAACTCGAACTCGTCATTTTGTAACTTGAGTCAACTCGTGACTCGGTATTCAACTCGTGACTCGGTATTCAACTCGTGAATATAGTGAATAGATACAATAATTATTTATGAGTATTACAATAATATAAAAAAATAAAATTTATTATCAATTTTATTCTTTTCTATTGATTTGAAGCAAAATATGTCTTGAAACTCAATATTAATACTCATATATCATGCTGATGATCTCCAAAAAATTAAAATTTATTACGTCACGAGTCAACACACGAGTCAACGAGCCGAGTTGAGCCTAACTCAAACTCGACTCGTTTATTAACCGAGTTAGTTCAACTCGAGTTATGCCAACTCGAGTTCTTTTAGCTCGAGTTATAATCGAGCTTTTCATGAGTCGAGTTCGAGCAACTCACGAGTTACTAGCTTTTTGCTCACCCCTATTCACTTGTAGATGTTGGCTGTGTGCTGAAGGGTTATTTGGAAACAATGAGATTCTACTTTTTTTTTTTTTATCCAAGAGCTCTCCAAGTAGGAAACCGATCGATATCTATTAAATTTCAAATAAAATACACACATAAAGATTTCTCATGGTGCCACCCAAGGACCACTCTATGAACCAGAAATCAAAAAGAAAAACAACATATAATATCAAAGCAGAACTAAAGGCCAAAGCAGCTATTAACTACATCAATACTTCTACAAGCTACAACCAAAACTAAAGGCCAAAGCAGCTATTAACTCTGAGCAAAAGATGTGTCATCTGTCGTGTGTCCATCTTCATCCTTACTTTTCTTAGCTGTGGTTTGAAGAGCTGTTAGATCCCTGAAACTTTTCTCCATATTAGTACTTAAACCAGTCCAATTAGTGAATAAGTTAAGGGTTTAGAAATATAGGGTGTGTTTGGAAGTGGAGTGAATAAGAATGAATAAGGTTTTGAATAAGCTTTCTCTCTCCTCTCTGCTCTCTCCTCTTATTCCGAATAAGGATCTAATTCTACCATATAGATGGTAATAGAATAAGAGGATGAATAAGCCCTTATTCGGAATAAGGCTTATTCAAAACACGTTTGGTTTCATCCCGAATAAGCCTTATTCGGAATAAGGCTTATTCAACCTTTGCCAAACACACCCTAAGAATTGAGAGAGATTAAGTTTTTATCCCTAAAAATATGATTATTTCTCACATTCCATATGAACCCAACACCAGGTTGCAAGAAAGGCTTTAGTGAAACTTCTTTTGTTAAAGTTGAGAGACTTAATGTTATCCCACATGTCCTTGACGTTGGTACAATTTAAAACTACGTTTTTCTAGTTAAACAAGTTGAATCCAGACTAGAACCTAATAGATATAGGACAATCAAGAATTAAGTATTCTACAGTCTTATTTGTGCAGCAAAAAACAAACATGCTAGGTCCCTGCTAGCCCTTTCTTTGCAAATTATCTATAGTGATAATTTTGTTGTTAATGATTAACCAAAGGAGGAATTTTGACATTTAGAGGCACTTTGATAGGCTAAATAGTGGTGTTCAGATCAGTGGTGACACCACTATTATTAAGAAAGGAGTACAAGGAGCTTATTGAATAAGTCCCCTTACTGTCAAATTACCAAATATAGAGTTTGGGGTGTAAGTAAGAATTCAGTTTTGGATTATACTAAGACAATATTCTTTTGCTCCTTGACTTTGATGGAGATACCTCTTGTGAGAGAAAGCTTAGTTTTCTCCTTATTCACTACCTGACTAATGGTAGCATGGGGACAATTGGATTTCTCAAACAGATCAAGGTGTATCTCACATAGAGGTAAATTGTCAAGCCAAGTGTCCTCCAAGGACTTAATGGTTGTGCCATCTCCAACTATCTTTTGTATTCCTATCTTAAATATTGGGTGAAATTTTGGTAGAGATCTCCATAGAAATGAGGATCTATCACCACCAATGTTTCCTTTGTACTTAACTAAAAAATATTCTTCCACATGGATTTATGCTCCTTGGAGAGGAGTTTTCATATGCATTTGCCTATTAGTGCAACATTCATATGTTGTAGAAAAATAATTCTCCATCCTCCATATTCTTTCCTTCTACAAATATTGTCACATTTGATCATACTGAGCTTTTTCCTATTTGAGGCCTAGTAGCCGCCCCATAGGGAATTTCTCTTGAATCTGTCAATTTTAGTCATAATCCAATTTGGACATTTGTAGAGGGAGAAGTAGTAGAAGGGGAGGCAGTAAGCACTGAGTACCGAAAACAAAAAAAGCCCACTTTTTATATTTTATTTATATATAATTCCATTTTTTTTCTTTCAGAAAACAAAAAAAGCCCACTTTTTAATAAAATATAAAAAAACATGATACTTGAAAAGCCTTTCCATTATTTTGTAACTAAAATATATCAATATTAGGAGCAGACAATTGAAATACTATCTAGTACCGAATCATCAGACCAGTTTGAAGAAATTTTAGGAGTCAGCATATGGTATGGAAATATTGATTTTTGAAATTAATTCTAAATTTCAAAATTAGGTATTTAGAGGAGACTAACCTGTAAATTTTAAAACATTTTTCAAAATATCTTATTTGTATACAACTATATATGTATATTGAAAGGTAAATCATGTTTGCTTCTAACATACTAGAAGCCTCTCTATATCTGATCGAAGCATTTCTACCTACCTGCTAGACAACATTAATCCCCAAATTTGATACAGATTTAACTAATATAGTTTCACCTAAGTGCAAATATATATATTTTGAAGGTTGGTTCGACACTAATGATTTTCTTATAAAAAATTTGAAAATATATGCTCTCTCCGTGATTCGAACCAAGAACCACTTAGTTGATGGAATATAGCCAAATCACTAGGCTGAACAATCTAGCTTGTAAGTGCAAATATTTGCATCCGTAATTTGAAATAAAATTGAATGTGTTACGTACTTACCTCTCTAGTCAGTAGTCACAAAACCTTGGTTTTGCGAGAGAGCCGAACATATGTTTCTTGAATAACAAAATAATATTTTTTTTATTTGGTACTTAAATTTAAGTAAATTTAAGATATTACAAATTAAAAGAGGGGATCTAGCCTTGCTCTATACACACCCTGGGTCATGGGGTATGAGTTGCTACTCCGTTCGAGATGCAAAGAACCAAATCCTTTTTAAGGACTGCAGACTAGGTCGAACCGTCGAATACTCAAATGAGACATGGCACGGTGGTTGACTTGACTGTCACTATACAATTAATATCTAAGAAAAGTTTTTATTTGCTCTCTTTTTTTAAAATTTTTTTTTTACAGGGATCAAAACTTTAAATTAGTCCATGGTGAAAATTATTACTATTTAGAAATGGCATCTTTTGTCCACCATCTTATCATCACAAAATGAAATAGGATTTTTTTAAAAAAAAATAACGCACACACAAGGACCAAAAACTTCACAAATAAGGTTACACATGTATTATTAATTAATTCAGAGTCAGACACAAATTTATATATTTAGAAAATTCATTATAACAACATGCAATTACTATTTTGTTTAATTTAGTAGGAGTACAATTTGATGATGATTGTTTACGTCTCTGTAGAATGATATATATACAAAATCCTGCTGGAACTTTTTATGATTAAAAAAGAAAAACTTGAACCCTTCATCACTCAATGAAATATAAAAAAGAGTCACCACTTGAATTTTACTCGGTCTAAGTGAGGATATTTCAAAACATCAGTTTTTCTTTATTTTAAAAAATATACAAATCTATAAAATAATTATTTAATCTTTATTTGCATACTCAACTCAATTAATTCCGTATTTAAAAATGAAAATGTAGGAAATAAACGAACAATTATCTGAGGCAAGTATGTCCTTTGACAAAGTCCAAGTCAACGATTGTAAATTTTGAGCTGGGTCCACTGTCGACGACTTCCCACACTTATATCCAAAAAACAAACATATATCTCTTTGAATTTTGAAAACAAAAGAAAATATCCATAGTTTATTAAAAATACATGTATTGCTCGGTTACAACAAATGCCACTTTACAAATTGACATGAGTATTATATGAAGTTTGCGTGATTTTTTTTTCCAAATTCATACATAATAAAAAGAAAAAGTTTAATATGTACCATAGTGCACAGGGAGTTCTATGCACCGCGGACTTTTTCGGGGGTATTTTTATAAATTGACAAATCTAATTTAACCAATCTAATCTACATATTGAAATCTCATAGCAAACCAAATTTTACAATTTTTGAGATTTTATTACTATTTTTTTCGAATTTTTTAAAACCTGCCATTTTTGAAAACAAACTACTATTTAAAAATTCCAAAAATGGCAGGTTTTAAAAAATTCGAAAAAAATAGTAATAAAATCTAAAAAATTATAAAATTTGATTTGCTATGAGATTTCAATATGTAGATTAGATTGGTTAAATTAGATTTGTCAATTTACAAAAATACCCCCAAAAAAGTTCGCGGTGCATAGAACTCCATATGCACTATAGTGCATATTAAACTTTGTCTAATAAAAATATCTTTGTTTGAACATTTCTACAAACTAAAACCTTATTGTTCTAATATAATATAGAGAAATTTAGACCCCTTAAACTCGGTGCTAGCATGATGTATTATTTTTCTTAAACAAATTGCAAATCGAACTAAATTAATGGTGCTCAAAGCCATATTGAGCTAGCGCTGGAAGGTGCCAATTAATTTTTACTTAATTTTACTGTCGTCTGATGTCAGTGCCAGACAATTAATCTTTGGGATAAGTTCTTCCAAATGTTTGTTAATTTGGTTGTCAGCAGCCAATCTGACGAGCATTTCCAGGGTCGGGACAAAAAACTTATCCAAATTTTCTATCTTTATAATTCCATCTTACAATCTTATTAATCATGCATGCCTAACAAAATTGTTAAAATCCCAAGAGTAAGATCATTGTAAAAAATATTTGTAGTTGGACTGAAAAAAAATAATTCAAAAGTTTACTGTTGCCTGTGAAGCGATTGATATTATATATTTTCAATATGATCTGCATTTTATAATTTTCCTATTATTATCTACTATTTTAAAAAAAATGATCCTATTTGATATGCAAACATTGGCATATATTTCTTTTTTTACTGTTATATGACTTTTTTTTTTTTGCAAAAGTTCAAAAAAATAGTAAATTTTTGAAAGTAATAAACATGATATACTATTAAAAACTTAATACGAAAATTACATTAAATATTTTGATTTTACAATTCCAACAAACAATATATATCAATCAAAATAGAAAATTTTCTACGCTAATTCAACTTGGTTAACAGTTTTGCTAACTTAATAATTATTACGGTTATCTTAAAAAAAAACTCAAAATGAAAAAATCTTCAAAAAAAAATATTATTACGGTTAGTGGCTAGCTAGGCCTGTAATAACATATAATGACAAGCTTACACCAAACAGTCAAACGCTAACTTATGGTAATACAAACTCCGAATCCTTTAGTATGGTAATTGAAATTCCGAAACCTCTACCCGGAAGCAATTTCGATTCTCAAACTGGACGTGGAGGTAAATGTCCCATGAGAAATTTTTTTTTTGTATAAAAAAAATAGAAAAATAAAATGATATTTCATCGCTATAAGCAGAGTCAAAGCTTTTTTAAACAAAGTCATACACCATCTTATGTGCAATTAATATAAATAGTATATCAAAATAATAAGATTTTAATTACAATTCAAAACAAAATAATTTTCGTAGTTTTATAAAGGTGATGTACTGATGTATTTTCTTAAGAAAAATAACATATGTAGCACTACAAATGTGTAATATCTAGTAAAAAAAAAAAATAACAAACATTATAGTTTAGTTTTACTTACTAGATCCGCCTATGATCACCATTCACCACTGCAGGCTGTTAGAAAATACGCATCTTTCCGATGAACAGCTTAGCCGAGATCTACCCCTATTTTATACTAAAATAAGCGCATAGCAGCAATGTCGCTTAGTTAGTGCTTATTCAGTAGAGGACATGATCTGTTAATGTACAAATGAGATCTATGAGACTATGATTGATATGGCAAATAAAAAAAAAAAAAACCCCTGCCATTTGAATTGTTCAATTTAACACTAACATCAATTGCTGTACGTTTCAAAATTTCTCTTGTGAATATGTAGTATGTCATGTGTGTGAAGGATTAGCTATTGATCAATTTTTAATTTTTATGTTACTTTACTTAATAAGAATTTAGATTCTTCAAATACAACTTTTGGTTTAGTTCATATAGTATACAAATATATTGTAATTTTTTTTTATTTAAGGAGTCCATATTTGCATACAGAAGTAGAAATAATAAAGTAGAAATGTATAAGAAATAAACTATGCTGATGAAAGCAGAAGATTTTTTAACTTTCAGATTGCATATATTATGATGAAAATGAAATTTCAGCTTTATTAAATGCTGACATTCAATTAAAGTTTTATAATAGTACGGTATTTTTCAGGCCGGTAGTTTATTTTTTCTTAAGGCCGGTAGTAACCCATATAAATCTGTTATCCGTTACCTGACAAAATCATCTATGATGAATAAGAAAACAATTTCCCTGAATCATCTCAGTAACTCGGCTATATAATTTGCAACACAAACTCATGCTACAGAAAAACCAAACCAAAAGAATTTCAGAAGTCGCCTCCCTGCTCTTCCTCCCTCTTTCACCCCTTCCATCTCTTGACCTCAAAGTCACCTCTCTCTCTCTCTCTCTCTCAAAACAAGTGACAACTGCTCTTTAGAAAAACGACCTCCCTTGATAACCTTCTTAAATAGAAATTGAACCAAGTAAATAAAAACAAAGAACAGTTTCCAACTACCACCTCATTTGGCCTCCTCTTTCTCACTCTCTCTAAAACCTTCTTTCCCAAATGAGGGGCCTCCAGTCAACAACACCTCTTATAGTCTCTCTCCTCCTCACTACCATCGTGTCCACCGTTACATCTCGATTCATCGTTGAAAAGAACACTGTCAAGGTTATTTCTCCGGAGGAGCTAGCAGGGGAGAGGGAAGCTGCCATCGCCAATTACGGCATTCCGAATTATGGTGGCACGTTGACCGGTGTGGTTGTATACCCAGACTCGAAGACGAATGGCTGCGAGGACTTCAATACAAAGTTCAAATCGAATTCAAAGCGGCCGGTGATTCTTCTTGTTGATCGTGGAGGTATGTTATATGTTGAACTTCTCCTGTTTCATCTCTATTATGTTTTATCTTTTTTTTTTGCCCTTCATTTTTTATCAAGGTTTTTGTGTACAAAACAAAGTTTGCAATGTTTTACGTTTATGACCTTTAGAAATTGATAATTGGCTATGAACAAAGTTGAACTTAATTAAGTCCTCGATCGCATAAGTCTGCACACGTTTATAGCTAACTCAATAAAATTAATCTATAACATTTTCTAAAGAAGTTGTGTTTAAGTTGATTTTTTCAAATGTGCACTCGAGTGGCTTTTTGTATTATTTAACATATGAGGACGGCATGTTTGACAGGGGCACAGCGTTTAAGTGTTTCAATTTTTCATTTTTAGAACTTCAATTACATAAAGTTCATTCAAATGTTAAAGATAAAACTGATATTATTTATTTATATCAATTCGTTATGAACATATAAAAACTTTGACATTCTGCTATAATTTTATTTTGCATCAAGAGCTTCAACATGACAATGATATGTGCTATCTTTAGATGTTGATTTTTTTTTTGTCAAGTTCTTAATTCTCATTAAAATAAAGTTAAAATGTTTAAATTTTGTATATATGTATAGAGAAAATAAATATAAATCACATTTATCAGATAATTTTTATTCTAGAGTTTTGAATTTTTGTTATTAAGGATCTATATAATAGAGACATTATGAAGACACAAGAAATAGGGAGTTTTGAATCCTATTTCTTGTGTAACAAATTATGTAAAAAAAAAATTAAGTTCAATATGCTCTTGAACTTAAACAATTTACTGGTTTTATGACGTGAGATTATGTTATTCACAAGAGATTAAATATTCCATTCTTACTCGGCATCTACAAAATTACTTCGGGTTCAATTGAATTACTCTATGACTTTGCAGTTTAGTGCTATTGAAGGTCATGTCTTTATATGAAACACTATGCTGATTTGATTTTCTATTTTTTATAGTTCACGTTGATTCATGTTATCTTATTGCTTCTCTTTAATTGCAACCGTTGACTATGCTTCACATCCTCTCTCTGTTTTTAAATTCTCTTTACTTCTTTTTTTTTTTTTTTTCTGATATGCATTATTTCATTCAAGTATTATATAACAAGAAATATTATTGGGTATGAACTATAAATTAAAATATTAAGAGCTTAACCTAAATATTTAGGAGGTCCATTTTTTTTTAAAGTACTCCACAATAACAGAGGTTGACTGACTAGCTAGTTGACTTGTTTCTAAGGACATCTCAAGTTTCTGAACTAATGGAGATCTTTGATTGCGGTCCCCATTTCTTGGTCTCCTGTCTTGCAAGCAACTCAACCGTGCCTTCTAAACAATGTCTTAGTTCTTAGCTGAATTGAGCTCTTTTTGGCAGTTAATTACTAATTATGACTGTTATCTGATGTGATGTGCTACGATCTGTAGCAGCATGCATACAAGGGTATTTTTTGTTCTATATGTAGGTGTGCCGTGATAATAACAAGAACAATAATAATAATTATTATTAATATTATTGTTATTATTTAATTGTTGTTATAGTTTTTATTTTAATTAAAATGAGTAAACATAATATAATTTCTCAGCTTTATATTTAAAAAAAAATTACCTTGAGGAACATATTTTTCAAAATAGAAAAAAGTTATGCGATTTAAAATAATTTTTTCCGGCTTGTACATATAACGAAGAGCGAAAATTTTACAGATCTGACATGCAATGCATCATTCATGACGTAAGTTAGTTTCAAATGTTTGGATTTGTTTTTTTGAAGCCGATTCAATGAACTCTTATGCTCATAAATCATCTTGATGAACTTAAATTCGTACCAATTTTTGCTCATAAAATAAAGAAAAAGCAAAAGGCAGATTTTATCATACCTAAACCTGGTCAATATCACTTTTAAAAGAAAAAATGGAAAGTTGTGAAAATGTCAGGATTTTGAAGAAGTATCTTTCTTTCAAAGGGTGCAAACAGAGTCCACAAGAATAAGCATTATTTTCTACTCAAGCAAGACAATTATAACTTCTCGGACTAACGCCTCCATTATCAAATTCTAATCACACAGACTGTTACTTCGCTCTGAAATCATGGAATGCGCAAAATGCTGGCGCAGCAGCTGTTCTTGTAGGCGACAACGTAGATGAGCCACTCCTAACCATGGACACACCTGAGGAATCATTCGAGACGGAGTATGTGGAAAACATCACCATCCCATCTGCCTTCATCACTCGTGCCTTCACAGAAGACTTGAAAAAGCAACTCAAGAAATCAAACCAAGAAATTGTTGTGAAAATTGACTGGACAGAGTCAATGCCACACCCGGATGAGAGAGTCGAGTACGAGTTTTGGACAAATAGTAATGATGAGTGTGGCACCCGGTGTGATGAGCAGATGGATTTTGTAAAAAATTTTAAAGGACATGCACAGCTGCTCGAGAAAGGCGGGTATACATTATTCACTCCACATTATATCACTTGGTACTGTCCTGAGGCTTTTATTCTCAGCAAGCAATGCAAGTCCCAGTGCATCAACAATGGAAGGTTTGTTATTTTGGTTCTCTTCTTTTTTCCCCTCCTCTCTTTTGGGGTGATAAATTAAAATTAAAATATTTCCCAATTGATTATATGTAATATTTCAACAAAACTGAAATAACCTGGCCATATGTAATTGTTTTATAAGAGTATGGAGTGGTAGTTTCCATTAATCAGGCAGACATTATGAAATGTAATATGAAATTTTTGATAGATGTTGAGATTAATGCATCATTATATTATGTCCATGTCAAATATCATATTGACTTATTTTTAAAATAGGTATTGTGCACCAGATCCTGAGCAAGATTTTGACTCCGGGTATGATGGGAAGGATGTTGTTATTGAAAACTTGAGACAGTTATGTGTTCACCGTGTGGCAAACACATTAGGCCGATCATGGGTTTGGTGGGACTTTGTCACAGATTATCATATTAGATGTTCAATGAAAGATCAGAAGTATAGCAAGGATTGTGCTGAGGAAGTCATCAAATCTCTCAGTAAGTTCTGAAGAAAGGACAGTTTTAGTTGTAGGTTAATTTTGAGGATACAAGTATACAAATTACAAAGTATTAATTAAAAACATGAGCATAGACACATTAACTTATTTACAGACTCTTATGCAAAACACAGCTACGATGATTGTAGGTTGTTTTATAAATTTGTTAAGATGAAGAAGGCATTCTTTGCTTTAGTGCAAAAGTTAAGTCAGGACTAAAATTAATGTATGGACTCTCGGACTAATTACTTTCGTATATACTCAATGAATATTTACTCCCCAGCCAGTCCCTGCTGGGATTAAAGAAAAGATATTTTGCTGTATTTGGTTCAATATAAAGATCATTGCAATTGTGGACGTGGAATTAAGTTTTGTTCATTTCATTATTAGAATGCAAAATGTAATGACACCAGGCCATGCTAATTTATCACGTGCACCAGAATGATGTTGTCTTTGTGCTTTTTTTTTTGTTCTTGAATATTATTATGATATAAAAACTATAACCCATCAACATATGTAAAGGCATTCTAAGAGGAGAGATGGATGTGGACAATTTATACCTGGATATTGAAAGGCATTATTGATTTGGTATTGAAGATTTTGTTGTACTAATGACTATTATCGACAACAGAGTTTATATATTCAGTACTTGTTAGCTCTGCATTAATTATAATTTCATATTTATTAGATTTGCCACTTGACAATATTGGTGAATGCATGGGGGATACCAGTGCCGACAAAGATAATGATGTGTTGAAAACTGAACAACTTGTACAAGTAAGTCAGTCATTAATCGTTCCATTTAAATAATTGTTGGTGTTATTATATCCTCAGTTGTTTTTGGAGTATTTTTCTTATAAAAAATATATAGTCCTGTAATATTTACTGTCAATTTTCCATTATAGGTTGGACATGGAGGCCGTGGTGATGTAGCCATATTGCCTACTCTTGTTATAAATAACATCCAATACCGAGGTTTGAGCACTCTCACTTCAAAATTTAAGTACTACTTATGAATATTTTATTATTAAAAATCTATGTAAATTTGGGAAAAATTTACTTAATTTCTTGCTCTTGATAGGAAAATTGGAGAGCACGGCAGTACTTAGAGCAATCTGTGCTGGATTTAAGGAGTCGACCGAGCCTCATGTGTGTCTAACCCCAGGTTGTTGATTCAACCCAAAATATTCTTTATTTTTGTCTAGACAACCTTCCTCTCCAATATACGTATCAAAAATGATATTTGTTGCCTATTCCCTGTATTTTCAGATATGGAAACAAATGAATGCCAGGATAACAATGGTGGCTGTTGGAAAGATAACAAGTCAAATGTGACTGCTTGCCAGGTAATTAGATTAATATATAATTTCATTTTGTCTTACTAATGTCATATCACATACTTATGACAAGTATTTTATTTTATGCTCTTTATTACTCATTGTTATTTTTCTTATATCTAGGATACATATAGGGGAAGAATATGCAAGTGCCCCTTGGTAAAAGGTGTGCAGTGGGAAGGAGATGGATATTCTTCTTGTAAAGGTATGCTTCTGCATTTTTTATGCTAATTTCTGATAATTAACTGGGGAATTAATAATAGTGTTCAAAAAGCCAGAGTCCATATATAGATAGGATGAGGAAACAAAAAGCACAATCCAGTTATCAAAATATATAAAACAAAACTTGCAGGAAGTATGTACCTACTCTTTTTTACTGGTACGTTGTTGTCACATATACACTGCACGAGTCCCTATTTCTTTTCTTTCTTCTGCAAATAACACATCATCAATTTTGGTCAGCTGTGGGGCCCGGAAGGTGTTCAGTGAACAATGGTGGTTGTTGGTCTAAAAGCAAAGATGGCCAATTTTTCTCTGCTTGCTCGGTATATATATCATCTGTACCTCAATTTCAATTCAAAATCAAAGTCAGAGCCTTTTGTCCCAAACAAGTTGGGGTAGGCTAGAAATGACATCCCGACTCTAGTCATTTTTTGTATATATGGCTAAATTTTTACGCTAGCCCGCCAAACCTATCACAAGCATGCGGGCTTGAACCTTGAACCTCTTAGAAGATAGTCCAGTGCTCTCACCACCTGAGCTACTAGACCACATTCATGAACCTCAATTTCAATTAATCAAAATATTTCATTTCTAGAAACCATGAAATCTCATAAGTACCTCAGTTTGACCTAAAAAATAAGAACAAGAAAACAAAAGAGCAAGAGACAGAGAGGGAGAATGTATTCCTTAAAAATGTACTTGTTCTATAAATTTAACTGGTACCAGCCAGTACTGACAGACTGGCATGAATTTATCTTATATAGTCTCTTTTGCCATTGTTAACAGGATTCAAATGTGAATGGATGCAAGTGCCCATCTGGATTTAATGGTGATGGTTACACCTGTGTAGGTAATGAATTGTTTAGGCCCCGATCAAAATCAACTTTTTATGTAGGAATTGGATTTGGAATTCTCATGATTTTGAAATCCCAATCTAATAAAAAGTTGGATTTCATTTCATTTAATCGGATTCTCTAGGAAAATTTGACTCCATTGAAATCCTGGGAATTGGATTGAAATTTGGTCGGATTTCATGAGGAGAAATAGAAAAAAACCTTAATACCCTTCCTCTCCTTCAAATAGATGAGGGCAAAATATGTCTTTTCTAGAATCCAAATCAATTCTTTTTATATTTGTTTTGATCATGGGATTTCAAATTGGAAATCATTTCCAATCAATTCTAATCTAATAAAATGAAATAAAATCCTATGTCTACACCATTTTGATCAGGGCCTTATATAAACACCAAGAAAATGATATCTTATTTGTCTAGAACATTACAGGCCCTGATCAAAATTCCATCTTTTTAACATGGGATTTCATTTCATTTCATTTCGTTGGAAAATTCTTGATCAAAATGAACGGATTTGGTGTCATTTAGTTGAAATTCGTATGTAATTAAATCCAACGAAATCCTATGAAATCAATTGAATTGAAATGAAACGAAATGAAATCCCGCGAAAAAAACATTTTGATCAGGCTTTACAGTAACTATGTGTTTTCCCATTAATGTGCGTCAGATATTGATGAGTGCAAGGAGAGAACAGCATGTCAATGTAGCGGCTGTTCTTGTAAGAATACATGGGGCGGGTATGACTGCAAGTGCAAGGGTAACCTTGTCTACATCAAAGGAGAAGATACTTGCATAGGTAAGAATTGGTTTATTACCCCAATACAACCCCAAGTACTTGTCTTTGCTGAAAAGAGAAGACGCTCTTTTATAAGAGTACGACACTACTATAAAGAAATGAAAATAATTATTAGGCATAGAATAATAAAACTGACTTCAGCACACCCAAACATGAAAATTGGGCTAACAATTTTCAAGGACAACATCAGTTAATGTTGTATTTGGAGTAACAAAGCTAACCTTTCTGTTGATATTTTCTCAATTTCAGCGAAGAATATGTCAACATTTGGGTGGTTTCTCACTATTTTGCTCATCTCTTGCGTGATTGGTGTTGGCGTAGCAGGATTTATTTTCTACAAGTACCGGCTTAGGGTTCGTACCTTTAAAACAATTTCTGGAATTGTTTTCAATAATTTACGCTCATATTTATATCAACTATCAATCTGAATTGATTAATATAACACACTAAAAGAAACCGAAGTTTTGTAGTATTATTATCACAATGTTTTTCTTTTTTCTGACTTTATCTCTCTTTTCTGTTTCAGTCTTACATGGACTCAGAAATCATGGCTATTATGTCGCAATACATGCCTATTGATAACCAGAACATTGAGATCAACACTGTACGAGAAGATGCACATGCATAAATTAAACGGTACTTCAATGTCTTAGGCTTATTGCTTTTTTAACCAAATTTAAACTGTTATACGAGACACTTCTTTTTTATATTTAACAATATTTTCTAACAAAATACTGGGTTGTTTGGCCCAATGGTTTCGTTCTATTCCACCAACCAAGTGGTCCTTGGTTCGATTCACGGAGAGAGCATTTATTTTCAAATTTCTTATAATAAAATCGTTGGTTTCAAACCAGCCTTCAAAAAAAATATTTTCTGACAAAATAAGGTCTGATTGTCCATTTTTATTTTAAATGCACAGGTGATGGAATTGAGAATTTTGTTCAAACTTCAAAGAGACACATGTACACTACCATAATTACAAAGTGTTTAGAATGTATACAAAAGAAAGTTTTTTTAATTACAAAGTGTTGAGGGCTATACTTTGTTAGAATTGGTTGTGGGAAAGATATGCAAATCTTCATACACAAAGGAACCATTCTATCGATTCAAGCAAGACTGTAATTTGAACCTTCTTCCAGCATTCCTTTCGTTTTGTAACTTATAGCTTCGTGACTTGTAAATTCGAGAAACATTGTGTTACATAGATTTTGTGTAGGAAGTCAGTAGCTTTCTAGTAAGCCGTATATATGTGTGTCCTTAGCTTTGCTATGCGGCTGGTGGTTTCTATTTCCTTCTCTGAAAAAGTGGAACGATTATTATTATTATTATTTTTTTGACTAAAGAAGTGCAACAATTAGAGATTTTTATTTATGATTTATATCTAGAAACGATTGAACGAAATGTTTTAATTGATTGCACTGCTATAACTTTTTCCACCTTAATCACTTCCGTTTTATATATACACCGAAAGTGAAAGATAAGAAGTTACTCCATTCTTAGAAGTTTGCACTTCACCATAATTATTCAATATAATTTATTTATGTTGATAATGTATAATTATAAATATTTAGAAAATCAAAGGTTGATTCACACAATGTGGGCACGTGTCCATTCAAAACCGAACTAATTTTTTATGATTTGGATAAATTCAAACCAAGCCGACCAAATAATTCCATCAACCAAATTATATATCATAAATGCGCATGATAAAAATTAGATTCTGATTGATTTTTTGCTTAAATATAATTAATATAAAAAATAATTTGTAATCATAAATACGTTCGCTAACTTGCTAATGCGTAAGAATAAGAATTCAGATAAGAATAAATTCCAAATTTCTTATGCTTGTGCAACCCAAACAACTGTGGAATGAGGAATTTGGGCCCTTATTCATATTCTAAAAAAACTATGGAATTAAAATTAAAAATTTGGATAAACACGTATTTTGAGATCCTAATTCTTATTCCTTATTCAACCCCTCATCCAAACACACCCCTAATGACTATAAAGACAGTTAATACTATAACTTCAACCAACCTTGAAATTCTGGAAGCGGCTCCGTACAAGGCGACTGCGAAGGCGATTTCTCCTCCGACAATGGACGTTGAAGGATGGCAAACGGTTCGCTCCCGCCGCCGGACTAGGTCGATTCCCTCCAAGACAGCACCGCAGCAGCCTCTAGAGACCTCTGCTCTCTGCTTGACTGGGGGAAAGCCCTCCTACGCTCAAGCTCTCGCCTCCAATACCCCTCACAACAACCCCACCAACCCACCTCCTTCTTCCTCAAACCCTACCAAACCAACCTCTGCTCCCCTCGTTAACCCTACCAAATCAACCTCTGCCCCTGCCTCAAATCCCTCCTCCCTACCCCGCCGATACCCCCCAAACATTCCTCATCCCACCCGCCCTAAGCAGCCCATGCTAATCACCTCCCCTAACAGCCCTACAACTCTGCGCTTTCCCCCAGAAATTGACGACCCCGATTGGTTCAATCGGTGCTTTAGGTGCTTTACAAAGGGACATACAGCTAAGACATGCACCAAGCCCAGAAGGTGTGCCCGAAGATTAACCCCAAACCTAGACCCTCAAGATCCAAGGTTGCCTCCTCTGGCCATCGACAGCCTAGGGACACCAGGGGACACAAAACCTTTAGGGCTCAAAGAAGTGGCGTCAACACCACCATAACCAAAAAGTGGGTCCCTCGCAATACTCTGCCTCGAGGAGAGGAGCCTGACTTCCATGACTTGCTCCATGACCAATCCAAAACCTCTACCGTCATGCCACCTGACTCGGAAAGGCCAGCGTCCAAGTCATGCTTCATCTCCAGAGATGACAGGTACTTCTCACGCTTCTCCACCCTCTCTAAGGCTTTGGTGATCTCTCAGCCTGAGCATGCTGAGATTGACCTTTCACTGGATGAGGTTGCAAAAATGGTGGCCTCAACAGGTCTTGTCACTTCCCGTCAGCTTCGAGTGGGTTTCCTTATGAAAGGATGATTCGTCGTCACCCCCCCAGAGCATGTTCACGCCCTGGACATCTGCCTGGCTTTCCCAGAGGCCTGGTGGGACAAAGGATTCTCCGCCACCTTATGGTCGCCGCATATTGACTTCGACATTTCCATTCCCAGGTTTAAAGTTTGGATAAAATTGATTGGACTACCCATCTATCTGTGGGATGAGGATTGTGCTGTGCAAGCAATTGGAGAATTTGGCACCTACTTGGGAACAATTGTCCCTGTCAGCCCCGGCAATTTTGCCACTTGGGAAGCGGCGATAGCGGTTCATGATCTCAGGGACATCCCACTTCGATTTTCCATGTGGGTTGGCACTTTCGTTTACCGAGTACCTCTGCAAGTTGTGCGCTGGATGCAGGGGCAGGTGTATTCAGTAGATGACATTCCAGCTCCACCGTCACCGGTCCTCAAACCAAGCAGCAGACAGCCTCCCCCTCTTCCCCATCTGATAAAGCACCGGGGGATTCAGACCGCGAGCCCTCATTCAGAATCACGTTGACTGATCTCCGCCGTATTGTTGACAAAGTGGACCCTGCTGAGCTACCAGACGATATCGCCGCCGCTCTATTGCTGGTCAAACAAGTTGAGAGTCGAGGCAAACGGCCGGTCAACGATGGAGTAACCATTCTGAAAAGAAACTTTTCTGTCCAAAATTTGGGTGACGGATCATCCGTTAACGGATCGGGTTCCAAACAACCGGGCGAATTGGTTAGTGGAGTTAGGGCCATGGGAAAGGGTTCTCGTGACCTTGGTGGATCTACTGCTGTTCTTGTATCCGCTTTGAGGATTGGGTCGGGTATGATGACTGGGGGTGCACCCACAATCACTCTCAAGGGTACAACTCCAGCTAGACGCCTGTCTACAATCGATGAGGTGGAGCTTGTGGCCTCTGTTGCACCACGTGCACAGCCACGCCCCAACAAAAGACACCTGACTCTGGAGGATGACGCTGCTCAGGTCCTCCTACCTTCTTCTTTTGTCCATACCCCTCTACCGTCCCCACATTTAGAAACTGGCATGCTTTTTCCTAAAACGGATATGAATCAAACATGCATTACTGTGTACACGTGCCTACAATCGGGTGTGGGTAATTCTGGTTTGAATTCCGATCCCAAGAACCAGCCCAAAATAGCAAGTAGGACACAGAAAAGACAGACCCTACCTAGAAAATGCAACTCTAGCAAAGGTGCCAATGTTATTTCTGTCATGGAACCTACCGACTTTGTTAATGTACCAATCACTTATTGTGAGTCCAGGGAGTTGGCTGACCTAATTGGTGCTCAGTGTAGGGCATTAACATTGTTTAATCAACCGGAGAACCTTATCCCGGTTTCTCCCTTACCAAGTAATGTCAGCCCGGCCCAAAAAACTGAGAAAAGAATTATTCTTAGGCCTGCTGACAATACTGATTTGCATCAGGTGGTTAGTCCCCTCAAGCATGGTGCAAAATGGACCAAGCACGCTCCACTAGCAAAGCCTGCTCTGGCTAATACAACCCATGCCGCGCCACAGCAAGGCTATAGGTTCCAATTTGATGCAAGCTCCAGCGATGAGCTCTCCTCTGTGTAGGAACATGCACCAAACTTGTTTGTTTGTTGCCTTTTGAAGCACTTTCTTGTTTTCAATGAATTGTAAATCATTAAACCTTATTACTTGGAATGTTAGGGGATTGGGGGATCCCTCTAAAAGAAGGGTGGTGTCGGATTTAGTACGCACTTCTAGAGGGGATGTTGTGTGCTTTCAAGAAACATAGTTAGATGTTGTTGATCAATTTTTTACTAGCACCTTCCTTCCTTCCTTTTTTGACCCGAATGTAGTTGCTCTTCATGCCATACACACTCGAGGGGGGTGTATGATTTGTTGGAAGCGTGTTTACACCTTGTTAAACTCTTGGGTTACACCACATTCTTGTTCGGCACTCCTCATAGATTCTAGATCAAACGTTTCCTTCTTGGTCACTTGTGTGTACGGGCCTAGTGCTTCGAATCACAGAGCGCCTTTCTTTAAGGAACTCATGTTCACCTCTACCTTTTCTCCTGGGCTGTGGCTTGTGGCGGGAGACTACAATGTAGTGCGTTGGGCAAATGAACGCTCCACAACTTGTTTGGATTTCACTGCAATACAGTCTTTCAATGACTTTATTGATGAAGCTGGCCTCATTGACATACCCTTGCAAGACAAGGCCTTCACGTGGTCTAACAAGCAACCCAATCCAATCCTCTCAAGGCTAGACAAAATCTTACTTTCTAATGACTGGAATGCTTCCTATCCTTTCATCAAACTCTTGCCGTTACCTACTACTGTCTCAGACCATACGCCTCTACTACTTAAATGTCGCCAGTTGCCGACCACTCCAAAACCCCTTCGGTTGGAACTCTTTTGGTTAAGTAATAAGGAGGCTATTGAAATTATACAGAGGGTTTGGAATACAACGGTGGAAAACAACTCATCTCTTGAGAAATTAAACGCCAAAACCTTATTACTGCACCTAGGGATGAAAACGGATCGGATAATATCCGCTCCGATCCGTATCCGAATCCGAAAAATTGCGGATTCGGATAGTAATATCCGTATCCGTTCGGATGCGGATGCGAATACGGATTATTATAAACGGATACGTATGCGGATGTGGGAATAGATATTGGTTCGGATACGGATGCGAATATGGATAAATATCCGAATCTGAAAAATATTTAGAAACGGATATCCGCGAGTTTTGATTTTATTTGGATATCCACCAACTAAAGTTTGTCTCTGTACCCACCAGGCCATCACATGCGCACGTGTTCCCCAGACAAATTAGAAGCGTGTACCATTAACTGTTTAATGTTGCACTTTTCTTTTTTCTTTTTTAGATACTTACAAGTTACAACCCATAGGCCATAGGCCGTAGGCTATGGGAATGAATTTAGTATTAGAAAATATATATATATATATACTGTTTTAGAAACTCTGTACACCGGGTAAGAAGGGAAAGGTTTAAACCAATGAAAGGCCTTATTTTTTTCTCTCTTTGGTACCTTCGTTGTTGATATGCAAATAAAATATTTGTTGCTGAGCTGGATCAGAATTATTCTTGTTTATGTCAAACGTCAAGCTTAGGAGTGAAAATAGGTTGGGTATCATGATATATATATTTCCTTTTTCCTGGGCTTGTTCACTGGTTTTTACTTGGGTTGGACAATATATATTACTTCATTGGCTGGCTTAGCCACGTAATTTATGATATACAACCAACTACTTTTTTTTTTTTACTTTTGGATTAAAAATGTCAAAATGCAACTAACACTTTTTTATTATATTATTCTTATAAAAAAAACCAATGTAATTATGTGTGGTATGTTGATGTGCGATAAATTTTACGAAAAATGCTAAAAAGATGAATAAAAAAGATTAAAATGCAATCCGTATCCGATAAAATATATTCGTATTCGACTCCGTATCCGATAATATCCGAACCGTATTTGTATCCGCTTAATATCCAAACCGTATCCGTATCCGAACGCATCCGTATTTGTATCCGTATCCGAAAAAAAATATGGATGCGGATATGGGAAGACCAACATCCGCTCCGTATCCGATCCGTTTTCATCCCTAACTGCACCACTCCCTGTGTCATTGGCATGTACATAACTATG
This sequence comes from Rhynchospora breviuscula, assembly GCA_027562975.1. Classification (NCBI taxonomy): domain Eukaryota; kingdom Viridiplantae; phylum Streptophyta; class Magnoliopsida; order Poales; family Cyperaceae; genus Rhynchospora; species Rhynchospora breviuscula. The sequence continues at coordinate 34,075,824 of CM050399.1, forward strand.
CTAAGGCTAACGTGTACCTTATAAATGCTAAGACTATTGTGCAGTGCCTGGACCGGCTTGAGGAGTTGAGGCAGTTAACTGGCCTTGAAGTTCGGTTAAGAATTGTGGCCCGAGAAAGAGCCTTTGAGCTGGCCAATATTAGCGAAATAAGATGGCGCCAGAGATCAAGGGCTAGATGGTTGCGCTCTGGTGATCGCAACACCAAATATTTTCATGCGTTGGCAACTTCGAGGAAAAGAAGCAATCATGTATCCAGTCTTTTGGTACAAGGCATGGAATTAAAAACACAGAGTCAGATCTCTGAAGCCTTCACATCTTTTTACACACGCCTCTTAGGAACGGAAGCATGTACGACTGCCTTTAATCCAGGTTTCCTCTATCCAGATTCGGGACCGGATCTGTCGTTCCTAACGGATCCCTTCAGTGAATCAGATATTAAAAGGGCCGCCTCAGCCTTGTCTAATGACAAATGCTCTGGCCCGGATGGTGTACCCAATGAATTTTACAAATTAAATTGGGATCTGGTGAGGGACGATTTGATGGAAATTTTTTATTCCCTGTACAACAACCAACTGCAGCTTGCTAGCTCTAATCATGCACACATAGTACTCATTCCAAAAGAGCAAAACCCTCAATCACCCTCAAACTTTAGACCGATCAGCATCTTAGCATACATACCAAAGCTCATTTCTAAGGTCTTAGCCAACCGTCTTGAGCTTTGCATACCTCAGCTCATCCCGGAAACGCAGACAGGGTTCATTAAGGGCAGGTTGATAGCGGAAAATTTCAATGTTGCAAGGGAAATTATTTCAGCCATACACAAGCAGCCGGAACCGGCTTTCCTCCTCAAATTGGACTTCAAAAAAGATTTCGACTCCGTGGCTTGGCCCTTTCTCTTTGATGTCCTGAGGCAAAGGGGGTTGCCTGAAAAATTCATAGGATGGCTTATTTTGCTCTTCTCCTCCACATCTTCCTCAATTTTGGTAAATAGCCATGTGGGACCTCCCTTTCAGTACAAGCGAGGCTTGCGTCAGGGAGACCCTCTCACTCTTTTTCTCTTCAATTTGGCAGTGGATGTACTTAACAAAATGATACAATCTTCAACTTTAACAGTGCCTCATAAAATATGCTCCAAGCTAGTGGACCCGTTCTTGCTGCTACAGTACGCTGATGACACAATGCTCTTTGCCACTGCAAAGGGTACGTCAGTACATGTGCTCAATCAAGTTCTCAATACTTTCTCTCAAATTTCTGGGATTCAACTCAACTTAAACAAAAGCTCACTCATCCCCTTCAACTTAACCCAACAACAGTTGCAATCAATCCAGGATGTTTTACAGGTAAAAGTGGCAACCTTGCCCCTCACTTACCTAGATTTGCCCTTGACCCTCAACAAGCCTGACAGACTAGCCTATCAAGGGCTCATCGATAAAGTGCAGAGTAGGCTAGCAGGTTGGAAGAGTCGCTTGCTCTCTAGAGCAGGCCGAGTGGTCTTGGCAAGCTCTGTTCTCTCGACAATTCCGATGTTCTTTATGTCGGTATTCAAGCTACCGATTTGGGTTATTAAGGTGATGGATCGTATTAGACGGAATTTTATTTGGGGATCCTCAATTGGCAATGGTAAATCCATACATTTGCTTTCTTGGGACCGAGTCTGTTTACCAAAGTCTCTCGGCGGTCTGGGCTTGCTCAACCTGCGCCTTCACAACATTGCACTGCTGCTTAGATGGTGGTGGAGGCTTTATAAAAACCCACGCTCCCTGTGGTCAAAGCTTGCACGTCAATTTTTTGGCAAAAGGGATCTCAATATACTGCCGGTAGCCTGGAATGCTTCTGGCTCCTTTTTTTGGAATGATTTACTCTCTTTGAGATTTTATTTTCAACTCTGCACAACCACCATTGTAGGTTCAAGATTTTGTTTTGGTATGATAATTAGGGTGGCACTAGACTCTTCTACTTCTCCTCTCTTGTCAAGCCGCCTGCTAGGCGTTTCATCTCTCTACAGTCAGCTTTACCCCTCTGGCAAGACTTGCTGCCTTGTCCACTGACAAACCAGCAGACCATGCTTTCAGATGAAGCACGCAGCATAAACTTCACAGCTCTGCCAGATCGGGTCCTTTGGCGATGTACTTCTCATGGTGGGTACACTGCTGCCTCAGCCTACGAGATACTAATCAGTGCAAGCAAAGTGCAATTTCCACTGACCTTTCTGTGGAAAATCAAGGTCCCACCTTCTGTTAAGCTCTTTTTAATTCTCCTGTCGCATGGGAGGCTCTTAACTCAAGATCAGCTGCTAAAAAGAAACATCCCCTGCACCCCAATGTGTGTACTTTGCCAGAATCACATGTGTGAAACTGCCAGTCACATTTTCTTTCACTGTCCCTTCTCCATTCAGCTTTGGCATGTTTTGGGTTTTCCACAAATGGGCTCGTATCTGGTAACACAAAATTCCCTACACGACTCCCTGCTAAGGTTGTTCAGCTTTGTCACCAACCAAAGCGATAAAATGGTGCTTGTTGCTACTGCTCTTTGGGATTTATGGTTGGAGAGGAATCATAGAACCTTCAGGCTGTGCTCCAGGAAACGCTTCTTAAAGGAACGGAGAGTAGAGGAGAGGAAATGTGTCCGATTTTTGTTACTCTCCGATTTGGGGTGTACGAGTTTACTCTAAAATTTCCTTAATTTCAGTCTGCGGCTTCCATCGCCTTCTCTTCCCTTCCATTGTGCGTGGAGCGAGTAAACACACGGGCAGATCGGTTTTCCGTTCCTCTCCCTTCCATTCCTTTACGAAGGCTGCTCTGGAGCACAGCCTCAGACACCAAAGTAGGAGAATTGATGCCATCCATCACTGGATAGTTACAGAGTCAACTCTCTTTATGAAGTTTGCTTAGCTCGCTGGATCGAAGGGTGGCTCTGTTAGTTCTTTAGGATTTTTCTTTTCTGTTTTTCTTCTTTGTTCTAGGTAGCCTCTACCCAGTTTGTCAAAAAAAAAAAAGACAGTTAATACTCAATACAATTTCTTTTCGACGAGACAAAGGATATCTCAATCAGAGAAGAGAACGGAAAAACCCATATGACCCGTTATGTTTGAAAAATCGAATTAACATATCATTTATTGAAATTTTGATTCATTTTGTTTTTAGATTTATTTTATTTTTTATTTTCAAAAGAAAACTATAAATTAAAATTTAAATTTTCATAATTTTTAAATCAAATCGAACCAAACAAACCAAACAGAACCGAATCATTTATGCAAAATAAATAAATTTGATTCCGTCGAAACAATATTAACCGGACCGTTTGACATTGACACTTGAACGAACCTTGCCAGGATTCAGGATCCATTTGCGGTTCGGTTCGCATTAATTCTATTCCGACCACTACCAGGCCTGTCCTGAGTTCATGGGCTCTGAGATCTTCATTTTCAATTGCACACAAGTTGAAGCCTTTCAATCTCTAATCTCTCCGCTAAAAGCCTAAAACCCTTCTCTTCAGTCTGAGAGCTGAAGCTGCGCACCGAACGAGTTAGGTCTCTCTCTCTCTCTCTCTCTCTCTCTCTCTCACTAATTTATTCTTTCAATGGATACGAATCTGTGTATTGCGAAGAAAAACCTTTGGTGCTAGTCTGGTGCAATCGAAGAGAACCTTTTGGTCAATTAATTTGATCTCTTCTCTGATGTTGGTCGCTTTTCTGGTTTTTGCTTTTCCCACTCTAGCAATAACCGGAAATTGCTCAATAAAGCTACCTCTATTATGGAGGTTTAGTCTTGATTTAGTTGATTTCATTCTGTGTAGGAGTTTATTGGAAGGTTAATTGATTGTAGCAAACAACGATTCCTTGAATTAAGTGATTAATGATTGGTTATCTGCTTAGGTTCTGTGATTGGAATTATGGTGATCTGGAGAAGATGTATGAAGTCTGTAATGCGTCAGCTCAGCAGTGGTTTTGAGCAAAAACACCAAGCAGACATTAGGCCATTTTTATGGCAAGGTACATATGCATATAGAATTTTGCAAACTAGTGTTTTTCCCTTTCTTGTTGGATATAGTTATAGTGTGTAAAGTACAATGGTGGTGTTTGTCTATACAGGAGAGTTTACAAACTTGGGAAGGGCAATGCCATTGTCCTCGGGCCGAACTGCAACTACTTGCCATCAATTTCTCCAACAATTTGTAATACTCTTATCCTTGGTTCACAAAAATTGACTAATTAATTTGGGACTAGTATTCAGAGTGTTTAATTTATTAGAAGAGTTAATTTGCAAGTTACACCAGAATTTGTCATGCTATGAGCATTTTGAAGTTCTCTTATTTAACTGGCATTGGGATCTTCGGAATTATTTAAAAATGGTGCCATTTGTTATACGTTGGGTGCAATGGATGAAATCCATTCTCAAGATCTGTTGTGGTAATTACTTGCGGTAATACTTTTTAAGACCCTCTGTCTCTCTCCCTCTCTCTATCGCAGAATATTTGTAGTACGATCAATTTGCTGGCTGAAGACACCAGTATGGTACCAGTCTCTTCTCCATTGACTCTGCCAACTGGAGAGGATACTAAAACCAGCAAAAAAGATGGTACAATTACTCCCTCAAGGGTTCAAGCTGTTAAGAAAGATATTAGAATGGTAAAACAGCTTATCAAGTTCTCTTTCCAATTTCTAGAAATTATTTTTTATGTTTCTACTAATATTTTATTTGTGTTTGCCTTTTAGAGCCCGAAAAAGCTCAATTTGGTGGCTGCACTTATACGGGGTATGCGAGTTGAGGATGCACTCTTGCAACTACAAGTTACTGTAAAAAGAGCTGCAAAGACAGTATACCAGGTATAGAGTGCATGAAGTTATGTTAGTTTTGCATATTCCATTTTGATATCCTATGCTGGTAGCAGCAAAAGTTAAAAGTAATAATAATTATGAATAAATAAATAAAAATTAAAAGTGCACTATAATGTATGAACTGGGCTATATCTCTCTAGTATCCTACTGTTCATGATTATTATTGTGCTACAATTTCCATGCTTCTGATCTTTAATTCTGACTATCCGCAGGTAATCCATTCGGCCCGTGCCAATGCTTCTCACAATCATGGTCTCGACCCTGATCGACTTATTGTTGGTATTTTTATTTTCTTTTTCTTTTTTTTTTTTTCTCCGAGGAACTTTGTTGTGTGTTCATGGCAACTTGATGATTTGCCAAACATAAACCTAACATAAAGGAAATATCATTGTTCATCTCTTTACATGTTAACCAAACATCCGACATCCTTTGTTTATGAAAGTATGTTGGGCAAAATATAAAGAGAGGATTATGGAGGGTATAATGATATGTATGGAATTTCAACTTCATTTTGAGGGTCTCCTGGTGATTTTTTATTTTTTTAACTTTTAGTACCTTGATACTTTGTAGATTTTTCTCGAGTCATGAAAATGATCATAGCTATATAGCTAATTGGGTTGGCTTTAGAATTTAGTTTGCTTTTCTTAAGAAATCCCTTTCAAGCTCTCTTTGTAAACTTAAGCAACTCGAGCTACTTGAATTAGCTAATTGGGTTGGTTTTAAGTTTTAGTTTGCTTTTTCTAAAGAAATCCTTTTCAAGCTTTCTCTGTAAACTTAAGCAACTGGGACTACATGAAATAGTAAAGTTATCTTTTTATTTAGAGATATAATTTAGGTCTAAATGAATTGTTCCCAGAAAATGACACAACATCCGAATTCATTATAAAGACGGTCTAAAACAGGAACTGAAAGTGTTGAATAGACCTAAATTAATTACTATTTCTATTCTTTGGCAACTTTGATCTTTTCGGGTTCCATTTCTAGCCTACCCCTTGTTTGGGACTAAAGGCTTTGTTGTTGTTGTGGTTGATTTTGCTTATTATGCTTGAATATGTTTGGGATGAGTAAAGTGGGTGGTTATGTTATAAAGAGTTGATTTCCTTATCCCTCCAATCCCTCCACTTTGTCATGCTTCCAAACATTGCCATGGGAAGGTGTAAACAGGATTCATGATTATCATCCTTTCTTCAAATGTAACCTCAAATACTGTGTATAATGAAAGCATATGATGAAAGTGTGCGTACCATTTCACAAGTTAAAATTTTAATTTGTACCTCTTGTTTTGATTTCATGACATCATATCTGCCCCTCATGCACTACTGTTTGTCTGTTTATATCTAGGCAACATGTTGCAAGATGTTGCACATGAAAAACATTTCTCAATTTTCTTTATATTGAGGCGGACCAAAACTACTCCTTCGTCAGTGGTTTGCTCTACAAATTTTTCTAGGCAAATGGCTTCCCTTCCATATGTTTCAGTTGCATTTTGTGAATGTTAGGTCAGACTCTTTTGTTATAAGTTGATCAAGCTCACATCAGCCAGGATTAACCATTTAAGATTGCTCTGGCATGAGGTCATTCAGCCAACCCAGATTAAGTACCCAGCGATCAATATTAAAAAAAAAAATAGATTCTTTCTACTTTGGGCTAAAGATTGGGCAGATTTTGTATGCTTGGTATAGGTGAATTTCTGCATTTTTACTGGTTTGATTAGATTGTTTGTATTTTTTAGGTTTGTGTGCACCAATTTTAATCTTTTTTATGGATGGTTTGTATTATTAGGTTTGTGTGCACCAGTTTTAAATAATATTCTTTCTTTTGTTAGTGAATAACAGTTTCTCAAGCACTATAGTTTCTATATTTTGGCATAGTTTTTTCACATGCTCGTGTTTTGTTTTGTGTTAGATGAAGCCTTTGTAGGCAAAGGTCTCTACCTGAAGAGGCTATCTTACCATGCAAAAGGAAGAAGTGGTATAATGGTAAGGCCTAAATGCCGTCTCACAGTTGTAGTAAGGGAAATTACCCCGGAAGAAGAGGCCAAAATTGCCAAACTAAGGGTTAGTAACTACAAGAAGCTGACAAGAAAGGAGAGGCAGTTAATGCCACATCAGCTTATAGAGGTCAAACCCAGGTGGGGCCACAAAAATAAAGCAGCAGCTTCAACTGCTTAGTGCAATGCTTTTTTTTTTTTTTTTTTTTTTGCCTTCTTCTCTTGTAGCTAAATCTGTTGAATAACTTAGCCACAAGCTTTCGGTGCTATTTTTATTTGATAGTTTTCTTCGTTTCTGTTATGGACTGGGTTACTGGGAAAAATTGTTATTATTTTTGTTGTTTCTCAAGTACTTTGACGATCTTAGAATGTATAAACATGTTGAATTTCAAACTAATTGGTTGGGCAACCCTTATTTTGTAATTGGTTGCACAAAAAAATTTTGAGAAATCTTAGGAACAAGGAAACACCTATCGTGTGATGGTTATTCATTGACGCAATGAGAATATGAATTGTATTAATAACAGGCAGAACTATAGGTTGATAGCAGAACTATAGGTTGATAAAAGTCGTGAACATGTGCCACTGTCCAAAATTTCCCTTTTTTTTTTTTTTTTTTCCTTCTTTCTAGCAGCAGATATGCTTCAAGCATTGATCTATACAACTACAATATAAACTATATTTTTTAAGCTACAAATTATCCAAGCGCAAAGAAAAAAAAAAAACGTGGCGCCAAAAAAAAAAAGAGCGCAAAGATAATGAAAAAACAAATAGATATACTCATAAAAGCTACAAAACTGTTGCATAAGGATATTCCTATATACATCTAAAACAAGAGGCGGTCTTGGTAAACCTTTAAAGCTTCAATAATCTTTTCCAGCAACAATTTCCGGTGCATTCGGTACCTGTCAGTTTTGCGTGGTTAAAAACAAACAAATAAAGGCATGAATTATTTTCTTTTGGTCATATTGGAAAATTTTCTTACTTGATGGCTGCTTCTCTTGTTTTGCTAATACTTGCATCTGTATCTGAAAATCCACAGGAAAAAAAAATTATTACTGGTTGAGAGGACATAAAATGAATAAGCAAGTCCATGCATAAATAAATATTGAATGACGAGAAATATGACTCAGCACAAATCCATACCACCACATAAGCACTTACTAAAACCCCCCACAGGCTCTAAACACACAGTAAATGACCCCAAATCCACCCAGTTCTGCTTACATACTCTCTAGCAGATGATGCAGATTTTACAAAATATAGACACCCACTAGGCCACCATCAGAATGGCAAACTTACCTAACACAAGCTGATCTTGTTGAGAGGTGGTAGGGAACTCTCCTAGAATTTTGCGACACTCTTCTTGCAGTTCCCTTACAGCCTTTCTCTCCATGCTTGGGATAATTGGTACGTCTTTCTCTGACCATGTTGGTAAGGTTCTTGCAGCTGCTATTACCGCTCCATCCACAAAGCTTCTATCCTCTTCACTTGACACTTTATCTAAATAAATTTGTACAATTAAAAGTAAAAAAAGAAAAAGAAAAAAAGAATAATGGCGGTCTATCTGATTCCAATTCTTTCTTACATTAAGAAGTATCCAAAACAGATATTTGGTTAAACTAGGTAATGGTACTTAATATGTGTTGTTGGTATGGAACTATTGGCAGCTCTGGGACTAATTGGTTTTTGTTTTTGCAAATTAATTTAACAGTCTACACTCTACAGTGTTTGGAAGAGATGTGAACATTTTCATACTTTCACCATCACTCAATATTACAAATTACATGTTATGAGGAAAGCAAGTTTGAATCAAGTGAAAAATGACTTGCTAGGATTTCAAGGGTCTTCGATACCTCAAATAAAGTATAAAAATTCCAAAATCTTGATATCCAACATTATATTTACTTGACGTGAACTAATAGTTCTTAAAAAAAAAAACTTACAATTGTGATAATACTCATCTTCCAAGCCCGAAATGTTGAAAACAGATAGGAAGGTGTCCAAGTGTATTTTAGCTGGACTGGAAAATTTTATTACATCCCAGGGATTCTACATTTTATAATAAATGTTTTCTAAACAACAAGGAAAGAAAAATTTCACAAAAAAAAAGTCAAAAGTGAAAATGCAATCAGACTAGGAAGGGGTTACCACTGGAGATGAAAAACCGTATCTCTCCATGAGAACGTTGTTCATGGCTCCATCCAAGTAATTGAGTGTCATCTGTCATTAATTAAAAAAGATTCAAGTGTTATGAATGCTCCTGGATGCATACATCGATGTATGAAATGCATGTCTCATACAATACCTCATCTCCTTCCCTGATGTGTTGACCAGCATTGATCATGACCTCAAGCATGCAGTCCTTGAACCGCCAATGAAGGAAGCAGTTTGGTTGAAATGAGTGATTCAACATATCTGTAAATTTCAACTTAATTTTGACACAAGAACTAAACGAAAACATATAGAACAATATGAAAAATGAAAAATGCTCCTGCTTTAAAGGGAAAATTGGTGTATTTACCCCTCTAATCTTTAAATTTGGATATATACCCCTCAAATTAAAGGGAAAATTGGTGTATCTTCTCTAATTAGAAATATACCCCTCTAATCTTTAAATTTGGATATATACCCCTCAAATCATGGTTATTAGAGATATTTACCCTCATCAATGTTTTTAATAATAATTTATGTCATAAAAACTGATTTTATAATATTGTGAGAATGTCCCTTCTTCCCAACTTCTCTACTCCGTTGCATGCCCACTTGTTAACAACTTAATTGGATCTTTTGTAATAAATTTTGCATTTGATTTTCAATTTGAATTGTGGGACAGATATTGCAAAATTGACGCAGCTATTATTCATTGACCTTTTGTCCTTTTGTATGGTACGGAGAGACATCATCCAAAAGATGCATTTTTGAAATGCTAGTTGATAATAACTGTTGTGAACTTGTGATTTCAAGTATAAGTGTATAACACATATCTGTAATTGATTACTTATTTGTTTTTTTTTTTTCTATTTGAATATCAGTTTCAACCACTTGGTTTAGTTTTGTAGCCAACATTCTCATTACAGCACCTTATGTGCTTATTAGAGCAAATCAACCCAAGAGATAGATTGGAAAAATTAATAAATGGACGTGGAGATCAAAACTTTCAATTAAGAATCATGTGTACTTAATGCCTTTATTCATCAAATATCACAAGTCCTACAGATTCAATAACACAAGGTAAAAATTACCATGGATGCCGTAACCTTAAGCAGAGGCAGGGGAGGCAGGGGCATTTTCGTCTCAAAATTATAAAATTAATTTTTATCAATTAATTTATCATTAGAAACATTGATGAGGGTAAATATCCATAACAAACATGATTTGAGGGGTAAATATCCAAATTTAAAGATTAGAGGGATATATTTCCAATTACAAAAGATTAGAGGGGTATACACCTAATTTTCCCATAATATAAACTGTTTATAATAATGCAGATATCAGAAAACTAGAATTTCTAAGTTGAAATTAACATAAAGTAATATACCAGCATAAGGAACTAGCAAGTTCGTGTCTTGAACAAGAGCTCCAAACCGAATTTTCATGCTAACAGCTCGAGACTGTGCCATACAAACTGCCCAAAGAAACCTTTCAGGATCACATGCAAGTCGCCTAATTTTCAAAGGCGCAGCTGGATACTAAAAACAAAAATGAGTGCAATTGATTCATCAAACTTGTACAATTTCATAGCCACCATTAAGCAAGTTTGACACCAATTATCTATTGTGGCTGGCCTTACTCCTCAGGTGCTGATGTAATATCGATCTAGTCAAGAGGAAAGTCTGAGACCAGTTCTTTAGGTTGGCAAAACATTTTAGAAGAGCTCTATGTTTGAAATATCATAAAATGCACATACCCAATGCTTTTCCCAAAATTCTACCGCTCTTTTCTGATATTGTTCTATTCTTGAAGGAAGATCTGGATCTTGCAATTCAACCAAGTCGTCCTGTAGAAAACAGTGTAACAACTTGATCAAGTTAATTTCAGAAACTATGCAAAGTGAAGATACATTTTGAGCAGAAGTTCACCTTTGAAGCAAGAAGCAAATTAGTGCATTGATCGGTACCCGGTAAGAAATCACCATATGATTGCCAAAAACTACCTTGAACATCCAGTCCATAAAGTAATAGACATGCCAGCCTGAAATCCTCCTCTGTCTGTTAGAAATAAACATGCATGAATTGATAATTAAGTGAGGCTTAGTTGGACTTCAATATGAAAATAAAATGTTCACCTTTAGATTGGTAGTGGACTAGTGATAATATGGTTAGGTCAATTGGAAGCATACCTTTGGTATTGCAATAGAAAGTCTTCTGTCTCATTTTTCAATGAGACAATACAAAGACCCTTGTTGTTTTAAACATTGATAAGCAAGATACAGTCCATTGAAATACATATTTTAAGTCATCAAAACTGAAAAAGAAGGAAGCTCATTATTTTTTATTATTGTTACCTCAGGATCAGTGGAGTTGATAATATCGAAAATAGGATGGCCGATTGGAATAACATCAGGAAAGAACATCCATGGTTTCTTCTGGCTTATTGTAAGCATCAATTCTAGCGGTATCTCCATGATCACCTACACATGAATTTGAAAAGATGTAAATAAATTGTTTATTATGCAACAACTAAAGTAAAATTCCTTGACAACTGCTGTCAAGGTCTTCAAAAAAAAAAAAAAAAATACTAAAGTAATATTTTCTTTTTCACAAGTATAAAAAAAACAACATTCAAAACAGTCCAATTTCTATTACCATATACCCTAGCTCTTGTTTGTGTAGCCGTTCATAGAAGATTACTTATTCTATTTTAGTATATGGACTCATTTTTCACATTGCCAGTTTTGACCGTTCGTGATTGGTAATCCGTAATTGTTTTATGTGCTTGTATGGATTTTATATTGCCAATTTGTTGATGTTAAACTCAATTTTGGGCGAATTCAAAGTATTTCATTGGAGAATTATATCAGTTGCAATAATATTTAAATTAACCAGTACAATGTTGATTTCTTTTAAAATATACTTTTTCAAACAAATAAAATTAATCTCACTCTAGCTCGTTGCAATGGCTCAACATCTCTAGAAGCATAGACTCCGAACCCATCAGGTCCTTCCATGAACTCAACTCCATATGCCCGCATATTTCTCATATACCCAATCCGGTAAAAATCAGGATCAGCCGGTTCTATCTGTAGTAAAATTAAAAATTTACCATTATGGCCAAATAGCAGTGATTAAAATGTAAGCCTGAATCCAAAACCAAAGCTGTCCCAATCTAAGAATTCTGATAAATAAAAAAAATACCAGAATGGCTAAATCAAACCGAGCCTGATCAGCCTAAAAGGAAAACATCCCAGCCCTAATGACTAAAGTCAAACAATATTTTAAAATGAAATGAACCATACACCAGAAGTCAGTAAGATTTGATCGAACATGAAGTCCGCCACCCCTCCCTACCCTCCCAATTTAACCTGAACTCGCAAACTCCGAATGCCAGCTGACCAAAATCCAGTCAACCACAAGCAACTGAAGGCAAAATAAACATACTTTTTGGCTTACCTCCAACGTGCACCAATTCCTTCCCCTCAAGTTAGCACCTCTAATAGCCCAGTATTGTAAAAAACACCAATAAAAAAAACTAAAGGCTTAATTAACCTCGGGTAGCATTGGCACTATGTCATGAGGCTCAGATAATTTCAATCCACCTGGAGCCGTGGCAGTGACAGATGCTCTAATTTGGTGTCGTCTCTTTGGCAGGGGTGATATAAAGGATGCATCATTATGGCACTTCCGCTGAAAGATAGAAAAAGGTAGCTGCATCAGAGCTCATATCAGTTACAATTAAACAGAGAGAGAGAGAGAGAGAGATAGAGAGAGAGAGAGAGAGAGAGAGATTACCGTGTCAACAGAGAAATGAGAGGGGAAAGGTAGGAGCAGAGAAGCAGCTGAAGCCATTTTTGCTGGTAGTGAGAAAAGGAAGGAAGCGAGGGAGGGAAGGAGGGCTTTGCCACTGGCATTCTGGCAATGTTATCCCGCTGCTTCCCCTGTAATTATTAACGGGCCGGGCCAAACTCTGGCCCACTCTAATTTAAACTCTGCTTTATTTCCAAGTTCGAACTAATGTGAAAGAAACCTGAGTTGAGAAGGCAACTTAACGAATCCAAATCTGGTGTCGCGCGATGAGTTGTGTAGCGCACTAAATCTAACCGTTCTCTAAATCCAACGGCCTGCGTGTTTTCTCTCTCCGCTCTAACTCAAACGGTACCGTATCGGATTTGCCTTTGTTCCCCCATATTGGATCCGAAACAAAACGTAGAAACAGTGGGATCCACTAGTCAGAATCTCCTTCCCCATTCTCCTCTCCTATACCAAAAAAAAAGGAACGAAAAAGAAAAAAAAAATGACTGCCATCTCCGTCAAACGTGGTTCAGACAAAAATAAATAGGGACGACAATTGGAAATGTGTCCATAAAGTATGAGTCTGAATATTAACTGAAAATTAAAAGTTTCCTTATTCCAAATGTTGTTTGAGTTTAAAAGATCACCAATGATGACAATGGCCTTGAAAATTCACTCCATCTAAGCATTGAATGCCATCAGTTCTGATTTGCAAAGAATTAAGGAATGCCACCAAAATTCATATGCATGTACAGTCACACATCAGTCTTGACAATCAAATCAGATAGCACAAAGATCATGCCAATAGTCTGGTACTCTGGTTGTTAAGGAAAACATTGGTTAAAAATATGCTTTAATTGAATTCAGTTTGAACCATTGGTTGCTTTAATAGACCTAAACCAGACCAAAATTAGGTGATAGCTAAAGAAACATACAATTTCAATTAACACCTTGAACAGCCTCATGGAGCCCTTGAGGTCTTCAGTAAGCCGTCACCGACAGAAAATCACCACCAACATTTCTCAATTTGCCGCCTCAATTAATCGTCAGATCAAACCTGAGGTGGAGACCAAACGCCCCAAATTGGCAAAGTGCAGCATAAATGGGAGGCATCAGGAGAAAGGGGAAAGGCAAATAGAGCTAGTGGCGTTGGTAGAGAAAATGAGAGGGTAGAGCGGCGGAGTGCCTCTACTTAGTCGTGGCGCTGACCACACAATCGTTCATCGGAGCAGATAGAAAGAAAAGGAGAGAGAGGAAGGAGACATAGTTGACCTCTGAGCAGCACGAATTTTGACGAAGAGGGCAGTCGTTTTTTTCTTTTTCGTTCCACTTTTTGGTACAGGAGAATGAGGAAGGAGATTTTGATTAGTGGGTCCCATTGTTTCTGCGTTTTGTTTCGGATCTGATATGGGGAACAAAGGCAAATCCGATACGGTATTGTCTAAGTTGGAGCTGAGAGGAAAAACACACAAGCCGTTGGATTTAGGAAACGTTTAGATTTAGTGCGCTACACAGCGTATCGCGCGACACCAGATTTGGATTCCAACTTAACTATACATTGCTCAGGACACTCTCTATTTTGCAATACACTACCCTTTCAAGTGAAAGACCAAACTAACCTTCATTTGAGGTTTTTAACGATGAGCAACTAAGGGTATTTTCGTCCTTTTACTTCAAAAACAGGAGTGTTTTGCAATTTGCAAAATGGTGCCGTGCGTGTGCAGCGTGTCCTAATTCCGAGAGGAACTAAACTAAACTAAACTAAACCCCACCAAAAATGAGAACTAGACACTGCCATGCCTTCCTCTCCACCACCGCAGCCGCCGTTAGTCTCTCTCCTTCCGATCTGACCTCAATCTCTACTCTCCTCCCTCGCCTGATCTCCTCCGACCAACTCCCCGTCGCATCCCGCCTCCTATCCGCCTCTCTTCTCCTCCCGCCTCCACATCCCTCCTTCCATCCTCTCTCCTCCCTCCTCTCCTCCCTCCCCGACCTCACCCCCACTTTCTCTCTCCTTAACTCCGTCCGTCACCACCCCCTCAAACCCTCGCCTCTCCCTCTCTTCCCGCCTCTCCTCTCCTCCTTTCTCACCTCTCGCTCTTACAAAGACTCCTCCAAAATCTTCTTCTGGCTCTGTCGGCCCGATTCGACGCACCGGCCTGATGAGAATGTTTACCACCTTGCCATCCGTGGGTTTTGTAAACTGGACAGGATGCTGGAGGTGTTGAGAGTGTTGAGAGAAATGGCGAGCGATGAGGTGGTTGTGGGAGAGGAGATGAGAGAACTTGTGTACGGGGGATTGTTGCAAGAGGCCAGGATTGAAGAGGCGAGGGATTTGGATTTGGTGTTGAGAAGTTTCGAGGAGAATCGGAGTGGAGATGGATTCGACAAGGAAAGGGCAGTAGTAGTACTCGATCGGTTGATTAGTGAATGGGAAGATTGATAAGAAAACAACTTTGTTTAATTGTCTTTATTTATTTTTTCCAATTTAGTTTTCTACTTTTAGCTAATCAATATATCTATTGTTTAACAGAAATGTTTTTGTTCTGCACTAAATATGTTTCTCTCTCTGTCTCTGCTACCTCTTCTTTCTCTTCTTTCCTTTAGTTTCCTGATTGTAATGTATTTGAACAGAATTTGTATTGAACTAATTTTTAAAGAACAGCTTTCGGCTGCCACCATTTTTTTGCCACAATTGTCACAATTTTATATTTTATCAATATTTATAATTTTTTAAATTCAAACATTGAATTTAAACTGTTGATCTTATTCAATTTAATGAACGATGTGTTTCTATATAAGTTTTATAAAATTTGAAATCAGTTTGATACTCGATCAAGTGGTCAACAAATGAACGAATCTAGTTAATCATGATAGATTAATTCTAATACGTTCATCATTTGACCACTTGATCGATTATCAATCTGACTTTAAATTTTATAAAACTCATACAGAAACGTATCACTCATTAAATTGAACAAGATCAACGATTTAGATTCAACATTTGAATTTAAAAAAGTTTAAATATTGATAAAATATGAAATTGTGGCAACTTGTGGCACAAAACCGCTGCTCTTTTTTAAATTTTCTATTCTACAGCATGACTTGTGCATGTACACAACAGTAAGTACATGAGAGAAACGAAGATGTTGCTTTCTGACCAGTGCAAACAAACTAATAAACTGTTTAGATAAACAATATCTAAAAATATAGCAATTTTACAATAATACACATCAATTCTGACCCTTGCGATAGTTCTATTCACAGTAGCCATTGAATTGTACAACTTTTTAATGTGCCCAATAACATTTTAATGACCTACCAAGTTTTTTACTGTGTCAAATTATTAATTTTCATCCCAATTTTCTAGACAATTGATCTCTTTACTGTATTTTTTTTCTGATCTCCTATCTGAATTGCTTTGATGGCGCCCAAAGGAAAAGGTACAGCGATTAGCGATCCAATAATAACGACCGTACCTAAGATACTGCAATATTAATAAGGTTATTAAAGGTAAGAAGAAGAAAAGAAAGAAAATTTTTAATCAAAGCTTTTTGCACTTATTTCCTAATAGTCTGTTTAGTCTGTTTGGATTGGAGGTAAGTAGGTAACGGAGGTTAAAATAGAGGGGGGGAAGGAAAATCGCTAATTTACTCTGTTTGGATTAGAAGAAACTTCCTTTCGATTCTTGACAAATGAAAATAGGAAATATAGTTTAGTAAATTGGGATATGGTTTGCAAGAAGAAAGAACACGAGGGTTGGAATATTCTCAACCTCTTTCAAATGAACTCTGTTCTTCTTGATAAATGGCTTTGTAATTACAATTTCAAAGGATATAGAGGAGTTTGGAAGGATATAGTTAAGATTAAATATGGAGGAAAATATGGTATGGATGGCTTTTCTCATTTTTGGAAAAGTATACAATACCTTATCCTTATTTTTAGAATTAATCAGAAAAAAAATAGTAGGAATTTTCTGCCTTTTACAAAAATAGACTAGAAATTTCTTATTTTAATAAGGCAATCATTTGTCTTATCCCTAAAGTCACTGATGCTTTAAGAATCGGTGAATTTAGACTCATTAGCTTATTAAACTGCAGCTACAAAATTTTTACAAAGGTACTAGCTAACAGGATGTGTCCTGAATAGAATCATTTGTCCAATCAAAGTGCTTTCTTAAAAGGAAGGTAAATTTTAGAAGGGATTGTGGCTGCTCATGAGATTCTATATGATATTCATTGTCATAAAGAAAAAAAAGGGATGCTCCTTAAGTTAAACTTTGAAAAGACTTTTGACAATATGAACTGAAACTTTCTATTTGATTCTCTAAAGAAAAGAGGGTTCAATAATATTTTGATTCATTGAATTAGAAAGCTTTTAATAGGTAGTAGGGCAATTGTTAGGATTAATGGAAATTTAGGGCCGTAGTTTCAATGGAAGAAAGAACTTAGGCAGGGAAACTCCATATCCCCTTATCTTTTTATTCTGGCTGCAGAAAGTCTTTCAAAAATTTTCTAGAGCAATACATTAAGAAAAACTACTTTCAGGGTTTAGGGCCTACTTTCTCTACAGGTTGGAAGGTGATTCAGCTCCGGTATGCTGATGATACATTTTTTATTTGTCAAATATGACTTATTTATGCTAGAAAAACTTAAGTGGACTCTACAATTTTTTTAGCATCTCTCTAGGCTTAAAATCAATCTTGCTAAATCAAAATTGTCCCCATGAACTTAACTCCTCAAGAGATAAATCAAGTGACTACCATTTTACATTGCAAAATAGGTAATTTGTCCATTAAGTATCTTGGTATTCCTCTTAGTAGGGAAAAATACAGAAAGATGATTGGAAGGGTATTATAAACAAAATTAAAGAAAAATTAGCTAAGTGAAAGGGGTAACTTGTTAACTTTAGGAGGAAGAGTGGTCCTTATTAATTCAGTGTTGTTTGCACTTCCAATTTACTTTCAAAATTTTCAAATAGGTCGTCTCTATAATTGATAAAATTAAAAGGAACTTCCTTTGGATTCTTGTCAAGGAAATAAAAATAGAAAAATATATAGTTTAGTAAGTTGGGATGTGGTTTGCAAGAAGAAAGAACATGGGGGTTGAGATATTCTCAATCTCTTCCAAATGAACTATTCTCTTCTTGGTAAATGGCTTTGTAATTACAATTTCAAAGGATATAGTTAAGGTTAAATATGGATGGCTTTTCTCAATTTTGAAAAAAGTATACAATACCTTATCCCTATTTTTAGAATAAATCAGAAAAAAATAGTAGGAAATGATTTAAGCATAGACTTTTGAAAAGACAAATGGTTTGAGGAACTCTCTATAGATAAAGAATTCCTAAAGATATTTGACAAAACCAACAAGAAAGACCATGTTTCTTTAGCTCAAATTTGGAATAAGGGAAATATTAATTTTTGTATGACTAGAGGCGTCGCTAGGAAACTCAGAGAAGAGAAGATTATCCTTAGTAGTATAATTAGTAATATTAGTTTTTCTGATGAAGATGATAGCTCTATTTGATTATTAGAAAACTCAAGAATTTATTCTGTTAAGTTTCTTTATAGCTTCCCTAACAGTGGAGGAGTAAATACTAATATTAGATTTTCTGTGTAGGCCCTAAAAATTTTCATGAAAATTAAGTGTCTTCTTTGGCTAGTCTTGAATAATAAAATTCTGACTTTTGATAACTTAGTTAAAAGGGGTTGGCATGGGCCAAATAAGTGCCATTTCTACTGAGAGTGTAGATCATCTCTTTATACATTGTCCTTTTATTAGAGATTTTTGGATTAGCTTTAATATGTTTAATAATAAAAATATACATTTGAATTGTACCAACTTAGATACCATTGGGAACAGTATGAATAAACTTAGGAATAGAGATAGAATTTACTCCAAAATTATTCTTGTTGCTTTGTGTTGGAATATATGATTAGAGAGGAACAATAGGGCATTTAATAATGCTAAGGGCTATAACTCTCACTCCTTATTCTTTAATATTTTGTGTCAATTTCTATTTTGGATAGGATTTAGGACTGAGAGGGAAGGAAAGTTGAGAGATTTGGCAGCTCATCAAAGGAGTTGGGAAAAGAGAGATGGACACACAACCGATGACACGTCAGAGGCTTGAGCTTCAGAACTCTGACAATCTGTTAAAGACTTCATTTTGGTTTTATCTTAAGTTTATTTTAGACCGGTGTTTTTAGTTCGTGCTGATATATGTGATGTTTTTGTGCCTATGACTGTGATGTGTTTGTGCTTGCTTGTTTTGGTTGTGTGTGTTTTGTTAGATGCATTCCTTCTTATTACGAGATAAGTTTTTAGCTTATAAGTAGTGCCTTTTATTTTTCTTTTGAATGTAACTGAACTTTTATAAATATTTTGGTAGCCTATCTTAGATCACTTTGAATAAAAAAAATAAAAAATCAGATATAAAGAGAATAGTTTATATACTGAAAATAATAAAAATTGTAATTTTATTAAATTTGGGAAGGCACATTTTGAAAATTTAATTTTAAAATAATAAATTTTTAATTTTATAATTTAAAAGTGGCATAAATCTAATTTTCTCAATAATAAACAACTATCCGTCGTCGGATGTTGCCATCGAGGAAGACGACAAAAACGCGGCGCGTGGGCTGTGGGGTATCGGGTGTGACGCTGGACCCCTCTTAACATTCCCTTTTGTTTCGACTTTCGATAGCGGGCGCTGAGCTTTGTATAAAGCCGCATCTCTTACTCCGTCCTTTCGCTTGTCGTTTTCCTTCCTTTGCCGATCTTTTCCAATTCTCCTTCTTGTTCGTCGATGTTGCTGTGGTACTCTCTCTCTCTCTCGTACCGTTAAACACTAATCCCGTAGGAAGGAAAGATTATTAGTTAGTACCTTTGAATCCGACTCTTTGTTATTTATTGTTTTAAGTGCCATCGATCTTTAACTTGCCAGCATTTTTGGATTCCTGGCCTTGAAATTGTGAAGTTCCATTTTTCTTTTGTAGCCCACTGAACATGTAGAATTGCAGTCCCTTTATTACATCTTCTTTGTTAATTTCCTTTCTACTGCAAGGCCAATGTAGAACTTAAAATACAAATCTGTTAATCAATTTCAATGGTAAAAAAACAACTATATATCAAGTTCAAAATGGTTTATATACAAAAATTTGTTGGTCTAATCATATTTTCTATTTATTGGAAGAAAATTTGGGAGGATGGTATTTTTTTTTCTTGTACAAGTGGTTATGGTTTCATCTCTCTCTTGACGCAGTAAATCATGGGGCACAAGCATTTGTAGTCATCGTAAATTGAGAGCTTCTAGAAAACCATCAGTGCAAGGATCTCTCAGAGGGACTCTATCAGGTAAAACAATTATCTGTTCCTAATAAACTTGAATAGGACAATGGATCTTTGATTATAAGGTGTCACTCTTTAGCTTTCTGACCTGTTCAGCATTTTAAACTTTTTGTTAGGCATTCAATCTTTGAAGGACAGAGAGAGCTCAGAACTTCCCATGACAGTACAAAACCATCACATCATATTTAATTTTTGCAATATTTATTTCAATATTTATCAATGGTTGTTTTTGAAAAAAAAAATTAATGGTTGTTGTAATTCTTTTATCTAATGGTATTGATCTTTAAAGGATTCGATTGAGAAAATCAAAAGACAACTGAAGGATGTTTGCACGACGACTTCCCCTTATGATACCGCATGGATCGCCATGGTACCAGACCCAAGTTCACATCAAAATCCATGCTTTCATCAATGCATTGATTGGATATTGCATAGTCAACATAAAAATGGGTCGTGGGGAAATTTTAATCTTAGTTCTTCTTTTATAAAAGATACACTAACTTCAACTCTGGCTTGTGTTCTTGCTCTCAAGAGGTGGAGCTATGGCGAAGATCATATCAAAAAGGGTAATTTTAGAATTTCATTTGTTTATTTTTTAGTTATAGGTACAATAATTAACTAGATGATGTTAATGCAGGGGTTCACTACATTGTGTCTAATATTGGCAGTGTTTTTGATGAGCAATTGACTTCTCCCATTGGATTTAATATTATTTTTCCTGGAATGCTGCAATTGGCAACTGAATTGGGATTGATTCTTCCTTTTGGTGAAACTGCTATTGGTGAAATAATTTCCCTTCAAAATTTGGAATTAAAAAGGTCAAATATGTTATTAATTTAACAAATATACTTACTTTAGGTTCTGTAAACTTCTTTTTTTTTTTTTCTACTTTCAACATTTTCTGTTTTATCTTTAGTTTTGTAAACTTGTTTTTTTTTTTTTTTTTATAGACATAGATGCAGGGTTTTGAGCCTGCTCTGTTCATTCAAATAAATAACTAAAAGTTCAGAGCCTTTATCACAAGCAAGTTGGGGTAGGCTAAAAATGGCACCTCAACCCTAGTCACTTCTTGTATGCATGGCTAAGTTTTTACGCTGGCTTGCCGCAAGCATACGGGCTTGATCCCTGGACCTTTTAGAAGTCAGCTTAGTGCTCTTACCACTAGAGCTACTAGCTAGACCACATGCAGTCTAGAATATATTATTTAGCTTAATGTTTTCTCATCAGCTTAATGGCCTTTTATTGGCTCCTTATTTTTTTCTAGTAATAGTAGTCTAGAATATGTTATTTAGCCGTCTACCATTTCATAGGAATTCTATAAACAAGTCTAGAGGGAGAAAAGAGTACATGGCTTACATTGCTGAAGGATTAGGAAGTTCTCAAGACTTGAATGAAATTATGAAATTTCAGAGGGCAAATGGGTCAGTATTAAATTCTCCTTCGACCACTGCTTTTGTAGTAACCCAATATCATGATGATAGAGCTTTTGACTACTTGAGTTCACTTTTACAGCAAGTTGGCTCTTCAGGTACATTTACGCTCTTCCTTTCTCTTGAAACTATTGTTGTTTCTAAAAGAACGATATTTGCAGATTTTATTTATTTATTTATTATTTATTTATTTATTTTATACACTTTTTTTGGTCAGTACCTGCTACATACCCTGTGGAGATACATTCTCACCTTTGCATGGTTGACGCTCTTCAAAACATTGGGATAGCTCGTTATTTTTCGGATGAAATAAAGAGAATTTTAGATAGAGCATATAGGTACTAATTTAATCCTAGCTTCTTTTGTTATTTGTACTGTATGCTGCATAAAACTTTATATTGTTGAATTGGCCTTGTAGATGTTGGTTAGAGAGAGATGAACAGATAATTTCAGATATGGCTACATGTGCCATGGCCTTCCGCCTTCTGAGAATGAATGGATATGACATCTCTTCAGGTATTGGTTAAGCTAACAATTACGAATGAGGGATTTTACTTGGGCCAATGCAGAATAGATAAATGTCACACGTGCCTCTGGAGTATTAGAAAGTATAGTCGATGCCCACTACTGAATACTGATATTTCTGTTTCCCCAGAAAATTAATTTTGATTGGTGCTGATGGATTCACTCTGGCCCTTGAATGTTGTATTTGCTTACAGATTTGTTAACGAAATTCGTGGAGGCAAATAGTTTCCATGATTCAATGCAAGGTTATTTGAGAGATATGAGGCCGGTTATAGAAATATACAAAGCTTCACAAACTAGACTATTTCCAAATGAAGAAGTCCTCAACAAAATAAACTCGTGGTCTAGCATTTTACTTAAAGAAGAAACTTCTATGGGACCAAACTCTCAAAAGGTACCAGTGTATTTTAAAAAATAATAGTCTTGATATTCATATTTCTTTTATCTGCATTGTTTGTGTGCATATTCCATTTCAGGTGAAATTTGCTCTACAATTTCCATTCTTTGCTGATTTGGATCGTCTTGAGCATAAGAGAAGCATAGAGAGGTTTAATTTTGGAAAAATTCAGATGCTCAAAGTATCACATATGTAAGTCTTTGCTTATTATCATTAAACAAAAGCAGAACTTTCGGAATATCCATATTACAACCTCTTAACTTATCTTCAGTATTTTTATATTTTGCATGTGCATCTGATGAGGTTGCAAGAATATATAGCTTATTAGAACTTAATATTAAATCACTGCATTGTGGTTCTGATAGTTATTTAGCCTTGTTGGGATATAGCAGTTTTGTTCTGTTAATTTTTGCTTTGCTCAAGGTAAAACAGGAAAATTGACTTTAAGAATGAGATACTTTTTATCTAATTACAGAGGTATTCATATCAAAGAAAGGCAATATTATTTATTGTATGCTATTCTTAGAAAAAGAACATACTCGATACAATCCCGTTCCCCTTCTCCTCCATAGATATATTGAATGTTAATAACATAATTCTCCATTAACAAATAACTCTTTATCTCGAAACAGGTCTTGCAGCGTCAACGAGGAAATTCTCAAATTAGCTGTCCGGGACTTCAACAATTGTCAATCTATTTACCAAGAGGAACTAAAGGGCCTCAATAGGTACCATACCTATCTATTTGTATCCCAGCGTACCGCACCAGCTATTGGCAATAAAATGAACCAAACAGACAAACCCAACTAAGAATGTCCAGGTTTCTCTTTACTAGACTTTGTTAATTTTCTATGTTATTTTGTTGACAGCTGGGTAAAGCAGTGCAAGTTGGATCAGCTTCAATTTGCACGCCAGAAGCTGACATACTGTTACCTATCTGGTGCGGCAACAATATATTCACCAGATTTGTCAGATGCACGCATTTCATGGTCTAAAAATGGGGTTTTAACCACTGTAGTTGATGACTTTTTTGATGTTGGAGGATCTATTGAAGAACTAGAGAATCTTGTTGCTTTGTTTGAAAAGTAAGTCACCACTTGCATTATTGGTACAAAAATTTGTCAGGCTCAACCAATGGCAGGAATGCAGGATTTGGCACCTTTTCCCTTCTCTCTCTTCTACAAAAGCCTAGAACTGGCACAAACAGAAACGAAACTCAAAATAAAATCTAATACAAGCTTTTGTTGTAAAATGAACTGATATAAATGTTTTATTGCTGTATTAGCCTTGCATTAAATCAGCAATTCATTTCAGTACTTGTTTTCAATGCCAATCTATCTTGGTCATTTATCAATCATCACCCATTAACCTGCGTTAACAACCAGGCCTTTCTTTCCGGGAGCAGAACTTACAAGAACAGGCATTGAGTGAACCCAACACCCCCCCCCCCAACCCCACAAAAAAAAAAAAATAATGATATAATAAAAATAAACGAATATTCCGAAAGTAGGCATTGCTATTTATAGTGTTTTCTATAACCATGTTCCTTACAAAACCGAACTTAAAAATGAACCAAGAATTACTAATTCTTTGTTATATCTTAGTTATTAAAGCCCTAAGTATACAGATAAGACTGATCGATATTTTATTCTTAATTGTTGTAAAGGTGGGAAGGGAAATGCGAAAAAGAATTCTACAGTGAGCATGTACAGATCATTTATATGGCTATTCATGAAAATATAAATGAGCTTGCAACCAAGGCTTTCGCAATTCAGAATCGTGACATCACAGATCATCTAGTCGAAATAGTGAGATATTATGTTCTAATATATAACTTTAACATATTGTTATTTAAAATATTGTTGCTACCTGTTATATATCTGTACTTGTAGTGGCTGAATCTGCTAAGATCCATGATGGTTGAGTCAAGGTGGCAGAGAAATAAATCAATACCTACAGTGGAAGAATATATGACAAATGGTACTGTATCCTTTGCACTTGGGCCCATAATTCTCCCAGCTCTCTATTTTGTGGGTCCGGAGATTTCTGAAGAAGTTATAACACATGAAGAGTATCATCGGTTGTTTAGCCTTGTTAGCATGTGTGGTCGTCTTTTAAATGACCTCCGAGGTTTTGAGGTATCTCTTTTTCGCTCCTTAATTTTTTTTGCTTGTTGTATTTTTCCAAATGTGGACTAGTAGTTGGTCATATTGATCGTTTTTTTCATTTTGATTCCACTAGTATTGAATATATTTTTTTCATATAGAGAGAAGGCAAAGAAGGGAAATTAAACAGTGTATCTATACGTATTGCAAATTCTGGTTCTTCCCTTTCCATAAAAGAGGCTGAAAATGATGTGAACAAGTTAATCAAGAACATTAGGACAGAGTTACTGCAACTGGTGCTCAAGGAGGGAACTGCTGTTCCAAAGCCTTGCAAAGAGCTATTCTGGAAGATGTCTAAAATTCTTCACCTTTTTTATATGAATACTGACGGGTTTAGCTCACCCAAAGAA
The DNA here is from genome assembly GCA_027562975.1 of Rhynchospora breviuscula. Classification (NCBI taxonomy): domain Eukaryota; kingdom Viridiplantae; phylum Streptophyta; class Magnoliopsida; order Poales; family Cyperaceae; genus Rhynchospora; species Rhynchospora breviuscula. The sequence goes on from CM050399.1 coordinate 34,100,821, forward strand.
ATGATGAGTGCAGTTAATGCAGTTATTCATGATTCACTTAGTATTTTAGGTTAGACTGGAGTACAGAAGTTTCAAATCTTACAATAATCAGGGAGTAATACTTTTTATGTACTATTCAACTCGGCGATTAATCTATTTTGATGTAAAAAATATGATATCAATCTTGCAAAGTATGGTCCTATCTGAAGTGATCAGCACTGTTTAGAACTTTGGATTAGAAAATTTTCTGATATTGTTGGAAGTTTATTATCTTTATGAACCTTTATTCTCATAAATTTGCTCTGTTAACTATCCTTGTTACAATCAACCAGATTAGAAACAGCTCTGTTGGGGCTGGGACACCTCCAGAGGAGTATTCTTGATACTGCTTTTTTCAACAAAAAAAAAAAAAAAAAAAAAAAATATTTGAGAATATGATGCATTTTTTTGGCAGTCTTTCAGTTATAATTAGAACAAAGAAGAGCAGGAAATTCAACAAAATAACTTTGAACCACGGTATCTAATCTCTCCACTTTCCTATACAAACAAGGTGGTAATTACAAAATTGCAATTTTGATTATCTTAAAAAAGTTGCTAAAATACAGGTGGGCTTCTTCAATCCATCTATACGGTGGACCAACAAACGCTCAGCTATATCTTGGATTCATACTTACGCAAGCTTGAAATGGCAACTATCATAACCTAATGAGAGAAAAAAGGAGAATAAGAGTTTAATCGATAACATACTACAAATTTATAAAAATTATCTTTAAAAGTCAATTTTCCAATTTTCATCATTTTGAGCCATATTTTTGCAAATGGTAAAACTCTCGAGTCTGGACTGCGCGAGACTGAAGAATTGCATATATCAACAGCTCATAATCTTTGCATACTAATTGCATTAGAAAGCCAAGTAGTAATATAAACTCTCTGGTTAGAGAGCAAGTTTAAGAATACCTTCTAATACCAAACACATTAAGTAAATTAAAAACAGAATAAACTTACTTGGATCTTTGGTGATAAGCACAGCTGCTCCACCAAAATCACATGTTGCACCCGTCTCCTTAAGGTTTTGCCAGTAGCTATTGAATGCATATGAAGCATGTGAGATAACTGTATCGGGTTGATAACATGGTCCATTTGTCTTGATTGGGCTGCAATCTGCACCCGACCCGCATGCATAGTCCATTGCCTCCTGTATTATAGGATCAGGAACTGATGGTTTGGCAACACACCAAAGTACCTGTTTTGATCTTGGCGGTGGAGGTCCGAAAGGAGGTGGGTAAACTATAGGAGGTAGAAAAACTGGGGGTCCTGGTGTAAATGTTGGTGGTGCCGGTACAGTAATGGGAGTGTTTGGGGTGGACTTCGGAGGGCTTGAAGTAACTTTTGGAGGGGGGAAAAGAGGTTGAGTTGGAATTGTAGGAGTTGGAGTTACAGGGGCTGGAGTTACTGTTGGTGGCACAGGTGTAACTGGGGGATTGATGCAGAAGGGAGAAGTTGATGCTGAAGAGTCGGTGGGGTCCATTACATTTTCATAACTAATATGGTAGTCTAGCATGCTTAATGATCTTGGTTTTGTTCTAGCTGTATTTGAAGAGTGCTTATTTTCATAGTTTATATGTCTCGCTTCTGTATTAGTAAAAGAATAAATAAGTGTATAAAAGGTGGGAAGAGTATCTGAATATGGTTTTCCTTACGGAAAGCATATGCCAATTAATGTACTGTTGTTCTGAAGTCTTGGAAAATAGTAATTTTGTAGAAAAAAGGTACTCTTGGTAAGTTTCATTTTCCACAAGATTACTCAGCAATTGTTATAAATTATAAGACTGAATTAATCCCTGGCTTTAATTCTGAATGGAAAGCCCATCGTACCAAAATGCACTAAAAGGACTCTTTATAAAAAGTAAAATAATGTAAACTTACCAGTTTGAACGGAGAACTGTGGAGAAATCAAGAGAAATGGCAATAGCATATTAAGTACTTGCAAGTAAAACCTTCTTTGTTCCATTTGGTCTCAGAGCGCCAATCAACCCTCTATAATAGATAACCTCTGATCAAGTCTTGAGTAGCATAACAAAATGTTAATAGACACTAGAGGCAAAGGTAAGAGAGAGGAGATGGCTATAATAGAAGATATAGAGGGATTAAAGAAGTGTGTATTCGCCATTCTAAAGCTAAGCAATAAGAACACTATTTTGGGCGGCACTAAAGCGACATGCAAGTGTTCCAAACTTCTAATTAATGATTTTTAGGAAATTTTGCGAAATACCCTTTCCCTATGCACAAATTGCAAAACGGTCCACCGAAGCTGCAAAGTTTTCTATTGTTGAAAATAGTTGTTACTCCTTACAGTTACTTAGCCTTAACATCATTAGCAATTATAAACAGAATTATCATCTATAAAATATGAAAAATACATTTTCCAAAGTAATTAATGTTTTTTTTTTTTTGCAAGATTGAGTAATAATTGATGGAAATCTGAATGATCTAAGTTACAATAATGGTAATTAAGAAAAAAAAAATGTAATTTTCATATGTCCAGATTGAACTTCCATCATACGATTCTAATATTCACTATACTTTTTTCAATATCGTATGAGAAATGCTACTGTCCAATATATTGGACGGATGGGTCTGTCCAATACGATCGTTCTCACGATTCAAATTTCAAATGACCGATCCAAACCGTTTGATATGTTTTTCATATTAAAACTTATAAGAAATCAAATTTTACAATTTTTTTAATTTTTTTACTATTTTTTTGGTATTTTAGAAAATTTATGATAAAAAAAATTATGGATCGTCTAATAACAACGATTTTCTAAAATACCAAAAAAATAGTAAAAAATTTCAGAAAAATGTAAAAATTGGTTTCATGTAAGTTTCAATATGGAGAACATATTGAATGGTTCAAATCGGTCATTTGAAATTTAAAAACGTGAAATCGATCATATTGGACAGACCCCATCCGTCCAATATATTGGACTATAGCATTTCTCATAACGTATTGTGTAGGGGTTATTTCGCAAGGCACAGATGATGCAGTGCTTGTTTGCAAATTCTCTTTTAAATTATTTTTCAACTTTTCCATAGCTCCTTTAGTCCTTTTGTATGTTAAAGTGGTAGACATGAAAAGGAATATTAGGGTCACTTGAACGGTTTAAATATTGGAAATGTCTAGGTAAGATGGGTTGTCCATGGATATTATTTGTTTCGCTTCGTTGCTTTTGTCGCGCAAAAAAGTATCTGATATGTAATAAAAATGTTTGATTTTCCATTTCCCTGGAAAAAAAAGGATAAAAACAGTCCTGTATCTGTATGGAGCGTCTGATCTGGCTTGTCTACGCATATGTGTGGCTTAACATTTAACTGCCCAACTACATTTCTCCATAATTTAAGATCTCTAAATCTTGTACAGCACCCCGGTTGAATATTAGTATAATCTTAAAAACTTTCCAGGGTTACCTCCCAAAGGAGAGAAGAAAAAAACAATGAATTGAGAAACATTCTTTAGTTCTTTTATCATCCTTTTTGGAGATTGAGCATCTATGCTTGCTTGTGGGAAGAGAAATTGTAAAAGGCTACATATTTGTATTTTCAGACTCATTGTAAGAGTCTTCTTCAAGGAAAGCACCCTAAGACTTAGCTATATCAGAGGTTTATTGTGTGGCTTTATGTGACAAATACATGATCAAAGGTTCATTAGCTAACAAGCTGTGAGCCTGAGAACATGGGTCCATAAATGAATATCAGCTGATTCAGACAATGACCAAGGGTTAGTAGTACAGTTGTACTCATGAGTTGCAGCATTTCCAAATTCAAGCTTAACTAACCAAATTGGTAATTTATAATAGAGAATTCGCGCAAGGTCACATAATCATATCTAATTCACTTAATTAATCACCGATTTCACTAAAATAGAAACGAACATCATTCGTTGTCAAATATAGCTTGACTAGTCAACATTATAAATAATTATATTTTGCCTTGCGTAACTTCCGACAATAGTCTAGCAAATTCACTGGCGGTCAGAACTCCTGTTGTCGTCCGATAAACTTAATTTTGGCAATAGCTTGTGGTTGAGGCTAAAAGAGATTATTATTTTAGGTTGCGTTTGGCATGCATAAGCTTCCATCTGTAGCCTTTATTTATTCGGGTTCAGTATATATGCTTGTTTTATTCATCAGTTTAATGCTTTAGTATGTAATCTACTAATCTGTGTGTTTTATGGCTTCATTTAAAAGCTTTAGTCTTCAGCGTATATATTTTATGGATTAACCTAAATGTTTTAATGTGTATTCGATGTACTTTGAGGTCTAGTGTGCTTTAGTGTCTAGATAAATGCTTTATCGGACCCGGATCCTCTGCAGGATTTTTTTTTTTAAAAACCTCGCACTACAAGTCTTTCAGTGATGACCGTCCAATTTAATTGCAACATGTAGATTTTTAAGGGCCACACGAATCTCGACGGACTTGGTATTAATCACGGGGCATCCATCATTGATCGGACGGCCACAGATTAAAGACTTGCACTGCGGGGTTTTTAAAAAACCAGCAGAGGATCTCTGTCCTGCTTTATCAGTCATTTCTTTTTTTAAGTTTATAGTTTGTTTGCTTTACTTTAGTTTATAGTCGTTCTGCTTTATGGTTTAATCTAAAATAGTGTCCAATCTAAATAATTTACTATTCATTCGGTTTGTTCTATCATTTAATTTGAGTATATTTATTGGAAGTTCGTTGAATCTCCAGCGATGATTTACTAGAGATTCTTGGCAAATCTTATGAAATGAAAATTTTAACATATGCATTAACTAGTTGAAAAAAATATTGATTGGTTCAATAAATTATAGTAACTACACTAATATTCATGAAAACCACCGTATATCAAGTTATCAACTCAGACATGGATCCTAAACATCGGACCACTGGAAGTTTTGTCCAGTACGGCCCATTTGATATCTCACTTCTATTGTAGCATACTAGCATGTTTACATCCCGAAAATTTTAATCTCTGTTTCTTCTCCCCTTGATACCGTTTCACCGTTCACGCTAAAAACGTTCATTTTTCTTCAATTAAGTAAATATATATTTTTTCCAGCTAAATTGTACATCTTTTGAACTGTAATAAACATGTATATTTCACTCCAGAGCATTTGTTGATACGCATTTTGACTTCGACAGTTCTTGAGATATACCATCACTACAAACTTAATTATTATCTGAAATTTAAAAAATGTATAACTTTTTTTATTTCTTACATACAATAGATTGAAAAAATCTATCAATTATTTTAAACTTTCAAAACTGAATGAAGTTTTAGTAAGCTAAGCTTTTATTTCTGCTAGAATGCGACACCTTTAAACTGAAATAACACTTTGTTATACTCCCCCCCCCCAAGTTTGGTTCAAATCGTATGGGATGTGTTAGAAGAGGACACTTGAACTAACTATTATGAATTATGGAGGGATCACCAGATATTATCTTACCTCACAAATGTTGATAAGATATTCTCAACTCAATTTAAATAAGGTTAGAGTAAAAAAAAAAGAATTCTACATTTATATTATTGAATATATAGAATTATAGATACACTACAAATTAATTTTTCTTGTTGAATATATATATATATAGAGAGAGAGAGAGAATGGATATAGAACACTAATGTGCATATGGGCCTTATGCACAGGATTTTTATGTCGTCGGATCGGCTTTAAAAGTCGTATTGAGATTTAGATCGAGGGTAAGGATAGAGGACTTCGCATCCTCTGGATGGCCATCCAGTGGATGGTTTTCGATCTCAGCCGTCCGATTTAATCTCAACGGATATGGATGCCCCGTGCATGATACCATGATTGATAGGTCCGAAAAAATCTAATCGTTGAGATTAAATCAGACGGCTCGGATCAAAAGACATCCACTGGATGGTTTTATTAACCATCCAGAGGATACGAGTCCAAGGATAGAGGCGCTGATGACTCGAATTTGTCCGTCTATTTTAATTTGTCCCGTTAATTCCCCGTCTCCTCCTCCGTTGGCTTCCCTTGTACTCTCCTCCGTCTCATACACGCACGTCGTAACAAAAAACCCATCGCATCCTCCTCTTTCCGCTGCTGCTTCCAAGAGCATCGCCATCAACATCTAGTGACTCGCACCTCTATCTCCTCTCTCCTCATCTCTAACCAAAAACCTAGGCTGAGCCATATTCACCGCCTCTGCTCAATCAACGTCCAGCACCTCTATCTCAATCAACTCCAATCTCCAACACCTTTTTGTCCCCTCTACCTCCAGTAGCCTCAGCTCGATCAGCATCCGGCAGCTCAATCAACTACTGGGCTCAGCTCCGATTTGATCGACACCTCAAGGATCGGCTCTCTCTCTCTCGATTGACATCTCTTCTCTCTCTCAGAGCACAACAAGTGTAGGTGAATTGAGTTATCTCTTCCTTTTCTTTCTTGTAATTTAATTTTATTTAATTGTAGGTTGGTTGAGCACAACTTTGATTTAGGTTTAATTTTGTTCAATTTCTTTTCCAATTTCAAAAATTTAGTGGATTTCAAACTGTTCATTGATTTTCTGTTCATTGTCGTGCTGATCCAATTTTTTTTTCAAAATGCTGATTTGGTTGAGCACAGCTGTAATTTAGGTCGATATAAGTCGGTTATCAAGGAACAAACAGGTGGAGATGCGACAATAACAAGACTGGCAACAGTTATTTCATTCTATTTCAGAAATTATATTTTCTTTTTTTCATATTTTCGTATGTTGAATATTTGTGAGAAATAAAAGAATATTTGTATGTCGAATTTTTATATGTTGAATTTTTAGTAGTATGCTTTTCTTTCTAATGCAAAGAGAAGTGGTAGGGCGCTCTGATATCTCTTATTTTTATACTCATTTTGACCATGCTTAGCATCAAAATTACACTCAAACCAATGCAATTATCTCATAATTAACTGTGATTTCTAGGATATTGGTACTGCCGCCGCTTCTTATTTATTTTGTAGAATTTTCGTGGAAATTGAAGACGAGATACGACAAGCAAGAAGGATTTGAGCCTAACCCATAGCTAGACGACTCATTCCTGGCTCACAGACGCATGACATAGACCCGGGAAGACCCACAAGTACCAAGACAGATCAAATTCCTCACGAAGGCTCAAGTTTCGGCCCATACCTCGAGACCATACCGACATTTCGGTCCGAAATCCACATATTTCGGTCCGAAATTTATATATGGAAGGTGAAATTTGGTAATTCTGCAAGAAAGGAAAGGCTCTCTCTTGCCCTAGCCGCCTTCTGAACTTTCCCTGGGTATTTTTAAGCACGAATTTCGACCAGAGAGGATACTACTTTCTCCCACATACTTTTCCACCTCTTGCACAAGTGTTTTTGGCCCTTTTCCACGCGAACCACCACGAAGGCAGCAGCTTTGGGTGCGACGGCAGCAAGGCGAGCAGCTCTCCATCGATTCCCTGCCCTAAAAGAAGAAGTGAAGCTAAAGGACAATTCGGTTTATTCTTACATGCTTTTATCTTTGAATTCCATGGGCTTGTATCTTACTTTTTGCATAATATTTGTTTGTTGTCTCATAAACATGTTAGGCTAAATTTCATTATGTCTTAGGGTTAGGTAGTAATTTAATTTGGTATTTGTGATGACTTGATACGATTAGGTATTTTCTATGTGATTTTGATGTGTTGAGAATTATTATTTATGCTTAGTTAAATTATTTGTTTGCTTGATGTTTACCTATGGATGAATCGCGACGTCTTTAGGGCATTAAACTAGACTAAACACATAATTTATTAAGTAATTGAGGTAAGCCAAACGCTCGAAAGAGGAGGTTAACTTACGACCGACAGGTGTAGTTTCTAAATGATCTGAAAGGACTTAGATACTTCTAGAAATCCAACACAAAGAACTTAATTGACTAAATTCCGACACGAAAGTTTAGGACTAGTCAATTACGTGGTAAAAATCGAATTCCAAACTAAGTCTAAAACCAAAATTGCGACGGCTGAGGCTAGGACTTAGGTCTGGTCGACAAGTAACCTTCACACAACCTTATCTAAAAATATCAAGTCAAAATAAAGAATCTGGAGTGAATTTCGGCACGATGATCTATAAATTTCGGTCCGAAATTTATAGATTTCGGTCCGAAATCCTGTCTGTTTCGTGCGAAAGCACGTGTCAACAACGCTCCAGAGCCAAATTAAATGAACCCGAAACCTTAAGACATTTTCTTGCATCTGTTTGAGTCCAGAAAACATAAAAAAATCAACCCAAAAATATTTTATAATTTATTTCTTCAATTTTAATTGCTATTTAATATTGTCTTTTTAATTCAAAATCTCCATAAAAATTATCTTGTCTAGCTTTTAAGAAAAATTAAGTCCGGTAATCATTTTTACCGTCCTTTGGGTTCGACCCTTAGCTTTACCCCAACGACTAATAGGGTAGAACGAAGGAATATAAATTCATTTGACCTAGGTTCTGAAACCTCTATCACGCTCCCCTACTTAGTTTCAAAAAAAAAAATATGTTGAATTTTTATATGCACACATTAGCCTCAATTTAACCCAAAGTTGCCAACTTTTCCTTGATTAGACCCAATTCAACACTCAATTTAGTGAAACAGGAACTCACTCATAACTTCATGGGCAGTAAGGCGTTTTTTTGACAAGGTCCTTGGCACCGTCTGATATTTTTGGTCAGGGATCAGAGGAGGTAAAGGTCTAGGGTTTTTGCGTAGATGTGAGGAGGGCCGGTAGTTGTTGATGGCGAATTGACGATACTCCGAGAGGAGGCAGCGGTGGAGGTACCAGGTTTTGGGTTTTCTTCGAAGCCTTCGAATCACCTTCGATTCTCTGTGCGAGAGAGAGGGAGTCGGATCTGGTCGTATTTTATATACGACCAAATGGTCGTTTTTAGATCCCGACCGTCTGATTTAATCTCAACGGTTAACTTTTTTCGGGCCTATCAATCCTGGTATCATGCACGGGGCATCCTTAACCGTTAAGATTCAATCAGACGGCCATGATCTAAAACGATAAGAGGATCTCTCTGGTCTGCCGACCAGAGGATCTCATTTTGAGAGAGAGAGAGAGAGATAGGAGGACAGTAACAAAAGGCTAACGGGAAAAATTAGAAAATAACGGAGAGTTAGGAGTGTTCAACGCCTCAATCCATACCATTGATCTAAATCTCAGCACGAATTTTGAAGTCGATCCGACAGCACAGGATTCATGTGCATAAGGCCCATATGCACATTAGTGTTCTATATCCATTCTCTCTCTCTATATATAGATATAATACAACTTAAATTTTATGCAGTGAGCAGCATTAAATAATGCATTAAAACTCACCTTTTTTAAAGTCTTTAAAAAAATCTGAATTACTTGATAAAGAAAAATAAGTATGAAATCTCTTTTTTTTTTTTTGCATATACGTTATATTTATATTGCGTATTTGTTCGATTTGAATTTAAACTTACAACTTATCGTCAATTTTTTTTAAAAAATAATTATCAAATATTTCTTTCTCCCATAAATTTCAGATCCTATAAAATAATGTATTATTGAACAAGATAACGAGGGTTATCTGTGACAATCTTTGACGGGCGATTTCAGCCAGACAAACTCTGTGGGCCATATGGCATGTAAATCTGTAATCCTTCAAAAGGTAGTATGCTTGACTAAATGGAAAAAAGACAATTTCTTTTTGCGATAGAAAAATAGATGTTCAAAGGGTAAGCATTACCTTCATGACTTTAATCTCCCATACAAGAATAAATATGTACCTGATGAAACGTAAAATGGCTCTAGCGGGCGCTCTTAGCCTGCACCGAGGAACGAAGTTGACGATTATTTGAGCTTAATTGGCAATGAGAATAAAATAAAAATGAGAGAGAAAAAAAAGAAATTTTAGAAGTCTTCAGATATATTTCTTATGAAAAAAGATATTATGATGGGGAAGGATTCAAAAGTGTCTACGTTTTTGTGAATTTATCATTGTAAAATTTAATAATATTTGAAGTAAAAGATTCAAGTAGCATGTTACTATGTGTGATATCCATAATTTTGTGCTCAACCCCTAAATATTCCATCTGTTCTGTCTTATGGAGGGTTTTAAAAAAAATCAGTTTGAATAATTTAAACCGTTAATTCAAAGTTGTCAAAATGTATTATAATTTGGTCAAAATCACACCAGAATTGTTACCATATGGCTTTTTAGAATTGAGGATATTTATTTATAAACCATGTCATGGTTACTGAAGGATTTTTTTTTACCTCTTACGCAAGAATTGAACCGCAAATCAGCACGTGTTTTAATTGAAATAGGTAATTATGCATCAATACAATTAGTAAATATACATATTGTCAAACACAACATACGAAACATTTTGGTTTTCTGTCGGCCAAGATAGAGAAATGGGAAGATTTCTGCGTTTTTCTCAGTAATAGATTTTGATTTATTATTATTATTATTATTTCAAAAAAAACAGCGGCACCACAGAGAAATTACAAATAAAGATAGTAATATTCAGACCCTTCCATTCTGATTTGATAACCCGTCATTTTTTTAAAATAAAAATAATAACGAGATCTTCTAATTTAAAATATTTATAAACATTTTTTGTTAGATGATCACGCAACATTTAATCAAAAGCGATGCTTTTAACATTGTACCAGATTTCTACTACAGATTCCTGAGGTCGAATTTTTAATAATCTATCATGTTGTTGTGTAGATTTTTTTTTTTTGTGAGGTCATTTTTTGTAGATATTAAGAGCAAAAGGTTGGGAGAGTTTCTCACTTTTAAATCAAACGAAAGAAGAAAAAAAAAAATTGTAAAGAGATTCATATGATGTCGGCCGGAAAACGATAAAAACAATGAAATGACAAAAGCCACAAGAAAGAAGAATTCGAAGAATAGACCCATGCCCAAACCTCAGTTACAAATTAATTATTCTCTCTATTTAAGAAAATAAAGTACTGCTAGCCTGCTAGCTATATTTGCACGGGTATGGATGTGGATATCATATAATATAGTATATTTGCACGAGTATTAGATACGTCATTTTTCAAAAAAAAAATTAGAATACAATAGTATATATAAAATAATTAAAATAATATATTTTTATAATTTATATATTTAGACAGCATTTTTTGGTCCCAAAAATGGTTGTTACGGTGACCACAATCTGCTAACCTATAGATCTTGTTGCGAGTTTTCCACATTTATAGCAGTTTGAAGTTCTAATATTCATGACGTATCCCAATCGTATCTTGACCGAATCCGTCAGTCAACGCATCAAAATAATAAAATTCGCTACGTGACGTATCCGATACGCATCGCGCATATATCCATATCGAATACATATTCGATATGAAAATTGAATATCCGTGCAATATAGCCTGCTAGTAAGTGATACACAATTTCGCCTTAGCACTGCATTGACTTCGTCAAAAAACCAAAATCTCTCAAAAGATTAAGAGGTACTCAGCAAGCCTCGTTGAATATCGTCCAGAATTTTTTTTCTTTCTCCATAATCCTAATTCTCTCAAATATTTTGTGAACAGAAGGAATCTTACACGTTACCAGCCAATTACCACAAATAGAAGGAATTCGACAGGGAAAACAAGGAAAAGAAAAACACTTGGCTACTAATAATCAGCAAGTACAAAATGTCAGTGTGTTGTGAGAGTTTAATAGTGCGCTCTCTTGGGATTTTGAATTAAGTGGTTGTTTACTGGTTTTTACAGGGATGAGCATTGGTAGGTCGGTTACCTTTTAGTTGGGGCCTGTTTTGTCTGTTTTGTTTTCGTTTTATTATTCTCCAAAACATACTGGTATTTTAGTATTCTCCAAAACACCATTAAAAATCAGCAAGTAAAAAAGACAGCCCTTATATTTTAGTATTCTCCAAAACACCATTAAAAAAAAAAAAGTAAAAAGAATGATCACTTTCCTTTCTGGTTCAGTAATCCAAACATACTGGTAACTGTTCTTAGCTATCTAGTTCGTGCCCAAAGAAAATGAACTTTCTCATGTACATCACGTTCATCCTTCTCTGTTTTAATTCTTTCTCTAAATCCTTCAAATGACATGAAAACAAAATTCTGGCTACAGTTAAAAGATGTGATATTTTTGGAAAAAGACCAAGCCAAATATAAGAAACAAAACGTCATTTTTTGGGGTTCTTCAAAGATTGAGAAGTGTAATGATAGATATTGCCTGTATGTATTTATTGGTGAAAATTACCTGAACCTCATAAATGCTCACCTTCCCAGCACCATTAACAGTAGGTTTTGAACATTGAACAGTTACATATCAACCTGATCTTCCGTTGTGAAATGTGACAAAAGCACAATAAATGGTGCAAACTTGACTCAAATATATTCCCAATTATTTAATGACCATTTCCTATACGTGATTAACTAATCCAGGTGAAAGTTCCTACATTGTTATATTAATTTGATGTACTAAATCTTTAGATTAAGTACATATAAGTCATATTTTAACCCATACATTTCAGATTAAAATTAACAAGTGTCTGGAAGAATAGTATTGTTCTAATGTCACAGGATGAACCAACCCAGTAAATAGTGCAATAAAATGGGGCCATCAGTCAATTGAATCAAAGAAAAAATCTTACCAAAACTAGGGACTCATGCTTACCGAAACATTGACTTCAATGGACTAAAGACAAGAATCCAATATCATTGACACTTTTGTCTGATAACCTAAAATTCAGTAGTCAATATACCTTGGATGAATTCCGTAGGATTTGTCTATAAAAAGCTCACACGTTACCTCAGCTAAGCACACCACCACCACCTAAAATCAACACTAGCCATGAAGAACCACCTCCCACTTAGCATCTTACCACTAACCCTAACCCTGGTTCTCTTCTCACTACTTATCAGTTCCAATTCATGCCCATATTGCCCCACCCCAGTGGCCCCCACAAAACCATCGCATCCACCACCTTCCCCAAAACCCCATCCGCCCCCGCCACCTCCACCATCGCCGCCCCCACCATCCCCAAAACCTTGCCCACCCCCGCCGCCGCCACCATCCCCAAAACCCTGCCCACCCCCGCCGCCGCCTCCATCTCCACCACCACCTTCAGTCCCAAAGCCCTGCCCACCACCACCACCTACAAATAACCAGGGTTCATGCCCTATAAATGCACTAAAACTTGATGCATGTGTGGACTTATTAGGAGGGCTGGTGCACATTGGCATCGGCAGCCAGGTGAAAGATACCTGCTGCCCAGTGCTAGAAGGAATTGCTGATTTGGATGCAGCTGCATGCCTTTGCACAGCCATTCAGGCAAAAGTACTTAATCTTAAAGTTATCCTGCCAATTGCACTGGAAGTGCTGGTGGATTGTGGGAAGCACGTGCCATCTGACTACCAGTGTCCCTCTTAAGGACAGCAACTGCGAGCTTTTCTGCTTCTGACTATGCATGCATCAAAATTTATGTGTGATATGGACTGTGCCTGGAATTATATATGTGTTTGACTATGCATAATGTCTTGCGTACGTGCTTGTTTAATGTTTTCTGTCCATGGCAGGTCTTTTTGTTGACAAGAATGAGCAAACTGTATGTATCAAGTTTATTGAAACAGCAAGATATTAATGAATATTAAGCAATTGACAATTAAACTCAATCTACCACTGCTATGTGCAAAGTCCAAACACCTGTATCCATCCTTTTTCGTTTCCGTTCCTCTTTCCATTTCTATAATTTTATTTGTTTCTAATTATTTAAAAAAAAATTCTTTGGGGAAATGTGTGGTATAAATGGAGCATTTCTATTCTTAGAGCAACTTTACTAAAGAATTACAATACATATTATAAGTAAATCTGTTTTTATAAATGAAGGTAACAGCAACTAAAACTAATATAACACATTTTTAAGAATAACATAGATTGCATAACAAATAACGGACTAAAGGGTTCCGACTTCCGACTTCTGAGGTAACAAATTGTAGTAAATGCTGTCCACTAGAAATACATGAAATACCAGTTCAAGCAAAGTAGAAACTGGTATTTCATGAGAGGTAAATATTGATTTGGTATCGGTACGTGCAGCTAAGTTTTAAACTTTTTGTGTGTGTGTACGGGTTGACAACAGTACAGATGTTTGTAATTTCTTTTATACCTTGTAATGTTAGTTTTTATTAATGAAAATTGTTGATTTATCGACCTTCAAAAAAAAAAAAACATGAAATAAAGACACGGGCGAAGCCAGAAATATGAAAATTCTATATTTTGGAGTGGCCATTCTACATATTTGCTCATATTTTTACTAAAATAACCTTGTAATTATTAGTAAAATTAAAAAAAATGAGTGGGGGCCAAGCCCACCAGGGCCCCCATGCTGGCTTTGCCCCTGAATAAAGAACTCTTGTGGCAGCCGTAGAAAATAAAATTAAATTAAGGTCTTATACTCTAGCTTGTCAGCCTTATAAAAATTTATATCCAGCAGAAGGAAAAAATGCAAATAATGTTCTGATCTGGATTTCTAGTTCTGATAGGCTAAAAGAAGATAGAAAACAATAAGTTTAATTTAACATGTAATTGTGGTCAATTGCAGCAAATCTAGTCATCTGTAAACATTGGTCATACAAGACAGTACTCACAGTAGACATATGTTGGCAAAATTTTGCCTAGCCATTGTTCGTATACAACTTGTGCTACGACTGTCTTCATCTATTGCAAGATTTAATTATGATATCAGGAAAAGAAACCTAAAAACAAAACATTTGAACTTTCAAGAGACCTGCACTTACCAAGTAATGTATGTAATTTGCGTTATGTATAATTTTATCATGTAACTACTTCTTGCATACACAGAAATAAATTAGTAATGCACAGGAATTGCTTCCTGCATGTAATGTTGTCTAATTTTGGGTTATAATCTTATCATGAAATAAATTGAACAACTACCATACAAATGTCCTTTAGAATGAATAGGTGAAGCAAGCAAAAAGTATACTTTTATCTTCTATATGCTGCATGATTCATAATACTTTCTGTCCATGGCCTACTTGGTGCATATTTATGTAAATATGGCATTTGGTGTGTTGATAAGAAACAACTAAACATACATACACTGTATGGCCGAAAAAAATAGAAAAACAAAAAAAAAAGAAAAAAAAATCAGCAACTACAAAAAAGGCAGTTACTAGATTTCCATTTATGAGAATAATTCTGGGTAAAATGGTAACAACAAATCCCTGTTTTTTTTGCTTAAGGGAAAATGATCAATTCAAGGTTCAACAGAGGTCATTTGCATTTTTTTTTCAATTTGTCACTGTACAGTCTGTACCAGTCTGTTCCTAGAATGAAGAAAGCCAACTGGAACTAACAAACACAACCAATCAGTACCAAGGTCTTTGGTTCTGGACTTCTTCTAGTAGATTTGTTAAATTACATAACATTGCTCACGATAAACGCCTCTTGCAAATTGCACCACAATTCAACTGGAATAAAGCTGTTAGGAGAACAATAGAAAACTCACAGTTCCAATTAGCACAGAATTGTTTCAACCATTTCTTGGGAGTTGATACTGCATCTTCAAAATAGTAAAATAAATATAAAAATAATTAAATAAGCAGATTAGGAGGGAACTCGTACCAGTAGTGCGATCCGGAGTGGTGGCCGGAGGGGGCTCCGACAGAGATTTTAGAAGGACGAGACGAGATCGTCATTAATGCGTCGTGAAAGTGCTATACGTACTGTGTAGCGAGTCTCTGACAGATCTCTCCTAGGCACCTATTAGTATTAGTACAGAGCTAGAGAATTGTAGCCGAAAAAATTAAAACTAACGTTACTGTTCATACGAATATCGAAAAAAACGTTTAAAAATTCAAAATTTTAAAACTAACGTTGTTAGATCGGCAATCGGAATGCCGATATTGGAAATTGCTTAGATCGGTAATTAGAATGCCGATCTAAGCTTAGATCGGCATTCCAATTGCCGATCTAAGACTCCCCCTCCTATATAAGGCGACAGCGACCCCTTCCCACCCCTCTCACTTTCTCTCGCGCGAGACCACTCTCCTCTCCACAGGTATGGTTTTTTTTTTCTTTTTTATATTTAATTTATTTATTTAATTTAATTAGTTTAATTAGGTAATTAATAGAAAAAATAGAATTAATATTGAAAAAATAATTAAAAAATTACTAAAAAATCAGAATAAATATAAATAATTATAATATGTAATTTAAAAATTTTTTATATAATTTAATTAGTTTATTTATTTAATTTAATTAGGTAATTAAGATAAAAAAATAGAATAAATATTGAAAAATTGATAGAATAATTTTTTAAATGTAGAAAAAATTTTTAAAAAGAGACAAGCAGCGCTTCTAGTCGAGGTGAGTTTTTTTTAATATTTATACATTTAATTAATTTATTTTATTGAGAAAATAGGAAATGTTGTTGTATGAGAAAATACAAAATGTTGTTGTATGAGATTGAAAATGTTATTGTATGAGATTGGATTGAAAATGTTGTTGTATGAGATTTGGGTTTGTAATTAGGGGGGATTTGGGTGTTTTTTTTTCGGAAACACTCTAGGTATAGGGGAGATGCTGCCGAAATTTTATTAGATTTTTTACATTTTTAATTTTTATTGCAGTGTAATAAAAATGCCACCGAGAAGAAGAGTACCAGAGACATCAGAGGCACCACCTCGTAGATCTACGAGGCTTCGTGGAGATGTGGGCGCTTCTACATCTACCGATGCCGAGGCTTCTACATCAGCCGGTCCTGTTGTTCCCCCCGGTCCTGTTGTTCCTCCCGGTCCTGTTAATGCAGATCGTCTTTTGCATTTAGATGGGTTCAAAGTTCGTGGCACTGGTGTAAGTTATTATTGTTCTTTTATTTTTTTACTTATATATTTCTATGTTGGTATTATTTTTTAAAATAATGAAAAAATAAATATATACAGAATTGGAGGGCAGTAGTACATAAGGCTCAGATGTCACGTACTGCTGAGGTGGACGAGCGTCTGATGAGACTTGGACTGATACATTTCGTTCAGTTTGGTCATATGCAGCTCGATCATTCGCTTTTGCAGGGTCTGGCCATGTTCTGGAGGCCAGAGACCCACACTTTCTTTTTTCCGCACGTTGGCGAGATGACGGTCACTCTAGAGGTTCGTATCAATACCTATTTGTAATTTTATTTTTTTGGAACTATATATATGTATAAAATTTGAACTATTTGCAGGATGTGGCCTTTTTGTACGGTTTACCTACGAGTGGTAGAACCGTTACTGGACGGACCGATTATGACGCCATACAGTTACTTCAGAATTTTGCGTTGCCGGAGGATACAGACACGGAGATAATTCAGAAATGTTTCAGAGAAAAAGAACAGACGTAAGAAGGTTTTTTTAAAAAAAAATTTATGTTAATTTTAAATATATATAATTCTTACAATCAAATTACATTATAATGTAATGCAGGAAATCTTATTCCGTTAGATTCACGAAGCTGCGTAAGGTTTGGGATCAGATTGGGGGACCTGGCACAAATGATGCAGCGAGAATCGATAGATACACACGCGCTTGCGTGCTGGAGATTTTTGGGTGCGAGTTATTTCCTGACGGCACGGGTGACTCGGTTCCATGTTTCTATCTGCAATTATTGCAGGTTAGCCAACAAATAATGAAAAAAAATCACGCTTATGATATTCGTAAATATCTCACATTTATTCGTAAAAAAAAATTAATATTTGCAGGATCTTCATTCTAGTAACTCGGTGCAGTACAATTGGGGTGGGGCCACTCTTGCCATGCTATACCGAGGCTTGGACACTGCCTTCATTAATAATAATATACATGTTGCTGCTCCTTGGGTGCTCTTGCAATTGTGGTCGTATGCAAGACTGCTACTTAGTCGGCCGAAGATCATTCAGGATTTTGATGGTTGGGGTCTACCCAATATTGACTCGTGTCCGCCTTATGGGAGGTATGTTAATTTCATTTTAATTGAAATTTTAAAAATATGTTTTACTTGATTTTAACAAACAACAAAATGGAAATGCAGGAAGTGGACGACGAGACAGAATTCGAAGAAGGTGACCGGCCCTACTCGCGGTGGGATAGAGTATGCAAGGGATGTCTGCATGAAAATGAAGCCTGAGCACGTCGTGTGGAGGCCTTATGATCACATCAGGGCCCGCATGCCTCGTTGTGCCCAGGTTGAGCAGAGGATGTTCCTTCTACGCATCCCATGCATTCATTATTGGGATGTGATGTGGCACTACGTAGATCGTGTTATGCATCAGTTTGAGCTCTATCAGACAGTTCCCCCACCGCCACCTCAGGTATATTTAACTCTTCATATACTATTTCATTATTTAATTCTCGCAATTACATTTTGTTGATTAACTGTCATTTGAATAAAACAGGCTTGGTCGAGAATGGAGCAATTGATGGGATATCACCATAATACCTATCGAGGCATTGATTGGCAAGAACTCTTTCGGTCTGAGGTCAACATGTGGACGAACACTAATGAGGCTAGGGTGGTAGAGGAGCGGCCGTGGAGCGAGGATATTTGGACCGACTACCGACGCTGGTTGAGGGTACATGGAGGTGCGCATCTTGTGCAGATTCCTGAAGGGGCAGCGTCTGGTCCGGCTCACGACCTGTCGTACCTTCGCGAGACGCCTGGTCACATGAATTTGGTAAGTTATATTAAGCAAAATTTTGTGCCTAACAAATAATTCAGTAGCTAACAAAAATTGAACAGGTCAAGCATACTTTGCGGGAGGCGTTGCGAGGATGTGCATGGGCTGTCACGAAGGGATTTCGTCGCGCTGGGAAGAAATTGCTGAGGGGATGCAGCACGTCTTTGGATATTGTTGGCGAGCCTCATCGATTGCCTCGACTCTTAGAGTCGAAGGGTCTTCATTCAGACATCGAGTCTATCCCTGATACGGATGATGAGGATTATGCACCAGAGCCGGGATCTGTTGAGGAGCAGCAGTTTATGCAGGTATAATACATTTTTTAATCACTTTTATTAATATTATTGTTATTTTTATGCTTAATATTCTATAATTATTTTTTATTATTATTATCTGTAACAGCATGATTTCAGTCTGCATGATTGGGATACATTTTTCGATGTTCCACGACCCAGTCAGCCTCTTATTCGGAGCAGACGGTCACATTCCCAGTCTCAGACTACAGAGCCGCACCCTCCACCCCATTCCCAGCCGCAGACCACAGAGCCGCAGCCTCCATCCCATTCCCAGCCCCAGACCACAGAGCCGTAGTTTACTCAGACTCAGTATCCTCCACCTCCACCATATACTCAGTCTCAGTATCCTCCACCTCCACCATATACTCAGGCTCAGTATCCTCCACCTCCACCATATACTCAGACTCAGTACGGAGGAGGGTACAGTCAGCCATTTACGTCTAGCCCCACACCTATCTCTCAGGCGGATGCTTATTACCAGGCATACGGTACTCCACTACAGGACCCATTCACACCTATGTCTCACCATCCAGTCGGCGATTCTGGAGCCTCATCTAGCAGACCGCCTCGTCATCGCACTCCATTGCCTCCCCCCCCTCCTCCCCCAGGACTTGCTCCAGGCCGAGAGCCTCGAAACTTGCCTGGTGCTCCATGGGATTTATCTCCTTCTCAGGGATGGTACCGTCGTGATGGACGTCAGTAGGATAGTGTGATATTTATTGTGATATTTATATTTTTGTATGAGAGTCTTATGATTTTATTTCGGACTTCTATTGCTATATTTCTATTTTGTGTTATGATATTTCGGACTTCTTGAGTTTTTATTTCTATTTTGCATAAAAAAGTTCAAGAAAATTCATAAAAAATCATATGATCTATTGATTGAGTATTAAATAAAATTCCAGAAAAGTATTTCTCATATTGGAAATTAAGGCTGAATATCGTATTAAATATAATTTCGCCTCTAAATTTATCCTTTAACGATGTAACTTTTTCGCACTTTCAGAAAGACTTTTCAACGAAACATTTAAAAAAACGACAAAAATAATCAATTAATAACTATCAATTAATAATTAATTAGATTAATATAAATTAATAACTATCAATTAATAATTAATAATTAATTGTATAAATTTACATTAATATAATCAATGATAACTATCAATTAATAATTAATTAGTAATTAAAATTAATTATATAAAAAAATTTCAAATTACATATTATAATTATTTATATTTATTCTGATTTTTTAGTAATTTTTTAATTATTTTTTAATATTTATTCTATTTTTTCTATTAATTACCTAATTAAACTAATTAAATAAAATAAATAAACTAATTAAATTATATAAAAAATTTCAAATTACATATTATAATTATTTATATTTATTCTGATTTTTTAGTAATTTTTTAATTATTTTTTCTATTAATTACCTAATTAAACTAATTAAATTAAATAAATAAACTAATTAAATTATATAAAAAAAACACACACACCTGGAGCGTGAGGGGGGGAGGAGGGTCGCTGGCGGCTTTTGGCTTAGATCGGCATTCTAATTGCCGATCTAAGCAATTTCCAATATCGGCATTCCGATTGCCGATCTAACAACGTTAGTTTTAAAATTTTGAATTTTTAAACGTTTTTTTCGATATTCGTGTGAACAGTAACGTTAGTTTTAATTTTTTCGGGAATTGTAGAGATGTTCTTCTGGGCCCATTGGGTTCAAGAAAATCCTACTTAGAAATTTTCAATTTAAGCCCAAGTACCCATTGCTATGAAATAACGAGAATTCTTTTTTTTTTAAAAAAAAAAAACCCTTTGTATTATTTTGAAATTTCTTTTAGCAGAAGATTGTTTGTTTTTAACATAAAAGTTTATAATTTACAAGGTATATCTACGTTCAAAATAATTATATTCCGCATAACTGCATAAGTTAGCGAAAGTGCAAATGTCTGGCAATGCTCAGGCTTTACTATAAAAAGCAGTTAGATTTTGAGTTTTTTTTTTTTTTAAGTACAAGTCCGTAGGGTTTTTTTTTATGTGCACCTGTGGTCCCCGATGCTGATGGTTTATCAAGAGACCATCTCGTTTTTTCTCAGCCTTAGTTTCCATTTCCACTTTATTAAATACCGAAGTGATGAGTACAATCCTACATTTTACCATTCGTATCATTTCAATCTAAAACCGGTAAGAAGTCCTTTTTTATTTTTGACGCTAGTGCATCCTCTCCTCTAACTTCCATTTCCCTTGTCATCATCTCCTCTGTCTCGTGTGCTTTCCTCTCTCTCATCTCCTCTCCTCTGATGAGTTTCCTTCTCTCTTCTCCTCTGTTCCTTTACTCTCATCATCTCTCATCTGCACTCTATTAATTTATATTAAGATTATCTCTTATTACAATTAGATGAACATTATGTTTATTAGTTGATTCCTTATTATATATATATCTAATAAATGTACTAATAAGATAATGTCTTATTGCACCTAACATAACATTTATAGTTATAAGATGATCACTTATTATATCTAATAGACTTAAAAGATGATCCCTTATTATAGCAATCTGACTATTTATACTTATAAGATGATATCTTATTATAACAACCTAAACATTTATACTTATAAAATGATCTTTTATTGTATCTAATATGTACACTTATAAAATGATCCCTTCTTACAACAAATTGAACAATTACATTATTAGTTACTCCCTTATTAAAACAACTTTAGAACTAAATACAAAGAGTTTAGAGCGAAGGGAGAAGGGAGAAGGGAGAAGGGAGAAGGTCAGAGATCTGGATCAGAGTCAGGAGAGAGAGAAGGAAGAAGGTAGAGATATGGAGAAATAAGGGAGGGGGAAGGGCATAATGAGGAGGAAAGGAAGACGAGAAGAGGGAGGTGAGATGATGCCATTGAGAGATCAGAGAGAGATGAATCGCGAAAGGAGGGCTAGATCTGATTAAGGGATGAGAGGGAGGGAAAGTGGGAGAGAGAAGAGAGACAGAAGGAAAGAAGGATTTGGCGCTTTTTGATTTGGATTCATGCGTGAATAGAAAAGGAAGGGAAAGACGCAGATGGGAGGGAGATAAAAGAAGGGAAGACGCTAGAGTAGGATGAGATGAATGATACTGGTGAGGATTGCTTGAAGCAATTCCCATTAAATATACCCCAAATAACATCAACTCAAGATCAAGTCCATTATCTGCTGTCGCACGTGATACTGGATATCTCTTAACTAATTAATATGAGGTAGACTAAAATCAGCTACGACTAACGGATTGACCTGTCAGCCCCGATTATATCTCAATTTTCGAGGTTCTAATAACTAATTCAAGTTGCTCAAAGTGTTTTTCATACTGAAATCTCATTGGAGACCAAAATTTACGTTTTATCTGAATTTTTACTATTTTTTGAGATTTTTTAAAAATCGTTGTTCTCAAAGAGTCCAAAATTATTTAGATTAAAAATTTTATAAAATACTAAAAAAAATTAAAAATTAACAAAAATCTAAAATTTTGTCTCTAATGAGATTTCAATGTGGAGAACGTATTGAACAGTTCAGATTGTTGGAGTTATGTCCTAGAAGTCAATATTTAATGACTTAATTTAGTTTATGTTATTGATGATATTACATCATTTGTTCCTTGAGTTATTATTGACAGATCATTCAGATTGAGGATCTGAATTGTATATCTTTGTGGATCATTCATTAGAATGACAATAATATCTTAAAAGGGTCCTTAATCTTGATAATTAACAAGGAACATTGTCATACAATATTAGTATGCAAGTTAAGTGATGATTAAGTTCTATAAATCATAGGTAAGGTGTTGCCAACTTAATTGCATATATATATATGTTGGTTGAACATAGCACATGACTTGAATCCAATGAAATAAATATATTGATTGTATTATGTGTCATTATATCGCACCCTACTGACCATGGATGACAATCATCTTCGCCGCGAACACACAGTTACCTATATATCCACAAGGCATTATTTTTTTTCTTTCTTTCCTAACAGCACAATGTTATTAGTTAAACAATACCATGGATAATCATAACAAAATATATTTTTATTTATTGCACGAGTGTATAGTTTAAAAGCTAATTACAATTTTTCAATATCCAACATGGATTCCAAACTAACCGTTTTTTAAACTAACATGGATTCCAACATGACTTAATCGTCACTTGACTTCAGCGAGTCCGTCTCTGAACCTTGAACCTCCAACCGCCCAGAACATGCAAAACAAAATACATGAATGAGAAATATATTCTCAGTGCGAATTTTAGTTCCAGTACGCGGATCTTTGTACGAATCTGAACATCAAAAATTGTACCCATAAGATCAACAATAATAATAAATAGAATTTATTATTTAAATAGTCAAACAGTGCAGTATTATTTTAGGTTCAGATCTAGATCGATATCGTGTGCATCAACCCAAAAGAGTCTGATTATTGACATGCCGCATAAATGCAAATGCACAGACATAGAGTCGTTTTTCGAGATTTAAAATTCAAATGCTCAATCCAAACCGTTTAAGTTATTAACCATATTAAAATACACTTGGAGACCAAATTTTACATTTTTTCAATTTTTTTTGCTATTTATTATGATATTTTTAAAAAACGTTATAATTGGAGTATTTCAGACCCTCCAATTTGAACATATCAAAATAAATAGCAAAAAAATTCAAAAAAATGTAAAATTTGGTTTCCAATAGTATTTCAATATGGTGATCAATTTGAATGGTTTGGATTGACTGATTAAATTTCGGATCTCAAAAAAATGACTCAAAAAAGACATCTATGGCATTGCCATCTATGACACTTTAGCCCACCTCTCTCTCTCTCTCTCTATATATATATATATATATATATATAAATATATAAAGCATAACTAACATCTTAGTCAGATCATAATAACATACACTCAAGCTCTCCAGGCTCGACAAGATTCAGAGAGAACTTGTTCCAAAACCATAGGTTTTTATTGTATGGTACAAACCAGACAGAGGGAATACCCAATAATAATTGCGCTAAAATCCTGGCCAAGTTGGTGACCAAACCAATAACTGGAGAGTGATTGTTACAATTATTCATAAGTTATGCTTGTTAGCAACTCAAGTCCATGTGCAATTTTAATTTTTATTAACATTTAACAAACAATTAACACGCACGAAAAACGGATCTAGTTATTCAAGTCATTTAACATATAAAAGGAGAAGCGTAGGAGGTTACCTCTTCCGAAATCGTATTCGAAAGGCTCGAACCTATGCGTAGGAGTCGATGGGTAGCACACCACCACCACCTCGTCGCCTCGAGTCCACCTAGAAAATTAACCAAGGTCTCAAGACAAGTGCTAACTTGTCCGAGACGATAACTAATTCCCTTTGAATTCCTCCGCACGATTAACTGTTTAACTGGAAGAGAAATCGCTCAACGCATAAGCTAGAGATGGAATTAAGAGCTTAAAATTGGAGAAATCAATTTTCTCCACTGTAAACAGTACGTGAATAGTACATGAACAGTGCGTGAATAGTGCGGCCAAGGAGAGAAGAGAGAGAGAATTAGATTTTTCTCCGACTTCTTCCCAAAGAAACAATCAATATATATATGGAACGTTTTCCATAATTAGATTTCTCTCTTCCTATTTTCTCTTGGACACAAATGTCCCTCTATGGCCGAAATTTTCAGAGATTAAGTGGGCCAAATCCATATGATATAGTGGTCCATTAATTCACTCTTTCAATTCGTCTCATATCGGGCTTTCAGTTAACCGATTAACTAAAAGGCCAATTAGCTCAGTATAATAAATATGCGTTGAACTAACTTAATTATTAACATATTAATAATTAATTTGGGATTAGCATATACATTATATTATTTCTATATGATCCATTTGAGTTAATTAATTATAACGGTTCGCAACGGTATATAATTAATTAATCAACTTATCATATATTCGCAGTACTCGCCACTGCAAACAAATAAATAATGCACATTTGGTTAAAGTCCTATTTGTGTGACCCTTTGAGGATTTATGCTATGTTGGCTATGAAAATAAATCATCATTTATTTCCATTAATCATAAGCGGTATCTAACAACACGTTATGATTCCCAATTCGCATAAATTAAATACTGTACCAATACAGCACTTCAATCCTGCATAAGAAATGATATTTTATTGTTTTGATTCTTATATCACATGACATCCTTGTATAATCCAAGATAGGAATGTGTCATTCTTGCAGATTATACGTTTCTTGATCTAGAGATGATTGCATAAGTTGCTAGCAAGCAATCCATCTCCATCAAGGGACCCAGTGGAGAATCTATGTAAATCTACACCTGTGCATGCTCCTCTAATCGCATTAGTAGTCATTCCTATTTAACACGTTTAAACTGTTAAAATTAATTTAACGACTATCAAAAATATTTAGAGTGGAGCTTCAAGTAATCTGTTCCAGATATGGGACACAATTACCTCTCAAAAAATGCTTCAAACCGCAGTACCGCTGTTAAACATATTCATATATAAATGGGTTGATTTTTTTTTTTTTTCTGTGTACGTAGGTTACTAAGCCTTTTTGTGAATGAGGACTTTTGTCTAAATTTTGATTTATTTCAGAAATTACGAAACTTGTAGCGTGGTATTTTGTTTCAATTTACACATAATATGAACCTTTTTCAATTTATAAATTACGAAAGTGCTAAAGTCACTATCGAGTATCTACATCATCAAAGAATTATTCTTCAAATAAAGTTGTATGCTTCTTCCCGGTCTTCATTTCTCCCTTGCAATAAAAGATGTATACATCCCGACAATATGTTTTTCTTCATTATATAGCTTACACAAATCTCTCTCCTGGGTTATCTTTTTATTTAATAATAGAAGCTGGGCATATTCAGGATAGATCCTCCTAAGAGAAACAAATATTATCATGAGGAAGTTTATTGTACATCATGATGATGCATAGATCTTTTTGTGCATCATAACTATTTTCGTTGGTATTTATGTAAATTAACAAATCTAATTTAATCAATTTAATCTAAATATTGAAATCTCATACAAAATCAAATTTTATATTTTTAAAATTTTTTAACTACTTTTCTTTTACTTTTAAAAATTTGTCATTTTTTAATACAAACAAATAAGAACATTCCACAAATAGCAAGTATAAAAAATTCGAAAAAAAGTAATAAAATATTTCAAAAAAATGTAAAATTTGATTTGGTATGATATTTTAATATGTAGATTGGGTTAATTAAATTAAATTAAATTTATCAATTTGTAGAAATTACCAACGAAAGTAATCATTATGTACAAAAAAGCATATGAATCATTATATACAATAAATTATCTCATATTATAGCAACCTAAACGTTTGTTGCAAATGTAGGTCAAATAAACCGAATTAGCAACCTCCTTAAAACTCTCAAATACTCCGTTGGGATTAACAATTGTATATGTACAGATTTCGACTCTTGTTTTGAAATAAAAATAGGGGTACTCTAGCCCCATCTCTAATTAAATGTACAGATTTTGATCAATAGTTCGGTTTTCAAAACTAAAAACTATAATCAAAATATTCGTACATGCTATATTATATAGTGTCATTAGATCACCCACTTTCATATACAATTTACTAAATTAATACACGTGTTAGTGATCATAAATTGAAATTTTCGTACCAACTTATTCAATAAAAGAAAATTTCAGTTTATAATTCAATTTAGAGGTTTAATATTCGATCGATCAGTTCTAATTAAACTAACTGAATAACAATTTGGTTGGACAATTTTAGTTTAATGTAGATCAGCCTTTAAAAACTGTAATCGAGTTTCTCCACTTGTCATATTTACATGAAAAGCTTAGTTTTGTTTCCTTACAAGGTTGAAAATTCAACTTTCGCATTATCAATCTCTTATATTTACATTTTTCATTTTTTCCACTTGCTTTTGACCTGGAATTTATATTTCGTAAGCTTAATTTCTTTGTATGGTTCACATAAATCGAAACCAAATAAAAAAGATGACACATATGGGGAAATGTAAACACGTGTCACGCGTGTTATCATAGTTGCTCAGTTGCTCTCCGATCTTTTAATAGTTGATGATGACTATTAAAATATCATAGTGTAATTAACTTCAATTAAAGGAGAAAATATAAACTGGAATGAGAGTATATAATAAGCTGATACTTTCTTTTTTTTTTTATTTATTTCAAGTGATGTCATCTATTATGAAGGTTGTCAAAAAAAAAAGTAAACAACAGAGTGTATTCTTCTTGCCTGAGATGATCCATTCTTATTTTGACTTCAATGATTGATGCTTGTTGTTGTAGTGATACAATCAAGTTTGTTAGTGTTTGAAATTGGTTGGAATTATTTCATGGTTAGTTTGAATCAATAGTTAATTTGAACTTGGTTGTAATGTTTGAAAAGATGGTCAGTATATTGCTAAGAATGATATGGTTAATTTGGTTTTAATATTTTCTTATTGTTAGGAATATTTGCCGGTGTCTTAGTGTGAATGTCAATTTTCAATTGTTGTATATATAATTTTTTTTATATTATGCATGCTTATTTGAACCCCTTATGATGGAGTATATACATGTGGAAATATATACTCTCTTATATTTTTATTTATTTTTTATTATGGAAGTACGTAATTTGTGATAAGGGAGTGTCTAATTATTTTTAAAAGAGTATGTAAGATTCATTAAGGGAGTGTCAAATATGTTTTCATTTATTTTTTATTATGGAAGTATGTAAATTGTGTTAATGGAGTGACTAATTATTTTTAAGGGAGTATTTAAGATTCATTTAGGGAGTGTCAAAAAATATTTTCAGTTATCAAATTACTTTAAAGGAGTATTTAACTTGTGTCACGAGAGTAATTATATTTACATAAAGGAGTACCTTATTATATTATAACATAAGAGAGTATATTTTTTGACTTAAGAAAGTATCTATATTTAATTAAGGGAGTACTTTATTTATTTATAATTAATGGATGTGAAGGTGACGTCAGCAACTTAAAAGCGTGCGATGACATCAGAAAATATGCGTGATGACGTCATATTTTTGTTGAATATTTGGCGATCATGCAAAACGCAGTGCGCAGGCCCATTTCAGACCATAATCGCGCGCGCGGTTGATTGGGATGACATGATGGTATTTTGATTGCGATGCCGCATATCAGTTCTGAGTATTCATCGCCTCGAGACAACACTATTGGGTAATCCATTTATTCAAGTGCATTTCTAAAAAAAATAAAAAAAATTTATTCAAGTGCACTTTTTAATAGTTAATTTAAACATGAAGTCTAAAATACGTCATCAATAGTTTAAGTCAATGATAAGTATTTATATTTATCACGTTGAAGTCAATTTAAAATTTTTAAATAGAGAGATAACTCCACGCCTTCAAGTCTTCAACATGTTACTGGATTCGAAAAATAAAATGAACTTTGGGCTTTGAGCCCAAGAGCGTGCACCCAGCACCTAATGGACCGAGAATGCGGATAAAAACGGAAAAAAGAACGTCCATTTCAGGATCACGTACGTCCAATCCAATCTTTTGCTCACGTGTTAAGTGTGAGTTGGCCCACCTATTGCTCGATTGCTGAAACCACTGATTGCGTGCGGTTATCACTACGCCTGTCAATGTTGACACGTTTAAAACATTTCATCTAATCCAGTGAAATCTTAAATGGAGTCCAAAATTTTTACGTTTGGACTGATAAAACATAAGTGAAAATGGGCCAATACATTCCGTTTAAACGTTTTAACGTTTTCTTAATAAATTTTGTATATTGTTTAAATATGTAAAACGTTAAACGGAAGCAAAAAATACTTACGTTTACTAGTGAAACGTTAAACATTACAAAAATCATTTCCTTTCCATTAATGTAACATTAAACATAAGAGGTGATTTACGTGAATGTTGTTCACGTTTGACAAGTCTAGTTATCAGCTTCGATTAAAATAACCGGTGATGTCAGCGATGATAATTATCGCCAAACGTTCTTAGTTAGGCTCCTCCGCTATATAAACACTCGTGACCAGTGGTACTCTCTCTGTCTCTCCTCTTCTTCCCATATATAAATCTATGCATTAATTGTTCCCGAGATTTAAATCCTTCTCTTAAACCCCTTCCTTGTCTCTTTTCCTCTCAAAAAATCTTCAGAGATTTAGATGGCGACTGAGATGAACGGGAAAAAGGTGGTGCCGGAAGCGGAGCACCAACGCAAGGCCTTTGGTCTCGCTGCTCATGACAGCTCTGGCGTTCTCTCTTCTTTCGCCTTTTCTAGAAGGTTCATATATCTCTCTCCCTCCCTCTCTTTCTAGATAGAAACGTAGATTTCTCTTAGATTATTGATCTATAATCTATATACCTCATAGACTTTGTTCAGCTTATTGTTGCAAGAGAAGGGAAGACAGGTGTTCATAATTCATAAAAAAAAAAAAAAGGTTACCAGTTTCACTAAAATCTCGTATCTAGAAATGGACATTATCTTACAGATCTGCTGAAAATACGTATGGAAAGTTGTGTCTACAGTATATCTTGCGTTTGTTTGTTTGCTTGCTTACTGCAAAACTAGTATTAATAATTAATCGAAATAAAATCAAAAGGTTGATAAACTTCTCTTCACTATCTTTTATTAAATATTCTGGCTTTCTTGCCATATAAAATTCTGCCTAGGAAAAACGGTTCGAAAATTATTTTTGAAGATTCTAGAGGCGATTCCTTAGATTATTAAGGAAAAAGTAATAATTAACACACTCTTGAATAATTATAGTCAAAATATATATGGGGGCGTTCTGCAATGTCAAAGTTTAGTGAAATTAAGTGTTAAAGTTAGCATTTTTCGATTAATATTTGATAAATAATACAAAGGGTTAAATGTGCATCTCAGTATTTGGTAAATAATACAAAGGAGTCGATCCCGACCGAGATATTGGGACCTTTTTTTTCTGGGTCCTACTAAAACAGATACTGGGGATCAATTATATTATTATATATACATTATTATAAGCATCATTCAAATAAAAGTACCATTTTTTTCTAATAGTTGCAAGGTTGAAGTCCTTGTTGATTGAAATGTAAATAAAAAAAGGAATTGAAATTTAGCGACAAGAATAAAACAGGGCTATGCACACATAGTTGCAAGAATTTGTCTCAAAGTCCCTCGTTCAAATCAGACTACATGTTCTACCGTATAAGATGAACAGTGAAAAATTTTGAAAATTCTTCTTTCAAATTTTTTTTTTAAAAGATTGTTTCAAGAGCCCATTTTGAAACGAATGCTATCTACTTTATGCCAGCATCTATTAAAAGGACTCACGGTAGATAAAACAATTGAATGAAATCATGGTGAATATATAGAACTTTGCCCCACTGATTTAGGGAAATGTCTTGATATGGTGCTGAGCAATAAATGCCAATTTATTGCGGGGGACATCCGTCCTTTTTTTGGTTTTTCACATTGAAGTTTTTCACATGTAATTGCAGATGACAAATCGCCAGTCTGTTCATTTTTCTGTCCTCTGAGTAGTTATTGTCAACACTCAACTACTAACAGAAAGTAATACTATAAATATATATATTTTCGCCTCTCTTTAATTCTAGTAAAAGATTATGTAAGAAATTTATTTAGAAAAAGGAACTCGGTAAATAAGTTTTTCAAGGTTCATATTTGATTTGTCAGTTGTCACTAAGCCAGATATTAAGCTAAAGCTCAAGCAAAAGATTCTTATCTTACTAGTTATTATTATATAAGTAACATAATTCAATTAGTTTCACTTTCAATATAAAATATTGTCAATTCTTACGAATATTCCATTCTTTAGTCGTGACAGTATATAATCTTGAAATTCTAACATCATCCTTTTATACATGGTAAATGTTTTGATAGATTAATTCTTAGGAAATATTGAAATCTAGTAGACTGATTTTCAGATTCCAACATGACGCTATTTGTTTGTTTCTTTATCCGTGAATTCGTAATGATAAATAACTCATTTTTTTCTAATTCAACAGGAACAATAGAGACGATGACGTGACGATAAAGATACTTTATTGCGGTATCTGCCACACTGATTTGCACAACATAAAAAATGAATGGAAGAACACCATTTACCCCATCGTCCCAGGGTAATCAAAAGAACATCAATCAAGTAAATTAATGTGAACAAGAATTTCTTTTCTTGTCCTTGTTGTCGTTAACCTCACAAAGCTTTCTTTTGACAGGCATGAAATTGTAGGTGAAGTCTCAGAGGTCGGCTCCAAGGTCGAAAGGTTCAAAGTAGGGGACAAAGTTGGGGTAGGTTGCTTGGTCGGCTCATGCCGCTCTTGCGCCGGTTGCACAACTGGCTTCGAAAACTACTGCCCATTACCAATTCTCACCTACAACTCGAAGGACCCGGAAGATGGTACTGTAACCTATGGTGGCTACTCTGACATGATAGTTGTCAACCAGGATTTTGTGATTAGCATGCCTGAGAATCTCCCCCTGGACAAAGCAGCACCACTGCTCTGTGCTGGTATCACTGTTTATGCACCAATGAAGTACCACGGGCTTAATGTGCCAGGTAAGCACTTGGGGGTTGTCGGTCTTGGTGGGCTGGGACATGTCGCGGTTAAATTCGGGAAGGCATTTGGGATGAAGGTGACGGTGATTAGTTCCAGTCCAAGTAAAGAAAAGGAGGCAATTGAGAGGTTGGGTGCTGATGCATTCCTGGTTAGTAGCAACCCTGAACAAATGAAGGTAATCAGGTTCTTTTTTCTGTTTTTTTTTTTTTCTTTTTTTTTCTTTTTTTTTCTTTTTTTTTTCTTTTTTCAATCGTATGCTTCACTGGTATTTCATTATGTTATGTCAATTCTATTAAATCAAACATATTATTTTGTGATGTTCATTGTTTTTTTGTCTATGGAATTAAAAACCAAAATATTTTTTTTCATCTCTTGTATAATTTTGCTTATAGGCTGCAATATTCAGCATGGATGGAATAATCGACACAGTCTCTGCTTCACATTCTGTCCCGCCTCTTCTTGCACTTCTCAAACCAAATGGCAAGATGATAATGGTTGGTTTACCAGAGAAGCCCATGGAGATCCCTGCGTTCTCTCTAGTTTTGGGTATGCAATTCTATAAATATTTATTTCATTAATTGATCGTTGATTTTCCTGTCCGCATTTTCATTGATACAAGGAAGCAACAATTCCTTTGTTTTTTCAATCTCTTATATAATTATCTTGCCATGTTTTTTCTACAAATAATCAAAATCAAACTGAGTGCTAATAAAACTGCTGTTGTGCAGGAGCGAAGATGCTCGCTGGAAGTTGTATTGGAGGGCTGAAGGATACACAAGAAATGATTGATTTTGCAGGGAAGCATAATCTGACAGCTGACATCGAATTGATTAGCGCTGATTATGTGAACAAGGCAATAGAGCGACTTATCAAGGCAGACGTCAAATATCGCTTCGTTATTGATATTGCCAACACTTTGAAGTCTAATATTTGATTTAGTTATTGTCGTGAGGTTACCTAAAAAGTAAATTGAGTTCATGGTTCTAGTATGTTTCGAACAGTGGTATGTGCTTGTAATAATACATTTGGCTTAATAATAAGAAGTTAATCATTTTGTTTTGTATAATGTATTCCAATTGAAACTTCATTATTTTCTAAAATTATCTTACTTTCTACATTTCTATTTTTTAGATAGTTAGCATACAAACTACTTAAAAATAAAATAAAATCATGAAAAGTCACATCTGTAAGAATTTGGCTAGTTATGCGTTTTTATTTTTATTATTATTTTCTTGCTCATTCATTTTTATTTGTCAAAAAGTGAACTGACATCCAAATTTTTTTCTTTTCTGCCACACCATAATCTTTTGTTTTGCTTTCTTTCCCTTTTTATTCTTATTGTGTAATATAAACAAAGTAACATCCGAATTATAAGAAGTAGATGGTAACTGACAATTAATCCCTGTTGATTGTATGTTTAACAATCAATCAAACATACACCAAGATTTGAGGTGGTTGGTGCCCTCTACCGTTTATGCCAAGCTAGTGAGTCGCGTGAGGCCACCTGCAAGACTACACAAATTCAACATGTTTCTATCAAATTCCCATAGAAAAGTTATTAAGTTAGGCTTAGGGCATGTGAGCCACGGATCGAAATCCTCAGCAATCCTTTAAAAGGACTGCACCAAACAGCTGATTATTTTTTTTTTAGTATTTTAAAATTTTAAAATTCAAATATTTAATCTAAATCGTTAATCTTGTTCAATTTTATGGGCGATACATTTTCATATAAGTTTTATAAACTTTAGAGTCGATTTGATACTTGATTAAGTGGTCAAATTATGAACGTATTAGAATTAATTAGTGATAGTTAACCAAATTTGTTCATTTATTGATCACTTGATCTAGTATCAAATCAAATCTAAAGTTTATAAAGCTTATATGAAAATGCATCGCCTATAAAATTGAAGATCAACAGTTTGGATTTTAACATTTGAATTTTAAAATTTTAAAATAGTTAAAAAAAAATGGTCGAACTGCATCATTTAAAGGATTGCTGAGGATTTGGATCCCACTGTTAGTGTTCTAAATACGTGCCGTGCCGTGTCGTGTCGTGTCAAACACGCCGTGTCCGGATCATCTCTCGTGCCGTGTCGTGTCGTGTCTCAATATTTCACGTGCCGTGCCGTGCCATGTCTAAATCCTAAGAGATGGACACGACACGCCTAAGGACACGCCACGCCTCGTGTCCTCGTGCAGTGTCGTACCGTGTCTTCTTTAGACATGTCGTGCCGTGACGTGTTCAGACACGTTTAACTTTTTGACATAAATATAATTTATTTATTAAATTTAAAATTATGTTTACTACAATACGTCAAAAATTAAGAAAGTAGACCTACTTTACCATTGAATTAAAATATAGATTATTTTTTTATTTTGATTTGAAAAAATATTTTTAATTTTATAATAACCCTCCTCTTTTTTCAGTCTTGGTGATGTATGGTTTTCATACTCAATTTCCAACCAGATTAAGCCCTAAAATTACGTTCAAATGCATGTGTTTTTATCAATTTCTGCTAACTTAGGTTGTAGAAAAGTCCAGCCGTAGCCCGGCAAGTTTATTTTGCAGGTTCAGCATTTATTCGGCATGAAGAACAGAGGGAAAAAGCAAACGGGAGTTGCTCATACAGAGTGGAACGGACCGCCCGCACAACGGAACGGTCCGCCCTGACCAGAGGAACCAAGTCCAAACGGACTCAACCAGACTTCAGACGGACTGCCCTGACCAGACTGGAACGGTCCGCCCCAGACTCAGAACGGGCCGTTCCAGCTATCTTTGGATTGCTAAAAATAGAAGGCTATGTTTGTCAAGTCGGTTTCCTCTATTACCGACCTTCCAGAAGCACGTCTCCCACGTTTGAAGCCACCATTGCCTCAATATAAAAGCTCTGTCCTGTCTTCAATTAAGGCTAAGTTCGAAATTCTAGGTTTTAGCCTCTTTCCAACTCAGAAAAGGAGACAGCCTGCCGAGACGACCAACTGCATCTGGAACTGCCCGTTCCAGAGCCAGGACGGTCCGCCCCAGACAGGACAGAGCACAGAAACGTGGAGTTTTCAAGCGCAACTTGTTGTAAACTTGATTTTTCTCTTTCTATGTCTTTGTATTTGATGAAACCTGCTTGTTCTTGCATGGATTTGTTAGAGTAGAGTAGTTTTAGGGGCTATGGTCTGAGAACCTTTCTCTAGTTGCTTGTTTTTTATTTGAATCTTTAATTATTAGTTAAATTAAGTTATGTTATGCTTCTTGCACTTTAATTTTCTATTTAATTACTTAAGTTTGTCTCTGTTTGATCTGATTACCTCGTTAAACAAAGGCCTAGTTTAACTGTTAGGATTAAAATCAATCGCAGCCACATTAACTTAGTAATTTTACTGTTCGGTAGGCGATATCCGGAAGGATTAAACCAGACCTTAATAAACTAGGGTTTAACTTGAAATCGGAAGATTAAAAGTTTACCAAAACTCGAGAAGTAGACTAGAACAACTAAACCAAGAAACGGAAGTTGAAATTTAGGCGTTCTAGGAGTTAAACAATAAAACTTAATAGCTTGACCTGAACGGGAGTTAGAGTACAAGTCTTTAGGTTACGTATTGTTTAATCTCGCATAAAAACATTTAATTAATAATTAAAACTCATGACAAAACAAGTATCAATTGATCGGAACGGACCGTTCCAAGGTCAGAACGGACCGCCCGGAAGGGGGAATCTGACCTGGAACGACCTGTTCTGATCAATTGACAAAGTCCAGAACGGACCGTTCCAGTGATGGAACGGACCGTTCCAACCTTGACACAGAGAATTGTTCGAGGATCTAAACCCCTAATTTTCATTAACTTGATTATCCTTAGTACGAGTTAGAATTTGGTAATTTAGGGATTGAACTTTACTTTATTATTCTTTATTTTAGAACTGTTGAAACTTATTGATTTATATTAAAAACCAGAAGTTAGTTTGAATTGTTTAAACTGAAACTTAGAAACAGAATAGTCCGTCCCCGAGATTCGACCCTTAAACTGTACTGCAAACGAATTCGCATCGGTAATTAAGGATTAAATTTGACCCGTACGCACAATTGCAGAACCGAACAAATTTTGGCGCCGTTGCCGGGGACGGTACCTTTATCTAAGTTTAGTTTTCAAGTTAGACTAATTTCTCTTTATCTCTTTTCACTTTTTCTTGGTTTTTGGAAATTGCAGGAACACGCGCTGGCTGGAAAGAAGAAAACCACCAGCAGCACTTGCAACTACGACTTTCGACACCCAAGAAAAGGGAAGAAGAACCCCTCTCAGGCGAGCTCTTCCTCATCTGGACCTAACTGTGCGGTTTTGCAACAGCAAATTCCAGAAACAGTTGAGCAGACCGAGAGGCAGGGTGACAGTTCTTTGGTTCCGCCTTTTTGCCTTTTCTACCAGCGAAATCGTAGGAATCTCTCTGGAACACAGCCACCTGTAGCGCAATCCGAGACACTTCGTTTCACATTAGGACGAACCACATCAACCGCATCAACCGACATAGAAGCAATGGGAGACAACTTAAACGGAAACGGGGGCAACAACAACGAAACTGAACTTGAGCGTTCATTGCGTGAGGCACTTGAAGCTACCAAAGAGGCTGAGGCAACTCGACCTTTGAGGGAGATCGGGGCACCTACCGCAAATAACATCCGACTTGGGGTCAAACCACCGAAAGCCGAGAGGACCAGGGATTTCTTCTACAATCCTGGCCTCGTGTCTTTGATCAAGGAAAACACTTTTGCAGGATCTCCTCATGAAGATGCCAACAGGCATTTACAATCCTTCCTGCGAAATTGCACAACCTTGGTTCCTGAAGAAGTGGATCCGGATATAATTCGCCTAACTCTTTTTCCTTTTTCTCTTAGGGACAAAGCCGAAGATTGGTTGAATAGTTTTAATGACCGACCCTTTGAAACATGGAACGATTTGACCAAAGCCTTCCTGGATAGGTTTTATCCTAGGGTAAAAACGACCAAATTAGTTAGGGAATTGTTAACCTTTCAGCAGGACCAAGATGAAAACCTGTTCGAAGCATGGAAACGGTTTAAAGACCTGCAAAGAATGTGTCCACATCATGATGTACCTGATAGTAGACTGATTGTTAGTTTTTATGATGGATTGGATGACATAACTCGTCAGAATATAAATTCAACTGCAGGTGGTGCTTTTCTGGAGATGGGATGCAGGGATGCAAAAGCCTTGATTGAAAGCATGGCACAATCTCAGACAAATTGGTCGGTTCGCTCAAAGAACAAAAGAGACGTGTTTGAAGTAGACAAATCCACTCACCTCCAATCTCAACTCGATTCTTTGACGGTCATGCTCAAAAACATAAGTGCAAAATCATCAAAACCCTCCGAATCCGCCGCCGTATGTCAAATCTGCGAAGATGAAGGTCACACAGCCAAGTCTTGTCACTTGATAGCCAGGGAGGACCAGCCTGAGAATGTCAATGCCATAATTACTCCTCCCTCCTTCTTCCCAAGCAATAACTACTCATATCGCGACAAACGGAACCACCCAGGTCTCTCGTACAGCAACCCCAACGGGTGTGCCAATCCGGGCCAAACTGGTCAAGCATCAAACTCCAACAATAGCACTAACACCCATAGCGGCCTCTCTCAGCGAACAATAGAGAAGTTTATGCAGAACCAAGGGATATTCAATTACTCAGTCCATGACGAGATCAAACTGCTAAGAGAGGACCTAGGCCTACTCATAAACAAGCTGAACCAAGGGAATGATCAAGCCAACTCAGGGGCACTAACCAAGCCAGGCATGTTTCCAAGCCAACCTGAAACCAATCCCAGAGAAGAGTGCAAAAGCGTCACGCACAGACTGAGGAGCGGGACTAGTTACGATGGCCCTAAGATGCCCAAGGATTTGCAGCCGGATCCAGCTAGGACGGACCAGCCAGAGCTGGAACGGAGGTATGGAACGGACCGCCCCAATTCGGAACGGACCGCCCCAGACATCCAGCAACCAGTCACATCTGGGACGGACCAGCCTGAGCTGGAACGACAAGATGGAACGGACCGCCCCAACTCGGAACGGACCGCCCCAACCTTGCCCAAAGTTGAGAAAGTCTTTGCTTATCCACCCCCGACGCCGAACGATCCTCCGGTTGAAGTCCCATACCCGCAGAGGCTAGCTCAGGCTAAGAAGGACAGGGAATACGGAAAATTTCTGGATATCTTGAGGCAAATGAAAATCACTATTCCCTTCACTGACCTCTTGTCAAAGATGCCATCCTACGCCAAGTTTCTCAAAGATCTCTTATCCAACAAGAAGAACTTGGAATTGAGCGGTGTCATGGCCTTGTCAGGAGATCCCGACACTCCAAACATCAAGAAAATGCCGCCGAAGATGAAGGATCCAGGTAGATTTACTATTCCTTGTAAAGTTGGTG
Source organism: Rhynchospora breviuscula (assembly GCA_027562975.1). Taxonomy (NCBI): domain Eukaryota; kingdom Viridiplantae; phylum Streptophyta; class Magnoliopsida; order Poales; family Cyperaceae; genus Rhynchospora; species Rhynchospora breviuscula. The sequence continues at coordinate 34,138,845 of CM050399.1, forward strand.
ATTTAGGTATGAAGAGAGCGTTGCTGGACATTGGAGCAAGCGTCAGCCTGATCCCTGAAACTATCTTTCATCGAATTGGAAAACGAGAACTAGAGCCAACCCCAGTGACTTTGAGACTTGCTGATAATTCAATAAGATTGCCATTGGGGGAGGTGAAAGACGTGCCAATTCGAGTTGGAGACATCTTTGTTCCGTGCGACTTCGTGGTGGTTGATATGGAGGAAGATCCTGAAGTTCCTATCATCCTGGGCAGACCCTTCCTCACCACAGCCGGTGTGTTCATCGATTGTAGAACCGGCAAGATGAAATTGAAAGTTGGAGATGAGAAAATTGAGTTTGATGTGGAAAAGGCGATGCGGATGCCAGACCAAATGGATTCAATTTTTATGGCTGAATCATTGGAAGCCATGGTTGAAGAGACATTCAACAATCGGATTGTGCAAGCAAACCATTCCTTCTCGGCCACACCTGAAGAGGAGGAAGCAGACTTGATATTCAACGAAATTCTGCAAACCGTTGAATACTTGGCTACCAGAGAGGGCTGGAACGGTCTGCCCCAGATCCAGGCAGACCAGGTCAGCATGCAGCTTCGATCAGCGGCTGAAATCGACCAGATTTTCAGCCTCGATTCAGATCAGAACGGTCCACCCCGTTTTGAAACGGACCTTCCGAGCTGCCAGTCAGAGAAAGGTAAACTAGAATTGAAGACATTACCAGAGAGCCTTAGGTACGAATTCCTAGGTCCCAACCAGACCTTTCCTGTCATCGTCAACGCCAAACTCGACTTGGATCAGACTGATAAGCTACTAAAGGAGTTGAGGGCTCACCGCAAGGCTATTGGATATTCTATCGAAGATCTTAAGGGTATCGATCCCTCGATATGTACCCACCGGATCTTACTTGAAGAAGACTCAAAACCGACAGTAGAACATCAAAGGAGACTCAACCCGAACATGAGTGAAGTCGTGAAGAAGGAGGTGCAGAAACTTTTGGAAGCTAGAATCATCTACCCGATCTCAGACAGCAAATGGGTCAGTCCCATTCATGTCGTCCCAAAGAAGGGAGGCACAACAGTGATTGAGAATAATGATGGCCAGCTGATCCAAACAAGGATTGTCACTGGATGGAGGATGTGTGTGGACTACCGCAAGCTGAATGCTTCAACACGAAAGGACCACTTCCCTCTGCCTTTTGTTGACCAATTACTTGAACGACTGGCTAAGCATTCTTTCTTTTGTTATTTAGATGGTTATTCAGGTTTCTTCCAAATACCGATTCACCCGCTTGACCAAGAAAAAACAACTTTTACATGTCCATATGGAACTTATGCATACCGTAGGATGCCATTTGGTTTGTGTAATGCACCAGCAACGTTCCAAAGAGCTATGATGGCAATATTTTCGGATTTTATCGAAAAAGACATGGAAGTTTTCATGGATGATTTTTCAGTATATGGTACTTCTTTTGATCATTGTCTGGCTAACTTGTCAAAAATTTTGCAGAGATGTGAGGAAGTCAATCTTGTATTGAATTGGGAAAAATGTCATTTCATGGTGCAAGAAGGAGTTGTTTTGGGCCACATAATTTCAGAACAGGGAATCATGGTCGATCAAGCAAAGGTGGAGGTGATCGAAAAGCTAACCTTGCCAACTTGTGTGAAGGATGTGCGGAGCTTTCTTGGGCATGCAGGCTTCTATAGGCGTTTCATTAAAGATTTCTCTAAAATTGCTAAGCCGTTAACCAATTTAACAATGAAGGATGCTGAATTCCTGTTTGATCAAAATTGTGTTGATGCTTTCAATAGGTTGAAGAAAGCGCTTGTGACTGCCCCTATCCTGCAACCTCCGAATTGGGATCAGCCATTCGAATTGATGTGTGATGCTAGTGATTACGCGGTCGGTGCAGTGCTAGGACAGCGGACAGACAAGAAGCCCTATGCAATCTATTATGCGAGCAAAGTGCTGGATGAGGCGCAAGTCAACTACACCACAACCGAAAAAGAGCTTCTAGCAGTAGTCTATGCCTTAGACAAATTCAGGTCATACCTGGTTGGCTCAAAGGTTATAGTCTACACCGATCACTCAGCACTCAAATACCTCCTATCCAAAAAAAGATGCCAAGCCACGACTCATTCGATGGGTTCTCTTACTGCAAGAATTCGACCTCGAAATACGCGACAAGAAAGGTACAGAAAATAGTGTGGCTGATCATTTGTCCAGATTGAAAATAGAAGACCAAGGAACTGGATCCATACCGATCAACGACTCGTTTCCAGACGAACATTTGATGATAATCCAGTCTGGAACGGACCGCCCCATTCTAGGGCGGACCGTCCCAGCCCCTGAAGACGCTGTAGCAGCAGACAGAACGGCCCAGCCTGAACCAGAACGGCTAGTTGGAACGGTCCGCCCCAATCTGGAACGGTCCGCCCCAAACCAGGAAGTTCCATGGTATGCTGATTTCGCGAACTTTTTAGCCAGCAAAGTCATGCCCTATAAGATGTCTTCTCAGCAAAAGAAGAAGTTCCTAGCTGACGCGAAATATTACTTCTGGGAGGACCCATTTTTGTGGAAACTTGGGGTTGACGGAATATTTCGAAGATGCATACCAAAGGAAGAGGTGCAGCAAATTCTTTATCAGTGTCATTCGTCCGCCTATGGTGGTCACGCTTCAACCTCGAAAACTGCAGCTAAAGTCCTTCAATCAGGTTTCTTTTGGCCGACTATTTTTAAAGATTCGAGGGAGTTTGTTTTGTCTTGCGATCAGTGCCAAAAGATGGGTAATATATCCAGCCGACAAGAAATGCCAATGAACCCGATTTTGGAGGTTGAAATTTTTGATTTGTGGGGGATTGACTTCATGGGGCCCTTCCCATCTTCGTGCGGGTATGAATACATCCTTGTAGCAGTAGACTACGTGTCTAAATGGGTTGAAACTATTCCGAACAAGCATGCCGATTCAGCCACAGTCAAGAAGCTGTTCACCAAGATCATCTTTCCTCGGTTTGGAATTCCGAGAGCTGTCATCAGTGACGGGGGTAAACACTTCATCAACAAACAATTTGACAATCTGCTGAAGAAATATGGAGTGAAACACAAGGTGGCAACACCTTACCACCCGCAAACAAGTGGCCAAGTCGAGGTATCTAACCGAGAAATTAAGAACATCCTGCAGAAAACCGTCGGGAGTACAAGGAAGGATTGGGCACTGAAGTTGGATGATGCACTATGGGCATACCGAACCGCATTCAAGACTCCGATCGGGATGAGTCCATTCAAGCTGGTTTATGGAAAGGCGTGTCATTTGCCTGTTGAGATCGAACACAAGGCGTATTGGGCAACTAGAGCACTCAATTTGGAGTATAAATCAGCAGGAGAACAAAGAGTTCTAGACTTGCATGAGTTAGAAGAGATTAGACTGAACGCCTATGATAATGCTAAGATGTACAAGGAGAGAACGAAGAATTGGCATGATAAGCATATCCAAAGGCGAGATTTTAAAAAGGGTGATCTAGTGCTTTTGTTTAATTCGCGATTGAGGTTGTTTCCGGGAAAATTAAGGTCCCGATGGACAGGTCCATATGAGGTTAAAAAAGTTTACCCATTCGGAGCAGTAGATATTTGGAAGGAAGGATCAGATATTTTCAAAGTGAATGGCCAGCGACTCAAGCTCTACATCAGTCAAACCGCACCAGAAGGAGGGGAAGTGCGATTTTTGGACAACCCCTCAACCGTAGAGACGTAGCCATACGGGGTCAGGCTCGAGACCTTAAACAAGCGCTGCTTGGGAGGCAACCCAAGGGTTAAAAAAAAAAAAAAAAAAAAAAAAATTAGGAGTAATGATAAATACTTGGCTTAGTCTGTACTTGTTTAATTTCAGGGATTGGAACGGACCGCCCCAAATCCAGAACGGTCCGTCCCATCATCAGGACGCATAGGTCCATGGCTGGTACTACGCACACGGGACGGACGACAAAACCATATGGAACGGACCGTCCCAATTTTGGAACGGTCCGCCCCATTTAAACTTAACAGAGAACCCAGATCCAAACCCAATAACTACCCACTATCATTAACTACCCACTAAGCCTAACCAACCCGCCTCCTCACCTTATCCGACCCGTCCCCTTCTATTCCTCTCCCAAACCAACCATTCAAACTCTCCCTCTCTCAAACCCATCTCTCCAACTCTCTCTCTCTCTGCCACCACCAAATCCGACGAGATCGCAACTATTTTCGCCGCCTCTTGCCACCATTCACCTCTCCAGAGTATTCTCAAGTCGGTGGACCCCACAATTTCTCCGATTACTCGAAGAAAGGCCGGCGCCACCAGCTCCGCCCCGCCACCACTAGCCCTCATCGGAAAGTTCGGTAACATCACTTTTTTCTCTCCTTCTTTCTATTCCAGGTAACAACCCAAATCAATACTACACCAAAATCGAACCAAAACCCGAGGAAAATCGAAACCATAAAACTTCACCTTTTCTGTCCAAAGCCAGAGTGGAACGGTCCGTCCTAATCTTGGAACGGTCCGCCCCATCGCCAACCCAGATTCCACACCAACCCGTCCTGACCAAAACCTCCCCGTCCAACCAATCCAGAACGGTCCGTCCCAATCTTGGAACGGCCCGTCCCATCACCAAACCAGATTCCAACAGCCAATCTTCCCAGCCCAACCACTCCGTTCCAAGCTTCAAACGGTCCGTTCCATGTCTTCCAGCTCATCTTCTGATTCGTTGGGTGACAAAATCTCAAAATTCTTCCGCAAGGGAACTAGAAGAACAGGCCAGACATCTGTCCCAGTCCCTCCAGAATTCAATGTGCCATGGCCAACAAAGGAATCACATCCGGTACCACCTCTGGATAGGCTTCCGCTCAGGCCAGCAGACTTGATCACAACACCAGAACACCCATTGTCTGCCACGCCACCATACTCAGTCGACTATCCACCTCCTGACACAGAAATCATGCCATATATTCCACAGAGACGGATGGATACCGATGCAATTGACTGGTCCCAACTAGAGGCTGCTTCAGACACGGAACAAGAGGAACAAGGTGAAACAGCCGAAGGTGAGACAGCCGAAGCAGAGGCTGAAGAAAATACTGAAGAAGAAGAGGCCGCGGATCTTGTCCCTGAGACACAAACCCGGCCAGCACAACCAGCCAGCATTGAGCTAGCAAATGTGCACATCCGCCTCAAGGGCAGCCAGGCAAAGCAGCGATACAGAAACCTCCTGAACAAAAAATTTGAGAATACCCGCTCGATCGATCTGCGGGTACTTGACACACTGGGCATCAGGGAGGACTTCTACAGGCTGACCAGAGCAATTGGGTTTCGCCCGAGGTTCTGGAAGATCAGAGCTCCAGCCTACACAGCCTTGACAATGGAATTTCTGTGCTCTCTCGACCTCTATCATAAAAATGATTTGTGGCAACTCACATTTCGGGTGGATGGTAAGAAATATGTCGCCACAGAGCTTGATTTTGCCCGTATCTTTGGGCTTGAGAATGGCACGATAACTGATGAGTTATTTGAGGAGGATCTGTGGGAAGAGCTTTCACTGGAGCACAAAAAACCAGTCAACGAACGCCGCTCCTCTCACATTCAACACCCTGCCATCCGGTTCATCCAGAGGATGCTCTCACTCACCATCTTTGCCAAGGGTGAGTCGGGAGTAAAATTGACAAGGGGGGAACAAGCCATTCTCAACCAGATATTTTATCCAAAAGGCGACGCTCAACTGAACCTTGCCTACATGATGATGAGACATTTCGAGAAGCAGGCAAATAACTTGAGAAGCGGCAAAGGTCAGATCACAATAGGTGGCTATGTCACCCATCTGGTGCAGCAGTATGACTTGGCGTTGTCTGAGATGCAGCGGAGTGGGGGCCCAAACCGGGTCTCCATGAGACAACTGGTTGAAATGCAGATGGTGGCTCAGGTTGGAAACGAGTACCAATACATCTATGGTCGATACCGTTTCCCTCTTCCTCTCAACAGGCCTATTGATCTTACCAACAAGAGAACCTGGCTGCTAGTTGACAAAGACGGCAAATTTATAAACCATGAAGAGGAGGAATTGCAGCGGCGATTAGCCGAGATGGAGGCCGCAGCTAGAGCAGCCGGAGCAGGTACGTCAGCAGAGGCAGCCAGCTCACAGCCACCTCCACCCGATCAGCCACCAGTCCAGCCATTCTATGAGCCACAGACTAACCAGCGTGAGGATATATTTTGGGGAGGGTTGCCGACTCATGAGATACCCCATCATCAAGAGCCATCCCCAGGCCAGTGGCAAGGCAGATTTGATCACGCCTACCACGACATTCTCCAGGATATCCACACTGCACAGTGGAACATCCAGGCCTCGATAGATGAAGACAGAGAAGAAAGGAGGCGTGAGCGAGAAGAGAACAGAATCTGGAGGCAGCAGCAGGACGAGCGGAATGAACGAAATGATGACCTGCTAGCACGGATGGCCAGCCATATCTTCGGACCACCGCAGGACCCACCACATCACTGAGCCAAGTTCAGTAAGTTTTCTGTTTTTCTCTCCTTTATTTTCTTTCTTGTATCTAATCAGGACTAGGGACAGTCCTTTAGATAAGCTTGGGGGGGGTAAAGATCGAGAAAAATCGAAAACTGGTACGATAGGATGCACTTCATGGCATATTGCATATTTCTGTCAAGGTTGGAACGGACCGTCCCACAAACAGAACGGTCCGCCCCAAAAGGTCGTTCTAGTCCAGAACAGTCCGTTCCAAACTTGGCAGAACTAATAGACAGCTGACAAATGTGCATGGAACGGTCCGTCCCAATTTTGGAACGGTCCGTCCCAATTTTGGAACGGTCCACCCCATTGGGTCGTCCCAGCCCAGAACTGGCCGTTCCAAGTACAATTGTTAGCTGGTTTTTGTATATACATGTAGGAATTGTATTTTTAATCATTTAATGTTGCATTTAGATAAGCTTTAAGGATTTAATGGATAAACTTAGCAATTGTGACTTAGGAAATTAAGGCAGGGAAGCGAATTTTATTGAAAATCTTTTTGAAATGAATTTGATGAAACTGATTTGAGCAACCTAAGGATAGGATTTGAAAATTGTCTGAGAAGTCGTTTTCTTAAGCATTGAATTGATTAATTTCACAAGCAATTGATTAATTTAGTCGATTAGAGCCGGCAAAGGGTGATTAAGTTCGCCTAAGATCATTTTCTCAACTCAAAAACCTGATTAATTGTAAGTAGATCTGCACAAGTTTTAGAAACAATTAAACCACTGTTTTTTTTTCAAAACTAAAAAAAAAATTTAAAAAAAAACAAAAAAAAAAAATCAATCAAATCAGAAAAATAACAAAAACAAAAATAAAATTAAATTTTCTTTCTGGAGGCATAAGGAATGAGGCAGAAAAATTGCCGAACTTCCGTAGTGGACCGTAGCAAAATGCATAAAAACCGGACCGACCTCCAAGGGGAACTAAAAAGCTGTGCTCTCCAAGTGGATATTGCGAAAGGCTATAGGTAACTGAAGGTAAAAAAATGATCCACTAAATCAAATGGATGAGAGAAAACTCAATGATTCCAAGCCTTCTTTAATCTGGCCGATCCCTCCGCAGCGAGGAAAATTCCCAGCCCCGGGAAATTCTGTATCAATTGTATCTTACTTTCTGTTTGTTTTCGAAAATTTTAAGTGGTTTAAAACAATTTAAAAAACATGTGCATAACGACTTGGAATTAATTTAGATTATTTGAGTTGAGAAGGTTCGATCCCGTTTCTACTTGATTTCAGATTGAATGAGAACTTCGAAAAATTAATCGGATTATTGCTTAGAAAAATGAACCTTGGACAGAAAGATTTGAGAATCCTTAGGTTGACTTCAGAAAAGTTTATTCACTTGAAACAAACTGGTTTGAACTTGTTGAAAAATCTTTTTGACCAAATTGCCCCTATAACCTAATGTCACAGTTTGCTGATTTTAGTTAGGAAATCCTTAGAACTTGTTAGATACACAATCAATTGAACTTAATTTAGGTCTGAACCTGGTCTACGTTTAGAGTTTTGCTTGAGGACAAGCAATGTTCAAGCTTAGGGGGTTTTGATGTATGGTTTTCATACTCAATTTCCAACCAGATTAAGCCCTAAAATTACGTTCAAATGCATGTGTTTTTATCAATTTCTGCTAACTTAGGTTGTAGAAAAGTCCAGCCGTAGCCCGGCAAGTTTATTTTGCAGGTTCAGCATTTATTCGGCATGAAGAACAGAGGGAAAAAGCAAACGGGAGTTGCTCATACAGAGTGGAACGGACCGCCCGCACAACGGAACGGTCCGCCCTGACCAGAGGAACCAAGTCCAAACGGACTCAACCAGACTTCAGACGGACTGCCCTGACCAAACTGGAACGGTCCGCCCCAGACTCAGAACGGGCCGTTCCAGCTATCTTTGGATTGCTAAAAATAGAAGGCTATGTTTGTCAAGTCGGTTTCCTCTATTACCGACCTTCCAGAAGCACGTCTCCCACGTTTGAAGCCACCATTGCCTCAATATAAAAGCTCTGTCCTGTCTTCAATTAAGGCTAAGTTCGAAATTCTAGGTTTTAGCCTCTTTCCAACTCAGAAAAGGAGACAGCCTGCCGAGACGACCAACTGCATCTGGAACTGCCCGTTCCAGAGCCAGGACGGTCCGCCCCAGACAGGACAGAGCACAGAAACGTGGAGTTTTCAAGCGCAACTTGTTGTAAACTTGATTTTTCTCTTTCTATGTCTTTGTATTTGATGAAACCTGCTTGTTCTTGCATGGATTTGTTAGAGTAGAGTAGTTTTAGGGGCTATGGTCTGAGAACCTTTCTCTAGTTGCTTGTTTTTTATTTGAATCTTTAATTATTAGTTAAATTAAGTTATGTTATGCTTCTTGCACTTTAATTTTCTATTTAATTACTTAAGTTTGTCTCTGTTTGATCTGATTACCTCGTTAAACAAAGGCCTAGTTTAACTGTTAGGATTAAAATCAATCGCAGCCACATTAACTTAGTAATTTTACTGTTCGGTAGGCGATATCCGGAAGGATTAAACCAGACCTTAATAAACTAGGGTTTAACTTGAAATTGGAAGATTAAAAGTTTACCAAAACTCGAGAAGTAGACTAGAACAACTAAACCAAGAAACGGAAGTTGAAATTTAGGCGTTCTAGGAGTTAAACAATAAAACTTAATAGCTTGACCTGAACGGGAGTTAGAGTACAAGTCTTTAGGTTACGTATTGTTTAATCTCGCATAAAAACATTTAATTAATAATTAAAACTCATGACAAAACAAGTATCAATTGATCGGAACGGACCGTTCCAAGGTCAGAACGGACCGCCCGGAAGGGGGAATCTGACCTGGAACGACCTGTTCTGATCAATTGACAAAGTCCAGAACGGACCGTTCCAGTGATGGAACGGACCGTTCCAACCTTGACACAGAGAATTGTTCGAGGATCTAAACCCCTAATTTTCATTAACTTGATTATCCTTAGTACGAGTTAGAATTTGGTAATTTAGGGATTGAACTTTACTTTATTATTCTTTATTTTAGAACTGTTGAAACTTATTGATTTATATTAAAAACCAGAAGTTAGTTTGAATTGTTTAAACTGAAACTTAGAAACAGAATAGTCCGTCCCCGAGATTCGACCCTTAAACTGTACTGCAAACGAATTCGCATCGGTAATTAAGGATTAAATTTGACCCGTACGCACAATTGCAGAACCGATCACTTGGGACCAGCTATGTTTGAGAAAACATAGACGGAGTTACTACCTTAAAATTATATTAGTATATTTTTCAAACTAATAAAATTAAAATATGAAAATAAATTAACTTGAACTAAAATTAATTATACTTTTGGTCATCGAATATTGGAAATTTGAGAGTACAAGAGCCGTAAAAAATTATTTCAATTTTTTAAGACAATAAATAATTTATACTATCTTTATCAAAACAGTACAAGATATGACAAAAAATATTTCATTCTTTTTAAGACAAATCACAGATAAATTTGTATCTTTAATTTGCGAATGGCTCTAGACCCTTCTACTTTTGTTTGTGATTTATTTATTGAATCAACCTAATTGTATTGTAATATTTTTATTTTCAATTTAAACTATTTACATGTACTTTCTTTGGAAATAAGTCTATTAATAATCATTGATTTTAATAGTATGTACATAATTGAGAAATCCATTATATTTCTATGACGCTTAATGTGCGTCTCCTTTTCGTGTTTGGCATGTCTGTAATACGTGTCGTGTCTTTCGTGTCGTGTCGTGTCGTGTCTCGTGCCGTGTCGTGTCGTGTTCGGAAAATTTACGTGTCGTGTCGTGTCGTGTTTATTTTATCAAAGTTGGACACGACACGCTTTAGGACACGACACGCGAAGTTCTCGTGTCGTGTCCGTGTCCATGTCTTGCCGTGTCGTACCACCTCCGTGCCGTGCTGTGTCGTGGCGTGTTCGGACACGCCGTGTTTTTTTTAGAACACTACCCACTGTCATATTACTTTTTTTTATATTTTTATAGCTAGACCCCTATAATTTTACAATTTATGATCTAGTTATTACGTGATTTACAACATATGATATTGCTATATGTTTTTGAGTATCGTTATATTATAAAATAATATAATAAGCAATATATTTATGGTTATCATTATAAATAATAATATATATGATATTAAATTGGTTTATTGTCACACCCCACCGACCAGGATGACAATCATCTCTGCCGCGAACACACAGTTGCTTGTATATTCGCAAGGCTATTTTTATTTTTATTTTTTATCAACACAAGGTTAATAGTACAATAATACCATGAATAACAGAACAAAACATATCTTTATTTATTGCACAAATGTATAGTTTCCAAAACTAATTACAATTTTTCAAAATTCAGACTGAATTGCAAATTAATTAATTTACATGGCAAAGATTTGGCTTAACCGTCACTTGACTTCAGCTAGCTCGCCTCTGAATCTGGAACCCCCAACCGCCGGGGACACATGCAAAACAAATGCACAGAATGAGAAATATATTCTCAGTGCGGGTTTTAATTCCAGTACGCGGATCTTTGTACGAATCCGAGCATCGGAAATAATACCTAGAAAAATCAACAGTAATAATAAACATAATTTATTATTTAAACATTTAAATAGTGCAGAATAACTACAGACTCATAACCATATTAATATTCTTGGTCCTACTGGAAGGGACCACTTATCGAAATGTTGCATATATGCAAATGCATCATAATTACAAATCAAGCATAACCGTCATATCAGACCATTCAGATAACTTACACTCAAGTTCTCTAGGCCCGACAGAAACAGAGAGAACTCTTCCCAAAACCACAGGTACACAACCAATGGTACAGATCCAGACAGAGGGAATATCCAGAGATAGTAGCGCTAATAACCTGACCGAGTCGGTGGCCAAATCGAAACACCGGAGAGTGAGTTATAATCATAAAGTTATACTCTGCAGACTAAATATGAATGGTTTTCCTGTTTCAGTCAGATTCCTCTATCACAAAATATAATCACGTGATAGTTTCAATTCAAAACCATTCCAGTCCTTTTTAAGTCTGACTATTCAATTCACAGACAAACGGATATCTATGTCAGACCTAACAATTGCAACAGATCAAACAGATATTTAATTCAACATGCAGTTTATTTATTTTGGGGCTTCTATTGTCTATATGCACAAATAGAATGCACCGTTAACTGATTATTCAACATGCCATGCATGAATTTAAAAATACCGAATTCTGAGTTCTAACAGAGAAACCGCGTAATTCCACACCTGTGCCCGCTACGTTTGTCGCATCAGTGATCGTTCCTGCTTAGCACATATAAATTGTTAAAACTTATCGAAAAACTATTAAAACAAACGTCAGAGTGGAGCTTTAAATAAATCTGTTACAGATAGTTATTGGTTACTAAACTGAAGGGTGTCTCGAGTCCCAGATCAGATATTCAAATGCATAACTTCGGCTCGTATCATTATCTTATTATTATTATCAGAGTTATAATAATCATTATTTTATTTATATCAAGATCAACTTAGATACAGAGAATCCGACTTAAACACAGAAAATTCGACAGAAAACCTAATCAGAAATAAAAGTCGGAAATCAGAAATCAGAAAGTTAATCTCGTAGTTGGATACAGAAATAATTTTATTTTACTTTAGGATCAGAATGAGTTCCAAAGTATGCCAAGGTATCCGCTCTTTTATATTTTTATCAGACTACATCATCATATTCCGAAATCTAAAATCCGACAAATTCTTTGGTAAATTAACTGAGTGTCCAACCTTTCTTTTATAAAGAGGCATTTAATTCTCAAATGGCATAGGAGGGGCCCGCCTACTAGCAGTAAGATCAGATTAGTGGGTCTTAAACTATTAGTGAATAAATTTAAACCTACCATGTTGCTAAATTTCAACATGCTTTATATTCAGATTCAACCCAACCCAGATACCTTGATGTCAGAAACGTTAACAAATAAGCCCCTACATAGCTATAGTTTAATAATAGTAACCAACGCAACTTGATACCAACTGGTTTCATTTTCTAAACCATAACAAATACCATCTAATACCAAAACCTTTATTTAGTCAGCTTGAATAAGAAAATCAAAGGCATATGTACAACTAACAATATCAAGCAATCTCAAGCGTGCATAAGCAACATCAAGCCTTTCTACTACACTTATTGTACTATCATACAGTCACAGAGACAAGAAACTCCAAGAATATATTTCTAATTAAGTCAATTAAGTGACTCAATGCAATTCTAAACAGTAACAGTAAGCATAACCCTTATTATTTGTAAGAATTTTATCCAAATCCCTTTTATTTTTTTTCAAAATAGTTCACAGAGAAGTCCGTGAGACTTAAGAATATTTATACAAAGGTCCATGCGAAGTTATGGTTTTGAACCAGTAGCAAACCGAGCTTGGTACCAATTGGTACCAAGTTTCTGTACCCATGCAACCCCACCACAACAGACTTCACTACCAAGTTGGTTTAACAAATAAATCAAGCAACTAATGGGTCAATCAAAAGGAACGATAGCATGAGTAACCAGTACTAAACGTGTACTGGTCTTGGCAACCTAAATAACAGCCCCTCCAAACTTATAAAAAAAATAACAGAAGCGTACCAGATTAGTACAAGGACTGGAACCAATTTCACAAGACCTTAATATACATCAATTTACCCCTTTCAAGTACCCTTTAAACTCAACAGATATCAGGGTTGTAATTATCTCCAGAACCTAAGCATCTTGCTAAAGACAACTTCTATCAACTGAAGCCTTCACATAATTTTAATTGATTTAATTCCAATCATCACATATCAATCATGGCTTACCTAAGCATGTATTAAACCGATATTGACTGATTTTGACCTCATAGCAACAGAACTAAATCATTTCAGATTTCCATTAAATGTTACTTAACAATCCAATAGCTTACATATTCAATTCTAGCTACCCAAGAACTATAATCTAAGTAATTAGCATATAGCATGTAACATGTAACAAGACGCTTCAAATATCATATCACAAGTCATTCCCTTGCTGCCACAACCCAATTAATCAAAAGATTAAGCACCCCAATCGATTCTTTAACTAATAAACCAATAACTCGTTTTTAATTACAGATTTCTTATAAGCTCCAACAGACGAAACATATATCTAATTGAGTATAGTTTATAAACAATTTTACCATTTCAGAGAAGAAACAAGAGTGATATTGTTAACCACTGCCTTGCCTCTGCCACTGCTGCCATCACCTTGCCTCTCCTTTTTCCAGCCATTGCTGCCGCCATAGCCTCCCACCATGGTCGCCGTTAATTTAGTTTTTGGAGTCAGCCGCCATCTCTACTCTCTCTCTCTCTTCTTCGTTTTTTGTGTTTCTCATTATTTCCGTGGGTCTCCAAAGAAGAGAAGGTAAAGAGTGGAGAGGTGACTCGTATAGGTAGAGGATAAACAGAAGACGGGGCCCACAGAGCCGACGTGGCGCCATTCGAAAGGTGAAGGGAGACGGCAGCAGATGGCCTTGCCCACGCAGTTAAGGAGGGAGGTGACTCAGCGGCACAGATCATCACTATTAACTCGCATCAAACAATTTCACCTTTGCTTGAGCCAATCGGAAAAGAGGAGGAGAAACTTGGCTTTTGACAGAGAAGAAGAAGACACACACGGATTTGAGCAGGAAATAGAGAAGGGAAAATAAAAGGGTTGGGGTCCGACTGGATATCTCCAATCAGATCGGAAGGCCCTGAATAATCCGATCTTAAAACACTTATCCAACGACTTATATTATTCAGAAAATCATATAAATGATTTTGGTTGCTAAATTTCAAGTAACTTATATCAGATTTCATGATGATTTGATCATATTACAGACATAATTGCCATGATTCTCAGATTGGATTGTTGATGAATTCGAGGATCAATTTAACTAATCAGAGGATCTAAATAATCCAGTGATTGATTTATTAAATATTTAGACTGCAGATAACAAAATTGTTTTATTTTATTTTCTAAATTTCAGATCCAATAATTTTATTACCGGTTTCACAAATATTCAAATAATCTCCATTGTATACCAGAGTCAGTATAATAGCTACATTTCCTTTTTGATTCCTTGATCCTATAATTGAATTATCATGATTAATATTATCTTGTTTTATAACAATCCTCAGGGATTGTAACTGAATTTTAAATACTACAAATTTTCCTTCCATTAACATAATTTCATTAACATAGTTAATCATCCAATTAAATCCTGATAATGCAGAGTTTATCAGACTATTCTTTTAACAGATGTTACATTTATGTATTAGTTTCTATAATAGGTTGCCTACAGCTTAAACAATCCAAAATAAATAATATGTTATTATATTATTATTCATGTATGCAAGGATATTGAAAAAAATTTATTATTTCAAATGATCAAGTACCATTTATGAGCAAAGGTAAAAAAAAAATATTAAATAATGCGCAACGCATTATTTTGCAATGCACGAAAGAAAAATTTATAAATATATGATATTTATATATAAGATAGATATTAAATTATAAACTTTTTGCAATCAATAAAAAAAATCGCACTAGGCGCGAAATTAGTACAAGTGTTACAAAATCAATATACCAAATAAAATTTGTTGAAACATATACGGTTTTTTTAGATGATGATATATGATTATATTGACTCACTCGATTCTCTCCTACTTGTCGGTATGGCTCGATGGCTGCACTAGTTCTACCTTGGCCCCTCCTATTTCTCAATCCTGATTCTGCCCTGCAATCAATCCACCCCTTTATCATTTCATGATTCTTTTTTCTTTGAGCATCGGATGAGGGCTCAATTTCTCAAATCATTTCCCCATAAAAAAAATTGGATTTTAAACGTACATATTTTACCAAAAATATCATGATTATGTCTTAATAAACTGTTAATTGTTAAATGTAATTCTCTTTTTCCTAAAATTTTGTTATTGCATCTATGACCTATCTCGATAAATAAATTCTACGTGGCTTTGTGAACTCCTCAAATATGTTAAAATTTGACAGCAAGACAGTACTTCAAGAAATTCATCAATAGATAGTTTTTATAAAAAATAAAAAAAAAACGTGGATTTCATCAGTTCTTGGATCCGAACATCACATTAAATAAAATAACGAACTTTGCTTAAGTGGGACTTTGAGCTTTATATCTCGCGACTTTGTACCAATCCATGATTCCATGAATAAAATTATAAGCATATCAAAGCCCACGATTGATCGAATGCAGGAACGCCATGCATACCTTTATTTTTATCGTTTTACAACATCGCCCCCATAAAAGGAAATAAATGATTGATACAAACAAAAATTTATATACGAATATTACCTAGAAACAAATCATAATAAGTTGAAGTTGGTCTCTGTACACGTCTTCCAAAAAAAATTTGGTTAATAAAGTCAGGTAAAACATAATTTGTAAGTGATATTGTTGAAATTGTTGGAATTCTAGAATATTGCATTTCTGATAATTCCAAATAAAAAGAAGTGAAGCCGTTAAATATGAAAATAAATTAAAATAAATAATTTTAGCTTTCCACCAATATCTCATATTATTAATCATCCACTACCATCGGAAAGTTTTTCAATGATCTTGTTGGTGCTAATTATAAAAAAAAATGTTGAAATTATTGGACTAATATTTATATTGTAAAGCTAGAATTTTTACCGTAGTTTTACAATTTCTGCTCGAACCAAAATATAAAAGGCCTTAAATTGTCCAGGATATTCTCCGTTACTTACGTTCCTATTTGCATGACCCTCTCACACGACCGAAAAAATCAAATATACGTTTACTGTTCATTCAAATTTCAAAAATCAAATAAAAAAATTCCAAATTTTAAAAATAATGTTGCAAGATCGGATTCCAAGAATCCGATCCTACAAATCGCTTTGATCGGATTTCGGGAATCCGATCTAAGTTTTGATCGGATTCTCGGATATCGACCAAAGCTTAGATCGGATTCCCGGAATCCGATCAAAATTGTGCCTTTAAAATTTAATTAAATATAATTTAAAAGTTTAATTAAATATTAAATTAATAATTTAAAAATTAATTAAATATTAAATTGTGCTTAGATCGGATTCTGAGAATCCGATCTAAGTTATGTCTCAAATATTAATTAAAATAATATAAAATATTAATATTTATTTAAAAATAATATTTATTTAATATCTATTAATAGAAAAAATTAATATTTATTTAAAAGCCTCACTAGATGAGGGGAGGAAGAGTCGTAAGAACTTAAGTGGGATGACAGGGTGGTCTACTAGAAGAGGCTCCAGAATAGGCGAATGCATGGTGAGAGATAGGTGTGAATGAGTCATCTAGTGGGGTACCGTATACCTAGTAATAAGCATCAGTCTAACTAAGTATAGAAGGTGTGGGGGTAGGCGTAAGGGGCTGGCTCCCCATATGTGGATGAGGATGGCTGTACCTCTTTCGTACTGAGCCTGAGTCTGAGGCTGGTTGTGCTCACCTAAAAACTGTCTCTAAATCTAGCTGTACCAACCTCCGAGTATGGTGTTGGCACGACATGATCATGTTGGCACTGCACGACATGACACGAGTACAGAATTAACACGACACGATCGTGTTATCGTGTCGTGTTGACAATCCTGAAAAATTAACACGATTTGACACGACATGATTCGACACGCAACACGACATGAACACGAACTAACACGACACGACAACACAAATTTAATTTTTAATATTTAAAAAATAGCATCATTGTTAATTATTATCTAGTGAGGATTTTAAATAAATATTAATTTTTTCTATTAATAGATATTAAATAAATATTACTTTTAAATAAATATTAATATTTTATATTATTTTAATTAATATTTGGGACATAACTTAGATCGGATTCTCAGAATCCAATCTAAGCACAATTTAATATTTAATTAATTTTTAAATTATTAATTTAATATTTAATTAATTTTTAAATTATATTTAATTAAATTTTAAAGGCACAATTTTGATTTGGTCGGTATCCGAGAATCCGATCAAAGTGATTTGTAGGATCGGATTCTAGGAATCCGATCTTGCAACGTTATTTTTAAAATTTAAAATTTTTTAATTTGATTTTTAAAATTTGAATGAACAGTAAATGTATATTTGATTTTTTCGGCTCACACGACAAACTTGGTGCGCGATAAAGAGTGTGACGATTTCAATTTTCAAAATAGCGGGTATAATTTCGAGGAAATGACTAAAGCCCAGGATGGTGCATGGGCTTCGAACAAAATAGGCCTCCACAATAAAGTTGATAATTCGGGTGTGATAATTATAATAGAATCTGCAGTTTTACTATCGCTTGAACAAAATAAATTTTTAAATAATTAAAATGAACACATATAAATAAATAAGTTCAATAAAAATAAGTTGAATATGCATATAAAAATCTGAACAACAATACAAAAATAAAATCTAACTCATAATTGAATAAAGTGAAAACATAGATAAATAAACTAGACATGTAAATAAATTAAATGAATAAATATAAATGCGATGGCACAGGAAGATGTAGATACTAATTTCCGATTATAATTAGCTCCACGACCACAGCAATCCCACGATCGGTCCTACGTACACTGCTCCAATTATAATTATTTGGTCAGACGTTAACCTTGATGAAAGTTTCTAACCAAATTCTGTTTTGCTTTTCGCTTCGCTTGACACTATCGAAACGAGCGTTTGACCAAATTACTAAAGCATGCAAAAGATGCTAGAACTCCATTGTTGGCCCGAACAGATTACTAACCAAATTATGTTTCCCTCCGCTTTAAGTCTATAATAGTTGAACATCGAAAATGCTTGTCGAAATAAACGTTGACTAAGCAGCGTAACATTTTTGTTTTAGACTCTTACATCTAATAGAAGATATAGAATAACATTATAACATTTAGAGATAATATTATCTTAAAAAAAACATTTAGAGATAATATTATTACAAATAGAAACAACTTTATTGGGCTGATTGCTTAATTGCTTATAGAGCTGGTTGTAGAAAATCCAAAACTTTTAAACCTGTTCTAGCATCTTTGAAATGGTGTCATAATTTTAAGACACCATCTTTGAAATTGTGACACCATTTCAAAGATACTAGAACTCATTATAACACAAACCAATGAATAAGACATGTATATACTGTTTTTCAAAAAAAAAAAAAAAAAGATATGCATGTACTATTCTGTTACTGCAGGTGCTTATGAACATAACAGAGCACGCAATTTAACATCTAGAGAGAGAGCATAAGATTTAATTTCAAATGTACAGTACATGCTTTCCCATAATACAACAAAGAGACTACACTGCACCTCCTAAAGAACCAAAAAAACTTCGAAAAAAAAATTACATGAAATTTCTCATTAATTACACTGCACTTCCTAAAGAACCAAAAGACTCGGAAAGAAAAATTCCCAAATCAAATAAAAATAGATTGCTATTACTTCCCCATGGAGAAAGGTTTAGGAGGTGACAATGCCCTAACCTCAGGTGCCGAGCTAGGAAACAACACATTGAGCCTATGCATCAATACATCCCCTTTAGACGGTATCTCATTCAACAAAAATTGTTGTACAATTGGTTTCTTAAACCACTCCAGAACTGCATCACCAGGCGCTCGCAGAACCACCTTACTAACCTCAAATGGTGACTCAAGAGATTCCAAAACTTGTGCTACGACCATCTTGAGTGTAGGCCCAGTGACCAGCTTAATCCTACGTGGCACCACCCCATAGTATAACATCCTCTTCCTAAACCTATGCAAGGTATGCACCACAGATACTAAAGCAGCACCTACTGATAGATTCCTTACATCCAAAGACCATGCAATATGTTGGTCAAAAACTATCGCTTTTGGGAATAACTTGCTTTCGTAAGCCACTTTCCATACACACCTTGCACGGTTCATCTGTCCCATTAAAACTAAATAATTCAGTAGAACATTAACAAAATACCTAGCTGCATTTTCTTCAGATTCATAGTCTATCCCTTGAAAGAATTCTCGAACAAAAGTCAAAACCGGTTTTTTCCTCTGTTCAGGCCCTGTGAACAAGTCACACAAAAACTCATGTGCCTTGTGGTTGGTGATGCTTAGTATCTCCATGATGGCACGCTCATTAGCCTCCAGTTGGCATCGCACTAGATGGGCAAGGATCGAGGTATACAGAATCCAATCAACCTTTCCAGTAGATCCTACATAGGCTTCAAGTAGGGGCCGGGCTGATTCGTACATGCCAGTCTTCATGCAAGATTCAAATAGTTGCCTAATTATGAAGTTGTTGGTACGAATGCCAGCCGAGTCCATAAAGCGAAGCCATTTTAAGGCTAATTCAGTCGACCCATCTTTAATGTAAACCATTAACATATCACTTGCATTTACCTCTACAGGGAAACCACTTGCTTTCATTTCAAGTAAAATCTTTGCAGCCAGATCAACCATTTTTTTCTTGGCCAAGAGAGTGAGTAAAGAGGTGAAGGTACCTAGGCCTGGTCGTACACCTGCATTAAGCATTGAACCATAAGCCCGCATGGCAGGCTCCACCTGACCTGCAGCTGAGTGCATCTCAATCAAACAAGCATATGTGGCAGGTGTAGGAAAAAATCCAGCCTTCTCCATCTCATTAAACAAAGAGGCAGCAGCATCTAACTTCCCTGATTTTGCATTGGCCTCTACCATCATGGTGTAAAGGCTGTAATTGGGTCGAAATCCTACCCGCTTCATCTCTTCCCAGAGTTCCATGCCTGCATCCAACTTCCCGGCTTTGACCAAAGCCTCGATTATAGATGCATTCGTGGCATTGGTTGGCTTGTAACCCAAATTCTGCATCTCTTTATAAAGCCCTGTTGCTGCATCTAATCTCCCAGCCTTTCCCAAGCAGTCGACTAAAGATGAATAAATTCCAAAACATGGTCTACTTTTGTTGTCCTCTCTCAATTTCATGTCACCAAATAGTTTCAAAGCTGAATCAAGCCTGCCCGACTTAGCAAGAGCCGGGACCATCAATTCATAAGTCTCAGAATCGAGAGTACACTGGCTTGTCTCCATCGATTCATATATCTCAAAAGCCTTGTAAGGAAGCCCCTTTGTAAGAAACAAAGTAATCATAGAATTGAAAGTCTGTGTGGTGAAATGCGTAAAGCCATGATCTTTCAACTTCTTAAAGCATGCAAAAGAAAGTTCAAGCAAGGAAGCACTGGCAAGCAACTGCACGGCAAGGTTAAGGGAGGGAGATAAATTAGACAACAGCTCCTGATCCTTCTCTCCTAAAGAAAGCATTTCGTCGAACAGGTTGAGGACATGCTCAGAATGTTCGGACCCCTTCAACCTCTGCAGAACTAAGTTGAACAGGGGTTCAGACTGGCGCGGTTCGCACCAGTTTTGCCTCCTAGCCCATTTGAAGAGGGACAAAGAAGGGGTGGGATCAGAGGAAGGCAAAGAGGAGATGGAAATGAGGAGAACGGACAGAGAAGGAGGAGAAGGGAGGGAGTCGAGGCGGGAGAGGAGGTCGGGGCCCCAGGGGTGGCGGAGAGCGAGAGAGGCAAGGCGCGCGGCGGCGATGGGGTGGGAGACGGGGAGAGGCACGGAACCGGCGAGGATGGTGGAGTCTTGGCTGGGGATAACGGGTCGGGCGCCAGGGGAGGTGGAGATAACCGAACCCGATTCGTCGAGGTAGTCTACGGTCTCTGTCCATGGAGGAGGGGTTGTGGTAGAGTAGGGTTTGCAAAGAAGTAAGGTTCTGTTGGGGAAGACGGAGCTGAGGTGGCGCGAGCGAAGGAGGCGAAGCATGGTGAGGGAGCTGTCTCACTTGGTTTGTAGAGAGAGCAACAAAGAAGAAAAAAATTCATCAAATAGTCTAAAGAGCAAGTTTCCGCTACCAACATTTCAGATGCCTTCAAATACCAACATTTTACTATTAAGTTACTTTTTAAAATTTTAAAATTCAAACGTTAAATCTAAACCGTCGATCTTATTTAGTTTAACAAGCGACGTGTTTTCATATAAGTTTTGTAAATTTTAGAATTTATTTAATACTCGATCAAAGACTAAAACATGAACGTATTAGAATGAATCTATCATAGTTAACAAGGTTCGTTTGTTTTTCCACCTATTGATCTAGTATCAAATAAATTTCAAATTTGACAAAACTTATATGAAAACGCATCGCTCGTTGAACTAAATAAGATCAACGATTTGGATTTAACGTTTGAATTTTAAAATTTGAAAAAATAATTTAATAGTAAAATGTTGGCATTTGGGGGCAACCAAAATGTTGGTAGCGAAACCTTACTCTAGTCTAGAGCAAGGTTTCGCTACCAACATTTTGGTTGCCTTCAAATACCAACATTTTACTATTAAGTTATTTTTTCAAATTTTAAAATTCAAACATTAAATCTAAACCGTCGATCTTATTTAGTTTAACAAGCGATGCGTTTTCATATAAGTTTTGTAAATTTTAGAATTTATTTGATACTTGATCAAAGACTAAAACATGAACGTATTAGAATGAATCTATCATAGTTAACAAGGTTCGTTTGTTTTTCTATCTATTGATCTAGTATCAAATAAATTTCAAATTTGACAAAACTTATATGAAAACGTATCGCTCGTTAAACTAAATAAGATCAACGGTTTGAATTTAACGTTTGAATTTTAAAATTTGAAAAAATAATTTAATAGTAAAATGTTGGCATTTGGGGGCAACCAAAATGTTGGTTACTTGACTTGACTTTAACGTTTTCATATAAGTTTTGTCCAAAACACCAAACCTTTGACTTGACTTTTTTTTCCCTCTGATTAATGCTTTCTGTACATAAAAAAGAATGGTCAAGCTAGTTGAATAACAATATAATATGTCATTTGCTTTGTTCTTTACTGTGTATGCTCAGCTAATAAAGTAAAGGATAG
This sequence comes from Rhynchospora breviuscula, assembly GCA_027562975.1. Taxonomy (NCBI): domain Eukaryota; kingdom Viridiplantae; phylum Streptophyta; class Magnoliopsida; order Poales; family Cyperaceae; genus Rhynchospora; species Rhynchospora breviuscula. Next base: position 34,161,367 of record CM050399.1, read on the forward strand.
ATAGATGTACAATTAACTTCTTGATGGTCTTTATAATTTATATACGACCTTCTTGATTTATAGTTGCTACAATGTAATTTATAAGAGAACCAGGGATTAACTGGTAAAAGGTTAAATTTGGCTTGTCAGAGCTCGAAGGATTTCATGTTATGAGTTACATACTTACATTTGTTTAACTGAAGATGGTTATGCATTGTTGTTGCTTTAATGCTTTGTCTTTATTCATTTAGAACTTGACGGATTTCTTGTAATTTTGCTTTGTTTTTATGCATTGTTGTTGCTAAGATAGAGAACTTTGGTCACAATTAGACGTGGAATAGCTTATGGGCTTTTAGCATGCATAATGGACATGTCTGGACTCTGGATATCTATTATTTGTTTATAAACGCAATTATGCCTTTGTGGACATGAAGATTATGTTATTCTTTTCCTCCCTTTTGGTACATACCTAATGATTCTTTTTGAATTCTACGGTTACGGTACCTGTATGGTACGGTACTTTTTGTAGCATTTTTTTTGCCTTTTAATTATGCGTTAAAATGATAGAGAAAACTGGATGTAAGGTCACACAATCTGTACATCTCGGTACCTGTATGGTACGAGATTGTTTGCTCAATTATCCCAAATGTTTTTTGAGGAAAAAATGGGGGTCAAGCCCTCATCTTTTTATAATAAAAAAGTTATGTACAAAATTTAGCAAGCGGCTAAAAAGAAGAAAAAAGCTAAAAATTACAAAAAACTGTCTGGGAACTATAGCCGAGTACAAATAGAAGAAGCTGCAGAGAACGACTCAAGCATCCTGTTTATTCGGAGCTCAAATGTGAGAATTTGAAGTGTCCCATTCAGTGAAGATTTGTTGGACAAGCACGTCAGGGGGCAGTTGAATTCCTTTGAAAGTTCTGGAATACCTCTCTCTCCAAATAATAAAGCAAAGTATCGCCATTATTTCTTTTTGCTCCTTGGCCTTCGAGTTGTCAAACAAAAAATCACAGTTCTTTGTGAATGTCATAATTCTGATTAATTAGACAGTAATCAAGTTCCAAGTTGTCTGAATTAGAATTAACCTGGTTTAATTAAATTATATGATCAAGAAATTAAATAAAATAAATTAAAGTAACAGTAAAATTTGATGGAATGTTTAATCTGAAGTTGTGGGATTGATCTCTGAAAATTTCTGAGTATTTTTGTGTTATTGCCATAATTATCTGACTTTTGGATTTGAGTAAATTAATTATTATTAGGTGAAATAGCTAATTTAAATAAATATTGTCAGTGACCCATTACACCAAAGGCAACACGGAATTTGTCATAGCAAATCTCGTGTGATTAAACAAAAGAAAGAGAGGCGACGAGGAGCTCTCTCCTTCTGCCTCGTCTCCTCCGACTGATCTGTCTCGTTTTGATTCTCTTGAGCTCTGCTCGAGCTCGTGCCTTGACCTCTGTGTGGCTTTTTGTGATTAGTCGAGGGGTGTGGCTGCCTCTGCCCCTTCCAATCAGAGGATGGCACCTCCTCTTGAACTCAGTTGACTCGCACGATGCGCATGAGAAGGGCTTGCTCTTGCTCGTCGATCGATTGCGGCTGTTAGTCGGTTGCTAGACTAACGTGGCTTGATACCCGCCTCTGCTTCATTCCTCTCTTCCTCTTCTTCCTTTGAACTGAGGTAATCTTTTTTATATTGGGTCGGAAAAGGAAAAATAATCGGGTCTAAATTGGAGTTGAGGAGAGGAAATTAGAAGCACGAGGAGGTATTATCGTTCCTCTTCTATGTATTTCTTTGATTAATTGAATTAATTTCGTTTGAATTTGAGTATCCTAATTTCTAGGATTTTTGCTGTTAGGATTTTGAATATGCATGGATTGGCTTTGTTTCTCATTAGTCTATCCTTGATCATCGCTTTGGTACTGTTGGAATTTCTGAGACGATTTCTTAAGTCACACGAGATAGGTATAATTTTCTCTCTTCTTCTCTTTACTGTGATGAACTCTCTGTGATGCCATGGTGTAATCTGCGTTGTGATGCTTGATTTAGTTAATGGAATGTTTAACTAGTAGCAATTAGAACTAACAGATAGTTAGTATTGCGATTTTGTTGATGTTAGTAACTTGAGTGATTTCTGTGCAAGCTACTAAATGTACTATTGCACACTTGCATAATCTGTGACATGAGTATAGCCTGTTAGTATATGTGTTAGTTCATGTGTGCATATGAGACTTAGGATAATATGATATAAAACTGAAACTGAGATTGTGTAGTATATTAGACATATTCATATCTGTTCTGTGAGGAATTCCATGTAGAATGAATGCAATTGTGGCATAGTAGATAGCATACAATAGTGCATGGTCAGTTAAAAAGGGAATTCGTTATTTTCTATACTTATAAAATGGATTTCATAGCATGTGATTGCATTACTGTTTTATACTATTGGTGTAAAGTAATTTAAAGTAATTTGAGCATACAGATGCATAAATTGGAACTGTTAAGGGCTATGTGCATTACTTGTGTTACTGTTGCATATCATTGGTTTATTTTGAGTGGAATAAACATTTAGACACTTAATTCAGATTAAGTGACAGTGGCTTTACATATATATATATATATATGTATATTTGTTTATTCCTTATTCATATTAGCATTTGAATTGCTTATTGGAAGTTTTTAGGACACTTTATTAATATGAGTTTATGTTGTAAGTATACCACAGAAGTATACTGATTGCATAGGAAGAGTATGAGTTGATAAAGTGTGTAATTGCATGGCATGAAAATACTGTTAAGTACAACTGTGGCATTTTTAGTGTTTAAGGCTGAGTAAATGTAGAAGAATTAGGTGTATACTTGCTGTCTTTTATACAGAGGCATGAACTGTGATTAAAATTGCATTTAGATGCATGTTTTTGGGTTTTAAAATTTAGTGTTCAGAAAAAGGAGTAAATTGTGTACCTAAACAGTGGTTATGCATGGTAAATTCAGGGGTAATTTAGGAAATTGAAGTATAAGCATGGTGTGTTTAGGCCTGTGGTGCATTGTTATGATCAAATTGAGTTCTCTGAGGCTTGCAAATTGCTCTGGTTGACTAATTCCTTGATCTGACGCTTTAATAATTTGATTCAGGGACATTTATGCTGGAAAAAGAAAAGTTGGAGGGCTTTTCTATAAAATTCGAGGGACTTAATTGTGATTTGTGAAGTATATGCAATTTTCTGTGAACTGTTTTGCATTAAATTGATGGATTTTGAATTTGTGTGGGTTTGAATGCAATTTTCTGAGGCTTATCGGGTTCTGTTACTTATCGGATCTGAATCCGACTGGATTCTTGCGGACCCGTTGCGGAATTGAGTCTAGTCGACTGGGTAAGGTCGACTGACTCAATTGTTTGGCGCTGGAAATTTTTGTTGGGCCGAAATACTAGGCCGAGATTGGAAAAGAATTGGAAAAAGAAAAAGGAAAAGAAGAAGTGGGTTGTTTTGTGGGCCTAGCTCTGGTGGGCTTCGATTTAATTTCTGTGGGCTTTCGATTAAAATTTTGTGGGCTTTAATAATTAAGTTTTGGATAATTAAACTTAATTAAGAAATAATTAGGCAACTAATTATTCGGATTCTGTTGAGCTTGATTTAATATTAGACTATACGACTTGAATGCAATGTAAACAGTCTAATTCGTTGGCGCCTTAGGGAAATGAGGAAACGTCTGATTTTTAAAGAGAACGGATACTATGGCAATACTCAGACAACTCTGATCCCACAAAATAAATAAACATTCGATTTATGAGTTTCTGAGTTTCTGTTGTTTTAGAATCAATTTTCTGACTTCTGTTTAATTGAGACTGATTCTGATTTCGATATGTAATAATAATTATTACTGATTAATTAATGATGATTGGGCAAGTAACTAATATAAACTCTTTAAGATAACTTGTGAAACTTAGAACTGCAACTGTCAATTAAATATGGTATTAAACCAGACTTATAGAACAGTTCACCAAAAAGATTATAGAGCCGTTAAACTGTTGTTAACGGACCTTGATCTATAATTGTGAACATGCATCACCCGTGAACCGGATCCCCCTGAGCTGTGTGAAGGTGCGGACATGCGGTTTATTTGTAAAATCTGGACAGTCGGTATTTTTTTTAAATTCCATGCATAGCATGTTGAATCAATTTAAACTGTGCATTCTATTTGTCATTTAGACATAGAAGCCCTAAATAAATAAAACTGCATTTTGATTTACATAAATCGCTTGAACAGCTGAAAACTAAGAAGTCCGACTTTATAATCCATTTGAGTTAATATGACAGTTGGACTTATTATGGGATGGTTGAATTTTCTTATCTGACTAAACATGACTAAGAATTAAGTATTCTTATAAACCATTCCCTAATGATCTGCATTAAGCATATCTTTTGATCTATGGATATTTCACCATCGGTGATTCGGTTTGGCCACCGATCCGGCCAGGTTATTAGCGCTACTATCTCTGGATGATTCCCTCTGTCTGCTCTGTACCATATGATTTTAATCAATGGTTTGGGGAAGGGTTTTCTCTGTATCTGTGGGCCTTGAGAACTTAAGCGTGAAAATTTCCAACTGAAATTATGTGACAAATTTGCTTAAATCTGTTATGTTTGCATTATATCGCAGCATGCCAGTATTAAGACCGTTCAGGCTTGTACCAACGGTATTAATCTGTTTTCTGCTTGATTGTTGAATTCTGTGTTCAAATTATTTAAACGAGGATTAGTCCTATGCTCGGATATTACCAAGATCCGCATGCTGGAACTAAAACTCACACTAAGAATTTATTCTCATCCGTTTGTTGTTTCTTTTGTATGTGCCTCATTTGATGTGGGGGTTCCAGGAGCGTCGCCGACTTTTTAGACCCCGAGCTGTTGCAACCATCGAGTGTTCCTTTGTAAAATTCGAGGTGTTTGTGCCTAGTTTGCAGTGTAATGTCGCTATCCTACTCTCCTTTGATGACCTACCGGAGATATTTACTTATGTTTACTTTGAGTTTCCTGGTCCTGGTTCTCCGCCTGATGGAGTGGTGCCCAAGTGGGAACCTCAACCAGACCCACAAGAGGAAATTTGACGAGTTGTAGTTATACTCGTCAGGAGGGTTTTGATGCTCCCTCTGGTGTTGTTTTGTTGTTGTTGTCTTTTAGTTGTTGTGAGTCAACCCCACCAGCCCAAATGTTGTTGTGCCCTTCTTTCAAACAAACTTTATTGTATATATGTAAATATTTTGTAGGCCTAGAATAGGATAGTTGGTTAGATCTATCAGCCCCTTCTATAATATTTAATATGGCTGGTAAAGATCATAGGTTAGTGGTAAGAATAATCCAGGCTTAAAAACATGTTTTATCAGTTACTGTTTGTAAAACTTTATCGTTTGAATAATAAAATTTGTGTGTTTATAAAACCTGGGACCGAAATCAAGAAAATAGAATAGGTCGTTTATGAAAACAAAAATTTACCCTCTGTCTGTTAGCCTCACAAGAAGACTAACCCTTCTTGTGGCTAGGAGACCGTCACACTTAGCTTCTGAGGTGTGATAGTGAACATTAGGGAGCTGAGTGAGCTTCTCCGTTGAACAGTTGTGTGCAAGATATCGGAAAAAAAGGGGCAGTAGTTGAAAAGGTGTTCAGATGATTCCTCATTTTTCCAACAGAGTATGCAGATGTTTGGAAATTGCCAACCCCTTTTCTTGAGGTTGTCAATGGTTGCGATCTTGTTCTGAGCTAATTGCCAAATAAAAATTTTCATCCTGGAAGGGATACTTAGTCGCCAGATGAGGGTGAGATTAGATCTGTGCTTAGGGGTTGATTGCAGTAAGTTGTATAAAGATTTAACCGAGAAAGCCCCATCTAAATTCAACCGCCAAGTCATTGTGTCAGGTGTTCCATTGTGGATAGGGAGAGGTTAATTACGATTTGCGAGAGGGATCTCGATTGTTCCAACTCAGAACTGGACGTGTTGATAGTTGTGTGGAAAAGTCGTTGCTTGTTTCTCCACTAATGGATGAATTTTGCTAGAGAGATGTCGCTGTCCTGAGCAAAGCTGAATAAGTCAGCAAACCAGCACTTCATGGAGCCGTGGCCCCAATTTTGGTGCCAGAATAATATCCTCGTGCCATCTCCCGGAGTCATGAGTACAGCAATGCTGAACAGTGGTGCAATTTCTCGAAAGGCTTCTCTGAGTGGGCTATGCTCCAGGATTAAGGAGAATTTCATTTTTTGTAGAGCAGTGGCTAAACAGGGCCACATGTTTTCCTTGTGCGCATGCCAGGACCACAGCCACTTGGCCAGTAAACTTATATTCATGTCGCCTAGATGTAGTACTCCTAACCCACCTTGCTTCTTTGGAGTGCAGATCTTGTCCCATGAGACCAAGGCCATCCTTTTTTTTTCTGCTGCTCCGTGCCAGAAAAAATGCATTCTCAGTTTGTCAATTTCCTTTAAGGCCCATTTGGGGATTAAGAAAGCCGACATGAAATACGGTGGCATAGCAGTTAAGCATGCATTCACAAGGACCAATCTTCCAGCAGATGAGAGAAGTGAAGCAGGCCAAGAATTTAGCCGCTTCTTGATTTTACATATCAAGTACAGAAATTCTTGTCTCTGCAACTTCTTATCAGAGAGTGGTAAGCCGAGATATTTGATTGGAAATTTTGCATGTTTGCATCCCATTTCTTCCGCCATTTCTTTCACAAGAGTTTCCTCAGCACAAGTAATCAGAATGTCAGATTTCGAAGCATTCAAAGCTAGGCCTGAAATATGTTGAAAGGTTAACAGAATTATCTTGATAAATTGGATCTGTTGTTTGCATGGTTTGTAAAAAAATATGGAGTCATCGGCATAGAACAACGCCGGTTGCATTTGCGGAAAAGGTAACAAGATTGCACCATTTCGAGTTAGAGATTATAGCCACCTGTTGAGGAAGTCAAAAGCTAAGATGAATAGGTATGGAGATATGGGGTCTCCCTGTCTGACACCCCGCTTCAGGTTTATTCTTTTTCCTGCGATGCCATTTACAATTACCCTTGACGACCCTTGTAGCACGCAACCTGAAATCCAACTTACCCATCGTTATGGAAAATCGAGAGCTAAAAGAACCTTTAAGATAAAGTTCCAGTTGAGGGTATCGAATGCCTTGTGTAAGTCCGCTTTGAAAATTCCCAATTGTATTTGGTGTCTTGCTGCGAAATTGATCAATTGCTGAGCGTAGAGGAAGTTTTCTATTATGTTTCTACCAGGTATAAAGCCCGATTGTGATTGGTTAACATAACATTCCAGCAACGGGACAAATCTGTTTGCAAGTATTTTTGACAGAATTCTCTGTACTGAATGGATTATACTAATAGGCCTAAAGTCGCTTGGCTTGTCTGGAGCCTCAACTTTCGGTACCAGTGCAATGTATGATGTGTTTAGGGGCTGTAAGGAGCCAAAGTCTAATGCTTTGTTTATCGTTGCAGCAAGATCAGGGAGCATCTCTTCAAGGAAGAATTTAAAAAATTTCCCCGTCAAACCGTCCGGGCCCGGAGATTTATTAGCAGGCCACTCGCCTATAACTTTCCTTGTTTCAAGTTCAGTAACAGGTTCTGTTAAATGCAGATCGAATTTCCTTCCTGCCGGATACAGCATGGACCATTCAAGGTTTTCCAATGACCCGTTAGCTGGATCCGAACCCATCAAAGAGCAGAAAAAATTAAAAAATGCTTTGCCTTTTTTTATTTTTGGTCTGTCAATTATCCCAAATGTTGATTGAATATCAACAAAAACATAAAATGTGGATGGAGGATCAAGGAATAAAGGAAGTTCCGGAATACCATACGTTGAGTGAGCGTCGAGAAATCAAAGATGGGCTATCCCATATGTTGATTGAATATCAACAAAAACATAAAATGTGGATGGAGGATCACAAAAGGAAAAAAGCGAGTATGGAAAAAGAAATAATGCAAATGGATGAAACATTGAAAGAATTTCTCTCGGAATACGAAAAAGAATGCGAAATGGAAATCCAAAGGCTACTTAATGAGCGTCAGCATCAAGAAACAAAAGAGTGCAAGGGTGAATTAGTAAAAAAAATTATATTCCCCTTCCGTTGAAAAAATCCATCCAAACAAGAGATACGAATGAAAGGAAAATCAATTTTTCTTCCCCTTCAATTTTCATCCAAATAAAAAATATAAAATTATTTCACTTTCCATTTCATCCACTGAACCAAACAGAGTGGAACACTCTACCACTGAACCAAACAAAAAATCAATTTTCTTTCCTTTTTATATTTTCCTTTCCCTTCCATCCTCTACCACTGAACCAAACAGAGTGGAACACTGCTAGATCATATTAATCCATAGAAGCAAAAAGGATAATTTTTCTGGAAAGAGAAATTCCCTTATGAACTTGCCGCAATTAATAAATAATAATAGTTTGAGGAGAAGAGGGTTTATTTGGGGGGGGGGGGGGTATGCAACAAACACTTCTAGATCATATTAATCCATAGAAACAAAAATGCACCATCACAGTTTTAGTACCCCCGCCAAAATTCCCATTATTGAAAACCGACGTCCTCTGAAATAAAAGCAAGAGATGAACATAATAACAAAGATGCATATTTTTGAAAAGGATATATAATATTGGCAAATTATATGATAGACCAACTTTTTTAACGGAGCTGAAAATCTGACATTTTTCCTTTAAAATCATAAATCAATGTCATTAACCAGGATTAAAATAAAATAAATCTATTAAAATAATAATAATAATAATCTACCACAAAAGATAAAAAGAGAAGAAACCTATACCTATTTAAGTGGTGCTAGCTCCTGTAATAAAGGTACATACTACATATTGACATAGTTTTACTGAACCAAATTGTACACTTATTACATTTTTTTTTTTTGGTAAAACTTATTACAATTTACATAAATCCCACGAAATGGAATATAATTGTAAATTCCAACCCAAAGTTTTTGTCGAGTTAAGGCTATGTACTTTAGTACGCTATTTCCTGATCTCTTTTCACAAAACAGACCTACCTCTTTGCCGAGATCTTGTATTTTTACGTACATATGCATTATTTAATTATAAAAAAATAAATAAATTGGTCTAGAACTAGCTCTTAGCCTAGTGGCGAAGAGCAATGCACTTTCAGTGAATAATTTAATTTTGAAATAAGTTGAAGAGCTTAACTACCATTTTATCTTAAAAAAAGTAGAAGAAAAAAAACGGACCGGTCTATCATCCTTAGCGAAATAAGTCAATAATCCTGTAACAAAAAAGGCAAAATTGGACTGATACCCCTCAAATCTTCCTTATTTAGATATTTACCCCTCAAATCATTAAAATCATTCTCATACCCCTCAAATCTTGATGAAACTAGATACATACCCTACTCAGCCATTTTAGTTAATTTTTTAATATAAAAAACTGATTTTTATATGTAATGACGAAATTATCCTGCTCAAACTCTTCTCCCTTGTCAAAGAGATCTTTAGATCTTCCTCCTATTTTTTTTCTCCATGCGATATAAAACATCCTGCTAATTTTTCCATGCGATTTGAAAAGTTCACATATAGTTCGTCAAGAAAGGTTCCGACTGGTGAGACTAGGTTTGTTTGCGTGATGAATGAGTGGAGATGAGATTTTTGGGGATTGGGATTGGCTTGCTACGAGAGTTTGATTTGGTGAGCAAAATTGAAGCTTAAGCCAACATTGATTTTTCTTTATTTTCAAATCTGGTATATGCGGGCCACTAATCCAAATAGGCCATGAAGAGAGTTTGATTTTGTAATTTATTTGAAGCTGTTAATATGTGAGCCACAAATCCATCCTTGATTACATAAATTTGGAATTTTCTTGAAGATTTCAATCAAAGCATAAAAAAAATAATTTACCCGTCCTCAAATTATTTAAGCGAAATCTGATGTTTTATGCTTGTGCTAATAGTCCACTTCACCAGTAAGTATGAAGGAAGAAAATAGAGATCGGAGAAATAAAAAGTGAAATTAGAAAGATATATTTTTCACTATCTAACGAGTAGGAAAGATTTAAAATGAAAAGGAACACATATGGGATGAGATATTTTTTATTTCACGTGGACGTAAAACTAGCGGGAATACGAACTGTCTCTTTGGGCTAATAGGGAAGATGAGTTAAGTCAGGGGCAATTTCGTCATAAAATATGTGAATCAATTTTTTTTATTCAGAAATTAATTAGAATTGCTGAGAGGGATATATATTTAGTTTTATCAAGAATTGAGGGGTATGGGGTCAATTTTAATGATTTGAGGGGTATGGGCCCAATTTTGCCTAAAAAAAACTGGACGACAGAAATGGCTGCGCCCGTCTGATAGTCTGATTAAAGACTTTTCCTTTTCTTTTCGCTTCCTCCCCTTTTTTTCTGTTGATCGAATCGTGTATTTTTTAGTGTGTCGTATGACTTTAGCAAGTCATCCTTTGCTTAACGCAAAACCACCCGGAACGCAAGGATCTTTTTGGAGAGGTAAGAGGATAGATATATTTTTTTTTTTGATGAAAATTAGATAATATTTTACTGATGAGGCATTTTGGGCATCTGTCATCTACTCATCTGAGAGTAAGATTTTATTTTATTTTATCTCGACTTCTCTCTTTGCTTTCTCGTAGTAGCCTCCGCTGATGTCAGGTGTTCTTTATCTTATCCATTTAATTTTGTTTTTTTTTTCTCTTAATTTGGATTTCGTAATAGACTTTTCTGATGTAAGATTTAGTTAATTTTATGCATGTTGGCTCTTCTGATGTAAGATTTAGTTTAATTAATGAAGCATGGCCCCTTGCACTTAAACTCAAAGGACAAAAAATCCTAATACGTACAGGTAATAAATAAAAATATTACAACTTTACAAGATATAATTGACCCGTTTACGACTGCAATTTTGTTCCTTCCATTCAACTTTGCGTGAATAGCCCATAACAAATTTCTTTCTGTGTGCCATCCATCTCCAGATATACATAATTAATGAAGTTATAAAACAACAAGTATTTGCTCATACGTCATTATATGTGATTAAAACCGTTGAATGTATCATAGAAAGGATGTACATAAGTTATCTCTCGTGTGTACTTCTATTTTTGAACTTCCCTCCCAGAAAAAAGAGAGAGAGAGAGAGAACAATTTGTTGTGAGAGAGCTCGGAAATTCTGCATTTCTTTCTTGCTGTTCCTTCTTCGTTTCTTCCCCAACACCGCTGTGAAGCTATAATAAAGAAATTTACTCCGCTAATAGCTTCAGTTTTTATATCAGTCTGTTCCATACTCTTTTTGCATATGTAACTAGCTCCTCCTCTGCCAAAAATAAAATGGCCATTCACGCACTAATTGATCTTGGGTTACAAGCCAGCATTTTCTACTCTTTCTCTGTTTCACTTCATGTAGTATTCCTCCTCTTTCTCTCTCTTGTTTGGCTTTCTAATAAGTGCAGAGAGGACTGGTCCATGGAAACAGTTGACCACAACAATTTCTTATATCACAAATTGACCTTTCACACCTCTGTTGCTCTTGGTTTGTTCTATCTTCTTTTCTTTATTTTCAGTTATTTATGGTCTAATTCGGATTTCCTAATTGAACTCGATGTGGGGGTCAGAACCATCTTTTGGTTTTTCTTCTCTTGCTACATGCAATTTGAATTTGGAAGATTGGGAGAAGAGAGATTCCCTGTCCTTCTTATGGTGCTGTTTGGTCTCTTTCTACTCATATCTCTGTGTTCCCTTGTATTAAATCTCCTCTCAATGCAAAAGAATGCACCTGTTGGAGTACATTTGTGGGTTCTCGACACTGGATCAGTTTTCATGGCACTTTTGCTTAATTACGCTGGCTGTTTTGGTATGCAAACAAATGAAGAACCTGATTCACTTCTCCAAGAACCTCTCCTAAATAGAACTGGCACGTACGCAAGCAGCAGTACCAGTAACAGTTCCCAAAATGCTTCTCTGCACGCCAATGCTGGATTCTTCAGCTCCCTCACATTCTCTTGGATTGGCCCCTTGCTCTCTCTCGGCTATAGAAAAACTTTGGACCTAGAAGACATACCAATGATGGATTCCAAAGATTCAACAAACAGTGTCTTACCTATCTTCAAAGCCAAGCTAGACTCGCAGACAGGAGCTAATGGTACAGTCACAGCCATTAAACTCGCTAAAGCTTTAACGCTCACATGTTTGTTAGAAATTCTCACAACTGCTGTTTATGAGATTATCGACAATCTCTCATCCTTTGTGGGCCCATACCTGATTAAGTCCTTTGTGCAATACCTAAATGGTACAAATCGGTCTCCAAAACAAGGTTACTTCTTGGTATTTGCATTTATCACTGCCAAAATTCTTGAATGTCTCACCATGAGGCATTGTGCCTTTCAGTTGCAACAAGCCAGGATCCGGTTACGAGCAGCTCTTGTTGGTACCATATACCAAAAGGGGCTCTCTCTATCCAGTCGGTCAAGAAAAAGCCGTACAGTTGGTGAGATGATTAACATAATGAGTATAGATGCTAATCAAGTCACCAGCTTCATTTGGTATATGCATAATTTTTGGTTGGTGCCCATACAAATCAGTCTTGCTTTGATCATATTGTACACGAGTCTTGGTATTGCCTCTGTATTTGCACTAGTTGCAACTATCGTGATCATGCTAGTTAATATTCCATTCAGCCGTATGCAAGAGATTTTTCAAGAGAAAATTATGAAGGCAAAAGATGTACGTCTGAAAGCCATGTCAGAAGTGCTGTGCAACATGAAAAGCCTAAAGCTCCAGGGATGGGAAATGAAATTTCTACAAAAGATTTACAATTTGAGAAAAACTGAGACGAGCTGGATAAAGAAATTTGTCTACACAAATGCTGGTGTGATGGCTATCTTGTGGGGAGCTCCAACTATTGTAGCTGTCATCGCGTTTGGGACTTGCATGCTCATAGGTATACCACTATCTACTGGTAAGGTTCTCTCAGCCTTGGCTACATTCGGGTTGTTGCATGAGCCGATTTATAGCCTTCCTGACTTCATTTCCAGTCTAATTCAAACTAAAGTTTCCCTTGATAGAATAAGTTCTTTCTTATGTTTAGAGGACTTGCCAAATGATGTGGTACATAGAGCCCCCAAAGAGAGTTCTGTGGTGGCAATTGAGCTCCAGAATGGTACCTTCTCATGGGATATGGACAATGAGGAACCAACATTGAAAGATTTGAATTTTAGGGTGTCGCATGGAATAAGTGTTGGGGTATGTGGTACAGTGGGGTCTGGTAAATCGAGCTTGTTGTCATGTATACTCGGTGAAATGCCAAAAATTTCTGGTGAGGTGAAAGTGTGTGGTTCAACTGCATATGTAAGCCAGTCACCTTGGATACAAAGTGGCACGATCGAGGATAATATTTTGTTTGGAAAAGAGATGGAAAGGGAATGGTATGAGAAGGTGCTTGAGGCATGTAGCTTGTTCAAGGATTTGGAGGTTCTGCAACATGGAGATCAGACGGTAATTGGTGAGAGAGGGATTAATTTGAGTGGGGGTCAGAAGCAGAGAATCCAGATAGCTCGAGCTCTATATCAGGACGCAGATATTTTCCTTTTTGATGATCCATTTAGTGCTCTCGATGCACATACTGGGTCGCAAGTCTTTAAAGTAAATTGTTTCTTAATTTCTTTCTGTCTTTTAGTTATTTTTAGATTTCTATTTACAGAAATTTTAGTATACTATCATAACCAGAAAATAACCAATGATGTGTTTGATCTTGGCAATTTTGGTCTACATAGATGGCATGCCTGTGATACGGTATTTTATATCGTATCTTGGTTGCTTTAAACAAGTTTTTTTGGGTAGTTCTTGGTATCCCACTTATGGCATTATCACTATTCTGTTTCAATGAAACAGGTGGATTCTGTCCACTATTTCTGAAAAAAATGAAGATGCATAACATGCTCCTTTTTATTTAAGGTCAACTTTTAGTTTAACTTTGTTGAATGAAGATTCCAATTTTCCAAAATTATATGAACTTATAGGAATGCATATTGGGGCTTTTAGCATCCAAAACCGTGATTTATGTTACACACCAAGTCGAATTCCTACCGACTGCTGACCTCATCCTGGTAAATTTTCTTTTGAAATTTCTTTGTCTAGGATTTTCCCTTCAAAGCTTACCAGAGAACTAACATTTTTTTCTTGGAAGGTGATGAGAGGGGGAAAAATAGCACAAGCAGGCAAATACCAAGAAATAATTGAATCTGGCAACGAGTTTATGGAACTCGTATGTGCCCACAAAAATTCCTTGTCAGCACTTGATTCCATTTCGGTGAATAAAGTGGATGCATTTAGCTTAAATCAGAAAACCGAGATTGCTGAATCAGCAGAAGAGACAAACACAACCATACCACAGGGACAACTAGTACAAGAAGAAGAGAGAGACAGAGGGAAAGTAGGAGTTTTAGTCTACTGGAAATACATCACCACAGCATACAAAGGGGCGCTAGTACCGTTAGTCCTCCTTGCACAAATTTTTATTCAGGTTCTTGAAATAGCAAGTAATTACTGGATGGTATGGGCTGCCCCATTGTCAGAGGATATGGCCCCACCTGTTAGTAGCATGGTGCTCATCATCGTGTTTGCGGCAATGGCACTTGGGAGCTCTCTGTGCACTCTAGCATGGACTCTGCTTCTAGCCACAGCTGGCTATAAAACTGCAACCATTCTATTTGAGAAGATGCACTTGAGTATATTTCGTGCACCTATGTCATATTTCGATTCTACTCCTAGTGGTCGGATCCTGAATCGGGTAACTCCTGCATTAATTAGTTATTTCAACGTCATATAAATAAAATAGTCTTCTATGGAAGCAAAAAAATAAATAGGAGTCATCAGTAGCAAAAAATAATTGGATGTTTTCTTCATATTGTAGTAGTAATAAGATTGGAGCCAGCAGTTATTGCATATCTGACAAATCAATACAATATAAAATTGAAAAGATATTCCATCAATTTGTACTGTGGTCTCTGGTAAATTTGCTGGACATATCAATGAATCCTTTTCAGTTTTCACTAATTCATGCAGGCATCAGAAGATCAGAGTGAGGTTGATATTAGTGTGCCATATCTGATTGGTTCTTATGCGTATACAATCATACAACTTCCAGCTACCATACTCATTATGTCACAAGTTACATGGCAAGTGTTTGTTGTGTTCCTCCCTGTAACTGCGCTATGCATCTGGTACCAGGTATAATATATTTTTCTTATGGGATTTGGCAAACATTTCTTCCATAAAAGGAAAGTTTTACTATCTGTTTCAATAGATTTATTATTTAAGATGTACTTTAATTTCTACTTTAATAATACTGTTGTAACATACGTAAGCATTTCGCAGAACCGTCAGTTGTTAAAGCTTTATTAGGCTCTTTTAAGTTGTTTTCCTAAATTTGTCATTTCAGAAAGACGGGTGTCAGGTTATTATTTCAAATTTATGCTTTCTCATAAAGGTTGACAATATATGAGATTGACAATTTACTATTTTATAAGCACAGTTAGTGTTAAAGATCCAATAATGGAACAATTTTTAAGTACAATATATGGATATGCACATGCACTCTTAGGAAATGATGATAGCTCTTGTAATTAATTACTTGATCTATGCAGAGATATTACATTGAAACTGGAAGGGAATTGTCGAGGCTAATAGGAGTATGCTGGACTCCAATAATACAACAATTTACAGAGACTTTAACTGGTTCAACCACAATTAGAAGTTTTGGCAAGGAAATGGATTTCAAAGGCAGAAATGGAAGATTAATGGATGATTACTCCAGGCCAAATTTCTATAGTACGGCGGCCATGCAGTGGCTCTCTCTGCGGCTTGAAATGCTCTCTTCCCTCATCTTTGCCTTATGTCTGGTGTTCTTGGTGACAATACCAGCCCGTCTAATTGATCCAGGCATGCCCACTTATTTTACTTATAATTGAAACTTAAAGCCTTTTACCATAGGAAATCTGGATTTAAATTTAATGTCAAGACATCAAAAGATAATTCTTCCCTCCTGCTGTCTGTTAAATGATGGTATTGTTCCAAAATTGAATTAACTGAAAAATGGTAAAGACACATAGCACGTAGTTGCAGTAATTTCATATGAAGGTAGATATGATAGTTTACTTTATATAAAATATTACATGCAGGTGTATATCTCATATCAGGCTTTAGTCAAAGAACAGAAAATTTCTGACTCAATAAGGACTAATTTGACCTAATAGAGATATTTTTCTTTTTTTCATTTTTCATCAAATATAGGGATTTCTGGTCTTGCTGTGATGTATGGGCTTAGTTTGAGCATGGAGCAATCGTTCATTATGAGGTCTTTCTACGCACTTGAAATAAGCATAATATCTGTTGAGAGGATATCCCAATATACAAGCATTACTAGTGAGCCCCCTCTTTTGACCCAGAAAGATGTGTCATTAGATGATTCGTGGCCAACACAAGGAGAAATTATGCTTGAAAATCTACAAGTAATCTTCTGTTCTTTTCTATGCATTTCCTAGAATAAATTATTTGGTACTTTTATGCGTGAAAATAATGTTCAAGAAAAAAAATTATTTAAGCTCAGTAAGACTCAAATATGCTGTAGCTCAACAAGTCATAAGACTCATTCCAAAAAATTAAAAGGTTAATTCATACTTAATAGCATAACTTCTGTACGAGGAACATCCATTCAATGAGAAAAATTGATTTTGATGTAAAACAACCTGGACCACTTAAAGTTCAATCGAAATAAATTCTGCACCAGAAACACTAGACCTGAAGGTGCAAAAACTAAATTGACGTGATCCTTAAATGACTGAAACGTGACAATGACCTAACCTGAACAATCAAAATTGATTCTGTGCCTTAAAGCCAATCAGAGAGTATATCTAACCTTCTTGGCTTACTATGTGACAAACATAACGATACTTAAAATTCAATTGTTATTTATATATTTCTTCAAAAAAATTTGTTATTTTTATTTATTTATTTTCATAGGTACGATATGCGCCACAACTGCCGTTTGTACTGAGAGGTATCTCATGCACCTTTCCTAGTGGCATGAAAACTGGTATTGTTGGGAGAACAGGAAGTGGCAAGTCCACTTTGACCCAGGCACTCTTTCGCATAATTGATCCCACTGTAGGCCGGATACTAATAGATAATGTAGACATCTGCACCATTGGATTGCATGATCTGCGGTCCAGATTGAGCATCGTACCCCAAGACCCCACTATGTATGAAGGAACAATTAGAAACAACCTTGACCCCCTTGAGGAGTACACTGATGCTCAGATTTGGGAGGTATATCATGATAATAGCTTTCAATACACACGTTTCAGGATGTTAAAAAGAGGGAGAGGATAACAATATCATTATAATAGCCTTTCTTGTATCTCTTTCCGAACAAAATCCATATATAGTTTCTTAATTAAAAAAAGCAAATATTGAAACTTGCGACATGCTTGCAATTGAATTGTATTTGTTTCTTTCACTTTTTGGTCTAGGCGCTGAACTGTTGCCAGCTTGGAGATGAAGTTAGGAATAAAGAATTCAAGCTTGACTCTCCAGGTATAAAACCCGTTATAATTTTTCTTACCCTACATTGTCAACTTGCTGTTTCCGAGAGCAAGAACAAATATCTTGCCATATTTGAAATAATATGTATATATAAAGCCAAATCAGCATCTACATTAATTAAACATTGTTCATCTTATTATTGCAAACCCTCGAGCTGTAGTGACTGAGAACGGGGAGAATTGGAGTATGGGCCAGCGCCAGCTGCTTTGTTTGGGGCGTGTGATTCTTAAAAAGAGCAAGATATTGGTTCTTGATGAAGCAACGGCTTCAGTTGACACAGCAACAGACAGCCTGATTCAAAAGACCTTGAGAGACCATTTCTCAGACTCAACTGTGATAACCATAGCTCATCGAATTACCTCGGTGCTTGATAGTGACATGATCTTACTTCTTGACAATGGTTAGCGTTCTCAGAATGCCATTATTCTTTTGTCACAGGTTGAACTGAGATTTTTCATATGATTTACTTGAACAGTGATCTTTATGGTATATTTTCAGAAAGAGATATTCATTGAAAACAACTTTTATTATACTTAGCTCTGAAATTTGACGTCCTTGGAGATCCTGCACAATTTTTTTTAGAGAAAATAACATCGGCTTTGCACTTTTCATTTATATTTTAAAATTTCAAAAAAATGAAATGCTGAATTTAAATCTTTGATCTTACTCAATTTCACGATAGATGCATTTTCATAAAAAGTTTGCAATTTTTGAGAAGGGTTTTATATTTTTTTTTTCTTTTACTGTTGACAGGTATTGCTGTCGAATATGATACGCCAACGAAGTTGTTGGAAGATAAGTCATCGAAGTTTTCCCAACTTGCGTTGGAATATATGGCCAGAACAGTGTAGTAGGACAAATTTTACTTAATGAATCTTTGATATTATTTATCTATGCGTGCAATTTGATGATGATTAAGCTCTAGCGTGAAATGAGCATTGATGATTCCCATGGAACTCAATATACAAGGAATTTAAAGTTTTTGAGCTTTAAGACTGTATTTTGTTTGTGAGTGTAAGTAAAATCAATTTGAGTAATTAATTAATGTGTGAGTACGACAGTTGTGGTGAATGAAATCGACTTGTTGCAGTTATTGCTGCCGAGTTTGGTGGCAATCGACTTAGATAATACATCATAATATTTTACCAGGTTGCACTTGCTAAGAAAGGCTATCGAAGTCCTAGTTTATTTTGCAACAATCTAGAAAAATTCACTCTGACTTCGACAACCCTGTAGTGTCATAATCTCCCTCCCCCCCCCCCCCCCCCCCCCCCCCTTATTTTGTACATTAAGCTAAAGAGGACAACACATTAATTTTATTAAAACTCACTCAACTACTAGTTTGGCTTAAATCATACAAAATAATTGTTGATAAGAAACTCTGCATTGATATTATTATGCCTCTGATAAAAATAAAAGAATTTTCCACAGTTATTTTAGCAAGCAGTATACCTGAATGCTCAATTGCACATCCCATCATAACAAGACCTGTGTGTTCCCACCAGTCTGCTTTCCCGTGAAATGGTTCATGTTATAATATCCCGCTCAATCCCATGTGAACACAAAAGACCCTAAAGTAGATTGTTCTATTTCGTACAAATAACAGAAGAGAAGATGTAATGTGAATAAAAAATATAACCGCATAAATATACAATTTCTTGTTGACTCCAGGATTAAATAACCACCTGTTGAGGGGTTTCACTGTGTCCTTGCAATATCTCATATAAATTTGGAATTAGCTGATTCAAATTTGCTTCAAAATTTCTGTAGGATTCGAGCTACAAATGGGAAAAAACAGAAATTTACAAAACAAAAAAAAGATCAAAAAATATATTTATTTCAAGAGCAAATTCTTGTTTTCCGCTTGTATGTCTGGAACTGTGCAGTGCAGGAACTACCAACTGCTGCATTTGGCTACTGGGTAGTGTATCAAGTTCCAGCTGCACGGTACCAGTCATTTCTGGTAGAAAATAGGTACTTCAGTATCTTTTCATCAACAAATTACTCACCTGACCCCCCCCCCCCCCCCAATCAAAGCTGTTCACCCATTTCAATACCAGTGAATCTCAAGGCAGACAAAGGTTCAGTACGTGTCAGATTTATCTGGTTACTTAGGACATGGATGCATGCGCTATGGTATCCATGTGCACTGTACCTTCCAGCTAAAGTCTATATGAAATCTAGGAAGAAATTGAGAGAGTACTAGCTAAGAACCGCCACAGAAGAAATGCCCCAATAAAATTCAATCTAAGCGCCCTTTCTTTTAGCAACTCTGACTTGGAGGATTAGATGGACATCTCTCTTGAATATGGATCGCAATTCTTGGTTTGCCTCAATCCCAATTCTCCTACAATAACAAAAATTAAAATAATGACGACAACAACAACAACAACAATAATTAAAATATCAACAATTACAGTTACAACAAAAAAAATTGTCTCCACTAATAAAATAAAAATTAATTTTCTGTGTACTACAAAAGTTTCTCAAATCAAAATTGTTGTGAAAATAGACATATCTTGACATCATACATAGTTCTCCGAACCAAATTCTATGAACCATGGGCAAAGTAATTTCATATTTGGGTACGTTTGGATGGTCGAAGGAATAGTGCAAGAATTGTGTTACTCTGGTCATTGTGTTAAAATAGTGCGAGTGTCGAACCAAAAGATTGGGATAAATGCTAACCAGTACTATTTAGAGCAGTGCAAAGCTTTTTGGGTTGTATATATCATAATATCGATAATCCGAAGAAGGCTCAGTTCAATATTCCCAGAAGGTACTAGACCCGCAGGATACTGCTAATCCAATGTTATTCATAAGTTATAACCCGTTCTGAAGCATTTTAATTGCCAGTGGAAATGAATTTTCCATAATCCAAACATACCCTTTTAAGTAAATACGTGAAAAATCCACATAAAAGAAACATTTTTCATACTGATTTCCAACATTGTATTTCAACAAGAAATCTGTGTAACACACACTTTGGATTTTCAATTTCATATTTTAATATTTTAGAGAGGACAAATCATATATATAGAGGAGAAAGATTTGTGTACCCAATTTTAGATCCATTCTTTCCAACAAGAATTTGGCGTTGGCTTTGTTTTTGTGTAATAAAGTGTTGCTCTATTCTAATAGAGCCATCTCTCAACTCCTTCCATCCCATCAGCTTATGTTCAATCACATAGGGTATTTCCTGAAAATAAACAGGAGAGATTCCTATAGGGAAAACAGATGCAAGAATGCAACAATATATATGAAGTACACGAACAATTTTAGTACCTGGTGAATATGATCAAGCATCCGTTCCCTAACAACCTCCAAAGATATATTTTTCATTACCTCTTCTGTCATTACCTTCGGTTCTTCTTCCCATGGCCTTTTTGCTGCCTATAATTTTAAGAAAAAGAAAATAGCAACTTACTATATTTCTATAAAGAAATAGAAGTCTTAATAATGAACGGCCTTCCATAGAATATATTGGCATTCAATTACCCATTACTGACAATATCTAGAGATTAAGAGTTTCCCATGGTGCCAGCGACTATGATAAAAATCACATCTTACTGTTTACTTGATTTTTGCTAAAGAAAAAAAATTGTAGCTTCTTTCCAGCATGCATCCATGGTTTACTACAATTCGATTTTGTATGCACCAATAACTGAATAAACCAAACATGAATTCAAGAGAAGTATTGCAAAGGCACATCCTTGTGTTAAAAAGCACCATTTTTTTATGAACATACATGGTCCATCAAGTATTGCTCAAGATCTTTTACACCAGCACCTTTAAGTCCAGATATCATGAAGTACCTGCACTCCAAATGACCACCCAATATATAAAATTTTTAGAACTTCAAACCACACAATTATGTAAATAAACAAATAAAGAAAGCACATGTATGCATGATAAACACAAATTAACTAAAACATACAATCACACAGATGGGCACTAATTAATTGAAAAGTACTTCAAAGATGCATCCACACATGGACAAAGAATAATATGTCATATACCGGTCATATCCGGGGAGATCATTGAATTCCTTTGCGACTTTCAACAAATCTTTCTTATCTGTTACCAAATCAACCTTGTTCATGCATAGTATCCTCTTTTGTTCAGGCTGCTTCTCCTTGCCAAGTAATCTTATTAACTTTATCACCCTTCTGTCTGGGCTAGATACATGAAAGCAAAGCAAACTCTTAAATATACATGAAGATTCTTAGATCTCTGTAATTCCTTAAATTCAATAATAATTTTGAAATATGATGTCATTTACATCACTGGGCACAAAAAGTTAATAATAGCATTTATTATTTAAGAGGACTTTCAACATCCACCCTGCAAAATACAAACTTTGCATGTGAATACCAGAAGTAACCTCCATAACTCCAAAGACAATTAATAACATCTTTACCTGGAAGTAAAGTTAATATAACTGTTCAGAACCCTCCCCTTACATTTTCTTAGATACATCATTTATTTACTTGGGTTGAGGTGAGGAAGCAAGTAGTGCCCAAAAGAGTCACAGAGCTCGTGAAGTTTCATTTAGTCGTAAAATTTGACCTAAAAGAGTTATCAGAGCTCTCAACTTGGTTCTTAGCCTACCTAATATCAATAGGGTAGCCTTTTAGGATAAAAAGAAGAAGAAATGGATATGAATCATAGTCCCTGGCTCAAAGCTGACATGGCATGAGCCATTATATTAAAAGAGTATCACACAAAAATAAAATATTTGTAAATTAGCACTAACTAAAGTTTTCATCCCTGCTTTTGACACAAAAAAAAAATTCAGGAATCTAGGGAAACAAAGTGGTGCAACCTTACAAGAAATACTCATCACCAAAAGTGGAATAATGTATTGGAATGCTTCAGCAGAGGTGTGTCATTTATACTTAAAAAGAAAAGGCATATGCAAAATTGAGAACTTACCTGGTTAAATGCCTATGTACATCAAAAATCACAATTAAGATGTCATATAGATTAATTGTATTCCAAGCGCTCTCCACTCGAACTCTAACATCAGTTGCTGCCGGGTACCCATGGTGTCCTATCATCAGCCCTGGTGTATCAAAAAAACACTGCAGAAGTAAAATACAAAGGTCAGGTGGAAATCATACAACTCTATGAAGACATGACTTATAAACATGCTCCCATGCCAGCTTGTACAAGGTGTTATCCAACACATAGCAATTATAATGTATTTTTTCCATTTAATTTTTTTTCGCTTTCTTTGTTTACTGCGGCTGAATTGATCAAACTTAAGTACAGAGTCTACTTCAGGGTCAATGCTTAATCAAATAGATATAACTACTAAACTGTTTTATTTTTTTTTTTTACCCAACTGTTTTATGTGCTGTACCAGGTTATGGAACTTACAATTTGTGTATTCCCTTTGGTCATGACTCCCAAAATTTCATGTGTAGTTGTATTAGTCTTTCTTGATACAGCTGCAACTTTTGTTCCAACCTAAAATTAATACAATCAAAAAGAGAAAGGATATTAGTGCTGTATTCTGTATTACTAACTTCACCGGGTAAATAAAGAACTAGCCATATAATTTCTCACAGGACAAGAAGATAAGCAACCCCAAAAATGTTGTGAATCACAAGCTACCTCACTATGAAAGCAGAAACCAAAGACAGGCTCAAATCTAAGTCTGGTATTGGGTAAATTACACCAGGTGCAAATGATTCAGGATCAACCCTTTACGCAAAGACAGACTCAAATGTAAGTCTGTTATTGGGTAAATATTACCAGGTGAAATTAAATTCAGGAACAACCCTTAATGCTTTCAATAGAAAGGTTTAAATTTGGAATTGACTGAAGTAACACTCAGAAACCAACTACCCAACCAAAAATAGAACTTGTGAACTAACTATACCATGAAATTAGTCAGAGAAGATTTTCCCGCATTAGGCGCGCCAATAATCCCCACTGAAAGAGACATTTGGTCTTCTTCTCTGACCACCATATCCTCTCCTTCTGTCACGTCGTCAGGCGGTTCCAGCGCAGCTTCTAAGAGCGATCTGGCAAGCCTAGTCGCTCTCTCCCTCTCTTCCTCCTCTTGCAATGGGGATTGCATCTTCTTCCCGAATAGAGCTTCATCAGCTCTCGCACGATAGTACGGATCCAATCTAGGGTTCGATTGGGAAGGGGAGGAAGGAAGGGTGTAATCCGAGCTGTCAAAATCGGGGTTTGAAGGGGAGTCCGAGTCAGAGGCAGTCTCGGCGGAGAAGAGGCGGAGAGGAAGAGAGAAGAAAGGTTGGATATGTGAAGAGGTGGCTGTGGCGGTGGCGGCGGAGGTGAGGCGGAGAGCTCGAAAGGAGGCTCTCATGACGGGCGCGAAGCAAAGGCGAGCGAAGGTGAAGTGATAAGTGAAGAAAGGGTTTTAGGGAAGGGTTTTCTTTCAAGTGCTTTGGCGACGACTTCAAGAGTTCAGATCCGCTTTGGTAATGAGCATCCGCACCCGTTCGTTAATCTTCATGTGTTGATCCAATGATCCAAATTTTATCTTGAATCGCTTCACATATGAATACGATCCAAGTTATAAAATTAGAACTATACCCAAAAAATTATTACAAAAATGAATTGTGAATATTAATCAAATAATCACAATACGTCAGACGTGGGTGAAGCAAAAATTTATGGGAATTGGTTACCATCATCCCACATATTCTATCATTCCCTCGTCCCAGAATCATCATTAATTATCCAGCGTCCTCGTAATAGGAAGTCCAAGGTATGAGATAGGAAATTCACTGGATAAGTGTAATTATCATGTGCACTCATTAATTATCCAGCGCCTCTGCTCATTCCTTGCCATCCAACCCTGTCACCCAATATATACCCACCCATTCACTGGATAAGTGTAATTATCCTATGCACTCATTAATTATCCAGCGCATCTGCTCATTCCTTGCCATCCAACCCTGTCACCCAATATATACCCACCCATCGCTTAAGTTGAACAATTAAGTATATGAACCAGAACAATTTGTATATTAAGTAGGACAATTATGTATATGAATTAGAAAAAGTATGTATATGAATAGAACAATTATGTATATTAAGTAGAATAATTATGTAGATGAACTAGAACAATTATATATAGTAAGTAGGACAATTATGTAGATGAACTAGGACAATTATGTATACTAAATAGGACAATTATGTATATGAACTAGAACAATTATGTACATGAACTAGAACAATTACTTATATTAACTAAAACAATTAGATATGGAAAGAAAGGAAGGGGATGGGATAAGGTTAACGCGCTGGATTAGATTCTAGAAACAGAAAGAAGAGGATGAAGTTACGTTGGAATTTTATAAATGGAAAAAAAAAATACGTCTCTAGAGATGAAGGGGATAACAGATCTTGGAATGATTCTTTCAACCCTGAAAAATTTATGGTCGGACATAATTTAACATCATAGATCTCTCATTTTTTTGACTAATTTGCTTTTATAGGCTGAAAAAGATAATATTTCCTCAAAATTATGACTAACTGACGATTTAAGCAAAAATACTGATGAAATATTAGTCCCCCGTAGCAGAACATTTTTTAAGTAAATTTAAATTGAATATAAAACATATTCGTAACTCGATCGAATTTGACTATCGACTCGAAATTTTTTAACGAATCAAATCAAATTGACCTGAACTAATTTTGAATCGAATTTAAACAAAATAGCTCATTGGAACTCGACTCGTGGCCACTTAAACAAGAAAAAAAATTAGATATATACCATCTCAAAATTGAGAAATTAAAAATTTATTATTCAAAGTTAAGCTTTTGAAAATTGCCACTTGAAATTCAATTACTTAGAAAATTGTCATTTTTCATTTCAGCTTTTCATATTGACCAAAATATCATCTTCCTTCTCTCCCTCACTGAAATTGCCTCTGTTTAAGGGCTTCTACCTATTAAAAAAACATCATCTCACCAATTATGCAAAATGAAAATTAATTTATCAATTGAATTTTTTAATTAATCTCTCTCGAATCTGAATATTGGTATTTTCTTGATAATTGAGTCTAATAAATTAGTAAATACAATTTTTCAACATGAACATAGGAAGAAGAGAAGAAAGAGGGTAATTTAGTAAATACAATAAATTAAAAATGTAAAGTGATAATTTTCTAAGTAAATTGAATTTGGGGTGGCAATTTTTTATGACTTAATTTTAGAGTAACAAATTTCTAATTGGATGACATATATCTGATTTTCCCCTTAAACGTTGACTTCTTTGTCAAAAATTATAGTTTGATCCGCTTACATCTCCAATCTTTTTTTTTTTTGAAAATTGTATGCCCGTAGGCTAATCATAGATTAAAAAACTAAGTTGCGCCATAACGGTTACAGATTACATATCACAGCAAATAAAAACCAACCCAAATACCTGGCACCCTAACTGAAACTACCAGAAAGAGAGTAACAAAAAAAAAAAAAAACACCAAGCCTATCCTCCGTACGCTAGGGGAACCAAATCAAAAGAAAAAAGAGGAAAAAAAAAATTAAATAGTAAGAAACATAAACTACTCCAGGTTGGACTTTAAAGTCTAAAAAGAAGAGAATAAAAAAAATTCAAGGCGGCTCCTAAACCCTCCAAAAAAAACGTCTCCTCCAAGTTCTGTCTGACATTTCTTTCTGCATCCACATGTAATCTTGGCTCTCCATTTTAATCATAATTTACCAAATTGTGGATAAACGTGATGTACCTTAAATCCGTAACTATTTTGAAGCAATTATATACATTTTAAGAGAACTTGTTATGGAAATGGTCCCCTGGTTCTTGTTCTCTCGCTTAGATTTTGTTAGGACCACAAAATTAAAGCATCTGGTCTCCGTTAATAAATAGTTATTATAATAATTAATGCTAAACTTTTCCTTATTTTTGTTGTAAAATTAAAGTGGAGGAAGAAAGAAAGAGCAAAAGAGAGACAACAATATTTCTGATTTTCAATTCATTCCATTCAACGTACAATTTACAAGCCTCTATTTATAAGCAAGAAAATAGATTTTCTAATAAATGACAAAGATATGTATCTTCGATATGTATCTAATGTAATAAATGAGAATAATAAAGATGAACAATCTATAAATGATTTGTATCCATTTATAACACTTCCCCTTTGTTCGTCTTTCATTATACACTATTAATATGATACTTCAGGATCAATATTAATATGATGCTTCTGGATCATTTATACTGTCTCATTTAGGTCTAGGGAATTTAACCATGTTTTCAAGTTTAATTAAAAGTCGAATATGTATAAAAGCATAACTTGTAAATAAAAAAATCGAAAGAAAATAAAAAAAAATGAGAAAAATACAAAAATAGGGGAACTAAAAAACATGCAATGCCATGAACATTGCCGGAGGCTATAGGTAATTGTGGATTAAAAGAATTTCCATAAAATCATGGGTAAGAAACAGAAAGGCTCATGATAAAAAAAAAAATCAAATAAAATCCACTCTAATCTGGCCGACCACTCCACCGCAGGAACCCTCCTAGTCCCGGGAGAATTAATTAAAAGTCCAACCCAAAAACTTTGGAATTGGTTGGGTGAGGAGTTGTACCATTTTTTTCCGCCTCACTTTAGACCAATTTTAATGCGTTTTCGAAAATAAATGGTTAAGTACCCAAAGACCTAATTGTGAAATGAACTAGTATGTCATGGACGTTTGTGTTGGTAGGGTTAGATCCCGTTTCAATTGCTAGACCAAATGCATTAACTTTGATAAGTCGATAAACTTAGGTATTGATGAGATAAATCATGAAAAATAATTGCGAATATCTTGGTTGCATGTTAGGTTTGCCAATTACACAACAACAAAATTTGAATTGTGAACTTGAAGTTGAACTTGATATTGAAAAGGTTGTTGAATTTGCTTAAGTCTTGATTAGTTAACTTGTTAATTAACTCCCTAACTTGCAGAAATAACATGTAAATGAATGAAATTAAGTCCAAAGACCATAACTTAGACTTAGAATCTTGCTTGGGGACAATCAAATGTTAAGCTTGGGGGGTTTGATAAATGGTTTTCATACGTAGTATTTCAACCATTTATAGGACTTAATTTCATGCATTTCATTGTAATTTCTGTTGTTTAATTGATAATTTAGGTTAGAATCTAGGTACTGCCATGTTTGCTCTATTTTCTTATAGGATTGAAGATAAGCTACTCGAAACGACGAAATCTGCATTGATTGGCAACCCACCGAGAGCACCAGCGTAGAAGTGAAGACTGGCGACACAGAAGATTCCAGCGAGTCGCTAGGTTCGACAGCGGGCCGCTGGAAAGGAGGAAACCACTGCCAAATATAGCACAGCCAGTTTTGCCAACTTCTCAACCACGTTCTGAGCTAATTCTGGAGCCTCCAATTGCACGTCCTTCACCTCTACAGAACCTACACTGTCTATTATTTAAAGGACAAACTTCGATGCCAGAGGGAACGCAATTTTGGAGGTTAATTGCAACTAATCGAGACAGCCAACAGGATCGCCAGCAGGTCGTCGATACCATCAGCGGACCGCCGGAGAGTAGCAGAAGACAGCAAGTTGGAGATTAAGTTGCTTTCTGTTGTAAACTTAATTTCTACCTTATATTTTTGTTTATTTTTTATACCTTTTGGTTTTATTTGATGAATTCTAGTGAGTA
Source organism: Rhynchospora breviuscula (assembly GCA_027562975.1). Lineage (NCBI taxonomy): Eukaryota > Viridiplantae > Streptophyta > Magnoliopsida > Poales > Cyperaceae > Rhynchospora > Rhynchospora breviuscula. The sequence continues at coordinate 34,189,649 of CM050399.1, forward strand.
GATACTGATTTAGGGGCCATGGTAGTGAACCTTTAGTTTATGATTAGATAATATACTTTTTAGTTAATTTTTTTGTTGCATGTTGTGTTTTATTTCCTTTCTTTACTATTCCATCTGATTGCTTGAATTGCTTAAGTTAAATTTGCTCGCATTCGTCAAGTATAGGCCTTGATTGATTGTTTAATGGTTAAGTCCAAACCAAACTTAAGTTATTTGATGCAATTGTACCAACTTTAAGGTTTAGACTAAGAGGTCGGAACCAGAACTAATAATGAGAGTTAGGTCATTTCTAAGAGTGAAAACTCGAGGAATTCATTAGGTTAGAAAGGTTTAAATTTGTAGAAACTAGACCACGAAACGAAAGTTGAAATCTAGGTTCTATACGAAGGAGTTTGAGTTAATTGATCGTCCACCAGACCTAAAATGAAAGTTTGATCTGTTAAACATCAACCAAATCATATTCCTTACACAAACAGACTTCTAAATTAACTAAAAGTTGAATCTGCACTAATCCTGGCGGGCCGCCGAGTGAACCAGCGAGGTGGTTTATGCCCGTCAAGTAGCCAGCAACCAGTCAATAGGATTAGCGACCTGAGTTATTTCAGCGAGCCGCTAGAACTGGAGTAAACTGAAAGATTAGCTTACCTTAAGCCCCTAGCTTTAATTAATTGCGTTTTAGACCTCTTAATTGTGATTTGTTAATTTAGGATTTATTTTACTGTAAGTTTTTGTTAATTTGTTACTGTGACCAATCAACTTTTATTGCAGCTCATTTAATTTAGCAAATTGAATTGAATTGAGAATCGAATAATCTAAACCGTCCTTGTGGTTCGACCCCGAAATACTTAGATGATCGTCGTGCGCTTGCGACCAAATTTAGGTACATTAGGGTATAAATTTAAGAGCAGGAAAAATCAACATCAAGCTTTTTGGCGTCATTGCCGGGGATAGTAGCGATAATTAGGTTTAAATTTGATTTTAGTTTGTTAAATTCCTTTTACCCATCTTCACAAGATTCTGTTTCTTCAAATTTCAGGTGTGAACACTGGCAGGTGGATGTGGAAGGAAGAAGACCACCAGTGAAAGCATCTCAGGTGCGAGGAAACCGAGACTTTGCGAAGGAAGAGTCTCTCAGCCTGAACCTCAACCGCTCTCAGCGACCCGCCGTCAACCTCAGTGGGCCACCAAGAAAGTGACAGCAGGCAGAGGAAAGTCTGTTGCGACGTCGTCGAGTCCACCGCCTCTTCTCGTATACCAGAGACGAGATGGAGGGTCGATCAGCGATCCAGAATAGGCAATACTCGAACCAGCGGATAGCCCACTCATCCAGCGGACCACTGATTTTGGTCCTGACACCATAGAGGACCCGAAAACTGAAGAATCCGACCTTTCCGATACCGACGACATGGCTGAGAACAATGATGGAAACCAGTTGACTGAATTGGAGCGTAGGGTGCGCGAAGAAATTCAAACGAGGGAGGCTGAAGCCCGCAACCGACCTTTACGCGAAATGGGTATACCCGCCGCCAACAATATCGGTCTTGGAGTTAATCCACCTAACCCCCAGCGAGTGAGGGACTTTGTGTTTAACCCCGGAATGATTAATCTGGTTCAGCAAAACATGTTCAGGGGAGACTCGCATGAGGATGCCAACCTACACTTAGAGGAGTTCTTACAATGTTGCATCCTCCTCAACTTTGACCAAGTTCGAGATGACAAAATCGGCCTTACCCTCTTCTCTTTGGCCCTAAGAGGACGTGCGAAGACTTGGCTTGCCGGTTTCAAGGCCCATCAATTTGATTCTTGGGACGAGCTAGCCAAGGTATTTTTGGAGAAATTCTACCCTAGGAAGAAAACAGTCCAAATTGTTCGCAAGATCTACAACTTCAAGCAAGAGAATGATGAGAATCTTGAGGAGGCATGGGAGAGATTTAAGGATTTGCAAAGGATTTGTCAACATCATGATCTAACTAAATCTAAATTGATAAGTTGCTTTTATGACGGTTTAACTCATCTAACTCGTCAAAATGTTGACAATACTGCAGGTGGATCACTCTTGAACTTGGGAAGCGAAGCGACAATTGACTTGGTTGATAGGATGGCACGAGCACAAACCAACTACTCGACAAGATCTCAAAGTCAAACTTGTTGAGTGCTCGAAGTGGACAAGAACACACACCTCCAATCTCAAATTAATGCCCTCACAACTATGCTCAAGAAGATGAATGGAAAGAATCCACCCGCCGTGGTTCAAATTCATGCATGCCAACTTTGTGAAGATGAAGGGCATTTGGCTCCACAATGCCCCCACCTTCATCAAAATGAGACCGAAGAGGAAGAGGTGAATGCTATCAACAATGGACCCTCCTTCTTTCCGAATGTAGGACAACGGGATAGACGTAACCATCCGGGGCTCTCTTACTCCAACCCCAATGGTGCGGCTAATCCCGGTGTGTATGCAAACAAGGGAGGCAATCAACAAAATCAACTATCTCAGCACCGCATTCAGGTTGACAACTTAATGCGTGACCAAGGAATATGGAACCACAAAGTTTTCATGGAGATAAACCGAATCGGCAAAGCCTTGGACCGAATTCTCAAAAATCAAAATTCGGTGGTGAACCAACCGGGCAATGGAGTGATGACAAAGACAGGCATGTTTCCAAGCCAACCAGAGCCCAATCCAAAGGCTGACGTCAATGCCATAAGACTCAGGAGCGGCACGAACTACGATGGACCTGAAATACCTGAAGAACCAGTCTCTGGACCAGTATCAGCGGACCACCAGGACCACCAGCGGCCCGCTGAACCTAAGATGAGGCTGGTGTCAGAAGAAGACAGTGGATTTGTGCTAGTCGAGGCAGAACCAGCGGACCGTCGGGAGACCCAGCGGCCCGCCAGTCCTGAACCTGTCAAACAAAAAGAGAAGGGCCCGGCAGTCCAGCAAGTCGTATCTCGCGACACTGTGCACTATCCTCAGCGACTAGCTAAAGCCAAGCAAAACAAGGAGTTCGATAAGTTCTTGCAGGTCCTGAAGCAGCTCTCCATCACTATCCCATTCACGGATGTCTTGACACAAATGTCATCTTATGCTAAGTTCCTAAAAAACATACTTAGCAATAAGAGGAAGATCGACGAATGCCAAACGGTGGCCTTGACTGAATAATGCAGCGCATCAATCTTGAATTAATTGCCACCTAAAATGAAGGATCCGGGCAAGTTCGCAATTCCATGCAAGATTGGAAGAGTGAGCATTAGAAGGGCATTGTGTGATTTGGGAGCCAGTGTGAGCCTCATGCCTAAGTCGATTTTCGACAAAATTGGAGTTGGAGAATTGAAACACACGATGATGTCTCTCCAATTGGCCGACCGTTCCGTACGTTTCCCTCTCGAAGTTGTTGAGGACATACCGCTACAAGTAGGTAACCTCTATGTCCCTTGTGATTTTGTTGTTGTAGATATAGAAGAGGATTTGGAGGTACCAATCATCCTTGGACGACCTTTCCTTGCCACCGCTGGAGATTTGATTGATGTGAAGAATGGCAAGATGTCTTTGGAGATCGGAGATAAGAAAGTCGAGTTTCAAATCGACAAAGCCATGAAGATGCCCTCTCAACATGACTCAATCTTTATGGTGGAAGAACTCGACGAAATGGTGGAAGAGACGAATTTCAGCCAAATTCTCAAGGTGTATAACTTCTTCTCCAACACCAACAACTAAATGGTAGAGGCAGACTGGATATTCAGCGAGATTTTGCAAGCAATAGAGCATCAACCACCTTTCTGGCCACAAGCCAGCGGCCCGCAGGTCTCAGCAGCGGACCGCCAGGCAGTTTTTGTTCAGCTCAGAACTTCAGCTAAAATAGTGATCAGTCTTGAGACAATCAGTGGCTCGCTAGGACTGGGTGCCAGAGCCACCAAAGCTGGAATTTAAGCAGCTGTCCGATAGCCTCAGGTATGAGTACCTTGGCCCTGATCAGACCTATCCCGTGATAGTCAATGCCCAGCTTGATAAAGAACAGACTGACAAGCTCTTGAAGGAACTGAGAGCTCATAAAAGAGCGATTGGCTATTCAATTGAGGACCTAAAAGGACTTGACCCGTTGATTCGCAGAAACCAGATTTTGCTCGAAGATAGATACAAACCCTCAGTTGAACATCAAAGAAGACTGAACCCTAACCTGAGGGAAGTTGTCAAGAAAAAGGTATTGAAGTTGTAGGATGCGGGTATTATTTACCCGATTTCCGATAGCGAATGGATGAGCCCGGTCCATGTTGTGCCTAAAAAGGGAGGAACTACAATTATGAAGATCGAGAATGATGAATTGATTCAAACAAGGGTGGTAACGGGATGGCGGATGTGTATTGACTACCGCAATCTCAACACCGCTACGCGCAAGGATCACTTCCTATTGTCTTTTGTGGACCAACTATTAGAGCTCCTCGCCAACCATTCTTACTTTTGCTACTTGGATGGCTATTTCGGATTCTTTCAAATTCCTATCTACCCAAGTGACCAAGAGAAGACTACATTCACATGCCCGTATGGAACTTATGCATATAGGAGGATGCCATTTGGGCTATGCAACGCTCCCGCCACATTTCAAAGGGCTATGATGGCTATATTTTTGGATTTCATTGAGAATGACATGGAGGTCTTCATGGATGACTTCTCGGTGTATGACACTACTTTTGACCATTGCTTGGCAAATTTATCGAAGATCTTGAAGAGATGCGAAGAGGTCAACCTAGTGCTCAATTAGGAGAAATGTCATTTCATGGTTCAAGATGGAGTGGTGCTTGGACACAACGTCTAATCCTAAGGAATTTCGGTGGACAAAGCCAAGGTTGAGGTCATTGAGATGATAAGCAATCCAACATGCGTGAAGGATGTGCGGAGCTTCCTTGGACATGCCGGGTTATATCGACGATTTATCAAAGACTTCTCTAAAATTGTAAAACCTTTGACAAATTGACCATGAAAGATGTTGATTTTGATTTTGACTCAAATTGTGTTGACGCGTTTTGTAGGTTGAAGGAAGCTTTGGTCACCGCGCCCATATTGCAACCACCGGATTGGAATCAACCTTTTAAGTTGATGTGCGATGCAAGCGACTATGCCGTAGGAGCGGTACTTGGTCAACGCAAGGACAAGAAGCCATGTGTGATCTATTATGCGAGTAAGGTGTTAGATGAGGCACAAATCAACTACACCACTACCGAGAAGGAGCTTCTTGCTGTTGTCTTTGCTCTGGACAAGTTTCGACCCTACCTTGTCGGATCCAAGGTGATTGTATACACAGACCATTCGGCTCTCAAATACCTCATGAGTAAGGAGGATGTCAAACCAAGACTCATCCGATAGGTCCTTCTATTGCAATAGTTCGATTTAAAAATCCGTGACAAAAAAAGGACAGAGAACTCGGTTGCAGACCACCTGTCCAGACTCAGATGGGATGAACCGCAGCCGATATCGATCAACGAGAGCTTCTCGGATGAACAACTACTGGCAGTCGACCCTGCACCAGCGGCCCACCAGGAATGGGCGTGGCCCGCTGATCCTTCAGCGGCACGCCAGGACCACCAGCGGCCCGCCAGAACTGGACAACCACCATGGTTTGCTAATTTCGCGAACTATTTGGCCACCGGAGTTCTGCCTCCAGAGCAGACGTACCAACAGAAGAAGAAGTTTCTCTCAGATGTCAAGTTCTACTTCTGGGAGGACCCTATTTTGTGGAGGCTGGACGTAGATGGGATGTTTCGGAGGTGCGTTCCACATTAAGAGATCGGTGCAATTCTAGCTCATTGCCATTCATCAAGCTATGGAGGACATGCTTCTCATTCAAAGACAGTCACTAAGATACTGCAAGCAGGGTTCTATTGGCCGTCAATCTTCAAGGATGCCCGTGCCTTTGTGCTCACATGCGATCAATGCCAAAGGATGGACAATATTTCAAGTAGACATGAGATGCCATTGAATTCTATTTTGGAAGTGAAGGTGTTTGATGTGTGGGGTATAGATTTCATGGGTCCTTTTCCATGATCATGCGGACTAGAGTATATTCTTGTAGCGGTGGATTATGTGTCAAAATAGATTGAGGCCGTAGCATGCAAGAAAGCCGATTCGGATGCGGTAAGGAAGTTGTTCTCCAAGATCATCTTTCCTAGATTTGGAGTTCCTAAAGTTGTGATAAGCGATGGAGGGAAACACTTTATCAATCGCCAATTCGAGAACTTGTTGAAGAAGCACGGTGTCAATCATAAAGTGGCTACACCATACCATCCTCAAACTAGTGGACAAGTGGAGGTCTCTAACCGTGAGATTAAAAACATTTTACAAAAGACTGTTGTAAGGTCAAAAAAGAATTGGGCCTTCAAGTTAAACGATGTATTATGGGCATACCTCACCGCATACAAGACGCCAATTGGCATGAGCCCGTTCAAGTTGATTTATGGAAAGGCATGCCATCTACCCGTTGAATTGGAGCACAAAGCATATTGGGCCACTTGAGCTATCAACTATGACTACAAGGCAGCGGGTGAGAAAAGGGTATTGGAGTTGCATGAGTTGGATGAGATTAGATTGAATGCCTATGAGAATGCAAGGATGTACAAGGAACAAATCAAGTAATGGCATGACAAGAGCATCCTAAGGCGTGAATTTAAGGAAGGAGACTTGGTGCTCTTATTCAACTCAAGGCTAAGGCTATTTCCGGGCAAGTTAAGATCAAGATGGTCAGGACCATTCGAGGTCAAGAAGGTCTTTCCATTCGGAGCAGTTGAGATTTGGAGCGAGACTCATGGTAGCTTCAAAGTCAATGGCCAACGTCTCAAGCTTTACATGAAAAATGTGTCGAGGGGAGAAGATGCGGGAGTCATGCACCTCACTGCCCCGACACCTAGCGAGACGTAGACATGAGGGGTCGAGCTCAAGACCTTAAACGAGCGCTTCTTGGGAGGCAACCCAAGGGTTTAGAAAAAAAATTAGATTTTAATTTTGTGCAATTTAGTTTCAGTCAGAAAAACCATAAAACACAAAAAAATAGAAAATAAAAAATACAAAAAAAGGTAATAAAATTGAAAAATACAAAAAAAATTTAGAGTAGTTTAATTTAATTGAACTTGGCTTAATTCTCAGGAGAAATGGAGTTCTGTCGCTTATTCCAGCGGCCCGCCAAGAGTTTCAGCGGCCCACCAGAATCCCTACGACCCGCTGTCCAAGCCTAGCTTGGGGGAAGAACCAGCGACCCGCAGAGATGACCAGTGGCCCGTTGAGCATAACTGAAATTCAAAAAAATAATGGACGGCAGTTAAAGAGGGCATTTTGGTCTTTTCACGTCTCATCCCTTCCATTGCAACAGATCTATTCTCGACTCTCTCTCTCTCGCGACCCAACGACGATTCCAGCAACGCCGACGATCTCGACTGCCTCACGCGCCACCACGATTGCCAGAGCACTTCTCGACCCTCTCCACGCCGCCGACAACTCTCTGCACCGCCGCACTTCGTCATAGATCGAAAAAATCAACTTCAATACTCGGTCTATTCCCAATCCGAGTATACAAGGTAACCAAAACCCCTACCTTCTTCAAATCTCAATTCCAATTAGTACAAGGACCACCAAACTAACCCAAACTGGTACCAAAACCCACACCAACAAAAAACCCCAATTCCGGTAACTGTCTGCCCCTCTCCACCAGTTTCAGCGGCCCGCTAACCAACTCAGCGGCCCGCTGGAATCACACCCTATCAGCCATAAACCTCTGCAAACCCTTACTCTCAGCGACCCGTCGAAACTTTCAGCGGCCCGCTGATACTGGGCATTCCTGAGATAGAACAAAGCAGAAACCTCTTCGATCAACCGATACATCGACAATGGCACCCAAGGTCTTCTCCAGAGGCCTCAGAGCGTCCAAGAAAGAGCTGACCAGAGGGGGTTCCTCCAGCCAACTCTCTCGAAGGGCTGAGGAGCCACCTCTCAATCTAGATGAAGCAAGTCGGGACGTGTTTGGAACTGACTCGAAAAGCGAGGAGATGGAGGTTGATCCTCCAGTGACTGAGGATAGGGGAAAGTCTCCGTTGGAGGAGGATAGTGAGGAGGAAGAAGAGTGAAGTGAGTGGGAGAGCGGTGGATCCGGTAGCGGAACCGGGAGTGAATATGAAGAAGAAAGTGAGGAGGAGAGTGAAGAGGAGGAAAGAGTGGAGGTAGTCCCCGACGTGGTTGAGACGACCACCTGGGCAGTGAGAAAATCACGAATCGTCGAGGAGGAGTTACGGGGCAGCGAGCCTCGATTCTTCGAGGCCGAGGCAAAGGCCCGATATGAGCGCCTCAAAAAGAAGAAAATAGAGAACAGCCGCTGCCTAGACCCAAAGGTCTTGAAAGATCTCGGCATTGAGGCCGATTTCTATGCTCTCACAGAAAATGCCGGGATCACAAGGGCATTTTGGGAGATCGTCGAGCCGAGCTACACTCGCCTAACCATCGAGTTTCTATGTACATTGAAGCTCGAATGGTTGAAAGAAGAAGGATAGCACAAGGCGAGTTGGACATTTCATGGGGTCCCAGGCTCGAGGACCGTGAGTGAGTTGGCCGACATCTTTGGCTTGAGGCGAGGCGGCTTAGATGTGAGAAATATGGACGAAGAATTGTGAGAGAGACTCACGGGGTTGCAGGCCCCAAAAGAGAAGAAAAGTGTTGCCATCCAAATGCCCGTGATCCGCTTTATCCAACGGGCTCTATCTCTCTCCATTTTTGCCCATGGTGAGTCGGGTAACAAGGTGATTGTGGGAGAGATGTGCGTGCTGAGCCAAATGCTCTGCCGAGGCCAGTCGGAGCACCAAAACCTAGCTTAGCGGATACTCAAACATTGGCACGACATCGCCACGAACCGCGCAACCGGGGCAGGACAAATCACAATAGGTGGGTACATCACCCACCTAGCCAAGCACGTTGGAGTCGCAAGCTTCCGCATGACGCAAAGTCCGGGACCCGAGCGACTCAACATGGATTTGTTGATTACCATGGGCCATGTGAAGAAAACGTCCCGCGAAACGCACTACGTGGTGGGGGACTACAAGCTGGACATCCCCATCACCTTCAGGATTGGCCAGATGCGCACAGGCGACTATCTCCTCGTCCGGAACGGCCAATTGGTACTGCCAGCACCAGCAGCAGGCGCTCAGCCTGCAGCCAGCGGCCCGCAGGGAGGGCCAACGACCTGCCAACACGCTGCAACAGTCAGAGCCAGCGGCCCGCCAATTTGGGCCAGGAGCTGAGCCTGAGGGCAGAGAAGGAGGATTTGCGGGGACGTGCACATCTGATGTCCCCTACACTGGTGCAGGCAGCAGCTACTAGCCATACATGCAGCAAGGCTGGGGCCAGCAAGCATACGACCCAGTTGCACACTACCAAATGCTTGTTGACGTGCATGGGTACCAACGTATGCTCCGCCACGACGTCTCCGAGCTTCAAGATGGCTTCTCCAACCTCGAGCAGAGGGTGGATTTGATTGAGAGAAGACAGGCGGAGGAGCTGAAGGAGGCCCGAGCCTTTCGCGAGTACCAACGCGAATGGTACGAGCGGGAAGACGCGAGGAATAAGACACGGGACGTCCTTTTCGACCATTGGGTGAACCAGATCTTTAGGGCACCTCCTCCACCACCTGCTGACGCGCCATTCTACCCACCACCACCATCGGAGAATGAGCCACCGCAACCACCGCCCGAGGATTGAGTCAAGCTTGTGAGTTTTCTAATTTCCCTCTATTTATCTTACTAGTGTAATTAATGGCCCTAGGGATAGTGCCATGAATTAAGCTTGGGGGAGAGAAATCAGAAAATTTGCATAATTAGGATTTAATTAGGTTAATTAAGTTAGAAATTGCATTTCATAGCATTTTAGTCTATGTCTGCCATGATATCAGCGGACCGCTGATAACAGGTGAGCAGAACCTAGAAAATTCTAAGTGTTGCAAATTTTCAGTGGGCCGCTGATCCCATCATTTAGGTCGCTGTTAAGGCAGCGGGTCGCTCACATATCCAACGAACCGCTGGAAATGTCCAGAACTTAGGGTTTTCTTGGATGTTGGGTCGCTGCTAGGGTTTGGATGTTGTGATTTGACTTGATATGATACAATATGTTTTGCTGATTTGTTTTGTTGAGAATTATATTAATTGCTTGTTTAAATTGCTTGGTTAGATCTAATTAACTTCTAGATGAATGGCCACATTTAGTTAAGTTCTAAAGTTAGGTTAATCAAGATAATTTAGATAAAGTATTTGGGATAAATTGTAGATCCGAAAGGGGAGATTAGTTGACACCAAAAGTGTAACTTTTAGACCAGTCCAAAAGACCTCTAAATATCCTCACGAACTCCAACAAACAAGTTTAAGTTGATTGATATCTATACCAAAAGTTGTGAACCAATCGAGTTAATTAGGTTAAGTTGTGATTGAACCAGTGTCTAGTCCAACAAGCGAAAGCTGAGGTTTAGAATATCTAGGTTTGACCAACAAACTCTAGCACAAAGCATATATTATCATAAAGAGTCAAAACCACACACTTATACCTTCTGTTCGGACCGAACAAATCCCTGTTTGGACCGAACAGAGTGGTATACGCATGAAAAACACCGTTCGATGCACGAAAGTGATAAGTTCTGTGTTCTAGAGTCCAAATCAAGGTGAAACCTGAACCCTAAGACGCTTTTTATATTGCTAAAAATCCCAAAACTCTACTTTACCTATTTAAGATATTATTTAGATTATTTTAATTAACAAAACAACCAAAAACATCTACTTTATTGCACCTTTAGGATTTATAACTCAAAACTCCATAAAAATATTCTCGTCTAGCTTTTGAAAAAGGATAAGTCCGGTATTCAATTGTACCGTCCCTTGGGTTCGACCCTAAAGCTATATTCCAAACGATTAGTGAGGTTAGATCTAGGTTTACAAATTTATTTGATTCCTAGGCATTAGGCCTTCATCAACTTGAGCAAAAATAAAGATGCATAACTGAAGAGCAAAATTGTAGAATTTTTCAAAATTTACATGAATTTAATTGGCAAAATCGAGATGTAATTAAGATAGGAGTTTGAGTTTTCCATGATATATCTCAACTAAACCTAAGTTTGCTGAATTGATAAGTTAAAAGAATTGATCGAAACATTTGAGACGGTAGCCACCATAAATCAAAATCTCGTTGAGATCAACTTTAGCAACACAAAGACATGACAAATTAAGGAATGATCGTTAGGTCTAGGGAATTTAACCATGTTTTCAAGTTTAATTAAAAGTCGAAGATATATAAAAGAACAACTTGTAAATAAAAAAATCAAAAGAAAATAAAAAAAAAGAAAAATGAGAAAAACACAAAAATAGGAGAACTAAAAAGCGTGCAATGCCATGGACATTGCGGGAGGCTATAGGTAATTGTGGATTAAAAAACTTCCATAAAATCATGTGTAAGAAACAGAAAGGCTCATGATAAAAAAAAAAATCAAATCAAATCCACTCTAATCTGGCCGACCACTCCACCGCGGGAAACCCTCATAACCCCGGGAGAATTAATTAAAAGTCCAACCCAAAAACTTTGGAATTGGTTGGGTGAAGAGTTGTACCATTTTTTTTCGCCTCACTTTAGACCAATTTCAATGTATTTTCGAAAATAAATGGTTAAGTACCCAAAGACCTAATTGTGAAATGAACTAGTATCTCATGGACGTTTGTGTTGGTAGAGTTAGATCTCGTTTCAATTGCTAGACCAAATGCATTAACTTTGATAAGTCGATAAACTTAGGTATTGATGAGATAAATCATGGAAAATAATTGCGAATATCTTGGTTGAATGTTAGATTTGCCAATTACACAACAACAAAATTTGAATTGTGAACTTGAAGTTGAACTTGATATTGAAAAGGTTGTTGAATTTGCTTAAGTCTTGATTAGTTAACTTGTTAATTAACTCCCTAACTTGCAGAAATAACATGTAAATGAATGAAATTAAGTCCAAAGACCATAACTTAGACTTAGGATCTTGCTTGGGGACAAGCAAATGTTAAGCTTGGGGGGTTTGATAAATGGTTTTCATATGTAGTATTTCAACCATTTATAGGACTTAATTTCATGCATTTCATTGTAATTTTTGTTGTTTAATTGATAATTTAGGTTAGAATCTAGGTACTGTCATGTTTGCTCTATTTTTGTACAGGATTGAAGATAAGCTACTCGAAATGACGAAATCTGCATTGATTGGCGACCCACCGAGAGCACCAGCATAGAAGTGAAGACTGGCGACACAGAAGATTCCAGCGAGTCGTTAGGTTCGACAGCGGGCCACTGGAAAGGAGGAAACCACTGCCAAATATAGCACAGCCAGTTTTGCCAACTTCTCAACCACGTTCTGAGCTAATTCTGGAGCCTCCAATTGCAAGTCCTTCACCTCTACAGAACCGACACTGCCTATTATTTAAAGGACAAGCTTCGATGCCAGAGGGGACGTAATTTTTTAGGTTAATTGCAGCTAATCGAGACCGCCATCAGGATCGCCAGCGGGTCGCCGATACCATCAGCGGACCGCCGGAGAGTAGCAGAAGACAGCAAGTTGGAGATTAAGTTGCTTTCTGTTGTAAACTTAATTTCTACCTTATGTTTTTGTTTATCTTTGATACCTTTTGGTTTTATTTGATGAATTCTAGTGAGTAGATACTGATTTAGGGGCCATGGTAGTGAACATTTAGTTTATGATTAGATAATATACTTTTTAGTTAATTTCTTTGTTGCATGTTGTGTTTTATTTCCTTTCTTTACTATTCCATCTGATTGCTTGAATTGCTTAAATTAAATTTGCTCGCATTCGTCAAGTATAGGCCTTGCTTGATTGTTTAATGGTTAAGTCCAAACCAAACTTAAGTTATTTGATGCAATTGTACCAACTTGAAGGTTTAGACTGAGAGGTCGGAACCAGGACTAATAACGATAGTTAGGTCCTTTCTAAGAGTGAAAACTCGAGGAATTCATTAGGTTAGAAAGGTTTAAACTTGTAGAAACTAGACCACGAAGCGAAAGTTGAAATCTAGATTCTATACGAAGGAGTTTGAGTTAATTGATCGTCAACCAGACCTAAAATGAAAGTTTGATCTGTTAAACATCAACCAAACCCTATTCCTTACACAAAGAGACTTCTAAATTAACTAAAAGTTGAATCTGCACTAATCCTAGCGGGCCGCCGAGTGAATCAGCGAGGTGGTCTATGCCCGCCAAGTAGCCAGCGACCAGTCAATAAGATTAGCGATCTGAGTTCTTTCAGCGGGCCGCTAGAACTGGAGTAAACTGAAGGATTAGCTTACCTTAAGCCCCTAGCTTTAATTAATTACGTTTTAGACTTCTTAATTGTGATATGTTAATTTAGGATTTATTTTACTGCAAGTTTTTGTTAATTTGTTACTGTGACCAATCAGTTTTTATTGTTGCTCATTTAATTTAGCAAATTGAATTGAATTGAGAATCGAATAATCTAAACCGTCCTTGTGGTTCGACTCCGAAATACTTAGACGATTGTTGTGCGCTTGCGACTTAATTTAGGTAGATTAGGGTATAAATTTAAGAACAGGAAAAATCAACATCAATTATTAAGATTACGAACGATTTACATTTATTACTGTCATTCTAATGAATGATCCACAGAGATCTACAATTCAGATCCTCAACCTGAATGATCTGTCAGTAATAAACTCTAGGAACAAATGATCAAATATCATCAATAACGTAAACTAAGAAATTAAGTCATTAAATATTGACTTCTAGGACACAACTCCAACATATAATGCTTTCCCTCATTTTGATATTATTGGACATCCTTCAGTCGATGTAGACCTATCTTCTTTCTGAATTGTTCAAAAGTTCTTGTTGGCAAAGCCTTCGTAAATAGATCAGCCAAGTTGTCGCATGATTGAATTTTTTTGAACATTTATTACACCATCCTTTTGTAGGTCATGTGCTGAGAAGAACTTCGGCACAATATGTTTAGTTCGGTCTCCTCCGATATATCCTTCTCTAATTTGTGCTATGCAAGCAGCATTATCTTCATATATTGGAGTAGAATTTTCCTTAATGTTTTTAAGCCCACATTCTTTTTGAATATTTTGAATTATTGACCTTAATGAAACATATTCTCGACTTGCTTCATATAAAGCAATTAGTTCAGCATGATTTGATGATGTGACAGTTAGAGTTTATTTTGTCGATCGCCATGAAATTGCAGCTCCACTGTATGTAAACACATATCCTGATTGAAATCTTGCTTTATGCGGATCTGACAAATATCATGCATCTGCATTTCCAACTAAATTGGATTCTATATCCTTATGATAATGCAGCCCCATATCTCGAGTTCCACAAAGTTAGCGGAAAATTTCTTTAATTCCATTCCAATATCTTCGGATTGGTTTAGAACTATATCTTGACAACAAATTTACAGCAAATGCAATATCAGGTCTTGTATTATTTGAAAGATATAATAATGCTCCAATTGCACTTAAGTATGGTACTTCAGGACCAAGTATTTCTTCATTATTTTCTTAGAGACGAAAATGATCATTTTCTACATTCAACGATTGCACGACCATTGGTATTTTCAAAGGATGAGCTTTATCCATATTAAATATTTTTAACATTTTTTCTATATAATTTGACTGATGGATAAATATTCTATTCTTTAAATGCTCGATCTGTAGGCCGAGGAAAAATTTAGTTATACCAAGGTCTTTCATTTCAAACTCCTTTTTCAACAATTTTGCAGTATTTTCAATCTCTTCAGGAGATCCTATAATGTTTAAATCATCAACATACACTGCAACGATTGCAAAATCAAGATTTGATTTTTTAATAAAAACACACGGACTAATTGTATTATTTTTATATCCTTCTTTTAAAAGATATTCACTAAGTCGATTATACCACATTCGTTCAGATTGTTTTAGTCCGTATAAAAATTTTTCTAATTTTATAGAGTACATTTCCCTAGGCTTTGATTTATACGCTTCAGACATTTTTAATCCTTCAGGGATTTTCATATATATTTCACTATCAAGTGAACCATATAGATAGGCTGTGACAACATCTATAAGTTGCATTTTTAGATTTTTTGTGACAGTGAGACCTATTAAAA
The DNA here is from genome assembly GCA_027562975.1 of Rhynchospora breviuscula. Taxonomy (NCBI): domain Eukaryota; kingdom Viridiplantae; phylum Streptophyta; class Magnoliopsida; order Poales; family Cyperaceae; genus Rhynchospora; species Rhynchospora breviuscula. The sequence goes on from CM050399.1 coordinate 34,204,818, forward strand.
ATCTGAGAGTTGTCGCATCTACTACAGGTGAATATGTTTCTCCATAATCAACTCCATATATTTGTGTAAAACCTTGTGCCACTAGCCTTGCTTTATATCTCACAATCTCATTTTTCTCATTTTTTTTAATGACAAATACCCATTTGTAACCTACAGGGTTAATATCTTTGGGTGTCTGGACTACTGATCCAAAAACTTGTCGTTTATGAAGTGAATTTAATTCAACTTGTATGACATCTTTCCATTTAGGCCAATCATTTCCTTGTCTACATTCATCTATGGTTTTTGGTACATTATCATTTTCGCTTAAAACATCACTAGCCATAGCAAATGCAAAAACTTCATCAACTTGAGTTTCATTTCTATTCAATGTTGTACCATTTTTTACATAATTTATAGAAATCTCATAATCATTTGGTACTTCAGCTTCTTCTGGAACTTCATCAACCTCTTCTGGGGTTTTAGTTTCTTCTAGAATTTTATTAATCTCTTCTGGAAATTTAATTTATTCTGGAACCTTATAAATCTCTTCAGGGATTGTACCAACTGCTTTATTTTGCTCTTTTCTTTTACGTGGATTTATATCCTTAGAACCAATTGGTCCTCCACGTTTTCTACGTTCATGAGATTCATTTGATATTTTTGTAATATATATTCGAGCAGGTGCATTTATAGCTGGAATATGTGATTTAGTGACTCTATTTATATCTGTGAATGCGTCAGGCAATTCATTTGCAATTCTTTGCAAATTTATAATCTTTTGAACTTCAAGTTCACATTGACCACTTCTTTGATCAAGATAAGATAATGATGAATTCCAAGTCACTTGTCTATCCAACTTTTGTTTTTCTTCCCCTAAATTTGGAAATATTGATTCATCAAAATGACAGTCAGCAAATCTTGCTGTAAAAACATCTCCAGTTAATTGTTCTAAATATTTAACAATAGAAGGAGAGTTAAAACCAATATAAATTTCCAATCTTCTTTGAGGTCCCATTTTTTTGCGTTGTGGAGGAGAAATTAGAACATATATTGCACAACCAAATACCTTTAAATGAGACAAATTTGGTTTTCTTCCGGAGACCAATTGTAAGGAGGAATACTTATGATCAGCAGTTGGTCTTAATCTAATTAGTGCAGCAGCATGTAATATGGCATGTCCCCATGCAGAAGATGGTAAACTAGATTTCATAAGTAATGGTCTAGTTATTAATTGTAATCTTTTAATAAACGATTCTGCTAGACCGTTTTGTGTATGAACATGTGCCACTGAATGTTCTACAGTAATCCCAATAGACATGCAATAATCATTAAAAGTTTGGGATGTAAATTCTCCTGTATTATCAAGTCGGATTCTTTTAATTTGATAATATGAAAAATTAGCTCTCAATTGGATAATTTGTGCTAATAATCTAGCAAATGCAACATTTCTTGTTGATAACAAACACACATGTGACCAACGTGTTGATGCGTCAATTAAAACCATAAAATATCTAAATGGTCCACATGATGGTGTAATTGGTCCACATATATCTCCTTGAATTCTTTCTAAAAACGATGGAGTTTCAGGTCCAATTTTATTTGGAGATGGTCTAATAATTAGTTTTCCCAGAGAGCACGTTTGGCATGTCAATTCTTTTGATAACAGGATCTTCAGGTCCTTTAGGAGATGCCTATTTGCACTTTCAATTATTCTCTTCATCATTATATTTCCTGGATGACCCAATCTATCATGCCATAATATAAATAATTTTGAATCAACTAAATTCTAGTTAGTCACCATATTTGATTCTATTGTACTTATATAAGTACCATATAGTCCATTATGTTAGAGTTATGTCCTAGAAGTCAATCATTATATGGCTACTTCTATGGTTTATGTTATTGATGATATTTGATCATTTATTCCTTGATTTATTTATTGACAGATCATTCAGGTTGAGGATCTGAATTGTAGATCTCTGTGTTTCATTTATAATAAATGACAATAATAAATCTAAAAGGTCCGTAATCTTGATAATTAACAAGGAATATTAATTATCGGATAAGATTAGTATGCAAGTTAAGTGATGATTAAGTTCTACAAATCATAGGTAAGGAGTTGCCAACTTAATTGCATATGTGTATGTTATGGAACATAGTACAGGACACGACCCAATGAAATAAATATATGGATTGTGTTATGTGTCATTATTTATTTCATTTGAGTTTGATTCTAAGTTTGAGATGGTTCAACTTTTCCACATGAGGATAGGTTCAATAAATATCGTCTACCGTTGATTCCTGATAAGGGCTGCTATACGAACTTTATTTATGTTCTCTTGAAATGTGCGGGGAAAAGTTGTTCATCAAGAAAATCGTATGTCCCTCATTAATTTACTTAGTGAGCGATGATATCTGTTTGGGCCCCTTGATGGAGATGGATTGTTTGCTAGCAACTGATACAGTCATCTCTAGATCAAGAAACGTATAATCTGCAAGAATGACACATTCCTATCTTGGATTATACGATGATATCATGTGACATAAGAATCAGACAAGGAAATACTATTATTTCTTATGCAGGATTAAAATATTGTAGCAGTACACTATTTATGCGAATTGGGAATCATAACGTGTTGCTAGATACCGCTTATGATTATTGGAAATAAATAGCGATTTATTTTCCATGTCCAACAGAGCATAAATCCTCAAAGGGTCACACAAATAGGTTTTGACCATGCGTGCATTATTTATTTGGTTGTATTAAGGAATGCAACAATATGATATGTTGACTGATTAATTATGTACTGTTGCGAACCGTCATAATTAATTAATTAAGTCAAACGGATTATATAGAAATAAATTAATGCATATTCTAATCCTTAAATAATTATCAAAGTGTTGATAATTAATTTGTTCAACATGAATTAATTAAAGTAATTAATTTGAGCTAACGGGCCTATATTTAAATGGTAAATTAAAGGTCCAAATTGAGAGCAATTAATTGGGCCACTAATTAATTGAATTAGAGGACCAATTAAATAATTGATAGAGCCCATTTAGGCCCATTTTATGGCTGCCCTAGTGATGTCATAGTTGTAAATTAGTTACAACTTTTTGGGAGAGTGGTTGGTCTATAAAAGGACCACTTTGGGAGCCAAAACCCTAGCCACCTTGCCTTTTTCTCTCTCCCTAATATTTTGGACGAAAATTAAAGGAAAAATTTCAGAATTTTTCCTCTCCACCATTGCTCTCTTAAGCTCATGTGTTGAGCACCTCTTGCCTCCATCCAATTAAATAGTTAATTAAGGCAAAGGGAAGGAAGGGATTAGGCTTAACCTCTCATCTACTAGCATAGATCGAGGTTTTGGTTAATACCTTGGTGGACTTGAGGCCGAGACATGCGTGGTGGTGCGCACAACCTCGACATCGCCGGATTCGAGCCTCCTTGTTGCGATACAAGGAGAGGTAGCCTTCCTAACCTCTCTCTCTTGTGTGTGAATGCTTGGACTAGATCCTTCGAGGTCTAAGTCGTTTGGATTGCTTATTAAATGGTTAATTAGCACAAAAAATTTGAAAACTTAGACTTCCTAACAGTGGTATCAGAGCTCTAGGTCGTTCTAAAGCATTTTAACACATAATTAGTTGAGAAATGATTAATTAACACATGGATTAGTGATGCACTTGCTTGCTGTCTGGATTTCTGTTGTGTTTTCGACATTGTTTTGGTTTTTTCGCTGAGAAAAGCTTTCAGAAAAATTCTAAATTTTATTGGAGGTTGTAGATCTGTGAGATGTGGTTCTTTAGCCACTAGTTTCACCTTTTTCTAAGTTTTTATGAATTTATGGTGAATTAAACGGTAACGGTGCGCAGATCTGGTACTCTGCTGCACAGTTCTGTGTTTTAGGCATGAAGGATTTATTTTTCGAAAATAACTATCTGTATTTATTGGCTAGAAATCTTGTAAACTTGATGCTCTTTCTGGACATGTAAAATTTGTTGCATGTTTCGGATTTTATGTGGGCGTTCAAGTCATGAGAAATGAATCGGTTGTCAGATCTGGTTTTCCAACAAACTGATTGTTTGGATAAACTGTACTTATTGAGAAAACTTTATGAAAAAGTTTTTGAATAGAAAGTTTCTACTTGAAGTTAAGATTCTGTGAAAATTAGTTTCAAAGAATTTTATTAAGGTTTGATACCTCAACTGAGTCAATAGTTTTTAGTCGTTAGTCTATTTCAGAACAGGGTAAGTGGCTTGTTTGCTATTTATCTTGATGATTTTAAATAAGACTAGTTGGATTTCGTTTGATGGATTGGTAGCCAATAACATATAGTAGATTTGTTATGTAAAATGTTTTCATGAAAACATTTTGGAAGATGATCCTACAGACCAAAAGAGTTAGACAAAAACAGAAAATCGGATAACGGTGTTTCGCGCACAGTTTGACGATTTGTTAATTTTGTTTCTCTCTGATGGTAAGTGATCTCTCCCTGAAATTTTGACAGATAGTTACACTCATAATAGGGAGTATGCATTATTTATTTCATAATTTTTGGAGACCGAAAAACTTCGAATTTTATCGGGTCCCATTTAATATTTTAAATAGTTAAAGTATTTTCTAATTAATCAAATTGGTTGAATAAATTAATTAGAATACTCCATGATATTCCTCCTTTCTGTTTACAATTGTTGAATTGGCTTTTCAAATGGTTTAAGCAAATTAGTTGTTTAAAAGTTAAACTTTTATGCAAAAAGACCCGAACTACAAGCGATGTGCAAAGACTCTAATTCATTGTTGTTAATTAAGAAACAAAGGGACATGTGCTAACTTTGTTTTGTAGGAAGGATCGTGGGTTTAGTATGGCTCAAGAAACCAATGCCTTGTGTGTTGTAATTTGTGAATGCATGTGATTGATTGTATGTAAGGCCTTTGGTGCCATGGTTAATTAATTAATTATGATTAATTTCTTAATGTAACTTGTGAGGCTTGCATGCCCCTAAGGCTAATGAGTGATAAGCTTGGACCCAAATCGGACAAGTGTCATTTCGTGGGATACCCTAAGGAAACTAAGGGTTACTACTTCTACAACCGCAATGAGAACAAGATAGTTGTTGCTCGTTATGGTGTGTTCTTAGAGAAGGAGTTTCTCTCAAGAAGAAGTAGTGGGAGTAATGTGGTCATTGAAGAAATTCATGAACCACCGCAAGATGTGCCTCAAGTAGGCAATCCAGCGATTCCCAATGTAGTGCCAAACGAGGCTGTAGCTGAACCCGTTCCGCAAGCCGTTGTGGAAGAGATTCAAGAGTACACTCCCTCAAATGAGGACTCGAACATATCGCGAGTCGATAGTGTTCAAGACACTCAAACTTTTGAGGATCAAGAACCAAGTCCACAAGCTGTTGTGGAACAAGTTCAAGAGCCTCAACCCCAAGCACCGATCCTACGAAAGTCAACGAGGGAAAGTCGTCCACCCGAAAGGTACTTGGGTTTACACGATGTTCTCGTCATTGCGAATGACGAACCCTTGACCATAAAGGACATGAAAGATAAACCCGACTCCAAGGAATGGCTTAAAGCTATGGAATCCGAAATGCAATCCATGTATGAAAACAAGGTATGGACCTTGGTTGACCTTCCCGACGGAGTAAAACCCGTTGAGAACAAGTGGATCTTTAAAAGAAAGGTCGACATGGATGGCAACTTGAGCATTTACAAAGCACGACTAGTTGCGAAAGGTTACAAGTAAGTTCATGGTATTGACTATGAAGAAACCTTCTCGCCCGTCGTCATGTTCAAGTCAATTCGGATCTTGTTAGCAATTGCCGCATATTATGACTATGAGATATGGCAAATGGATGTCAAAACTGCCTTCCTAAATGGCAACTTGGAAGAGGATGTGCATATGACACAACCCGAGTGTTTTGTGGATCCAAAGAATGCTAACAAGGTGTGCAAGCTTCAAAGGTCCATTTATGGATTGAAGCAAACATCAAGGAGTTGGAACAAACGCTTTGATGAAGAGGTCAAGAAGTTGAATTTCATTCAAAGCGAGAAGGAACCTTGTGTTTACAAGAGGATTAGTGGGAGCGTGGTTGTGTTTCTTGTTCTATATGTTGATGATATACTCTTGATCGGGAATGATATCTCCGAATTGAATGCAGTCAAGGATTCATTGAAGAAAGTGTTCTCAATGAAAGACTTGGGCGAAGCCGCCTACATCCTAGGGATCAAGATCTATCGAGATAGATCAAGAAGGTTGTTAGGTTTGAGCCAAGATGCATATATTGACAAAGTGTTGGAAAAACACAAAATGGCTGGTTCCAAGAAGGGTTACTTGCCTATGTCACATGGCATATTCTTGAGCAAGACTCAATGTCCGACGACTGATACAGATATGGATTTCATGAAGCGGTTCAAGTATCCATCTGTAGTCGGTTCGATCATGTATGCCATGCTATGCACTCGCCCCGATGTTACGCATCCGATTAGTGTGACTAGTCGATACCAAGCTAACCCTGGTATGCCACATTGGACCGCAGTCAAGAATATCCTCAAGTATCTCAAGAGAACAAAGGATAGCATTCTCGTGTACGGTGGAGACCAAGAGCTCGTTGTAAGTGGTTACACCGATGCTAGTTTCCAAACCGATCGAGATGATGCGAAATCACAGTCCGGTTTCGTATATCTGCTCAATGGTGGAGCCGTGAGTTGGAAGAGTTCCAAACAGGATACCACGGCCGATTCCGTCACCGAAGCAGAATACTTAGCGGCTGGTGAAGCGGCGAAAGAAGGAGTTTGGATCAAGGAATTCTTGACCGAGCTGGAGGTGGTTCCAAGCATCTCTGGTCCAGTGGATCTCTACTGCGACAACACGGGAGCCATAGCTCAATCAAAGGAGCCTAGGTCTCACCAGAAGACCAAGCACATTCTACGACGGTTCCATCTTATCCGTCAGTTTGTGAATGACGGATGGATCAAGGTCAAGAAGGTGGACGGTGCCGCGAACACAGCGGACCCTCTGACAAAGCCTCTATCTCGAGCCGCGCATGAGTTGCATGTTGCATCCATGGGGATTAGGCGTATGCCTGAGTGGCTTTGAGTTGTATCTTTTATCTTTTGAGGCTTTAGTATGAGACATGTATATTTTGGATATTACATTGAGTACTATGCACTGGCTAGAAGTCACTGTTGATTGACTCTAGGCCAAGTGGGAGATTGTTAGAGTTATGTCCTAGAAGTCAATCATTATATGGCTACTTCTATGGTTTATGTTATTGATGATATTTGATCATTTATTCCTTGATTTATTTATTGACAGATCATTCAGGTTGAGGATCTGAATTGTAGATCTCTGTGTTTCATTTATAATAAATGACAATAATAAATCTAAAAGGTCCGTAATCTTGATAATTAACAAGGAATATTAATTATCGGATAAGATTAGTATGCAAGTCAAGTGATGATTAAGTTCTACAAATCATAGGTAAGGAGTTGCCAACTTAATTGCATATGTGTATGTTATGGAACATAGTACAGGACACGACCCAATGAAATAAATATATGGATTGTGTTATGTGTCATTATTTATTTCATTTGAGTTTAATTCTAAGTTTGAGATGGTTCAACTTTTCCACATGAGGATAGGTTCAATAAATATCGTCTACCGTTGATTCCTGATAAGGGCTGCTATACGGACTTTATTTATGTTCTCTTGAAATGTGCGGGGAAAAGTTGTTCATCAAGAAAATCGTATGTCCCTCATTAATTTACTTAGTGAGCGATGATATCTGTTTGGGCCCCTTGATGGAGATGGATTGTTTGCTAGCAACTGATACAGTCATCTCTAGATCAAGAAACGTATAATCTGCAAGAATGACACATTCCTATCTTGGATTATACGATGATATCATGTGACATAAGAATCAGACAAGGAAATACTATTATTTCTTATGCAGGATTAAAATATTGTAGCAGTACACTATTTATGCGAATTGGGAATCATAACGTGTTGCTAGATACCGCTTATGATTATTGGAAATAAATAGCGATTTATTTTCCATGTCCAACAGAGCATAAATCCTCAAAGGGTCACACAAATAGGTTTTGACCATGCGTGCATTATTTATTTGGTTGTATTAAGGAATGCAACAATATGATATGTTGACTGATTAATTATGTACTGTTGCGAACCGTCATAATTAATTAATTAAGTCAAACGGATTATATAGAAATAAATTAATGCATATTCTAATCCTTAAATAATTATCAAAGTGTTGATAATTAATTTGTTCAACATGAATTAATTAAAGTAATTAATTTGAGCTAACGGGCCTATATTTAAATGGTAAATTAAAGGTCCAAATTGAGAGCAATTAATTGGGCCACTAATTAATTGAATTAGAGGACCAATTAAATAATTGATAGAGCCCATTTAGGCCCATTTTATGGCTGCCCTAGTGATGTCATAGTTGTAAATTAGTTACAACTTTTTGGGAGAGTGGTTGGTCTATAAAAGGACCACTTTGGGAGCCAAAACCCTAGCCACCTTGCCTTTTTCTCTCTCCCTAATATTTTGGACGAAAATTAAAGGAAAAATTTCAGAATTTTTCCTCTCCACCATTGCTCTCTTAAGCTCATGTGTTGAGCACCTCTTGCCTCCATCCAATTAAATAGTTAATTAAGGCAAAGGGAAGGAAGGGATTAGGCTTAACCTCTCATCTACTAGCATAGATCGAGGTTTTGGTTAATACCTTGGTGGACTTGAGGCCGAGACACGCGTGGTGGTGCGCACAACCTCGACATCGCCGGATTCGAGCCTCCTTGTTGCGATACAAGGAGAGGTAGCCTTCCTAACCTCTCTCTCTTGTGTGTGAATGCTTGGACTAGATCCTTCGAGGTCTAAGTCGTTTGGATTGCTTATTAAATGGTTAATTAGCACAAAAAATTTGAAAACTTAGATTTCCTAACACATTAGACAATGCTTGTATTTTCTCCATAATATTTTTCTGGCCATTATTAACAGATATGATATGAAGATATTCATAATTTCTCTCATTCACAGTTTCAATATGATAACCATTTTTTCTAATATCTTTAAAACTTAGTAGATTTCTTCTGGATCTACTCGAATATAATGCATCATCTATCACTAATTTTATTCCTTCAGGTAACAAAATACAAGCTCTTCCGGAGCCTCCAATAATATTACTTGAGCCAGATATAGTTTGGATATCAGTCTCACAGAGATGCAATTGCAAAAAATATTTCTTACTTTTCAGTATGGCATTTGTAGTTTCGCTGTTAACCACACATGGATCTTCTTTATTTAAAGTTGCATCGATCATTTTCCTTAAAAATAAAATAAATAAAATAAAACTAGCTTTATTCATTTATTCCCATACATGAACTAAAAAGTAAACTAAATATGCTAACTTTATTTTATTCGGATAAAAAAAAATCATTGCCGTACATAAAAATAACAAAATGAAACTTCTAATTAGCCTACGGGCTTGTTTCAAAAAAAAAAAAAAATGAAACTTCTAATTTTCCTTAAAAGCGCATATTTCTTTTCTTTCTTTTTCAATAATGAAACTTGACAAAATTATCACTATATATTTGGACGTACTGCTGGTACGTTATTAATATTTTTCATTGCAAATATTAATGCGACCATGTCAATGTCATCTATTTATGAGAAAGTTTAATATGCACTATAGTGCATAGGGAGTTCTATGCACCACGGATTTTTTTGGGGGTATTTTTATAAATTGACAAATCTAATTTAACCAATATAATCTACATATTGAAATCTCATAGCAAACCAAATTTTATAATTTTTGAGATTTTATTACTATTTTTTTCGATTTTTTTAAAACCTGCCATTTTTGGAATTTGTAAATAGTAGTTTGTTTCCAAAAATGACAGGTTTTAAAAAATTCGAAAAAAATAGTAATAAAATCTTAAAAATTGTAAAATTTGGTTTGCTATGAGATTTCAATATGTAGATTAGATTGGTTAAATTAGATTTGTCAATTTACAAAAATACCACCGAAAAAGTCCGCAGTGCATAGAAGTCCCTATGCACAATGGTGCATATTAAACTTTCTCTCTATTTATATAAAATCAAATTCACTTCAGGGAATGGATTTTCACATGATTGATTAATTTATTAGAAACTCGTTATTTTGCATTAGGATATATGATACTAACTTGAAGTATCTTTTGCTACTACAGGAGCAAATTTGAGACATAAAATATGGAGAATTGTACGATCAAAATTATAACGAGCTTTTTATTTTGATGGTCACATTTTTTTTAAAAGACTCTTCAAGAATACTAACATGCTTTCATCATAACTTCAGGTTACTAGTATCGTAACTTCAGGTTACGATAAATGAATGGAGATAAATAAATAAACAAATAAATAAATAAAATGAATGAATAAAGTAAATAAAATAACATACAATAACATAATTATAACGTCAGGTTATATTATAATTTTATTTAATAACTTCTGGTTATTAAATCATTTGACTGCACAATAAAAAGAATTTAAATGAAATAACTTCAAGTTATTTTCTCATCTAATGACAAATAATAACAGCTAATATATTAAATTGGGAATAACTTCATGTTATTTATCATCCAGTATCCGATAATAACTTTTGGTTATTATGAAATAGAATTTCTGGTTCTTTAATTTCAACTTCAAATAATAACTGCAGGCTATTTTATAATATTTAGTGGCATTCCATAACTTCTGGTTATATTAAATTTATAATAAAACTTCAGGTTCTAAACAAATAAATTCAAAAAAATTAAGAACTTCAAGTTCTAAACAAATTACTTCGAGAGTATCAAAAACTTCAGGTTCTAAATAATTTTAATCGAAATATAAACTTCGGGTTATTGATGTCATAACTTCAGGTTATGATAAATAAAATAAAAAAAAACTACAAAATAATAAATAAGAAATAAAATAAAATATAATTCATATGATTATAACTTCAGGTTATAATACTTAATAATTTCTAGTTATTAAAATTTTTTACTACTCAATTAAAAGAATTTAATTGAAAATAACTTCAAGTTATTTTTTATTCAATAACTTAGAAATAAAACTTCAGGTTTTAAACAAATTATTTTAATGATTAAAAACTTCAAGTTCTAAATAACTTTAAATCTAAATATGAACTTCAGGTTCTTCATGTAATAAGAACTTCGGTTCTTGATAAACTTTTATGTTTGAATAATATCATGAAATAATTATTTTTATCATCATTCACTTCGAGGAATGATTCTCATAAATTCAAATAAAAAAATATGGCAACAAAAAAATTCAGATTCAAATATCTAAAAGAAACGAAATTAAGAATTTTATATATTATTCTCAATCGAATCTTTTACCTACCTACTAATGTTAGCAATTATTTAAACAAACAGATTCATATAACTCGATATTATATCGCATGGTAACTAACCTTTTGCAACTTTTTTCTCCGTAATTTGTCAAAGTGACTTTTGTAATTCCTACTGAGCAATTCGTGCTGATAACGTGTTGTAAAATTAAAGTGGAGGAAGAAAGAAAGAGCAAAAGAGAGACAACAGTACTTCTGATTTTCAATTCATTCCATTCAACGTACAATTTACAAGCCTCTATTTATAAGCAAGAAAAGAGATCTTCTAATAAATGACAAAGATATGTATCTTCGATATGTATCTAATGTAATAAATGAGAATAATAAAGATGAACAATCTATAAATAATTTGTATCAATTTATAACAATTTTATTACTTGCAAAAAACAAAATAACACGTATTCATAAAAAAAAAATAATAACATACAAAAGCTATTCTATGCTTAACAGTCACCAAACATGCTTTAAGAACAAAAGCATGGCTTCTAACAATCAATAGAGTATAGATCTCTCTCTCTCTCCCTCTCCCTCTCCCCATCTTAAAGAATCAAGGTAGGATAATAAGCAAAGGCACGTCAAGGCGCCTCCACCACACACTTTCTGGATTTATAATTGCAACTTAGACTACTTAGTAGCCCACATAAGGAACGTCCCCATGCTGGTAAGCACATAGCTGACGTGTCAAGCTTAAAACGGAATTACACAAGTTCGGCAGATATGGCATGGCATACAGATTCTTTTATCTTCTTTGAATGCATTAATTAAAGCGGGCTAATACCAATCAAGAGAAACAGATATCCTCCTTCAAAACATGCATCTACCCCAGATGCACTTCCCAATCCTATTATTCATTTGGCCCGAGAATTGATATTACAAATATATGGGAAGAAAATACTTCAAATCATTCTGTCCCTTGATTCTAAAATGGCAAGACGAGACCCTTTTTATGCTATTCTTTTCTTTTTTGCAGGGATCAATTTACTTAGAAATCTAAGATTCATCCAAGACCCCCAAAAAAAACATCTTGGATTCAACCATTCAAATTTCTGTCCTCAAAACTTGTTAATAACTATAGTTATACCTCTCCTGCTACATGCTCAGGACCATCTTGCAAGAAGAGACATAAGACCAGCACCAAGTAAGAGCGTGATGTGGGTCCCAATTTGCAGTCTCAAATTAGTTTGAACTCTTGGGTGCATGAAATCAGCAGCCAAGATGTCAACAAGTGCCATATAAATTAAAATACCAGCTGATGCTGCATTAAACACCCCCTCAACTACCAATGCAGTTGAACTGTGCTGGTCGTAGATTGATGATACACCGATGCCTATTGCAATCCCCACAGGAGTTGTCAGTGAGAAAAATATTGCCATTATTATTGTTGCTTTTGCCTTGAAATTGGCCTACAGTTGAAGATAGAGGCATTGAGAGTTAAATGTTACAAATTAATATTTTTGCTGTCATAGCTAAGTATGATCAAGTTTTGGTGCTATGAAGGAAGTTTGTGATGCTTTAATTCTCCTCCATATCATATTATTCTCAACAATTTAGAAATCTCACAAAAATCAATTCCCATTTAAATCAGTATCCAGTATATACTATTCAGTGAGTAAAAGAGATATTTGATTAAGAGATTAAGATGCATCCCGAATTTCTGGTGTGCCTTTTAAGTTCCACAACAAGTTTCATGCGAATGATGCCAACTCAAGCTTTTGTCAGCCCTGATCATATGTGCTCAAGCAGGTAGAGTACCAAAGTTTATATAGCTGTATGTGATAAGATGTACAAGTACCTGAACAATGCAACCCCCAAGACCAATCCCTTCGAAAAATTGATGGAAGCTAAGTGCACCAACAAGAGGCCTTATAGTGCTTGGCCTCAAAGAAGCCCCCAAGGAGACTCCAATTATCACAGAATGTACCAATATTCCCAATTCTAGTACCTGTATTTGTAACGAATTTCATCATCATTTACTAAAAGTAATCAAGGAAACAAACAGAAAAAGAGAGTCAAAATGCAACTATAATAAATGCAAGGCTCAACAATGATATGTACTGATGTGATCAGTCTTGCAACAAAAACATCCAATAACAGTAAAGATGTCTGCAATATACAAATTTTTAATTGAACAAAGACCAAAAGTTGGCTCAAGTGATGCATTTAGCCAAAGGGAGACTGTTTGATTCAATGCTATCCTTTTCGTAATAAATGGATGGACAACAGATGTGCACAATTATCTTTAGAAAGGAAACTGCAATTACGCCAAGCAATAGTTACGTGCCAACTACTTCAAGAACATTCTCTAGTAGGAACTGTTTGATTAGGTACCACAACTTATAATAAACCATGATTGGAACATACGAAAGTGATGCAAAACAGCATAAAGATGAGCAGAACTGTCCAAGTGATCTTGACTGTAAATTTTCCGATTGTTGCTGGAAGAACCGGAGCCCAACCAAACATAGTTTTTCAAGGTATACATTCACACTCTGGGACACACGATCTCTTTGAGTACTGTTCTATCTTATCTTGGTCCGAGAAGGCGATCAAATTGACATCAATAACAATAAAATGTATCGGAAAAATGAAAAAGGTCAAAGTCGTTATAACAAGTGTTCGGACTATGATTATGACCAAAAGCAAGTTATGGCAGAGTTTAATGTGACTTGAATTCCGGTAGATAAGAATTTCATATTTCAAACCGTGACATTTGTTTGTCACTGTATGTACTAACCAATGACATAGGAAAACGAGATGCATTCAAATTGTCTGCCTAAGATTAAAAAAGTGAATAATTTAAAGGTCCTACTATCATTCCAGAAAGATAAGGTATGCGTGATTGGAGAGAGTCCAACAACATATAAGTATCACCGAAAAAATTAAAACTAACGTTACTGTTCACACGAATTTCGAGAATAACAGTTAAAAATTCAGAATTTTAAAAATAACGTTGTTAGATCGGCGTTTCAATCGCCGAAATCACAGAACCCTTGGATCGGCGATTGAAACGCCGATCCAACCTTGGATCAGCATTCCAATCGCCGATCCAAGGATCTGAGCTCCTATATAAGCGAGACAGCGACCCCTCATCCCCACCCCTTCTCTCTCTCTCTCGCGCGCAGGACAGAAGCTCTTCTGAGGTTAGTTTTTTTTTATATTTATTTTATTTATTTAATTTAATTAATTTAATTAGGTAAGTAATTAAAAAAATAGATTAAATATTGAAAAATAATGAAAAAATAAGTAAAAAAATCAGAATAAATATAAATAATTATAATATGTAATTTGGGAATTTTTTTATTGAATTTAATTAGTTTATTTATTTAATTTAAGTAGTTTAATTAGATAAGTAATTAAAAAAATAGATTAAATATTGAAAAAATAATGAAAAAATTAGTAAAAAATCAGAATAAATATAAATAATTTTAATATGTAATTTGAAATTTTTTTATTGAATTTAATTAGTTTATTTATTTAATTTAATTAGTTTAATTAGGTAATTAATAGAAAAAAATAGAATAAATATTGAAAAAATAATTAAAAAATTAATAAAAAATCAGAGAGATATTTTGAAGAATTCACAGTTTTTGTTCAACCCAGGATGATATAATGCCCACTCCAAATCATGTGTTGGGACCAATTGTTGAAATTGATTACCACAAAGGACACCTATTTTACAAAGTGGGTCCAACGAAATAGAAATCTATGGAACTTATTAATTAAAAAGAAGCCTTGCATGACTCATATGGAATAATGTACTGTTCAAATTATGTTGGAGGCATATGCTGAAAGTATTCATCAGAGTATATTTGATTAAGCCCTTTTTTGTCCTGTTTGCATGGAAAAATGACGAAAATAGACTAATAAACTTGCAAAATTCTACGATCCTAATGAAAACACAAAGGCTGAGTCCTTTCAAGTTGCCTAAATTTTAATTATTTTCGAGTCCTAAAGATCTGATTCTAGATTGAAAATTAATTTTTAAAGATGCAAAAGGATTGTAGAAGCAAGAATTCAATCATTTTTTTTTTACTTGAAAGGACAATGTCCTTACTGTTGGTACCAAATTATTGAGTATGGTATTGGACAATTGCTTTCACAATAAATTTTGATGTATATGCTATGGACTTCTGGGCTATCTGGACATACCTACATGAACTTCAATGCTTTTGCATCACTCACATTGTCTAATATTACAGGGTTGGTAGCAAAAATGTTTGAAAAAATGCATTAGCCATCTCATACTTTAGGGGAATGAAGTGAATAAGGAAAATCACATTTTTTTTCGCTTTTCTCAAGGAATCAACGATTGGTAAATAATATTTAGGCTGCTGATAGGTGTGATATTTTGCAAAGAAATATGAAGATAGCCTCCAAAACAACATCTGCATGCGTCAACTTTTACTTAACTTTTTAATTTTTGGTTCCTTTAAAATTTGCCCAATTCCCCACTTCTATCAAAAAAAATAATAATTACCCACTTTTACAATCTTGAAGATATTGATGATACTTGTGTTTCTGAACATGGTGGGCCCAAATTAGATTCCTTTTAAAGGAATGTAGCCTTATAACGGGACTGAAATCCTCTACTGTCGGACGACAGTAGAGGCCTACTGCCCTCACACATTTTATTTATATATAAAAATTTTAAAATTCAAATACTGAATCCAAACCGTTGATCTTGTTCAATTTCACGGATGATGCGTTTTTATGTAATTTTTATAAAATTTGGAGTCGATTTAATACTCGATTAAGTGACCAAATTATGAACGTATTAGAATTAATCTAACCAGATTCGTTCATTTGTTGACCACTTGATCTAGTATTAAATCAATTTAAAAATTTATAAAACTTATATGAAAACGCATCGCTCGTAAAATTGAACAAAATCAACGGTCTGAATTCAACAATTAAAATTTTAAAATTTTTAAATATTAATAAAATCGTGAGGGCAGTAGACCTCTACCGTCGTTTCCAACGGTAGAGGATTTCAGTCCCCTTATAACGGGTAGAAGAAGAATTTGTACATTACCCCCACAAAATAGTTCCGGACTGAATTTGTACAACAGCCAACCCAATGCACTTAAGATTATTCATCCTTTCTTTTCTTTTCTAAATTATATTGGACATAAGGCCACAAAGCCCTCTATCTGATTTTGTGAAATTTCGTGACCCTCGAAAGTGCGGTGCTTTCAGATGTTTTACTGCCTATTCAAGAAAAGTACTGTTCTCACTGAATAGCTTTGGTTCAATCAATTAAAGAAAATTTTTTAGAGAAATAAGTAACTAATGAAAGAACAATTTGTAATTCTAGATAAGAATTTGGATTCCTCCTTTTTTTTTTTAACTTAAGATTAGAAAACCAAAGTTAAAGCCAAGATGAACACAGAACTCAGAAACAACCAAGAACCCAAATTAGGAGAGGCAACATTTTACCTGAGAGACAACTCGGTGCCGCAAGGTTTCAGATGTCAGCCCTTCTGACAGCGTCCCTGCCACTATTTCAGATTGACCATGGCCATGTACATGCCCGTGTGAATGCCCGTGCGTCGCGTGCACGTGCACATGCACATGGCCAGCATGGGCCCCTCCTGCCGGGCCTTCCTCCATCTCCTCTTCATCCAATGGCCTTGCTTTGCTGAAATGAGACCTTTTGTAATAGCTTGTGGCAGCCGAGTCAATCATCATTGTTACCATTGCTGATGCCATGGCCACAAAGCCTGCCACAGGGAACTTGTGCCAGGGGCCATTCCTTAGAAAAGACAATTCACTTGTCATTTTTAGTTCATGATCTTTTCTATTTACTTAAAAGGAGATTAATTGTATGAGTAATTCTATGAATTGGGTACTTATCTGTACAATATAGTATTTAAAATTTCAGTGACCAAGATTAAGGAATTATTTTTTTATCACCTGGGCTTAGTCTTTTACTGATAAACCCACTGAAACAAATATTAGATAAGAGTATAGTCGACACCCAAGTGTTCCCACAAAGAAAATTGGGTTCTTTAGAAAATTAGAAAAATTATCCTTTTTTCTAATTTCTCCTCATTGAACTTGCAAACCACGTATATATTCAACTATATATGCAAGAATTTTATACATCTTGATTCTTGAACATCACCATTTATTATACTTCAACAAAAAACCAGACAAGAAAATATGTCCAATTGCTATTAGATACGACAAAAATTCTTTTTTGCAGCAGCTTAGCAGGCTGCATTTATGGACTCCACTCGATTATTCAATACATGGGCTATTTATTAAATTACTATCACCTTAATCATTTAAAAATAAATCATGTCATGCATTATTATAATACCTCCCCTCTTTAACTAGACAATGTGAGGTCAGCCCATCAAATGCGTCAGGGAGAATATGTACCATCCCCGTGGACAAAATAACACCAGCGGCAAAGGATTTCACCATGAAGAAAATGTCGTTTTCGGGATTAAGTGCTTGTACCGATCGGCCGAGAATCGGAATCAAAACCCCAATTGCGCCAGCACATAGAATCGAGGCTATGGATATGAGTTTCAATTCCAGAGCCCGTTGGGAATCTCTTCCCTCAGTGTGTTTGGTACAATCACAAGAGGAGAGAGCTTGGAGAGGGACGAAAGAGAGAGAGAAAGCGAGGGAAAACAGGATTACAAGTGTTCCTCTCATGGCGAACAAGAGAAGAGGCGCAAGGAGCAGAGAGAAGAAGGTGAGGGATTGTGTGAGTGAACCGTGAGAGATACTTAAATAGTAGAGAGGTAAGAGTGTGGTGTGTGGAAACTGTGAGCTCATCAAAGGACGTTTGGAAAGGGAATAGAAAACAATTTATAGGTGTTAAATATCTCCTGTTTTTCTCCTCTTATAATTCAGTTGAAGCACCCATAATTGACAAGCCGTGTTAACTTTTTTTAATTGCCAATAATTGTTGGGTGAAACTTTAAAATTTATTTTAACCACCGGTTATGACCAGATGTGAGAATACTATATATTATTTAATGTAATCATGATGAATTTATGGAGTTGAATAGAAAAATATATTGTCGTATTTGAGGAATAGATGCGGAATGGTGTTATGTGCTTTTTATTGTGGTATTAGACACTTGCTAAAAAGAGGAAATAAAATAGCCTTATTATACAATAATTTACAAGTGGAAGGCATAAAAGAACCAGAGGGGAAAAAGAACAAAGGGGTTCCTTAAGTTTAAATATCAATTTAATTAATAATTAGATAAATTGAGTGTTCTGAAGACAATACGATGCGTGAGTGTAATTCTCGTGACAAACTGTTTATTATCATATATCCACGTAAATAAATTAAAATTTTTATCAATAATAAAATTTCTTGACTGTGCGTAAATACAATATCAGAAATTTTTAAAATATAAGGCATTCCTTGACATATTAAATAGGATAGGAAAGTATAGGCAATGGTGCATTGAATTTACAAGCTCTTAATTTTTTTAACACAAAAGTCTAATTTTTAAACATTTTACGAATGCAATATAGTGAAAATTCAAAATTGTGTGTATATATATCCACATATTTTATTACTTAAAATTAAAAATTTACAATGTAATTATTAGTAGTTAAATAGAAACATAAATATGTATAAATTTTAGGACATTCGCTCACTCTATATGGGTGCATGTCATTTTCATACTAATAGTTTGGCATCATGTAAAACTCCTATTAGTTTCTCGAACTGTTATAAGTGACGCAATATAGATGTTAGAAGTTAAGATACGTAAAAAATATTAAAATGATTATGGCAAAGATTAGATAGTCTTTAATAAGGAACAAGAAATTTACAAGTGTTGACATAATGTCGTCATCATGGAGTAGCTAACTTTTCGGTAAAATTCTTTGTTAGGTTAGAATCTTCATTCAACAAAGAAGATCACAAAATAGCCGATTTAGTTAGAAGATTCCCTTGTTAAATACTTAAATTTATCCGTGTCAGACATGTTAACTTATTGCTTTCATATTTTTATATTTATTATATATATATATTTTTTTTGTTGCTTAACCTATATAATATTAGAAATCTCATCTCCTAAATACCTCTAAGGCTCTAACTATTTTGGGTCAATTCTTTTCCATAGAAAAAGAAAGATCGAAAAAATATATATACAATTGGATAATAACTAATAAGTGTATAGTTCAAAAGATTAAAGTGGTCACCTAAGGGCTGTCAACAGTTGTATGATAGCGAAAGTGTGTATCGACATTGTAATAGTGGAGTACACATTGTAACTTTGTAAGATGCACAAACAACTATAGGAGATATTTAGGGTAGTATTTATAGTGGTCTTTATCATATCTGCCTATAATTAAAAAAGACAATTGGAGATTTTGTTTTTTGCAAACCATATTAGTTTAGTTAGACTGTAGAGTGGGCCTCACCTACTTTGGAGTTGTAGAGTGTCCATGCAATGTCGTCATGATGTAGTTAAGTTAAGCTGCTACACGTTTGACACTTTGACTTCGGTCTTACGTCTGTGGGACCCGACTGAAAAGAATGTAAGAGGACCCAGACTGACTTTCTTTGTAGGAAAGATCCGATCCGTTCAAGTTGCATCACCCGAATACAAATTTTAAAAAAATGAGCCATTAACGGTTGTGCAATATTTGCAACCAGATGGAGCTTAAATAATCGACTCTAGATCCAAAATTTCTCAAAAAATTGAATCAAATCAAATTAGATTATTAGATTAGTTTAAATTTGAGTTTGAATGAATTTGAGATATAATTTTTAACATTCATTTACTTATTTATTTCAAATTATTTTGGAAAAATAACACGTCAAATAACTAATAGGCATTGTTGGCTAATGTATTACTCTCTTTAAGAGAGGTTACAGTTTCAAATATTAGTACATATTAATTAATGGAGGATAATTTAGACTTTGATTTCTATCCCATGCTAAAAAATGACTACTAGTTATTTTTTCTTAAATAAAATTATTCTATTATTATATTTTGAGCGTTGTATAATTAAGAATTGGAAAAATTGACGTTTTCTGTTAGAAAGTTTTAATTAAAGGAAATGACAAATCCAAATTAGACTCTGCTGATAGTGAAGACCATGACGATGACAACATCGACAATGATGATAGCATAATAATATATGAAGAATGATTTGTTAATCACAATGCATGCGGAGTTGCAGACTAGATTTAATTTTTGTACCAGTTATCTTGCTTCAATTTAAGTCATTAACTTTTTAATTGTATTCTATTTTTTTTTCAAAACTGATGTAGGGTTTTCGTATTCGATTTCCAACCAGTTTAAGCCCCAAATTATGTTCAAATGCATGTGTTATTATCTCATTTCTGCTAATTTAGGTTGTAGAAAGGTTCAGCCATAGCCCGCCAAGTTTGTTTTGCAGTTTCATCGCTTATTTGGCACGAAGAACGGAGAAAACAGCAAAATAAATTTGCTCAGACAACCTGGAACAAACCACCTGGACTGCAGGACAGGCCGCCCTAACCAAAGAAGATCAATTCGGACGGGCTCAACCAGACTAGGCTGGAACGATCTGCCCCAGAGTCAGAACGGACCGTTTCAGCTATATTTGAACTGCTAAAAATAGAGGAACATGTTTGTCATGACGGTTTCCTCTATTTTCAACCTTCCAGAAGTACATCCTCCACGATTGGAACCGCCAATACCTTGCTATATAACCTATGTCCTGTCTCCAAACCATATCTAAGTTCAATTCCCGAGGTTCAGCCAATTTCTCAACTCACCAAGGAGACAGACCTGCCGAGATGACCAACTGTATCTGGAACTACCCGTTCCAGAGACAGGACGGACCGTCCCAGACAGGACAGAGCATAGAATTGTGGAGATTTCGAGCACAACTTGTTGTAAACGTGATTTTCTCTTTTTTATGTCTTTGTATTTGATGAAACCTGCTTGTTCTTGCATGGATTTATTAGAGTAGAGTAGTTTAGGAGCTATAGTTTGAGAACCTTTTTTTTAGTTGCTTGTTTTGAATTGAATAATTAGTTATTAGTTAAATTAAGTTATGTTTTACTTCTTGTGATCTGTTTATGTTTATTCGATTGCTCAGCTTGTTATTGTTTGATCTGATTGCCTCGTTAAACAAAGGCCTAGTTTAATTGTTAGGATTAAAGTCAATCGCAGTAACTGCAACTTAGCAATTGTGTTTGTTTGATAGGCGAAATTTGAAAGGATTAAACCAGACCTTAAGTAATTAGGGTTTTTACTTGAAATCGGAAGGTTAAAAGTGTGTCAAGACCCGAGAAGTAGTCTAAAACATCTAAATCAAGAAACGAAAGTTGAAATTTAGGAGTTCTAGGAGTTAAACAATCAAACTTAGTAGCTTGACTTGAACGGGAGTTAGAGTACAAGTCTACAGGTTAAGTATTGTCCAAACTCGCATAAAAACATTTAATTAATAATTAAAATTCATGACAAAACAAGTATCAGCCAATTAGAACGGACCGTTCCAAGGTCAGAACGGACCGCCCAGAAGGGGGAGTCTGATCTAGAACGGCCTGTTCTAATCGGTTGACAGAGCCTGAAATGGACCATTCCAGGGATGGAACGAACTGTTCCAACTGGAGCCATCTTGAAGTCAATTAGAGCCATTTTGGAAATCGAGAGAACAAACTAGAAGCAAATCGGCACAGTGGAAAGCAAAAATTGGCTAAGTTTTCTTTTCCCTCCTATTTATTTTTCTATGTGATTGCATGCATTGAGAACAATTCTTGATTCAAGTTTGGGGGGAGGGAAATAGGAGGAAAAATCGAAAGTTTGTGGTGAAACAAGTTGAAATAGGCCAATTTTTTGCAAAACACACCCTCTGTTTGGTCCGAACATAGGCATAAAAATATGAATTTTGCATTGATTCATGACTAGTTTTGTTTGGAATTTGATTGGATGTGTCTAGATTCTCTCAATTCGATTTTAAATGACAAATTCACACTATTCTGAAAAGTTTTTAAGCGAAGTGCTTTAGAATGTTTAGAGACCTCATGCTGATTTTTGCACCAATTGATCGAAATGAAAATTTTTTGCAAAGATAAAATTCGAGTTTGGTTGATTGCTTAAAATTATCAAAACACTCTAAGAAGTTTTGTTCAAAAAGAAGTTTATCAATTTGGAAAATTATAAGATGAATCTTGTCTAGTTGAAATTGCTTTTAAAATGCTTGAATCACTAATAAGTAAACTTAATGGGACAAAAATTGAAATTGTTAAAAAACGAGGATGCACCAGAACTTCTTCCACCAACTTATCCACAAATTGGAGGGTATTGGGTTAGTTATGAATTGCTAGAAATTACACATCAAAGAACTTGAGAAATAATTAGGTTATTCATAACTAATTCTACTGTCCCCGATGTGAAAGCATTGGCAAAGGAGATGTTGAGTATTATGGCCTAAGTGTACCGTGGGTAGCTCCTAACAATAATGTTATTACACCGATTGAAGAAATAATATGCATCATATAAGGTGTTATTAAGAAAAGGGGAAACAGCCGAGCCACAAGAAAAATCCCAGCTGCTACCATGGTGGCAGCGTGTATAAGTGCAGAAATAGGAGTAGATCCTTCCATGGCATCAGGTAACCATATATGAAGGGCGAATTGTGCGGATTTAGCAATTGCACCAATAAATAATAAAAAGGTACATAAAGTAGTAAATAAAGAATTCACTTCATTATTTTGGATTAAATTATTGGTTAATTCAAATAAATCGAGCAACACCCGTCTAACCTCCCTAGTGCGTTATGTGCTAGTAGCATTTTAAGATCAATGCCACCGTATTAAATCCTCTAGAGTGTAATGCCCTACTACTCGACTTGCACAAACAAATTTGTAAAAAATGAAAAATATTTTGAGAAGGGTTCATCATAGAATTTTCGACTTTGATAAATTTCTTTACAAATTTTTGTGAAATATGAAAAAGTACGGGTGAATGAAATTGAGATTGCATTTGAATTGACAAAGTGAAGCTAGAGTTCTTGAGATTGAGAAAAGTTTTCAATAAGATCAAGAGAGGCATTGATTAACTAGTAGAACACTAAACTTGGTTCTTAAAAATAATTTTGATTTGACTTATTTCATTGAAGTGTGAAAAATTTTAGGCATAGCAATTGGTTTCACGACATTTCTTGGTTTGGAATAGAACTCGATTTTCAAGTCTAAATACAGTCTAAAATTCTAAACTTAAGACGTTACTTGAGGGCAAGCAAAGTTTAAGTTTGGGGGGGATTTGATATCATTATTATTTGTTGGTATTTGGACCGTACTTGACACTTAAATCATACTCCAACCATTGAATTATTTAATAATTTGTTATGATTTTCTAGGAATTGGCTCTACCGTCGTCTTTTCTCTTATTTTTAGGTTTCTTGATGATTTATAGTGGATTCTCAAATTTTTTTTTATGGATTTTGGCACTTGTTATACGCTAGACAACTCATTCCTAGCACTTGGAGGGACTGTCTAGGTCACCATTCGGACCGAATGGGACTTTGTTCGGATCAAAGGCACAATTATTGCATAAAATAGGGGGTTTAGGAGAAGAAAATGGCTAAATAGAATCAATATAATTTTAGAGCTTATCCTAAACTTTCCAACGACTTTTGAATCGCCTCAATCGGAGTCCGGATGAGGGAGATATGACCAAAATATAATTGATACTCAAACCTGGAGTCTCAATTCGACCCGAGCAGAATCATTTCAGTCCGAACTTAACCTGTTTAGTCCGAATTGAGCCTTTTTTACCTGAATTTGGCCAGTCCAGTCCGAACTGAGAGCCTCCATGGCATATTTGGTAGGTTTTCATGCATGGAAACTCGATATTTTGGTATCTTTTCTTGTCTTAGCGCCCCAACTTTCTCTCCAAGCACCAAAAGACCTCTATAAATGCTTCCCCTCTGCCCTAGAGAAGGAATATAAGGCCCTCTCCTGCCTCCAGAGCCGCATTTTTTATTTCCATAGCGTTTAACCTTTCCAAAGAGTGATTTCGTGATTATTCCTTGGAGTTATTCATCAACCCGAGTACTTGGCCTTTGTTTGAAGCGACGACAGCAGCAAGAATTAGTTCTCACGCACCACTAGCCATCCACTGCCTTAGAAGACGAAGACCTAGCATAAAAGGAGTTGTTTACCCTTATCTTTTTATTCTATTTCATTACTTTTCTATAGGCATGTATCATAGTTATACTTTTATTATGCTTATGTGTTGTTTTGTGAACATGATGGAGTAGTTTTATTATGTCTTACGGTATTGATGTAGTTTAGGTTTAGTTTGATATTATAACTTGATATAACTTGATGTTTGGCTTGTCATCTATTTATTGAGTAGTATTTTCATGCTTATTTGGTTATCTTGTTTGACCTGATTTACTTCTAAATGAAAGGCCTGATTTAGTTAAGTTACAAGGTTAGGTTCATCAAATAGGATTGAATTAAGTGCTTGGGATAAGTTGACAATTCGAAAGAGGATATTATCTTGCACTAAAAGGTGTAGCTTCTAAGTTGGCTGAAAGGCAACTTAGATATCCCTAAGAAAACCAATAAATTAGACGTAGGTTAATTAAAATACCGACACGAAAGTTTAGGCTTAATTGATCTATGTGGGTAAAGTAGAGTCATGTGCTAATTTCTAGTCCAAAAGACGATAGTTGAGGAGTATGAACCCTAGCCACAGCCAATTCAAGCCCTTCACAAAAGTCAAAACACAAGAAATACCGTCATAAGTCATAACTCACTACCTTAGTCTCAGTTTGGTTCGAACTGGTCTGGTTCGGACCGAACTGACGGCAGGTACTTTGGTTTATCGGTATTTAATGCAAAAGCGAGTGATCCGGTGAACCGAAGGCTAAATCTAAGTGAATCCTTACCCCTAGGATGCCTTTTTAGACCTTAAAAACACAAATATTTACCTGTTTTATTTTATTTTAATTGAATTGTTATTTAATTAGGAAAAAACACCCAAAAACATATACTTAATTGTACGATTGTTTATTTACTTTTATTTACAACAAAATTCGCCAAAACTTTATTGTCTAGCTTTTGAAAAAGAACAAGTCCGGTAATCGTTAATCCGTCCTTTGGGTTCGACCATAAGCTTAACTTGAACAACTAGTGAGGTTAGATCTAGGTACAATTTTATTTGATCATAGGGTTTAATTCTTTCATCACCAATCACTCAATAATTACTTAGAAGTTCAAAATTTGTTTTATAATAAAACTCTTTCTTTCATTCAACCAAAATTTTAGAAAAATGAAGTAAAATACAAAATGTAACTACTAGTACCTTACATGCAATCAAAACCTATAGAAATTCTCATTTTAGACCTTGTTCTAATTCAAACTTTCAGAAGTCGTTTAAAAATCGAAGGAATTCAAAGTTAAACAAAATACTAACCACAATGTGCTCAAATCTGCAAATAGATAGGTTGCATTTACTCTCCTTGCCTTCTTCTTTTCAATATTGATTTTTGCAGGATTTTCGAGAATTTTTTTTATTTTATTTGAGTGGTGGTTGTAGAGCTTGAGTTGGAAGAGAAAAGAAGGAAAAAAGTTTTGTAGAGAAGAAAATGAGAGCGAGAAAGAGAGAGTTCTGCAATAGAGTTTGAAGTAAAAAACTAGATTTCATAGGCGTGGCTCTGCCACGTCAATAATTGATGTATTTTTTGGGTAATAATTGAGTCTAGGTAATTCTGAAATTGGTTTGTTGAGTGTTTTTTTTTTAGTTCAGATATAGCTAATTTCAAATGGCGACTTTGTCAAATTTCACGAAGAGCTATTCAAGATTTTGCGCTTTAGGAGACGCATGGTTAATAAAGCTTCTGTAAATCCTTAGGGGTTTTTTTTATTTGTGTTACATTTTTATTTATTTTTGCTTGTCTGTTGTAATTAAACTCTTGTACATATTTCTTTGGTTTAATTTAAATTGTAGGTGTGGTTTTCGCCACCCTACCTTCAATAAAAAAAAAATGGCGACTTGATCAATTTGTTTAAGGTTGATTTTTGAAACCGCAACTTGAAATTTTTTATGGGCCTAATAATGTTTGTTTCTCTATTGAGACATGATCTGTGGTTCAATGTTCCTATGAGTCATCTGAGATCGATATCTGTCGTCTTTTTCTTTTTACAAAGGCACTATTTGTCAATGCTATAATTTTCCTTTTTAGGGAAAAAACTTAGGGAAAATTTTTTATGTACCCCTCAGAACTGCGAAAATACAGGATTTGCCCCCCGAAATCAAAATCTCTTGATTTTGTCCCTCAAAATTTCAGACGCCTTCTTCATTTACCCTTCTGCCATATTTTATATTATAAAATAAAATAAATAAAAAAGTGTGACCATTATACCCCTGTTTAATCCATTCGATTCTAACCCATTCGCAGATCTCTCTCGCCCTTTCTTCTCCGTCGAACCCTTTCTCTCTCACGCACAAACATAAATGGTACCTCTCGGACCCTTTCTCTCTCGAACCCTTCTTCTCAAAAAGATAAAGCCAGCTCTTTAAGGCAACGCCACCATTACCAATGCGCAGCTCTCCACATAGAACCTCTCAACTCCTCTGTGTCAATGGCGCGGCCTCCAGTGGGCTACTGTCACTGGTGCCCCACTCTCTTGTGACTCGGCATCAACCCACTCCAACCTTTCTCTCAATTTTGACACCTCTCTCCAGCTCACCTCCATTTAGTTCCCTGCCTCTGGGCATCAAGCAATTGAATATGCAATCACATGTTTTAGTAATGGAGAACAATTATTATCAGATAAAGAAATGAATAACAATTATGCATGTACAGCATTCTGCCATAATATCAATTCAAGCGAGACATTCAAATCATTCACAAAAACACAAGCACTCAAACTGCAATAAGCAACATGAATATAAGACATTTTTTAAATTTCTGTTTTGTCGGAGAGAGAGGATCTATCAACGATGATGGAGATTTGAAAGAGAGGATGGATCCATGTTGATGGAGAGGAGGGTTAGAGTAGATGCAAGAATCGATTTCTCTCTTCAATTTTCTCTTCTACTTTTTTTATCTGGAGGTCAGAGAGACGAGAGAGAGAGAAGGGGAGAAGGTATTCAGATGAAGGGACGAAGAGAGTAGGGACGGAGGGAGACGCCTTAAGGTTTCATTTTTTTTTTTGGAGCGGTTTTCAGTCTGGACCATTTAGATGAAATCTAACAACGGAGAAAACAAGAGTAAAATGGTCACACTTTTTTATTTATTTTATTTTATAATATAAAATATGGCAGAAGGGTAAATAAAGAAGGCGTCTGAAATTTTGAGGGGCAAAATCAAGAGATTTTGATTTCGGGAGGCAAATCCTGTATTTTCGCAGTTTTGAGGGGTACAGAAAAAATTCTCCCAAAAATGGGACTTAAGGGTCAAAAGCCCCATAATTTTTATTTTAAATTACAAGATATTTACAGGAGATTAATAGGTCAATGCTTTAATTATATATATATGGATTATCAAAGATGGAGAGAGCGTTTGATAACTTATTTATTTATTTATTTATTTTTGGAAAGTGGAGCGTTTGATAACTTATCATAGTAGATTTGGCCATCGGGGCAAAGTGAAATAGTTTCTTTAATTTGTTTGTTAGAGATTTCTAGAGTGTTAAACTGATGGCAAGGCATGTATCTTCGTATTAGATTTTTCTCATTTTCGTAAAAATAGAGCTACAAAAGTTAACTGTCCGTAATGCGGGTTAAACTAATCTCTTATGCTTGAAGAGGCTTTAATCATTGAAACCAATACTAGTAATATGTGTTTTCTTGATTAATTTGTAAATTTATTTATTTTTGAATGAAAATAGCTGGTCTTGGCCAACCTTCAAAAAATTATAATTCTTAACCTATATGTATTTTCTGGTTTACATAAATTTTGATGGCTTTCAACTATGATTTCAGTATCATGAATAATGATTTATGTTCAAAAGAAGAAATTTCTTGTGTACCCTCTGTTTTTTTTATCCCTTGTTTGCCCTTCCAAATAGGAATATGTGTTTACACCTCTACAAAATATGGAACTTTTAAGATCTAGTAGCCAGTAACATAATTTTTCGAATAATGTCAAATAGATGTATCAAAGTTAAATATTAATCACACAGAGCAACTTTGATTTGCTTCTATGTGTAATGATAAAATATCCAAGTTTAATGCTAATTGAGAAATCATCTTGGTTGATCTTCATACAATAAATCTCTGCTCGCTGGGCCTCTCCAAAGTGCACTAATGACATTAATGAAAGGATTATATTTCTCGATTACTTTTTATTTCGATGTATAGTTGTATACTCTCTTGCCGAGAAATTAGGCGAAGACGAATTAGAGGAGATGTTGCACTTTTAACCCAAATTTTAAAAATTATTTTAAAATTAAAATATCATGAAAATGAATAAAAATAATTAATATCTTCATTAAAAAATTGAGGGATACATTTCCAATTAGAACGGTACAGAGCTATATGCCTGATTTTGCCTATTATTTATGAACTTCAACATTTTTTTTTGGTAAATGGCTCAAGTTTAAAGGTCCTCTAATCCAATGATTTCTGCCCGGTGGACCCCACCACAACATGGTTCCAACTCCACGTCACTCCAGCACTCTAGTAGCTTCACCATTTGATTCTCCACAGAATTCTGAAAAATTCTTAATTAATCTCAGTTTCACTTGAGTCTCCTAGCGACTTCTACCATGGGAACAGAGGTCCCATAGTTTTTCATAGGTGTAAGAAATACATGTTTCATAGGCATAGAAAACTGTCAGGCATATCATCAAACAAATTACGAGTTTCTTTTCACGCAGTCTTTTCGTAGGTACATAATGAAATATACCTTTTTTCTAATTGATACTCAAAAACTACTTTTCATTTTGGTAGCGTCCATGTCAAAAACCAATTCTGCAATTTTTTTTTTCACCCAACCAATTGAAGCCGTGGTCAATTTGATAGTTAAAACAAAATTCATTGATGACAAATTCAGTTTTGCTCAATTTTAATTTAATCTTCTCAAGACGGAATGTTCAGTAGATTTTGAGAAATAAATTTGTTTGCATAAAACATCTTAGATCAGCATTCTTAGCTAAGTTAGCAAGATGAACACTTTAAGCTAAGTTAGCAAGACGAGTATTATCTGAAAGTTGTTGGGCGGTAGTTACAGATAGAAGAAGAGTGCGCTTAATATTTGTGAATTCGATAACAGTTTTGGTTGCAAATTTTTTTTTGCATATAGACCTATTTTTCTCTGGTATGCTTCCATTATTTTAGGATTTGGCTAGCACTTAGCAAAAGAATAACATCCCTTATGTTGGAAAATTGGTGATTAGGAATTGATTCGTCTTAAAATGAAGAAGATAGAATATGAAATCTTCTAATTGCAAAGTACTGCATGGGCAATATTGAAAGATTTATTTAATTGAAAGAAGAAGAAGAACACACTTAAAAAATTTTTTCCCACATGCAATATGCGTACATCCATTTTTAAATGTTGAAAGAATATTTTAATTATGTTTTTTTGTTAAGATTAATTTGGGCTAAAATTTCTCCCGACCATTGTCATTGACTCAAACTAAATTTAAGGCTATCTTAACTCTTTTCTTTTTGACTGATTAATTCAAGGTTTGAGTCAATTAGGTGAAAGCATTTTGTTTAAGTTGTAGTTTCCGAGTTTTTAAGTTGTCCCCACTTCTCACTTTAAATGTGAAATTGTGAACCAAATCAAGTCATAGAGAGTACAGAGTTTAACATTCTAAGCATGCGCAACGGGCACGTAATCGCCGGAATGAGTCAATTCAGACGGGTGACAAAAAAACCAAGGAAATGACATGGAGACATCGAACCTGTACATGAACTTTGACCTTTTTTAAATTGCACACAAACGCCACTTTTATCCGAGCAACGAACAACCACCCAAGACCAGAGAATGGCAGACTGCAGCCGGTGAGACAGTTGCAGTGTACGGAAGCAGACGACAAAAGCGCCACCGGACGACGTGAGCGCATGTGAACCTAAAACGTATGAAATAAATACAAACAAATCAATCGGACATACAATGTACAATTACAATAATACCTAAACCATAATCCCAAAGAAACGAACAGCAATTAGGAAACACAAAAGAAGGGCTAGGGCTGTACATGAAAAAATAAAACCCGTCCGACCCAACCCGTATTTTACCGGGTTCCAATATTATTCGGGTTAGGTCGGATTTTAATTTTACTAATCGGTTATACCGGGTTGGGTTTTAATTTAAGGGTTGATAACCCGATTTGTACCCGACCAGTCCGATTCTTTCGCCATTCCCAAATTATTCCCGAATTGCAAGGCCTTTGTCGTTTTCCTTTATCTCCGACTAAATTTGTTTCTATGTTTTCAGTTTTAGAATTTGTTTGAAACACTAGTAATCTAGAAATTGATAAATATGTTAAGAATTCGAGCGTCTACGCAGCGGAAGTTAGATTTTGGTTCGAGGAGGCACGATCCAAGTGCAACTGCACAAGAACCGTGCCCCTTAAGGCTAATCAGCACGAGGATCTCAGTACAAATTAAATACAAGTAAACACGAGAATTTACGAGGTTCAGCACCAACTTGGTGCCTACGTCCTCCACACACACGCACACTCTTTTTCTATTTATTTCTGTTAATGTCTGAGATACATGTTACATGGAGAAGATGAATATTAAATAGAAAACTATCCTATAGAGACACACATCTCTTTCCAATTATTCTCCATTATTTCTTTTTTATTTCTTTACAATTTTGTATCTTTTACACAAGGAAACACCAACCCCACACAGGGAGCACATTTCTAGACGTGCTAGCATTCTTTCCTAACTTGGAGACACCTTGAAGTTTCCTTTTGTTGCCCGATACGCACCCATTCGGCTTACCATTTGGCTGGACCCCAGCCGAACACCAGGCCGAATGCCATATTCTTGATCTCCTGTGGCAGCACACACTGCCATACTTCATGTTTTAACACTCCTTCTCAAGTTGTACAGCTTGTAATGGCAATTTGTCAATTTTATTTTAATATTTTGTGCTACGCATTCGATCCATAACTTGATCTTCTGCAGCACTTTCTCACAAAATAAAGTTGTTGTTTGTGAAATGGTGGTGATTGATTTTGTAAGGTTAAATGCACAGTACTACAAAGTTAGACATTCTGTTGTACACAATGAATGATATTAGGGGCAAAAAAAGGAATAAAAGAAGTGGCTTGGTCTTTTAATTTTGTATCAGATTTTACTTATATGCCGTTGGAAAATTTCTCATATGTAAAGAAATATGGATCTAAGTTGATAAATACTCCATAATATGTCACTACCGGATCTAATGAATAGATTGTCATGCAAAACAATGGTATTTTAAGTTATTTTTATTTAATTAATATTGTTATTTTTATTTATACATCATATAAATCATAACCTGTTTAACCCGAAAACCCATAGAAACCCGTAGATAAAAATTGATACGGGTTGGGTTGGGTTACGGGTGGGTTAACAAAAGAAAATTTTTAATCCGTTTTAATTGGGTTGGGTTGAAATATTGATAAAAAATTACAAACCCGCCCGTTGTACAGCCCTAAGAAGGGCAGTGTATTTTAGCACAGGAAGAGGCCTGACCTTTGCAAAGTAGAATTGTAGAAGAAAAAGTAAGAAGAAAGGAGGTCGGCGAAGAAATAAAAAGAAAGTGGTGAGTATTAATAGGATAGGAAGGCCTACACTGGAGGGAACGATAGAGTAAAAGCGGATGAAAGGGCGGAGCAGTCGAAGCAGGAGGTAGGCCACCTGATGCAAATCGCACGGTTCAGATAAGAAGAGTTGTACAGCCACCTAGAAGCAGAATAATGACTAGTGTGAATACATGGTAAGCTGAAAAGGAGCGTAGACTCATAACCACGCCAAAATGAAGTTGCACCAATAACTGTAGCCAATTAGATCAGCACAACGCTTCGACAACACACGGTAAAGATAAAACCAAAAGCAAGGGAGCAACAAACTAAATGGACAACATTACAAGGCATGCATGGCACTTGTATAGCAGCACGTGGTGCATGTAAAGTAATCTATAGTAAGTCATGACCCAAAAGCACAAAGCAAAAAAAAATAAACTACTATATAAAAAAAAAAACAACTTGAACGGTCCAACACACCAGGTGCAAATTAAATCCGCAATAAAGATGCCAACTTAAAGCAAGCCAAATGATCAAAATCTAATGAATAGAGACAAACTTAGCATAGACTCAGGACACATCAAAAGTAAGACAGAGGATGCGCAACAATAAAGAAGTGGACACATCAAAAGGCAGAGAGAGGAGGTGCACCACTGTTCATTTTGACATCCATGATTGAGGTTTAGTAATGAGTGGGGTAACTCTTAACTTTTGTCAAATTAATTGTGATATTTATTTTGAGCCTTATATAATTTCAAAAATTCAACAGCTAATTTATAATTTTTTTTATTATAAATTAGTGTACAAAATAATATTTATGCCAAACTAATATCCTTCAATAAAATCATACAATTAAGCATGTAATTATGGTCAGAAATTCGAAAAATCGAAACAACATAAAATTAACACATTAATATCTAAGGACTCAACAAATTAAAATCTTAGGTATTACATCTTTATTGTTATATTTGATTTTTTTTATTATGCATTCTTAATACAACTAGAAATGTTTATAGATAATTTTTTTATTTCGTAATATCCGGTATGACGTTTAGAATGCATGATTTTAAATTATAAAAAGTGACATAGATGAACGGTTGTTATTTTGAGCAACACTGAACACCGCCGAACCAAATCAGACATTTGAATATTTAAATCCAATATCTTAATTAGGACAAACTTAATCAAAATTTTAAAATGATAGACAGTTCCTAACTGTATGAGGCACTGAAAAAAAGAGTCACAAGTCCGAAGAGGGTATGGTGCTCACTTATTTTTATTTTTATATCCAGTGCTTCAAATAAGATTTTTCGTTGTGCCGGATTCAGAGAGCATGGCGAATTGGGGAGTTTGGGGTTGTACACTGTTAACCGTGCGTCCGTGCAGAGATATTTTTCTTTATAAAGGACATGGTAAAACTATTTTTTTTTAAAACTTCAAACCCGTAGGTGGACATGGTAAAACTATATTCGACAAGTTGTAAACTATACTTGCGTTTTTCAAATATTGTAATACATATCCCTTGCTAGTCCCTCCTCTTTATAAAAAGCATCTATCTAAAAGTGTATTCACTTCTAGATTTAAAGTATTCTCACTTTTTAAATTGTTAGATTTGATTTATGATTTGAAGATAATCTCCTGATGAAAAGATATTTGATTATGGATGTCTCATCTCAGGAAAAAAACATTGATTAAAATAATAATATTTTTTTTTTTTTGAGAGAAAACGCAGATGAAAATTTTCTCACCTACAACTTTTCAAATAATTTTAATTTATAAGTAAATATATATTTTTGTTAAATTATTTTTTTATAAGTTGACATGTTGTATTTTTATATTTGTTGAAGTATAATTATATTTTCAATTGTTTATTTGTCTACATATTGAGTGGCACGTTTTTTAGTAAAAATAAATTCGAGAAGAAAGGTTCTACCGTTTACTTAAACCTCAATAACCTTAATAATTACCGCTGAGTGCTGAACCACATAGGCAATAAAAAAAAAATAGTACAATCACTGTGTGGCTGAATTTTTTTTCTTTCCATATTTCGAATAAAATATTTTTAATTTATAACATAAATGATAGAATAAATTAGATTCTACTAGAACTAACGGTGTTAGAATCTGAGTATGTTCGATTTGGGATTTCACAAATAATAGAAGTGTGCTTTTGCAATTTACGATCGAGTAAAAGAGAGGCTTTTTCATATGGGCAACCGGAGAACATATACAAAGAAGTTCGTGGGGAACCAAAACCGATATCTTTTTTTTTTTTTTTTTTTCTTATAGTGCTAGTTTTTTTTTTTTTTTTTTTTTGATGAAAAGCCCGTAGGCAATAGTGCTAGTGATCGGCATGTAACGGCCACAAAAGCTTTGGAATAAATTTCTTAAAATGAAGCACTTCTGTTATTCATTAAGAGGTGCTAGAAAGAGGTTACATCAACTTTATAGAAAATTTAAATTTATTTCCAATTTGTCGATTAGTATTGTTAGCGAAAATAAGTGATAACGTGACACGCTTTGATTGGTAAATAATCCAGCAATGAAAATGATCCTGTGACCACTAGCACCTCTCACAAGTTACATTCGAATACATACTTGACTAAATACCTCAATCACTTTTAAAGGAACATTAAAAAAAAACCTAGTTGAAAAAATATACAACTATCCATCATTTTAATTTGAATGCATCAGATTTTTTCTTGTGTAATTGACTCAAAAAATAAACGAACCAAAAAAGAAATAACATAATGATACATCTTATCGAAAGAAGAAAGGTACAATGGTACATTGAGTAGGACCATCTAAATGGAATCGAATTCGATCTTTCGTACAATTGACCTAAATAAAGGAGACCCACAACAAGTATATTGTGAAGCGAAGTGAATCGGTGAGTGAGAGTGTGAGACTAGACCTGAGATGGTGAAATTTGGGTTGAATCGTGATTCGTGAGTGGTTTTTTACAATACACCACTTTGATTGGTGACTACTGACTACTCCGTCTACTCGTAATTGAATTTTGCACGTTTCTTAGGCATCCTCCAATAATGTAGTTGGCCAGATGCTTACAGCTACCTTTATTACTATTAGTGATTGATGTCAATTGTGTCTTCAATTTTTCTTGACCTGATCCAGTTGACTTGAGTAAAAATTTGATTATAACAATGTTTTTTTTAAAAAAAAAAAATCGACGCTTCGAATTAAAATCCAACTAAAAAAGTTTTTTATAAATATGTTTGTAATTAAAAGTGTGGCCTCAACTTTATTCAGAAAATTTTTGAATAAATTTTTATCAGATCACAAAATTGTTTTTGTTATATCACATATTCGCAGCTTAAAAAATTTGATTTGCTTCTCAAATCGTGAAAAAAATTTATGTTTGTTATAATCAAGTTGTTTTTTTGTTGCATTTTGTATTGAAAAGTTAATGATTATTAACTTCATTGTTCATACAATCGCATGATAGCAAGAGTATATTGCATAAAGAATGTCGATGTCATTAATAATTATATCGATATCAACATCACTTGAAAAGTATGTACAGAATTTCAATAACTTTTTTGTTGTTTACCATTTAATATGTCAATTCTGTATACCATTAATACTTGAATTAGATTTATCAATTTGTGTACGAATCACATCTACTCTGTATAAAAGTACACATTTGTACATAATTCTCTCTTAAGACTTATCAAAGTTCCTGCCTAATTGTTTTATTTTTTTTTAGGGCCATGCCTAATTGTTTTATAATCATGGACAATTTTTGTGCCGTTTATTTTTCCACAAAAGTCTATCAGCAACTGGTAACGTAGATTTGCTGACTGCAGTCGGCGGTCGGGTCGGGTCGGGTCGTGTCGAGTCGACGCCTCATAGCAGAATCTCCGGTTCTACTTCTAGGCTGTCCCCAATATCGTCCAATTTACCTTGCAAGCCACATGATCCATAGTCCTTACTAAATAAAGTCATTTGGTCTATGCCTTGATTAGGGACGATCGGAGCGTACAATTATTGAATTTAGGACTTAGGAGTCGGCCCTCTTCTTCATGATTGAATGCATTGTGCATTGGTAAACCAAACAGTACTCGAGGCTAGCTGTATGTCCATTATAGGATGCATGAACAGCGACTCATCAGGAACTAGCTTGCTGCCTTCCTTGACCTTAAGTCGTTTCTGTTATTATTTCATCATCATCTGAAATCTAATTTGATTCCTCACTTATTGGCGAATGATGGAAGAAAGCATAATAAACTAGATGGAAGTCATAGAAATCGGGAAGTGGTTGATACTTTTCTATGTTTTTTTCTCTATTTTTTTTTCTTTTTTTATTGGAGTATATGAACATTGTAAACCAAAAGAGGAATAAAGGCAAAAGGTCGCACATAGGATAGAAGCAAAGTCTAATTAATAGTGGTCACGGTGGTAGCTATTGACCGATAACGAATCGCATTCACTAACAGGTGCAGGGCATTTGCTTTTGTTTTCTATATTATCTTGATTATGGCATAGGTGAATATTATTTTTCATTAACCCATATGACCAATAAGGCAAGGCTTTTTTATGTTTTTATAATATATACTTGATTAAAATTTTATCAGTATACCACGTCTCCAGCTCTTTTGGATCAGGGACGGAACCAAGATTGTAAGATAGGATAGGTCAAATTGTCGAGGTCCGACTTCAATTGCACTTTAGTAACTTGAATTTCAATATTAAAGTAAGCAGGACATATTAGATAACAAAACTAGCACCATATTTTCAACATTTTACACTGATATTGCCTATGCCCGCCACCCCTTATGAATCCAATTTACTTTAATTAATGATTTATTCTTTTAAAAAATTAGATAAACAACAATGCTATCATATGTGTACTTCAGATATTCTGAACATGCCATCGCTTTATAAGGTATAACCCAATGTTATTTATTTGGACCCTACGGATCGCTTAATATTTTATTTTGACAAATTGCATACTAGTTTTAAATCAATTTTAATAGGATAGAAACTAAATGATGAATTATAATTCATGTAAATTGTGTATTATTTAGTAATTTGTCGAGGAGAATTAAAATTTGAACTGCATCATAAATAGTAAGAAGTGCATCAAATCATATGATCAGCATGCTGAATATTAAATTTAAATTTTATTTTTAAAATTATTAAAATATCATGGCAAATAATTTTAAAATGATCTCCTTCTAATATAAATTTATTTATTTTTTTATTCCATAATTATTTGTTGGACACCCGATAATGTTTTTATTGGATAAAAAATGTCAATATTTGTCGAGGTAAAGGTAAGTAATTCACAACTGAGGACGGATCATAGGAAAAGTTTATTGGTAAGATGATATTAGTTTTCAGCAAGTGAGGCGAAGCTGGTTTTTAGAAATGCATAACACAGCAATCTCCAGGCTTTTAACAATTCTGCTGATTTCCTACTTGGCCAGTTGGTTTGTATAGTTCTGGTACGTTTCCACTGTGGTAGATTGTACTGGTTTTTTTTCTTGTTTTTTATTTTTATCTGTTCCTTAGCAGCCGCTGCTAAGTTGTCTAAAAAAAAAGATGATATAAGTTTATTTTAAGCTGTTGAGAAAATGACAAATTTTGTAGCAAAGTAATACTTCTTCCTTTTATCGCATTGGACGAATTGGCGAGACGGAGGTTTGTCGGATGGACACATTATAAAAAAGTGGTAGTGTGATAAGAAATTTCAAAATTTACCCATCTGATTTAAAGTGACGCATCGATATCATATTTGTAGCTCCGATTTAAATTCATGGCGGCATTCTGTTGCAACAGTCAATTAAAATTGATCAATATCATTTTATCATATTTTAGAATTTAGATGGTCCAAAAAACCACGCCAGTATTGCTTTCAGTGGCAACAAAAGCGGTGGACCACAAACAGACCTATCCGAATAAACTTAGAAAGGCATCAACGATTTTCCTATTTTATATGCAATTTACTAATTTAGATGAAGTTCTAATCGAGGGAATAGAAGACAAATTTAAGATTGCTTTTTGAGAAAAGGAGTTTCAATTAGTTAGTCTAGTCTAAGCTTAAAAGACGCATAACAGAAGTACGTTCGTTTGGTTTAATATATCGAATTAAATTTCTCCAACTAATTTATTATTTGGTACGATTGGATATGAACAACCTAAAAAATCTCCTTTTTTTTTTAGAAAAATTGACGGCGGCTGTCAACTTAAACAACAACCTAAAAAATCTCATCAACTGAATTATAAACCGAACAAATTAAATAGATCGCATTTTAATTATGTTAAACTGAATTATAATGGTAATTACTTTTTATAATCATAATAAAATACATGTATTACTTACTGAATCATACTTTAATATGTGTAACATTGAGATAGTAACATAACATTCACTAATGTGTCGACTTTGTTAATTTGTTCATTTATTTTGTTTATCTTGAATTGTCAAAATCGAATGACAAAATGAAGTCCCAACTTTTACAATTTTTAAACTGAACAACCAAATTTTTTTCCAAATTAAATTCTAATGTTAAATTTAATTCGATTAAAACTAAATTAACCAAAACATTTAGACACACGTGTGACACAATTTCTTAATAAAAACACAATTATGAGGGTAGGATTTTATCATTAGATTCGGTTATAACTTTTTATTTTCGATTCGAACAATTCAAATTAAATGAATGTATGAAATCTACAGGTGAATATGATGCTATTAAACAAAATTTAATGAGAGAAAATAATAATTCTCCACCTTAATCGCTTAC
The DNA here is from genome assembly GCA_027562975.1 of Rhynchospora breviuscula. Taxonomy (NCBI): domain Eukaryota; kingdom Viridiplantae; phylum Streptophyta; class Magnoliopsida; order Poales; family Cyperaceae; genus Rhynchospora; species Rhynchospora breviuscula. The sequence continues at coordinate 34,243,670 of CM050399.1, forward strand.
CAGTGGGGTTAATCGAACTTCGCTATATGTGAAATACTAATAAATAAAATTATGTAATCAATTTAAAAATTGTAAATATTATTGGTTTGACTTTGCAAATCGATCCATTATAAGAGGACCTAATGAGCAAAATAATTGTAGGCCTAACTAAAGGATTGTACTGTTGAGCCTGTGAAGCAATGAATTGGTTCGTTAGTAAAAGTATTTTATTAGCTCATGGGATGGCCCAATTACAGACAATTGAGTACTTCCACACGGACCAAGTTTTAAACAGAGACAAGAGATGTTCCTTTTCTCCCTTCCTGTTCTTGTAAATATCACATTGTTTCTTAAGTTTTTGTTTCTCGAACAACATTTCAGATATCTTTTATGATGTTTACCTTATCAGTGTGTAATGATACATCCATGCATGAGTAGCATTTCAACACTATTTTGTAACTGCTTCCTTGGTTGAATTTCATCTCCAACAACGTTTGTAATACAAAATAAGTTAATAGAGAAGGAAAGAATCGACCCTCACATTTATTATCATACATCATGAATTCCTGATCATAGTCTAACATTTACATTTTGGAAAATGATTTCTGTGAAGTGTGAACTGTCGTATTCTGAACGGCAACGAAGGCTGTTAGTCTGTTACTCCCCAAGAACTTATTTACATTTGCTTACATTTGCCCTCTCTCCAGTAAAACAAATGCCATCTCTCCATTAATGGGCTGAAGTACATAGGCCTAATAAGAAACACCTTTAAAAAAAAACTAAAGCCCAACTGTTATTAATTATTAATTGAAAATTGATTAGTGGTATCGCTAGGAATGTCATCGCTGCCATCGTTAAGCCAACAATCCCCTCACCCAACGCATTCTTTTTTCATCAAGCTCATTTTATCTCGTACGTAAATGTTCAGTTGGATAAGTACAAATGTTCTGTTAATTGAGTATAAATGTTCAGTTAGTTGCAATAAAAAATATAAATGTTATCAGCAAAAATGTTTATTTGGATAAGTATAAGTGTTTAGTTTAGCAAGAACAAATGTTCAGTTTCACAAATCCAAATGTTCAGGTTATTACATATAAATGTTCAGTTTATTAAGTATTACTTTCAGTTTTTTTTAAATAGGTGCTTGTCAAGCGAAGGGGTCATGAACCCGAAAAAAACCACATGAAAAAATTAGAAGGGGTCATGAACCGATCCGGTTCAAATTAATTTTTTTCCGACTCTGCCCCTGGCGCGCCTCTCTCCAAGACTGACGCGACTGATGCGCGGCCTTATATAATAAAACCATAGTTGACGCATTTAACTAAACACTTTTGATTATTAAACTGAACACATTTGATTATTAAACTTAACATTTGCAACAGACAGCAGCGATAGCGCGGATAGTTTTTTTAGCAATGACACTTATCATTTCTAAAGTCACTTCAGTCTTCAAACAAGTAGCTTGCGGTTAGGAGAATGCGAGGGCGTACCTCAAGAGGAAAAGTTTTTGAACATTTGAAGGTAGTATTATTTTGAGTCTCTCTCAAAAACTGAGCGCCTTTTTTTCTCCTTAGCAAAAATCAACAACAAAAATAATTAGGTAAGGGAGCAAGCGATCGAGCTCGCATCCTCAGCTGCCACTTAAAGCGGCTGTACCTTACAGCCAAGTTTTTTTTTAAATATTTAAAAATTTTGAACTTCAAATGCTGAATCTAAACCGTTGATCTTTTTTAATTTTCCAGGCCATTCATTTTCATATAAGTTTTATAAAATTAGAAGTTGATTTGATACTAGATCAAGTGGTTGACAAATGAACAAATTTGGTTAACTATCACTGATTAATTCTAATACGTTCATAATTTGGTCATTTAATCAAGTATCAAATCGACTCCGAATTTTATAAAATTTATACGAAAATGCATCGCCCGTAAAATTGAACAAGTTCAACGGTTTGAATTCAGAATTTAAAGTTTAAAATTTTTAAATATTAAAAAAAATGCTTGGCTGCACGGTACAGTCGCTTTAAGCGGTTGTTGAGGATGCGAGTTCTCTAGCACTCAAATATTTATGCACTCAGAACCCTGGAAGTAAATATTATCTCTCTTTCGCACAAAAAAGTTTTCAATAATTTTAATATCCTTTAGAAATATACTTTTTTTTTAGAAAAATATCCTTTAGAAATATACAAATCTATTTTATATGGAGATAGTTTATAGTGTACAAATAAATCTATCCGATAAAACGCAAGAAGTGTTCTCTCTCAAAGGTAAGAAAACAGTTTGAAATTTTCAGTATAGTTGTTTTTTATGGCATTTTAATGAATGGTCGAATTTGATATTATATTTAATCGTTGAACAATGAATTTAAAACTTTATTTTCTTCTCAGAACAATTTCGATAAAAACAAAACATTGCAAGATAAATTACATATTACACTACAAAGTTGTATCGAATACATTCATCATGTTGCATTAATTTGGTTTCTAAATCAAAGAATTGACATCCTTTCACGTCAAAATTCATTGGCATCCGATACTTCCTCCTTTTCAGTTTTGGGACTCTCTTGCAACTACTTCTAGCGCATTATTATGGCGGTCTTAAAAGACCTCTATAAATTTTTATTGTTGTTTAATGAGCTGAGAAGGAAATTAGTACTAGGTTACTAGCTATTACTTTTGGATCATTCAATTTGGACATCATGTGCTTGTGCGTGCATTTTAAAATTATAAGAGTAAAGCAGAAAAGCGAGAAAAAGAGAAAAAGGGGAAGAAACAAAAAAGGCGAAAAGAACAAGAACACTGAATTCTTTTCCTTAGGAAGAACTAACCCAAAATTGAGAATATGCGAAAATAAAGTCATTTGATTTTATTTTTCCGACCACTTTGCTTTTGAGAAAAGATCTGATTGTTCCGCCACCTCCGCACCAAGTGGTTCGATATTTCTGGCCATTGCATCACAAATTAAAGTAATCTCAAAAGAGCAAAGGCATCAAAAGAAAACAAACAAAAAAGGAACAGTTCACCTTGTTCCCCAACATTTGCTGCAAAGAGTTGGACATTTCCGCTTATCCTAAGTTTGTGCTAACATAACATTCTAGGAGAATTTTTTTTCGAAATATATACTTAAGCTTTTAAGCTGTAATATATAAATTCAATTTTTTTTATACATCTAGTCTTGCATAAAAAGTGTTTTACACCTTTTTTTTTTTTTTTTTTTTTTCCTTTTCTAGCTAATTGTAAGGAAGTTTAAACCATATGTTCTGTTTAATAGATAAAAATAATATTTTTAGTTTTTTATTTCTACAAAGTACAATAATTTTTTCATTAAGTATGAACTCTTTACAAAATAAATATTAATATTTTTTTAAGTTACAGATAGATATTACAAATACGAGGTGTAGTTATCACTTTTTTCTAGTATTTATGAAATATATGATACAGACAATAAATCTATTTGGCAACTATAACAACCGATCAAAAACTTATAAAAACTAGTAAAAATACATATATATACTCGATAGGTTAGATTGGTGTCTATTGATCATTCATAAAGCGGTTTGAAATTATATAAAATATTCCAAATTACATCCAATTGATAAATGCCCTATCTAAATTTATATACAATTAAGTTTTCTACAACATTATTGTTTCAAATTTATGTTTCTTTAATTAAGTATTGTAGTTGTCAATTAATATATTTTTGTTCCGACATAAAACCATGCACTGAAGAATTTTTTGGGGTCTATATATGTTTATAAGAGGCATAATCACTACAACTTTGTACTGTAGGGATAGTATCTTTTTTAATATGCTGTTTTTTTTTTCCCGCAATCGCAAGCTTGACCTATCAAGTATACTTTCTTCGGTAATTTTATAAATATATTTTTTATATACTCGATAATTTATCTTCTTTACTGTGCTATTGCTGATACCGGTACGCATATTGATACAGGACATCTCCACTTCAAAGTGGGAGGGATGAGATTTTCATGGACAGATGGACTGCATTGTAACGCCTTTACACTTTCTCCTAGGCCTAGAACCTTGGCCATTGCTATTAAAAACTTCCCCTATACTACCAACCATCTGCACAAGACCCGATAATTGCAGTTAATATGGACTGGATCCTTTTTACTTTCGAAATCGAAGCATCCAAAACAAATTGCGTCAACTTGGACTACAGCTGACTATGCACCGTACGGGGCAGGAGGTGAAATCTGGACCCAGGCTGTACAACAGACGGGTTAAACTTTTTAAATCAAAATTTTTTTTTAAGATAAATTGAGGGTAAAACCTCCAACTTATTTTTAAATTAAATGTCTATAAATACCCCCCAATCGGATTTCGAACATGCAATCTCTCACTTGAGATGCTTAATCAAAATTTTAATCCAACTCAATTATATTAGGTTGGAAAATTTTTTTAACAAATTCATCCGTAATCCAATCTAACCCAGATAATTTCTTACATACGGATTATGCGGGTCCAACGAAATGTGATTTCAATTGTGCGAAAATAAAAATAAGCACATAAATAAAATAAAAATAACTCAATACATAACATTCTTCACAATAAAACAAAAAACAACAATGCTAGATAATAACCTACAAAATTAATAGATCATAGTACAAGTCTAAAGACATAATAATAAATTCATAATATTAATTAAATTAAAATTAGAAGTTCAATTTAAAAATTTTCCAAAGATCTCAGTCTTCATTCTTAACTTCTTTTTCCTGCAGCCGAGTACCATATTGTAGAATATCCAATTTGCAGATTACCTACAAAATGAGTAAAATATCAATATGCACTGATTCACACAGACCTTATTTTACCAGTAAAGGAATAAAGAGGTACCGAATAGTTTTTTTTACATATATCTCAACACCAAGATCTTATTAATAGTTCTAATCACACGTCAATCTAAAACAAAGATCAAAATAGTTTACAAAAAATTTTAATAGAAAAAGTTCACAGTGCAACATAGAACCATTTATTGCCAAATTAAGTATGAGACTACTATTTTTTTTATATACCTGATGTTTCTAGAACCATGCTTAAAGAAGGAAAAGTTGCATAGTCCCTGACGCCTTTGAGACATTATCATAATTATAAGTATATTAATTTCAAACTGAGAGAGGACTGTAGAATAACTTCAAATCCCGTCCATCCGTTTCCTTCTGCTGTGTTGCATCTGAGCCCTCCGTTCCTTGCACTGTACTTTGGTGGTTTGGTCTTCTTTCTCCGCGTGGGCTAGCGATGAGCTGGCGCTATTTCTTCTGATCTTATGTTGCCGTTTTTGTGCACCTTTGTTCTTTCCCTACCTTCTTGCCGTGCTGTGCTGTTTTCAGTTACATTGGATCCGATTCGTCCTTTTTCCCTGACGACAGCCATTTCTCTCATGTTTTGTGGCCATTCCGCTCTGTACGGCTACCTGTGCTGGTCTTAGTACATGCTCTAGAAAGGTCTCAATGGCACTATTTCGTTCCAGGAGTTTCCATCTTGCTTTCTTTTCTTCCTCTCTTGCGCTGCTGCTTTGCTTCTCTGTTAGGCGCTGTCTTTTCTTTTCTTTCCCCTTGATTTTGGTTATTCTGCTATTGCTGTGCTTCGCTACCTATTTAGTGTTGCTTTCTATTGTGGGATGATCCTGTTGGTGCTGTTATTTTGTTGTCCCATTCGTTTGGGGTTGTTTTTGCCCTTTCCTCGCTCTCATTTGGTTCTAGACTATTATTTTGTTGTCTTAGGTTACTGCATTTTTCTTTTGGTAGTTTTTTTTTTCTTTCTTTCTGTACATTGTGTTGATTCTGTGCCTAATTTGTTTCTTCCTTTCTTTTTCAGGTTTCCTGTGGTTGTTGCTGGTGGATTTCACCTGTTTTTGGAGGTACGCCTGCAGCTTTCTTTCCACTTCTTTCTTTTTTTTTGTCGATGGGTTATTTTGGGTTCTTAGTTGTTACCGTTGTGCCGTGCCGGTGTATTTTCTTAGTTGTTCTTTTTTCTTTTTCTTTTTATGTTTTTTTCGCTTTTAACCTTTTGGGTTGGTTTTGAAACCTTTTTCTGGTCTTTTCTAGGTCTCATCTAGCTATTGGTGTGGCTATATCTTATGGTTTCAGTGATTACGTTACCAGTAAAATATTGTGTTGCAGTTAGAATGTAGTTGCTATCTTTTTTTTTTCTCAAATGTTGCCTATCTGCTTCTGTCTGGTAAGCAACCGATACTTTTGTTAGTTTCTTTGTATAAGTCAGGTGCTTTTGTTTAATTTCTTTTTCTCTGCATATAAAAAATTGCCTAATTCTTCTATTTTTTTCCCTTTGCTTTTCAGGACCTGCTCTGTGATTTTCTCTTCCTGTCTTCTGTGTTGCTTGGAGGTTTGTGCCTTTCTATTTGTTTACTCAGCAATTTCTGTATGTTGTTCGTGTTGGCACTGTAATGTTGTTTGTCTCAGCACTGTTATGGTGTATTTGTTTATTATCCTAACCTGACTTGATCTATTTTTTTTAAATTTTATGCCGATGTTGTTGGTGCCTGTGTCTGTTCTGCTGTGGTCTGCAACTTATGCATGATGTGCCGGTGCTGTCATTTTTTTAGCTCTTCTGTGCTTTTCTTCCGAGGTATGCTTCTTCTCTTTCTATACAAAGAAATCAATTCAGAATTATGTACTCTTTCTGTATTGATAGTAAAGTCTATTCTTTTATCATATACCTCCAAATACAATACTTTTCCAATATAGGTAATTGCAAAAAAACATATCATATTGTCTGAATCCAAAATTATAACAATATAACTCTCCTAGCCAAATAAAAAAACCATATATGCTTATATTTGCACAGATCCTGACCTCTTCAACCTATAGATTATTGATCTAGCCTAACCAGTTCGTTGCACAATTCGTTTGTTTTTAGTAGTTGCAGCTGATACAGCAAAGAACATACCTGCGTTAGTGCTTTTCCGCTCTTACTTTCTTTCATATGATTAGATCCATACCAAACATAGCTGGGGGAAAAAAAATATTTGGAATGCTATATCTATTCCTTTATCTGCTAATTTGATTCTTTATTTCTTCCATTTACATAGGTGTATATGGTGTGGAAGCAATCAATGGTACCAAGTTCTACTCAGACAAAACAATTGCAGAAATTGCACAGTTCGCTGCTAGGTACCGAGCAATATTTCAGGTGACACAACTAATGACAACAAACATTCAATTAGTTCATTTATATTACATAATACCTTTTTTCAGTTTACCAGAAGGACTGCAGCAAATCATTCTCGATATATAGTCCATGATTGCAGAACACCAAGGATGTGCCGGATCTGAACTTGGAGAAAATCGTCAGGTCGGTGCTTTGGCAATTCTTTCTCATGGACAAGTTCAAAATAAGGCTATTACTTTCTTCTTTTTACCTCTTCAATTCTCATCATGGTTTTGTTTGTTTCTCTTTGGTGGTTAAAATTACTAATAAGGAAGACTGCTCCCTTATTCTTTTTGGTAAATTGTAGGTTATGGCTGAGTATTTATTGGTGCAGGTTGGTTGCCGCATTAAAGCAATTTATTTCAAAAAATAGATCTTAATAATCATAACAAGATCTCATTTGAAGAACTGAAATTTGGTATGCGCGAGCTTCATCACCATTTACTTGGTTTACAATAGATTGAAGGTATTGCTTATGTTGTTTGTCTTCTAAATTTTCTTAGAAAATAAAAACAAAGAACCAAGCTGTGCAGGAGCTTAGGGTCTCAACACGAGCTAGCAGGTTGCAATGCAATCAGGTTAACAATTTATATCTTCCACTAAGGTTAGCTTTATATTTCATTTCCTCTAATTATGTAATTTTCTTATCTTCAGAAATTATGAGTATTCTTTTGTTTACAAATATATAGGAAGTTGTTCGAATCATCTAAAAAAAGGTTATTAAGAGAGAGAATTTGATGCTCCCTAACTTGAACAAAGAGACTGTAGTTTAAAAACCGATTTGCTAAATATATTTTAATTTAAAACTTTCATTGATTTTGATTGGTGTATACGGTGTTAATGTTATTAAAAAGTACGCGACATGATTATTCTGGGGTTTCTTTTACACAAATATACATTAAACGAAGCAATTGCAGTGTTTGAAATAAATAGATGAACATACTTAGAAATTGTAAGAGACGAGGTATTGTAAGATACATATTAGGTGCCACAATTTCCTACAGTATTTTATAATGGTGCATAATTTATCTGATTTTTTTCTTCGTGTTGTTTAAGTTTAGTTTTTTGCTCTTGGTTGACATTGCTAGGGCAAAAGGGAATAAAGGGTAGAGGCGTATGTAATATGGAGGAAAGAAAGTAGACATCTTCTGTTCGAGGGTAGAGACATATGTAGGGTGCCGCTCAAAAGACAAAATTGCTGATCACTCCGTCACGTTCTGAGTTTCATGTGTGAACACGCGAGCCACATTGTAGGAGTCTAATTTTTTTATGGCAACGTATTTTCTGGTGGCTTATTAGACGGTACTCAACATTCTTTATGTGTATTAGATATCTAGCATTGTACTAGTGAGCACAAAAAAAGACTAAATTTATAAGCATGTAATAAAAGACCAATTTTCTATTTGCAGACTGTTTGGTAACAGTATTTAGCTATTTTTAGATTAGTGCAGCTAATTAATTACTATAACTCTTTCATCTGTCTATTAAGGTAATCTACTGTATTTTTCTAGCCAGATAGCTTAACAATTTATGCAAATGATAACATTTTTTCTTTAAAAAATAAAAATACTATACTGAACCAAACAACGTTATTGCTGTAGGTTAATCTTACATCGCGCGGAGCGCGATGCATTAGCTAGTTATACTCAAATTAGATTTAATTCTTAGAACCCTGTACCTCATACAGGATGACTGGACCACTAAGTGAGATTGTAATTAAAAAGTTAATCATAGATTTTTTTTTATCAAATAAACTATTTTACAATAAATAAATGTGATTTCGCGCTATATTTCTTAGAGGAATGAACTAAATAAAACGATAAAAATACGATCTTATCTCAGGTGAAATAAAACATGATTTATTATTTCTCATTCCGTCTCTCTCCTTAAAAAAAAGACTATAAATATTACATAACGTTATCAATGTAATTATTATCTTTCTAGTTTCTAGTGATAATCATTACCTTTCAACTCATCATATTCATAATGAACCAACTTACACATATATTTTTCAATCAATAATGTAGTTGAGAATTTACGTTATTCTAAATTTTGTAACTTTATTGCCAATATATTGTTGAAGGAACCAGAAAATACTTGAAATCCTCGAGAAGGCATTAATTTTAGAAGTTGGTATCATCCCTCGAGAATTTACTGTATTCTAATTTACATTATTAGTTACTTTAGCCATAATACTTGATTGAACTGTAATGTGCATGCATCTTACTTTTTTTATTCTCATATATAGATTTTAACATTTTTCCTTTTTTCATTTTTTTCTATTGTATTTTTTTCGGGAATGATAAGGACCATCCTTGAGGTTTATCATCCCATCATCACACGCTTCTTTCTTTCTATTTTTGGAAGACTTGTTCAGTGCGTCACTCACTCTTTTTCGTTTCCGTCGCTCATCTCTATCAATGTCTCGCTGATTTCTTATCATCCATGGCATATCCACTCCTCCCCTCTTAGCACCAATATTTTCCGCCCTCCCTCCGCCAATTATTTTCTAGCATAATTTAGATGTATATGAGGACAGTTAGTATTATTTTTTAAGATAATTAATAATTTTTTTTTCATGATGATTAATATTTTTTCCAGGACAATTAACATTATGATAAATTGTTTTCATATCTATAATTTCAATTATTTATAGGTCTTAATTTCTGTAAATTATGTGTGATTTCTGACATTTAACTGTTAATTTAGGTTAGAAGCTAGATACTGTCATGGTTTGCTTCATTTTGTATAGGATCTACTAGATGAGGCTACTCGACACGGCGATTGACACAAGACTGGACATGATTGGTGACCCGCACACTTGATTGGCAATCCGTAGAGAGCACAACAGGTAGCAGATAGAGCTGGCGACATAGAAGACTTCAGCAGGCCGCTGGAAGGAGATAAACCCATTGCCAAACTTAGCACAACTAGTTTTGCACCATCTCAACCTCGTTTAAGCTATTCCTGGAGCCTTTATTTGCATGACCTCCACCTTCTGAGAGCCGACATTGACCATTATTTAAACACTAGACTTTAATGCCAGAAGGGTTCGCAAATTGAGAGTTAATTCTGCTAAGTGAGAGAAAGAGCCACAGGTCTCCAGCGGGTCGCCAGGAGCACCAGCGGACCGCCGGAGAGTAGTAGAAGACAGAAGATTAGAGTTCAAATTGCAATCTGTTGTAATCTTATTTCTATCTTATATTTTCATTCATTCTAGATACGTGTTGTTGTTTTGTGATGTACTTTAGCAAGTAGTTATTTTATTAGGGGCCATGGTAGTGAACCTTTAGTTTATGAATAGATAACATACCCTTTAGTTAATTTCTGTGTTGCATGTTGTGTTTTATGCCTTGATTTGATTGCTTGAATTGATTGTGCTTGAATTGCCTAAGTTAGATTGTTTACATTCGTCAAGTATATGCCTTGCTTGATTGTTAGATGGTTAAGTCTAAATCCAACTTAGATTATTTAGCACAATTGATACTAACTCGAAGGTTGATACCGAAAGGTTAAGCTATGATTAATTAACGAGAGTTAAGTTCTTTCCAAAAGTGAGAACTAAGGAATTCATAGGTATAAACTTAAAGAAACTAGACCATGAAACTGTTAGGAACTCATTCCATGTGCAATTTAAATTTTTATTAACATTTAACAAACAATTTACAATTGCTATTATACGGATCTAGATAATTATGCAAATCGACACGTTTAAGAGAATGGTAGAAGGATTACCTCTTCTAGTCTCGTAACTAGAAGGCTCGACCTTTGCTTAGAAGTCGGTGGCTTGCTCGTCACCTTCACGATCCTCCGTTTGCCTCGAGTCCACCTAGAAAATTAACCAAAGTCTCAAGACAAGTGCTAGCTTGTCCGAGACGATCACTAATTCCCTGTTTTTCCTTCGCGTGCGATTAACCGGATAATACGAGGAAGGAACGCTCAACACGAGCAGCAGAGCGAGAGGTAGAGAGGCTCCTACACAAGAGAAGAACCTCTTCTCTCTTGTGTAGCCGTCGGCCAAGGAGAGGAGGAAGAAGAGATTAGGGTTTTTCTTGCTGAAATTTTTCCATAAACTCACCATTATATATATGGAACCTTTCCAAATTGTGTTTCTCTCTCCCCTTTATTTTCTGGATGAAAATACCCTCCTCTTGGCCGAAATTTTCAGACCTCATGTGGGCCAGGCCACATGATATAATGGCCCGTCAAATCGCTCCTTTAATTCGTCTCATATCGGGCTTACAGTTAACTGATTAACTGAAACCCCATTAGCTCAGTATAATAAATATGTGTAGAACGAATTTAATTATTAATATATTAATAATTAATTTAGAATTAGCATATGCATTATATTATTTCTATATGATCCACTTGAGTTAATTAATTATAACGGTTCGCAACGGTATATAATTAATTAATCAACTTGTCATATATTCGCAGTACTCGCTACTGCAAACAAACAAATAATGTACGTTTGGTTAAAGTCCTATTTATGTGACCCTTTGAGGATTTATGCTATGTTGGTTATGAAAATAAATCATCATTTATTTCCATTAATCATAAGCGGTATCTAGCAACACGTTATGATTTCCAATTCACATAAATTAAATACTGTACCAATACAGCACTTCAATCCTGCATAAGAAATAGTATCTTATTGTTTTGATTCTTATGTCACATGAGATCCTTGTATAATCCAAGATAGGAATGTGTCACTCTTGCAGATTATACGTTTCTTGATCTAGAGATGATTGCACAAGTTGCCAGCAAGCAATCCATCTCCATCAAGGGGCCCAGTGGATATCACCACTCGTTAGGTGAACTAACGAGGGACATACAGTTGTCTTGATGGCCAGTTCCTCCCCGCACAATTCAAGAGAACATAAATAAAGTCCGTATAGTAGCCCTTATCAGGAATCAGCGTTAGACGATATTTATAGAACCTATCCTCATGTGGAGAAACTGAACCATCTCAAACTCAGAATCAAACACGTATGAAATAAATAATGACACATAACACAATCCATATATTTATTTCATTGGGTCATGTCCTATACTATGTTCCAGTAACATATACATATATAATTAAGTTAGTAACTCCTTACTTGTGATTTGTAGAACTTAATCATCACTTAACTTGTATACTAGTCTTGTCTGATAATTAATGTTCCTTATTAATTATCAAGACTATGGACAGTTTTGATTTATTATTGTCATTTAATCATAAATGAAACACAGTGATCCACAATTCAGATCCTCAACCTGAATGAACTGTCAATAATAAAATCCAGGAACAAATGATCAAATATCATTAATAACATAAACTATAGAAGTAGCCATAAAAGATTGGCTTCTAGGACATATCTCTAACAGAAACAAGAGTTGAAATATAGATTCTATTTGAGGGAATTTGAGTTAATTAATTGACAACCAGACTTGAAACGAGAGTTTGATCTGTGAACCATTAACTAAACCTTAATCCCTACACAAAGCGACTTCTAAATTAACCAAAAAGGTGAATCTGCACTAACCCTAGCGGGCTGCTGAGTATTTCAGCGAGGTTGTCTGTACCAGCAGAGTAACCAGTGACCGGTTATTAAGTTAGCGACCTGAGTTTTATTAGCGGGCCACTACGAGAGTCAGCGGACTGCTGGAACTGGAGTAAACTGAAGTATTAGCTTACCAAAAATCCCTAAGTCTTAATTAGCCGTTTAATCTCTCAATACTTGTGATATGTTAACTTAGAATTTTATTTAATTACAATTGTTATTTATTTGTTTGATCCGTTACTAACTATTTCTTCTTGTGACCGTTTGAATTTTAAATTGAATTGAGTTAGAACTTAATTATTCCAAAACCGTCCTTGTGGTTCGATCCCGAAATACTTAGACGATTGTCGTGCGCTTGCGACTGAATTTAGGTAGATCAGGGTATAAATTTAAGAGCAGAAATATACCATCACATTCTTTTCCAGGACAATTAACTTTTTTCTAGGACCATTAGTATTATTTTTCAGGACAATTAACTTTTTTCCATGACAATTAATATTTTTCCTAGGCAATTAATATTTTTTTCAAGACAATTAATATTTTCTTTTCAAGATAATTAGTTCTATGTGGGTGGAGGTCGTCATGAGGTGGAGGGAGGGAAGCATAGGCGCCATGAGGGGAGGGGGTGTGTACACACTGGCAGGAATGGAGATAAAAACACAAATGAAAAGGAATGATGAGGATGCTGGACAAGTATTTCGAAAATAGAGAAAAGAAAACATGTGATGATAGAAATGGCACTTAGGAGGGAATGGTGTTAAACAATTATGAAATTTTTTCCCCCTAAATGGAAGCCTTTTTTCACAGGACAACAGTATTGTTTGAGAAAAACTAATTTGTAATAACACAAGTTCATTTGCAACTATTGCGCACCTTCAAAAAAAAAAAAAAAAAAAAAAAAAACCTATTGATTCCTTTTCTATTTATTTGCAGTTGGTGGGTAAGGTCTCTTCAAATGGTGCCTTAAGTCCGCATTACTCTCAGGGAATATATTGTAAGTATTTTTATTTGGTAACAATCGATAAAATTCATTTCACAAATATATAAAATTAATTATGTATATTTTCTATAAATAAATAGATTGTGTATAAAAGTTAATGCAATTTGAAAAATCATCTGACAATTGATGCAGGCTCTTCTTATGCTAAAACATTAAAGTTTTCAAATCACTCGAAGGATGTCCAATTGATTTTCAAAATTATGTCAAAATTAATACACAATCTATTTGTAATATAATATATAATTTACATATTTATTTAAATGATATTAGTAATTTGAAACTTTGAAGCGGATTGTCAAATAAAAATAATATCGACATAATCTCTCTCTTTATTGGATATATACTACGAAAATTTCCACATATGTGTGTACCTGACATAGGCAGCGACAAGTGTCGCAAGTCCTATACCTTCCTTTGGTAGCGAATCACATCCTCTGCCACGCCGTAGATTGCAGCGTTTTCATCACAATCATCCGATTTATGATGGGTGTTCCGTAAATAATATCATATTGATAGATCCGAAAGAATTTAACCGTCGAGAAAAGATTGGACGGACTGAAATCGCTGCCACGATTTGCACCGTTTTTATTCTGGGGCAGAGGATTTTTGTGCCCTTTGGTAGACCGTTGCAAGAGAGATTACTTGGCCTCTTAACTATTTGGTGAACGCATGAAAGATGACACATGGATTCCACATACGACCAAACCTCCTACTCTAAGACATGGCTAACTTATGCCTCCAGCCAACAAATAATAACTTGAAATTAAAGGTATCGTTAACTTTCTTTTAGGAATTTATTACTTTCGGTACCCTTCCCACGCCATGCAATCTTCCTATGGTATATTCTACAACCATTAAACCACGCTCTAGTTCTCAACTTCTCACATCATTTCATGACCTTTATATGCAACCAACATATTCTCCTTCTACCATCTCCCCTTCATAGTTCATCCCGAAACAAAGCCAGATGCATAAAGATAATGATAGAGGCAACTTGAGAGAGAGAAATAATTATTGAGAAAACCCATAAAATATATTTTCATGATGGTGTTTAGGGAAAGAGGTGGTGGGCTAGAGAGAAAGATGATACCTATTGGGCTAGTGGCGTTCTTGGTTTTCTTGGCAGTGGGTAGTGCCAAGGCGGTACCGGCGGTGATGGGTGGTTGGTCCCACAATTCAGGGCACCGAAACCTCATTGAGCGTAGATTGGATAATTTGAAGACGTCATTAGCTGCCGGACCGGCTTCTTCGCCCGGCTCCAGCCCAAAGGTTACTCACCTCTCTCTCTCTCTCTATATATATATATATATCTCCCCGGCCGCATTTACAGTTTACAGTTACACAAGTGCAACACTTGCAATCTCATGTAGTGCCATTGTGGTGGTTAATTAGTACATTTCTGAGCTCTAAAATATGAGTTCATTTATTACCAACTTTCCTTTTTCTCTGATTTTTTTTGTTAGTACTAGGCAAAAAATGCCTGTTCTCTAATTTGTTGCGATTGAAATGTGAATATTTCAAACACCAAACTTTGCAATTTGTGAGTTTGAATTTGTTTCGAGTGTGAAACCTTCTCTAAAAGGCCATGGCACTTCTTTACTTTTTAATATTTACATTCTCCAAGACAAGAAGCGTTGAATCTAAGTATCCAACCCCAATGCCGTTGCCCAACATTTTTCTATATTTAATTTGCAACATTTCTGAACTTATTTTTGTGTACAATTTTTCTCCATTTAATTTGATTTCCTTACAATCTCAAATTCTCAACACAAAGCAGGTGTCTACAGAAGCATCGAACTCACGTGTGTATCACGTGACATCGTACGGCGCTGATGCCACAGGAAGCACCGACTCCACTGACGCCATAAATAAAGCCATTTCTGACGCCTTTAAAGCACCGTCCGATCGAACATTGATGGCCGGGATTGCAGACCTCGGTGGGGCCGAGGTGCACTTAGATGGCGGGACCTACTTGATCAGCTCTCCACTAACCCTTCCCTCCAGTGGTGGCGGCAATTTCCGGGTGTTTATTTTACAAAGATTTATTATTAATTATTATTTTTTGAATTATACGAGCATTCATTGATTATCCATAAATAATCTTTTATAAAATATACGTGCATCAGTAAGGAAAACAAAATTGTTTAATTTTTAACATTTTCACCTTGAAGCTTTCCTTCTGTGGTTGGTATGAACCCATCGTTTTCGAGTTTTTCAACATGTCCGGATCTATAAGTGATATTTAATTTATATTTGTTTTGATAAACTTTTTATTTATTCTAATCCAACATCTCATCTATCCTCTACCAAACAAGAAAGGTTGAAATGTTGGTACATGATTTTCAAATTTGCCAACATCCCCCTTTAACGGTTGAACCTCTCCTGTCCTTTGGTGGGGCCAATTTCCAAGACTTCATTAATTTACAACTCCTTTTAAAAATTCTATAGAAGAATACTTTAATGTATTGTGTTGTATTGAAGGAAAAAAGGCTCACATGTAGGATGTTATCTAATATCATATATATACCTTTAACCCAAGTAAAAGTTGGTACAGCATAAAAAGAGAATTTCCAAAAAGCAGCTACAATTGCACTACCTCTCTTGTCTGTCTCATATGCTTGTTTGGTCATTATCTTTACACTGAATTAACAATCACTAATTAAATTTCTTAAATGAATCAGATAACTGGTGGTTCTTTACGTGCATCGGATGACTTCCCGACTGATCGATATCTCATCGAACTGAACTCTGATTCTTCCAGCTCGAGCTTCTTATTTGAGTACATAACCCTCAAAGACCTCTTGCTCGACTCCAACTACCGAGGTGGCGGCATCGCAGTAGTTAACTCTTTACGCACCACAATCGACAATTGCTATATTGTACATTTTATGTCAGATGGCATCAAGGTGCAAGGCGGACATGAGACGTACATTAGAAATTGTTTTCTGGGTCAACACATCACATCTGGTGATGACCCCGGCGAAAGAAATTTTACCGGGACAGGCATTAACCTAATGGGACCTGACAATGCAGTCACAGATACTGTAATATTTTCAGCTGCAACCGGAATTATGGTGACGGGCCAGGCAAACACCATTTCAGGTGTGCATTGCTATAACAAAGCAACTGGGTTTGGTGGTGTTGGGATCCACTTGAAAACGCCTGGTCTGATCCAGACCCGCATCATCAATTGTTACATGGACTACACCTCCATCGTCTCAGAAGATCCTGTGCTTCTTCATATCTCCGGTTGTTACTTCCTGGCAGATGCTAATGTGGTGCTTAGGTCTGTGAAAGGTGTCATAAAGGCGGTAAATATCGTGGATAATATTTTTAGCGGGCAAAATGGCGGGGTTGATATTGTACAATTAGACGAGTCAGCTGGTAAATTTACTACTGTGGATCAGGTTATTGTGCAAGGAAATGTAGCTCAAGGAATGGTTATTAAATCAACATCTGCGATAAGTTCCGTAGAGGGGAATGGAACGACGACATGGACCGTTGATTTTTCGTCAATGTTGTTGTTTCCTGACAGAATAGGTCATGTACAATATTCATTTCATGCTGACTCGTCATTTCCTAGCCATGCTTTGAGAAATACAACTGGCAATCAGGTTACCATTGTGTCAGATATACCAGTTTCAGCTAAAGTACATGTGGCTGTTGATCAAAACGGTGGTTAAAACCAGAGAAGCAATTGCTAGATTTTTTTTTTTTTTTAATAAATTTTTCTTTATTGTTATTAGAAAAATGACAGAAAGGGTTTCGACAAGGTAACATTTCAAGAGGATTGATTCAAAGGAATCAAGTGAATGAGATTATTTTTATTGAACGGAAAGTTCTTTATGTCCATTTTATCTTTTGGTGTTGTTTTTTCTTATAGAGAACTTAAATCATGGTTGCGTAAATATAGCAATTCTCAAATAAGTCGTCTTTGTAGATATTTGGTAAAGTTTGGTTTGAAGTCTCAATCAATATGCATATAACGATATTGATCGCATTAGTCTCTCTGAACTGAGATTGGTTTCTCAAGTTCAACTAGTTATCTCATTTGTGTTTGGATGCATAGGAATAAGGGTGTGAATAAGAATACGCTCTGAATTTCTTATTTGTTGAAATCCAAACAACACAAGAATAAAAAATTTGAGCTTATGCTTATTCATATTCTAACACAAAACCTTAGAATATGAATAGACACGAATTTCTAAATTCTTATTCTTATTATTTATCCATGCAACATCCAAACACTTTTGAGATGACCAATGTATTTTTGAAATTTTAGAATCCTTTTAGGCTGAGATTTGCTTTTGCTCCAACGTAGTTATTTTGTAATTCAATAATTCGTTTGGTAGGATTCAAGCTTTTCCGGGTTTAATTAGCAAGCACAGGGAAAGTGGATTCAACCAACTAGCTTTTGTCACCACAATCATGCAATGCTTAATGAACAAACGAGAAAAACAGGGAAAAAAGGACAAAAGAGAACCAAAGAAATTACACAAAAGTGTTGATATAAATTATTGAAATTTTGGGGACCTATCTTTTAATCTTTGGGACCAAGTCTTCATCATGAAATCATGTTTGGAATAAATAGAGAATATCTGAATATGTAGAAAGGACAACCAAAAGATTATGTACTACTAGTCTATTATACAGTAGTAACCTACCCAAATCCTATGGATTTCAACTCGTAGCAGTTTCTCTTGGTACACCTAATTAACTGCTTTATCTTGACTCATCACACTTTTTGTCTAAAATTACCTCTTATCTGTTTAACTACTCCACAAAATCTGTTTTAGTGTATTTAACATTAACATCACCCATCTAACATTTGTCAAATTCTAACACCATTTTGCAAATAGGTGTACATTTACATGTACATTCTCCAATAATCAGATGATGATGATACATGACACGCAGAGGCTTCTCCAGTGTGTAGAAATAGAGAAAAATAAAACAACTTGCTATTTGAACTTGTGAGTTGTTGACAGCATAATGTTGCAAACAGGAACCAATACGGAAGCACATTTACCATCACATTTCATGATGATTATATATAGTTGGTGAGCTACCGCAGAATAGTATATTTATCCGACAGAAAACGGTTATATTAATCACAAAATACTGTCACATATGAACTTATTGGTGAGGAAAGGACCATTCATTGGATTGCGTTTTCACTTTTTTTTTTTAATTCCGCTTCTGCTTCAAAATACTTGTTTCATAACAAACCATCATGATTATTTCAGGTGGTTGGTCTATCAGAGATGAGAATCTAAAGTGACTAAGAGGAATAATTTCTAGAACAGTCGAAAGCAAATTAATAGTTTGCTTGTAGGTGTTTCCATATCAGAAATCGGTTAAGGAATCTTAACAGAGACTAAGACAAATTAACATGCGTTGAAAAACTGTTTGACAGCCGCTGTCAAACTTTAAAAAAAAAAAAAAAATGCGTTGAAAAATATTCTTTGACCAGATCAAAGGTAAAATCTTAAAGGCATCCAAAGTCAAAACCAGAAAAGACTTTGTCCGGGTGAAATGGCACGCTTGTGTTCTATAACCGGTATAGATGCCAAATTTCTTGAACATTTTACTGTAAAAGCATCCAATGAACCTCAAGGATTAAACCCACATGTCGACTGTACTGGACCATGTTTCGGTCCAGTAAGTTTTATTATTGGTCCAACGAATAGAAATTGGTCTGATCAGCAAAAAGAAGAAAACAAGATAAGAGGGAAATACAGTGTGGCTAGGATTTGGAACTGGACAAATGGGCTCTGTAGCCCACCTTCAGTGGACTGGACTATTTTGTAAATTTATAATTACATGGATTAACAACTGACCAAACTAAATCTTCAAAGTTCAAACTATGTTGGTTGGGTCCAGTGCTGTGCTGGTATGAGCTGACAGTACCGGAATCACATCCTCTGCAGAGGGCAGACCTCTGATCCGAACTGTTTGATCAATGATGGATGCCCCGTGATTAATACCAGGTTCGTCGAGATTTATGTGGCCCGTAAAAATCTGCCCGTTGAGATTTGATCGGATGGTTCGGATCGAAGGTCTGCCCTCTGCTGACCTTTCAGCAGAGGATACTGGTCCTGACAGTAACAGACCTATACTAGTTCCGGCCAAACTGATCTCTCTCCGCTTCTTTCTGTGTCCATTGAAGTTCCATGTCTAGTTCAGGCTTTAAATTTGGATTATATTGTTAGATAAGACGAGTAGTATTATTACCTTTCTACTGATTCATAATTGTGATACCATACCAGTCAGATGTGGTACTTGCACTGGTGTACATATCATGGTTAAATCAACAAAGCAGGGAGCACAGTATGGTATAATCTGAAAGGCATACTCTTTTTTCAAACCTTTTTGGCCGTCTCTCCACAATTATGTTCAAACTTATTTTTCTATTTTTATATTTCTCAAAATAAACTATCAAATTGTTCAAAAAGTAACATAGCTAAATCAGTGATACCTATATCATGTATACATTGTAAAAAATCATCACTGCTATATACACTTCTATCTAAGAACAGCTAAGCAATCCCTCTATTCTCATTCCAACTGGATGCTTACCTTTGACCTCCAAAGTTCCCTTGACCTTCCTATAAAGCTCCATCCAAGTACAACCCTCCAACCAATCCCCTTCATTCAGAAAACCCAAAGTGGGCCCTGCAGGACATGTGACGGGCTTTGCGGTCACCAGATCTAACACGGCAGCAGGGTCTGGTACTGCTGCTTTTGGAAAATTGAAGGCTAGATTATCAACCTTATGCTCATATATCTTCCCATTTCGGTCTAGCTTGTACCTGGAGGTTCCTTCGAAGGTACCATGAGCTTCCCACGGAACACGTGGCGTTCCATGAAGCTTCCACCTGATCACTATGGTGTTCTCGGACAGCTGCCAGATGCGGGTAATGTCTAAGCCGATGTCATGAAAGAGAATTTTTCCATGAAAACGAAGAGCCCAGAAGATAAGTTTGTAGTTCTCTATTCCTTGAAAGGTGTTCAATGGATCCACAAAGGTTATGTCATCACTGGAAAAAAACAGAAGGAATCATACTACAAGTGATAATATTTCTGATTTCTGTTCTTCGTTAAACTTTATTTATGTTTTTAGTAAGAGATCAGAGAAGTCAGCAAATTATTAAAATTTTTTTTTTTAACATTGACATTTGGAATAGCAACATAAACCTGACTGGTATAGTACCTCTGTACCAGACCATAGTAGCCAGTAGACACAGTTAATGGTTTTGACAATGTCATGTTTGACCACAAATAAGTTTCGATTTAGACAATTAGACTATAAGACACAGTAGGGAAAAATTATTATATCTATGATAAATGGATGCGCACCATCAAACATATTCAATGAGGGGAGTATCATGGATAACTATTATAATCTGATATTGGTGTACATATAAATTGTAAACAAAAGCTAATATCAAATGGTCATATTACTGGTAACAAAAGTAACCTGTCAATTTAGAATTTTCTTATAGTAACATCACTCAAAATCGTACATAGAACATCAAATTGGTATATCGAGTTCGTACCGATAAATGTCATAGTTGAGGTCTCTTACAAAAAGAGAAGGAAGATCATCTCTCAAGGTCCTCACTGCTATACCAAGGTTGAGATAGAAATCATCCTTTTGATTCTTGTTATTTCCTTGAATGCTCCTTTGGTCTGGTGCTTGAGTGAGATGAGGTTTCTCTTGCAAAGCCGTCAGCTTTGTTTGTGGATACAACGAGGAAGACAAGGACGAAGATGGAATTATTGGATTTGTCAGGGGGGTTTGTGAGAACTTTGTGTGGTGGGAAAGGAGAGACGAAGTAGATAGCTTCGGAAGAAGAAAAGACATTTTCTTCACAAACACTATTATGTTTTTCTCTCCTTAATCACTACTACAGGGAGGGAGAAGCCATGAGAGGGAGAGAGGAGGAGAGAGAGAGCGAGAGGAGCAAGAGGGAATGTTTGAGTGGTATTCAATGGTACCACGAATGGTTTGTGGATTCTTCTGTTCGGACTTGATCTTTTGCCTTGGAAATTTATGGTATTCTTTTTGGAAAAGAGCGATTTTGTATGGTGCGTATTGCATAGTAGACCAGTGGGTATTTCTTGGTATGGGTTGTTATGTGGAAATCACATTTGTAAATACTATACGTAATTTTGCTGTCATAAATTGACAATTACGCATTTTTTTGCTTAATGTGATAATTATTCTTGTATTCATGTACACTTATACTATGTATAAGTAGGCTTGCCAATAAGAACAAGATTCACCCTGGTGTAGCTATTTTTTTTTTTTTTAAATAAGATAGGGTCAACTTTTAATTTATTTCGAAATTAAATGTTACAAAAAAATTTTAGTTGGATTTCGAACCCGCGGCCTCCACTAAAATTGTGTTGTTCTTTGTCACTAGGGTAGTACGAGAATTATCATGAGGTTAGGTAGTTGGTTGGCAGGGTGTAGTACGAGAATTATCATGAGGTTAGGTGTAGTACGGGAATTATCATGAGATTAGGATTTCACAACTTTATTACGTCCTTTGTTTCTTTAATTAATGGAAGGCCTATGCGGCATTAAAACTTAAAAAAATTGAAAAAAATACAAGCAGTACAATAATGTTTGTTTTTTAATTTTTTATCACATGCTCTTAAATAAAAGATGAATGGTGGACGAATAACCACTCGTTTCAAAAAAAAAAAAAAGAATAAATAAATAAATAAAAGATGAATTATGTTAAAAAAATGACTTAACTTCCAGTGTAACTTTATGAGAGATGAATTTATATTAATTTTTTTATCATCTTGCATCAAATTGCTTTTTTTTTTTTTTTTTTTTGATAACCTATCAAATTGCTTTTGAGGTAAAATGGGACCAGCGTTGGACCCCTCAATTGGACCTTTTTGTTTTTGTTTTTTGTTTTCTAACAAATCAACACTACACACAGTAACAATTCGGGATCATTTGTTAATTTCTTCGACCTACCTTTTATCCTATAATTAAATGTTAATGAAACATCTTGCCACAATCTATGGCACCTAATATATGAAGAACCTGCATGCACAATTTCTACTATCATAGTAACTAGCTACAATTATTTTTGTAGGTGTAGCTGCCAAAAAATATATATTTTGTAGGTATTTATTTTTCATTTTTCCTTTTTTTTGGCAAAATGAAAAACGATCATTTATCTACAAAATGAATACCTACAAGCACAGGTTCTTCATATATTGAAAAACGATCATTTATCTACATTTATTGAAAAACTTACGAAAATTAAGTTTAAATTAAAACTTACCAAAATAGATGCTCTTATTTTCCTTCCCTTGTCCATTCATTTTCTGCAGACTGTGACTGTAGTGCACTGTGCACACATGAAGTATCAATGTGTCATCGAGTCTTTTGGGCCGAGATGCACAAAACTAATGGGCCGAGTTTTATGACTTTAATGAGGGCTTATTTTAAGCCCGTTACGTGAACACAGAGAGCAAGATTCCCAAACACATGGTATATATATAGATCGTCTCTTGCGGAAGTAGGGTTTTTGTAGTCTCTCCCTCCATCCAGGCGCCGCCGCAACTTCTTCCTCTCGAGCTTGAGTTCAATCTCCTCTCTCCACAGCCATGGCGGAACAGGTATTAACCATTTCTATAGTGCGTCATTGAATCCGTGTTATCGAGATTCGAGACCAGCCTTTTCAAATTCAGACCAGACTGATGATGGCGGGGTTTATTAAATTTTTTACAAATTGGATTTGAATTCTTCTGTATACTTTGAGGAAACGAGATATTTAGGAGAGAAACACTCGTGCACCATGCAGTTTTATTGATGCCAATTTGTTTCTGTTAGTATAACCTAGATGTTTTGCGGCTCGTCTTTGTTATAGCTAAATGATGATATTGTAGGAATGGTTGATTGTTATACTTTAGAATATAGTAGTTATCAGATACTATTTTTTTTCCCTGTGTGCTCAACTTTATTTTGTCATATTGGTTTAGATGCGTTTTTCATGCTCATAGTTTGATAATGCGTCTTACTTAAGAGCATAAGTTTTTGCATCAAAAATTGATCTGATATAGTTGTATTTATTTTCTTTGCTGTAGACTGAGAAGGCTTTCCTCAAGCAGCCAAAGGTTTTCCTTAGGTGAGAATTTTATCCACACTATTTTTCAGTTTCTTTAGTCTGTACAGCTATTTTCTCATCTAATGAGAATGTAAATGGCTCAGCTCGAAGAAATCTGGAAAGGGTAAGAGGCCAGGAAAAGGTGGAAACCGCTACTGGAAGAGTATTGGCCTGGGTTTCAAGACCCCCAGAGAGGCAATTGAAGGTATATCCATTGAGAAGTTCAAATTTGTCTTAATTTGAATGCATGATGTTTGGGGGGAAATCACTTGGATTAGGTTGTTAATTTGGCAGTTATCAATGGTTCAATTAAACAGATGATTACAATTTTTCCTTATTTTAGTTGTAAACTTCTCAACTTCAAGCTGATTATGTAGTTTACAGTTGATATTGCCATATTAATAACTATCTTTGGGCCTTATAGGATATTCTGTCACGATAAATATAATTTTTCATAGTTGTAGCCTTGGTATTAAGTAATTACTGTGTTCTCTGTATAGGAACTTACATTGACAAGAAGTGTCCCTTCACTGGAAGCGTGTCAATCAGAGGTCGCATCTTGGCTGGTACCTGCCACAGTGCCAAAATGAACCGTACCATAATCGTCAGGAGGAATTATCTCCACTTTGTTAAGAAATACCAAAGGTCTATATTGCAAGATATCTAAGTTAAACATCATGTTTACTTTTTAGCAAGTAAATTTTATGCTGATGAACTTATCTTAGATTTTTCTTTTTAATAATATCAGGTATGAGAAAAGGCACTCAAATATCCCAGCTCACATTTCACCGTGCTTTCGTGTGAAGGAAGGTGACCATGTCATCATTGGCCAGTGCAGGTTTGTTCTTTAAATTTGTGGTTTGGTACCAGTCTTGTCCATGTCAGGATACCTAATATATCTAGTAGTGGATTCTTTTGGTGTGTTCTTTTTGCCCAATTTGAATATGAGATTGACTGTCAATTCAATGGTGCACCTGACCAATGCTGAAATATTTGTTACAGGCCCTTGTCAAAGACAGTGAGGTTTAATGTCTTGAAGGTCATCCCGGCTGGATCGACCAGTGGTGGTGGGAAGAAGGCTTTTACTGCTGTCTAGAAATTAGAATTATGCTCAAGGAGAGTTATTTGTAGTTCTGTTCCTGATACAAAAGTTTTGTTCTTAGTAATGGAACATCAAATGTGATTTTAGCTGGGATGTTTATTCAGTGTTTTGTTGGGACAGGTGGCATTTTGATATGAATATTTGCTTTTTGGCAGATTTGTTCAAGTACTTAATTTTTTTTCAGTAAATCTTTCTTTCTGAGGTTAGAGTTTTCATGCTAATGTGCAATATAATTGGCGCTAGTATCTATGGTTGCTTTCGGAAGCATTTATTACTGATCTATGTTAGTTGTGATTTATTTACGATGCTACAAATTTTAGCACTCAGTGCGTACCTGCCTACATTTTAAACCATTCTAAAAAATAGAGTTCTGTTCATTATCTGATCCAATTTTCTGCAATATTGATGTTTTATCCAATCTTGTTTAAATCAAAGTGAAGGACAGAAGTCTAGCATCGTTCCAATATAATGGTATAAAGACATGCGTCCAATATTTAATCTACCAGCAACCAAACAGAAGCATATTACTTTGTTAGGTTGACTGACATTCCATCTTTTAAGATTTAAGAAAGTTTTTTCTCTCGTTTGCAAGGCATGCTACAATAAACTTCCTTTTTCAAGTTTTTCATATCCTTAACTGCAATTTGACCCCCTCATAACCCCCCAAACCCCCTATATCTCTCTGAGTCTATCTATTGATTACCCATCTTATTACTCCTATCAACTCTCCTCCAAACCCCCACCAAAAAAGAAGAGAGACAAAAAACATGGCCGGAGCTCTCACAATACTCTCTCCTTTGGTTGCTATTTTAGCTTTTGTCTCACAACTAATAGTGCACAATCCAATATTGTCCCCATCTTCCATCAATCTCACAACACTAAAACAGAGCTTCACGTCATTGTTCCCTCCCCGCCACCACTTCCACAGTCACAGCCACCATTGTCACCCCGACCACCAGCACCATCACCATCACCATCACCATCACCATCACCATCAAAATATTTCTATTTGTGATGATTTTGCACCTGATCTGCCGCTAGCAGACCCATATACTGATGTCTTATGTGTTGATCAAAATGGATGTTGCAACTTCACAACAGTTCAATCTGCTGTTGATGGTATTGAAAATTTTAGCCAGAAGAGGAGTATTATATGGATTAATTCTGGAATTTATTTGTAAGTTTATTGTTCTTAAGAAAATAGAAATATCGGCTTTGACTCTGAGTAACCAATAGTACATTGATCTGCTTGTAGTACAAATGCTTCCTACTTTACTTGAAAATCTTAAAAAAAAAAAATCCTATCATTCATTGTTAAGCTCAGATATCTCATTCTACCTCACTCATAATCATAAGTTGCCTAATTGTAGTGAGAAGGTGACTGTTCCAAACACAAAACCAAACATCACATTTCAAGGGCAAGGATTCGAAATAACTGCAATTGCATGGAATGACACAGCAAATTCATCTCATGGCACAGTTTACAGTGCATCTGTCTCTGTATTCTCGACCAACTTCATCGCAAAGAACATAAGCTTCATTGTATTGAATTTTCATTTTTAAAGTAAATGATTTGATGCATTGCAGTAGGGACCGAGAGACAAGACCAACAAGTAGACATACATTCTTTTCAATATAACCATAAAAGAAAAGAGAACATAAAATGTACTTGTCAAGAAAATCCAAATTTATCAATTACCAATTGGCATGGCACCTGAGTCCTGATAGCATGCAAATGCTTAATTGTTAATTTTGATATTTCACACCAGAATGTCGCACCAATACCAAATCCTGGAGATATGGGAGGACAAGCAGTGGCAATGAGAGTCGGTGCTGATCAAGCTGCCTTCTGGGGATGCGGCTTTTTTGGTGCACAAGATACACTTCACGATGACAGGGGGAGGCATTATTTTAAGGAGTGCTTGATTCAAGGGTCTATAGATTTCATCTTTGGAGATGCTACTTCGTTTTATGAGGTGAGTAGTTCTTCATGACAGAAGACCTATTAACAAAGCTACTTCCAAGCTAAAAAACCAATCTACTGAAAATTTAAGATTGAACATCTTTGTTCTTATGTATGAAATTTATTCTAGATTTTAATTGCATGTTCACCTTTATTTTGTTTGTTTGTTAACTTTTATGGCGATTCTAGCCTAGTGTCAGCTTACAGTACTCCTTTCAGCATACTGTGTGGAAAACTGGATAAGTGATTTACAAATCCAAGATGTCACAGTGTAAAAAATTTCTGTTACAAAAACACATTTATATAATAATAATTAAAAAATTGTGAGAGCAATTTCAATGAGTATAGAAAAGAATTACTATACAGGATTTGAGTGGGCATGTTTAGTCATATGTCCAATTTGGTCAAATTCTATTCTCCTTTTCACTAATTTAGTGCACACGTTTGTATGATGTTTATTAATAATCCAGTTCAATTTTCTAAAGAAAAGACGTTGTTTATCTGGTACAGCAACTTTGAAATAATGAATTTGTTGACTTAGCTCTTTGCTTATGATTGACATAAAAAAATCTACGCCAGCACTTGGTTCATGGTGTTATATTACTACTCTGGTATGAAATGTGATAAAATTTAGTATAAATAATAAAATTTTGAGTCGCAGTTTATACACCTTTTCCATAGTCTTAAAACACTCGCTTGACATTATTTCACTAGTTGCTTGAGCCAATAGCAGAAAATACACCTTTTCCATAAAGTCAAAAAACTCACTTCACATTATTTCACTTGTTACTTGAGCCAATATTAATTAGCATCTCTGTTAACATTACTTATTCTTTAAAAGGACTGTAGCATAATTTCTATAGCTTCTTCCATGCAACCTGGAGCAAGATTTATAGATGGTGTGATAACAGCACAAGGACGGCCGAACGGGATTGAAGGCACCGGGTTTGCATTTGTGAATTGCAGCATAGGTGGGACAGGTCAAATCTGGTTGGGCCGGGCATGGCGATCCTATTCACGTGTCATTTTTGCTTTCACATCGATGTCTGATATCATCTCCCCTGAAGGATGGAACGACTGGAATGACACTAGTAGAGATCAGTAAGTATCCTTACTGAAACTGACGGTACATAGCAGAAAATTAGTTATTATTCCACAACTGAAAATCCTTCTATTGGATTACAAGAAAAACTGAAAAATAAAACAATGGGTTGGTGTAGGAGATCCAGTGCCAGGATCTTTATTATCAATACTGCCGATGGCATTTACTTACTTCCATATCAGTAGTATTTGGGCCTTTCTCGATAAACCATACTTACTAGTTTATCATATTTATATAGTATCAATGATGCCCTTAATCGAAAGCCGTCTATATGTTTCATTTTTTTTCTTTTTCTTTCTCATTTTTGTGCGACTGCAAACAGGACAATTTTTTACGGTGAATACAAGTGCACCGGACCTGGTGCGAACATGACTTATAGAGCACCTTATGTACACAAGTTAAATGATACAGAAGCAGCTCCATTTCTCAATACTTCTTTCATTGATGGAGATGACTGGTTGAAGCCTTACAGCTAGCTATTGATCTTGCTATTTCAATATCTTAGTTGTTTATTTATTCTGTTGTTATTTGTTGATTTGGCTTTACTGATGATACCAATTGTATCTCGCTAATACTGTTTGGTTCACACAAGCTGCTATGCAACGTATTTTATAATGAAGAGAGCATAGATAAATATACAAAAAAATCAACTCAAAAAATTACAAATGAAAGTTCCAAAGTATAGTCTGGTGCTATTTTTTGTGATGGCATGCTATCATTCAAACCTGACACGAACTTCTGATATTACATTAAGGCTTAGGTCTCTATAAAATACGAACAGCATGACTTCTTGCATTTTTTTTGGCAGTAGATGTAAGTTACAAAATATATACTGCCACTAGTAATTATAAGTATCTCAGACCTGAACGTACAAATCTGCAAAATTCAGAAACTGTACATGAAACTCAAGGAATTGAACAACGATCTTTTATATTCAAGTAAACAAACCAGACAATAAACTCGTACACTAATCCACAACTAAATAAACAACAACACTTGGAATTGTATGTAAAAGCTGAAACATGTGAAAGAGGCCACTCCTCCACATCACGGAGCAAAGGGATCCGATCAATCAGCGAATGAGAATATGCATAGAGTGTGTCAAATAAATGTACAGGATAAGAGAGGAGAGAGCAGAGTGCAGACGATGATATGAGAAAGCTGAGTTAATCAGGGAAACCAGCCCTTCCGGGGCTGAATCATGTCTCCGCCAGCACCTTCGTTCATCAGCTTATCCAAGACCACATTCAGATCCACGTTCTGGCCATTCTCTGTCAGCTTTCTCACGGTTGCTCTGACCTGCTCAAGCAGCCGAAGGTTTTCGTCTGGTGAGAATTTTTATGTGCACTTTGTTTCAGTTTCTTAGTCTGTATTACTATTTTCTGATAAAGTGAGATGACGTTAATGGTGCAGCTCGAAGAAATCTGGAAAGGGAAAGAGGCCAGGGAAAGGTGGAAACCGCTACTGGAAGAGTATTGGCCTGGGTTTCAAGACTCCCAGAGAGGCAATTGAAGGTATATCCATTGGGAACTTCTTCAATTTGTCTTATCTTAATTTTAAATGCATGAAGCTCAGAGGGAAATCACTTGGATTTGGGTCATTAATTTTGCAGTTATCATTGGTTCAATTAGACAGATGATTAAAAATTTTCCTTAATTTAAGTTTGTAATTTACTGAACTTTGAGCTGATTATGTAGTTTACAGTTAATATCATAGTTTTAGAATTGTAAAATGTATCGTGTATCGATGGATTTAATATCGAACCATTTATTGTACGAATCGTCAAAGATACGCTAAGCTATCTAAGAAATTATGTGGAATAATTAGTTAGAGCATATATTTCTTTCCTCTAATTACCAGAAATCAGAAGGAAAGTACCCGCCCGCCTTGGAAGATTGTCATTGTAAGAAGTTTTAGTAAAGCACAATATCATTATAATCATTCATCCATCTAGGGATCATTAGGTGTAGTCTACGAGTATTGGTAACTAACTTACTACAGTATAATATAATCTGTCTAATTGTTTTTGAGTAACATCATCTGCATAAATTATGAAATTATATTGTGAATTACTGTATTATTATTATCATTATTATATCATTTTTACTATATAAAATATAATATATTTTGCATTTTAATCATTATATTGTACTTGTATAATATTATGTTATTATAATTTTTATATTCATTACTAATTATTATATTGTTTATAAAATATTATACTATATAATATATAGATTATAATTATCATAATAATAATATTGTATTATATATATTATTATACTACGTAATTATATAAATTATAATTAGTGTAATCATTATTAATCAATAATGTGTGTTGTATAATATAAATATCTATAAATTAATTGATATAATCATTATTATTTATCTTCAAGACTTAAACGTTTAAATTTTCTTGCTGATGTAAGGGAAAGACAAACAGAGGGGTAAAGCCCACTTGACCCATTTCATGTCAACTAATATGGTCCCACCTGTCGGTTTTTTCCCTTCACCTTTCCCATTCACATTTTCGGTTTTCCTCTCTCTGGCGCACGGTGACCTAATATTTTATTAAAAAAGTCGATCGCCGCTGTGTTATTCGCGTTTTGATTGGTCGAAAGCGTATCGCTCGTATCGATACGATACGCCTATCGTCCGTTGACTAGCTCACGATTCCGGCGATTCCCTCCATCTCCGATACACAGGCACGGTACGTCTCGAGAGGTATTTGACTCGTACCGAATCTTACGATACGCGTATCGTACGATACTAAAATGTATGGAACTTAATATTGCAATGTTAAAAACTTCTTCGGGCCTTACCAAATATTCTATCATGATAAATATAATTTTTCATAGTTGTAGCCTTGATATTAAGTAATTACCGTCTTCTCTGTATAGGAACTTACATTGACAAGAAGTATCCCTTCACCGGAAGTGTGTCAATCAGAGGTCGCATCTTGGCTGGTACATGCCACAATGCCAAAATGAACCGTACCATAATCGTCAGATGTCAGGTTTCAGGTTGCAGATGCGATAAAAGGGATTTTCTTATATGGCAATATTTTATTTAGTAATTTTATTATATTTCTATATTTGCAGAGATCTTGTACCTATTTAAATATTACTCGAAATCACCGTAAGGGATCAATCAGACATCAAAAATTCTATTTACAATTTTCTTTGTTATTTCTTCTTTCATTGTTAATTTTCTTTTATTTGCTATTTTTTTTTTCAAAACTACACCAAATTACAAAAATCAAGTTGGGACACGACAATTGGTATCAGAGACCCGATCATGGCACAAGATGGGATGCAAACAAGATTTAAGCACTATGATGAGCAACTCAAGGAAATGAAGGAAGCAATAGAGAAGATGAACAACCTGCGAGAAGAGATTGAAAAGCAAATTGATCAGCATGTAGGTGAGACCAAATTCCAATTTGATCAAATCGGAAACATGTTCAATTTGATAATGAAAAAAATAGGAGATGGAGGAGGAACCAGTAGTACAATAGATGATAAGATGAACAACACGCATGCCATCTCTTTCAACACAAGCTCGCATGGACCCAATCAAATCCTTAGCGAAAACTCAACCCTTCAACCTTCACAAATTGTCCAAAGCACCCCCACCTTATCTACAACCACAACTACAAATTCATTCATCCTATCTCGCAAAATCCGACAGAAACACATATTCCACAAATATCCTTGACCAACCCCAGCACTAATCTGAATGCTAATCCTTATCAATTTGTACCACACCCAACACATCCTCATATTCAGATTCCTATTTTTCCTTTTAACCAACACAACAACCCTCCAAATATACAAAATAATCCACAAAATTTTATGAACGCACTCTTTAATATGCAGAACATCAACCAAAGCCTAAGAAATCCATTAAATTTACTATTTCCTAAACTAGACTTTCATGTGTTTAATGGAAATAATTCAAGAGGATGGTTGTTCAAGTGCGAGAAATACTTTCAATTAAGTCCTATTGCAGCAAACTTAAAGGTGCATATAGCTTCAATGCATATGCAAGATAGAGCTGACACATGGGTGCAAGGAATAGTGTGGCCTAGAATGCTATGGGAGGAATTTGCACTGGAGGTAATTGAGAGGTTTGAAAAAAAATCAACATTGGGACTTGTGGGAGAATTCAACAAGTTAAGGCAGTGGTCTGATGTGGACAGCTATAGATGCAAGTTTGAGGAGTTAAATTTGTTACTCATGAGGAGTAACCCCATTTTAGATGAATCATATTTCATATCTAGTTTTATGAGTGGGCTAAGAGAAGATTTGAGGTTAGCAGTCTTAAGTTGTAGGCCTAAAAGTCTCAAAGAGGTATACGAGGTGGCGGTTTACCAAGAATTGATAGTTGAAAATAGTAAAAAACAGATGTTTAACTCAGAATCTACAAATCTACATCAACAACCACAAAATCAAAACAAAACCACTAACAAATGTCGCAAATGTCATAATCCTTGGTTCCATGGACACA
Source organism: Rhynchospora breviuscula (assembly GCA_027562975.1). NCBI lineage: Eukaryota > Viridiplantae > Streptophyta > Magnoliopsida > Poales > Cyperaceae > Rhynchospora > Rhynchospora breviuscula. The sequence goes on from CM050399.1 coordinate 34,276,199, forward strand.
AGTGTAAGAACAATGAACTGAATGCCATGACAGGAGAGGAGGTCGATGAGAAAAATGTGCACTGGATAATGGAGGAAGAAGGAAAGAATGAGTCCAATGCATACGAGTTGTTGTTGTCGTCAGATCTTAAAAATTCTAAATTTTGATTTGAAGAAGTTCTTCGAGGTCGAGGAAGTCTTGAAGGGGAGAGTATTGTCAGGTTTCAGGTTGAAGATGCGATAAAAGGGATTTTCTTATATGGCAATATTTTATTTAGTAATTTTATTATATTTCTATATTTGCAGAGGTCTTGTACCTATTTAAATATTACTCTAAATCACTGTAAGGGATCAATCAGACATCAGAAATTCTATTTACAATTTTCTTTGTTATTTCTTCTTTCGTTGTTATTTTTCTTTTATTTGCTATTTCTTTTTCAAAACTGCAACAAATTACAAAAATCAAGTTGGGACACGACATCAGCAGGAACTATCTCCACTTTGTTAAGAAATGCCAAAAGGTCTATGTTGCAAGATGTATATCCAAGTTCAACATCATGATTACTTTTTAATCAGTAAACAGTAAATTATGTTGTTGACCTTATCTTGTCTTACTTTTTTTTTTTTTTTTTTAATAATTTCAGGTTTGAGAAGAGGCACTGAAATATCCCAGCTCACATTTCACCGTGCTTTCGTGTGAAGGAAGGTGACCATGTCATCATTGGCCAGTGCAGGTTTGTTCTTTATATTTGTGGTTTGGTACCAGTCTTGTCCATGTCAGGATACCTAATATATCTAGAAGTGGATTCTTTTGGTGTGTTCTTTTTGCCCAATTTGAATTTGAGATCGAATGTCAATTCAATGTATACCTGACCCAATGCTGAAATATTTGTTACAGGCCCCTGTCAAAGATAGTGAGGTTTAATGTCTTGAAGGTCATCCCGGCTGGATCGACCAGTGGCGGTGGGAAGAAGGCTTTTACTGCTGTCTAGAAATTAGAAATAATGCTGAAGAGAGTTAATCTGTAGTTTTGTTCCTGAAAAAAAAAGTTTGTTCTTAGTAATGGAACATCAAATGTGATTTTAGCTGGTTTGTTTGTTTATTCAGTGTTTTGTTGAAAACAGGTGGCATTTTGATATGAATATTTGCTTTTTGGCATATTTGTTCGAGTGCTTATTTTTTTAAGTAAATCTTTCTTTCTGAGGCATGATGGTTTGCTCTACCTACATTGAACCAAAAAAGAGAGGAAAAAAGAAGGGCTTTGTTTTATACTTTTATTAGAGCTTGCATGTGCAATAATAGGCGCTTGTATCTGTGGTTGCTTTCGGCATTTATTACTGAATCTATGTTAGTTGTGATTTATGATGCTGCAAATTTGAGCACTTAATGCGTATCTGCTTACATTTTCAACCATGCTTGTGTTCGTAATATTTTTTTTTTTTTTTTTGGGTGTGCTCTGGATAAGCTCTTCAAAAAATAGAGTTCTGTTCATTATCCTGTCTTCTTTTCCTACAATGTTGGTGTTTTTACATCTTGTTAAATCAAAACTGAAACACAGCAGTCTAACATCGTTTAGGGATAATGGGATAAAGACATGCGTCCAATATTTATTTTAACACAAACCAAACAGAAGAATATTACGTTGTTAGGTTGACTGACATTCCATCCTTTAAGATTTAAGAAAGTTTTTCTCTCGTTTGCAAGGCATGCTACAATAACCTTCCTTTACAAGTTTTTCAGATCCTTACTGCAATTTGACCCCCTCATGATACCTCTATATATCTCATATTCTATCTATATATTCATCACCAATCTCTCTATTACTCCCCTTAACTCTCCTCCAAACAAAGAGAGGAGAGAAAAAAACATGCCCAGAGCTCTCACAATGCTCTCTCCCTTGGTTGCTATTTTAGCTTTTGTTTCACAACTAATAGTGCACAATCCTATATTTTCCCCATCTTCCATCAATCTCACAACACTAAAACAGAGCTTCACGTCAACAATTGTGCTTCCAAACGGTATTAGATTGTTCTCTCCCCGCCACCACTACCACAGTCACGGCCACCGTTGCCATCACCACCACCATCACCATCACCATCACCATCACAATATTTCCATTTGTGATGATTTTGCACCTGATTTGCCTCCAGCAGACGCAGATAGTGACGTCTTATGTGTTGATCAAAATGGATGTTGCAACTTCACAACAGTTCAATCTGCTGTTGATGGTATTGGAAATTTTAGCCAGAAGAGGAGTATTATATGGATTAATTCTGGAATTTATTTGTAAGTTTATTAATCTTAAGAAAATAGAAATGTTGGCTTCGACTCCGAGTAGCCTATTGTACATTGATCTGATTGTAGTACAAATGCTTCCTACTTGAAAATCTTAAACAAAAAAAATCCTATCATTCATTGTTAAACTCAGATATCTCATTCTGATCTCACTCATAATCATAAGTTGTCTGATTGTAGTGAGAAGGTGACTGTTCCAAAGACAAAACCAAACATCACATTTCAAGGGCAGGGATTCGAAATAACTGCAATCGCATGGAATGACACAGCAAATTCATCTCATGGCACATTTTACAGTGCATCTGTCTCTGTGTTCTCGACCAACTTCATCGCAAAGAACATAAGCTTCATTGTATTTAAATTTTTCTTTTAAAAGAAAATGATTGGATGCATTGCAGTAGGTACCAAGAGATGGCCAACAAGTAGATATACATTCTTTTCAATATAACCATAAAAGAAAAGAGAACATATAATGTACTTGCATGGAAAATAATGCACTTGTCAAGAAAATCCAAAATTATCAATTACCAACTGGCATGGCACCTGAGTCCTGATAGCATGCCAATGCTTAATTGCTAATTTTGATATTTCACACCAGAATGTCGCACCAATACCAAATCCTGGAGATATGGGAGGACAAGCAGTGGCAATGAGAGTCGGTGCTGATCAAGCTGCCTTCTGGGGATGCGGTTTTTTCGGTGCACAAGATACACTTCACGATGACAGTGGGAGGCATTATTTTAAGGAGTGCTTGATTCAAGGGTCTATAGATTTCATCTTTGGAGATGCTACTTCGTTTTATGAGGTGAGTAGTTCTTCATGACAGAAGGCCTATTAACAAAGCTACTTCCAAGCTACTGAAAATTTAAGATCGAACTTCTTTGTTCTTATTATGAAATTTATTCTAGATTTTAATTATATGTTCACCTTTATTTTGTTTGTTTGTTAACTTTTATGGCGATCGGAGCCTAGTGTTAGCTTACAGTACTCCTTTCAGCATGCTGTGTGGAAAACTGGATAAGTGATTTACACATCCGAGATGTCACACTGTAAAACATTTCTGGTACAAAAAAACACATTTACATAATAATATTAAAAAGTTGGGAGAGAAATTTCAATGAGTATAGAAAAAATTTACTATACAGGATTTAATTTAAATGTTTGTATCATATTTATTAATAATCCAGTTCGATTTTCTAAAGAAAAGGACATTGTTTATCTGGTACAGTAACTTTGAAATAATGAATTTGTTGACTTAGCTCTTTGCTTATGATTGACATAAAACTCTATGCCAGCACTTGGTTCATGGTGTTATATTACTACTCTGGTATGAAATGTGATAATAATTTTTAGTATAAATAATAAAATTTTGAGTCGCAGTTTATACACCTTTTCCATGAACTCTTAAAACACTCACTTGACATTATTTCACTTGTTGCTTGAGCCAATATTAATTAGCAGAAAATACACCTTTTCCATAAAGTTTTAACAAACTCTTTTCACATTATTTCACTTGTTACTCGAGCCAATATTAATTAGCATGTCTGTTAACATTACTTATTCTATACAAAGGACTGTAGCATAATTTCTATAGCTGCTTCCATGCAACCTGGAGCAAGATTTATAGATGGTGTGATAACTGCACAAGGACGGACAAACGGGATTGAAGGCACCGGGTTTGCATTTGTTAATTGCAGCATAGGAGGGACAGGTCTAATCTGGTTGGGCCGGGCATGGCGATCCTATTCACGTGTCATTTTTGCTTTCACGTGGATGTCTGATATCATCTCCCCTGAAGGATGGAACGACTGGAATGACCCCAGTAGAGATCAGTAAGTATCCTTACTGAAACTGTCGGTACATGTCAGAAATTTAGTTATTATTCCACAACTGAAAATTCTTATATATAATTACTAGAAAAAACTTCACAATGGGTTGGTGCTAGGATCCGGTGCCTCGATCTTTATTATCAATACTGCCGATGGCATTTACTTACTTCCGTATCAGTAGTATTTGGGCCTTTCTTGATAGACCATACTTACTAATTTTATCATATATAGCCAGTGAGCAAAAAACTCGTAACTTGTGAGCTAATTCGAACTCGACTCAGAAAAACTCGGTTGTAACTCGAGCCAACGAAACTCGAGTTGGCAGAACTCTAGCTAAACTAACTCGGTTAGCTGACGAGTCGAGTTTGTGTTGGGCTCAACTTAGCTCGCAACTCGTGAGCCGACTCATAACATAATAAATTTATATTTTAGATAGTATTATCAATATGATTTAGAAGTGTTAAAATTTTATAAATTAATCATAAAAAATTTCTTCTTATATATTTTTACTTAAAATAATTGTAACATTCGACAAATTGAGTTTCAAGACATATTTTGTTTCAAATCAATAGAAATAATATAAAAAATAACAATTTTATGATTTAAAATATTGTATATGTCAATAAGTTTTAATACTAGAAGAATATATTAATAAAATAAATAAAATTTTGAAGAATATATGCTTATTTCAAGTTAGCTCATGAGCCACGAGCTAGCTCGAGTTAGAGCTGAGCCTAGTTTGAGCCAGTTTAAAAAGCTCGAAAGTATTTCTAGCTCGGCTCAACTCAACTCGAGTTATGTCCGAGCCGAGTTTGAGTTGTCTCCAACTCGCTCGAACTCGAGTTTGTGTTTGGATTGTTTAAGAATAAAATTAGATTTAGTTATTCAGAGTAAAAAAATTATTCCTTAACTATCAAGAATAAGCTTTTTGGAATCTAGAGTGTTATTTTTAAGTGATCCAACATCAGGATTAAATTTTTATTCCTAGAATATTTGAATCATCTTCTTAATGTAGATTAAAAAATTGTTTGAACCACTTTTTAATCCAGATTAAAAATATGATTCAAACACCCTTAGAATAAATATTTAATCCGGATATTGCACCACTTAAAATTAAACAACTTATTCTTGATCGTTTAGGAATAATATTTTTTTACTCCTGATTAGTTTCCAAACGCCCCATATAGTATCAATGATGCCCTTAATCGACAGCCGTCTATATGTTTCATTTTTATTTCTTTTTATTTCTCATTTTGTGCGACTGCAAACACAGGACAATATTTTATGGGGAATACAACTGCACCGGACCTGGTGCGAACATGACTAATAGAGCGCCATATGTACGCAAGTTAAATGATACAGAAGCAGCTCCATTTCTCAGTACTTCTTTCATTGATGGAGATGACTGGTTGAAGCCTTACAGGCTTACAGCTAGCTATTGATCTTGCTATTTCAATATCTTATTTGCTTATTTATTCTGTTGTTATTTGTTGATTTGGCTTTACTGACAATACCAATTGTATCTTGCTAATACTGTTTGGTTCACACAAGCAGCTATGCAACGTATTTTACAATGAAGAGAGCATAGATAAATATACAAAAGAATCAACTCAAAAAATTAGAAATGAAAGGAGTTCCAAAGTATAGTATGGTGCTAATTTTTGTGATAGCATGCTATGATTCAAACCTGATACGAACTTCTGATATTACATGAAGGCTTAGGTCTCTATAAAATACGAACAGCATGACTTCTTGCATTTTTTTGGCAGTAGATGTAAGTTCCAAAATCTATACTGCCACTAGTAATTACAAGTATCTCAGACCTGAACGTACAAATCTGCATTATTCAGAAACTGAACATGAAACTCAAGGAATGGAACAACGATCTTTTCTATTCAAGTAAACAAACCAGACAAGAAACTCGTACACTAATCCACAGCTAAATAAACAACGACACTTGGAATTGTATGTAAAAGCTGAAACATGTGAAAGAGGCCACTCCTCCACAAAATGGAGCAAAGGGATCGGACCAATCAGCGAATGAGAAAAAGCATAGGTGTGTCAAATAAATGTACAGGATAAGACCAGGAGAGAGCAGAGTGCAAACGATGATATGAGAGAGCTGAGTTAATCAGGGAAACCAGCCCTTCCGGGGCTGAATCATGTCTCCGCCAGCACCTTCGTTCATCAGCTTATCCAAGACCACATTCAGATCCACATTCTGGCCATTCTCTGTCAGCTTCCTGACGGTTGCTCTGACCTGCTCCCTCGAGAACCCCATCATAGAGACCTTCTCCACCACATCGTCCAGTGGCACTCGATTTCCCGACCCTGCACTCGAGCCCACTGGAGTCGCCTGGGGCAATATCTTTGCTGTTGGTAGGTTCTCATATTTGCCCCCACCACTGCCAACACTACCTGATGCAAAAGGTGAGTTAGGTTTCATCCCTCCAGCCCCTCCTCTGTATGATGGGGAACCTGCACCATATGGGTATGGATCCGCAGGTGGTCCATAGCCAGGTCGATTGGTTGGGGGTGGCTCATTGTACATGCCCCCACTAGATGGAGGACCATAGAAAGGTGGGGGCAGAGACCCGCTAGGAGGAGGTTGTTGCATGTAAGAGGGAGGAGGTGCGGGCCCACGTGGGGGGTAGGGCTGGGCAGAGGGGGGGCCATATGGGAGATTGGTCTCTTCAGCAGGAGGCTGGGATGTGGGGTTTGCGGTGTATGGCGCATACTGAGAGGGAGGTAGCGGCTGGGCTTGTGGCTGAGGATGTGGTGGGCTTTGCTGGTAGCCCCCCATCCCTTGCTGAGGTGGGTGCTGAGATTGAGGCTGGGGCTGAGATTGAGGCGGCTGGTGGTATGGCTGCTGATGTGTAGGGTCCACTTGCTGGGGCTGAGAAGGGAAATAAGGGGGCACTGATGGGGGCGCAGAATGGGCCATTTGTGGGGGATATTGAGGCGCATTTGGGGCTGGGAGGGCGGGGACAGAGGGGTTCTGGTTTTGAGGCGGGTATTGGATTTGGGACGGTGGAGGAGCATTCGGGGTAGGGAGAGGAGGATTTTGGGATGAAGGAGCTTGAGGAGGGGGTGGTGGGCCCTGGAGTGGAAGCTGGTGAGGTGGTGGGGGTAGAGTGAGAGAAGTGTCTGGGGCAGGGGCAGTACCAGTGCTCTCAGAAGAGGGCTTGGATTGGTGTTGGGCTTGCTGTTCTGGCTGTTGCAGTTTAGAGAGATGGACTTGTGTCTCCATTATCTCTTGCTTGTCCCGGAGAATCTGCACACCTGATTGTACCTGACCCAAACCAAAAAAAAAAAAAAAAGAGGAAACACCACAGAAATGTTATTCTACTTCAAACCATCATTATTGTACTATACCAGGAGTTAGCTGGTTCAAAACACATGGTAACAAGTAACAACTAACAGCTAATCAATATAATCGCAGCATGAACAAGCAACATATAAGCAATATTTTATCATGTGTTGAACTGACCTCACGCAAGATATTCTCAAATTGCCGCAGTTTCCCGTCTGTGGAGCCAGTATAGTTCCCAACAACAAGTTTCAGATCATCCACAGAGTTCTCCATGTGGTGGGTCCGGCTCTCCAACTGTGACAGACGTGCACTCACCCCTTCCAGTGCATGCAACAAGTTGTCGGCGTACTTCTTCACTGTGTGGTCAATTTCAGCCAAAGAGGCAGCACCATAAGAAGGTGCCACTAACCTTTCTTCTTTCTGCGTCACTTCCAGCACTTGAGGTTCCATTATTCCAGCACTCTGTTCAAGATCCCAAGTACAGAAGTGTCAGATTATATCAAACAACATCAAACCAAATAAATATGACAATTGTTGACTTGGTTAAAAACAAGAATATCCATAGTTCCAAATTAAATTTCCCACAAGATTGAGTTCATGCACCAATTGACTTGTCAGGCTAATGAAGAACACTGTCACTATATACCGCACTAGAAGAACCAATCTCAGTGAGAAAGTGAGCCATGTGAAATCTCCTTGAACTTTACATTACATTCAGTGTTAGCAATAATTCAACTAAACATTGTAGCCCTGAATACTCAGAAAATTAGCAAAAAGCACAGCAGAATCCTAGACTTAACCAGTAATCAGAAGAAGAGAAAGTAAATACTGTACTAAAATCAAGTCAGGCAGGATAAGCACAAGCCTCTAAGGCAAGTTATAACTAGGCTAGGCCCTTGGCAGTATAATTTTATTTAATTACTACAAGGTTGAGGTGTATTAGTCTTAATACTATTACAATTTGGATTATGTCCTGCAAGCAACACTGACACCTAATTTAAAATCAGAAAGGTTTAGTTAAAAAGTAAACCTTGAGATTAGATGAGGCTATCCTGGAATCAAGAGATCCCCAAGTGGAACCCGACCCAGCAGAAGTAACTGGAACTGTACCAGTACCAGTACTGGTACTGGTACGAGGAGGGGAGAATCCGACGGTGCGGATGGGCTGGAAATCATAGCTAGCAAGGATCTCCTCTTTGGTAGTGGGGGTGTCGCCATTGCTGTGGCGATTCAAGCTCTCCTCCTCCTGAGACTGGTGCTGAGGCGGTTGTTGGGGATTCATCAGATCCATTATCTGCTTATCCATGAACTGCGATGTATTCATCTTCGATTTCTTCTTCTCCAATCTCCTCTATTGATTTCGATTTCGATCTTGATTTTGATTGCTTGCTTGATCGATCGAGAGAGGAGATAGAGAGAGACGGAAGCTTGTATTGATTTGTGGGGTGTAGCGATGATAACTACAAATTATAAATTATAAATTAATTAATTAGAAGGAAATAACTTGGTAAGAAAGGAAAAGAGGACGAAACGGATGCCTCCAGTTCACAATAGTAGAAATAGATGGATATATCTGGACGGATCGGACCGCGTCAAGTCTTAAATATATTATTATTATTAATTAATTGAAAATGTTGCACCGTGTCCGTATTAGCTTTATTTCAAGATTACGTCGGTTGCTCCGGTCCCAGTTGTCAGCGAGGAAACATTCGGAATTTTGAACATCTCCATTTCCTTTTCGAGCACCATTTTTAGTTAAAATAAATTGATTTTCCTATTTAAGTTAGGAAATTTTCCATGATAAGGCGCTTTAAAATAAAACGTAAAATTTTTTATCCTTAAAAGTTTAATATATCATTTTTATTTTTTATATTTAAACTTCTGTCTCTGGAAATCCGTCTGCATTTTTAGTGATGCCAATAAAAAAAACTCGACGGACATCTATAATTTGAAAGTGTTGTTTATAATCCTTGAAAAATAATTGATTTTCCTATTTAGTGGGCTTATTTTCATGATAGGGCACTTTGATATAAAACATAAATTTTTATCCTTGTCATATATCATTTTTTTTTAAAGAAAAAACTTCTCTCTCCTACTTCCATCCCCCCCCCCCCCCAGTTCGCAAAATTTGTCATTTTCTGCTGCCATGGGAAACTTTTACATAAATTTTTAATAAATTTATTATTTTTTAAAATTTTGTTTATGTTAAAAAAGTTCAGGACATTAATAGTTCATATAGGAAGAAATGAATGTTACTATGGAAAGTACTACCTCGAATTAATAATTGCAAAAAAATTATCATTCAACTAAATCAATTAACAGCATTTAGATTAATATAATTAGGATTTTTTGAACTATTAGTTTTGAAACCTCCATAAACTGGGAGAAAAAATAAACGTCAAGTGGGATATTCCATCAATTTTTATCGACTAAAAGAAATCAGCTCGTACTGCTATCAGTTTGCTTGATACGATGGATATGTAATCATATGATATATTGATGTGACGGCAACAATCAACTACGTAAGATTGTGAGTATTGTATTAGTGCGTTTAGTAGTCATCTATGTTTAAGAGTATGGATTATTAGAAACTCTACACTATAATGGTTTAGAATCATATATATATTTTTAAAAGATATAGTGATGCAAATAATACTGCATGTTATTCAGGTGGAACCAGTAGAGTTCCTATACGAAAAATTTGGAAGTGTATAAAGCACATTGCAGATACCAAGTGCACTCCAACTTATCTTATAGAGTTACATTCTTACAAATGATTAAGTGCATATTACAAGGAGGAAAAAAAGGAAACTTTCATACAATACAAGCAAATCAAACAGAAAATGATTTAAAACTATTAATTTGCACAAACAAGGGGCTAAAGGAGAATAAACAAGAAAGTAAATTTAAACTGAGATTTCGCTCGGAGCATGGAATGTCCTGCCACGGCAAATCGACTCCAGGTTCTCCCCGGCATATGAACAAAGTGGAGATACTTCCACACCTTTTCCAGTAGATAAAAGAAAGAACGAATGAAAATTTGATAGGTAAAATCTGCAGAAAGTTGTATGTTTGTTTTGTAATTCATACAGTTTGCTCAAGTCGGCAATACCATGATCAAGCATGTCCATTTGGGTAAATGAGACAACTCAGAAAGCAGCAGTTTAGAAAATATCGATCCACGCTATATTGTGTATCTCACTGCCGGCCATGAGTACATGACGACATAGAGAGAATTAGTAACACTAATATAGGAGCAAATGAAAAGTAGGAAATATACCGGTTAGATAAAGTGGTACAGAGTGGGTTAAAAAGCCGCCCGCTGCCACAACCCAACGGCTATGAAGACGAAGGAGCATTAATCTGGCAGTATCAGGCGTGTCATAGCTTGCTCCATTAGCATTCTTAACTGGTGCAAATTCCTCTTCCCGCTGTATCTGTTTAGTTTTTAAGCAACAGTTAGAATGTTAAATACAGGGGTAAAACAGAGAGCAACAGGGGAAAAAGAGAACCTCAAAGAGAGCCATAGATGGAGCATATGTAAACGCATCAAAAATGAACTGCTCTAATTTTATCCCCATTGTGAAGCCATGGATTGATGGGATCTTTTTCTCTGCTATGTGATAACTGCTCAGAAAAGATCAATAATAACAGTAATCATTATCACAAGAATAAATATAATATCATTGTCCAAAAACTCATTGATCATGTGTTTTCCTGCATATCATGAAATTTTATATGTGGAGCCCTATAAAATACAAAACTGAATCTGCTATGAAGGAAAAGCAAAAGAAGTCACATTTTTTCAATGCTTTCAAGGTCAAAACGGGAATATTTTTTCATTCATGTATGCAGGAGAAAAGGATGATATTTATCACATTTGCAAATAAAAATGGAAATTGTGCCTTATTAAAGAACTATCCAAAACATAAGTAATTTAAGTAAAATCGGATGAATGGAAAACTTACATGCTATCTTTTTCAAGACTGTTTGCCACATGATTTAGAAAATCCAGTGTGAAAAGGTGCAGGCAGACCTGTGCAATATGAGAAAAGAAAAAAGTAAGAGAGAATTTTTTTTTTCTTTCATATCTCTATATGACAAACACAATACATGATTAGAAAGAAAAAAGAGCAGTATGAACAAGCTGAATTGAATAGACGCGTACAAGTAAATATGCTTTTCAACAGTTGTGTTATGGGTGGGGTAGAGCTATTTACATACCCGTACTTAATAATTAGACTTGCCCGTACTCTTACCTATTAAGTTTAGTCTAACCCGTATCCTACCCTTACCTGTTAAGCTTATTGAAAAATGACCTGATAATGGCAAGTATTGAATAAAATGGTAGTTTATATACACTCTCTCTCACAAACAGAAAATAAATAAAAATTCTACTTCAAATATGTACCATTAAATACACTGAAAATTATGTATTTGCTGCTCTCGTAATTTAAACAAAATGTAAAATACTAATAACATGAAACTATATGAAATGTTTTATAAATCAATTTTGTCATTATTATAAATATTACATTAAATGAAACTTTATATATTATCATATGTAATTTTCTGTTTGTCAATTACCCTAACCCGGTAAGTAGGCCAAAATTTTTTTGTTATCACTCTCTTACGGTCTTAACCCATAAGCTCACCAAAATACATTACGAATCCAGTAATCAGATTACATTGACAACTCTAAGCATCTCTCCCACTCTCTCTTTTTAACAGAGAGATAAGAGCATCCTTTTATTTTTCTTATAATTTTTAAAGAACAGAATGATGTAATCCTAAGGAACAAAATTAGGAAAAAAACATACATTACTCCAGCAAAAACGAAGGCGCCCAGTAGTTTGATTGATTTCAGAACACATGTTTTGATCCATCTCACTATACTCTAGCACAGAAAGAGGTCCACCTTTACCCCTCTGCACAAAAACCCCTACTCTCTCTTGAGGATACCCCTTAAATAAAAAAGCCAATAAACACTTGAGTTAGAATACTCAATAGCAAATAGAATTACAATATTATTTATTCTCTGCAAATTTAGAAGAGAGGAGATAAAAATAAGGTATTGGAAATAAATTATTGCATGAAGAGATTGGAAAAGACTAAAATTTCGAAATGCCTTCAATGAAGAGAATTTTGACAAGAGATTTGAAAAGAAGGGAGAAAAATAATTTAAGAGAAAAGGGGGAACTTCATTTTACCTTACGTACGACTTTAGCAGAAGCGGCTACACCTTTCTCAATAAAGTACCCCAAAAAAGTGGGATCTGCAACACGCACCTGCCCTGGGGAGATCATAATTAGAAAGAGGAAGACAAGAAAGGGCAATTTAATAATATGTAGGTAATTACCAGAGCATTATCAACACCATAACAATCTACATATTTCACCCCTCTCATGGCCATATCTTCGAGCAACTTGTTTGATTTTAGAGCTAAAAAAAAAAAAAATCATTTAGTCATGTTTTTCCATAACATGAATAGTACTGAATCAAAAATATATCTAATTGTAAAACTTTGAATTGATACCAGCATATACACCGCCATTTCCATCAGGAGCCTTTGCTACCTGCTTTTTACAGTACAATCAGTCACTTCTAAAACACAATTCCATCATTTTGGTTTTTAATTTACTTTTTTATGCATGAAGAGGGGTTGAGGGTGGGGTGTGTGTGTTGTGGGGGGGGGGGAGGCAGTTACCTTGAAAGGAGTTTCCATGATAAATTTACCATCAGGAGAAACGCAAGGAAGAGTGCCTTGTTGGAAGAAAGTTACCTGTATCAAGTCAAAACCTCAGTAAGAAGAAGAAAGTATATAGAGTACAGCGCACTTCTATGAGAAGTATAAATAAGAATTTGTATAGTATTTTCTTACTTGGTCCGGATCCATGCCAAAATACTTGCGGCTTTGGAAATACTTCCGGGTTGCTTCATGAGTGAAAGGGCTGGTCATTATGTACCAGTGAATAGGTACAGTACTAGTAGAACCTGTGTAACATAACAAAATTCTAAATAGAACAGTATAGATTATAAATATCTAACAAGGTGTAAAGAGGAAAGAAAAAATATTACCTTCAGTTGATTGAGCTGCCAGCTTTTGAACGGAGAGTATTCTCTCGGCTTGGAGTTGAAAAAGCGACTTGTTAGATGGCAGGCCTATACCTGACAGGTACATAACGAGATTTTGTTGGATGACTAAGAAGCAGTATATCCCGCTAATTCAAAATTGCAAAATTTTATTAACGAAAAGATAAAATAGATAAAGAGGATGTCTACTTACTGAAACAACCCTTGGGATCTGAACTGCCAAGACGGGTACCCTATTGGAAAGTAAATCAAAACATCATATAAATACATATCAATTATCTAAGCAAAAGACTATCACATCTAAAGATGAGGAAACATAATCAAGAACTTTGGAACTAACACAAAAATTTCAGTAAGAAATATAAAATCTGAAGAGTATTATTACAGTCTTACAGAACAATAATTATGGAACTAAAATAGTAATTAGAAACGACTAGAAGTGGTAACTATTTTCTTGTTTTCTTTATTGGTTAGTATTTCTTCCTAAGTAGTAACTTATGCCTTTGAACTTCTGCCTTGATGGCCAATACTGGTGTCGGTTCACTGGTATCAATACAGATCTCCTTTCTGTAGAGTTCTTTGTTAGATGGTCAAGTGTCTATGAGAAAACTAAGATAAAAAGAACAAGAATGAAGCAAAATTTAAATTAAATACCATACCTGACCACCAGCTAACAGGACAACAGCTAACTTCCCTTCAGAAATAGCCTTTAAACCTCTTTTCCACCACTTCTCTTTCTGTTCAGCAGTTCTCTCTTCTACAGTTGATACACTTGACTCTGGTACTGGCTCAATTGATGGTACCGGCACTCCTGCATATAGTATTTTTCAACATGTTGAGAAATATTTCACAATAACAACATTTCCTATAACATTATAGAATGTGCAAGGTTTGAATAAAAAGTATACCTCGTGATCCAAGCGACCGTCTTATGATCCGATCAATTCTGGGAAGATCAATGCTCTGTTTAATTTAAAGAAAAGAATGCTTAGTTATTTTGAAAAATCAGAAAAGGTAAAATCCCTCATCAAATTTTACAACAGAACCTTCTATTCTGTACCCATCATGACAAGTGACAAACCTGATGCAAATTACAGTCTGATCGAGTAAGTTCATAATTTCAAATCATAATGAATGCCATTCATTGTTGGTGCTAGATGTGCACAGGTACAACAATTTTAATTATTCATACTTTTGCCCAATACAATATCCCAACAAACAAAGAAACAAAAACCAAGAAGTAACTTTGCCAGCTCATTCTTCAACCAACGATCAGGTAATACCAGAGAAGTGCAAATTTTTTTTTTTTTTAAAAAAAGAGCAATAGTATACCAACTTGCCATTAAAAAAATTGAAGGAAAGAAAATACATTAAATACAACTGTCCTTTCAGATCTGAAATGGGAAAAGACGACAATATCATTAGAAAGATCAACTTTTTGCAATATATCTAAGCATTCTAAAAATGCAGTGCCATTATTGGAACTTAAAACTTATAATAATTATTAGTTATTATATAAAGACAGAGAGAATTATCTTTTTTTTTTTGTTAATGATATAACATAACAATAAAATTGGTAGAAATTTACAAGTACTACAAGCTCACTTCAGAAAAAGGGAAAACTGATTGAAATGGCGTTATTGCTAAAGCAACCACTAAGGATCCATAAAGTTGAAAGCTCGTGTCACTTAAAACAACAGAGATTTAAAAAATCGTAAAATTCTGAACCTCTAAATTGTAAAGGAATTACAGGTTGACCTTAAGAGATCTACATAGCTGAAATGCAATCATATATCAAGCCACGAGAAATCAGTGTAATAAATACTACAATTCAACAAAAGAGTTCACTCAAGAATAAAATCTTGATTGATTTCGAATTTCGATCAAGCAAATACCACAATTCGAACCCAGCATTATATAATTCCCAAGCAAAGCATATTCTAGTCACCAACATTCCTTCCATCAGGAAGAAAAGAACAAAGAGAACAAATTCACCAAATGTGAAACCAAACAGAGAAATATCTCACAAAAGGCCATCCTGTAATAGCGAAACAACAGATCTCAGCACAATTCCCCGAATCAATCACTCGTGAATTATTCAACTCACCTCAATATCTCTGACAAGGAGCTCTCTCTCCTCAGGCAAGATCTCGTCCCAGAGAGAGAACGAGCCTTCCTGGCCGTAATCCTTGAGTCTCTCCACCATATCCTGCGGCGGCGTCGGTCCAAGCGCCACCACCTCCGGTGGCGACGCCGACCCCTGCGTCTCGCTTCCGGCCAGAGGCATCACCGAATCAGACCTCGGGCCCACCAAGATTATCTCCTTCATCTCTCTCTCTCTCTCTAACGAGCACACAACACACACACTCGGTATAGTATAGAGCTCACCAGTAGAGATACTGAGATGGGATAAATAAATTCGATGGCGAAGAACGAGATCGAGGCACAAAACAATGGAGGTTGCTTCAAGTGCATTTGTAAGGAATAATTATATTATTAGCTGAACTATTTATTACATGGACCGAATAACTGAAGGCAGGGGTCCACTTTGCGGTTTGGCATAGAGCCATAGAGCCCATACTCAGAAACAGACTGTTTAAATAGACCACCCTTGAATAAGTAGACCCGGTCTAGGTAGCGAATGCACGACATGCCACCAGATTCACGAACAAACGGAGGTTGTGATGATTGAGTTCCTCTGCTTCTTCATCTACCACCAAAAGAATATAACGAGTTCTCAGTTTGTTGGTACATGACTTGTTGTATATTTTTATACAGAGATGAGTTTGTATGAGATTTGGTGCGAGACAGGTGGGAGATGTCGGCGATATCGAGGCTGATTTGCCTGTAATTCTAATCTGATGAGGGTAATTATAGCAAGTCACTGCGTAGGGGCGTAGTGTATGTAAAAGGACCCGCCAAATTGATTTATATATAAAATTGTTATTATGAAATGCATGTTACAAGTTACAACAGTAGAGTGCACCAGAAATCGAGTTGCCCCGTCTCGGAAGCAAAGGCAAAGCGACCACTGTTCAATTGGGAAAATAATGAAAAAGGCGTAAATGGTTTTGATGCATCACATGGTCACATGGAATTGGATCGGTCATCGGTAAGATGATTACAGTACCGGTCATATTTTGGATCCTCATCTTAATTACTTTTAGGTGGACTCGAGGCCAGCGTGATTGTGGTGATTGGAGGCACGCCATCCACTTCAATATCTTGGATCGAGCTTTCCAATTGTAGGCTTGGAAGAGGTATAAAAATTCCCTTCCCTTTTCTCATGTGTGTTTTGATGCTTAATGCATCGCAGTATCGCACGAAACGTACCGGTCATATGGTCACAAAATTGTGTAAATTTTTGGGAGAGGGAGGATTTCAATGCGAATTTTGAAAAAATTGTAGAAAATTATAGTTTTTGCAGAACCATAGAATTTTAATCGGACATATTCCATTTGATTGTATATTTGGCACTATGCCACCGGAACTAGAAAATAGAGTATGCAGTTTGGAATAAGTTTCACTTTTTATATTTAGGGATTACGTAAAATAGATAATATGGGATTATGTAATATACAGTTTATAGATTAAGTACATGGTTCGATTATGTTATATACAGAAATAGAATAAGTACATGCATGGTTCGAAACTCGGCTAAGAACTAGCTCTTAATCTAGTGATAAAAAAAAACAACGCACTTTTACTGCACATTGCAATTTCGAAAATAAGTTGGAGAACTTGATCCATCTGAGCAAGAATAAGTGCAGATTAAATTTGAACTGTTGATGAATCTTAATAATTTAAAATTGATTCAAATTTGCAATCAATTCACATGTGGATGTAAGAATATATATACAATAGTTTGTGAATTCACTGTGGAACTTAAAAAGCAATCATGTAAATCAATTAGACTTGTTTGTTTGATCTAGGCTGCTTTGATTCTATGAAAATTCAAATGAATTGAATAAATACTTTATTAAATTTTAATTTTTATTTATAACTTATTATGACCAATAAGTATGTTTTAATTAACCAAAACAATTTTGTTTTGCTTTTTATATTTGGAATAGTGAATTCACCTTATCATTTAAATGAGCTTAATAGAGATGATAGTCTCGCCCTTATGTAATGTAAATACCTTACTCGTCTGATGATGGATTTAGTTATTTAAAATACTAGCATAGAAGAGCCACAAAATATTATAAGGTAAAGCATAAGAAATTACGAATCCAACATTATAATTCGAAATTGCAATTTTAAGTAGGTAGGTATTAGAGTGATTGGTCCTTTACAATAAATCGTCATTCAAATTTTGCCAAAATCATCGGTTGATAATGGGAATCCTACAAATGCTGCTATATAAAATGCTCCATAACAATATAATGGCATGAAATTTCCATTAAATAATTAAAACAGAATTTGTCTATTTCTAACCCTCGATGTAGTATATTAATGTAGAATACGATAACTAATTCTAGAATTTTAGCAATACATAATAAATGCTATTAAATGACTGAGGTACGTAGAGCTAGAATAAAACAACTAGACAAACTTCCAGGTACATGATTTTACGTATCATAAGAAAGCAATCATTAGTTTCATAATTTATTAACATACATTTTAATTAAAAATGTAAACAAATGGTTTCGAAGAAAGTTAATCAGTACTTCAATCAAGCTAATCAGTAGTTCATAATTAGTGTACAAACAGAATAATTGCGCCATGCCATGCCATGCCATTGGCTTTCCTCTCCCAGCCTTAGGATCTTGTACGGATTCTACCTGAAGATCCAAATAGAGGATATTGTTGGTGAGTCGGTAACGGATATTGAGCTAAACGGGGTTTTTAAACTAGACAGCAGCTACAGCTACCTAGTCATTGGGCTTAACGGGTTAAAGGGAACCAAAAAGTACATCCGTAGATATTGTTGTTTATAATTATAATTTTGGTCTTTCGGATATGAAATTAATTACATGCAACGACCACCTGTAATGTAATTATTCACGAGCATTTGTCTTTTTTCCAATATTTTTTGATCGTATGCGGCTGTTCGCTTTGACTAACATCCTAAGCAACAATGTTATTGATGAAAAAACACGTCCACCCAATATGTGTGGCATCATAATAAACATGTTCAGACTTATATTTTCTTAATTTTTTTGTCTAATGTCAAATATTGAATGAGATTAGTTAATAAAAATAAAAATTTGTATTTCGGATATGATGCGAATCATAATGATTTTTTTTATTTGATAAATATATTTCTACAGCTCAATTATATATCTTTTTCTTTTTCGGCCAAATCATGAAAATGGTGTCCCTTAATTTGTGCACTCTCTCTAATTCCAGACGAGCTACGCTATCTCCACGATTTATTTCATTGTTTTGAAAAATGAATGCGTATTTAAATTCTTTCATTTGAATTCAAAGTCTTTGATTCTCATTTGAAGTCAGCATCTTTGTCAAATATTCAATCAAAGTACATGAATTAGATACATACTTCAGTTGAAAACTTGAAATTGTTATAGCCTTCGAGTTGGAGGTGCTTTCATAAATAGTACGGGTTTGATATTTTTATTTTTAATCTTAAAGATAAAGGATTTTTATGACTGCACCGATACATTAAAGAAATCACAAATATTATAGCAAAGAAATATGACAAAAATGAATAAAAATTTTGAATTATACTTGCCTTTTTATTTTATGCACGTGATATTACAAATATGTTTATGTAATATGATTTTGGCAATTTCAGTAATTTTTCATTGTGGTTCTTGTAGCAAGAAATTGTCTTCATTTTATTCTATTGCAAAATATTGAAAGATTACTAACAAATTCTACTTCCATAGTTTTTCTCGTCGCATAAATATGAATATTTTATTTAATAAAGGTCATCATATATAATTATGAGTAAAGTTCCGGTGCCACAAGTTTAGGGTGCCGCCAAATGCCATGACTTTACTTTTTTTTTGCTAAAATTTAAAATTTTAAAATGTAAATTTCAAATCTAAACCGTTGATCTTCTTCGTTTTAACGAGCGATGCATTTCCATATAAGCTTTATAAAATTTTGAGTTGATTTGATACTTGATCTAGAGGTCAAACCATGAACGTATTATAATTAATCTGTTATAGTTAACCAGATTCGTTCGTTTTTTAACCTCTTGATCGAGTATCAAATGAACTTCCACTTTTAGAAAACTTATATGAAAATGCATCACTCATTAAAATAAAAAAGATCAACGGTTTAAATTGGACATTTACATTTTAAAATTTAAAAAAATGATGAAAAATTAAACTTGTGACATTTGGTGGCACCGGAACCCTCCTCATTATAATTATTTTACAGGAATATTTATTAACAATTAAGATGTTACAGTTAATTTTGCAAAAAGTTAGCAAACAAACTTATAATTCATTTTGCTATATTTATTGTCTTACTATACAATAAATATAAACTAAAAATAATAATGAAGTGTTTCCTAAAAAACATATTTTTGAACTTAGAGATTTTTATATACTAAAAGATATCTTATGAATGTTTAGAATTTTAAACTTGACTCCATCTTTTTTAACTTTAAGGGGTAGGAGGGGGGTGTTGGGAAGCAATTCTAAAGTGAGAAATTGATCGTGCCAAAGTTCAAACAAACAAATTTTCTAAAATCATACTTCAAAGAGAAATGCCACAGGAGTGGTCACACTAAAGTCTACTAAAGAGAAGATCATGGTTCTTCGGGCAGATCCAATTTAAACCCGACAACGCACCATCTCAGGAACAGCAGGGTACACTAATAGGATCCGATAGCAACGGTGCCTGTTTGGTGGCAAAGTACATATTCCACTCATGATGATGTAGATGTTGCATCTTACATTGCTTAAGGCTCCAAAAACGAGTTTATACCCTCCACCTAATAATTGGTTATGTTGTGGCAACTTGCTGGAATAATTAATTATTAAATGCTTCTTACAAAAGAATATGCTCAAATTTTTCATAGAAGAATCCGGATATATTTCAGCAAATTCCTTGCTAGTTGGTATTCTCATATGATTCAGCATTTTTATGCGGCCAAAGGAATGCAGTTATTTTTTTATAATTTATAAATACGAAAATGACCTTATAAATGAAACTGGATATTTGAAAAATTTATTTATTTTTAAAAAAAGCTTTGAAATTTTTATGGGTTTGATTCTTTGATCCAGAATTCACTACGCTTTTATGCTGAGTCCATTAAGGACCACAAATTAGTTCCGACTGACATGATTTGGCAAGAAAAATACACCAAGCCATTAATTTCTTGGCTGCATATTAATCCACAGCATTCTAACGCACTCCCTAGTGTGATAACACTTGCGCCAAAATCCTCTCCAGCGGCCTCCCATGAAGCCTTCGGTGTAGTATATCCCTCTACATTGTCCCTTTGAACTCGTAGCTTTGCAATTTTCACAGCCTTGCATCAGCTCATCGAGATGCCTCCTCTGTGTACATAAAAGTATGTTTAATGGTTCATCGAAGTTTTTTCATTTGAGATGCTATTTAATTACTTTGGGCCATATTGAAAACGCCGTAATTATCCATTTAGTTCTTTCTGTTTGAAGGGGGGCTGTGACTGAAGTCATTTTGAGTTTGTTAATTTGTTTCGAGTACTAATTTTGTTGTGAGCCGAAGAGAGAGAAGTAAATAATGGTCATGACAGGTACTTTCTTATAATGGCTTTCTTTCTAAATTTAATTGAAAAAAAAAAACCCAAAGAGAATAACAAAGCACATGGATCACATCATCAGAAATACCAGTTTAACTTGAAATTTACATAAATGATGTCAGATGAGGTAATTATATATTTCAAAATATTATTATAATTGTACAATTTAAACATAATATGTATGATTCAAAAATAATTAATTTATTGTTCCATTATATAAAGAATGTATCGATATCTATAACTGATAAATTTAATAATCTAAAGGTCGCAAATTTAATTTATTGTTGCTCATAGCCTGTCCTGAAATAGTGAAATTAATTAAAAAATTTAAAAAGCAGAGCAATCCATTCAATGTAGAAATTAAATCTAACTGGAAGCCAAAAACAGGCGATATAGTGGTATATAATTAAGCGGCTTCCTCGACTCCATTACTTTATAGCCAAAATATTTCACAATAAAGCCTTAAAAACTTTCTAAAAGCAAGTGGTACAATCCAAAGTGGAGCGTACAATTTTGACCTGCTATCTGATAAAGTGAAATATGTTGACAACTTGTCAACTTGATGTAAATATGCCATACAGTATATATCTGATAAAGTGATAGTAAATGAGGTCAATGCTTGCTGGCTGAGTAGAGTTCTGCCAAAAACATTCAAAGACTTCAAAATGAGGTTTTTCGTTTTATAGTGTTGCTGATAGTTTAATATGCATAATTGCTGTAATCATCAGATGGAAATAGAGGTTTGTATAGTGTAATGAAAATTCACATTGTAAAAGGACCTCATAATAATTTCAAACCGTGCAACGTGCTTATTGCGATTGATGTCAATCTCAAACTTATGTAACGTAAGTTGTTACAATATTCCATTTTATAAAATCAAAATTGTTAATGCATTATACTTGAAGATTTTACTAGAAAACTCAAAGTCCAAGTTAATTTGATTCAACTTTTAGTTTTTGAGTTTTGGAAATTTAAGCTATTTTTTAGGTCAATTTGAGTTTGATCTGATTTTTTTTTTTCATGATTTCTGTTTGGATTTCTCAAGCTCACTTTCGGTAATCAGATCCCTGCATTGAAGCCTTTATTGTAGTTGGTGGCACACCACTGCGCAAGTGCGCATTGCTTCATATTCAATAGATTTTATTGGATATACAATAATTTCAATGTACTGTTTCTGTATCGAGAAGCAATTTCAATTGACGGAAATATAGATCGTAAAAAGGCGCACCAAAACCATTAAAAGAGTGCCCAACTTTTCCTAGCTTCGAACAAGCCCAAAATGCTCTGCAAAAGATAGCTAACAGTAAACGAATCATATCTGCTAAGCATGGTCCTCTTGAGGATAGAATAGAGAGGATACCGCTATTTCATCAACAACTCCAAGAGGTATGTCTATTTCTAAGAGAGTAAGGTTTCGCTACCAACATTTTAATTGTCCCCAAATACCAACATTTTACTATTAAATTATTTTTTTAAAATTTTAAAATTCAAATGTTAAATCCAAACCGTTGATCTTATTTAGTTTAACGAGCGATGTGTTTTCATGTAAGTTTTGTAAATTTTAAAATTTATTTGATACTCGATCATTAGATAGAAAAATAAACGAACCTTGTTAATTATGATAGATTCGTTCTAATACGTTCATATTTTAGCATTTGATCAAGTATCAAATAAACTCTCAAATTTACAAAATTTATATGAAAACGCATTGCTTATTAAATTAAATAAGATCAACGGTTTGGATGTAACGTTTGAATTTTAAAAATTTTAAAAACTAACTAAATAGTAAAATGTTAGCATTTGGGGGCAACCAAAATATTGGTAGCAGAACCTTCCTCTTTCCAAGAAATGGCAAGACAAAACTTTTGTGCAGAAAAGAAAAAAAGAAATGAACAAAATGCTACTTCTCATACAGAACAAAAGCATTTTTCTTCTACTAAGATGGTCATATCCAGCCTTAGTGAGAGCATAATATTTTTAGCAAGGTTTATAGCACATGCAGCGGCGCCTCAAGCCATGGCAGCTGCCCCCGCCCCATCCTTCGCTCATGCAAACCTGTGCACAGTTCGTGTCGGCAAAGCATGGTCCTTTGAAGCCCCTGCTCGCACGCCGGCACATCCTCTGCCCCGCCTCAACTCCTTTAGAAGCCTCCTCTGTGTTCGTAAAAAAAAAATCACTTATTTAAAAGTTCATATAAGTATGCACTTGCTGCTTTGTCATTTGAAATTGCTGAATCGTTACATTGGTCATGGTGAAAAACAGTAATTGTGCAAAAAGAGAGAGGAGAAAAAATATATGTATGCAGTTGTTAGCGATATCAGTGCAAATTTGAAATTATAAATTGACGTTAGATAAGCTAATTACGATAGGGATTAGTTTTGTGGTTCAAAAAGAATGCAAATCTATAATCAAAATATAATAGATGTATAGTTTGAAAAATGTATCATAATATTATAATTTTACAAAATAAAAAAGAATCATATACATATCATAGATAATACAATAGAGATTAGAGAGTAATATTGTTTGTATAATTTGATGGTTCGGAAATAATTCCACAGAGAGCCAATAAAATTATACAAACATAATTATCTAAAAATATTGTTATATACATAATATTTTTTTTTCTCAGATCCTCTGAAGAGCAACAAATTTTTGCTCATTAGCCTAAATAAGACTTACAGGGGAAAAAAAAAAGAATATGGCATTAATGTATAGAAATTAAATCTCACTTGAAGCCAAGAGGAGGATAACCACAAAAAGAAGGTACACAAGCACCTTCCTCAAGTCCATCACCTGAAAGTTGAAAGGGTAATCTTTCTAAAAGGTAAGAGGTACCGAGGTACAATGCGTGAGGTGGAAACCTGCTATATTATTTATACTAGGCAAATGCGGTGTTAGGGGCCACGTCGCCAAGGAAACTTCACACGTGGAAATGCTCAGGAGCCGAATGAGACGTGTCAGTTCAGCAATTTGACAAGTTCATGTAGTCATCTTCTTATCTTAGCTGGGATGCAAAAATGCCGTATAAAGTATATCTGATAAAGTTAAGTTTATGTACTACCAAAACAAGGGATAGTTAAATGAGGTCAAATGCTTTGGGGATCGGTTTGGGTTTTGCATCAAATTTCGGACGACTCAAAAGTAAGGGAGGTATTTTTCGTTTTCTAGTGTTTCAAGTAGTTTCAAATGCACAGTTGTAATCAAGGTTTTAGAAGACGATTTGTGCAGTTTAACAGTTGGACGGTGATTTAGCTTTTATCGATGATAAAACGGCGATAAAACAGATAAAATGATTGTGCAGAGTGAACGAAAATCAAGATAAAATGGCGATAAAATGAAAAAAAAAAAACAAAGCTTTTTAAAAGCTTGATTGTAATAATCTCAAGATGTAATTGTGGTTTATACAGTGCAATAAAAAAATCATATTGCAGAAGAAGCTGATAATATTTCAAGCTGAAATAGTAATGGCATAGGTTTGTTGGGCACAGATCTTCTGGTCGTTTTTTATAAACGATCACTGGATGTTTTTTTATCCGGACCGTCTGATTTAATCTCAATGGTTAATTTTTTTCGGGCCTATCAATCCTGGTATTATGCACGGAGCATCCTTAACCGTTGAGATTAAATCAGACGGCCCAGATCTAAAAACGACCAGAGGATCTCGTTCCTAGGTTTGTTGGTGTCCATCTCATAATTATAATAAAATATAACAATACTTCTATTTTTATGAAATTAAAATTCTCAATGCATTCACGTACTAAAAGATTTAGCACAAAACTGTAGACGTATACATTTCGTGATACAATCTGATTGAAAGATAACGTACCATCTGAATAATTAAATTGATCTGAATGTGCATCTGTCTAGGAGTTTTGGACCAAATTATGCATGCCAATTATTAAAAAATATATATATACATCCTGAATATTCAGAGTTTTAATTTAGATGTTGATGATCATGTTATTCTAACTTAGATTATCAGTGTAAATGCATGTGTTCAGTAAAACTTTTTTATTAGGAAAATACATGTTCAGATTTGTTATTATTCTTAAAATAACGATCGTGTTATTCAGTTATTCTTTATAAATTATAAAATCTGTTGTAATTTGCGAAAAAACAGATGAGAGTTAAAATTTAGTTTGACATCCGCATATCAATGTCTATATCAAAGTATTTTCGATTTGGGTCTGTGCGTCTTTCCTTCGATCCTCGTCGAATTCTGTATGAACATAGAAAGGTCAGCTTTACTGATTTATTTACAATCAATATTTTTTTTGGAATAACCTCCCCGTAGGAATTCACGACCAAGTCTTTATTTCTTCCAATATATGAACATTATAAATTTTGTTGCCACTGAAGCAAAACCCAGACGGGTTATCTAATTTGATAACTAAAAATGCGGATTCAAAATTAAATTCAAAATTTTATTTATCATTGAAATGAACTTGATCACACTTTTATCTAAAGAACCATTTCGATCAAAAAGAAAACATTAATCCATCTTTTGTCTAAAAACATCATAAAAGCATTTTATGAGGCCAGGACTTATTAGTACTAAAATTGAATACGACGTCATATATATATATAAACGGATTCGAATCACTTACTAATATTTCCTTTCCAAATGAGAATCCCGGGCAAATCACGCCTCACATATATTATTATTTCACTCATACTATCTGAGACATTACAAAGCACATTTATTTAGCAAAACAAGAGTTATTAGGCTCCAACGAAAGAACAACACATGCCAAACTTGACACTGTCACAACCTTAAGACAACCGCAATAAAACAAAGCTACAACACATGACATTAACATACATATAATGTAAGCTTCATCTAACACCGTTTTTGGCACATGCAACGCCGGCGTACGCCGTGACAATCACCACCACCAAATCCTTCCTTGATGCAATTCCTAGCACAGTGGGAGTCTCTGACGCATGGGCCCCAAAAGGTGCTGCTAGGGTACCTGCACAGCTTTGCTTCTGTACCTGGCACCGTTTCCCCTTCAATGACAAAAATGTATTATATTGTTGCATGCAATAATATAATAAGAAAGTAATTATTAAGAACAAAAGGAATCTATTATGAATCGGGTTACAGGATGAGTAACAGTATATGGACCAAAATAAAATATTAATTCATGAACAAGAATGACATAAATTAAAGAATTATGGAATTATTTTGCCTTAGTGTTCTTTTAAATTATGATGCTGAGCTAGTTTTAATCAGATATTAGAAAAATATAAACTAACTGAACCAAATTACTAAGGAGGAGAATATATACTATCAGAAAAGCTTATTATTAATAGTAACACTGTGATAAAAGTTTGACTAGTTTGTTAAGAATTTTCTTGAGGCTGGTAGCATTTTCCAATAAATGTAAACACAAAAAGGTGGTGTGAAAAGGTTCTTACGGGAAGCCAAGAGGAGGAGAACCGCAAAAAGGACACACAGAGAAGCCTTCTTCAACTCCATTGTCTCCAAGGCAACAAGCAAAAAAGGCTGCTTAATTACTCTTCCAAAAATGTATACCGTTTAATTGGAATAGTAGAGTTTCACTTTGTATGCAGGTCCTATTTAAAATGATGAAGATAATACTAGGTGTCTAGCTTGGAGCATTTGTATATGACACGCGTAGACATACTGAAGAGTTAGCTTGCCAGCATATTGAATAAATAAATAATTGATAAAGGTCTGTGTGAAGCGCTCTGAGTATGTTTTGTGTGCGTGCGTATGTGTGAGTGAGATAGAGAGGATAAACTTGAAGATGTTGGCGAGGTATATTTGATGAATCAAACAAAAGAACATGCAACAGCGGCAGGACTTGTATTCTACTTCGATAGTTTCCATTAACAAACTATTTTACCATTAAGTGTAAGAGTATATAATATTACTGATCCTCAGTTTACTTGTCATTATTGACTAGTACAAGTGGGCTTGGAATATATAGTTTTAGTGCTGATTAACACGGACAAAGTAAATATTGTGATAGTAAGTAAAAGAGCCATTTGCAACTACACATTACACTTGTACCCAGACAAGTGGTTTGATGTTGCTCAAGCACTTTGGTATATCCAGGACTTCTCAACAATAGAGAAAGGGAGAGAGACTGGGATCGCCAGTTGCAGATCAATTTGTTACCAGTGTGTTCTGGATTGGCACCTACCAGCATTGTGGTGAAAGAAATTTAGTCAGTTTAGCTCCTAACAATAAAGGGCAAATACAACTACATCTTAAACACTGAAGCTCACAACCAACCCAAGGAAAAATAAAAATAAAACGAGTCATTAGAACATAAATGGTTAAACTTGAATCTACTAGCAAGAGGAGTTGAGAGAAAACAAAGCTAAAAAGGCATATGCTCTCTCTGCATCAGTCTCTCATTATACAGAACGCACAACAACCATGTCTGTAAAATTAGCGCCTCTGGTACACTAATACATACATCCAAGCTTACTACACCAAAATTGTAAGCTTCATCCTCTTTATTTTTCAGACTCTCAATACTTCCAATCGGTACCTTATTTTGTTCTCCAATTACATAGTCCAATCCTTAAATTAATGCCTGAAGTGCCTAATTTTAGTGAATAAAAGAGAAACCCCATATTTATTGCAACAATCTTTTGCGTCATTATCTCTCTTGCTACCTCCTGGCTCAGCTATCACCCCAATTCCGTTCTGACAAGCCTCTTCAACTGCATCTTTCCAAGCTGCAATTTTAAAAATTAAACAGTAACAATATTGGACCACAAAATGAAGCATCATTTTCTGAATCAAAATTTGATTGATGTACACAATATAGCCTCAAAAGGAAAAAAAAATATAGTCTACCGCATATAAAAATCAACAAACATTTTCTCTTCCTTTCGGAATATCTACTAACATTAATTTCTGCAATTACTAGGTATTAAAAAAACAAAGTTCAATTCATTGCTCGGTCAACAATCCCCAGCATATTTAATACTTGTTTAGACATCATATTGAGGCATTCAGAAATAAACAAGATATTGGCAAGACAATGGAAGGATTTCTCTGAAATAAATAAGTAGTTTCAGGAAACACTCAGCCAAATTGTCTCATCCTCAAAGTAGGTCATTTTGCAAATGCAATAAAATTGCTACCAGCATATATGGATAATTAGTGTCTTTTGCAATTCAAGAGATTGATAATAAAAGGAAGTACCAAACGGGAAGAATGCATCACTAGCCAAAGTAGCTCCTTTGGCTTCTTCACCGGCTTTTTTAAATGCGATGCGTAAGCTTTCCAATCGGTTTGGCTGACCACTTCCCATTCCCAACATACAGTTATTCTACAATATATGCAAATTACCAACATCAGTACAGTTGTTCAATAAGCAGTGAGTGAGGGTAGTTGAGGCTTTTCTGATTGAGAGGTAGAAAGGTTTACGCATGACCATTTAATTGACTTTGCAGCAGTATGCTGATATTTCTTGTTTCATGTTACAACAATACACATAAAAATTGTCCCTTTTTGTCTTCCAAAGGACAAAAGTTTCAACTACTAATTAAAAAAGAAGAAAAAAAGAAATGAGTGAGCAAACCTTGGCAATAACAATGGCATTGCTCTTTACATGCTTCACACAGAGCCACGCAAACTTGGCATCAGATAATTCTTTCTCGTTAGGGGCCTGCTGGGAGTTGACCTCAAAGGAGATATCTTGTGGGGTCACATCATCAGACTCCTGGACAAGCCAACCACCTCCAACCTGCCTCAGAGAGTGCAATCCCTTGCCAGTTTTTTTCGCCTCAAGAATTCTGAGATCCTTTGATTTGCCTTTTAGGATTTCCAGTCCCTTTGGGGTATAACTTGGTGCTACTACAATTTCATAGAACATTCGGGTCTCACCATCTGTCGGGTTACGGAATTCACGGATCTCTCTTGCAAGATCCTGAATGAGCGTTGTCTATGGTCAATATGGCACCAGATGTAGGCTCTTAAGAAAACATAGGCATTAAAATTGTGGGTTTGGGTCTGGGGACACAGAGAAGCATTTCAAGAGAGAAGGATCCACGGGCCACGGCTAAGTTTGAGCGGGGTGTGTGTGTGTGTGTGTGTGTGATAGAGAGAGAGAGAGAGTAGGGGGAGAGAAAGAAACAGAGAGGTACAAACTTTTGTAGACCTTATGCTATTGCAAGAAGCAATTTCCCATAGGTTCAATGTGGTACCCCAAGCTACATTATTTTCCTTAATTTTGCTTTTCAACGAACAATTGGTGCAGATACCTTAACTACAAAAAAGACGTACCTCATCGATGGTAGTATTAAATGCGACTATACCACCAAAAGCACTAACAGGATCAGCCTTGACAGCTAGCCTGTAAGCTTCAAGAATGTTCTCTCTCAAAGCGACCCCACACGGGTTAGTGTGCTTCACAATCACACACGTTGGTCCATCAAACTCTGACACGCAATTCCATGCCGCATCAGCATCCAAGTAATTGTTATATGACATCTCCTAAATTAAATATAACAGTAGATAAAGAAAAAGATTAGGTTTTGAAAGACAAACGCTCTACTGATAGACAGCAATGTTATTTGCAGCATTATACAAATATCCTATTGGGAAACACAAAGCTTTCAATTATTTTCTACATCAAAACTTACAAATTAAAACTGTAGTCCTAATCCTTTGAAAGGTTTTACTTCAGGAGGAAAAACAGATGAAGTCCTTTTTTGACTTGTTAGCATAATTTATGTACTAGATATCTTTTTGAACAATGAGAATGATTTTCTGAAATTTTGATGGACATATAAAATACCTAATTCTCTCAGGAACAAAGGTTTTGGGGCTAACGCTCTCACAAAGAAAAGCAGAAAAGTGTGTCCCCCCAATAAAACAATTAGTACTTCAAGAAAGAAAGCATTATGTTTTGACAAAGAAGAATACACGTGAAGTAATTTTAGAATTTAAAAGAATAAACCTTGCCATGGTGTTGAATAGCAGTTGCAATCCCACCAGCATTCACCAAAGATAGGCTCTTATCAACATAAAATGCAGCCTTTTGGTGTGGATTTTCTCCATATCTGAGTGTCGAATTTAGAGACAGAGGAACCGTAAAGCTAGGTGGAAAGGTGTCCCCTAAAAAAAAAAATCGGTACATATAAAATTTTTCAATTCAACATGATTTTCTTTAACATCAAGTAGAAGAATATACATGCTGAAAGGAGAGATATGTGCCGTCTTAAACTTTACAACCACCAGATACTAAGGGAAATTCATTTCTATAAGTACACTATAAACGGTCTTTTCACTATGAATTTGCCCTACCTGCCATCCTTCTTCTCTGTCAATTAGCATTATACACACTATTCTGAGTTTCTGTATATTCTTATCCCACCAAAATAATAATAATAATAATACCTTCACTTGTTTGCTTCCAAAGCCACTCAGAAACAGCCGCATCATATGCAGCAACATGTTGAAATGCTTTCCATGCAAGCTCTTTACGAAATCCACCATCACTTTGGTCTCCTTTCAGAAATTTCAAAAGGGCAGGATAGTCATTATGGTCAACTACCACCAATACGTCTCTATGATTCTGTAAGATGAAGAAGCTATGAGAATTCAAGAAAATATTTTGTTTTCAACTACCTCATCTGCCAAAGAATATGCAAAAGGTAAATATCGAGAGAGTAATAAAATAACCTTGGCGGCAGCTCGAATCATGGTGGGTCCACCAATATCAATATTTTCAATTCCATCCTCAAAAGAAACACTATCAGATGAAGTAACCTTGTCATAGAAGGGATACAAGTTCACCACCACCACGTCAAATGTCCCTATAAAGAATAAAATAATAGCAATAGGAGTCAACTATTACTATTTTATTACTAATTTCCTATTCTTTGGGTGACTTTCATCTTGCGGGGTTTCTTTTCTAGCCTACCCCAACTTGTTTTGGGACAAAAGGCTTAGTTGTTGTAGCCTTGTAGGTATAATAATTTTCAGCCTGTACCATGAATGCCAAGTTGAAGCAATAAACTAAGAAAAATGAAGAAATGGCCCAAAATCTTTTAAATACCCAGAAACCAAAACATAATTCTGTATAATATAGTGGCTGGTGCGTACCAATCCCATGAGCATTTAAAGCTTCCATGTGATGACTTTGATCTCTTCTAGCGAGAATGCCACCATGTATGCTTGGATGAAGTGTTTTTACTCTTCCATCTAGCTGTAAAATGACAACGATCATCAAAACAACCATAATATTACTAGTAGCAGCATATTTTTGCATGTGAGACATACAAATTGTTAAAATATTACCATTTCAGGGAAATTCGTAATTTGCTCAACTTTAGTGACAGGGATTCCAGCTTTTTCAAGAGCTGAAGCAGTTCCACCAGTTGATACAATAGTATACCTAAATACACGTAAACCACGCCAATCAGAACCAATATGTAGAGTACCGGAAGCACCGGCAACCGGCCACCTTGTAACTTATTTCCCGTTATATTTCGAATTAAATGAAGCAAGGCAAGAATAACGATGAATAAAAATTATGCACAGCAAAAACAGAAAATTGGTATTATACCCAAGATACCTAACATTCAATATGTTAACCGTTGTGTTGCCAAATCATGATCAAATATCAAGGACAAGCTTAGTACTCTCAGCAGCATTAATCAAACATGCATTTCACAAATTAGTAAATTACCCTAATTCTTTTAGCCCATTTGCAATGAGTGCAAGATCTCTCTTATCTGACAGCGAAATCAAAGCCTGTTTTGTACCTGAGAAAACATAAATGAACAACAAATAATAATCATGGACAAATAATTTTCTTAAAAAGAGAAACTTACATGATGTGCCAAAAAGAAAAAGGAAATTCAATATTTTCTTTAAACCACTAGCCTGAACTTTTACCAGTACGTTATCATCTAAATGAAATATCTACAATTGAAATTCATCCTTTTCAAAATTATAATTTCAAATTGCATTCTCAACTCAACGAAAGGCCCAAAATGTAGCAGGAAGATTTAAACTTTCAAATTAATAAAAAGGGTAAAAAGGTACACTAAATATTACCAGTCGGTGTAGAACCAGATGCTGCTCCAGCCATAGCTCTAACCAAAACCAAAGAGCCACGAGAAGAAACTTCAGGTAATGCACAGGAAAAAGACAACTGATTCTGCAGTAAGAAATGATAAAACGCGAGTAAGAACAGCGAAACTAACTCGAAATCGAAACATCGGATAATAACAAGCGATGGAGAGAGAGAAAGAGACCAAAATGTCGAAGCGGTTGTTGAGGAAGCGACGCGGAGAAAAGAGGCTGCGAAGAGAAGTTGCGGCGGCTGTGGCGGCGGCGGGAGTGGGAGAGCTCAAGAGAGAAATAGGCATTATTTGTTGGTACTCTGCAACTGTTTGTGTGGGAGAGGAGAGTGCACTAAAGCCAAGGTTTTAGGGGAGAGGGATATAAAGTTATAAAACTCAGCGGCTGGTTCAATTTCCTATGACAAAAAAATATATATTTGTCGCCGTATAATGCGTTCCGTGAAATTATTTTAATCCAAGCGTTTCTATAAAAAAAATGGAGCTAAAATTAACGTTAATATGAAAGTGTTATTTGTTGATGCATATAAACCATTTGATTTGATGTGCTAATTAATATTTTCAACGACTGAGTTTAACTTTGTAAAATTTCACTTAGGCCCAATCACAATCAAAATGGTGTAGACATGGAATTTCATTTCATTTTATTGGATTCGAATTGATTAGAGATGATTTCTATTTGAAATCCCATGATCAAAACAAATATAACAAGAATTGATTTGGATTCTAGAAAAGACATATTTTGCCCTCATCTATTTGAAGGAGAGGAAGGTTATTAAGGTATTTTTTTCTATTTCTCCTCATGAAATCCGACCAAATTTCAATCCAATTCTCAGGATTTCAATAGGGTCAAATTTTTCCTTAGAATCCGATCAAATGAAATGAAATCCAACTTTTTATTAGATTTTGATCAGGGAATTTTAAAATCATGAAAATTTCAAATCCAATTCCTACATAAAAAGTTGAATTTGATCATGGCCTTATTGTTAGAAAGTGCACAAATTTAATTTTTAGACTAATTACTCTTAATTAATCCTAATTAAACTAAGTGCAAAGGAGATCTAGTGCAAAAGCCATCCAAACACACAAGAGAAAGAGGGAAAAAGGGCTACCTCTTGCGAACTTGTAATCGCAAGGCTCGAATCCGTCGAGTCGAGGTTGTGCGCACCACCACGCGTGTCTCGGCCTCAAGTCCACCAAGGTATTAACCAAAACCTCGATCTATGCTAGTAGATGAGAGGTTAAGCCTAATCCCTTCCTTCCCTTTGCCTTAATTAACTATTTAATTGGATGGAGGCAAGAGGTGCTCAACACATGAGCTTAAGAGAGCAATGGTGGAGAGGAAAAATTCTGAAATTTTTCCTTTAATTTTCGTCCAAAATATTAGGGAGAGAGAAAAAGGCAAGGTGGCTAGGGTTTTGGCTCCCAAAGTGGTCCTTTTATAGACCAACCACTCTCCCAAAAAGTTGTAACTAATTTACAACTATGCCATCACTAGGGCAGCCATAAAATGGGCCTAAATGGGCTCCATTAATTATTTAATTGGTCCTCTAATTCAATTAATTAGTGGCCCAATTAATTGCTCTCAAGTTGGACCTTTAATTTACAATTTAAATATAGGCCCGTTAGCTCAAATTAATTACTTTAATTAATTCATGTTGAACAAATTAATTATCAACAATTTGATAATTATTTAAGGATTAGAATATGCATTAATTTATTTCTATATAATCCGTTTGACTTAATTAATTAATTATGACGGTTCGCAACAGTACATAATTAATCAGTCAACATATCATATTGTTGCATTCCTTAATACAACCAAATAAATAATGCACGCATGGTCAAAACCTATTTGTGTGACCCTTTGAGGATTTATGCTCTGTTGGACATGGAAAATAAATCGCTATTTATTTCCAATAATCATAAGCGGTATCTAGCAACACGTTATGATTCCCAATTCGCATAAATAGTGTACTGCTACAATATTTTTAATCCTGCATAAGAAATAATAGTATTTCCTTGTCTGATTCTTATGTCACATGATATCATCGTATAATCCAAGATAGGAATGTGTCATTCTTGCAGATTATACGTTTCTTGATCTAGAGATGACTGTATCAGTTGCTAGCAAACAATCCATCTCCATCAAGGGGCCCAAACAGATATCATCGCTCACTAAGTTAATTAATGAGGGACATACGGTTTTCTTGATGAACAACTTTTCCCCGCACAATTCAAGAGAACAAAAATAAAGTCCGTATAGCAGCCCTTATCAGGAATCAACGGTAGACGATATTTATTGAACCTATCCTCATGTGGAAAAGCTGAACCATCTCAAACTTAGAATCAAACTCAAATGAAATAAATAATGACACATAACACAATCCATATATTTATTTCACTGGGTCGCGTCCTGTACTATGTTCTATAACATATACATATGCAATTAAGTTGGCAACTCCTTACCTATGATCTGTAGAACTTAATCATCACTTAACTTGCATACTAATCTTATCCGATAATTAATATTCCTTGTTAATTATCAAGATTACGGACCTTTTAGATTTATTATTGTCATTTAATTATAAATGAACTACAGAGATCCACAATTCAGATCCTCAACCTGAATGATCTGTCAATTAATAAATCAAGGAATAAATGATAAAATATCATCAATCACATAAACCATAGAAGTGGCCATTTAATAATTGGCTCCTAGGACATAACTCTAACAATCTCCCACTTGGCCTAGAGTCAATCAACAGCGACTTCTAGCCAGTGCATAGTACTCAATGTAATATCCAAAATATACATGTCTCATACTAAAACCTCAAAAGATAAAAGATACAACTCAAAGCCACTCAGGCATACGCCTAATCCCCATGGATGCAACGTGCAACTCATGTGCGGCTCGAGATAGAGGCTTTGTCAGAGGGTCCGCTGTGTTCGCGGCACCGTCCACCTTCTTGACCTTGATCCACCCGTCATTCACAAACTGACGGATGAGATGGAATCGTCGTAGAATGTGCTTGGTCTTTTGGTGAGACCTAGGCTCCTTGGACTGAGCTATGGCTCCCGTGTTGTCGCAGTAGAGATCCACTGGACCTGAGATGCTTGGAACCACCTCCAGCTCGGTCAAGAATTCCTTGATCCAAACGCCTTCTTTCGCTGCTTCACCCGCCGCTAAGTATTCTGCTTCGGTGACGGAATCGGCCGTGGTATCCTGTTTGGAACTCTTCCAACTCACGGCCCCACCATTGAGCAGATATACGAAGCCGGACTGTGACTTCGCATCATCTCGATCGGTTTGGAAACTAGCATCGGTGTAACCACTTACAACGAGCTCTTGGTCTCCACCATACACGAGGATGCTATCCTTTGTTCTCTTGAGATACTTGAGGATATTCTTGACTGCGGTCCAGTGTGGCATACCAGGGTTAGCTTGGTATCGACTAGTCACACTAATCGGATGCGCCACATCGGGGCGAGTGCATAGCATGGCATACATAATCGAACCGACCACAGATGGATACTTGAACTGATTCATGTACTTTCTATCTGTATCAGTCGTCGGACATTGAGTCTTGCTCAAGAATATGCCATGTGACATAGGCAAGTAACCCTTCTTGGAACTAGCCATGTTGTGTTTTTCCAACACTTTGTCAATATATGCATCTTGGCTCAAGCCTAACAACCTTCTTGATCTATCTCGATAGATCTTGATTCCTAGGATGTAGGCGGCTTCGCCCAAGTCTTTCATTGAGAACACCTTCTTCAATGAATCCTTGACTGCATTCAATTCGGGGATATCATTCCCGATCAAGAGTATATCATCAACATATAGAACAAGAAACACAACCACGCTCCCACTAATCCTCTTGTAAACACAAGGTTCCTTCTCGCTTTGAATGAAGTTCAACTTCTTGACCTCTTCATCAAAGCGCTTGTTCCAACTCCTTGATGCTTGCTTCAATCCATAAATGGACCTTTGAAGCTTGCACACCTTGTTAGCATTCTTTGGATCCACAAAACACTCGGGTTGTGTCATATACACATCCTCTTCCAAGTTTCCATTTAGGAAGGCAGTTTTGACATCCATTTGCCATATCTCATAGTCGTAGAATGCGGCAATTGCTAACAAGATCCGAATTGACTTGAACATGACGACTGGCGAGAAGGTTTCTTCATAGTCAATACCATGAACTTGCTTGTAACCTTTCGCAACTAGTCGTGCTTTGTAAATGGTCAAGTTGCCATCCATGTCGACCTTTCTCTTAAAGATCCATTTGTTCTCAACGGGTTTTACTCCGTCGGGAAGGTCAACTAAGGTCCATACCTTGTTCTCATACATGGATTGCATTTCGGATTCCATGGCTTTAAGCCATTCCTTTGAGTCGGATTTTTCCTTCATGTCCTTTATGGTCAAGGGTTCGTCATTCGCAATGACGAGAACGTCGTGCAAACCTAAGTATCTTATAGGTGGACGACTTGGCCTTGCCGATCTTCGTAGGGTAGACGCTTGAGGTTCTTGAACTTGTTCCACAACGATTTGCGGACTTAGTTCTTGAACTTCAAGTGTGGGTGCAACTTCAACATCATCGACTCGCGATATGTTTGAGTCTTCAATTGAGGGAGCTTGCTCTTGAACCTCTTCTTCTACAACTACTTGTGGAATGGGTTCGACTACCACCTCATTTGGCACCACATTGGGAACAACTAGATTGCCTACTTGAGGCATCTCTTGTTGCTGCGGTTCTTGAATTTCTTCAATCACCACGTTGCTCCCACTACTTCTTCTTGAGAGAAACTCCTTCTCCAAGAACTCCGCATGTCGTGCAACAACTATCTTGTTCTCGACACGGTTGTAGAAGTAGTAACCCTTTGTTTCCTTAGGGTATCCTACGAAATAACATTTGTCCGATTTGGGTCCAAGCTTATCGCTCATTAGCCTTTTCACATAAGCTTCACAACCCCAAATCTTGAGAAAAAGCATGCTTGGTTTCCTACCAAACCAAAGCTCATAAGGCGTCTTCTCAACGGACTTTGACGGAACACGGTTTAAAGTAAAAGCTGCGGTTTCTAATGCAAAACCCCAAAACGATTTAGGCAAGTCGGTTTGGCTCATCATCGATCGAACCATGTCTAGCAAAGTTCGATTCCTCCTCTCGGATACACCATTCCATTGTGGTGTTCCCGGTGGAGTGAGTTGTGGAACGATTCCACACTCCTTTAGATAATCACCAAATTCGTGGCTCAAGTACTCTCCACCTCGATCGGAACGCAAGACCTTGATCTTTCGATTGAGTTGGTTCTCAACTTCATTCTTGAACTCCTTGAACTTTTCAAAGGATTCAGACTTGTGCCGCATCAAGTAGATATACCCGTATCTACTATGATCATCGGTGAAAGTGATGAAGTATGAATAACCTCCTCGTGCACAAATGCTCATAGGTCCACACACATCGGTATGTATGAGATCTAACAAGTCGTTTGTCCTAATCCCTTTGTTAGGAAAAGGCGCTTTGGTCATCTTTCCCATCAAACATGATTCGCATGTGTCAATTGGCTCGAAAGCGAATTGATCTAAGAGACCAACGGTTTGCAATCTCTTAATGCGTTTCTCGTTGATATGACCTAAGCGGCAATGCCACATTAGAGTCGTACTTTCATGTGAAATCTTACGTTTCCTACTGTCACGTTCAACACTCAAAACATGTTCGCTAGAATCAAGCACATAAAGACCATTCAATAAATGCGCAACACCATAACAAACATCATCACGCAACAAAGTACAACTTTTGTTCTTTATTACAACACCAAATCCATCCAAGTCTAAACAAGAAATAGAGATAATGTTCCGAGTGATACAAGGAACTACATAGACATCTTTGAGTTCCAAAATGAAACCAGAAGGCAAAGTTACATCCACATTCCCAACGGCCATAGCGGAGACACACGTGCCGTTACCGACGCGGAGTTGTACTTCGCCTTTCTCGAGCCGCCTCCTACTCTTTAGTGCCTGCACATTTCGACAAATGTGAGCACAAGAACCGGTGTCAAAAATCCAGTCTGTGTTAGAGGTAGCGAGAAGGGTTTCAATGACAAATATACCTGAGGTAGAAGGCTGGACGGTTCCCGCCTTCTTGTCAGCGAGGTACTTGGGGCAGTTCCTCTTCCAATGGCCCGTCTTGCTACAGTAATAGCATACGGTCTCGGAAGTGGCCGGGTTCTTCTTTCTCTTGGAACCCTCGGGAGCTCCCTTGGCCGGACCTTGGGGCGTCACCGGGCCTTTGCCCTTTCTAGTTCGGCGGGTCTTTCTTTTCTTGCTCTTCTTGCTCTTGTCACTCACCGCAAGAACATCTTTGGGGCCCTTCTCTTTCTTGAGACTCTCCTCCGTCTCGACAAGCATGTTTTGGAGATCATCCATGCTCTTGTCCATGCCATTCATCCGGTAGTTCACAACAAAACCGGTGAAGCTGTGAGGGAGAGAGTTGAGAATAAAGTCTTGAATCGCCCCTGACGGGAAGGGCGTATCAAGCCTTTCAAGCTGCCGAAACAACCCCGCCATCTTCATGACGTGTGGCCCGACTTCATGACCCTCCGCCAATCGAGTATTGGCGACGGCCTTGATGAGACGAGCCCTTTCGGTGCGGGCCTTGGTTTGGAACATGTTCGAGAGACGAGAGACCATTTCAAACACTCCTAGACCACTATCCATGAACTCCTTTTGGAGTTCTGACTCCATGACAGCGACAATCAAGACGGACATCTCCATGTCGTCCGTGACGTGCTTGTCATGTTTGTCCTGATCCGCTTTAGGGGCATCCGACTTGGGAGCCGCGGGGACGGGAGTGGTCAAGAGATATTCCTTCTTTTCAAACCTAAGGACAAGCCTAAGGTTCCGGTGCCAATCCAGAAAGTTGGCACCGTTGAAGGCGAGCTTCTCTTTCTCTAAAAGAGAACGTAGCGAAAAAGACGAGGAAGACATCTACAACAATTTTCAAATTAAAGGTCAATTAGTTTATGTTTTGTTTTAATTTCCAATAAAGTAAAACTTTCACTACTTTAATATAAGTCCCTAAAAGTAATGAATTTCCAAGACCCCCACTTTCGTTGAGATGATGCCGGCGTCGGCACAACATCAAAGCAACTAATAATGAGGTAGGTTCTCCTTAACCAATCATACAACTTTATGATTCTTGGTTCGCGTCGCGAACTTCACTCCAATGTCCAATCCGATTAGGGTCCATTGTTAAGTAACTCCTCTCTATTTGCTCCTTGCAAATCCGATTTACACCCCGACTACCTATGGTGGACCACGATGTCCGCGTCGGCGGAATGCATCAATGGCCGAACATAAGGCGTGAAGGGGATAGAGAGAAGGAGAGTGATTTGGCTCAATCGTTTGGGACAAACAATTATGTGACTCTTGTTTGGTGGTCGTGTAAGCATACACCCATACCTATCCTATGACATTCATAGCATTCACAAACATTCACATAATAAGCATCTCAAGCATTGTTGTGGGTTTGTATGGCTCCCGCTTGCATTAGTTTTCGCCGCATCTCCATGTAGCAAAACTAATCTAACCTTTGTCCCTCCCACTAAATTCTATATGGATCTAAATCCTATATAAAATAAAGGAACAAAATTACATGTGTAAATTTCTATTCCCATCCTAACCTTAGGGGCATGCAAGCCACACAAGTTACACAAAAATTAATCAAAATTAATTAATGGCACCAAAGGCCTAATTACACACAATCACACATGCATTCAATTTACAAACCACAAGGCATTGAATCATGAGCCATACTAAACCCACATCCTCCTACAAAACAAAGTTAGCACAAATCTATCCACTAGTGTACTTTGTTTATAATTAATGACTTTCAAGTGTCTTTGCGTATTATTTGCCATTCGCAATTTCCGTGTATAAATGCTCAAATTTCAAACAACCAAACTTGTTTAAATTCCTTTTGAAAACTTTTCAATCATCAAAAAACTGAAAGGAGATCGCACAAGGAGTATCCTAATTACTTTTTCAACTAGTTTGAATAATTAGATAAATAATACTTTGATAAAAAAGTATCTAATGGGACACGACAAAAACCACAGTTTTCGGTCTCCAAAAATTATGAAATAATTTATATAAGCTCCTTGTCTAGATTGTAAATACCAGTCAAAATTTCAGGAAGAGATCATATACCATCTGAGAGAATAAAAAAAGACAAATCTGAAACAAGTGCGCGAACGCACCGTTTTGAGATATTCTGTTTTTCTTCTCAACCATCCGGTCTGAAAGATCACCTTCCATCCAGTTTTTATACATACAATATACATAGAAAAACTTGTTTAATCTATTGGCTAACTATTCATGAAAAGAAAACCACTAAGTTCTGTTTAAGAAATTCAAGTTACAAGCTTAACAATCGACTAGACCTGTACAGGAACAGACTATCGACCGAAAAGGTTTGACCTGGTTGAGGTACCAAACTTCCATGAAAAATTATGAAATTAATTTTCCTGGAATCCTAACTTAAAAATAAACAACTCTATTCAAACAATTTTCCAGAAAGAGTTCTCAGTTGGTACAGTTTATTAGAACAATCAGTTTGCTCAATAAACCAGATCTGACGAGATCTTTCTTTTCATACTTGAAAAACCACGAATTAATCTGAACCATGCAACATTCTATACATGTCCAGAAAGTGTTTCAAGTCCTCTTAAAATCTAGCCAAAGAACACTGGTACTTATATTCAAAATATAAATCTTTTAAGCCATTCAAACAGAACAGTGCAAGCAGAAACTGGTTCTGCGCACCGTTGCCATTTTATTCACAGTAAATCCATACAATTTCAGAAAAATGTGAATCCAACGCCAAAAGAACCACAATCCACAGATCTACAACTTTCTAGTTGACAGAAAAAATTTCCAGAGAACATTTCATAGCGAAAAACGCATAACAACACAGAAATTGCTGTTTCCAGACAGCAAGCAATAGCATCAACTCTACTAATCCATTAATTAACCAATTTCTCTTAATTAAGTGTCAAAATAACTTAAGCACAACCTGTCTCTGATACCACTGTTAGAAAGTGCACAAATTTAATTTTTAGACTAATTACTCTTAATTAATCCTAATTAAACTAAGTGCAAAGGAGATCTAGTGCAAAAGCCATCCAAACACACAAGAGAAAGAGGGAAAAAGGGCTACCTCTTGCGAACTTGTAATCGCAAGGCTCGAATCCGTCGAGTCGAGGTTGTGCGCACCACCACGCGTGTCTCGGCCTCAAGTCCACCAAGGTATTAACCAAAACCTCGATCTATGCTAGTAGATGAGAGGTTAAGCCTAATCTCTTCCTTCCCTTTGCCTTAATTAACTATTTAATTGGATGGAGGCAAGAGGTGCTCAACACATGAGCTTAAGAGAGCAATGGTGGAGAGGAAAAATTCTGAAATTTTTCCTTTAATTTTCGTCCAAAATATTAGGGAGAGAGAAAAAGGCAAGGTGGCTAGGGTTTTGGCTCCCAAAGTGGTCCTTTTATAGACCAACCACTCTCCCAAAAAGTTGTAACTAATTTACAACTATGCCATCACTAGGGCAGCCATAAAATGGGCCTAAATGGGCTCCATTAATTATTTAATTGGTCCTCTAATTCAATTAATTAGTGGCCCAATTAATTGCTCTCAAGTTGGACCTTTAATTTACAATTTAAATATAGGCCCGTTAGCTCAAATTAATTACTTTAATTAATTCATGTTGAACAAATTAATTATCAACAATTTGATAATTATTTAAGGATTAGAATATGCATTAATTTATTTCTATATAATCCGTTTGACTTAATTAATTAATTATGACGGTTCGCAACAGTACATAATTAATCAGTCAACATATCATATTGTTGCATTCCTTAATACAACCAAATAAATAATGCACGCATGGTCAAAACCTATTTGTGTGACCCTTTGAGGATTTATGCTCTGTTGGACATGGAAAATAAATCGCTATTTATTTCCAATAATCATAAGCGGTATCTAGCAACACGTTATGATTCCCAATTCGCATAAATAGTGTACTGCTACAATATTTTTAATCCTGCATAAGAAATAATAGTATTTCCTTGTCTGATTCTTATGTCACATGATATCATCGTATAATCCAAGATAGGAATGTGTCATTCTTGCAGATTATACGTTTCTTGATCTAGAGATGACTGTATCAGTTGCTAGCAAACAATCCATCTCCATCAAGGGGCCCAAACAGATATCATCGCTCACTAAGTTAATTAATGAGGGACATACGGTT
This sequence comes from Rhynchospora breviuscula, assembly GCA_027562975.1. Taxonomy (NCBI): domain Eukaryota; kingdom Viridiplantae; phylum Streptophyta; class Magnoliopsida; order Poales; family Cyperaceae; genus Rhynchospora; species Rhynchospora breviuscula. The sequence goes on from CM050399.1 coordinate 34,318,807, forward strand.
TTCTTGATGAACAACTTTTCCCCGCACAATTCAAGAGAACAAAAATAAAGTCCGTATAGCAGCCCTTATCAGGAATCAACGGTAGACGATATTTATTGAACCTATCCTCATGTGGAAAAGCTGAACCATCTCAAACTTAGAATCAAACTCAAATGAAATAAATAATGACACATAACACAATCCATATATTTATTTCACTGGGTCGCGTCCTGTACTATGTTCTATAACATATACATATGCAATTAAGTTGGCAACTCCTTACCTATGATCTGTAGAACTTAATCATCACTTAACTTGCATACTAATCTTATCCGATAATTAATATTCCTTGTTAATTATCAAGATTACGGACCTTTTAGATTTATTATTGTCATTTAATTATAAATGAACTACAGAGATCCACAATTCAGATCCTCAACCTGAATGATCTGTCAATTAATAAATCAAGGAATAAATGATAAAATATCATCAATCACATAAACCATAGAAGTGGCCATTTAATAATTGGCTCCTAGGACATAACTCTAACACTTATTAGTTTTATAGTTTTTTAAAAGAGGACCTATTTGATATGAAAATGTCCTAGATTTTTAATAGTTTTAGAATAATATTTTCAAACTTAAATAAAAGCTAAAAGATCTTAAAAATTATAAAGTCCAACTTTGATATGTAATTTGATATGCAAATAGTATGGAACAGTTAGGTCAACTATGCAGGTATACAAAAATAGGAACTAATAACCGTCATCCAGCATAAAATCATCCACGTCATTCCAACCCCTTCCTACCTGCGATCCCTTCCCTCTGTCTCTCTCGCGCTACCTTCCCTTTTTCTTTCGTGCTCCTCCCTTCCCTCTTTCTCTCGCGTTCTCCCTTCCATCCCTCGCGCTCTTCCATTTCTCTGCTTCGCATCCTCCTCTCCTTCATTCCATCACGCTTCCTTTTCTATGCCTTGTCTCCTCTCCTCATTTTCGTCAGATTTTTTTTCCCATGAACTCCACCTCTGTTCCTAACATGTGCACTTTATCTTGTTTTTTTTAAATAACATATATGACAATAAATTGAACAGATATGAAGATAATATGAACATATAATCAAAGTGTATATATACAAAAATAAAAATGAACATACATAATAAATATACTAAATAGATATAACAACTAATTGAACATAAATAGCAAATAAACTGAACAGATGTAACAAATAATGTGGACTCATACAAAAAGTAAAGTGAGCAAATAAACTGAACATAAATGACAAATAATTTGAACAAATATAACAAACATGTTGACTCATAAAAAAATAAACAGTGAACATAAATTGAACAAGATATAACAAATAAATTGAACAGATGTAACAAACATGTTGACTTATACAAAAAAAATTCAATAGTAAACATAAATTGAACATATATAACAAATAAATTGAATAGATACAACAAACAAATTGAACAAATATAACAAACAATTTGGACTCATACAAAAGATAAAAATTGAACATATATCACAAATAAAATGAACAAATATGACAAAAAATTGAACAGATATAACAAACATATTGTCTCATACAAAAAGATAAAAAGTGAACATATATAACAAATAAATTGAACAGATGTTACAAACAATTTGAACTCATATTAAAAAATAAAAGTAGACATATATAAAACAGATGTAATAAATAAATTGAACATATATAACATATAAATTGAACAGATATAATAAATAAATTGAACATATATAACATGAGATAGAAGGGAGAGAGAAAAAAGAAAGGAAGGGCCAGTGAAAAACGAAAAAAACAAATAGAGAGGGAATAGAAGAGAGCAGGAAGGAAATGAGAAGGGAGAAAGAAAAAGGGAGCAAAGGGAGTGGGGGTAAACTCACGAAGGAAAAGAGAAGGGAGAGGGAGCCATGCCTGGGAGTGGAGGGAGGGAAGGTAGCGCTGGGTGAGGGAAGGTGCTCGTGGTGGGTGAGAGGTGCGCTCGGATCAGAAGGTCGGATCACTAAGTTGTTTGTAGAAAAATGAAGGGAGCGCTGGCTTGGATGGTGATTTGTTGGATAGTAAATAGTAATTACCTAAAAAATTATATATTAAAGTCGTGTATTATTTTTGAGTGAAAAACTAAATTTTATTTTATAAAAAAATATTAATGTGATTTAGTAGAGCTTTTAGTTGGTCTGCGACTTAGTCAAATATTTTAAGAAAAAGATAATCATTGAAACGAGGATGATAAAGTTGTGAATTTTTTTTTTATAAGTGCAATTCAAATCACATATCATTTGTTCCTGCAGTGTTCATAATTTTGGACCAATTTGGATTTATTTAAAGCAATATACTCAATGGACTATGCAGATTGGTACTGTTTTAGATACGTGGCAGATCATTTGCTACTATTCATGAAAAATTATAAAGTGCTTTTGGGATGATATTTTGTGTCGGTTGTACTTGCGGAGCTTTCGGCTAAATTATTTTTCAAGCAATTCTTTAATTAATTTTTTAACACATTTGAATTGATTGAATATTAATTTAGTCAAAAATACGTTGTAATATCAAAATTCAAAAGGCTTGTTCTCCTTAGTAATTCCCTTTCGGTTGTTGATTTGAGGGCTTTTCGGTAAAGTTTAGCACATTCAAGGGCATACAAATTTAAAGCCGAAAAAATTAATAGTAACGTTATTGTTCACACGAATTACGATAATAACTATTAAAATTTTGAAATTTTAAAAATAATGTTATTGGATCGGCATTCGGATTGCCGAAAATACAAACTGCTTGGATCGGCAATCCAATTGCCGATCCAAGCAAAAACCAAAATCACGGCTAACTTTTCATCAAAAAGAGTAAAAAAATGTTAGAAGTCGGTTGGATACTTGGATTTGCTCGTAGTGGCACTTGTTGAACTGTTGACTGGAGACTGTTGAACTATATAATATTCTGATTTTGCCTTGTTTTTTTTCCCCTCCTACGGCACTGCTTCTAGCTGTTGTAGGGTTCGACACGTTTGCATGAATCAGTCAATTTTTGTTGTCTAGGAAAAATAATTTCTCTGATCATACTTTTTGATAATTTGTAACAACTGTGGCAGTGTGGCTACAATAATTCGTGAAACTGGACCAAGCAATAAAAATAAGAATGGCAGGTTCATAAACCGTTAAGGTTATGATCAAAATGATTTTCACATGGTATTTTATTTCTTTATTGTGATCCAAGATTTTGCTACACTCTTATTAGAATTGATTATTCGGGATTTTGTTGGGTTTAGTAACAAAGAATTTTGATCAAATGACATCAAATTCATCCATTTTGATCAAAAGCTTTCTAATAAAATGAAATCCCGTGTGAAAAAAAATAGATTTTAATCGGGGCCTAAAAGTATATTAAGGATTATGTTAAATTCTTTAACGTACTTATCCTTAAGGCCCCGATAAAAAAAATTTTTATGCAGGATTTCATTTCATTTCAATTAATTTTATAGGAATTCATTGGATCTAATTGCATGGGAATCAAACCAAATGATACCAAATCCGTTCATTTTGATCACGAATTTTTCAACGAATTTTTCTTTTTTATATTAACTTAATTGAAATTCTTACACCTACTTGAAAAAGAAATCCTTGCTTTGTAATGACTAATCTGTAATCTATAATTATATTAATAAAGTTGTGATGTTTTTTTTTCTATTTTTGACTGCTATTTTGTAAAATCAAAAATAGTTTTTTTTTGTATTTTCAATGATTAAAATAGTTTATTTCTTTTTTTTTGGTTAAATATATTAAAAATAGACATACTAATCATTATTTAATTTAGAAATTAAATATATTTGGAAATCGAAAAAATTATTGTTATCTAAAAAAATATAGCGAAGCGAAGCTGCGACTGCCATGCCTAGTATACCTAGTATATATAGACTGAAATTTGTTTGCAGAAACAATAATTTTAAGATCAGGCCAGACGGATTTAATAACAAAAGCATGGGTTAAATTTTCTACATATACTTATTCATTAAATATTAAGGACTCCTCAGTTTGACCTCCGTAAAAATATGATTATAAATTTATAATTATATTATTAACCACCAGACCACAGAGATTCATATTTCTTTTATAATAATTTATAATTGATTGATATTCATACAAAACAATAATATAATGATAACAAGAATTCACATTGTGTAAGTCCCAGAATTATTGCCCAACCAACCAATAGAATCATCTTCAGAATTTAGAGAAACCGAATTAAGAATAGCAAGCAAAGAATCCCTTTCCCTTCTCAGTGCCAGACTTGGCAAATAATGGGGACCAAGACTAATTTAGGCTTCAATTTAGAGGAGGCCCATGAAGAAAATACATTAACTTAATCTAGTAAAATAAAAGATTTAAGAATAAACTTAGGGTACGTTTGGTTGGAAGTGAAGTTAGTGAAGTTAGTAATTTTGAAGGTAGTGATTGACATTAGTGAAGTTAGAGATTGTGGAAAGTTTGTGCTAACTTGAGGTTAGAAAATGTTGTTTGATGTGGTATGTTGGAGTTAGAGATTGAAAAAAATAATAATAAAATATTAATTTATATGTTTTTCTTTTATAATTACATCTACTATAATAAAATATTATATTTATTATTATTTTATAATTACAATTATTTTACCATTTATATTATGATTACCAAATTATAAATATTATAATAATAATAATAATAATAATAATAATAATTATTATTATTATTATATTTTTATAAATTATAATTACCATTAATTATACTATATTTATTGTTGCATTTTATTATTAATCCCAAATTTTCAATCAATGTTATAATTATTACTAAATAATAATAATAATAATAATAATTAGTACCGTAATAATTTCATTAAAATAATAAAAAAATAATGGTTCTTATTATTTAATATTATAATTAATAAGTATAATTAATATTAATATTATAATTGTTAATTAATTAATAATTAATAATAACAATCATCATCATCATCATCACAAAATCTCTTTTATTAATTTTTTAAGTTAGTCATGATAACAAACTTCTCTAACTCAACATTTTGTCAAGTTAGAGAAGTAGAGTGAAGTTAGAGCTAACTTCACTAACTTCAATTGTGTTTGGTTGCATGAGGTTTAAAAGTTAGAGCTCTAATTTGGCTCAACCAAACATACCCTTAAGTTGTTGGGGGAGACCTAGTCTAGCTTTGCCACTGCTTCTCACTAAATTAGAAAAACCAAGGACCCCCTTCCCTCCATACTTGAGCCAAGGAGGCATCAGGTCGCTTAGTTTTAGCAAACAAGTTGAGAAAAACTTCAAAAACAGTACAGAAACAAGAGCCATTACCCACTATCCTAAAAGAACAAGATCTTATAAAGGGTAGTTTTTCTGAACTCATTTCCAGAAGTTTGAAATAACACTATTAATCCAAAAATTATACTTGACCACAACCAGATTCTTCCAAAGACTGATAATCTTTGTAAAAAATTTCCAATACCATTTCCCTAACATAATATAATCAAACTTAATTACTTAGAATGGACGAAGCTATTTTCTTGTTAGCGCTCCTTTCTATATTTATTTCTTCAGTTTAGTCTAATTTGAATTAATCTGATCTCAAATATTTTTAAAGTGAATCGTTATGCATTAAAAATGAATCCTAAGAATGTATATTATTTGGTATTAATGATGGCATTGTTGACTCTATTAGTGATACTGATACCAGCTTCTAGTTCCGTTCGACATAAAAGAATTACTGAATTATGAGTCGGGTTGGGGTCCGATTTTGGATCATTTAGTTCTAGATCATGTCCGGGTCTTTGGTTGGATCAGTTTTAAGTTTCTAAAAAGTTTCATATCATACCAAATCGAATTAGGTCAGTTTGACTTTTGAATAAAAAAAAACTTGGATCAAGTACAGTTCGAGTTGATTCTGAATTTCTGATAGATGTTTTAGGTCGAGAAAACTTTTAGAAATGGCAATTCGACATGTCAAATTGGATCCGTTTGATTTTGAAAATTCCTCCGATCACGAAGCAGATTAGTTCAAATATACTTGGACAGACTCAAATCAATTAAACTTTTTTTTTTCAAATAAAGCATCTCTCGGCGCTTTTAATAAAACATCTCCCAACATGTCTTAACTCCGCTACATTTTTCTAGTTTCAGGATTGGTAAACGACAACAACCATTTAATTAGGGGCTGTATTTTTGCTGTCAATATAATAATCAACTTAAAATTTGAGGAGACATAAACTCATTCCGGAGTTTCAAATTCACCAGAAAAAATTTTGAAAGAAATATATAAATAATAAATTTAGTTGAAAGTGGCACTTTAACCTAGCTAAGTAATTAACGAATTATTGTCATCAGTAAAAGTACATTTTTAAGTATAATGATTATTTTCATTTAGAAAATATAAACCTTTTTGTTGGCCATGATTTTGTGAACCTTTTGTCCTAATTGAACTTCGTCGTGAAAATTCTGCTAAGAAAAGACGAGGACGCTAGATTTTGGCATTTTGCATCCAAAATTCCAAATGAAATGACTCTACTTTAATCCTTTTACAGTTCTACCAAATATGCAAAAATCAGTGCTGATTTGACGCAAAGTAGAATTTTCCTCCGCATTTTGTATAAAATTTTTATTGTGATATGCAAAAATTTTGTACAATTTTCATTAGCGTGAATCCTATAAGCATTTAAACTATATATTTGATTCATATTTTAGAAAGAATGAAACAACATGATACGATTGAGTACGGAACGAAATTTTTAGCATGTACATATGTATATTCCATTCGTACCTTTAATTTATCCCGCTAGTTTTCAAGTGATATGCAACCTTGATCGTTGGTTTGTATTAAGATTCGATCAGTTAAAGTTGCAATCGACATCAGTTAAAATCTATTTATTTATTTTCTTAAACTATTTGATATGCCACTAACTAAACGGGAGAAGAAAAAAAATACTCCCAACTCTAATTTGATATTTCACAATACTAGCGGGCTCTCACGCGTTGCGCGATCTATTTTTTTTTTATGATTTGGATCAATAAAATTGTATATTGTTGGAACAAATATGCGAAATATTTAAAGGACAGAAAATTAGAAATTTAGAGTAAGTATTTTGAGTATCTAAATAATCATTTGATGGGAAAAAAAGCAAAGAAAGACTTTTAAAAATTACAAATGGAAAAATAAAATTATTCTGATTTTTCTAAAAGTATTAAAACCATATTATTTTTCTAAAAGTATTTAAACCCTATTCTCAGGATTATTTCTCTTTTTAACATGGTATATATCTAATAGTACACAATCGCTTAAGAATACATGCAAATTTAAAAAAAAATAATAATTAAAATCTTTGCAACATAATATGTGTATGATATTTGAAGGCCTGTCATAATATATGCGACATTCTTTTCTCATTGATCGTGTATGGTATATAAATTTTTTAAAACATTCGTTATAAAGGCAAATAATTTTTTTAAAATTTTCCTTGCGTATGTTTTTTGATTAAGCAAAAAAACAAAAACAGATTTGAAAAAAATACCTCACATTATTCCAACAGTGCCGACAATTTTAAATGAATGTGTAGGCAGGTTTGTGCTCCCTTCCCTCTCTTCTATTTTTTTTTCTTTTCTTCCTCTTTGACTCAGTTCGAAGCAGGGGAAAAAAGGAGTGAATGTGTACTGTTCAAGAGGTTTGTGCTCCCTTCTCTCTCTTCTATTTTTTTTTTTCTTTTCTTCCTCTTTCACTAAGCCCCAGAAACAAAAAAAAAGGACAAAAAAGGAGTGAAGAGAATGCACGTGTCCGTTTCTTACTAGACAGAAGAGAGTGCATGTGATATTGGCTTGGACCATCTCCCGAAGGCAGCAAAGAAGGGAATCGAAGGACAGGATCTGCTGAGCAATAAAATCAACGGCCCAGATTCAATTCACTGTGCACTAACAGTAGCGGATTCGAATCATTAGCGAGTGGGCCCCACTTGTCAGCCACACTATTACTCAACAGTGCCTTAGGAATAGTAACGGATGCGGATTCAATTGGCCCGGATTAATATATGTTTCTATTTTGTGGTCCGCATGTAAATCTCCACATGGTATGGTGCTGGGGATGAAAACGGATCGGATTTTATCCGCTCCGATCCGCATCCGTATCCGAAAAATTGCGGATTCGGATATTAATATCCGCATCCGAACGGATGCGGATGCGGATACGGATACAGATATTTTTAAGCGGATACGGATGCGGATGTGGGAACAGATACCCAGTGCCTCTACCACCAAGCCACGCTGCCTTTTGTGATTGATATGTTTTATGTCTTTATATATCTCAATTATTTTCAAGGAGTTTTAAGCAGCCTCTAGCTAGATTATGCTGATGTTTTATGTCTTTATTTATATATTTTCTTCTAGTTGTGAACCTATGTATTTATGTGTTAAAAGTTAAAACCTAGCAAATAAATTTACTTTGATTTTAAGGAAGTTCACTTCTAAAGTTGTACAGTGTGATCGAAGACAAAGTTATTAAGATTAATTTTCATATATTTAAAGAAATGCTCTTTTGGCTCAAACTATGAAAAACAATATATATTCATTTGCATGCACTACTATTGATCTTGACGAAGTACTAACATAGACACTGAGTATATTGAATATCATTATATTTACAGAAACTGCTACTGTAAATAAATAAAAAAGATTAAAATGCAATCCGTATTCGACAAAATATATTAGTATTTGACTCCGTATCCGATAACATCCGAACCGTATTCGTATCCCCTTAATATCCGAACCGTATCCGTATCCGAAAAAAAATATGGATGCGGATATGGAAAGACCATTATCCGCTCCGTATCCGATCCGTTTTCATCCCTATATGGTGCACATAATCGTTCCAGAGAAAATGGATTCTTCCAGCAACTAATCAAGTTGTATTATATTAATTTGTGCTTAAAGAATAAACATGTTAACAATGGATCATATTTATATATGCACTAATCTGAGATTAGGTGCTAGCTAGAATTCTGGAACAGTATAGCCTTATAGGCACAGCGCGGCATCACGTTACTGTTTGTTCATAACATGTTTCAATCAAAATTAAATAATAGTAATTTCTAACTAATCCCAAGTGCAATAAGCCCATTTGACAGTTACACAATTTGTTTTCATGTTTAAAAGGTTTATTGTTATTCTTTTCAAACAAGTTGGCAACACCTACAGGTAGGTTTCTTAACAAAAATTATTTGAAGAACTTAACAAATAATAAAGTTGAGAATAAATCTTTAGGCAAGTGACCGTAGACGATACTTTTCAATGAAGTTCACAGTTCAATGGCCACAGGGTACATGTGAATATATATGTGATATTTTAAAGGTATTTTAAATTAGAAAGTTTGTATTTCCTTGCACATTTTTGTGTAAATTATCGCACCATTTTTATATTTGCCAAATGAATTTATTCGTGTCCAATTAAGTTTCTTTTTTTAGAATTTTTTTTAATATGGATATTTGTTGGGCTTAAATATGAGAAACATACAAAAAATTCATAAAAAAAATGATGTCTACAAAACCGTGAATAACAAAAAAAATCAAATATTTTCAATAGATTATACTCAAAAAACAAAAAAACAAAAAAGGAAGAACTTCAGCATGAATTTTCGCCGGTCGACTAAACATTTTCTGCTTGTGAAATTAAATAAAAAAAAAGATAAAATAATTTATGGTAAAAGGTATAGAAACGATAACAAGGAAAAACAAGAAATGGGGGAACAAAAAGGAAAATAAAAAGAATAAAAAAAAAACACACAAATTCCCTTCGCGTGGGTCCCACTTCCAGTGAATCCAGATTCCTCCGGTCCATAAATTAAATTAGTGCTCTTTGCATCCATTCGTGCGCTCGCACTAAAATATGTACCCAATCGAGCTTAACAGCACAAATTAAGAAATGCTTTCATCAAAAACTATCATTCATGATTCATCTGGGAAAACAACGGCTGATCCTACAAATATTTAAATAATTGACCAATGAAATGCAAGTCAAATCCGACTTGCCTCCCCCACTTCGCCTCCATATTCTCACTTTGTACGGACGGACCAGGCGCATTCAACAAATTACTTTCTCGCTCCGACGACTCCGACCTATCAGCCACGCGTCTAGTTCACAGTATTCCTCACTCTCCTATATTCCTCATCCTACACCTGGCGTACAAGTTGGCGCACCAAAATTGGGAACTCTCTCCAATCTATAACTCATGGAGTTTCAAAGGGATAAGAGAAACGGCTCTATTCAACCCGTTTCTTATAACCTCCTCTGAACCAACAGAATCAGGACACGTGGAAAGTGATTGTAGGGACCACAGCACACGTGGCAAGTCGAACCTGATTCTCCCCACCAACGCGACCTTTTTTTTTCGACCTCTCTCTTTCTGGTATTTTTTTCTTTTCTAGGGTTTTCTCTCACTGGTCAGGCCGCTGTCGCTCTCTCTCTCTTCGCATCTCTTCTCTCAGGTATGGTACTAACCACTGAAAGGTCAAATTTCGTTTACTTATTTTTCGATTTACGATCTAATTTTTTCGTCTTGATCGGTTGAAATTGTTCTGAAAATTTTCTTTATGGCTTACCTTTAGTCATTTGTGGGACGAAGAATGAAAAAAAATTGACCCGAACCTTGAGGGAGAAATCGTATGGGCTAGATTTTTTTTTTTTTCGTTTTTGTAATTTAATTTCGAACTTCTCTCTTTTTATCGTAGAAATTTAGTTGAAAGGCCAGGGGGAGAGGTTGAGAGACTCGCTTATTTCATGTTTCTCGTTGTTCTATGCTCTAGATAAATCGTTGAGTTTGTGAATTTTAATTACATGCCCTAGTTAAAGTTCTGGATAGTAAGAAGACCATATTAGGAATTTGTTTGCTTTATAAAGTTAGTCGAAATATATCAGGTAATTTTGTGTAAATAAGGAAAATATTACCAGATTTTGGGAGCAGTTGGGTGGTCTGATAGATAGATTTCCTGGAAGGTAAAATAAATAAATAAATAATAAACTGCATTTTATAGGTCATGTTGGTCTATTTTGATATGTTTATGATAATTCTTTCTTATTCGCTAGCAACCGTCTTTGGAATTGTTAAGCTTGATAATAAACTTCAGTTTTCCTTCCTAGGCTCTCTAGGTTAGATCCTAGTATTTCAACTTGCATGCATTCAACCTGGTTTTATTGGTTGACAGCAAACGGTAAAAAATTAGTAAATTTTAGTATGCATATACCCACCTTCTCAAGCATGCCAGAAATTATGATTTAAGTTATGTAAATTAATTTCTAGGAGTTGCGAAAGTGACGTCATATAAAATTATTTATTTAAAACTCGAATTCGATGCCATATGTCACTGGCATGTCACTCGGTCTATCAGGATTAGTATGTTTAGATTTTGTTGGAGAAAACAGCCATGGAATTCTGCATTAGAAGCTCAAGTGCATGTAATCAATCACTACTCAGAGTAATGCTCTGTTACGTAAAGGTGATTGGGGATATAGATAACTAATATTAATTGAAATTTAAGTCGTGATCCTTTTGTGGAACTTGAAGAAAACAAAAGTATTGCATCAAATTAGTTGTCACAAGCACCCCATAGTTTGTTTGTCCGCTTAATGGCTGTATGAAAATTGATTACCAACAAGAGACACTTAATACAAGTGCTTTATGTTGTTGCACTTTATTTTGTAGTAAGAGAATGTACCAGTCTTCATCATTCTGTTAATTAATCTAATACTCACTCCGTTACTCTTCAAGTTACAGAAATAGAAATGCCAAAAATTCTACTGTCATGTGCCCACTCTTTCTATATTCATTCAATTTGGCTTGTTTATCCATATATCTTCTAGCTGTTCCATTTTCTCTTCATCTCACTCAATCAGATCTGAGTCTCATCAACTCATTAGCCCATATCGGATATTATTTGCTTCTGGATTCAGCATGGGCACTGTAGATGCATTATTCACTACCGAATCACATTGTATGTTGATTGAAAAGTTTTGTAATCCTCTTTAATTGTAAGGTCAAATGCTCTGTTTCATGCCTGCACTTTTTAAATTCTTCATAACAAAAGATCTAAAACTCAAAACTACAAAATAAAACCATTAAGATATGATCTGCATTAATTTCTCAATGTGCATGTAAAATATTGTGGCATTCTGGTATCATTATGATGAACATCAAGCAGTTTGTGAATGGTAACTGATGTGGACCATTACAAATGCTGATATTTCATGTTCATAATGTCCATCAATAATTCAATATGCAGTTAAAATGCCACAAAAATATTAAATGCATGGTAGTGAATGTAATGTAGATCACATCTGACAGTTCTATTTTGTCATTAAGTTTTACATTTTCTTTTTGTTAAGAAATTTTAAATGAAGGTTGAAGCGCTCTGTAACAAATTTGCTACAAATGAACCTAGTTTGTATTGGTAGAGGGGTGGAGGGGGCAGAAGAGTTGTTTTTGGGGGTGGATACGGGGATTGCGAAAAACAGAATGTGATGAGAGAAGCATATTGGTTTCTGTGGTTGGAGCTGTCATGCTTGGAGTTTGTCCTTTTTCGAAGTTTGGGGTATGACACGAGTAGGTTTTCTTTTTCACCTTGGTGCATTCTATCCTCGTCAAATCTCTAAATAAGGCTTCATTTTTCCCTTCCAAATCTGGCCTATTGAATTTGTTCCCTTCTCTTCTTCTTTTATAATGTTCTTAGGGAGATTAATCTAAGACACAATTGGTTCTGGTTAGTTGAAGTGGTGCGTAGGCAACCTGTTTAGCATCAATACTAGGGAACTACCTGCTTGGCTGCTTTATTTGATGAGTGCTTCATATTTACATGAATTTTGTCTTGAGTACATAAGCCTGTCACATTCTTTATTTATAATATAAAATGGAATATTGCTTCTTTTCAATTAAAATCAACTCCTTTGAACTAATATATTAATTGGTTTCTCGTTTTTCTTTCAGGAAAGAAGAGGGTGGAATTCCCATTTAATGGAATTTGGATCACATCATTCATAAATTACTCTTTGGAAAATTCAGAACTATACTTTTGAGGAAAAATATGGACCAAGCACCTCAGCCAAGTCAACCTGTGATGGGCATGGTAACAGCTGGCCCTGCCCAAATGCCATACCCCATACCAACATACTCACCAGCCTCCATGGTGACTGGAGCCCCAGCCGTCATGGGAGCCCACCCATCAGCTACTCAGGCAGGTGTTAGCATGGCCGGGCTCCCTACTGGTGGGGCCCAACATCACCACCAGCTGGCTTTCCAGCAGGTGCAGCAGTTCCACCAGCAGCAACAGCAGCACCAGCAACAGCAGTTGCAGGCAAGTTTCTCCATATGTTTTTTTTTTGTACCACCAGCATAACTATGACATTGGTACTCGAGAAATACTGTTACCAATGTACTAATTAGTTTCTGTTCGATAGTAATGGTAAATGGCTAATCATGACAAGTCTGTCACAGAACTTGTGCTTTTGTGGTACTTGTGTCATATGCATACTGCATGCACCCCACATTAGTTATAAAAATTTCAGTGAATATAGATACAGTAAATGTTAATGACGGTGTCATGCTGTATGGTTGCTAAGCAAAGATGCTCTTTTTGCAATAATAATCTGTCAAATTCTGTTACTTATACCAACTTCATGCCACAGTACTTTCTGACTCCAGTTCAATTTTATGTACAGTCTTTCTGGGCAACTCAAATGGCTGAGATCGACCAAACAAGTGACTTTAAGAACCATAGCCTTCCCCTGGCCCGCATCAAGAAGATAATGAAGGCTGACGAGGATGTTCGCATGATCTCGGCTGAGGCCCCTGTTGTCTTTGCCAAGGCGTGCGAGCTTTTCATTCTTGAGCTCACGCTCCGTGCCTGGATTCATACTGAAGAAAACAAGCGCCGCACTCTCCAGAAGAATGACATAGCCGCAGCCATTACGCGCACTGACATATTTGATTTCCTTGTAGATATTGTACCGAGAGATGAGCTGAAGGATGAGGGGCTGGGCATGCCTAGGGGTGCTCTACCGGGGATGGTTGCTGGCGCTGCTGAAGCTGGGATGCCTTGCTATTATGTGCCGGTGCAACCTGGGAGTGTAGGCTCAGGAGTGGGGTCGGGAGTATATGGGCAAGGACAGATGGCTGCTTATATGTGGCCACAAGGGATGCAGGGTGGGCCGCAGGGACATGCACCATGCCAGGATGCTGAGCAGTCAGAGGACTGAGGGGCTGGGATAGGGATTTAGATTTACTCAATTTAAATTAGGAAACGTTGGAGTGGTGTTTGCTTGAATTGAGTAACTTGTTCGTTGTTGCTTTTTGTTAAAAATACTTTTGGATGTGTGATTGGTGTTTGAAAGAATTTGGGTGACAAAGAAGGGTCCTTTATGTACTTTTGACCGTCCTTACATGAAACGTCTGGTAGAGGCGTCTGCTTGTAAAGAGGTGGGGTCATGTGGGGTTTTCTTCCCTTTCATGTATTATGGGATCGATAGCTGATAGCTTTTCGTTTTTGTGTTCTTATGTTTTCCCTCTATAACTTCCTTGATGGTTGTAAGACAGCTGGCAACCTATTTTCAATATAAGTGGGACTCTTTGTGCAACTGTGTATGTGGTTACAAAACATTCTGAGCTTGTTGCCTCCTTGTCGCCGAATCATCAACTCACACTCATATAAACACGGAGAAAATGAGATCGCAAGTAGAAAAAGGCGGATAAATGAAATCAAAAATTAAATTTGCACTGTATTCTCAGAATAGAGTTTTATTCGTCCAATTTACCTTCTTCAAATTGCGTTTTCAAGTTCTCGGACCCAAAACAATGAGTTTGTGCGTCCCATCAGCGATTCCAACGGTTAACAATGAATTGAACATTTGAATTCGATTCTCCTCATTAACAAATTTCATTACTCATCTTTTTCACATTGGTTTGTATTGAATTAGATTCTCCTAGTATAGAATCTACGTGCCTCAATTAGATAGGTATGATTGAAGATTGATTTATGAAGTAATTTAGAGGTGAGCTGACAGCTATAAACAACGACCATGTCAGAAAGGAAAAAATGGATCTTTAGATGCAACAATTATCTTTCTATTGTACCTTTGCTTGTACATTTGAACATGCCACCTACACTCAAATATACAGAGTTGGAAAAGAAGCTAGGTCTATCAACCAAATCTACAACCAAAAAAAAGGGGGAAAAAATTGAGGACAAAACTACAAAAGAGAAGACAAAAATAGATAAGAGAGATTGAACTTAGATATAATAAATTTGCCCAACATTTAACAGGCTCTCATGAGGCACATAAAACATGACGCTATTCTCCCTACATATCCTCCTCAGAAAGGCATACACATAATTCACGGCAAGCTTTTTCAGTATACTCGAGTCCCTTCTAGCTCTCACAATTGTATTCCCTAAAATATGCACAACACCTGCATCCTTGCACCGATTCAAGAATTCAATCTCATCTCCTACTGTCTGGCTTGTCTGGCCTGATTCCGTGAACAAACCAGTATTGGAACCCCTTAATGGGGACTGCACCGGAACAATTGAATCATGCGAAGTATAACTTAAACCTGACATATTGGTACCATTATTTGTCATAGTCATATCTGCCACACTATACTCTGAATCAGAATAACCATCCATCATACTATCTAGTCGGACGAAGGACAGAAGGCTATCCAACAGCATCTTTTCAAAGTTGTCATCTTTTTTGTGCAGGTCTTTGTACCCATATCTAGCCACACAACGAAACATGTGAAAATTTTTAGGGCCGATACGCTTTACCAGAAACCGCTCATCAGGAGGAACAGTGTACACTGGCAGATACTTAACACAGACGAAAACCACAACAGAGTGAATAGCTGGTAAATTTGTTATGAAATGGGAGAAAATGTGAGGTACACCACTTGCCAGCTCAGTGTAAACAAAGCCAATGCCAGGTACACGTACCAACCCAAGGCTGGGGCCAAGGCCAAGAATCCAGGCCATGGAGACCTTGGAATGCATTTCGAACTCATATCGCTTGACTGTACAGTAGTGCCAAACATACATAATGAGCATGAAAGCCACAGCTATGACAAGTGGAACCCACCCACCCTGGTCAATTTTGAAAATGACGGCTGAGAAGTAGGGGAGTTCTACTAGTAGGGATAAAGTTGTGAAAATGAGTACAAGTAGCCAATGGCTGCGCCATACCAATAGCATTACTGGCACCATGAGAAACGTTGTTACTAGCATCACAATTACTACAGCAGTTCCTGTTAAAGTAAATGAAAAGAGGGCAAGTTCAGAGAAGATTCAATTTATTATACTATAGTGACATAAGCCAAAAAAAAAAATAGTAAAAATGATGTATGTAAGAATTGCCATGCTGTACAGGTCTCTACTGGCTTTTCCAACTATTTCTATCTATCTAAACAGATAATAAAAAACAGGCAGAACCGCAGAAGCAATAAAGGTGAAATAATGAAACATAATAAAAACATAGCAAGAATTGTAAGATTCATATGCTTGTGCAGTGACCTTTCTTTCAGTTGATAGTTGTGTATTGGTTACACAAATACCCTGTAAAATCTCAACATGCTACTTATATACCCTCCAAGAGATGAATAAACCCATTCACTTCTGGCTTCTGAAATTATACCAGAAATACTTTCCCTCCTGTATTGCTTTCTAACTGAATGGTACGACAGTACTTTTGCTTTTTTTTTTTTTTACATGTGAGATGCTTATCATTTCTAAAGATATATAGAAAGAAATTAGAGATGTAATTACAAATTGTACCATATGCATTTCCAATCTGGCTTCGATTTTTGAAGCCAGCAGTGACTGCTATGCAGAGAACCATAAGAACCCAATTTATATCAGGTATGTATATTTGACCTAGAAATTTCTTGGATGTATGCACCACCTTTACTCTAGGAAAACAACCAAGAGCTAAGGCTTGCTTTATTATAGAATATGTCGCTGATATTGTTGCCTGACTTGCCACAACAGCGGCAGCGGTCGCTATTACGAATGCTGGCCAATATATCTGCTCTGTTTTTAGAAAATGAAAGAATAGATGTTATCACAAGCACCTAGGAGGTGTGAATTCTATTACCAAACAGGTACGAAAAAAATTGCCCGATGGGAACTCTACAAACAAGTTCAATATTTCTGTTAGAATTTCTGGATAAAGACCTAAATTTGTTTTGAGGTGGTAGAAATTTTTCCTTTATGTTAAACATGGTCGTTTGAGGGGAAAATGGATTAAAAGGATAGGATCAACTTTCCATTCTTTGATAAACAACATATTATATTTGAAGTAATGATAAGGGGCTTCTCTGCATTTCACAACAGAAGTTGTGACTTTATTGTGACATTTTTTTCCTTCCATCCATAATTAAGCTTGTATTAAAAATAAAAAAACTGAAAAATAACTAGGTGATCAAAAAGAGAAGATAGAAGAGAATTAGGAAAGGATAAAAAAAAAAAGAACCTGGAATTGAACGATAGAAAGCATCCTCAACATGATTTTTATGAGACATAATATAACAAGCTTGTCCAGTATATGCCAATAACAGACAAGGGAACACTACCATAGTAAATGCTATCTGCACATAAAAAAATAACAATGATAGATGGACAATAAATAACTAGATAAACAACCAAATGGTTGGAAGTAGCAAGAATAAAAACATATCAATGGGATATGTAGTAGATATGCTATACCTGGATAGCCAATACAGGAAAATGACATAGATCAGCATATAGAGCTTCAGTTCCTAGTCGAAAACAGAAAAAGAAAACTTTGTGACAAACTTCTAATAATATACTAAGTATACAGAAAAAGCACAGAATGTCACTTCTGACAAGCTCCTAAGTATTACAAAGTTGACAGGTACATAAATAGGTCTTAATGTACAACTGTAATGAGTTCATTTAGCATACAAATCTATGTTGAAGTCATGTTGTAATAACAGTTGCAATTATCATTTAAGCAAGAAACCTTAACCAAAATTAACTCAACAAGCAAGACCTTTGGTCAGCGGAACTAGATTTGTGGAGTTGACACAAGTGGTTAGTTATATACGAAATAACAAAATAAAGGTTTTCCTTTTTGAGATGCATACCAGTGATACAAAGCATTATACCACCAAGAGAGGTCCAGCTGTCATACTTTCCCTTTTTAAAATACCGATATATGTGCACTGGGTTAAAGGCTTTGAGGGCTGAACTGTTATATCTCCATATATTTACTGCACCAACCGACCCAATTAGTATAAACCAAAGTAGCACTACTGGTGCAAACAGCCAACCAACTTTATCAGTACCATAGTGTTGCATGCAGAATAAACCAATCAGTATTATCACTGCCACTACCACAACAACATCTGAAAACAAAATAAAAAAATATTAATACATTAAAGACAGAGTAGAATGCTATAAGAATACAAGTTTCAGTAAATATTGAAAAAATAGTCGGGATGATAGTAATGTACTGTTGCTCATTTTGGGGTTCTCTTCTCTGATACCACCAGATGCTGAAAGAACTGCATAATATTTAATAATAACATGTAAGTGATGAATTATAAGTATAAGCAAATGCAACATTGTTAATTACTTCCACTTGGTATTTCTCTTTCTCAAACTCCAGTGATCTATAAAGCACATACTTAATCATCCATCTACAGCTATAGATGACAATATTTGACACAACCTGAGAAACGTGCAAAATAAAGTATTGAAAGTCAATGACTCGATCAACTGACCTGAAGTCATCTGCCTATAGATAAAATTCAACATGACCCAATAAGCAATCCAAAATCTAACCCAGAAACTGACCAGTCTGATACCATACACCATACCATCTAACCCAATTACAACTGATTACAACCCAAGCAGATTGAAAGAAGCCCACCCACACCAGCCATAAATTCTTCCGGATAACATCCAACATAAACCGACTGACTAAGCAAACAAACCTACAACCAGAAACCGTGGAAACCGGATCCAAACTGAAGTTAGAAAATCTCAAAGGACACAAATGACACGAGCTGATATACATGTTTACTGCTTCTACCTAGATCCACCAACCTACAAATTTACCGCACCAGACAGGCATACAATCAGTATGAACCAGAAGGCGTCGGTAAAGCAAAAACATAAGAAATTGACAGTTACTGAACCACTTATAGCTTACCAGAAATGGCAGGGGTGAGAATACCATCTCCTATGGCCATGCAGGTACCAATAAGCACAACAAAAAGAAGTGCGTTTTTCTTGTAAGCGTGTGCCTCCAGCCACCGCTTCACCTTTGCAGCAAGTGAATTCACCTCATGGGTCTGACGGCTATATGTTGTAAGCTCCTCGTCAGTACGGTGCTGGTTTGGTATTGTGTTTATTTTAGCGTGACGACAAAGCAGTGAATACAGTGCAAATGTACCACCTGCAATTTTTAAAAATTTAATTATTGGAATTTAATATTGCTCATATCAATGGATGTCAACACAATGCAGGCATGCTACACGTCAACAATAAAGAAAACAAAAAATTTGAAAATAGTAAAAATTAGAAACACATCAATAGTCATAACAACTATATTTCATTATAGTTGCAACATAATTATTTTCACTGTAAAAATAACAACACTATAGTGGACAAATTTCAAACATAGCGACGAGTCTATTTAAAAAGCATTTGGATGTATATATTGCTTATTACAATAGAAGTCTTCCCAGATATCCTTGCGAAATATTATCCTTATGAACTATAGATTGTTCCATATTTTCTCAAAGCATGACAAGATTACCCCTCTGTCACAACTTCATAGTTAGGCAGCCAAGAGAACATGTCTAACCAATTTATTTTCTTGCTATAGATTCTAAATGCGTCATGAAGTTTTTACTGTAAACATAAAAAAAATAAACAACATCAATAAAAATTAATAACTTTACCTTGACCATTGTCATTTGCACGAAGCACAACAAAAACATACTTGAGTAGAGGGATCAGAGTGAGAGAATAAATAATTAGTGAAAGAGCCCCAACTATATCTTCATCATTTTCTACCCCATTTGGAAATATATTGTAAAATACATACAATGGTGAGGTACCCAGATCTCCAAATACCACCCCAAGACTTTGGTAGGCAAGCCTCAGTAGTAACATTGCTGAGAATTTCTGCAACAAAATATGAACAATTAGAAGTAATCAAAGGCTTACAATTTTATTTCTATTTCAAAACTTTGTATGTTATTTATTGTCTCAATCAGAACGAACATAGAACACAGTTACTGTTTTCTTTTTCTTTTCCCTCTAAACTTATTTGTAACTATTGAATATGTTAAACTCATACAATCTTGATTTATCTCTTTCTGCACTGGACATATGTCTATGTCATCAGTACAAGAACATACAATAATAATATTTATATCATAAAATATTTATAAAAGAAAAAAAAAGGACCATGAAAATAGTAACAACCACAGTAGAATAATAGTAATACATTAATATTCATAGTAGGAAAAAAAAAAGCAATAATAGCATTAAGGACGCTGATAAAAAATATTTTAAATTGATTTTGATTACACTTAATTTATCCAAAGAGAATGTGCTTATAGAAACAAAAGCAACCATAGAAACTATGCGCATTCATACTGGTAAGAATTGGCAGGCACAATCAACTACCTACTGTGGCTGCAACTTTTTTTTTTTTAAATACAAATCTCATAGAAAATTCATTAACAACCAAGTCCAAATTATCAGAAAAGCAACTGAAGAAAGAACAAAAGAAAGTTCGTAGAAAATGAAAAAAATGACTAATAGATGGATGGTACTGACAGTAGAAATGTTTGTTACAGTATTACTGATACAAGTCATTTTGTGAGGATAAATTTACTTGATTACTTGAAACAGATTCTTTCCAGTTGATAGTATAACAAGTTGTTCTAATATAGTTAATCAGTAGGGAAAGGGATGGGAGCTTCAATGACATTTCCAAAGTTAGCTTACTAACAAATTATCTCAGGAAATTCCCTTTTTCTAAAGGAAAAAAGGTAAACCAAGTTGCCCAATTTGCCAACAAAAAATTAATAAAAAAAAGACCTTTTCCCTGTACATATTTCTTAGTCGTCCTGCCTCTTCGTCCATGGGTTGATCAAGGTTTTGATCCAATTCCCACATCATCCCTTTACTCGTCGCCTCATCTCCAGTGGTTGAATCCATTAAAACCACGCCAATTTGTACCTCAACTCCCAAAAATCTTCAAAATTGCACTTCAGTTCTTCTTAGTTTCACCAATAGGAATCCAAAATTGTCCAGTATCAAGCTCAATAAAGAGAACCAAATTGGGTTTGCAGAGCACTGGTGCATGCACTTCCTACAATTTCCTAGTCTACCTATGATAAGTTCTAATTACAGATTCAACCTGAACAAGTATTCACCTCTGTTTGAGAAAATGGTTATTCCTTTACTTATTTCAGAATTCCCAACAAGAAAGAACCTCTGCTAATTGATCTCTTGTAAAAAAAAATTCAGGAGGAACAATACAGGGTGTCTGGTAACTTATTACCCAGTATAATCACCCAAAACCAGTAATCCTATATTTCACAATTTAAGGAAAGAAAACCAAAAAAAGGAATAATATTTCCGGCTCAGTGGCAAAAATAAGAAGAAAAGAAACTTGGGTCTGTTTGCAAATTGTGCAGACAGAAAAGAGTGAGAGACAGGACGAATAATACAGAGGAACAGAGGGAAATGCGAGGCATGAGGTTTGGAGAGGGAAGGAAGGAGGGAGAGAGAGAAAGAGAGACAGGAGGTGGGCCTGAAAATGGAGAGAGGTGATAAGTGGCAGAGGCATCAGTGGAAACAGAAAAAGAGGTGAAGATTTGGTTGGATTTGGTGCACAGTAGTGTAAAAACACCGAAATAAAGCGATATTTAAAAGAGGTATTAGAGAAGTCCGTCTCCTGAGTACGAGTATTCAATGCGTTCCAACTTCCAAAGGTTTCACATCACAAATAATGAAATAAATAATAACCCACAGATCTCCATTTCTCTTTTGCTCAAAAACTTTCTTTTTTTTATTTTTGAGAAAATTTGGAGTTGATTGTTGATAGATTTCTTACCAGGGACAAAATTTAGATAATTATATTGACACGTGATTTGTTTGAAAATTGCAACAATAGATAAAGTAATGGAGTAAATATTTGAAATTTACTTGGTTGCTCGTAAGAAAATAAAAATAATAATAATTTAGATGCATAATAATTAGATCATTGGCTAAAGAGTTTCCAACTTACAGCTAATTTGGTCATAGTATTAATAACTATGGATTATAAAGAGCATCTAAACAATTATATAATCTCTTATAATTGTTTTGTTAAATATATAAGATTTTTTGTTTATCTCAATGTACGATGTAACTAAAATATAATTGGGCAGGGATCGCTGGGATTCATTCGTGATAGTTAACTTGATAATGATTAACCAAATTTAAAAAAAAAAAATCAAATTAAAAAATTACAGACATAATTGGCCTTGTGAACTTTTTGCTTGTCAAATTTATTATGCAACATAAATGTCATTGGATATATCCATGTTATGAAATATGGATCGTCGTAGAATTCAACTCTCCTAATGAACCATAAACACAAGCATCAAACCACGTCATTTTTTTTTGTGCATGAGTACCAAAAATCAGATTAAATTCAAAACTTCTTTTTGATAGTGAAATTAATCCAGCATTGATAAGGATCATTCCAATATTCCTCATCTTTATCATCCCCTGAGAATCATTAATGAAGAAAATACGTCATTAATGAGAAACAACTCTGACAGCTTCAACATAGCATTGTACAACACTGAAGACCGTTACACAACACTGAATGCCGTTGCCAAACCTCGACAGGACCATTTTTTAGTGTAAATTGGCTAATCTTGGTGCTGAGAAGGCTATGGAATTTTAAGGCATTGTGCAACGCTATATGTCGTTACACAATAGTACCAAGGGGCGTTGTGCAACTGTAAATGGCGTTGTACAACGCTCTGCCTTAAGTACATAGAAATTTTCTCAAGTCTTTAAATGGAGCGTTGTACGATACTACTGAGCGTTGTACAACGTTGCGACTCAGCATTACCTAACGTCATTGAGAGTTGTGTGACGCTGTTTCACAATTTGTCAGAATTTAGCTGTCATAGTTTTCGAATCACAGCGTTGTGCGATGCTCTGTCACTGAGAACTGGATTTTGCCGGTATATTGAGTTTTTCTGCTATCTAGACCATTTTAAAGATAATTGAGGACTAAAGTAAACCTTTTACTCTAGTCTAAGCTAGCCTACAAGCTCTCTAAAGACTTGATCTTGATCTTGCTTGAACCTTTTATCGAAGTTTTCATAATTTGCATCTTCTTCCTATTAAACTCAAAGAAGATTGTTAAATGCTAAATGATATTGTTTTATAATCAACAAACCTAGAGACGTTTAGTACAACATCATGCATAAGAAGTTTATGCAACACTTATGCAGTTATGCAACCAAACACTCCTTACATAAGGTTGCATAAGGGTGCATAACTTATTACACCTAAAGATGTTGCATAACTTATGCATCGAATTTTTCTCATCTCATTTGACATTTGTACCCTTCAATTAATTCTTATATGTTCTCAATGTCCAACACTAATGCAATTCATAATAATATTTTTAAAATATTATTATATTATTATTATTATTACTACTACTTATTCAAAAGAAACAATATGATTTGTTTTATTATAATATTATATTATAATAAGAATAGTGTAACAAAAACTATAATAATAAAACCATTAATTATTTTATAATAATATTATTATTTATAATATATTATATTATTATTATTATATTGTAATATTATAATATTATTTATTTTATTATTCAGATTATTAGTATTACATAATAATAATTACTTTTTATAATAATAATATTATTATTATTAATTATTTTATTATATTACTATAATATTCTTCTTATTATTACTTATTTATTATTCTTATTACTAATATTAAATAATAATAATTAGGTCAGATTTCAATCTTCTGATCTGAAATAGACGGTCCAAATATGTATTGCATGCTAAATATGCATTGTCCTTTACTAAATCAAATAACTCAAATTCAAGGACATTTTAGTCTTTTGACATAAATATACGCATGTATTAAGTTACTCTTCCTTACTACACAACCAAACATTCATTACATAACATTACATAAACACTTATGCATTCTTAACTTATGCAACTCCTTACTACACTACCAAATGCCTCCAAAGTATAAACTGTGCATAACTCGTTTAGCAATGAGAGCATAAAAGGATGATAAAAGATGGTACAGTAATATATCAAAACAGTGTCACCATATAAATAAGAACATATTCTAAAGCTGAGTCAATTATATTATAACGTGCATTGCAGATCATCATGCAAACAACAAAGTATACTAAATGATGTTTTTGACTAACTTACAAAATCATAGGCAGATCTAGGGAATAACTTTTACCGGATCAAATCTACCCTGATTATCATAGCAACACGCATAACGAATTAATTGAATGCTAAATCCATCCAATTAAATCATAAACAAGTTCCTAGAAAAAAAATGCATGTTGAAGTATATAGGTAATTCTAGTAACAAAAAACATTCAAATTTGCATATTGAACTATTTCTTTCTTTCTTTCTATCTTTTTGAGACCACACAAATACGGAAGACGTCATAATTATGATAAGTACTTTTTAATATACGAAAATATTTATAAAATAAATAAATAATTTAAAGTAGAAAAATTAAATTTTTATCTTTTGAAAAAATTGAATCGAATTCTTTGGCTGAATAAAATTTTTTTTTTAGCTCTTTGTTAGATATTCTTTGACTGGGATTAAGTAGCCTTACAACAAAACTAAAAATAACTAAATAAGCAACTTAAGCCGGCCAGTTCGCTTCACTGATTTGATCTAACATCAAACCAGACCAACTGGTTTCTATCACATCGGTTTAATTTTTTGATCGGCTATTGAACGATTCTCTATCGAACCGATTGAATCCACCGGTTTGGTATGTTTTTTAAACCCTGCTCGTTGCAATCACAATTATCCAATTCTTTAGGGTTCAAACCAATACAGCATCTATCACTTTTCCAAGAATAATGAAAAATTCAAATTTTAAATCATATTAACTCGTGCTAAGTAGAATGAATGATGCCCATCTTAACAATAAAAATTAGTCAACAAGTGTTTTAAACAACTAATAATAAACTATGACTATAACTTCGCCGCTATACTCTCACACTTTTGACATTGTTAACCATGCTGTGCTGTCTACACAGAGGGATCTCTCCAAATCAGTGGAATTAATGATGTGAATTAATGGACAGCAACTCAGCAAGTGAGTTTGATTATAACTATACAATGGGCTTTTCTTCTAAAGTAAAATTATACAATGGGTTTAGCAACAGTAATGACGTCACTCTATGGAGGAAGGCATTATACATAACCCCTTGTATAACTTTAGTTATTTAAGTCATTTATTAGTTTCCAATCTGCGATTAATAATCCACTAGATCGATGATTATATTTAATGCCAATAACATGCATTATATCGTCTTAATACAAATTGCCATTGGCACCTTGCCAATAGGCCTTCGAAAAAAACATGCATTATATCGTCGACAGTTAGAAAAAAAAAATTAAATTGGCAATCGGCCACTAAATACGAGGGATATGATATACCTTCAAGATTGAATTGATTGTTTTACACTCGGGGCAAACTGCAATCCGAATCCTGTGGCGCACGACACGGACCGTCCGATCAGATCTCGACGGTTCATTTTTTTCGGGCCTTACAATATGGTTACATGCACGGGGCTCCCTCATCCATCCAGATCTGATCAGACGACCTGTGGCGCACTACACGCTGTGTCGCGCGCCATAGGATTTGGATTTGGGCAAACTGCTACATTTTAACAACTGTCAACGCACCTTAAAAAAAATATTTAAATTTAATGCTGATAAGATGCCTGCAATTTTGTTAATTTTTTTTTTTTGTGTGTAATGGATGTAAGAAGATGCTTATCTAATTTGGGCATGCATATATTGTAGAATTCATAAGCAATTTGTGTACTACAAAATATGATTTCAAACAACATGACCGCTCAACAACCTTAGAGTCAAAATTAATAGCGATTAAAAATACCAGCTTAGTTCATTAGCATGTCATGTTTTATGTCATGATAAATGATTGATTATTAGACAAATTATGCAGACCAGATTACATAATTGGCATGGAAAACCCCCCACAAAATTGACTCTTGAAAAGTGAATACATTAGCATTCGTACAAGCATGCACCTGGTCCATACACAATTTCATACAGTAGGGGAGGCCATGACCAGGGAAGGGAAGTAATACATCTAAATTGTCCTTTCTGGGGAAATAAAATTCTAGACATGTCAGGGTCGTTGAGAACTCCTATTTATATATTAGTCGCACTTTGGAAGATTATATTTCTCAAACCTTGTTTGATGAGATCATCTAAGTAGTTATCTACCGTATGGTCATTGTACGTAGGATTTCAGAATCAACTTGGTACTCCGTGCTTACCTGACCGGGTGCAAGACTGCAACTATCAAATTCGTTTATTTTTTAATTAGATTCTGCAAAATTTACAAAAGGAACCCCATCATTTTTATTTTGCATATTTTGGAGAAGATAAAGTAAATTAACACTTGTATATTTAACAAAAATAATCCCAGATTTGAGTTTTCTTTTGTAGTTGTTTACATCCAAAAAAGCAACAATAAAAACTGGTCATTTGAATATTTTTTTAATTAAATTATGAAATGCATAAGTTATCATTTACCACTGATTTTGCTATCATATCTACAGTATCAGTATCACTGTTGTTAGTCATGTGCTAACGACAGTGCATGAGCTTGAATAATTATTGGGCGTCAGTTTTTTTTATGTAATTTTCAAAATCTGTTTTTAAGCGTCGAATTAAAGGGCTTGAACGAGCTAGTTTATATGACTCATTGGCTTCTCATTTACTCAATATTGTCGTTTATAAATGTGAAAAGAGCATAATCCCTGTTGACTATTCTTTTATTATTTTTTTTTAACAAACTGTTGGATACAGGGGCGGAGGCAGCAGGGGCAAAGGGGCTTGGTCCTCCTAAGTAGTGAATTACAAATTGCGTCGTGTTAGGTGTGTTGACACGGTACATACCCGTGTTTTCACGACACGACACACCACATGTACGGATTCAACACAACACGACTGTGTTGGTATGTCGTGTTAAAACTGTATTGTGTTAGCATTTTCAGAAAACTGACAAGGTTTAACACGACACGATTTGACACGACACGGTTACGACACGACACAACACGATTTTATTTTATTTTATTTTAAAATTTAAAATTTAAAAAATATTATAAAAATATTAATATATTATAAAAACTAAGGATGATTTGAATTTTAAGGAAAAAAATATCATACAGAAACTATAATTAAAAATTTCCAACTAATTAATATTATGTAATTAGTATTTTATTATCTAGTTAATTAATTATTATATTGTATCGTCGTGAATTATTATCATATTATTTTTTGTCAACTTTATAACCGATTTATAAAATTTAATACAATTTTTTCTTGTTTTTTTCTATAATTTTAAAATATATTTAACTATTTTTAGAAAAATAAAGAAAAATAAAATGTTGACACGGTTCGACACGATTGACACGGGTGTGTTGTATCGTGTCAACCGTGGCGTGTCAATTTCCGTGGCGTGTCGACCTTTTCCTCTACTTAGCACGACATGACACGACACGGTTTCAAATTCGACCTGTGTCATCATGACACGACACGGTGCCAAACATGACCGTGTTTACCACGACACACCACAGTACGGCAAGATGTCAATTCACTACTCCTAAGATTTTAGGTTTGTAGTAAGGTCTTTTGAATTTCATGTTAAATTTGATTAATATATAATATTTTGTCCCTTTAGTTAAAACTTAAAAGGTCCAATTACAATAGAAAGCTAAAATACAATTTAATTTAGTTTAATATTATTTGTCCAGATTAGTTAAGTTGTTTTTTTTCTTCTCTCATAGCAAAGTCAGAAAAGAACAATTACAAATAAAACGTTACTTAATAGGAAAATCTTAGCTTATTAATTTTTAGGGAGAAACACTTTTTCTATTGTATGTTTGATAGAATTTGTGTCATGAGAAATTACTGCTAGAGAGTAAAATAATATTATTTTATTGTCATTTTTTATTTTTAAAGTTTCAAACTTCAGCCCTCCTAAGTCGAACTTTTAGCTCCGCCCCTGATTGGATAAGAATTTTGTACTTGTGAATTTTTATCTTCGATTTCACAGTGCTGATATGGGAAAATAGAATGTGGTAGGCAATAATGAAAAGAGAAATGTGCTTAGGTATTAAGCAATGTTAAATGAGAATATTAGCATCATATCCCCAATCTAAACTGGCCTCATATGAAGTTTGTCCCCTGTTTAATTTATTTTCGAACTAAGTTTTTCCCAAATCTCAACTTTATTCCATCACGATATTATACACCAAGCTGAGGCGTACCGCGTACGTGCTACCTGTGGGACCCAAAAACATTCGGATTTAAAATATAGCGCAGTAAAAAAAATCTCAATATAAAAAAAAGATTCGTTTTAAAATTAATGCAGTCGTTTCGTTGCTCTGTAGATTAATCATTTATAAAAAATAGTAAATATGCTAAATTGATGTTTATTCTCTCTATTATGATTCACTGTGAAGTTAATTATAAATATAATATACCAATCTACGTGGTACAGAAGTGCGCATGCACATTAAAAATAAGACGTAGATAAGATATAGGTAAGTATACGCCTTATTACTCGTACTTTTAACATTATATAAAAATGCAATTGAATTAAATGTCAATGATTTTTTAAGTTAAATTACAGTTTACTTAAGAAAAATCACTGGAATAGTTATGATCGGTTCTTCTAAAATAAAATAACATGCGTGGGTAACAAAAAGGGAATTTTTTTTTTTTTAAATAATTAGGTTAGAAATCTCTATTGTGTCTGTGGTCAAGGTAATGTGGTGTACCAAAGACGGGCTTCGTGGCGTGGGTAGTCGACACGTCACCTAACAGCTATAAACCCAATTTAATTAAAATTAACTAATTTATACTAGAGGTTTCCCTTTCCTTGTCAAATATTTAAGACAAAACCCACGTGTAGCACGGATCTAATATCTTATTATTCCTAAATAACGTCAGTTGATCAAGAAATTAGCTGAAAGAAACGTCATCGCTAATTTTTTTTTTTCGTTTCTTCCTTTTTTTATTATAGTCTTTTTGGTGGGACTGAGAGGAAGTTGGTGTTGCTTCTCCGGTGGAAGCAACAAAAGTATTACCTGATTTTAAATCCGAACCTAAGTGCTGCCCTGGTTTGTGGGTTTAGTGCAATTTTTTAATTTAGAACATTAACAATTGGATGTTATATTAATCTAAATTATTCATATCAAATTGGATGGTCTAAATTGAATTTGATCTCTTATTATTAAATTGGTAACTATTTTAAAAAAAAAAATAATATCTCAAGAAACGAAAAGCCCCTTTAGCGATTGTCTATTGGAATTGTAGGTTTTTTTTTTAACAAAAACAAGAGTCTGGCCCTTATCTTTATATTATATTAATAAAAAGTAAGTACAAAAGGTAACAAGAAGTTACATAAAAATAATAATAAAAAAATAAAAATAAAAATAAAAATTAAAGAAAGTTTCTCAAAATATTTCACTCATAAAAAGCCTCATCGATCAGTTCTTCTAAATTCTTTAGAGTTCCTCTGAAGATACGATTGCATCTCTCACGCCAAAGAACAAACAAAGTGATCAGCAAAATCTCTTTGGTTGTGATTGAATTGAAATTGTAGGTTATTTTTTAACGTGTGTATAAATTTATTCAGAGGTCATCGAGTTTGTATTATCATAAATTGGTCAGTAAACTTTGGTTTCGTTCATGCATGTAAGTGATCAAGTGTCAACTTGTTGTAATCGGGATACTCTAACAATTTAACTTAATAAAAAATCATAGAGCTAACATATCGCTTTTGTCCCAAAAAAGTTTACAATTTACAAGAAGTATGTCCATATATATCAGCAAATAAATTGACCACGTTGGTAGGAAACTGGTGGAAACTTTGTTTAAGTAAAGTAAAATTTCCTTGCTAGCACATTATTAATTTTCTGTGCTTCGATTTATGTATTTATTTTTTAATTGAGGTGAACCAATCGAAATAATTTAAAATAGTCTATGGTCTTAGGAACACCAAGTTCAGTGATCAATAGTTATTTGAGAAACAATAGCGCAAATGTTGGGCTGTTACTTCGGAGTGAGATTTTTTATTTTTTGATGAGAGCACGTATTCCACAGTCAAACGAACATTAAAAAAGTTTCTTTCTTAAAGTCAAAATGAAGTTTCTGTTTCTTTTAATTTGAGTTCGAACAACTGCAATATCTTGGGACGAAAGAGTCACAAGAAAAAATTTAATGAAGTTTCACCTTACAATAAGACAAAATGTTTAAAAGAAGCTATTTTAACTGATGTCCAATTTATGCACGCAAACTCGATTAGTCTCCATCAAGAAAAATTCGAACTTTGTTTTAGAAAAGCACCTCTCTGACTTTTTGTTATTACGATACATTAAAAAAATATATACAGCAAAGAAATAAAAATTGCAATGTTAATATAAATTGTAGTCTTGCTAATGCACTAATTTTACATTTCAATCCGATTGAAACTAATGGTTCAAATTGAGAACCAGCTCTTGGTCTAGTGGCAAAGAGCAATGGATCTCAAGTGAGAGGTCTCAGATTCGAAATCCGACTGGGGGGGTCTTTATAGACATTTAATTTAAAAATAAGTTGGGAGGCTTGACCCCCAATTTATCTTCAAAAAAAAAAAATGGTTCAAATTTAATATTTTATGGCCGCACGGTCTATAAAAGATGCTCGAAATATTTTCTGTGCCTGAATCTAATATATGGCATGTTACTATTTTTTATTATTTTCTATTTTTTTTTTGGATTTTTGAAACATGAGTCTGAATATGGAAAGAAGAAAAATATTAGCATGCCAAAACCGACTATTCTTCAAAAATCCGAAAAAACAAAATACTTAGAAACCCACAAAGTAAAAATATATAAGATTTATTATTTTGATATACAGACTACATTAGACAACTGATTCTGACATGAACATAAAGATTTTCAATATTAGTATTTGGTTCAAAAAATAATAATATTAGTAATTGATTAGCAAAACTTGTATAGCAGATACACTTGTAACACATATATATTTCACTACGGGTAATTTAGGCACATCTGATTACCATCCAATTCAGCAAACTAAGCAGTCCCAATAAAATCTAGTCGTTCAGTCATTAAAAGTTAACGATAGTGATCATTTTGATTTCTTCGATCTGACATGGACGGTTTAGATCAATTTGGGTTCTATACAGTCAACTTTTCCCAATGGTAAGATTGTTGGTGGGGCCCCACCAGGTAATACCAGCGGTCCATAGGCATCCTTTTGCAATAGTGACATTTTGGTGGAAGAGTTAGGTTTTTGACCTTTTCAGCGCATCTCATTTAGTACTCTACGAATTGTAAGACTTTGAGCCGAAAAGTTAGGTTTTACTTAGCTTTTTATTGACCTGAGTAAGTGGATAAGCGGGAAAAGTTGTGAAACAGTGCAACTGTGCAAGCGAGGCTGAGGCGCATATCAACACGTCTTGTGTAGGAGCTAGAGCTTATCGGATTGCACCGTGACAAGATAAATGATCTAAGCTATCACGTCTATCTGTAAAGAGAGAGACTTCAATTTTAATTGATCAATTGTTCTTTTTGATTTTACATCCATATCCTTTACACCTTTTCTCTTTGAATCATGGTCCCTGTAACATGGTACGGCAAGGATATATTGGAATTAATATTGATTTTTTACTCGGAAAATTTTTAATAAAGACAAATTTTTCCTTAACAATTTTAAATAGAACAAAATAGGTCTATTTTTTTCTAATAAGAGCACAGCTATAGCGGCACTGACATTGCCGCTATAGTGCTGCCTTATAGCATAAATTTTTTAATAAAGACAAATTTGCCCTTAACAATTTTAAATAGAACAAAGTAGGTCTATTTTTTTTTTAATAAGAGTACAGTTATAGCAGCACTGATATTGTCTTTTATAGTGCTGCCTTATAGTGGCACTCAAAATACCGCTATAGCCTATAGGCCCTATAGCGGCAATGCCATTGGCGCTATAGGCTTTTTTTTTTTTTTTTTTTTTTTTTTTACGTCTGAACCGGGGTGTTAATAGAAAGGCATGTAAAAAAAAAGTAGTGAGGTAATAATGAGTTGTTGTTTTCCGAGGAATGGGAGAACGGGGAATGTTAACTGCCTTAATTGCTTGAGGGATCCTATGTATTTTAGTCTTTCTTGTATGATATATATAACCCATTTAATTCGAATAAGCAATCTATCTAAGATTCTCCATCACCTTTAGAAAGATGGCCATGTTAATAGAATACATTTTAAAATAATAAAATGTAACAGGAATAGTCACCCATGCATTTTGGCAAATATTAGCTCAAATGTTTGATATAGACTACTCGAGAAAATTAACTTCGAATTTTAATATTTTGTGATCATGCTTTTGTGACAGTATTGTGCTGTTTTTTAGATCTCTATGAATTTAAGTTATTATACCCCGCAATTGACTTATATTAGTGCATCCAGTTAAGACCACAAACGATCACAGAGGGGCTGTATGCTTATAAATGGAAGCATAGTTGACCAGTCATTCAAAAATTTTAAAAAATAAATATTCATCCAAAATAACTCTGTCCGGTATAGAAGTTTACATCATTTGTGTTAAGTCCAAAGAGAACAAAACATTGTTTATTTTTTGAATACTAGCAGCAGAGCCCACCCAATGTGTGGGCAAACTTTAATATGCGAGAACTATTACTATTATTAATAAAAATATTTTGTTCACTTATTCATTTATCATACAACAATACAAATTTAGGGGGTTTCTACAATACCGCCAAGTTCAATTTCTAGATTTTTTGCAGTCATTTCGTGTATTATGTTTTGCAACGGGTCAATTATAATGAATGATATAAGAATTATTCCAACATGCAACACGGGTGTCCACACGAAATGAACTACAATAAAGAAATAGGGTATTATATGTGCATGTGTTC
This sequence comes from Rhynchospora breviuscula, assembly GCA_027562975.1. NCBI lineage: Eukaryota > Viridiplantae > Streptophyta > Magnoliopsida > Poales > Cyperaceae > Rhynchospora > Rhynchospora breviuscula. The sequence continues at coordinate 34,352,132 of CM050399.1, forward strand.
TAGGATCCTTTGTGCTTGAATCTCATGTAATCTCAAGTAATAAGCTTATAAAACTATCTTTAATATGCAACACTATTATTATACATAGAGAGGTGCATAAAATCATATAAATTCTATATATATAAAAAAAAACTGTTTAAATAGCTTTTTTTTGCCTATGATGGTTCATGCGCAAGTACAATCTTATGCAACTTGATGCACTCAATTTTTTTTATAAAGGGACTTTCTGAGCAGTCGTTGGATATACCCTATCAAAAAAGTCATACTTTTGATATATCAATAGACATTGACAAGTAACCAAATGATGAGTTTAAATATTGAAGGAACAAAATATAATTGTTTGAAACGTGAAAGATTATTTCTGCAATTCACTTGAAGAAACTAAGTCCAAACTTAACCTTGTTAATCATATGCTTCTTATTTGGGTCGATAAAACCTCCTCTGACAAAGGCCTTTGATCCATGTGTGCTTTCATTCTTGTACGACTAAACAAACTCAGCATAGACACAAGCCGCTTCATTCTCTTCCCTCTCTGCAAAATTTCAACAAATTTGCATCAGAAAAAAAAGCTTTAAATACAAGACCTTAACACCACGTATCCCTATTATACAGAGTTGGTCAGGTTCTTTCTATAACAGAATGTACCAAATTGTACTCTGGCTTTGTGGATTGCACTCATAATGAAGCCACCGTTTGCCTAAAAATTTTTATAAAACATAACAGCAATGACGAAGATGATGACAAGAGTATAACAAGAGCGAAAAAAAGAAGTACCAGAAACATGCATAGCCCTGTAAATGTTAATATCATAATATACCCTTAAACTGGAAATAATAACAAATATACCCTTCGTTTCCCACTTATTTGAGAAAGGCACTTTCCCTTGCTGATATACAGAGATGATTATTTAGAAAGAGGTAATGACACATTTTTCGAAAAATTAGGCGAGAGAAAGTGTGTGTAATGTTTAGTTCTCTCTTCAGAGGATCAAGTGAGCAGCTCGTCTTACATGGTTAAACATGATATTATCATGATCTGTATATGGCGTATATAAAGTTACTCAATGAATAATAAATACAAATACAATAGAGGTTAAGTTAAACCTTTCTTTCGCGGATGACAGCAAAGACAGCAGAATTTGATAATATGCCATCCCTGATGAGGAAAAAAAACAAGTTGAAGCTAATAAGTGTTGTGTCCAACTATGAGATTTTTGTACAAACACCCTCCAGAAACCCCCAATTACACACAAAAAATGCATCAGCAATTTCATGGCACCGAATCAAGAAGGTCTTATCATATTTGTTAAACTCATGTTTATTTACATTATTCACCTCCCAACAAGGATCTTCCCCACTCCATTCTCAGCGGCAATCTTTATAATAATCTGCATGGATGAAAAAAAAGGAATAAAATAGTCAGATTGATATTTTCTTATTGAGAAATCGATTACCAAAGAATGAATTAGCTAAAAATGATCAAGTAACAACATGCAAAGGGCGAGAGAGATGGTGATTAATATTAACCTTATTTTGTTTCAGAATTTCATTTCAATGGCGATTAAAGTGAGCGAGAGAGAGAGAGAGATGGTGCATGCTACTACTCCACAAATTTAATCAGAGGAGAGGAAGAGAAGATACCAGATCAATTTAATCTGGGGCTTGTAGATAACCAGATCCAAATCAATTATACTGCCAAGACACTATATCAGGATCTTTCCTTGGCAAAACCAGGTTGATACCGAGGTCCTTGTATTTGCACGATATCTAACCCATGGAACTCCTTTTGGAAACCTACAATTTTTACAATAATTAAATTCAAGTATCGCAACAACCGCAAAAATCAATAATATAAATAAAACATGGAACCAAAAGAATTTGAAAATTTAAGAGTATAATTAAATTTACATTGATTTGTCATGGTCTTCAACAAGCTCGGATTTGCTCACAAGGGGTGCGGTGCTGCTTCAGTGTGCATAGCTACAAATTATTAAACGAAAGGTTGGTTAATAGCTCCTAAACTGTACTAATTTTAGGATTCTAACGGTTGTAGACCACGGCTACACTACTTATAAATCAAATTACGTGAGGGACATTTCAGAAAATGTTCTTCATAACTCATCAAAAAAGAACTACATTGGATATGAAACAGATGAAGAAAAAACTAAAATCAGATTTAAATGGAAATATCATAACCATGGCAATCTGAAGAGAAGCAAAACATCAGTCAAAGCAATCAACCAACTACTCAAACAAATAAATAAACATCAAACCTGGCTTGGGGATAGTTTCTAGACGCCTCCAAAACATCATCTCTAGAACAAACAAGACTGGTAGCTTGGTTGTTGCTATCGAGCCTACTGCGTGCCATGGCACAAATAGCATCACATAGACACTTATTTATTGTCTCCAGTGCCATACCAAAAGCCCGTACCTCTTATGTATCTCCACCGACTGCAATAGGTACCAACAGAAGCTGAGGTCACTAACATTCCTTTACTGACAAATGGGTTTTCTTCGTATTTTGTAATTTTTTTTTTTTGGCATCCTAGTTATATACAACAATTCCTCATAAGATTTGCCTTAAAGTTTCCTTTTGAACAGTTAATTATCTGTGCTACTTAGAATCTTCTAGCCATCTTATAAGAACTCCAGAAATATAAAAAAATATACCTCAAAATCTAAAGATAAGAAACATTCATATAATTCTGGATACAGAAGATACTTCAGAAATTGTTCATTTTATCCAAAATAAGGCGCAACTTCATAGTTGATAAACCAATCTTGTCATCAAGCCTATTTTCCTGACAATGACGTGCAGCTTCAACCAAGAACTGTTGTCGAGCCCTCAAGTCAATCATGTACTTGATGAGCCCCCCCTATTCTCCAGTATCTCTCAAATGGTCAGTCAAACCAAGCAAGAGGTCAATGCCACCTTCTCTTAATAGTATCTCTGTCAGAAGTTGCCTCAGCATAATATTTCTCTGCCGCTGCTGCTCGACAGTGCCATTCCCAATCCATGAAGCTTCGCTTTCTCGACACATTTGTCAAAGCAGGTCTGGGTAAGTCTACAGGAAATAGAAATAGAAGGAAGATATTAATGAGGTTATGATATGATTGATGAGGAAATATAAATACAAATAGTTGTAATGGTAATGATAAATGGTAAATAAACCTGTTGAAGAGATCAACTCTATACTCTTCTCAGCCATCCCAAATATCTGCTTCACAATCAGATCAGATCATAAGATGAGAATTAAAAGGGAAGAGAAGAGAAGAGAAGAGAAAGAGAAAGAGAAAGAGAAAAGAAAGAATTAGATTAACATATCCATGCTAGGGGCAGCCGCCATTTCTAAAAGAAAGAATTGGATTGACTTGAACTTGAAAGCAAGAGAGACACAGAGAAAATGGAAACTCAAGGAGCACTTTGCGAATTCAAACAAGGAGGCGGCGGAGACTCAGAGAGAAAAAAAGGAGATGGAGGAGGCTCTAGTGAGAAGAAGAAGAGGAGTCGATCGAATTTTCTCCTGAATGTTGCGGACAGGTCGGGCAGGGCAGCGGTGAGAGTTGCGAATCGTGTCCCAATCTGCACTGAGAGGAGCGAGATCGTCGTACAGAGGTGCTATGGCGGTGTCACGGGTCGTGGTGATACAGATCGCCATAGGGCCAATTTGAGAGGAAAAAACCTAGAGGGAGCGGCGCAGTGCTTTGAATGGAAAAGACAATATGTTTCCATATCAGATCGATGGAGAGTGGAGAGAAGATCTGATCGCTGGAGAAAACCCTAGAGCGGAGAGGAGGGTACAGGCGGCGCTACGCTGATGAACTGTGGACCGAATGTTAATTTTCATAAAAAAAACCAAAAAATAAAAATAAGAAACGAAGAATCGAAGTAGCGCTGATTTAAACCAGCGAAACTCTGCTCGAGCGAAAGTTAACATCGGTCTAGATGAAAGGTTAAACTTTTCAACTCGTTATTAAATCCAGACCACTAATCTAATCAGATCATAAACAATCTATGGCCTATATTGCAAATTGTTAACAAGTCTAACACCCTTTGGACTCAAAATTGGATAGACCTTTGGATTGATGCTTTTATAAGTAGTAGAGATAGATGACAACAAAAAAAGAATAACTAAGAAGTAAAATACAACATATAAGTAAAGAAATATACTATAGAAAATTAGAAGTGTTGTAGGTCCAAACGAGATCTCCCACACGTCCGATTTAATCTGGACGGCCTCTAGAAAATACCGGATTGTAAGGCCCGAAAAAAAGGTAATCGTCCAGATCAGATCGGACGGTGGGGATTGTGCGCTGCACCGTTCCGTGTGGGACGGGATAATGATTGTTGTAGGTCAGGGTAGATAGGTAGGTACGGTAACAATAAAAAGTGTGAGGGTCCCTTGAAAAAGACCCACTCCAATGCTGGTCTTTTATTATTATTATTATTATTATTATTATTATTATAATTACCAATGTAGCGTTAAACAAACAAAACAATAATTGAGTTCTTAGAGTTAAAAGTATGAATTAGAGTTAATTTAAACAATTAGATATGTGCTGATTGACAATCGTCTATCAATTTTTGATAATTTAGATATGTTAATTAGGCGGATCATAGTTATTGACTTTTTTTTTTTTTTGATGAAATGGATCATAGTTATTGACTTAGTATCGTCATGCGCGAACCATGCAAGCAACTACTCATGCTCATGCCAGTGTTTTTTTTTTTTATTTGGCAATCTTTTTTAATTTTTTTTTATGACTGAAAGATACACAAAATTCACCTAATATTGTGCTCATTAAGATTTGAGTTGAAATCTTATAAAGTTAATTATTTTAATAATTTATCACTTGAACTATTGCTTCGATTGGTTTGATAACATTGTACAAAAATCTCATGTTAATTAAATAAGTTTAACATTTCATGTTAAGAGACAGTCTACTTTCTTAAATATATCAAATTTTAAGGAATCAGACGGATCAAACCTCAGAATACGAAAATATGTAGTTGGGCATAATTTGATGATCCACCGTCACAAGTAACAATATACGTAAGGAGAATTCTTGTTCATTAAATGGACGCCTAAGTAATTCTGCTTTTGTGAGGGTTTAATCGTAGTGTTACAAATACAGGAAACTCTAGAGGTAATCTGGGCAAAATCAGCTTAAGTCGTTTAAACATGTATCCAAATCTTGGGGTTTTCTCTCTGTGGTTTTTAAATTTTTTAATTAAGTCTTGGAATTTTTAATTCAGAAATCTTGACCTTAACCCTGCTTGATTGATGAAGATTCTAAATCACACATGCTTAGCCTAGTTTGTACCGAATGTGCGTACTTCGGAGGGTTATAAATTAATAAGTTAGGCCTTGGGACCCTGGAACATGTGGCCATGTGGTGTGCTGGCATGATCTATTAGAAATTAGAATATTTGATTGGAGTTATTTTTAGCATTTTTTTATAAATTGGGCTTATTTATAAAATTGTATTTGTATTGTCCTATGAAATTATTAGCAAGTTATCCTTTTCCATTGAATCCCTTATTTACTTTTTCTACCACATCATCTCACCATATCAATAAAAGATTATATTTAATTTAAGATCAATTTCAACTATCTAATTTAAGACTACGAGTTATGTATATACATAAGAATTATATATAATTATAAATTTATTTGTACAACATCAACTATCAAGAGAAGAGAAGAGAAGGGGAAATTGGAAAATTACTTACAATCATCCATTCTTTCCCCATCCAGAGCCCTCTCCTCTCCCCTCTCCTCCCTCCCCTTCCCTTTCTTTTTCAGCACACCTGTCCTCTCCTTCCCCATTCCTTCCTTCAAGGCGCTGATTTTCTCTCTCCCCTCCCTCCTTCGATACATCTCTCCCCTCCTTCCTTACTCTCTTCTCTCCTCTTCCTCGTTCTCCTCCATATTTCCACCTCCTCCTCCTTTATTCTTTTCATTCTTCCTTATTTTCAATAATTCTATATATCCTGACACTTAATAATACTAAGGAATTATTTAATATGCATAAATGTTCAGTTTGTTATAACAAAAGATTATATAATGTTTACTAAGTTAGTATTGTTAAATAGATATAACTGTTTACTTAGTTATAACAAGGGAGTATTTAATATCTACAGAGTTAGCAATATAAAAAGGAGCATCCAATAAATGTATTTATTCACTTTGTTTATTATATATGTTCACGTTATCTTTTTTGTATGAGTTCACTTCTTTTGCTTTATGTGTTCATTTGGTTCATATATATGTTCACTTTGATTCTTTTTGTACATCTTATCTTTGTATCTGTTCACTTTGTTGTTGTATATGTTTAGCTTAAAAAAACAAGACAGAGTTCACATGAAAGAGGCGAAGGAGAGTGAGGTTGAGGTAGGGGAGAGATGTAGAGTCGAAGGGGAAAAAATACGAAGTAGAAGATGACAGAAGGAAGGAGAAGTGGATGGCGACAGAAGAGAGGAGAGAAGTAGAGAGTAGTGAAAGAGAGGAGAGGAGAGGAGGAGCAAGACAGGGGAGGATGGCAGAGGTGAGGCAAAAGGGCGGTAGAGGTGAGGAAAGGAGGAAGAGTTGATACAGAGGTGAGGGAAAAGATGTGAGATGCGGAAGGTATAGGGTGCGTTTGGCCTTGCTAAGGTTAGCACTAACCTTAGGTTAGTGGAGCTAACTAACCAACCTCAACTCACCAAATGAATTGAGGTTAGCTAAGGTTAGTACTAACCAAAGGCTAACCCACTAGTTAACTCTCCCAAGAGGTGGGTTAGTGATTTCACCGCTTTCGGAGGTTAGCTTTAATCTTATATTAATAATGATAATTAATAATAAATATTTAATTAATATAAATTAATAATAATTAATTACATTTAATAAGTAATAATAATAATTATTAATTAATCAGTAATAGTAATTAATAATGAATGATAATAATAAATAAATAAATAATAATTTTTAATAATTAATAATTATTAATTGTAATTTATAATAACTAATAATTAATGAGTAATGATTAATAATTAATAATAAATTATAATTAATAGTAATTAATAATTAATAACAATTAATAATTAAGAATGAGTAATAATAATTAGTAACTAATAATTAATATTAATTAGTCAATTAATAATAATTAATTTTAATAATAAGTAATAATTAATTATAATAATTGTAATAATTAATAATAGTTATTATAATAATAATCAGCAATTAATAATAATTGTATAAATTTAAATAATCCTTAATATAAAATTATAATAATAATGATAATTAATAATAATTTTTATAATAATGATAATAATAATTAATAATGGTTTATTTTTGTAATTAATAATTAATAATAATATTTTTAAAAAAAAATAATTATTATTAATAACTATTAATTAATAATATTTAATAATAATTATAGTACTGATAGTTACTAACCTTAAAGTACTAATCTCACCGTATCACACAAAACAACATTCACTAACTTTAGACTAGTACTAACCCGACTCAATCACTATCCTCACCGTTCTGTCCCTCTGAGACTCTAATCCCAAAAAATACTAACCTTACTCATTAACCTTACTAATTCTTACTTTGCCAAATGCACCCGCAAAGAGGAAGCGAGGGGAGTGTTTTTTTTTCCTTAAAATAATGTGGAGATCGCTGGATGGCGATTTTATGGATGACGCGTGAAAAATTGATCCAGCCATAAGCCCATAATCCATTTTTTCTTATGTTGTTTGGGATTTAAAGTTTAATTTTGCACATATGTGGGCCCTACAGCCTACAGAGCAATAGAGCACGTGCTTTTCCACCCAAACGATGAATATATTAGGTGGTTTATTCGATACACACAGTGAATACTATTAGACAGTTGATTAGTCAATGGTGACAAAGCGCTTTGAAAACAACAGATTTAGTATATGCTAAACCATCTTCGGTATATGCTTATACAAAACCACCCTTGAGAGAGATGTGATAAAGAGTTAATAAATGCCATGTACTTATCTATAGTTGAAATTTGAAACATACAACCTGGAGGTGTCCAATTAATGGTCCCTGAAACCAGGTGTTTAACGGAATTTCCTGTGTGAATTTTAAATTCTCATTTTTGAAATGACAATTTTAACTTTTAAGTTACTACGCTCTTGACTAAGACAATGATATTATCCGGATTGGTTTTAAAGAGAACGATGTTTTTTTTATTTATTTTAGAATTGAATTAAAGCTACGAGACACTTATTATTATTCAAACATCAAAGTTTTTTTGTACTTCTATTGTCTTTCAAAATTTTTAAACAATATGGTAAACTTAGGATTTGATAATTACATATTCCTAAAGATTAACTTAGGCACTGATTAGAATCACTTTATTTTTTTAACGTAGGATTTTATTTCATTAGATTTTTTTTTTTATCAAAATGAACGGATTTGATATCATTTGATTAAAATGTCTATGATATTAATTAGATCCAACAAATTCTTGAGAAATCAATTCTAACAAAATGAAATCTCTCATAAAAGCATTTAGATCAAAGCCTTAGTCAAACCTTATTTGCACCAAATTAGTCACTGAGAAATGAAAAATTTAAACCTAACATAAGTTGTTTCTTTAAACTTTAAGAATTTCCACATTCATTAAGTTGGTTCTTGAACTTTTAGGGAAAACAAGTTAAATTGGTTCTGTCGATCGAGGATGATTAATAATAAGATGATAATAAACTTACTTATCTTTAAAGATTAAATAGAGAAGTTCAAAGAGTAATTACTTAACCATTTTCACAAGTTCAGGAATCAATTTAGTACCAACAAAAATTCAATAACCAACATAAATATTTTAAAAAATTTAAGGTTTTTTTTTTAAATGCAAGAATCAATTCAAAATTGGATCATTATTGGACTTAATAGTACAAGAAGTATCTATTGGAGGCACTTCTTTAGTGCGACAGCCTATGCTTCTTAACTCAGTTATCTGCTGCATTTACTGACCACAAAATTTTAAATTATATGAATTTCAGAATTTGAGAACATTCTGTGTCAGCCAGACGAAACTAGAAATTTATCAAAAGTAGGACCACTACTTGGGTATTTATACAAACAACGAATTAACTAAGACATAAATTAACATTCTATATTATAAATATAAAATTAGAAACAAGACACACACACAAAGTATAATGAATTATTTAGAATTAAGGAATTAAGATATATACATATATTTGAATATTTCACTGCAATGGGGAAATATTCGATTGTATGATTGATCATGATTCATGAGTAACATTTAGGTGTGTTTGGATGGAGTAGAATAAGGCTTGAATAAGAATAAGCTCTAAATTCTTTATTTTTGTGCAACCCAAACAACACAGGAATAAGGAATTTGAGCCCTTATTTTTATACTAACAAAACCATAGAATTTGGATAAGAATAAGAATTGGCACGAGATTCTAAAAATTTCTTATTCTTATTCTTATCCGGCCTCCATCCAAACACACCCCTAGTATAATAAGGCAGATTTAGGTTCGAATTAAACAATTGATAATGAGGTATCTCAGGGTCTGTTTGGATGAGCCGAGAATAAGGAATAGGAATAAGGAATTTCGGTTTGCGTGCTTATCCTTATTCCTTATTCTTATACCATGGTTTTGTTAGTATAGGAATAAGAGCCCTTATTCCTTATTCTTGTGTTGTTTGTGTTGCACAAGAATAAGAATAAACACGCAAACCGAAATTCCTTATTCCTATTCTCTATTCTCGGCTCATCCAAACAGACCCTCAAAGAATAAGGGTAAAGGGGAAAGTAGTAGAAACTTAGAACTACTCAATAACTCTGAAATACTTCCAAAAATTGTAAAATGTTAATAGAGGCTAAAATCCTAAAAGGTCAAAAAGTTCATGGCAACAATTGTTCCTATCTTTCTCCATCATATCCGGAGTTTCTCGTAATTCATAAATGATATGCATCATTTATTTATATTTGTGAAACAGAATCTTGATTATAAAATCTTATCCTTATTTGTTTAACACTTTAACTTGATACAAAAGTCAAGTATACATGCACTCAGTTTTCTTATAAAATATCTAACGTCTGTTCCGTTTGTATATCTATAATTGTTTATGTTCATGACCAGTAATGGACTTTCAGTTCGGCTATTTATTTATTCCAGTTAGCTTTGGGTATTTTTTTTTTCCCTTTAAAATGCGTGTGAGATGCATTTTCTTTACTTTTTTAGCAGGCGGAAGTTTGTTTGACATCTTTTTCAGTAATGAAAATTTTGTAACATTTTATGCCTTTTAAATTTAAGCACCGTAGTCTTTTATGTTTCAGGAAACACGATATAATTTTTTTTCTTTTGATATTGTAAAATTTTCAGATTAAATTTATTTTAAATTGAAACGTACGTAATTTTGGAGGCACATAGTAGTTGATTTTGAGCCAATTAACATTTTTTTATGTATTTTTTTCCGAATCCGAATTTGCTGTTGCGCGACAAATGGTGTAGCGCACGTACGAGCCGTCTGATCTTGATCGGACGGTTAATTTTTTACGGGCCTATCAATCTAGGTTACATGCACGGGGCTCCCTTGTCCATTGGATCTTGATCAGACGGCCAGCATGCCGCGCTACACCATGTGTCGCGCGGCAGCGGATCTGAATTTTTTTTTTCCTACTTTCTTTCTTTATGTCATACATTATGCTTGCTTATGTCACAGATGCATGTATTTGTATGTATGTGCACCTGCACAAATGCACAACGCATACAGGTACAAAGATCTCTACATCACTAACTACAAAAAAAATGAGTATGATAGTATAAGAGGAAAACAAGTAAAGGATGAGCCGATGAGATGGACAAGATTGTCCGGTCTCTATTCTAGGACAAATAAATCAAAACAACAGTAGATAGTTTAATTTTTTTTCCTTTTAGAGAAGCAAAAGTCACTTGAATTTCATATGTTTCTGAAGTATTTTTATTTATTTTTTAACCAACGATTATATGTTAACTGTTACAATATATTGTACACGCTGCAAGTGCAACACTAAGCGTAAGTAATATTTTTATTTTCATTTTTGGGTCCATCTGTACATTTAATGGCTCAGCCGGTTGCTGTTATGGGTTAACAAAAACAATATTGTATACCGCATATTTATTTGCCTTCTATATATATATATATATATATATGTTTATAATTGGATTCTTGGAGAATTAAGCAATTTAATTAATTAGAACTCCAAAGCACCAGAGGCGGAGCTATATATTCATCAAATGGGGGTCAATTGGGCCCACTCGTTTTCTTTTTTGTTTTTTTTTTACAAAAATGTTGCTTGTTTATGGAAAAAAAATATACTTACTACATGAAATTTTATATAAATACACTAAATTGAACCCCATAACCATATGATATTTATTGTTGAACCCTATTAGTTACCGATTATTCAATTTGATAATGATAATATCTGTTTTTTTTTTTTGGTTTTATGACATTCAAGCCCACTTTTTTTTTCTTTTTTCTTTTGAAGTTGACAGAAATACCGTTCTTAAAGAGAGAAAAGCCTATTTTATCTTGCTTAAGTAAAGACTAAAGTATTGGAAAACTAAGATGTGGTCATGTGGAGAAGATTGGAGCTTTGCTTTTAAAAATGAAACCATAATATTCTGTTAAAGGCCTACATCAATTTCTGAGATCGAAGTCAAAATTACCGATCCGTGAGCTGTGAGCCTGTGAGCAGGCATGTAAGGGATTGGTTCAATTTTTCAACGGATTTAGTTTAATTAACGGATGTGAATATGTCAAATTATATGTGATATGTGATATGTATGGACGAATTAACCAAGCACACGAGTTCGTTAATTGAACAGATGAAGACCTGCTAGTGCTTATTGAACCGATTTTGGTTGGATAGACATCATATTTATCTTATTTTCCTAATTATACTACATAGCGATAACAAACGACAAACCAATGCACCTGTTCAATTTCTAAATTGCAGATAGTCTCTACACAAAGGGAGATTATACCTAAATACCTAATATAACATATTTAGGTTTGCTATGTTTTTTTTTGTAATAACATTTGAATTATTATTTTAGTATTTGAAAATATTTATTTTTGTTTAGCTTACACAATTTACCTTATTAGTTCTTGTACTTTTTTTTTAGATATATGCTAGATAGTGGCTATCTAGTCTAGTTTAATTCTTGTACTTATTGCTCACTGTTAATGGAATTTAATGAAGCCCATTACTGTTGTCGAATAAGAGGCCATAAATAGTACGCGTCAGTACATCCCCATCCAGAGATTAGAGATACCCTGATTCACTGTTAGCAAGGACAAAACAATTATAAGTTATCACCAACTGCTTGCTTGCTCGCTCGCTCAAGTGCAACTGCAAAGCCAGAGCCAAATGTTGACCAAACTCAAGTCTCAAGATCTTTGACTTTGCTTAGAGGAACTCAAGTAGATGCCTAGATGGGCATCTGATCTGACTGACAAAAGTATTATCTGATCCTTTGCTCAAGTCTCTTTTGTCCTGTGACTCGTACTTACTACTTAGTTCTCTTTTGCTTAATCAAGCTGGTAATTCCGGTGCTTATAGTTTTTATATTTTTAAAATAAAAATTGAACACTTGGCAGTTTGATTGGTCAAACATAGATGCGAATGCAAATGCAAACTACTGGATATTTCTGGCAGTGGCAGTTTATAATGGAGAAATACCGTTTTTATTGGACCCTCAGAAGTCACAAGTTCCAACTACCTCCCACCCTCAAAGGTCTCAGAGCCGAAGTTACCTTCATCCTACCCCTCCGGTGACACTAGCACCTCTGTTACTTAAAACACCTAAATAAATCTTAAAGTTTCCATTTCAGACTCCAACACACCCACGCACCAACGCGCGCAAAACGGGCAATGGGGTCGCCGTTCAAAGCGGATATACTCAAGGGGCAGGTGGCGCTGGTTACTGGTGGCGGATCGGGGATTGGCTTCGAGATCACCAGACAGCTTGGTCTCCACGGCGCCTCCGTCGCCGTCATGGGGCGCCGCCGCCAGGTCCTCGACGCCGCCGTCTCCGCTCTCTCCAAAGAGGGTATAAAGGTCTGACAAATATTGACAAAACGCAGCAAGGATTGTAAAAGTAGGTACCAGAACTTGTGCATTTTCTTAATTAGTGACTGGAACTTTTGATGAATGTTAGGCAATTGGTTTGGAGGGAGACGTGCGTAAGCAAGAAGATGCCCGGAGAGTTATAGAGGCAACCGTCGAACATTTCGGGCGGCTCGACATACTTGTCAATGGAGCTGCTGGTAACTTCCTTGCATCTCCTGAGGATCTATCTCCTAAGGGCTTCCGCACAGGTAATAAAACATGCTGCTTTGTGTAGAAATTGATATGATTAAGGTACTGGTACATGTTGGGGGAATTCGCATCTTTCAAGGCACCTGAACTAGAATGGTACATGAACGGTCTTTCAGTATAAATGGGAAGAAAAGGAAAACATCAAGTCCTCTGCTGACAATAGGCTTCACTGTCAGTGGTTTTACAAGCTGTACCGGTGCCCTTTTTGCATCTGGAGGCTTCATTTATTTAAAGTTTACTCATATCAATGCATAATTTCATTGGTACAGTCATACAGAACCACATGAACCGAATACCTAGAGCAACTAATCATTATATCTCATAGCCTTGACATTACTGCAAATCTTTACTGATACAGTCTTATAAATTAGATACCAAATATTGATCACAACCATAAGACACCTCACTTGTCTTCTGTCATCTTCAATTGTACTGGGCAGCATCAATCATTAATTGCAGTTTTTTAGCTCATGTCCTTTCAATTATAAATAATGTGCCAAAACCCTAAGAATTTTCAATCATATTCTGTGTTATTTGATTCTCCTTAAACTTAATTGGTTATATTCTTTTAATTTAATTGGTTATCTTCAGTTCTGGATATTGATGCTATTGGCACATACACCATGAGTTATGAGGCATTGAAGTATCTAAAGAAAGGTGGGCCTGGAAGAGATCCATCTAAGGGTGGCATCATAATCAATATAAGTGCAACTTTGCATTATAGTGCAGCTTGGTACCAGCTTAATGTAGCAGCTGCCAAGGTTGTTATGTAGAACTTTTCGCTACTTTTTCTCATTGTTACTTCAAAAAACTCCCTATTTGCTTTCCCTGTTTTTGGTGCTTGTGGTGTGAAAGATTGTGTGCAGTCTACAAAACTTGAAATGTCACATGTGCAATTAGCAGAAAAAAGTTGGAAACATCTTTCACTAAGACAGCATGGAAACCTAAAAGTATCCTGAATAGCCCTCTCTTCTCTAATTATTTTTTCGAAACATACATCAAATTGCATCTGCTTTCTTATTGTTTATTAACGCATCAGTCATTTGGGGCTAGTGGGGTGATTTGAATAGTTGGAGAACCTAAGAGGGTACAGGTGATATATCCATGTCACAAGGAACAGTTGAAATTGTTAAATAATGAATTAATTACTGGATATTGTTTTGTATTTTAATTTTGTTATCTTTTTTTATTTTTTTTTAAAACAAATAGGCTGCGGTAGATAGTATAACAAGAAACTTAGCACTGGAATGGGGCACTGATTATGACATACGGGTTAACTCGATTGCACCTGGTCCAATTGGGGACACACCTGGCATGAGAAAACTTGCACCAGAAGAAATGGGGCCCACAATTAGAGAGAATATGCCTCTTTTCAAACTGGGAGAGAAAATTGACATTGCCAATGCAGCTCTGTACCTTGCCTCTGAAGCAGGTTTGATGATGCTCTCTCTTTGTAATTTTCATTTCCAATCCTCAATTTACATGTTATAACTCGTGGGCAATTTCAAATAGCTCACAGGCTCAGGTCTCCTATTTATGCAATTATGCAATCATACCTCGATTGACTTCCTTACTCAAAAACCATACAGAGCACCTGTACTGATAGAGATGTACTCTTATGTGCTTTTTGTTGGTCGATTGGATTATTATGTTAATTATAGTAATTTTTACTTGCACATTTAAATAGGTAAGTACGTGAATGGTACAACGATCGTAGTAGATGGAGGGTTATGGCTGAGCCGGCCCCGGATCATCGGAAAAGAGGAAGTGAAGGCTCTCTCTCGGGTCGTAGAGCAAAGAGTCAGAAAGAGTAATATAGGCGTTCCATCTAGCAAGCTCTGAAGCATTTGAATCATTGTTGTATTTTCAAATGATTATTTTGATTATATATTGTATTACAATAATTGATGAGAGATGCATGGATCCTTTGTTTATGTTGAAATTTCCGATTAAGATTTCTAAATCAGAGATCATGGTTTGTGTTTTGTTGGATAAATGTTATATTTTGGAAGTAACTGAACACCCAAGTAGAGTCTAGAGAGAGAATATTTTATTAATAATATTTACAAATAACAAATAATAATAATAATAATAATAATAATAATAATAATAATAATAATAAATCTCCCTGCTCCATTTGTAATATATCCTGATTGCTTATTCATGTGATTATATGCCTGCATCCTGCTTTGCACCAGAAATTAAATCTCCCTGCTCCATTTGTATTATATCCTGATTGCTCCCACTAACCACTATTGGGGGTACCACCTTCCTGGTATGGGAAAATTTTTTTGTGCCATTGAGGACCTTAAAAATATCACGTACATGCCTGTTAATACTAACATTTGAAATATCCCATGTATATGACAGAAGCCCGGAGTAAGGCGATGTTTGCATGTCTGATCCTACCTTCTTTTTTTTTTTCCCCTTTAATAATTGTTTAAAAAAATTCTGAGGATTTAGAGGCTTTTCATAAAATTTTCTCCTCCGATTTATATAATTTTTTTAATCAATATCTTGAAATTAATTTAATTAGGTGTAACTGAGGAAGAGTTTGCTACTCGATTGGTAATCAAACTTGGAGAATCTTATCCTTCCTTTCCAATTACAATTTACTCTTGTGGCATATATATATTAAAAGAGTCTAATTTTCTGATTTAAGGTGCAAATTTTATTTTCTGATTTAAGGTGCAAAATTGTATGTTGTTTGGACATGTTAAGCGATTTGTTTTCTTCAGTGGTTTCACTTAATCAGAAATAGGCCATTTGTTGAAATCTGAAAGCATAACAGCAAAATTTCTTTCACTGCATTTAACTTCTTATTTTGATCTATTTTCAGATTGCAGCTTTTTTACCGCAGAGCCAGTTATGATGCTGAAGGTGTAATTCCTCGCCCAAAATCCTCTTATAAAATGTGAGGAGATGTCCTAAAATTCCCCTCTTCTCGAGCAAATTTTCTCAGTACTATTTATTTTCCATTTTTATGTCGCATTTTATTAATTTCTTTTTGGAATATTTGGAATCCGGCCTGACTTTACGGGTACAAGCTGTAGTAAAGACAATATCCTTTTCATTGCATATGAGGGACAGATTTATCCAAGTTATCAATGTGAATCCAAAATATTTGCAGTATTGTTGTAGTAATGTATTTTAATTTTGTTTTTTCGTTTTGATTTTTGGTTATCAAAAGCATTTGGAACGGTATTTACAATATAAGGAACTCATATGTCTTTAGTTAGAATACTTAACTGTTGAATAGTTATTAAAGTAAGCTGAATTTATTATATAATAACTATAATTTTTTGTTTATAACTTGGAGCCGAATACTTTTATAAAATTGAGCTGAATATCTATGTAGAAATAAACTATATACATACTATATAGATCGTTTGACTGAATCCTTGTATAACTAATTAAGCTGAATACCTATATAGAAATAAACTATGGAGGCGTTTGGTTGTGTAGTAAGAGGTTGCATAAGTTAAGGATGCCTAAGTTAATGCATGCATAACTTCATGTGAAAAGACTACAATGCCCTTGAATGCATTGAATGTATTTTTGTGAAACGTTGCTTGTACTAGTTGTATGTGTTGCATTGGCCCAGTACTGGAGGATGGAATCAAGCATACACATTTATCAAATATTTAACGTTGAATCAAGCTTAGTTTGAAAGGCCCTTCTTCGGAATGAAATCATATCAAATGTTATTTCAATGGAATCATATCAAATATATTAGTTGAATAGTACACAGACGTGAATTGAACAAAAGTTCAACCCTATGTTGCACGGTGCGGGTGCGGGTATTGTATCCGACATGGTGCGGGTGCATGGATACGTCATTTTTAAAAAAACTAGGATACAAGAGTATATATAAAATAATATTATATATTAAAATATTTAATTTTTTTAACATGTAACTACAATGAAGACATATATTACATTCTTAGCAAAGAAAGAAATAATAAGAATTCACAATTAAGATTGTTTTTAAAGCATGGAGGCTCAAGTTTAGTCTTGAATACAGACAAATTAGATTACAAATATCTCTATTTTTTTAAGGAATAATATCTCTTTTTTATCGTCACCAAATCACCATTTTTTTGACAGGCCCAAGATCAAAGGATCGCAGGACTCAGACACGCTTCTAATTTTTTATGAGACTAACATTGTGTAGATAAACATGTTCCAAGTGGTCGAAGGATCAATCATCAATCCCTTATGGTGATAGGTGAAACAAATGTATCGACAGGAATCACTACACAAAAGTCTTCATACGAAATCCATTTCAAAAAAATTGTAATATCGTTAAACGAGGAAAGTACTTTCAGATGGGACCCACCAATTAATTTTCAAAATACCAATCCCAGACTCAAAAATTAGTGGTCTCGAAAGTTGGATCCAGCACATGCAGTTCAACACGTGTAGACTTCTGCACCAAACCGGACCCTTTCAAATTTCACTCAGTAACCATCAAATTAACGACCGTATCTACGGCGCATCTCAAACGAATCCACAACGTATCCAAACGAATTCTAGACGTATCTTGACCGAATTTGTTGGTCAAAAATATTAAAATAACATGATTCACCACGTAGAGTGTCGGGTGAGTATTGCACACGAATCCGTATCAGATAAGCGTCGGATACGGGGTGTGGCTTTTTTGTGGAGTATCCGGGTAACATAGGTTCAACCTATAAGTTCAACCGGTGAATATATAGTACACATGCATGAAATCATATCAAATATCCAAGACATCTCGTGCATAAATGAGAGGAGGCGATAGTTGAGAGCAGGTGAGAGGAATTAATTAGAAGGGTAGTGTCGGAAAAAAAGTTAGATGGAATTGGATGCGTAACTTATGCAATCCAAACAATGTTTTGAAAACCGGACCGGATGTCGAACCATTAAAATTCTCGGGTCGATGGTTCAATCGGTTCGACCGGTCGAACCGGAGGATAGAACCGGATGACGTCATCCACTAACATCTTAGATAAATATTTTAATAACTCAACTATTCACATAACCATCTCTGGTCCAGTGGTTGATTGCTTGTTTGTTTAGCCCAAAAGCATGGGTTCGATCCCTACAGGGAGCAAGTTTTGCTAAAATTTTACTCCCATCTCACAAGTCACAATTCAAACCTAAATAGTTTAAAAATACAAAACCGGCCGGTTTGGTTCGACGGTTTCGTAAAAAACCGGATCGGACCGGCCGGTTCGTTGTGGTTCGAAAACAGCCTAAAAATCGAGTCAGTTTGGACCGGACTAGCGTCCGGTTCGCAGTTGAACCGGTCGAACCGGCCGGTCCGGTCCGGTTTTCAAAACATTGAATCCAAAGGGGTGTAGTAAGTTAAGGCATGTTAAGGCATCTTATGCATCAGGTGTTTGGCTGCTTAAAAGCTGCATAACTAGTTATGCAGCCTCTTATGTATCAAACAAACGGGCCCTATATACATACTATATATATCATTTGACTGAATCCTTGTATAACTTAATTAAGCTGAATACCTATACAGAAATAAATTATATATATATCATTTGACTGAATCCTTGTATAACTAATTAAGCTGAATACCTATACAGAAATAAGCTACATCCGTATATCATTTGACTGAATCCTTGTATTCTTATATAATTTTTATAAATTAATTAAGCTAACTAGTTGTATGAGCTAAATACGTATGTAACTAATAAAAAAATAAAATATACTCAGATGAATTGCATATATAGCATCTAGACTGAATTCTGCATGAAAGATAACTTCAAACATGTTCAGCCTTCAAAAAAAACTTCAAACATGTTCACGCCTCGAGTTTACTGGAGGTTATATGAGATATATATATAGAGGTTAATTGGTTGTTTAATGAATGGACTGGTCAAATAGTTTATATACAGCAATGATGATATTCTCGAGTGAATATTCCCCAAGACAAATCAAGGAAGAAGCGTAAAGCGTTCAAGTCATGAGTATGTACAGCTGTGTTGTATTGTAAAACATTTTCAAAAATGGAAATCCACTTGTCAGGGTTGTTACCTGTCCTGAGTCCTGAGTCCTGACCCTGCATGCTTATGATAAAGAATTATATCTTGTTAATTAGGCCTCAATTCTATTAGTTAAAAATAATCTTTCATTTCCTTCTTTTGTCTCCGTTGCTTTATACTCATTTCAATTTTTTTTTCGAACCTTGACGGCAGCTGTCAAGTAAATACTCCTTTCATTATTAGAATTTGACAGGAGACAATTTCAAACACTCACCTAGTTTTTCCCCTTTAATTTTGTGTTTGATTGTGATATTGTACTGAATTGAGATGCCTTTATTTTTAATAAGAGTTAATTTATTGAAAAAAGGAAAAAATATAAAGTTTTTCTTTCAGATTTGTTTTTAGTTAAAAGAAGAGGAAAAAAAAATAAAAGCGGCAGAATTGATCGATTTAATTTTACACTGTACTCAATTAATGATTAAGTAACTGACTCACAGTGCACAATAGACATAAATAATATTTTAAGTTAAAGAAACAAATAAACAAAATTTTCTGTAGTGCTAGCTGTAATGTCTATGGTACATGGTGAAGTAATGACAGGTGAAATACGACATATATATAATTTTCTACTAAACGGTGCTAAATTGAAAATGACTAAACATATAAAGGAAGAAAATAGCTTCGAGATGTGGTTCACTAAAGGAGGTTGTGGAAGTATAGAATATATTTGGTAACGGAGGGGGATTTTATTATAAATCAATCTTACAAGTCAGTGCAAAAACCATAAAGATGAGAATATTAGGGAGGTGCTTTGGGCAACAGGTCTTTTTCTAGGTGCATTTCTTTCGCTGTTTCGCATAAAAAGTACCACATAGGTCAATTAATGAGAGTATGAGATTAGCTGGGCAACCCGCGGGCAACTGATAGATCTCACTGTTGGATCAAACGAACTGTGGATGTTTTGACCATCTAATAAAGGTGATCAGGTTTTCAAGAGGATATGAATTAACTCACATATTGATATATATATATAGGGACCTGATGAACAGTATCTTACCTAGCTGTACTGTATCATCGGAAAGCGCATTTTGGCTTCTAAAAGCTCAGCTAAGCTTGAGTGACCGGTTAATTAAGCCAAAACTTAAAAATGAGCTAAAAAAAAATGACGGGTGACCCACCTAATATAACTATAGTAAAGTTTACAGGAATGCCTGGTAGTACTAGCTTATGCATTAGATAAAATCTTAAATTGACTTGAGAATAATTGGTACTAGTAAATAATATAATACTATACACACAGAAAATAGCGTGTCAAATTAAAACCTAAGAAATTTCAATCATATTATGTTTTTTGATTAATTTTTGCTCTTAATTTAATCGGTATGCCAATTTTAGCAAGGATCCGTATCCTCTGGAGTTCACTGAGAGAATTGATCTCTGGAGTTCTTCATCATGACCGTCTGATCTAATCTCGACAGTTAAGATTTACGGACCGTAGGAATCCGATATTAATCACGGAGCATTCATTATTGATCGAATGGTTGTGAAGCCGAACTCCACTCTGCAGTTCCGAAGAGGATATAATTCCCATAGAGCAAACAATCAGAAAGTGTAATGGAGGTGTCCAAGCTAGCAAGAGCATTGAATTATTGTTATATTTGCAAATGATTATATCGATTATATAATGTGTTAAAATAATTGTTGAGCGAGCAAGTATATATACTTTGTTTAAATTGAAATTTCCGATTGGGATTTCTAAATCAGAGATCAGAATTTTTGCTTTGTGGGAAACGGTTATATCGTTTTGGAAGCAAAAAATAAAAACGAAATAGAGTACAAAGACCGAATTTATTATTATTAATTAATATTAAAGTGATAAATTAATATGAGGGCCGCAGGATTTAAACTTGGCACCCATTCAATCATTTAATTAGAAATAGATTCACTGAGCACTACAAAGTACGTACGACTCGCCTCAACACTTATTGATAGAATCATTTTTGCATTCATTACAGATGGACTGATCACAAATTCTAGTTTAATTCTTGTAATTCAATGATCGGTTGTTTCGGGCAGGACTAATTAGTTTAAAAAAATGCTAGCTAGCACCAAATAATTTTGAAAGTTAAGAATTAGCAGTAATTTTCGAATACTAAAAACTGAAGAAACTGATGTAGGCCGGGTGAAAGAGACGCACATGCTATCATTCGGGTAGAAAGAGATAGCTAGGTTAATTTCCCACAGTGTATTAATTTTTCTCACTGACAGTCACAATAAAAAATAAAAATACAAATTCTAAAATTTGATACAAAGGGTTGATCAACAACAAATGCACATGCTATCATTCATACACAAAAGGAGGATGCCTTTACAACCTTATTGTCTCTACTTCGATTAGAAACTTTCAATATATAGTTTGTGATTTAATATTCTTTCATAGACTATCAAAAGAATCTCCGATTGCAAAAAATTCTATAGGTAAACCATTAATTACTGCAGTACGCCAATTAAGGATTTGTCCTTTTTTTTTTTTTTATAGTTTTCGGCCTTCATATTTGTGATTTGTAAGATGTTTATAATTTCTACAATTTCAGGACAAGGCAAAGTCAGACGTTGAAGTTGGAAGTTTTGTTGAATAATTAATAAACTAAGCTGAATTATTAGATAACTAATAAGTTGAATTTTTATAAATTAAGCCAGATAGTTAATTTTATTTAATTATGAGCTGTATATATATATCTATATATAGAAATAAACTACCTAGCTACTTATACCATTTTAACTGAATTCTTGCATATATTAAATTAAGCTGAATACATATATAGAAATAAACTACATATTTATATCATTTAACTGAATCATTGTATACATAATTAAGCTCAATTCTCATATAGTTTTTAAAAGTAAATACTTAAATAAATTTAATTATAATCTAACTACTTGGATGAGCTATACATAGGCATGTAAATTAAATAAAATTAGATACTTAAGATGAATCATGTAACATCTAAAGTAGTAAATTCTAAATACGTGAGATTATTTCTAACATGTTCAAGTCTACAGTGCATCTCTCCTTGCATCGATTTTGTGCCATTTTTAAATCAGTGCTACGAAGGATACTATGTCATTTTTGAGAACGATGATGAATAAATTAAGAGAAGTTAATGTTGTCTTTTGTTCTAAGTTTACAAGTTCTTTAATTTTCATCTCTTTTTATATGTAGCTTCAGTACTGTTCCTTATACCTATAACAGTAACTCACTAAATAAAGAAAAAGTGCTTTCTCCTAAATAACAAAGACTAAAATGAAGCTAAGAGTAAAATTAGCCTTTGATGATTGATGACATAATTGCTACAAGCTCTGATGCTAATTCCTTTCTCGAGGCTTATTTCTTTCTTATTTTTTCTTCTTTTCTCCCTCTTTTTCTCAACAGTTGGTGCAAGCGTAGGTGAAAACCAGGAGTATAGTCATAAATATCTGACATAATTTATGGAGACAAAGAAAAAGAACATGCCCCTTGACAAATCGGGGAAGTGTTCGAGTCAGTCTATACAGCTGTGTTGTAGTGTAAAACATTCCCAAAAATGGAAAACCCCTTGCTTCTAGGTTTGAGCTAGGGTTTCCAAAGATGAAAAAATGGTATGCAGAAAGGGGGTCCACACAAGTCAGGGGTGGTTATCTGTCCACTACTCCGTTTGCTCTCATTTTCACGCAGATGTACAAGGTAGATTAAGATATATACCTTGAGACTACTCTTAATTGTCTCCCTCTGTCTCTCTCCTCCTTCCATCTAGGATAGCATAGAAAGACTGGTGAGTGGTGACTGATCTCTCTCTCTCTCTCTCTCTCTCATGCATCCATACGCATATGTTTCCTTTTCTTCTTAATTAGAAGGAGCCCAAAATAAAATCAAGGAGAAATAGGGAAAAAAAACATTATACTTCTGTAAAGGTTATGTATATGGCGTTGTTTGCACTACTAATTAATATCTCTAGTCTAATGGAAACTTAAGGGGGTATTTGTATATCAGTATATATATGGATTTGATATATCATCTTTTAGTTGAATTTGTAGGGTCTCTACCGTTCACTGGATTAATTATTTCACACAGATAAATTTTTTATATTGTATGAATATGTAGACTTCACCTTTTAACCTGGGCATCTTAGTCCAAAGCACCCGTAATTTTCATTCTGAACTTGTCAATTTCAGTCTAAATGACATAACCTTTAACCATTCAAAAGTTTAAATAATCTGCAATAGTTATATGTAAGTTTTTTTGTTTTTTTTGTTTTTTTTTGAGGTTTATATGTAATCTTTTTGTATGAATGATATATTTTAGGGCAAAATGGGCAGAGGCAAGATAGAGATAAAGAGGATTGAAAACACATCGAGCCGCCAAGTCACTTTCTCCAAGCGGCGTAATGGACTCCTTAAGAAAGCAAATGAGCTCGCAGTACTTTGTGATGCTCAAGTAGGGGTCATCATCTTCTCTAGCACCGGGAAAATGTTTGAATTTTGCTCTCCACTGAGTAAGTATGTATATCTAACTTCTTTACTTTCAGAATATTTGGGTCATTACTTCCTAGTATGTAAATATGTTTTGGTTCTCTTCTAAAAAGAAGAACGTAACTTATTCATGCTATGTTACCCTTTTTTATGCTTCTTATGTATCCTTTTACTTTTTGTTTTACCAATCAGATATATATAGAAGATGCTAATTCTTTGAAAGTATCTTTTGTCAACTATTGTCTCATGTAAAGAAGATTAGAAAAGCATGCATAGCATTGGAATATCTCTAATTGTTCTTGTGCCTGTCCTTGTTGTTCTTTGGATTTTTAATTAAGGATAGCATTCATGAATGAAGTGTGACAATTATCCATAAATTGACTCCACAGTGGAGATTCAGAACATATCCATTTTTAGGGTTTCATAATTTGCATGCTGTCTTTGCTATGATAACCTCCAACTAAAGTGATGATGCGGAATGATTGCCTTTGACTTCAAGGATTTACAAGAGACATATTAACTAACAAGTATAATTTAGAAAGGATATAATTTTTTTTATCTTATACTGATCTTACAACATCTATAATGTGATTGTTAACACTTAACAACTAATAAATTTAAAGGATCTTCCTATGTCCTAACTTGCATTGATAACAATTAAACAAAAAAATATAATAATCATCTCCTTTGTGATGTGTGAATTAAGAAATAGTTTTCTTGGCTACATATATTTTTTTTTGAAGAAACCTTGGCTACGAATATACACAGAGATATTTATATTCTAAATTCTAAATACAAAATTATACAAAAATAATTTAAAGGAAGAAAATAAAGGTCCTCAACTCGATTTATTTCTTAGGCGTTATTGTTCACAGAATTTTAAAGCTTCCTAATTGATTTAGATTTCTCTCTTATTTCAGCTTGCAGTGCCTCATTGACAAGTACCAGAAGCATGTGTCGGTGCAGGGTGAAGGTTTTGGTGCCCGTCAGGTATGCCTTTTTATCTTTACTTTTTTTTTCAGATCATATTGCACATTTGTTAATACTTCAATAGTTAGTACAATTTTGGCTACCACTGAACTGAGGCGCTACTATTGGCATTGTAAAAACCAATAAAAGACAACCATGCATTCAACAAAATCTGTTAACTAAGGCACTTTATAAAGTATAAAATAGAGTAAATTTGTACATAAGATAAATCACTTCTCATATTGATCTCTGAAAGAAGCAATTCTGGTAAGTTATATTTACATGATCTTTTCTTAAATTATGCACACATATTAAATTTGTTTTGAGGGTCTGCACACATATTAAATTACTTCTATACGATATTAAGTATGAAAATTGAACATACAGTGCCATTGCCAATTTATTTATCATGCACGAACCTAAGAGGAAACTTTTCAGCTGTCTTGCCAGTATAAAACCTTGTTGAAAACTTGAAATAATACCAAAACATTTTATATTTGATTACCAAAAGAAGTTACAAAAAGTTTAATAAAACTAAACATCTTACAATGCAGGACAATTATTAGTCAATTTCTACAATCATAAAATTCTAAAATGCTTGTTGTTCGATAAGAGTTCCTCATTAAAGACATATGACTTGATTGATATATCTATTTCAATATTGCAGCAGTTGATGTATGAGATGAAAAGAATGGAAGCAGAAAATGACAAGCTAGAGGTATTAATCAGGCAATATCTTGGCAAAGATTTGACATCCTTTTGTTTGAATGATATGATACAACTTGAACAACAGCTGGAGTCCTCAATCGACAAAGTTAGAAAGAGAAAGGTCAATCCCTTTCTTTTTGCTGTTAATACTGAAATTCTACATATATATCCCCTTTTGAACTTGTTACACTTTTGTGTCAGAGAGATTTATATTCTTTATCTCGCCAGTATATAATTTTATTTTGGTTATGTTCTAAATGATTGTCTTATGTGGCAGGAAGAAGTATTAAGTCAGCAGTTGACCAACCTCCGTCGCAAGGTGCAGTCTTTAAATTAATTCTCTCTCATATGTATATTCACATAATAAATTGCAATATAAATTATTTGTATCTAACATATTACTAAGTCCATACGGCTTTCCATATGACATTATGCAGGAGAATATCTTAGAAGATCAGAACAACTACTTGTACCGCATGGTACGCACCAACTTATTTCTGAAGAGTGCATGCATGCATACTTTTGTTTCATTAATTGTTCAATATTGAGGTTAGAACATACGTGATGCTTGTTAGTGAATTATTGGTGAATTACCAACTATAAGGATAGATGGAAGAATGAATTGGTGTCCACTCTAGAATCAATATCACGAATGAGAATGAATTAACAGAATTAAACAACTCCTATTTTTATTGTGTTTGCTAAAATTAATGTGGTTAAGTATGTATCTATACAAATGTCCAGAACTGAATGTATGTACCTTACATGATAGATGCCCGACAACCATGCAATGGTGGCAATAGACCAAAAACCTGGGCCGTCTGCAATGATGGATCTCTTTGGAGGTGTGTATCAGCAAGATGGTGTAAACGAGTTTCCTGCATATAGGCTGCAACCAATGCAGCCCAACTTACAGCAAGTCGGCTTCATGAGCCATGATCTTCAGCTCTGGTAATAAACAACAAAAATATGATTATTAGATAATTGTGACAAAACAGATATTTGTCTATCAAAATGAAAATTGATATTTTAGGTGTTATCTACGACTTAAAATAATTTATATCAAAGTTTTAATATGAAAATCAATTTGTCATTTATTAAGCAAATTTCAAAATTTAATAGTTTAGATCCATCCACTTTTTAATAAGATGGCCAAATCAATTTTAAGTTATGCTATATTTAATACATGATCTATTAAAATGAATAAGTTTGTAATTTTATATAATTTATGAAGGATATTGATGAACTTTAACTTAAGCCGTCACGTTTGTTGGAGTAATTTGGTTCTCAATCGTTCAAATTAATTAAGTATATCCTCTCATGCATATATAATATCTTTCACAGCTTAAGGGTACAAAACTAACTTTCGAAATGATTGCTATGATTGATATTCAAGAATACCCAAGTAATTAATTAACATTCGTAATGATTATATTAATTGATTGATATTATTGATAAACTTGGAAGTATTAATTCATCTATCGGTATATCTTTTGCTGATCTTTGTACAGATTAGTACTCAAGCAGAAAAGTGGACAAGTGAGCTAGTATCATCCTGGGATCACTATCTCCAAATATATTTATGTGCGCTTTGAAATATATGTCTGAGTACTTCTATCAACTAAAATAAATTTGTGTGCTTTATGACTCGGATAAAGTTCTTTTGGCTTTTGTCTATATTAATTAATTAAGATCGAGTTGCTTCTATCTAGGCATGGTGGGTATCATAAGAATATACAATAATTATTATTAATTAAGTAAAGTTTGTTGAGAAGTTATGCTTTCCAGTATATATATATAAGCAGTTTTTGGGATTTCCTGACTTTTGCTCGATCACACCTAGTGATCGCTTTTGTTTTGAAACTCTAAACCGCATCATCAGTAAAGTATGCAGCTACCTTATGTTGGATAGTTTTTTTAAAAAAAAAAATTAAACAGTTTTTTGGGAACATGTACATTCCTTTTCTTTTTTTTTTTGTTTGGGAAAGAAATAAAAAAAAAATGCAAGGTTGATTGGTTTTGCTATATACCTACGTACTGAATTAATTAAACATTCTTCTATCATTTGCTTTCTAAAAACCAGTGATTGATTAATAGAAGTGGTATTTAATTAGCAATCATTTCTTAATTAAAATTTAAACTCAAAGTAGAGGACACATCAAGGGTACATTCAATACAATCGCGCTATTTTGCTCCACCGAGCAACTTGGCAAAGTGGACAAAGAGAGTCATTGAATTGCTTTGTCCTACTGCACTAACCTCAATTTAAATTGTATTTGAAATTATTTATTTTTCTTTTAAAAAAATTGGAAGTAGGCCTACTTATTGAAACATGATATCGATTTTATTTCACCATTACTATTTTTGAATCTCTGCATTAATAATTAGAATATTTAAATATCAGAACTTCTGATCTTATACATCACAACTGAAGAAACATTTTAATTAGCATGAGAAATATTATTAATTATGAGTTCGTTGATATATATCATGATAAGAACATTCAAAATCAAAGGTGATACCCAACTTAGTTAATTTGTTGATTTTTTAAAAAGATATCAGTTGAAATCAATCTTAAAAAATTTCTAACATAAATATATATATGCTCGTGATGGAATTTAAGTATCGATTTTATTACTATCAAATTGTAAATGAGCATGACGAGGCATAAAATAAGAACCTAGAAGATCAATATTATTAACACTCACTCCCTCGAAAAAAAAAAGATAATAACAAATAATAAATAAATAATCCGCTATGTGAGAACTTTTTGTAAAATTATAGATTGGAATTTATTTGAAATTTGAAAATTTAGAAGTTGATTTTTTATATCAATATACTCATCTTTTGTTAGATCAACCAAAGTGGGAAAATTCTAGTCACATCCATTTGAGGGATCCTTACTATATTCAAAGTGGGAAAATTCTAGTTGCCGATTTCCATTAATAAACAGAAGTACAAAAATGCAGAATGATTTAGCTTATTTTCTAATAGCAAGTTAGTCACAACTTGCCAAAAACTAGGTAATTAATGAGATTCCTTTTGAGACTATATGGGAGCACAATAACAAGTTGCATTTTGGGTACGTTGTATTCAAACGCTTTGGTGGTGATTATTTCCCTTCATTAATTCTTTGAATGAACAAATAACAACCAGACGCCCGCTAAATTACAATTTATTGAACATTTTCCTAATTTCGTTGTATCACTATGCAGTATCCGCTAAAAACAAATCAATTTTAAATCGAAATTACTTACGATCATCCATCGTCAGCGTCATTCTCATCATCCTCTGGTTGACGTATTTTTTTTTTCCACTTCCGAAATGCGCAACAACATCCTTATCATCCCTTTCTATTTGTGTCTATAATTCCCATCCAGCGCTTACTCACCCCATCCAGCGCTTACTTACCTTATCCAACGTTTACTCACCCCTTCAGCACTAATTGTCATATATTATGGTACTAACTATCCTCACAACTATCCTATAAAATAATACTAATTGTCATGTTAAAAATATTTGATCTGAGGAAAAAGCTAATTGTCCCGGTTCTATAAACTAATTGTCCTGATTTTGTATGCCTTGGGAAAAAAATTTTAATTGTTCTAATTTCTAGGACAATTAGTATTATTTTCTAGGACAATTTATTTTTTTCCATGACAGTTAGTATTATTTTTCTATTTGTCCTAGTTCTGTAAGCCAACGGTCCTAATTTTGTAAGCTAATTGTCTTGATTTTGTTCTGGAAAAACTATTCGCCCTGAAAAAAATATTAATTGTCTTAGAAAAACTAATTGTTCTGGAAAATGTTACTAACTGTCTTGAGAAATAAAAATAATTGTCCTGAAAAAATGCTAATTATTTTGGAAAAAATGAGATGGGAAGGGCGGAAACATAAGTGTTAGAAATCCAAGGGATGAGAGGATGAGCGACAAAAATAGAAAGGTAGTTAGCGCTTAATTAATTATATTTTAAAAATAAAAAAGAGAAAACACGTTTTTTCATGGGATGATAGAGATGATAATATCTGGAGATGAACTTTATCACCCCGATTTAAAACTTATACAAAATCTCGTGTACAAATTCTTATATGAATCGTGTTCTCAAAATTATAAATGGCTGTTACTAATCAGGACTCAAATTAGACTGGAATCTAATTTATGATACAGTGTCCCTATGAAATATTTAATCAGGACTCAGTTGCATATTGTAATTATTTAATTTTGATTGGGGATGTGTTAGCTGTCATACTAGTCAGTCTAATATCACTCTAAAGTAAAATTCAGAAGACGATTTTCAGTTTATTCCAAGGAAAGGGAAGTTTTTTATGAAACAAATATGGACAAAAATACCAAACAAGAATTATCATATATTTACGGCTTGTACTGTCACAAGATGTAACTATTAATAAGGAATTAAACAAGAACAATTTTAAGTGGTTTAAATTAATAGCTCTGGAATCATCTAGAACATTTCAAGCGGAGCTTTTCAAAAGCAAAGGCATTGTTGTATTCAAATAGATAATTTGTGACTTTTTGCACAGAAAAGTAGTTATTTTGAACTGGAAAATATTGAATGCGCAAATTATGGATTATGGATGTATTTGGAAGGCAAAACGATGCAGAAAAGGAGTTTAACAGTCAGCGTGTCAAGCTCAATTATTCATACTAGCAAAGAACCCACCCAAATGGGTGGATAAATTAGAGATGAGAAAATATTACATATGTACTCTATTTCTAAAACGAAAAATTATTATTATTATTTTAATATGTACTCTATTTCTAAAACGAAAAATAATAATAATTATTTTAATAAAGTTTTTTTTTATAGAAGCCAGTATGCAATTTTAATGAAGATTTTCATATTTGTTATGATCTTTTTCCAAATAAAGTACACAACTAATCTAGAGAAAATTTTCTTTCTATTAAAAGTGAAGAGCTCGTAAATTTTTATCCATCGCTAATATTCTGATATCCAGTATTATAGAATTTTAATTTTTTTTACATGCTTAATTATTTTGGGTTACTATATAAAATTATATTAAGGTTTTTCATGTTGAGTACAAAATTTCTGTTATTTAAATTGGGCCTTGAACATATTGAAATTGTGCTTAAAATCTGACGTTTTAAAAGAACAAGTGATTGTAGAAGAAATGAGGGGCTAATTTGTAAAAAACTCACCCATTTATTCTCCCTCCTTCCTTCTTCCCCACAGCCATTTCTCATCTCTCTCTCTCCCAACCCACCCACTAGCTCTTTTCTTCTCTTCCCTTGCTCTCAAGAAAACTACACTATTTCCACCTCAAAAGAAATAGAAATAAATTCCGAAAAATTCTGTAAAATTCGAAATTAAAGAGAGAAGGTGAAGGAGAGTACATGCAAGTCGAGAAATTTGAAGTTTGAGCACTATTTTGGTAAGATTTTATTTTTCCTTAAACTATTTCGGTTTTTAAGTAATTTCTGGGGTTTAGACTTAATTGGAGGTTTTAAAATGAGATTTTCTTTTAGAATTAGTTGCATGCAAGTTTTATTATCTACATTTACTGTTTAAGTCGATTTCTTGAGAGTTTGGTTATGCATGTAAAAGAATCATGGTTTAAAACAAATTTCATGCATCGTTTGGGGTTTTTGAGCTTTGTATCTACCATTTCGGTTTTAAACAAATTCTGAAATTTGGAACTTGAATCAGGTCTAAAATAAGAATTTCTATTGGGTTTAGTTGCATGTAAGATACTAATAGTTATATCTAGTGTTGTATTTTATTTTTTTCTGAAATTTTGGGTTCCATGAAAAAGGGATTTTTGTTCTAAAATGAATTTCTGAAAATGTAGTTTAAAATTAGGTCTAGAACTGAAAATTTCTGGTGATTTAAGTTAGTAGTACACTATAGTAGCTGCATTTTGAGTTTGGTTCGATTTGGTGAAGTTTTGAGCATTTTAGCTCTATGGTTTGTTGAAAAACGAGTTTCAGCATCTAACAATTCGATCCGAATTGTTCTAATTCGGTCCGAATTGGTTCCTCTGAAAATTTCAGCTTCTAACAATTCGGTCTGAATTGGTCTAATTCGATCCGAATTGTTCCCTTTGAGAACAGATCTTCTTTTGGCCATAACTTTGTCATCCGGAGTACGTTTTAGGTGATTCAAAGCCCTTTGGAAAGCTCTTGAAGAGCTCTACAACATCATAAAGTCTATTGATACATTAGAAATCAGAAAAGTATGATTTAGGCTCTAAATTTACTTGTACAATCATCGTTCATGTCTAAGTCATGGTAAACCCTAACCCGACCGCATAATGAGTTATAATTGGAGTTGTATTTAGTTTTCCTTGCTTGTATTTACTTATTGCTTGTGTGATCTATTTGAGTGAGTACTTAGAATAGTCTTGTTGTGTAGACTTGCATAAACGTATCGGAGCAAGAAGAAACCGAAAGGGAGTACTACAATTGAATTGCTTGTCTATACTTAATGTTTTGTTGCTTGCTTATGAAGTACTTTGCTTTCAGGTGCGGATGCACACAAACTCTGATTTACATTTTATGAACTTAACTATGGCATTTGCATCATGCTGAATTACTCATTCATTGCACACATATTTGTATCTGTATCATATGTTAATATTATTGTATGATTATTATCCATGACGAATGGTTTTCAATTGAATGACTTCAAATGGTCTGTACTACTTGTACGATTGAATAGACATTGGTTGACTTGAGGGCGGAGTCATGACCCGTTCCTTGAGCCCCGAGTGATAAGCGCTTTGATCCGGTATTCTGACAATGTTCTCGACTTGTGGTACTATTTGATATTCTGATTTGTCTGAATTATGATAATCTGAGTCTATGGACTATAAAAGAAGAGTCTACGGACTATAAAGGCAGAGTTTACGGACTATAAAATCTGTGAATGAAGTCGTAATGATCAATAACCTGCCTTGCATAATAATGTCCAACTTGAGCCGGTTTCTGAAATGCCATATTGTATTTGTGTTCCTTATTGAAGGATGTAATTACCGTGCTCATAATGCATTGCATGTTTTGTATTAAGATGAAGATGAAACTAATGATTATGCATGATGTTATCTAAATTATTTGTATAGCTATAATATTGTTTTAAACTCAGCCGGTAGTTAGTTCCTGATCATGTACCTTAGGGTTTGTGTGACTGGAACTAAATACCGCACTGGGATAATTTTATAATTATCTCATGCTCTGCTTTTTGCATTGTTTCCACATTAGTTGTGGGTTCCAGGTTCCGAATCGAGTGGCAAGAAGATCGACATATTGTAGGCCAGTGGTTACTCTGGGTATGAACCAAGTAACTTGTGTAACCTGTCCACTTAAATATTATTTTAATAATTGTGTATCATGTGAATGATTCTTACTTTAGATATTTGACATAAATCGTTAGAAACTTTTAGCTTTAAACACTTGAATTGTAATATTTTAATAGATTAGTTTAAGTTAAGTCTTGCGGGTGTGCAGTTGGTAGCGTTAACTCGCGGTGACTGTGCCATACTCGGTTTTGGGGTGTCACATATTCAGCCATTGATTTAAAGGATCAATGACTAATAGAGTAGACATTGTTTACATCCTTCGTCTAATTATTTTAGCTCTTGCATTCGTGCTTTTACAAGCAGCAGAGAAGTAGAGATGCACAACTGCGCATAAAAAAAAAAAAGTACGTGTTCCTCTTTTGGCAATGAAAAATTGAAAATGACCAGATCCCCTTCCAAACCGGAGATATCCAGTGTTCTTGGTGGACCCCATTACCACACTATACTCCGAGCATTTTATTGCAAGTGGCTTAGCAACATAGTGAAAGAACTGGAGATAAAGTGTCACACTGTCAGGAGTTCCCAAAGTTTATCACGGAATCATACGAATGTGTTTTATTTTTCTGAGAAGGTTTGGCGTCTACGGGCCTGTCAACGTTGACATGATTAAATATTTTAACGTTTCACCTAGTCCAGTGAAACGTTAAACGGAGTCCAAAATTCTTACGTTTGGATCGGTGAAACGTAAGTGAAAATGAGCCTGAATTTTCGTTTAAACGTTTTAATATTTTCTTAATGAATTTTGTGTTGTTTAAACATGTGAAACGTTAAACAGAAGCAAAAAATACTGAGATAGGCTAAAATCAGTCGGGACTGACGGATGAGACCGTCAGCTACGAATAAATCTCAATTTTCGAGATTTTAACAGTCGATCCGAACCGTTCAATGTGTTCTTCATATTGAAATCTCATTGGAGACAAAATTTTATATTTTTCTGAAATTTTTTAGTATTTGTTTGGTATTTTACAAAATTCTTAATCTAAACAATTCCGGACCCTTCAATAACTATGATTTTTAAAATTCTCAAAAAAATAGTAAATAAAATCAGAAAAATGTAAAATTTGGTCTCCAATGAGATTTCAATATGGAGAACACATTGAACGGTTCAGATTAGTCATTAGAACCACAAAAGTTGAGATATAATCGCAGCTGACGGATCCATCCGTCAGTCGTGGCTGATTTTAGCCTATCTCAAAAATACTTACGTTTACTAAGTGAAACGTTAAACGTTACAAAAATTTTTTACGCTTCTTAAACGGAACATTAAACGTAAGATGCTATTTACGTTAACAACATAAACGTTTGACATGTCTATCTACGGCTATACGCTCTATAGTCCTTTAGATGTTCAATTAATTAGACAATTGTACCCATTTACTCGCATAAAAAAACCTTTATAATATTTAATTTTCATCTATGGACAATTCCTATCTTATTACAATCATTTTATTTGTAATTTTATCAATAATTTTAAATGTCAAGGTATTATGATGTGACCCCTAAAAATATTTAAAAAAATGAAGAAATCTAAATTTAGCTTTACATAAATATCTTCTTAACTTGAACTTTTTTGGGTACAGTTGAGCATTTGTAAGATACCATTACTTATGTATTATGTGTGTCATTATTTGGAGTATTGTTGGAAAATTTGATGTGTTGTGATCATATTTTTTAGGGTTTCAAGTTACGGCTCCTGGGATTTAACTTGGAGGGGATCAGAACAATATCGAGTCAACCAAATGAGAAACGATCATTTTTCAATCTCTATAACATAAAATAACTTTCTTGTGCATCAAATTTACAACATACATGAGAATGCATTTTGGCAATGATTAAATGTTCTTTAGACCTAATGCATGAGAGCATGAATATAGTTAAAAACCACTTTTCAAAAAAATAAATTCACAATATTAAAATTTATACGAAAGTAATGTCAGATTAACATATATTTAATTTCTTCCTCTATCTCTAAAACTGAACCAAATTGGTCAAGTGCCTAATATATATTCTTATTTAAGTGAAAATGGGCGAGAAAATTATGACTTAAAACTTATTATGAAAGAGGAAAAAACGAAGTTGCCCTTTTTTCCCCTAGAGAATGCTCCCTTGCCGGTTTACATATTTATATCGTTTGTCATATATGGATGATAATTAGAAAAAAATACTTCCCCTAATGGAGATGCTTTTAGCTGCCAGGTCAGCAAGAAGATTCATTATTGGGAATAAAATCGGGGTACCCCTTGCACTCCTTTTACTTTTCTCGAATAAATCGTCCCAAACAAGCTCTCCATTTTGATTCTCTCTCTCTCTCTCTCGCTGTCTCTCTCTAACAAATCTCTCTCCAGGTATCCAACATGATAGCATCAAGTGTTCTCCGATCTAAGGTTTTCTTTCTGTTTTTCAATTTATTTTGAATTTCTAGTTCGCATGATACCAGCTGTCGCTCGTACGAACTCTTATCTTTCCCACCTTTTCTTGAGGTTCCAAACGGAGCTAATCACAATGAATTGTGCTCCTTCAAATTAGCACTACTTTACAAGCTCCTAATTGCAATAAAAAAATTTACTAGCTTTGTTCGCACTTTATAATTCGTCGTCTGATACGACAAACCGTGTTTATAATTGAGGATGATGATCTAGGCTATATTCTGTTTATATGTATAATTGATCGGAATGGGCTAGATAAAAGGTTGAAGTTCTATTTTTCTTTGATTCTATTCAGATTAGATAATTACATTAAACTTTTATGAGCAGTGTAAATCTTTGCTCACCTTTTTTTTATTGAAATGGTCCAACTTGAGTGGTATCCTTATCAACTAAGTTTGTTTGTTGACTTCTTCAATTAAGTTTCTCTCATTATCTATAGTCATCTAATCTACCTTCAGTTGCATGTACAAGTAAGAGTAGCTTGTTATAATTATGACTTTTTCTTCATGTAAAATCAAGTTTAAACATTTTTTTATTTTCTTATGTTTTATTTATGTATTTCATAGGCCGGTAGTCTGACAAGATACTTAGTGGGTTCAGCCTTGTCACAAAATGAGGCAATTAATTGTACTGGTACAATTGCGAGGCATTTCAATTCACAACCTTCTGTGCAACCTGAGATACCAGAAGAAAAAGGGTATAAAGGGATCACTTCTGTGTTCTTTGTTGTATGGTTTTATTTTAGCTTTAATTAAATTTTGGCTTAGAGGGGGGATTTCTACCAACGCTTGCCAACCAATGAAATTGTGAATTTTTGGTACACAACAATGTAAAAACTGTATTGGGTAAACACTTAATTTATGCAGGGTGCACTTTTGACAAGCCAGAGGCAAAATTCCTATGACCATAGTTAGTAGGCCACCCATTTTTAATAATAACATTGTACCTATCAATGTCTGGGGCATCAGATAATGGTCTTATTTTGTGGGTGTCAGTAATTTTAGTGTCTTTTATGTTGGTTAATTTCCACTGTTCTTCTGATATAAATAGATTCAAGGGTCATGGAATGCTGGCACCATTTACTGCAGGATGGCAATCGACTGATTTACACCCCTTAGTTATTGAGAAATCTGAGGTTATCTTCTTTTAAAGATTAGTTAAATAGTAAATAGCACACTCTGATTCTTTGTTGAGTTCAATTAATACTGGCATGCTTGTAATTTTTCAACACCTTCGCCTTCAGGGTATTTATGTATATGACATAGAGGGAAAGAAGTACCTTGATTCCCTTGCTGGATTATGGTGCACTGCTTTAGGTAAAAAATAATTAATTAAATTAGTCAGCAGTTGCATTTTCTCAATTTAGTTTTTTGATTCATTTATATTTACTTTTGTGAATAATAATTATCAAAATTTGTCAGGTGGTAACGAGCCTCGGTTGATCAAAGCTGCGACTGATCAACTAAACACTCTTCCTTTTTACCACTCTTTCTGGAACCGTACAACCAAGCCCTCACTGGTATGGCCAATTAGTTTTTTCAGCTCCCCCCCCCCCCCCCCAAAAAAAAAAAAAAGCTATTGAACAAACAACATATAATTAATATATATATATATAGAAATGAAGTTTCCCACAACATGGTAATTCATAAAATACTAAAATGATCTGTATTTAGAGCGATCCATAAGGTTGACCATTTCGTATGGTTCATCTCCTGCTTAGTTATTCATTTAACTTGTTATTTTTTTAGGATCTTGCTAAGGAACTTTTAGACCTTTTCACAGCAAAAAAGATGAGCAAAGTGTTCTTCACCAACAGTGGCTCTGAAGCCAATGACTCCCAGGTTATTTATGTTTTTCACTGGAACAATTTCACTTACACTCTTTAAAACATAAAAAAATATATCATGTATATTACTGCCAAGCAAGGGATAAAAAGGAAATTCATACATGATTTCCAAGTACAGGCAATATCACTTGTATATCTTCTCTCTACATTACTTCAAGAGGAAGTCAGAAATTGCTTTCTCCCTCATCTGTCTAGAGAAATATGACAAAGGGGCAGTTTGCACATTTCTCGTATGAAATGGGATACAGATGATACTCATGACTTAGTTGTGTTTTGCAGGGATAGAATCAACTGTGTTTTGCATTTTTCATAATTATTGGTTCATTGTACCAACAATTTCATGTTTGTTAATGTATTCCTTTCTAGGTAAAACTTGTGTGGTACTACAACAATGCATTGGGGAGGCCAAATAAGAAGAAATTTATTGCCCGTTCAAAGGCGTAAGTTTTATTTATGCATATCCTTATAAAAAGCTGAACAGACTGTTGCAGATCTCATTTTGATGTCAGCTGTGCTCACTGGGACATCAAAGTCATCAAGGGATTTTGGCTAAAGCTATTGCCGTTTGATTTCTTTGTTTCATTTTGTTTTTCCCTTTTGTTTTTTTTTTTTTGGGGGGGGGGGGGGGGATGATTAAAGAGGCATCCTTTCTCAGGAATGGGGATAGTTTTGTATTGTGCATCAATTTATATGTTACCAGCACAATAGGTGGTTAAGTTTGGTGCTGGTAAACAGTCGCTCAATTATGGGATACTTTGCATCATTTCGGTACATTAATTTATTCACGTATGCTTTCAATGAATCATGGCAGATATCATGGATCGACTCTAATTTCTGCCAGTCTCACAGGGTAATGTACTGTTTCCATTGAGTGAAATTACGAGCTTACTTTTGTTGTTTACTTAGCACTTGTTATTCCCTTTACTGTAGTTGATACTTGTTAAGTTGTTCATATGCAGGCTTCCAGCTTTGCATCAGAAATTTGATCTCCCTGCTCCATTTGTATTACATACTGATTGCCCCCACTATTGGAGATACCACCATCCTGGTATGACAAAGATATTACTTAAAATAATTATGAATGTAATATATGGAAGATTTTTATTGTATCATTAAAGGACCTGAAAAAATATAATGTACATGCCTGCATACTCTTAACATCTGAAAAATTCCAAGTACTCTCTATGAGAGGAGCCAGGATTATGGGCGATGTTGGCTCATTTGATCCTACCCTCTGTCTTTAAAATTCTTCTTAACAATATATGAAACATACTTCATTGCAAATGACCTAGTAGCTCAAGTGGTAAGTTACTGGGATGGTTTCTGACAGGTCATTGGTTGAAGCCCCCATTTTGGTATTAAATGTGGATATGAGACGTGATCCTTCTCCATTGCATTAATGAAAAAAAAGGAACATTCTAAATAAATGGTACTTGGGGCTTAGCCCACGGGCTTATCATAAAAAAATAAAGAAAGACCTAATTGCCAATCAACTATACTCAAATTATGCTGTAAGATGATTCAAAATGAGTGCAGTTTGACATTCTGAGGAAATGAGAACATTTGATTTGTTCTGTACTTTGCAATGACATCTTGGTTGTTCAAATGGTTTGCATAGAGTATATTATGACATTTCATTTTTAAAAAAAATAAATATCTGATGATTTAGAGGGTTTTCATGAAATTTTCTCCTAAAAATATAATTTGTTGAATCAATATATTTGGAATTAATTTGATTAGGTGAAACTGAGGAAGAATTTGCTACTAGATTAGCAAACAACTTGGAGAATCTTATCCTTAAGGAAGGGCCTGACACTGTAAGTCAACCTGCTAACTACAATTCCATTTGTATGAGATATATTTAAAGATTATAATTTGCTGATTTAAGGTGCAAATTGTATGTTTTTTTGGACATGTTAAGTGAATGTTTCTATCAGTGGTTTTACTTTATGAGACATAGTAGCCCCAGGCCATTGTTGATATCTGAAAACATGACAACAAATTTGGTTTACTGCATATAACTTCTAATTTTGCTTTATGTTTTTCAGATTGCAGCTTTTATTGCTGAGCCAGTTATGGGTGCTGGAGGTGTTATCCCTCCCCCGAAAACCTATTTTGAGAAGGTGAGAGAGATTTCCTAAAAGTCCTCTTGAGCAAATTCTCGCAGTACATCATAATTTTTTGTTTTTATGTCTCTTTTGATTTTTTTCTTTTTAAAATATTTGGAATCCTGACTTCAACAGATACAAGCTGTGGTAAAGAAATACGACATTCTTTTCATTGCAGATGAGGTACTGAATTTATTAAATTATCAATGTGAATCCAGTGCTTTTTACAATATTATTGTAGTAATGTAATTTAATTTTCTTTTTCCATTTTGAAATTTAGGTTATCACAGCCTTTGGAAGGTTGGGCACAATGTTCGGGTGTGATAAATTTGATATTAAACCTGATCTTGTTTCTACTGCAAAAGTAAGCACAATGTATTTTATTGTTAAAAGAGCTATCTATATATTTAATATAATAATGTTTTTATTCTTATGTATGCATTCTTTTGATTAATATAGGCTCTTTCATCTGCATATGTGCCGATTGGTGCAACTCTGGTCAGCCCAGAAATTTCTGATGTTATTCATTCTCAGAGCAATAAACTTGGTAAGTCAATTCTTTTGTGTTTTGAGAAACATTTAAATTATTATATCTAGAAGACAGGAAGTGTTTCAACTCCTCTTTTATATAGGTTCTTTTGCACATGGATTTACATACTCGGGACATCCTGTGTCCTGTGCTGTGGCTATTGAAGCACTTAAGATTTACAAGTTAGCCCCTTCGAACTGACTAATTTGTTTTTCCTTTTTTTTTCTTTTCTGTTTGTTTGAGAAAATTTTAAATTTTGAAATATTTACCGTAATTCAGGGAAAGAGATATTCCTGGGCATGTTAAAGAAGTCTCAGGAAGATTCCAGGAGGGACTAAAAGCTTTCTCTGATAGTCCCATTGTTGGAGAGGTACTTCTGTTAGTTAAACTCTTCTTTTTGTTGACTTTCTCATGTTGTGCAGTCTGTATTTTAATGCATAGACGGATAGCACATGAACTTGCATATGTAGTTACCATGTGAGATGACTATGCTTCAAAGCTTTGCATGCAAATTGTATGTTCTAAAAGACTAATTTGTATGATATATTCAGATCCGTGGAGATGGTTTAGTGCTTGCTACAGAATTCACAAACAACAAATCTCCAACAGATCTATTCCCTCCTGAATGGGGTAAATCATTCATAATATTTTTGTTCTTTATGCGTAAGCTGTTGATAGTTGACTGGAGTTTCTTATGGCTGTTACCTCAATAAAATTCAGGAGTAGGATCAATATTTGGAGCAGAATGTCAGAAGAGAGGGATGCTTGTTCGGATTGCTGGTGACACGATCATGATGTCACCACCTCTTGTCATTACACCCTCTGAAATTGATGAAGTAAGATTAAAGCAGATATAAATTATTACTAATAATTTTTGTAGAAATTATCGGTTACTTTTGGTTTGATGCTAACAACCTTTCTCTCTCTTCTTTAGTTGATAAGCATCTATGGAGATGCTCTAAAGAGTACAGAGGAAAAGGTGACGGTGCTCAAGTCTAAGCAAAAGAGCAACTAATTTTGGGAATCTGCTGTATTATAGAATGTATAGGGACTACTTCATTCTCCTATTGCTGAATAAATGCTCAAGCCTATACTTCTTCCAAGAATAAATAAGCGTTTTGCAATTAGCAACTACCCGGGGAGCGCCTGTTTATATCTTTCTACTAAGAGTGAACCACTTTGTCGTTCCTGAAATATGTGCATGTTGTAGAATTGTTAGCACCGGAGTAAATTATCTTTATGGAACATATTGTCAGATTGAAGTGTAATTGGAATAGGTGGGTATTATTATAAATCTGTTTAGTTAAAAGTTGCATTCTTATGATATTGTTTTGAACATGTTGGTGCCCAAGTTTTCAAGAATTTGATCCTTTTACGTAACCTAAAACACACACACACAAAATTAACTCCAATTTTGCATTATAACATCAGAAAACCAATAAGAAGATCATCAGCTTTTCAGAATTGCTTGCTACTCTCAAGATTAACTCGCAGAATAAACTGGACATTTTAGTGATGTGTTAAAAAAAAAAAAAAAAAAAAAAGTTCAGTACAAGGCAGCAAGTGCAGATTAGAAGGTTCAAATGTGTGCGCAATTGCGCATACACGCGTGAAGTTCGTGACAGAATATGTTCGATTATTTAGGGATACGGAAAAAAAAAGATTAGGTCATTCGTTTGGGTTGGGGAGTATTTATGGTAATGGGCCTAAATGGTAAGAGTGCTTGTGCATCATATACAGTTGCTGTTGTCCGGAGAGACTCTGAACTCTGAAGTATGCTCACAAAATAGAGGTCAAGATCAAACGATAATGATGCTTCTGATTTGAATTTGGGGAAATTCAAACTTCGAAAGGAGAAATGCTAGTTGTTAATAATGGTTGTGAAATATTTTTTGGTAGAATACCTTGCGAAGCATGATTTCATTTTCATGTTTTAAAAAAAAAACGAGTAACTTCAGGGTTACTCTTCAACTGAAATTAAGTTTGTACATCTAAATACAAATTTGTCTTTGTGTTTTTCTTTAATAATATGCGACAGAAAAGTTCTTCCTTGAATATAAGATTGATACAATTCTAAAATTTCAGGATGTTTATGGACGCGTGAGAAAAGTACTAAGGTATATTGTCTTTTTGGATTAGTGATTGAAAATGATAGAATTCCTACTTGGAGAAGAATAATGTTATTTTTAGAATTACAAATATAGTTTGAATTGTGTATTTGAAGTAGTGATGAGAGAACATAAAAGTAATGTGCTAACTTTTCTTCTGTCCAACCGAATCCAAACAAAATCTTCTCCAAACTCCAAAGTGACATGTTTCTACGAAGACAAATAGACAACCATACTATGGTATATTTGTCGACGAAAATAAAAATTTCAAATTGAGTCCTTGTAGAGGCCTAGAGGGTAAATGTAAATTTGGTTAGTCCTCGCCTACTATACTACTATAGCTAGATGATCTGCTCTCTTTTTTACTTTATTTTGTTTTAGCTTTTGTGTACATCTGATGACAGCTCATATGCTCAACAAAGCTTCATCTTCAGTCAATTTAGTTAGGTTTGTTGTATAATCTTATCTAATTTGAGGACAACAGCAAAAAGAAGAGGGGGGGGGGGGGGGGGGACTCGCTTCAACTTTTGAAGATTTTTAAAATTAGAAGTGCAAATTAGAATTGTTAGACGATATTTATAACATAAATTTTACATTCTGCACATTTTGGTAGAATTAACAGATATATCTTACTAATAGTGCACGAGGCTTATGCTTAGCCAAGTTGGTCGTAATACATATTAACATTAAATAGATACATTATTTCATATATACATCAACATACCTACTATATACATGTTACCCTAACCATTAACCAACTAAACCATACGTACAACTTGACCTACAATCAAGCCCTTATTTAAAAGATGAAAGGAA
Organism: Rhynchospora breviuscula; assembly: GCA_027562975.1. Classification (NCBI taxonomy): domain Eukaryota; kingdom Viridiplantae; phylum Streptophyta; class Magnoliopsida; order Poales; family Cyperaceae; genus Rhynchospora; species Rhynchospora breviuscula. The sequence continues at coordinate 34,394,828 of CM050399.1, forward strand.
TCACTCAAACTGCTGGTCAATCACTGACCTCCACATGTTTACCACAGTCTGTTTGGGCTACCACAGTAGCATGGGCCTCATATGTCAGGCCATCCTTCCCCTCACTTGAAACAGACAGGGAACCCACCATGGCCAGTAAATCACCATTATCATTACCCTGACAGTTGTTCTGGGATAGTAATTGCCAATCCTCTTTTACTGAGGTCACATGGATGTCAGTATCTTTATTATCGTTACCCACTTCAAATGCAGTTGGTAGAATTACAAAATCATTTAATGGATTGTAAAATGGGTCAGGCTCACCCGCCTTTAACCAGTGCTTTAGGATCCGAAACACATGTCTGTTGCAAATTATGCCTCGGTGGTCAGCTGGAACCCCTACCCTTGCAATTGCATCCAGGCCATCAGCCTGAAAAAAAGATGGCAAAGAAAATGATCCTTAAATAAAATAGGAAGAAAAGAAACACACTGATCTTTAGGCTATACAGACATGGAGAGATCAACATGGATACCAATCTACCTTAGCTGACTCAACTGGAACAGTTCCGTCGCCATTGACGCAGATGTATTTTGGCTGAAAACAAACAAAATTTAGTTCAATTACAATGACTCTGTCACAAAAATAATACTTTAAGAGGAAAAAAATATCTAATACTTTGGTAAATGGTACCTACCTCCATAAATAACAATTGCTTGAGATCTGAAACAGGATCACCTTGACCACCATAGCTGCACAAAAAAAATAATAAAATTAGCATCCTTAGAGGGAGAAAGGAAGGGGGAAAGGGGGAGGGAGAGACTACCAAACACTATGAGGTGTGCCACAATTAGTTCCATAAATATTGTAGAATTTCACTGAAGAAGGGAGCTTAGCACTAGCCAGAAGCTCATGAGTTTTGTTTGCCCATTTCAAGATTTCTGAGTTAAGAGGCAAAGGGATTTGCAGACCACCAAGTTCAACCTGGAATTACATATGCAGGAGCATTATTGTGATTTTATACCCAATTTTTTTCTGAAAAATGCACATTCTTTACATGCGGAGATGCTTCCAACAATTGTTAGAATTATTTTAATGCCCCTCGGCATTCTCTGAGGGAAATTCATGCTTTTACAATTACTGATGCTTGGAAGACAGATATAAAAGCATTTATCTTTACATCTCTGTTTGAATATTTTAGATTTCCACACAACATAGTAACGATAGTAGACCACATGCCTAAATAATACTTTCCTTTGTCTAAAGAAAAATTAAATAAGAAATGGAACACAAAAAATACTAACCGCATTGTTTGAAAGAGCTTGAACCATCAGAGGAAGTGATTTAGACGGGTCATAAGATTCAAGTAAGATGCTAGATTTACCACTTTCGCTATCTTTCTTCTCAGTCCACAGTTGCAAAAGGGGTATATTTTCCCATTTGTAACTCGGGGCAGCCATCAATTCATATATAGATGGGCACTCCAATAACTAAAAGAGACAAGTAAAACAAATTAATTTCTCAATTATATAATAATAACATTGCCTGTTGAAAAAAGAAAACAAGAAAATGATACCAGTTGTTGCATGCTCCATTTGGAAATAAAAAAGTAGGCTTCTAATCCTTCAACAAAAGAGCATCCATTTAATAGGCTTGATGTTATATAGCCCGGTGCACCTACACAAATACACGACAAAAACCATTAGAGAGAGCTGTGTCCTTTTTTTTGTCTGTTTGTTTGTTGGAGAGGGGGAGAGAAGAATAATGATATACAATTTTACCTTGAAAAGGTGCCGCAATTGCAATCCAGCATTTCACATACTTTTCAAAAACCTGATGACAAATACATTACTCAGTACCATATCAAAGACATAATAATATGTAGTATTCTGCAAGTGACAAAAGTAAACCTACTTACATCAGTATGTAAAGCCATGAAACATTTGACTAGCAACCCACCCATTGAATGTGTTACAACATTAATCTTCTTTCCACCAGAAGAGGCATATGCTGATTCTAATTTTGATGCAAATCTGTCTAAGGTTTCTTGAAGTCTACAATCAAAAATGAAAGAATTAACGGGATTAATATGGCATACTGCGGTTTAAGTCATTCTTTGGTCCAAATTCAAATTTCACTCAACAATAATGTTTTCTTATCACCTAGGTAAGTTTATCTACTTGCATCTGTTAAGGTGTATTGACTTCAAATTAAAATTAGCAAAGCACATCAAAGAGGTTATACTGGTCTATGCAATATTATAGAAAGGGGAATATTTTACGATATCTTTATTCGGAGACGATATTATACAGCTTATTTATATGAAGCATCAGGTAGATGTACAGTAAGTTATTTAAAAATAACATTTTGATATATTACCTATTACTTTGGCGGAAATCATATCCAAAACCGAACAATGTTTTGCCCTCTTGATAGCCCCATTTTATCATCTCCACTATCATGTCATGGTAATAGCATACTCCCTCACTTTCTATAATCTACAATCATTTTGAAACATTAAATGAAATGCATGATTAACATTAAGAACTGAGTGTGACCATCTATGCCAATAGCTGTGATTTAAGTTTTTGTACTGTTTTGAAAGTATACTACAGGTATGTACCGGTAGTAGTGTAGAACCTGATTTTCTATTTTTCTTTTTTTAATTGCCTTCTGAGCAAAGTTGTAAGATTACAACAAAAATAAGGTCATGTATGGATTAAGAGCTACAGCATAATTAAAGGCTAGTTATGCAAAAGGGATCATCTTGAGGTTTTGACACACAATTGGACTAACTGAAAACTTAAATGAGGCTAACTCAGAGAAAGTGGACTTCATATTTAGTTCCAGTTCTGTTTTTGGCAGAATTGGTACCAGAATAAACCAGTCAAAATTTGGTTAACTATTCAAATTAAGAATCTCAACAAAGATACAAGTATTTACCATGTCTGGATCAAGCACATCAATGGCATACAATCCATGTCTATCCTCTGGCACTTCAATTTTAATTTTTTCATCTACTGAAATAGTTTTACCTGCATGGAGTGCAACAAAATTAAACTCTATCAATTGACTAATTATCTAAAAAAAAAAAAGAAAATAACAATACTCTCGAAAATGCCCAAAATTTGTTCTACTTCTCTCAACATAATAAACAATTAAAACCATCTGCATTCTTCACTAATCGAAGTAAACATCCAACATTAGGTCAAAACATGATGTAATTAAAAAAACAAGCTAAATTATCATAGGAAAAAGTCATAAACTACTACCAGAGGAAGGATCAAAGCGGGGCCAGAGTTTAGTCCGAAATTCATGATCCGCGCCGAAAATCCGAACCCAGACCCGCTCCGTCTTTCCATTTTCGTCGATTGCGTTGAGCATCGACCCGCCGATACCGGGTACGAGAAGAACGGGGTCGAGCTCCGGATTCGGAGCATTTACGTCGTGCTTTCTGGAAGCCCTAATCCACAACTCGATGGATCGGATTAGCTCATCTAGAACCGCCATTAATGGTGGAATTGAGGCTTGTAGTTTGATTGCAGAGAAGGGTTCCGTGCAAAGGGAGAAGAGAGACTGAAGAGGAGGAGATTTTGCAATACCAAAGCTACAAGGGAGGAAATTAGGAAAATGATTAATTGACTTGCGCAAATAAAAATAGTAGCAGGTTCATAAAATAATGGGAGAGATTAAGTGCACCACCGGTATGTACGACTTCTTACATTTTATGCACGTAACGTACAACGCGTAACCGAAAACCGCTCAACATGGTATTTTTGAGTTGGGACGAATCTATATTGAGCAGGGTAAATCAATTTTGTTTTCAGTTATACAACAAGTGTTCTTATAAACAAATTATTGTGATTTCTAAAAAAAAAATCTTATGTTTTAGTTCAAGAGATTAAAATAAAATATATTTAATTAATTTATTAAAACTATTTTTATTAAAGAGCCAACCGAAATCAAAATTTCCAAGTAAGCAAGCGAGTTTGAAAGTTCAAATCCGACTTGGAAACTCTTTTGTAGATAAGAGTCTCCACTTAGCAAAATAATAATAATAATAACAATAAAAATATATTCTGCCTTAATAATAGAGAAATACTTGACGCATCAAAAAATGCCTCTGCCACGTTTCACGACCACGTTCTAGAATTGTATGGATCAATCGTAAGCAACATTGGGTAGCATTTGCAAATTGTTGCCAATAAAATGGATTAATTATTTTAATGTACGGGACGTGTAGTACTAAGTCACAGATTCCACGTACATGAATAATGTACATGTCATCATTCCTTATCTGTTTGTTTATTTGTTGTCAATTGCATAACACGCTGTGTAAAAACTGAAAAGTCAACTAATGAAACCTCAAAACAGGAAATGAAACTTAAAAACTCACGTCTGTCTTGGAAGGAGATAAAACACAACACCAATAGATGCGTAGTAAAAATGTAAAATTGACGTGAATAAATAAATAAATGCAAAATTGACACAAGCTCTTATTTTATTAAAGGTTAGCTGACGATTATCAGCCAACAATATATCAAATTCACACAAAAATAACTGCCTACAATATATTAAAATTGACAAAAAATTAGCTAAGTGATGAATATAAAATAGGAAGCAAATGATAGCTTGAAGCAATTTGACAAACATACCCTGCATATCCTCTACATCAAATCAATTACAGCATGCAAAAATTTGCAGGGTAGCGCGCCACCTATTCTAAAATTTTAATCCCTGAATAAGAAGATATCACTTAGAACGGCCACAAGTGGTAACATAAAAAATGATCAAAATGTCCCTTCATAAACTGGTTTTCCTACTTCTAAACTCATGGAAAGGCCAAAAAGCAATTGTATATTTAACCTAATTACTTGTCCAAATCTATATCAGGTTTTGAGTCGCATCGCTGCCGCTTGGGTTCTCTATCACCCAAATGAAGTGACACTGAGAGGTCCTCATCAGACAAGTTATTCATATCCAGATTCACACCTGCTTCTTCACCAGGCCGCACTGGGGACAGAAAGTTCGAGATAAATTGATGCTCCTCCACTGCTTTATTGCTACTGTTCTCCACTGTTTCTACATGAAACTCAGGCTCATGATTAGGTGGCAATTGTTCAATGTTCATGTCGAGTGGCTCAAAAATCTCACCGACTCGTTCTTCTGGTACACTAGGGCCTACTGGAGAGGATTCACCAATTATTGAATTGGCTACTATAGCAAGCAAACTTTTTTGTTCCTCCACAGAAGCTTCAATTCAAAGATAATAACAGAATTGAATTTAGTAAGTTGTACAGATAAAGTACTTGTTCTTCCATTCAAGCTAGTCAGGAAGGAATTACTTTGGGATGGAAAGGTTAGAGGCGATTGGGTTAAATATATGCTGGATTTGACATTATCTTTAGTGGTTTGGTGTCATTTGCATATACACAAATGTGTAGGAAAATCACACAAAGAAGAAGGAAACAAAAAAGAAAATCGTGCTCCTTCACTATTAATTGCAATCCTATTTGGTTCAGTTGAAGCTGCAATAACTCGAGAAAATGTTGGGAGGTTGCAACTATCAAAGAGTTTTATGTAAACTTTTTTTCCCTCCTCTCAAATTTGGAAATGTTGTATCTTCTACCCAAAAAAATTAAGCTTTTGTGTATGATTCAAGATAATAAAATAAACCTCGAAATCCTTCATTAGTAGTTATAATGTTGAGCTCCAAACGATCGAGAAGTCGTCCCAAATCGACACCACTGGTCCAATTCTCAGGCCCATGATCAGTCTTCAACTTCAACCTCCCCCTGTTAGCAGTGCCACCCCAAATAATCCCAATCGGCCTAGGTGGTTCCCCATTCTGACCAGTCAAAATTATCAGGCTGCCACTATCCCCCTCCAAGTCAAAGGTCTGCTGATTCTCCCCAACAACCAACAAATCGGTGAAGAAACAGATACCTTTTTCATCATTATATTCCAATGCGTATGCCATGATAGTACCATTAGTAAGCCCAGAACTCCGGCCGACCTTTGATACTCGGCAACCAATCACTGAGCTGATTGTGGACTGAAGGTCAATTGCTTTTACGTCACTGACTTCACCCACACCTTTTACAAGGGTGGTTATGGTAGAGAGGTCGATATCATCAGCAAAGGGGATAAAAGCACCATCAGCTCGCACAAATGTCTCTACGTATGCATCAGGAGATGCAGAGCATGTTTGGGATTCAGAATAATTGCAATGCCCATAACACAAAGACCAGGGTAAAAAGAAGCAAATGATTTTGTGTGGGAAATTGAAGCTTGATGGGCTAACCAGCTACAGCCTTTTCAATCTTGTACAGTTCTTTGTATCCAATATAAAGTTAAGTATTATAACATCCTACCTTTTTTCACTTTGTTAGGGCTTAAACAGGTGCTTAGGCAGTCTTTCATATACCACTGTGACAGATACTGATAAAATTGGTATTTATACATGCTTAATTTCTAATTTCCTTTCCTTACAGGTCTATTATTTGTCTACTAAAGGAGGGTACTGATAGGTGACTGGTGCTGGTATGATCAGGTATGGTTATGCAAGATTACTGCATACATTAATGATGAACAAAGAGAAACTAAAAACTGAATATACCTGGATTAGTACCGGCATAGATCCCATACCAGACATCATCAGTGATGAAGGAGGTGGCCCTTTCGACTGCCCCAAGATATACACCAGGTCCGAGGTTAGGCGGTAACGGGTGGTACATTTTTTGGTTTGGGTAGTCTAGATCTACTGCAACATGGCGGTTTGTCAAAAACCCAACCTGTTTGTTTCCTGTTCGCCTCTTCACTATCGCTCCTAGTGTGCCATATGTTTCTTGGCTTGCCACCTTGAAAATATTTAAAACTTTTAAATAAGAAAAAAAAAAAGGCTAGGAAAAAGTTGAGAGGAAACTTAAAACCAGATGGGTTCAGTAACAGTATGAAACAGAGCGTAAGCCCTATAATGTTGGAAGTATTACAGTCATCAGTACTGACATATCCTGGACCTACCAATCATACTTGACCAGTAGGAACTAGCTTGTACTGATCAGTTCCAAACCAGTATTAGATGATATGATCAGTTATAAATTTTTGGCTAGTTTCAGCAAAATCCCTGCATACCTGAGATCCAGGACCAATGCAAGGATCACTACCCCGCAATCCATCGAGTAAATCATCATACAATTGTTCTTTAGGTGTCGCTGCTGGTACACCATAATATGAAAATTCCACCACATCTACATCACACCATACTCCCCCTGGTCCCTGATAAATGCACACATAAATGAATAAGATTTATAAAAACTAAAACATGAGATTAGCACATACCATAAAAATAAAATGATAAGGTGAACTTTGGAAATTCGGAACCAAGGAAAAATATCTTGGTTCAGGAGCTGTTGGTTGTAGTTGGCTTTCTCCATCTTCATAATTGTTTCCCTATATAGTAACTACTAAAAGAACTAGGGTCAGAGTAGCCTTGATAGGATATGGATAAAGCAATATGGCATGTGTCAAAATTTTAGGATATGATATGCCCATGTATAATCAGTTTACTACTTTTTCTACCTAAGAAAACTTTTACTCCCAAAAAATGTAGAATTTTTTTAACTTAAGGGTGTAGAATATATAAATCCTAAATATAAAAAATGTAAATTCAATGGATTTTAAATAAATGTAGAATTTACATACGTAGGAAAGGCTAGACTAATTTAAGAGAATATTGCACAGATAAGTTTAGAAACGCATTAACAAAATTTGGCAATTAAAATCAACATAAAATGCCACAGATGTATGTTAATTTGGTGAAGGAATGCATAATTTTGAAGGGCTATATTATTGAAAATGTTGAACATGAGCTGTTTTTCTGAATTGGAGAAGTGCTAAAGTGGGAGTCCATATTTTGGCACTGCATGAGCACCACAACAACAAAAATATTTTACTAAATTGCTTTTTTGAGGGAGGGCCCCTCTGTATGAATTCAAGGCATCTGCACAGATAAGGACACAAATGCTACTTTATGTAGTCATCCATATGAACATATGCATATCAAACTATTATCTTTAACAGTATCCAGATAAAATTAACATATTAGATATACCATCTAGCGTATCTGGTATCTGTTACATATGGTATGCATATCCATATCAGCTCATGTCTGATACGCATTGGGAATCTTAGCTGAAGTTTTGGGTAACATAAGCCCAAGAAAAATTGTCACAGAAACATAATAGCTCAAACAATGGTACAACCCTACAATTGTCAAAATAAAAAAAATAAAAAAACAAACGATGATAAATACCTCGAGGGCAGCAGGAAGGCATTGGCTCTGGGTTAGCCACTTCCTATGGACTTTTCTGGCGACAAAAACAAGAATAGCAGGTATATCAGTAAGAGAGCCCTTCCTGATTCGGAAACCCACAGCTGTTCCCAGACTGTAGCGCCTTAAGATCTTGCTATGAAATGCTCTTATTGTCATCAAATCAAGTAATGTTGTTGCCTAATCAGCAAATCAAAAGGTATATCATCAGAGAAGATGAGAGAAAATTAGGAGCTATTTTAAGGGAGTCAAGGGAAGGACAGATATTTGAAATTGTTGAAAATTGGTAAATTCAAGGAAGATAGCCTGAACTGTATCCATTTATTTTAAGTCTTATGATTACATTTGTATACTCTAATATTAATCAGGAATCAGAATGACAAAATTATGAAATTGCCATTTGAAGCAATTCGCTGCGCAAGATATCAATTTTGACAGTCACTCAAAGATCTTAAAAATTTAATTACCTGAGCATAGTATTATGTGAACATATAGATACTGTTACAAATGAATACTATACAATATACTTTTATTCATATTTGATTTCCAAATATGTACATGTACTTGGAGTGTTCTATACAATGGGTAATAGAAATAACTGGAATCACTATAAGACTGTACCTGCTGACCCTTGGGCAAGCGGCCCAAGTGCACTGGCAAGACTCCCTTTTGGAGGTTGCCAAAGTAATTTGCACGTCCTTCCGCTGCCCCATGAAGAAGGGTAGAGGTAGGCCATGAGAAATAGGCAGCACTACTTTCTGACAGCTGTCCCCCTGACGCAACAGGTTGGAGGGATGATGATGCAGGGCCGGTGTATAGGTGTTCTTGTTGGTGGTGGTGGTGGTGGTGGTGGTGGTGGTCGTTGTTTTTGGAATTGGAGTTGGAGTTACCCTCCATATCTAAAACCGACTCTTCTGATTGGGCAGAGTACCTGTCGTGAGACTGCCTCATCATGTGAAATATATGTTATTTTACTGACATTGTGAATTTGAATTGACCTATAATAGAAGAACAAAAAAATTAGTATATTTTAAATATAATAATGACCAGCACAATTAACAATTGGAAAAAATAAGGAGAACAAACATTAGTACCAAATAAGTTGGTTGAAGTATCCTTCAATATATACAAGCAGCAGTATCCTTTAAATTGTGCTGTCTTTCGGCTTAAAACTATCTACAGGAACCTATAGACTTAACAGTGATAAGTACCAGTACATCAAATATTTTCAAATGTTAAATGGGTCCTTGAGATTTTCACCAAAAGCTCATGAAAGCCATTATGTGAGTTAAAAAGGAGTTTAATATGGAGCTGTACCATGCATGACTCCAAGTTTCATTTAAACAAAATCTAGGGATTTAACAATGTAGCAAAAATAGGAAGAAATACAAAGAGCAAATTATCTATCAAGGTATACTAAATATAACAATGGATAGGAACAATTTATCAAAAGATTTATTCGGGGAATTGTCTTTTCATAAAAGAGAAAAATTGCGCAGATATTCTGCCCCTCACCTTTGCATAATAAAAAAGAAGAATATTCTTTCCAAAATATGCAATTTCTGACATTAAGAATAAAGGGAAGAAAAAGTGTAAATGCAGATACAGGAAGAAAAGAATTTGTTGCTTTGTAACAAATTAATCAGTTTGCACTATGATACTCTGGTAGTATAAAACAGAAGAAGTGTGTTTCACATATCGTAGATGGTTCATCAAATAAAAATTAAGCTGTCTAATTTGACATCAATTTAAAAGTTTATTGAACAAAAAGCTTCTCTAAATTAGTCTCAAAAGCTAAGAGCATTCCAAGTAACCAACATCCCGTTTTAAGTAAAGATTAGTAAATAGCAAATCTTTAAAAAATAAAGATTGAATAAGTTTATTTCTCAAACAAAGAAGAAGTGACCAAAACTCTCATCCTGAGAAAAAGAAACATAATTTGCAAACGTTATGTATACTCAGCAAGCTGTTTGGCATGGAATACTAGTTAACATCACAGAACAGTAATTGAAAAGACTTAATTAAATTGTTTCCCAACATTGCTTTTTGTATGTAGCTTCTTTTCAATTCTTAACAAGCAAATGCAATTAATTACTGCATTATTGATTAAAGGAAATTGAGCAAAGGTAACAACCAAAGAGCTAAAACCAAACTTCTTCTATTGAAAAAAAAAACCCAAATTTGTGTACCCTAAAAATGAAAAACCGAAGAAAATGGAAAGAGTGGTCGAGCTAAGACAAGCAGGGTTTTTGGTTAGCATTAAACCCTACCAAAGGTTGTACCTTTTGCTAATTAAACCAAATGGGTCCTCCAAAGTTTCTAATTACGGATTGAGCAACTCAAAATCGATTGAGATGAGTGGCAGTGAAAGCTTACCACAAAATCATAAGCAATGGAGAAGGGAGCGCCTAGAGGAGAGACTAGCTCTCAGTACCTTAACCATGTTGTTTCTGTAAGAGATCTCTGTGCAATGATTTAGGGGTTCAGAAAGAGAGGGAGAGAGAGAGAAGGGGAAGAGAGATAGAGAGAGAGACAACTTGACCAAATTGGAGCAGGAATCTTTCACTGTAGTGAGAGATCAACAGATGGTACTGACAACTTGCACGGATAGAGAGAGGAGGGTTGAGAGAAAATATTTGAGAAAAATAGAGCTCTTTTTTTTTTTTCTAAAATGCCTGTGGACTGGCGCTATGTGGGCTAAGATGAAAGATCATAACTTTTTCCGAGCAATTGAAGTACGTGGGAATGACCGTCTGCTGCTGAATATTTTTTTTTTTAAATTGGAGACAAATTATTGGGTACTATCGATTTATCCTTTGGTAAATATTTTTTTACAAAGTAAAATTTGTAAAATAAACATTATTATTATGTCCAATTTAAGTGGCTAATTTGACAAGTCAAGCTACATCTTCCTTAATCCTTACAATCATTTCAAGTTAAAATTTAGTTAAATGAATTGAAACTTTGACTAACTGACTAAAAGAATATATGAATGACTAAAATAACTAGCCAAGTGAATTTTCTGCGGTTGTCAAATGTGCCTTCTACAATAGCGAAGTGTTATTATGAAATTATTAAATTGATATTTTTATAAGTTTATTGGACAAATAAGTATGAAAATTCAAAAATATAATTAAGTATGTATTTGTTTAGTAACTTATTTTTATGACAACATTTCAAAAACAATCTTTTAACTATAGCTACTATATTTTATAAGTTTGAAGGTTTACTATAGCTACTGTATTTTATCTTGATGAAAAGTACTTCAATTTTTAAAACTGTCTAAATAAAATCAGAAAATACATATTACATAATTTTTCATAATTTTTCCTAACAATACACAATACATAAAAATGCAAAACGAAGTCCAAAGATATTTTTCAATTTTTGATTGACTAATGATCATCCTAGCTAACAATAAATATTGGACTTTTGGAGCAAATGGGGAGTAGTACTACGTCCAAGTCAAAAGTCAAAAGATTCCATTGCAAAACCTTCCTTCGTTAATAAACATTATCGAATGATGTATGTTTGATGTATGGTGATTTATTAAACTATTCATATATATTTTATAATATTCTCGAACAAGCACGTGAACAACTAGTTCATAACATATATATTAAGATTTCTAGAAACAAAAACTAAACTTACTCGTCAAAGAATAACTAGTTCTTACAGGGTTCACAAACTAGTTCTTACAGAAAGATAGAATCGTATTTTTATAGGTTCACATTTATGGCAGCAACGTATTGCTCAAAATTATTTGGTAGTATGCTAAGCGGCACAGATAACTTCGGTCCTCCATTTTGTTCTTCAAAACTAAATTTTTAATACGTAGATACTATGCACAATAAACAAATTGTAACTCGATGCTATGTTACACGTATGGGTTCTGGTACGATGCGGGTATGATATCCGATACGGTGCAGGTGCGAAAATATGCTAGAAAATTATGATACGGAAGTATATATAAAATAATAAATAAATCACATTATATATCAAAATATTTGATTATTTTTTTACGTTCAACTACAACTAAAGTGTACCTATGTTATCCAGTAATATATTTTATTGTTTTTAATTTAACAGTTGAATATATTTCATTTTTTTCAAGTTCAAACCAAAAATATATCTAAAACATACCCAAAAATAAATCCAACGCATATCTTGTTGAATTCTGACCAAATATGTCGGTCAAATGTATTAAAATAATAGAATTCACCACGTAAAAAATTAGATAAGAATCGCACGAGCATCGCACGTGAATCGATATCGGATACCTATCCAATATAGGTGCGGGACTATTTTGGAAGTATTCGTGCAGTCTAGATGCTTAGAGAAAGTCGTATGTAGGGGTGTCTAATGTTGACAACAGCAACGGAATGGAGCTTTTCGTTTTCCGTTCTGTTCTAGTAACGGTATGTACTGAAACGATTCGTTATCCGTTCCGTTTGCAACAGAATGGACGGAACGTGGCGGAACGGCTCAATTTACACTGTATTTCACACAAACGTATGTCGAAATCCGTTTCGTTTACCGTTTCATTTCAGAAACGTATGCCGAAATCTATTCCGTTTGGATGGAACGGACACGGAAACACGTGCACGAATGCTCCGTCGGCATCCCTAGTTGTATGCTCCTCATATAATCAATATAGTTCTTTTTTTTACGGTGTTCTTTCAGATTTTAGATTTTAGTTAGTATCTTCAATTATATACATTTACTAATGTTTTTCTTTTCATCCACAGAGCGCACAGCTCCACGTCAGCATGATTATATTTTACATTTTTTGAAGCGTTGATAAGGCTGGTAAGTTTTGAGGTGTCCAAAAGCCGAAAGGTCCCCCGTGGCATCGTACTGACGTAGAGGTGGAGACTGACAACGATTCGACGTGTCCCTACGGAATCGACATACGATCTTTTTTCTTTCTTTTCCCGTGTGTGTTTACTGTTGGCAACTTGGAATCAAGAAGGCAATTCAACAAATTCCATGGATTCCCGAATTAGCCAAGAAGATAATAAAGCATTTTGGCCGGTCAAAACAAGAAAGAAAAAAATGCATTTTGCAACTTCCTTTAGTGCTAGAAAGATATACGCATCATAAATGCAGCACAAAGACGTATCATCAATTTTCAAGCAGCGGAATTTAATTATTGACAATGACATGCAGTTCTCAAATGATTGATAAGGATAAAAAGGAATTCTTAGCATATTGCTAATATAGTGGTGAATGGATAATGATTGATACAGAATTACTGATGTCTCCTATATGTTAAAGAAGAAGCATTTTCCAACAAAACCAAGCTATAGACAGTAACATTCAATCAATTTAGCACAACTGTGCTAATTTTTACAAAATAACTACATAATTCAATAGCAAATCCTATTGGAAAACCAAATCCAACATCGATATTTCACACTTGACTGTCTCTGTCAAGATTTTCTATTAAAAAGAAAAAAAAAAAACCAAAATTTTTTTTTAGGGTCAAAACCAAATTTAAGGAAGGAATGCCCAAAACACAAAATTCCCGCCCAAAGAGTTAATAGGAAAAAAAAAACACAATTATATAATCCATCATATATAATTTTCAAGGAAAGCCAAAGCTACAATAATGGATTTACTTTACGCTAGGGCTCTAAAGTTTGAAGACATTAACGGCAAAAATAGAACTATTCAATAGTATTAGTATTTCTTTCCAAGAAATATACCAATAATAATGGAGATAGCTGCAACTGCAATTATGAACCGGAAAGCCATGATTCCAGAAGGTTCTTTTGGTGCTTGAAGTGCTTGATTTGTAGTTGGTTTAATGCCACCAATATCCCGTGACCTAGTCTCTGTTTGCTCAGTTGCCTATCAAAAAAACAAGAACGCTATTTTAACCATTTTGTTCATTAATTGCATTTACATAAAAAATGAGAGCCCAAGCGAGGCACCAAAGTACAGGTACTCTACCCACCACCCAATAGTAAAAATAGTGCTGGACAATTAGACATGATTAGAAAAATTATAGAAGAGGCACGATCAAGAATTTAGTTAAATAAGAGCCCTTATCAAAGTACAAGCAAAATGTTGATGTACACAGGTCATAATAGATTTATAGAAATAGTAAAAGGAGACGTGGTAAAAAAATGGTAATGGAGAAAAGAAACTAGATAAAACAAATTATTTGTTTACTTATTAATTCTTAATAGACATGGCAGTCGCAGTCGCTGCGCTATGTTTTTTTAGATGACAATAATTCAGTATGATTTTCAAATATATTTAATTCTTAAATAAAGTAAATAATGATTGGTACGACTATTATTAATATATTTAACCAAAAATTGAAAAACTATTTTTAATTATAGAAAATGCAAAAATAGAAAACTTTCTATTAGATTCAAACTAACAATAAAAAAATATAATATGTTTTCACTAAAAAGCAGTCAAAAATGAAAAAATGCAAAAAAAGGGTCAAAAATAGGAAAAGAATGTCACGCGTTTTAATTATATATATATATAAAATATAGATATAGATTTGTGCTTATTTGTGCCAAAAGCCTGAAATATTGTTCAAACCAATTATTTGTTTACTTATTAATTATTATTATATTATTATCACCATCATTGTCATTATTATTGTTATCATTACTACTACTATTATCATTATGGTAATGATTCATGACAATACATAATTTTAACAGCCTTGACAGCGGTTTCTTAAATTAAATTAAAAAAAATCGAAACATAGAACAAAAAAGTTTACAATATATGTTTTATTAGCTTTACACAATAGTTGTGTATTAAATTTCATTAATTTAAGTATCATTTGAAATTACGCCAAAGGGCGTAAAAATATGGATCATTGCAATTTTCAAGTCCTTTGATGAACAGTGGATTTTACATCAATTTCATCCTTTTTCATGTGTATGGTGTGCATGTAGTATAGAACCTAAATAACATTTTAAGAGCATATTTTTAAACTAGAAGTTACTTTTAATAGTTGTCAAAATAATATGTTGTCGATGGATCTACTATTTTAGTTATATATACTTTTTCTTTGCTTTTATAACAAAATAAGGTACATAAATACAACTGGCGTGGTTACTTTATTAGCAGCAGACGTCAAACGGGACCAAGTTCAGAATCTGAATGATTCTGATTTCTTGTTCCCTCTGCCCCACATTGAATTGCAATTAATGAAAGGATGAGGGATTGCTTGCCTGAGACTGTAGCTTCTGCTCAAGTTCTAGAATCTTCTTCCCCATTTCTGATATTAGGCTCTGGTTTTGGCTCACTTCTTCCAGCCCGAGATCCTATAAAAGGGGAAATAATTAATAAATTAGGTCAAATTTAAATAATGGTCAGAAGTCGCCCTGAATTGGGTGAACACTCCATGAGACGACTGGATTCATATTTCAGATATATAAATGTTCATTTGCAAACCATTCCCATGCTTTATAGTTATTTGCAAATTAGTCCAAGTGATAAACGTAAAACAAATACTCAAGTATAAATTGATCAGTGTTTGGCCAAGACCCTTGCTATTTAATAAAGTGGACCTTCTCAACACACTCTTCCTTTTGATCTAATTTCAAGCATTTAAATAAGATCAGTTTCCAAACACAGGAATTTTGGCTATGTTTGCAGATCCAGCTTAATAATAAAATTAAAAAGATCTGAAAAGTAGCATGGTGTAACCTTATCTTTAAGCTGTTTGTTGGCCTTTTGTAATTGCTCGTTGAGGGACTCAACTTGTTTTTCCAGCTCAGATAGAGAATCTTTCTTAGATGTCTCCCATTGTATCGCCCTAAATGAAGCTTCTTCCTCCTGTACACAAATGATTTAAAAATAAATTTAAAAATATAGCCGAACCTATAATGTTAGGGCTATAATCCAATTTAAGCAACATTTTAATTTTGAAGGGCTTTCAACATTGCAAATGGAGAATGAATTCAGCCAAAGCAGAATTAGAATTGGATCATGAAAATGTATACTATAGACTAGATAAAGGGTGTACTGCAGCTACGGGCAACAGTTGCCAAGTGTCCAAATCAAAAAGATCACCTTGATAAGATAATAGTTGTAATCTCTTTCTTAGATTTTACAAGACAACTTTTATCTTTTTCGAATTTAACAGAAGTGCATTCACTGGGCAAGCCCTAACACTATGCTCCAGAGGTGAATGAGCTAGATGGGAGGGGAATAGAAAAGAAAGACAGCTTTGTAACCTTGCTTCTGAATATTTCACTGATAATGAATGGATAGGCCAAATGTTCTCTCTACAGTCTCAACATCTTTCAAAATTATCACCACCTGAAATTTTTTTTAGGGGGTGGGGGAGGGATAAAGAGGCGAATGGAGGTTTCCTTTCTATAAAAGCAGTCCCCGCGCTATTTTTGATAGATCAAATGCAAAGTTACAAAATTTTAACCTCAATCCATATTTTCAAAACTCAGGAGAAAGGAGCAAGGTTCTCTCTCTCTCATGTTTTCATACCAATAAACTTTTTCCTTGTTGTCACCTCCCAATAAACCTTGGAGCAGATTCATAAGATACAATCCTCCCATTTAAGGAAAGTGTCAGTATATGCCTATTTAGCATTTCAGAAGTAAATTGTCCTAAAAGATGTAGTCTTCATCTCTTTTTCTACTCCTTTTTCTCCCAAATAGGTAACAGAAGAAAAACAATGTTTACTCTGAAAAAATACACTCATGTTCCTTCCTGAATACCTATGCAAAGCAGTTATCACTGCAAACCCTCCCATCCCATACTTACTATTCCAAATGATCTTTTCGCCAGAGTTGCTATTAGCAAGAGAGTGACTGATAAATGAGAAGTAAATGGTTCAGATTATGGAAATAAAAATCTAGAAGACAGGAATGTGGATTTCTGATGTTTTGTAGGACGCATTTTCAATGTAAGATCAGAAAGATGGACCCTGTAGATTGTAAAGATGTTACAAATTTTCTTCTGTGCAAGCAAAAGAAGTAAACCTTTTGTTTGATGGCCTCATAAGCAAGATCAAGCTTTTGTTTAACTTCAGTTAACTCAGAAGCTACAGTTTCCTTCTCAAGAAGTATGCTTTCATGCTCCTTCAGCTGGGCAGTCAGTCCCTCTTCCTTTTCGGCAGTTAAAATGTGCATACTTTTAATCTAAAGTTAAACAAAGAAATCAGTGATTACCCTCAAATGAAAAGCTAAGAGAGATAATAGAGGCAATTTCTTGTTATATTTAAGGTGTACACAAAATATCTACAATGTATGAGTATGCACTGGATATTTCTCAATTCGCAAATAGGTAATTTACAAAGGTTATTAAATAATGCAAAATATACACATTTAAGAATATTTTTACTCGTACATGCTATGTAAAGATAGAAATGATCCCTACTCACCCCCCCAACCCGAAAAAAAAAGGATGCCGAGAGGTACCACACATGAAATGTTTTCAAATGACACAAAATCACTTTGCAGATCACAAAAATAAAAATTAAATACTATATATAATTACCTCTTCCATGTATTTTTGCTCAGACAAAGCGTGCTGCTTCTCAAGCTTAGAGATATGTAGCTGTGTCTCTGATCTTTGTACATTAACCTCTTCATTCAATTTCTCAATTGCATCTTCAAGCTCTTCTTTTGTCTGTTCATATTTCCTTAGTAGATCTTCATTCTCTCCTTTGTAATGTTCCACCTGAAACAATAAATAAATAAACAAAGTGACAAGCCAGCATTATTAAATAAATTGGGTATTATTTTCATCCCAAAGAAAGGTATCACCCAAGTATGGTTATCTGTTGACTTCTATACCAGCTTTTGGTCCCGCATAGATATACCATTTTATATATTAATATATTATATATATCTTTCCAATGTACTCCTTTGGTCTCATTTATACCAAGTATGGCTATCTATTGACTTGGGGAATGCTTCTGGCATTCTCAAAACAGAACGCCAGTTATCCGTCATGATAGCTAATTTTCTAGTAAAATGCTATATGAAAAAAGATAAAGTGAAAAAAATATAAACTGACCTGAGAGTGGAGATTTCCAGTTCTCTCAACCAACTCCTCTTTCTCTGCCATAACTGCACCATAGGCCGTCTCCAGTTCACTGAGCTTCTTTGTACACTCTCTTAACTCCTCTGACAAGCTACTGTTGACACCCTTCAGATCTTCACTCTTTTCCGAATGCGTCCTTGCCTCCACCTCAAGTGCTATGATTTTTTCATTCAAGCTCTTTGCCTCAACTTCTCTCTCATTCAGGCCCCTCTCATGACCCACTAGAGTCACATGAAGTTCACTTAACTTATTCTCATGCAAATCCAGTTCCTCTCTCAGTTGGGTATTAGTCGCAGCCAAAATCTCGATTTGGGACAAATTGGCCTCCAGTTCAGCCTTCAAGGACTCAACCTTCTCCTCAAGTTGTGCACACTCCCCTTCCTTGGAAGTCAAGTTATCCCCCACATTTCGTAGTTTCTCTTCTGACTCTTTCACTAGAGACTCGTACAAACCCTCCAAATCAAGTTTTTTTGATGTAATATCCTCTAAGGCCCTTCCTCTATGCTCTAGGTCCTCTTTCAAACTTTTTTTCTCTTCACTCACTTGAGATAGCATATCCTTGTATGATTCTAACTCTTGCTCCATGTCTTGCAACTGTAACTCCAGCTCCGCAATTCGTTTCTCTGCAATTTCTACATTAGATCGGGATGAGTAGAGAGAACCTTCTAGATGGAGGTTTTGCTCTTGCACAGATTGGGCCCACAACTGGTACTCTGAAAATTTTGCCGAAAGGTTCTCCTTTTCTGATTCTGACTCTGTTGCTCGGTAGAGAGCTTCATGAAGGGATGCCTCTAGTTCCTTGATTTTATTCTCACACTCATGCAACTTGATTTCCAATGCTGCAACCTCCTCTTTTAGATGTATGTTTTCTCTTTCAGCATTTTCCAGTTTTGTTCCTGACTCACACAGCTCGAGGTCCCTTTTTTGATGTGACTCTTTGAGAGAACTCAAGTGCAGCTCTAGTTCATCCTTCTCTGCCAACTTCTCATTTAGTGCACTTATGGTACTTTCCAGACTAACTTGTTCTTCCCTAACATTACTTAGAGTTAACTCCAACTCTGCAATTTTCTGATCTGCTATTTCTTGTGCTGATTGTGCCAACAAGTGATGCTCGGCAAGATTTTTAGAGAGGCCCTCCAATTCCTTCTCCAAATGTGAAACCATAGATTGGGATGAATGGAGAGAGGACTCCAGCTCTCTTGCCTCGGCCTGATACTGATGCAACTGCTTTTGTCTTAGTTCAATCTCCTGTTCTCTCTCTACTACTAAAGATTTTGCTTCTCCAACTTGCTCCTTCAGCTCACTTATCTCTCTCTGAGCAATTTCCAATTTCGCCTCTACCGCCTCTCTTTCACTTGAAATTAGGGTTTCAAGCTCAAGGCTTCTCTGGCTGTGCGTCTCCTCCAGAGATTTTACATGCAACTCAAGTTGCTCTCTATGCAATAATGCCTCTGACAGAAGAGACCTTGATTTTACATGATCATCCTCCTTTTCTAACAATTTTACATCGAGACCCCTTTTTTCTTCTTTTAATTTATTCAACTCCTCAATTAATCCTGTGACCTCAGTTTCAATCCTCCCCTTTTCTTCTGTTACTTGACTGATAGTTTCTTGCAACTCTTTTTCCTTATCAGCTAGAGTTTGCAGAGACATTTCAAGCCCAGACACCCTAGAGACAGATTTTTCAAGCGATTCTTCTAGAATTGCTCTGTTCTCTTGTACCGATAGGGCCCAGGTTTGGTTTTCAGCGAGTTTATCAGAAAGGTCTCCCAACTGTTGCTCTAATTGTGAAACCTTGGATTGTGACACATCAAGGGATGCCTCCAGCTCTTGAATTTTACTCTCATAACCCTCTATCTTGTTTTGAAATGCTGCATTTTCTCTCTGAGCTGACTCAAGTTTCAATTCAGTATCTTGAACCAGTGACTTGAGAACCTCCTCATTTGCATTTAATGCCTGGACCAGGTTCTCGAGCTCTGCTACTCTCTGTGCTGCAGTCTCAGCAGTTACTTTGGCCTCCCCATGTTGTTCAGTAAGTGATCCTATCTGAAATTCGAGCTCCTCTTTATGGGAAAGTGTCTCTGAGAGAAGAGATCTAGTTTTGGTGTGCTGTTCTTTTTCTTGGGTCCAGTTATCTTCTAAATGACCATGGATCTCCTCCTTTTGGGATAATTCCGATTTTAGACCATTGATTGTGCTCTCTAGAGTTTCATTCTCTCCTTTTAAATCCAGAATTTGCTTCTCTAGTTCAGCAACATTCTCTCTTAAATTATCTTCATTGGATTTATGGAGAGCCATTTCTTTGTTAAGACCCTCAATGGTGACCTCTTTTTCACTGATTTTCTCAGTCAAATTAGCAGACTCAAATTTGAAGACCTCTAAGGTCTCTTTAATCGATTCAAGCTCTGCCAGGGTTGTTTTCAGAGACTCTTCAATTCGTTCTTTTTCCATGACCGTACCATGAAAATCTGAAACTTTGCTCTCCAGATCTTTCAGACTTGCATTTGCCAATTCAAGCATCCTCTCCAGTTCAGACGCCTTCTTTGCCTCTTCCTCTGCCTTCTTTGTTGAGTTCTCATGTTCAATTTGTATTGCATTAAACAGCTCCTTCACCTCATGTAACTCAGCTTCCTTCTTTTCTAGGGTATTCAAGGCCTCCTTTAAAGACTCAGCATTTAAGTTATGCTTGGTTTCAGCCTCTATTATCTGGTTTTTAAGTGTGTTTCTCTCCGATTCGAGCTGTTGGATTAACTTGGCCAATTTCTCCTGTTCATCATTTTCTGCTTTTACTGCCATTGGAATTTCAGTAGATGGAATGGTGTGCATTTCTCTGGATTGTTCTATGAGCTCCTTGTCCACCTTTATGAATTCATCATCTTCTTCTTTGCCTTTTGAATCGCCGTTACTTAAAGTTGGCTTTTCCTCTACCTCCACCTGAAATTTTGAAATTTCAATTTGTTATAGGACTTGTATGATTTCCAGAAGAATAAAATTAATTGACAAGAAGAAACAGAGTTCTGAATTGGATCTGTACTTCACAAATACAACATTTGTTTTGGTATTGTTGGATGACTAGCTCCCTTTTCATGTTTCGAACAAAATAAAACATTTTTTAGTTGTCAATTCTAGTCTGTCAATGATCTAAACCTTTTTTGTCTGATGAACCATACGCTGACATCTTTCAACTCAACTCGGGCTCTTCAAAATTACATGAATTCTAGTGCATGGATTGGTAGTAGGGTTGTGATAACAATGAGAATAAAAGATTTCCAAGGGTTGTACAATGGTATGAGAAAACAGAATTGGTAGAAACATAGTTACAGGAAATTAGCTAGAGAAATAACAGCCATATTGTAATTTATTCAAATACACAGTTTATGGACCTGAGTTGGTCTGAACAGTGATACTGATAATGGTGGCGTCGACTGAAAAATTAAGCATCAACACATCCATGGTTTCTTAAAAAAAAAAACATATAATGCAAGTTGATGTTTATTTTTTTCTTATAGCTATTATATGAAATAATAATTGTAGTATGGTATATATGAAAAAGAGTTTACATAACAAAAACAATTTGGGTTAAAAATTGGTACCACCAGTGGCTTATCAGATGCCTTGGAATTGACTTCTTCAGTGCTCGTCAAGATTTCTTCCTCCATTTTGGTCAGAAACTAAAAGATTCTTCTCAAAATTTTCAATCTGAAATAAGATCAAGCTGAAATTAACAATAATTATTTGTTGAAGCAGATTTAAGTACAAACAGCAATATATAAGATTACAAATGCTGGGCCTGCAGATGAACAAACTTAACAACAACTTTCACTTAACTTTACCTCAAATTATCAAAATTGTACAAGATACATGTATAATTATAAACCTCTGACGATCTGACCTATAATTCTCCATAATTAAATTAATTCTCATGATCGAGAAGCTGCCTACCACTAAAAAAAATCTCAAGTTAATACTCCAAGATGAATCTAAAAATTGCTTGGTGAAAGCAATCTGATCAACCTTCACTCTTCAAAAGGCACAACTAAAGTTCAACCATAATTACATTCAGGTACTAAATTTAATGTTTTCAGCTGACATCAGGGTCAGCCATGTCTAACGCACAAGCACTAGCCACTAAATATTAGCACACAGAAGTACTAAAATATAGCTATTTGTTTTAGAACTTTCAAATAGTTATGCAGTTGATAACTAGTGATCGATAATAGCATCCACAGGAACAAAATTGCATACAACGTTGAGATCGATCAGAGAAAAGAATATCATATATACAAGATCAAATTGGAGGGAAAAAAAGGTTTTATCTAGTCCGATCGCTTATGACTTGAATAAAAACATTTCTAAATACACAAGATCAAAATTATTACAGGAAAATTAGAAAAAAAAGTTGAAAACATAAAAAAGTTTCCAGACGACGGCGCTGGAAAAGTAGAAACAATCACACGAATGAATCAACACAAACGATCAGTGATAAATGAACAACCAAATCGAGAAATAATAGCTCAAATCGAAATCTCACCTTAAAATCAAATACACCACTTCAGTGCTGTTGATCTCTTGCTTTTTGGTTTGTTTGATTTTTCTCTACTGGTGTTTTTGTTTGAAATAAAATAGAGAAAGAGGTAGGAGGGAATCTCTACTTTATACTACTCACTGTCCGTCTGAGTTGGTGGTGAACTGTAACGATTTGGATGAACCCGGTCTACCATTAAATTCTAGGCTCAAAACGTTGCTGCGAGTTGACTAGGAATGGGGCGGCGATATATCTACACCATAGTTGCAATAGAATAGGTCCATACGTCATTTTCTGGCTTGTAAATGGGTCCGAGGCGAGCTGGAGCTGATGCGTCCAAAAAACGGAAGTTTTGAATTCTCTCCAGTTAATATAAACGTTGATTCATGTAATTTTTACATTCGATCTAGACCGTTCAACTGACGAAATGAGAGCTCCGATGGAGGTTAATAGATAGAGGTCATCAGCAGTTTTGACAAGAATGGAGAAGATTAGCGCATATTACTAATGCGGAAATTTAGCAATTAACCAAACCAAAGGCGGAACAGGCGCTCTCAGTGGGCGATGGTGATTGGTGAGGTTACCGGAGTACGGAAAGACCTAATTTTGACGGCCTGGTCACTTAGACACTTATTTCCGGTTTTGCCCCTCGTTTGTGGCTTCAGTTCCCCATGAAATGTTTTTCTTTTTCCACATATACCCTGCAAAATTGCTTTTCAGGTTCAGCCCACTCGTTTTCATCTGTGTGAGGATCAAAACTCTACGAGGTAGACTAAAATCAGTCGCGACTGACGAATGAGACCGTCAGCTACGATCAAATCTCAATTTTTGAGATTTTAACAGTCGATCCGAACCGTTCAATGTGTTCTTCATATTGAAATCTCATTGGACACAAAATTTTATATTTTTCTGAAATTTTTTAGTATTTGTTTGGTATTTTACAAAATTCTTAATCTAAACAATTTTGGACCCTTCAATAACTATGATTTTTAAAATTCTAAAAAAAATAGTAAATAAAATCAGAAAAATGTAAAATTTGGTCTCCAATGAGATTTCAATATGGAGAACACATTGAACGGTTCAGATTAGCCATTAAAACTGCAAAAATTGAGATATGATCGTAGCTGACGGGTCCATCCGTCAGTCGTGGCTGATTTTAGCCTATCTCAAAACTCTACTACTCCCTCTTTATTTTGAATATTATAATTTTAATAATAAAAATATTGAAATTACACAAAACTAACATTAGCTACTTAGTTTTGACCATCATAAATATCTCAAGTGATCAGGTATGAATTCTTGATAAATAAAATTTTAAATTGTTACGTATAAGTACATCTTGAGCTGTAAACTTTTAAATAGGGAAAAAATAAAAAAAACTTTTTTATTTCATAATGCATTAATGCTTATTGAATGTTTATTGTTTTTATGAATTGTATGAAACTTATATTTCAATCCCAACAACATATGTCGATATGATATATAAAAGCAAAATGAGTAGAATTTTTTTTTAAAAAATATTAACTAGTTATAAAATCATTAGAGAAGTTTCAAAAATGTTAGGATTAGAGATGTATCGACATATAATTTGGAATCGGAACACTTGTTTTCTATATTTTCTGATTAGAGGAGAGGAATAAAAAAGAAATAAAAAATGACAGAAGTTTCAAGCGATGAAATTTCATATAGAAATTTTTGATAAAATATTGAAATTTGATGGAATTTTGTCTCCGCAATTGCGTCCATCCGATCGAAGCGTGATGCATCAAAGATGGACTCCAAAATTAAATCATCTCCGTTTGTTTTCTTATTTTTTGATCAATATTTGGATTTAAAATTAATCTTCTTTCGACTTTGCTGAAATTAAATCGAGTCTCTCCTTATTTTATATGATCATGGTGTTAAAAATGGCAACAATATTTCATTGCTTAGAAACAAAATAATATTTTTCAAGTCGTTAGAATAAGTAAGCCTCGTTAAAGACGGTTTGGTGAATTTTGAGAAGTTTTATAACGTTTAATATAAGGATGAGAAGTGAAAACAAAATGTAATTTTACCTTGACAGTACTGCATAATAAGAATTATTTATTATCTTCACTGTTGTTTTTTTGCTAATATGGTTGCAATAATCGAGCATTACCTAAATAAATATGTTTGGTAAAAACAAATAAATACCAATTAACAATTTTGTTAGGTAGTAGGGTCAAGTTCGGCATTTTAGTAACGCAGGAGTAACCAAGCTGCTCGCAAGTTTATTCAAAAAAAAAAAAAAAAAAAAAAAAAAAAAGCTGCTCGCAAAACAAAAATTGGGTGTTTTTTGTTTATGTTTCGGACAAGGAAATGAAGGAATTCGAGAGTGTCGTTCAAAAAAAAAAAAGGAATTCGAGAGTGGGGCCCTTAGGAGAAAGAGCATGGTAGCTTTTTGGTCTGCGGATGTGGGACCCTATGCGGGACCGACCAAACCGACCACCGCATGCCTTTACTACTTGGTATTACTCCTCTCCATTTGTTTCAACCAGCGACGGTTTTCTGACGTGAGAGAGATATTGGACATAAAATGTCAATTGTGATTTGTGAACTTGTAAAAAATATTAAGAACCAACTATGAATCTATGATACAACGGAAAAAGGGAAAAAAAAAAAAAAAGACACGTACACAAATTGTTGCTAAGCATGACGTTTTCTTCGGTAAGGAGGAATCAAATTGTTCATGTGGGGCTATTTGTTAAGTATCAATAAGCTAGAATCATCATGTATAGGATTGAAAAGATTTTGTAAATTATCAAAATATCAATATTATTAAGCAGTATACATACTTAAAGAAATAAATTTTATCTATTTATATAAGATATTTTATGATATATCTCAAACTTAAAGAGTTTGTGCTATGCATTTTGTCTATAAACAGCTCAATGTAATTTCTTTGTCTTTGTAGTTTTAAAATTCGTTATTATTTTCATTACATATTTTTAGATGCATTTAAGAGGTCAAGCATATAGAAAATTTCTTAAGACGAGAAATTTTTTTTTTTACCTTCTTATAGTTCATTTACTTACTTTTTTTTTAAAAAAAGTATTGCAATCGTACTAACGTGATAACATACAATTGTACTAGAGTTCAATATATTGGACGGATGAGGTCCGTCCAATACAATTGTTTTTATAAGAAATCAATTTTTATATTTTTTTTCAAATTTTTTTACTATTTTGTTTGCAAATTCATGGAATAAGAACAAGAACAAGGCTTGTTCGTGTTCTTGTTCTAATTTCATGTTTTTGTTGGAACAAAAACAATGCTAGTTTTGGTCAAGAACAAGCTTTTAAAGGGTGTCAAACATAAAATAACTTGTTCTTGTTCTTATTCTTGTTTTTGTTCTTATCCTTGTTATTGGACTATCCATAATTTTTATATCATGAATTTTCTAAAATACCAAAAAAATAATAAAAAAATTTCAAAAAAATTGTAAAAATTGAGTTCTTATAAGTTTTCTATATGGAAAAACATATTGAACGGTTTGGATCGGTCGTTTGGAATTTAAATCGTGAGAACGATCGTATTTGATGAACTCATCCGTCAAATATATTAGACACTAACATTTCTCTTTTTATATTGCAAACCCAGATGTTCTTATGTTTCCATTCTTCCATCTTTTAAAGGACTGGATCCCTCCATTTTTTTGGAGCTGGCGAACAGACTCATAGATAGAGATACCGCTGACGCGGTCCCGCCACCCAAGCTGCCGTCTTCACCCGCTCCTTCCCTATTTTTTTTTGCCTCCTTTTAGTTTTGTATTTTTCTTCCCTTTCAGATATATATACGCATTCAATTCAATCGACAGCTCAATTTAATTCGTTATCTTTTGGCTTTTGCAAATTTCAGCATCGGTGGCGGGTCTAACTCAGACCTTTCCGCGGACTGTCTGGTAGTATAGTATTAGAAAGAAAATATTCCATTTTCATTGCCTTGAATTTTCTTTCTGACCTTTAAAGATTTGAACATTTCAAATTGATTGGCTTGAAATTTCTTTCCGGCCTTTAACAAATTTGAACTTTTCAAGTTAATTGGCTTTGCGTGTTAACCGTATTTAAATTTTCATAACTCGCCCGGATGCTTATTTGAGACAAAAAATTAATATAAAGTTTTATTTTCTACCAAAATTTCAATCGTGATGAGCTATAGAGTTATGATTAATCGTTTAAAATTGAAAATTAAAAAAAAATCGAGATTGGGTGCATTGCACTAGAATTTTAGTCTTATACATATGTTATATTAATAGTCCAGATTTGAGGTGACGGTGTTCTTTTTCTAGTAAATAAAATAAAATTATGATATTGAATTATATAAAGCTCGAAGAAAGTTGCTTTAAACCGTGAACATTGAAAAATAGTACTTTTGAACACCTATTCATGCAAAATTGCAATCGCCTTTTAGAAGACCTATATAAAATAATATTTCACTTCCATAGCATCAAGTAAGTATTGCAAACATGTCATATCGTATCGTGTCGTGTCAAATACGCTCTTGTTTGAACTCGTATTGTGTCGTGTTGACACGAGTTAATTTTTTGAACGTGTCATGTCGTGTCACGTGGAGTGAAGGAATTGACTAACAGTCTAACACAATACTTATTATGACACGACACGACATGTTCAACGTGTCAATTTTTATTTTCTAGTTAAAACTCATTTCAAACTATTTGAAAATGGCAAAAAATATTAACAATTATAGCAAATTGTACAAATTTATTTTTGCTTTATATATTATGATTAAATATGAAATATTATGAATAACTATTATCATATGAACTCTGTTTATTTTGATAAATTTTAAAGATAAATTAAACATATAAATAAATATTAATTCTAGTCACATCACGTGTCATGTCGCATGTCAACTCGTGTACTGTTAAAACATGTCAATATTCGAGGATCATCAACACGACATATCATGTAGTGTGGTATCGTATCAGGCCAGTACGCTTGTTTGTCGTACTAACACTTGTATATATCGTATTATTTCGAAGAACGGTAGCATGAAAGTAAGAAAATATTTGTTTCAAATCCCAACGTTTAACTCTCAAATTTGCTGCAAAGAGAAATTAAAAGAAAGGGGAAAAGGACTTGTTGAAACTTGAAAGTGGGGGAAAAATAATTGCTTCTGATAGGGACTGTTGCTTATTTTGGACAGTTGCGGATTTTCTTTGCTCGAAGTTTCGCACACGGAACAAAAGTAATTTTTCCATGAAAAAAAAACAGTAAATGCAGTTTTAGACAAAACTATTAATATAATATTGAGTTGACATATAAATTTTACAATATAACGTCGCAAACTTGTGAAATGTACAATTTTAATTTTTTTTATTGCTTAATTGTGGTTTACTCTACTATGTAAAAATTCACCCGGATTAATTTTAAACATAGCCACAGCTACAAACATTAATTACCTATTTACCTCGAACTTTATTAAAGAGCTATAGATCCCTTGAAAATGCAGAGAACAGCATATAGGATAATAGGATGACGAAGTAGGAAACTGGCTATGCAAAGGTCGACAAAAACACAACGATATTTCAGATTATCGATTATTTCAGAACATCATTAAGCATGTTTTAAGCATTATCTGTTTAGAATAACTGCTTACTTGGGTAAAACATTAGACTAACGATAAATTTTGAAATTCAAAGTATACATATATTAACTTTGTTAATCTAACTTATTATGTATGAAACTTATCCATCTAACCACTAACCAGTGTTCCCAATTTCCAGCTCATTACAAAGTAGAAAAAGAAAAGAAACAAAATATTTTCCTAGTATACTTTTTTTTTTTGAAATATTATTCTTGTATATCTGGAAAGCATGAAAATGTTTTAAGCAGAAATCGCCTCAGAAGCGACAATTATGGTCCACAAAATGCATTACTGTAATGATTAATAATCATATCTTTTTTCCTACAAGCTACTTGCAAGGAATATAATTTGTTAACTATTGATCTGGACAGGTGCCCTGTTGTACAATAAACGTAGTTCTAAATTTGTTGGATCTGAAATCTTGGCTTTATCTTCCCTATTAATGATGAGAAAGAATGAAAGCGGGCGCGCATCTCAATGTGATCCTCTGCTGCTGTCTGCTTGTTGACTGAAATAGTACATAAAATAACTTTATATGCAAAGAATACGAGGTTGAGAAATGTCAATATACTAGTACTTATAATTATAATTACAGGCAACAAAATCTGATTTGATCCAGAAAACGCATCCAAATCGGTTCGAATCTAGTCTGGTTTCATTCAGAAATTTACGAAAATCAAAGATAATTCACCAAAATCAAACCGATCTGACCTGTCTTTTTGCTCTGTGTGCTCGTCTCTGTCAGGTCTCAACATGGTGTTTGTGTGGGTTGTAAAGGAGAAATGAGTTTCTCAACAGTGGTAAGTTATGGGCTATTTAGCTGTCAAGTGAGGCCCGTAAAAATCAAAATAATTTTTCCTAGTGGGCCCTAGAGAAAGTTGTAAATTCAATCCTTTTATTTGTCTCCTGAAAGTTGAAAGTCATGGCCTCATGGTCATGGGCACTGGTCTGGCTTTGGTATGCACAAATGCACATTTTTACTTTTACAAAGGCACTTGCTCGTGAGATGTTTTCCACCAAACTTTATTTTCTGGTCTTTTTTCTTCTTCCAATAACTTAATATTTTGGTTCATATCAGAATTATCTATAAATGAATAAAATTATTTCTGTAAGAAATGAGTAAACCTTACTACTTAGTTATCCTCTTCAAAATAAGGTATACTGTTTTCTTTGGTTTTATTATAGAAAGTGAATAGTAGAAATAATAAAATACTAAAGTTACATAAAAAACTGTAGTAGCAGAACTCTTAGATGGAAGATTTTTTAGCTTAGACGTCAAGTATTCTAAAATGCATATAGAGAAAATAATATTTATAGAATAGTCCTTTAACATTCTAACACTTTGCACGACCTGTAAATTCATCACAGGCAGCGGCATGCTGGCCTCAAATCTCACAAGGTTTGTCAGTAGGATAAAATAGATGTTGTTATATCGCATGTTACCTCTCTATTAACATATATAGGAGAATACAGAGATGGAGATGAATTTTCCAAATGGCTAGATTTTTTGGGTTATATATTTTAAGTAGATGTGTTTGCATAATTTCTAAAGTGTCTAATGTTTGGCTCCACACAAATTAAAAAAAAAAAAAAAAAAAATCTAGAGAAACATCTAGATGTAGACAAATTTTTTAAGCAAATTATAAAATAGGTAGTTTTCTAGAAGTGCTGGTCAATGTTATGGATCTCTAACTTTTTTGCATCATAAAAATCGCTGACGAATCTCAACTAATAGTAACGTCAAAAAATTGAAAAGAAAAAAAAGAAGGAAACTAACTATATGCACAAAACTGTATTCTACATACAACTCAATAACAGCCACATAAGTTCTAACACAACTACTCGAATACTCGATAAATAAGAAGCTTCAAAGATATATGAACATCAGAAAAAAAAAAAACAGCAATAATTAAACAAAATAACTAGATATGATAAATCTCGGCCCAGTTGCAACTCTTCTACCTAAAATCAGAAGCACATATCAACCAGGCAGCAACAACACAAAGCCGCACAGCTGCATTACACAAAAACAAAAAATAAAATAACGAAGTTAACAGACAATCAGAAAAATCTTAAAAAGTACAATAAACCATATGACTTAGGGCCTTCAGACCACAAATTTTGTTTATTTGGTGAAACTGACATTAAGCTGGTACCACTAAAATTAATCCCTCTTTTTTAGGACAATGCTTTTGCTGTTATGAGATACAATATTGCTTAAGAAGTTAAGCATGTACAGTGTTCCCTTTTTTCTTGCTTATTGCGCATTACTTTCATATATAGTAGGCTATTTTTTTTTTATTGTACGGACTGAAGAGTTTGGGTGTGTTTGGATGGAGTAGAATAAGGCTTGAATAAGAATAAGCTCCAAATTCCTTATTCTTGTGCAACCCAAACAACACAAGAATAAAGAATTTGGGCCCTTATTCTTATACTAACAAAACCATGGAATTTGGATAAGAATAAGAATTGGCACGGAATTTTAAAAATTCATTATTCTTATTCTTATCTGACCTCCATCCAAACACACCCTTTATGATTTTAAATCAGATCAGGCTATTATTCTGCCTCTTTATAGTTTATTTTCTGTTTGCAATTATTATCATCATTATTATTATTATTATTATTATTATTATTATTATTATTATTATTATTATTATTATTATTATTATTATTATTATTATTATTATTATTATTATTTACTTTTCTGCTTGCTTGAACATTTTTGTTAGAGGATATATATAGGCTCGATTGGTTCAACACCAGTTTGTTACTCTTCATTAATCTGGCATTTCATTGGTACCCAATACAAGAGATACGTGAAATGGCCAATAAACAAAATAAATTGATCATCAGTACTGAATACAATAAAAACAGTTTTGATAAAAAAGAACAATAAATGACAACGTACCATCCTTTCCAAAAGCCATCTCCACGGCTTGTGGTCTTAGTAGAAACTTGCTGAGCATGAACGGTTTCGTTTGTTGGATAACCAGCTGGAGGTGGCGCTGTGTAGGCCGAGGCGTGCATAGCTTGAACAGGATAACTCTGCGCCAATGTAGGATATGCACCTTGAGCTGGTGGTGCAGTGACTGTACATATTATAAATTGATTATTAGGCTCTAAGAAATGACCATATTATTTCTTGTTCTTTATTAATTAGGCTCTATAATTGACTCAAACTAAGAATCTAGTAGATGAAATTCTACAAAAATATGAAGCCAATTCTACAAAATAATACGTTGTCCAATCATGGTTCAATTCTTTTAATTTGTTTCTCGAGAACGATTTATGAACCTTAACCAATAAGACTCATACTGTATTTTACTACGAGGACATCTATTTTGGAATGGCAAAAAGTGGCTTACAAGAACAGAAAATGGTTATTAAGAATAAATTTGATAAACAATATGCAGTTATATATGCACCAATAACCAATGTACATATCATAAGAAAGTACCTGGAGGAGCTTGATGCTGATTGTAGTTGTTCATATTGATAAATATTAACTTTGAAAAAGCACAGTTATTTAGGACAAAGAAGGGAGAAAAGAAAATACTTCAAACTTCAAAGTGGGACAGAAACAATTGATGAAGATAAGGCAATGCTCTTGGTTTTCCTTTTATAGAAAATATTTGCAACCAGATATGTACGCGTTTATGTGGACGCGTAATTTATGGATTGCTTAGGCGTGGTGAAGTTCTATATCTTGCCTAGAGACAAAAGTCGGGTCTATTTTCAACACGCTCTTTTAAAAAAAACATAGTTTTGTAACACATAATTTATGACATATATATATATTTATGAAGGTTCCAAGTTTGTGTGCTGTAGGCCTATAGTAGGCTCTTCATGACCCGTTCATTCCTACTTACAAGACCCATCTTTCTATAATTCTTCGAGAAAAATGAATTAGTCAGACATCCATATTTTGGATTTTGGTGCTTCCAATCGGGCGAAATGCATGTGTAATAAACATTTTTCTAAAATTGAAAATGTTTTTTTTTTGTCTCCAAAATTTTTGACTGGCCTTTTTTTTTTTTTTTTTTTTTTTTGCTTTTCTGAAGGGCGGTTGGCAAATTGTCAATCAAAACTTCTATTTTTTTAAAAAAAAATTCTTACAAAATCACTAGGTTTAATTACATGATACTGTTCAAAATAGCAGTACTCAAAGAACAAACCTGGTGCAATTACCAATACACGGTGCTTTTATTTACAGTGTTGATCCACATAATAAACATTTACTTTTAGTATCTTATAAATATCATGACTTACATGAATATTAATTGAAATTAATCCCACAAAAAAAAATCGGCTTACCGATTTATTTACTTTTAGTATCTTATTATAGATATCATGAGTTCATAACCCACATGAATTGTTAATTACAATTAATCCCACGAGATATTCGCCTGCTGGGCTTACCAATTTTGTCATTCCATGCATGTGAAGGTGATCAGAAAGGCCGCATCGGCTCCGTCATATCTTTAACTGCTCCACCTAATCGCATAAAGACAAACAGAACCAACATTAAAAGTTAGATTTATTTGATGCCCTGCTTTGACCTCGTTTCACGAATCTAATAATCAAATCGAGTGCACTTAACTCTTTCGATATAGTATCTAATGAAATTTATTTTCTTATACATAAAGTAGCGAAATGCTGCCCAATATAATGACCAATGAATTTTAATCAATTCCACAAAGCGCTCAAAGCATGCATAATTGTAATCAACACAACAATGTTCCAATGTTTTAAAGTTGTATCACGTCTTGACATACCAAACACATTTGTTTTTTTTAAATGAGGAGAGGAACATGATACATGGATAATCTAATAGGGACGAAGATGAGAGATGTACAAGTCGGACGGTTAACAATATAGATGATGAGGTATATAAAAAAAAAAAATGGAGGCAAAATGATTTTATGCATTGAAGACATATATTAAATTGCTTATAAAGTAAAGATGTAGCAATATTGATTTGGATAAAGCATAAGTGAAATCTCATGACTCGAGCTATAACGAGCTATAGCTAATAGGATTTTTTCATCTTTTAACAGTAAAAAATTCAAGAAAGTTTCAGCATCTTTAATTCTGGGAGTTTAAACATGATTACATAGAGTTGATTAGAAATCAAAGAGGAACAACGCAGATAATTTTTTAAAACGATATCCCTTGCATTTTCAATATCAGGCTAAAGAACATTTCTAAATTAAAAGAATGTTATCAAGCCAAAACATATTTTATGGTAGTCATATGATCATTCAAACTCAATATCTTTATCGTTATTAACATTAACATCTATTAATCTTATGAGCAAGGTTCTGCTGCTGCCATCACTTTTGGGTATCACAAGTTGCCACAACTTCATCAATATCTAAAATTTTTAAAATTCAACGCTTAATCTAAAACGTTGATCTTGTTCAATTTAACGAGCGATGCGTTTCTATATAAGTTTTATAAAATTTAAAATCGGTTTGATACTCGATCAAGTGACCAAATGATGAACGTATTAAAATTAATCCGTCATAATTAACTAGATTCATTCATTGTTGACCACTTCATCGAGTATCAAACGGACTCTAAATTTTATAAAACTTATATAGAAATACATCGTTCATTAAATTGAACAAGATCAACGGTTTGGATTCAGCATTTGAATATTAAAAATTTAAAATATTGATAAAATATGAAGTTGTGGCAACTTGTGGCACCAAAAAATGATGGCAGCTCTAATCTTATTTGAATCTTTAGTCACCTCATTATTGTGAAACAATTGTCAAACTAAATGTCATGTATCATTCTCTATAATGACAAATGACTTTTACGCGTTTCTCATGATCTTTAATTTAGACATCTTCCCTCCCATACGTAATAATCACATTGTAAAATTTTAAGAGACATGACTTCATATATCATAAAAAATATGAAGATGCACAAAATATAACCACAACAAACTTTTCTCTCACATCACCTTTTAACAAACAAACTATCGAATTTTTTTTTAAAAAAACTTATACGCAATGAACAGTAGTATATTTTCGGATTTTCTGCGGACAAGTCTGTGTAGTTGTTTTTGCAATATGTTCTGAATAGAGTGGCACAATCAATTAAATCGCGTGAGCAACATAGATGGATACACGGCTCCATTTGTTCTGCATCTAATTATCTTGACGGTAATTTATGTGGTCCTTCACATATATGTAAAAATGAGATGGGTCACATATCTTAGTTTAAACCTATGTTACCCCGGTACTCCATATCTGCAGGAGTACCGGTACCGGGTACGAACAGGGTACGGGTACGACTCCGGTACGGCACCGGTACGAATCGGGTACGCCGCGTGGCGTACCCGTCTCCGGTACGGCCTGGTACGAGGCGGGTACGCGTCTCTGGAACAGACTGGTAGGGGAAATCTATTCATTTAATATACATATATATATATATATATATATAAATTTAACAAATAATATAAATATTTTTTAACAATAGCCCATCATCCACATTTCGGCCCAGCCGAGCCCACAAGCGTCCAGCCCGCGCGCACAAATTTTCATGTCCATAGTACAACTCAATCCTTATATAGTATGCATCTATAAGTTCCATACCCCATGTGGGACTAAAAATTCCAACTTCAAAACCGGTTGAAAATGGACAGCTCCATTTACTGAAATATAGTTTTGTTTTTTAATTGTTTGAAGGTCTTTAAAATTTCATTTTGCTATGAAATTTTATATGCACCTCCCATAAATATTAGAAATTTCGTGATATAAAATTTTTTAATTATAGACATATAAAAAATTCGAATAATTTTTTTAAATCTCATAAATTAAATTTTCATTAAGATGTGTTATTTTTTAAAATTGTTTCAAAGTCTTCAAAAATTTATTTGGCTGTGGAATTTTATATGAGTGCCCACAAAAATAAATATGAGATGTTTAGTGATATAAAATTTTCTAATTATAGATATACAAAGAATTCAAATAATTTTCCAAATCTCATAAGAAATGTCAAAAATTTCATATACATAAACTCTCATCATATTAATTTTTTTTATATATAATATATTTATATAATATATATATATATATATAGAGAGAGAGAGAGAGAGAGAGTTGATATAGAACACTGATGTGTACGGATCGTCTCCGTACACATGAGTCGTTTTTCAAGGTCCGAAATTCAAACGGTCAATCCGAACCGTTCAAGTTGTTCGCTATATTGAAAAACCTAGATAGACCAAATATTACATTTTTTCGAATTTTTTTGCTATTTATTATGATATTTTCAAA
The DNA here is from genome assembly GCA_027562975.1 of Rhynchospora breviuscula. Taxonomy (NCBI): domain Eukaryota; kingdom Viridiplantae; phylum Streptophyta; class Magnoliopsida; order Poales; family Cyperaceae; genus Rhynchospora; species Rhynchospora breviuscula. The sequence goes on from CM050399.1 coordinate 34,430,626, forward strand.
AAACACTATAATTGGAGTATTTCAGGCCCTCCAATTTGAAAATATCATAATATATAGCAAAAAAATTCGAAAAAATGTAAAATTTGGTCTGCAAGAGTTTTTCAATATAAAAAACAAGTTGAACGGTTCGGATTGACCGTTTGAATTTCGGATCTTGAAAAACGACTGATGTGTACGGGGACGATCCGTACACATCAGTGTATTTTATCCATTCTATATATATATATATATATATATATATATATATATATATATATATATATATATATATATATATATATATCGTCGTACCCGTACCGGAGATTTTTTAAAATTTTTGAACCGCCGTACCCGAATCGTACCGGGTACGGTACTCATACCTGTACCCATGCAACATAGGTTTAAACATTCATATTGAGTATGTTGCTTGTCGCCACAGATTGATGCATTGCTTCCGGTCACAGAGTTTCTTCATTGTACCATCAATATTTTGCACTTTTCCTACTGATTTTTTTTAGAAAGCTTGGCACTTGGCACTTGGCAGAAGCTGTGAAAGGAACTTTTCCTACTGATCTTCCTTCTCTCTCTAAGGAGATAAAAAAAGATAGAAAATAATTTATTTGTTGATACTTAATATTTGGTGAACTCTTCGTTTGTCTTATCGGATGCATCGACTTTTAGATTTGCATCACCATCTTCTTTCTCTTATTCGAATTCCTGAAAAAAACGAAACATGGTGATAGAGAATATTTTTGGATTTTCAAAAATAAGATAAAATAAGTAAGATACAAGGATACAAAGGTGTCAAGACTAATTAATTAAAGCAAAATACCAATATTCTAGCAAATTGTCCCCGGTAGCGGCGTCATTTTTTGATCGAGGTAGAACCAAGTCAAAACTAGTCCTTAGGATCACCGTTCTAATCGTTTGCAGTGATAGCTTAAGGGTTGAATCCACAGGGATGATGTTGGAATATCGGTCTTTTACCTTATTCAATTAGCTAGACGAGAGTTTAAATATTTTTGAGATTTTATTAATGAATTTGGGTTGATTTCAATCCTAAGGTTGATCTAAGTTTCAATTGAGAATGCGAGTTCTAATACAACAACACAAATTAGGGGTCAATTGCTAAGGTTCCCATTGTCTGGTCGATTTCGGGCGGATCTGCATGAATCCAAACGGGTCCGTTCGAAATCACCGCTAATTGATTTTTATTTAGTTTTACAATTTATCCGATGCAGGAAATCAGGTTTAGTTAAGGTTTTAGATCCTAACTCTCGTTCATGGTCTAATTCCCTAAGTTTAACCTTCAAACCTCATAACAATCCTAAGTTTCAACTCTCGTTTCTTGACTTAGATTTTCTAAGTTTACCTTTCTAATCTTAGAACATTCTATATCTTTCGATCATTGATAGAGACACACTTTTCAATTTAGTCCTGGATTGACCTTCAGTTAATACTTATCCTGTTGGAGTTATGTCCTAGAAGCCAATTATTTGATAGCTATGTTATTAGTTTATGTTATTGATGATATTTGATCATTTGTTTCTAGAGTTTATTATTGAGAGATCATTCAGGTTGAGGATCTGAATTGTGGATCTCTGTGTTTCATTTATAGTTAAATGATAATAATAAATCTAAATTATCCATAATCTTGATAATTAACAAGGAACATTAATTATCTTAAAATATTAGTATGTAAGTTAAGTGATGATTAAGTTCTACAATTCATAGGTAGAGAGTTATCAACTTAATTGCATATGTATATGTTATTAGAACATAGTACAGGACATGACCCGATGAAATAAATATATGGATTGTGTTATGTGTCATTATTTATTTCATTTGAGTTTGATTCTAAGTTTGAGAAGGTTCAGTTTTTCCACATAAGGATAAGTTCTATAAATATCGTCTACCGCTGATTCCTGATAAGGGCTGCTATACGGACTTTATTTATGTTCTCTTGAATTGTGCGGGGAAAAACTGTTCATCAAGAAAATCGTATGCCCCTCACTAATTTACTTAGTGAGTGATGATATCTGTTTGGGCCCCTTGATGGAGATGAATTGTTTGCTAGCAACTTATATAATTATCTCTAGATTAAGAAATGTATAATCTGCAAGAATGACACATTCCAATCTTGGATTATACAATGATATCATGTGACATAAGAATCAAAACAAGAAAATACTTATATTTCTTATGCAGGATTAAAATACTATAGCAGTACAATATTTATGTTAATTGGGAATCATAACGTGTTGCTAGATACCGCTTATGATTATTGAAAATAAATAACGATTTATTTTCATGGCCAACATAACATAAATCCTCAAAGGGTCACACAAATAAAATTTTAACCATATAGTGCATTATTTATTTATTCACAGTAATAAGTGCGATGAAAATATGATAAGTTGATTAATTAATTATATATCGTTATGAACCGTTATAATTAATTAAATCAAAGGGATTATATATAAATAAATTAATGCATTTGCTAATTCCAAAATAATTATCAATGAGTTGATAATTAATTTTATTCAACATATTTTAATTGGTTGAATTGAAAATTCAGCTTAATTAAAAGGGCAATTTAATTGGACCATTAAATGAATGATTTAATGTGTTAATATGAGAGCAAAATAACAAAATGAAATAGCTAAATTAGACCATTTCGTGGCCAGCATATAGAGGACAATTTTGTCCATATTGGGTGTATAGGGCTGTGATATCTCATATTTATATCGATATTTTGACCAGACTTTACATCGAAATTGTGACTAAAACTGGTATTTTTCCTTGTTTTTTTCTTTGTTCGCCAGATTTGGCACTGCCGTTGCGTTTTTGTTTTATCCTTACAAGAACTCGGAAGAAACAGCAAGGAAACAGCAGAATAGATGGCTAGACGACTCATTTCTAACCTAAGATCAAGTCCCGACTCGACCCGATGCACCGCCCGGACAAGAACCCAGCCAGTCAGGAGTCAGACGCATCCAGCAGCTCCAATTCGGTCCGAATTCCTCTCAATTTGGACCGAATTCCTATGCGTGCCAATTCCAACAGCATCAATTCGGTCCGAATTCCAGCCAATTCGGTCCGAATTTCTAGTTCAGGAAATAATCTGGCTGAGTTCTGGAGGCGTTTTCTCTTTTGGAAAGGCTTAAATTTCGGCCAAAATGATGGGAAAGCGTGCACCAGCTGTGCAGGAGCTAGAGGGGAGCATATTAGGCGCCTTCCATCTTTGGAGGCGGGCATCTTTCATTCCACATTCACTTTTTCTCTCTCCAGCAGCTCAGATCTGGATATCATCTCTCCTTGGGCGACTAGGGGAAGGGATTAGCACGAATTGAAGCTGTATCTTGGTTGCTACGACAAGTTCCGAGGTCTCAAAGTGTTCTCTAGTGCGACGGCAGCGGTTTACAACTTGAAACCTTGGATATTTGTTGTATCTCTCATACTTTTCTCTAAATTCTGATATTATGTCTTTCTTTGAATTAAATACTGTTATTTGCATGATTTGTGGTAGTATGCTAGGCTGAACTTTTATTGCTTTAGGGGTAGATGTAGTCTAGGTTTGGTTTGCTACGATTCACTTGTTTTATGGATGGATGAAGTTAATTACTAGTTGGAATTGTTCATGAATTGCTTGTGTTTGAATTGTTTGATATTTGTGTTGCTTGACGTATGTACGGCCGCATGTGTTAGGACATCAATACGAATTGATAAACAAGACTTGCATGAGTACTTGAGATAGGTTATAGGACGAAAGTCGATCAGCAATTAACCAAAAGTGAACGCTTCTAATTAGGCGACGGTCTAAGTTAGATATCTTGTAGAAAACCAATTGGTAAACTCGAATAAGTCCACCAACAAACGAAAGTTGAGGTGCAAAGCATTCGATGAAGGTTAACACTAGGTTCTATACCAAATACCGTACCCAATAGGCGAAAGCGGAGGGTTAGGGAGTTTAGGTATGGCTAGATGGACCTTTGATTTGAACAGATCGATAAACAAGTAAATTGCAGCATTTACACAGTGGAATTCGGACCGAATTGGCCACAATTCGGACCGAATTGGTGGGACTGAACACGACAGTGCTAAGTTTCGCAATCCTGTGGCCAAACCGAGGCGAATTCGAACCCTAAGGCATTTTTCTCATCATATATTAAACTGTTAAAAATCCCAAAAAAAATATTAATTTGAATTGTTTCGCATTATTTTTACATTAGCACTTGCATTCTTTATTTCTTCTTTATTTATTCGATTCGAGATTCGAGAACTTTTACCAAAAATTTTATTGTCTAGATTTAGTGAACCAATAAGAATAGTATTCATATCCATCTCTGTGGTATCGACACCTTTACTTTGCTACAAACGACTAGTCGAGTAAAAGATTAATTTGTTTGACCTAGGTTTATACCTCGATCAAAATGGCGCTGTTGCCGGGGATGGCGTTATGATATTATTTCTTATTGCAGTAGTTAGAGGCTAGATTTTATTTTTATCTTTTACTCACTTGTGCGTTTGTTTTTACTCTCTTGTGCGCAGGGCAACGCTGGCTCGTGGATCAAAAAATTCTCAACCCAAAGAACCTCACGACTATTGGCTAAGAGGAAAGGGGGACAATTCTAACGAAGTTTCGAGTTCTAACCCAATCGAACCAGCAAAAGCACGCGCAAGGAAGCAAACAGACACACCAATGGCTGAATTGACTGATGAGGCTCGACGACTTGAGGGCTTGTGCCTCGAGTTAGTGGCGGAGCAGCAGAGAATCGTGCAAGAGCGACTCAACCTCGAAAATGAAAGACTAGTCTTTGAGGAGGAGCGCTTGGCAAATCTCAACGACGACCATAGCATTCACAACCCAGTGACGCCACACAACGAAACTCAAGGGCCCAACAAGTCGCTTCGCGAACACTCGGCCCCTCGAGTCGAAGATATGGATGGACCGATCGTTGTTAGAGGGATCGCGGCCAACAACATGTAGATCAATCCCGTGCACGTTGCACTCGTGCAACAAAACCCATATTATGAGCTTGACCAAGAGGACCCACATGCTCATCTCCAAGCTTTTCTTGATTGTACAAAACTTTTGAAATTTAATGGGGTTTCTCAGGATTCGATTAGGCTCCTCTTGTTTCACTTTTCCCTTAAGGACATGGCAAAAAAATGTTATAACACACTGAAAAGAGGGTCAATTAATAGTTGGACAACAATGGCACAGATTTTCCTTGAGCGATACTTTCCTGCAAAAAGGGCTTTTGAAATTAGAAGGAAAATCACAAATTTCAAACAAAGGGGGGATGAATCGTTTAGGGAAGCGTGGGAGCGGTTTAGAGACTTGGAAAACTTTTGCCCCAACCACGGCATTCAAGACTGGTTATCGATTCACTCATTTTTCAATGGTCTCTATGATAATATTAAAGTGAATGTTGATGCTCTTTCAGGTGGGAGTTTCACGCAGCTCGATGCGGAGCAAGCACGTGCAGCCATAGAGAGATGTGCCTTGCAGTACAATTGGCCAGCACCAAACCCATCGAGGAGCAACCTAGCGAGACACGAGGTCAAGGAGATCAAGGACACTCGACACAGGATTGCACAACTGGAGGCCGAGCTCGCTAAGATGCAATCGATCAATGGCACACACTTGTTATCCAAAGAATGTGGGGTGTGTGGAGAAGAAGGGCATAAGTCTCCAGATTGCCCTCTTCAATATGGTGATGCAGAGCCCGAGCAAGTCAACTCCTTTGAGGAAGTTCATAACTGGTACCAAGGTGCGATGGAAGATTGTGGGGCGGGTAGTAGTCAAAACAACAACCAAGCTCGCATATTTGTTCCAAGAAAGATATTCACAAATCGCACGGGAAACCTACCACAGCCCGGTCAAAATAGAGGTGTTCCATTCAACAATGATCGAGGCCAAAACTTTCAAAGGAAGCCCTACATCGCACCTCAGGTCGAACAATTCATGGAGACTCAAAAGGCTTTGAATGAGACAATCCTCGAAGGGATGGCCAAGCTCGAGAAGGAGTCTGGGGCTGCATCGCGGTTAGAAAAGATGATGGAGGGGTTCTTTGCTTCTCAAAACACCCGCCAACAAGGAAAGCTCCCAATCCAGCCCGAACCAAACCCTCGGGCAGATATCAAGGCAGTGCACACGCTTAGAAGCGGCACCCAGTACAAAGATCTACCAATGCTTGAAGAAATTGGACCGAGCGGTGTTTTAGCAGCTAAATCTGCGCCGAATTCGGACTGAATTCCATCTAATTTGGACCGAATTGTGTCTCAGAAAATTCCAGAGAACTCAATTCGGACCGAATTGGGAGGCGACAAGGCTGCATCTTCTCCGAATTTGCTATAGACAGCTCATAATCAGTCTGTTAGAGCCCCATTTCCTCATAGATTGGCCAAGGCAAAGGTAAATGCTCAGTTCAGGAGTTTTTATGAGGTAATTAAGGGTTTGCAAATCACTATTTCCTTTACTGATGCGATTACTCAGATTCCTTCTTATGCAAAATTCTTGAAAGACCTCATTACTCACAAATTTCTTTGGGAGGAACTCAAAAGTGTAGACTTAACTGAGTATTGCAGCATGGTGCTTCAACACAAGATGCCCCCTAAGATGGACGACCCAGGAAAATTCACCATACCTTGCACTATTGGAAGGACGACGATCAAGAAAGCCTTGTGCGACATTGGAGCCAGCGTGAGTCTTATGCCTAAGTCTGTTTTCGATCGAATCGGCATCGGAATGTTGAGACCGTCCATTATGACCGTAAGACTCGCAGACTCGTCAGTTCGACTAGCTCTCGGTGAGATCGATGAAATTCCAGTTAGGCTTGGTAAATTCTTTATCCCTTGTGATTTTGTGATAATGGACATGGAGGAAGACGACGACGTTCCCATCATTTTGGGGCGCCCCTTCCTTTGAACTGCATGAATCATGATGGACGCAAGGGACGGGACTATTCTGGTGAGAGCCGGCGGCAAACAGTGGGAATACTCGATCAACCAAGCAATGAAGTGCCCAAACCAGCTCGACTCATGCTACAAAATCGATGCCGAGGAGACACCGATCGAACGATCACTTGAGGACCAGTATTCGGACGCTCTCAGGTACTATCACGAGTTTCTTTGTGATATGCAGGAGGCGATTGCAGTGGAGGAATCAATCCAGGAGGTCACAGACGAGGAGTTCGCTGAATTCAGCACCAATTCGGACCGAATTTCCTCTAATTCGGACCGAATTCAGATCTCTGGATTGTCGGAAGTTTTCTCAGCTCGCAATTCGGACCGAATTCCCTCTAATTCGGACCGAATTCAAGCCCCTGGAATTCCAGAAATTTCTACGTGTGACAATTCGGACCGAATTGAGGCCAATTCGGACCGAATTCCACACTCAGAAAAGCCACCTCAAGTTGAACTCAAGCCTTTGCCGGCCACGTTAAGGTATGAATTCCTCGGATCGAATCAAACCTACCCTGTTATCATTAATGCTGCTTTGAATGATGAGCAAACAGGAAAACTTTTGGACGAACTTAAGGCGCACAGAAAGGCGATCGGATATTCAATAAGCGACCTGAAGGGTATTCACCCCTCATTTTGCACTCATCGCATCCTGATGGAAGTCGACCACAAGCCATCCATCGAAGCTCAAAGGCGGCTCAACCCCAATCTGAAAGAAGTTGTCAACAAAGAGATACTCAAACTCCTCGATGCGGGCGTCATTTACCCGATCTCAGACAGCAAATGGGTGAGCCCAGTCCATGTGGTTCCCAAGAAAGGTGGCACGACGGTAGTGAAAAATGAGAAGAACGAGCTGATCCAGACCCGTGTGGTGACCGGTTGGCGCATGTGCATCGACTATCGAAAACTCAACACGGCGACCCGCAAAGACCACTTTCCATTGCCATTTGTTGATCAACTCCTCGAGAGACTCGCTTCTCATTCTTACTTTTGTTATCTCGATGGTTATTCTGGGTTTTTTCAAATTCCAATTCACCTAGACGACTAAGAAAAGACCACGTTTACATGCCCTTATGGTACCTTTGCTTATAGGAGAATGCCTTTCGGGTTGTGTAACGCACCAGCAACTTTCCAACGTGCCATGATGGCCATATTTTCTGATTTGATTGAGAATGTGATGGAAGTTTTTATGGACGATTTTTCCGTTTATGGTACCTCATTCGACACTTGTTTGACTAATCTTTCAAAGGTTTTGCAGCGATGCGAAGAAGTCAATTTCGTTTTGAACTGGGAGAAATGTCACTTCATGGTGCAAACTACCTAGGACATGTGGTCACAACGAAGGGCATTGAAGTCGATCGAGTGAAGGTGCAAGTAATAGAGAAGCTCGAGATGCCATCAAATGTCAAGGACGTGCGGAGTTTCTTGGGACACGCGGGCTTCTATCGTCGATTTATCAAAGATTTCTCAAAAATTGCCAAACCTCTCACTAATCTTTTGATAAAAGATATTGATTTTGTTGTTAACGACGATTGTCTTTTCGCTTTTCAGGCATTAAAGATAGCCCTCGTCACCGGACCGATTCTGCAACCACCGGACTGGTCCATGCCTTTTGAACTCATGTGCGACGCTAGTGACTTCGCGGTGGGAGCCGTACTCGGTCAACGGCGAGACAAGAAGCCCGTGGCTATCTATTATGCAAGCAAGGTCCTCGACCCTGCTCAGATGAACTATACAACCACGGAGAAAGAGCTACTCGCCATTATTTTCGCCCTCGACAAGTTTAGATCCTATTTTGTGGGGTCTAAAGTCATCGTGTTCACCGACCATGCTGCCATCCGATATCTCTTGAGCAAAAAGGATGCCAAACCAAGGTTGATAAGATGGATTTTGCTTTTTCAAGAGTTCGATCTTGAAATAAAGGACAAGAAAGGCTTAGAAAACTCAGTGGCTGACCATTTGTCAAGGCTACACAATGAGGAAAGCGAAGGGGATGGCATACCAATCAACGAGTCGTTCCCAGACGAACAGTTGATGGCAGTAGCAGTCAATTCGGACCGAATTAAACCTGCTGGAATTGACAGACAGCACAAACAGGGGACAATTCGGTCTGAATTGGGGGCACCTTGGTACGCAGACTTGGCAAACTACTTGGTGAGCGGAGCGTTGCCTCCCGAAATGACTTACCAACAAAGAAAGAAGCTCAAGTCGGATGCCAAGTACTATTTCTGGGAGGAGCCTTACTTGTTTAGGCTGGGCATTGATGATATCTATTGCCGATGCATTCCTTATGAAAAAGTTCGACCCGTTCTCTCCCATTGCCATTCCTCAGCCTATGGCGGGCACGCATCATTCTCCAAGACGGCCACTAAAGTATTACAATCTAGTTTTTATTGGCCTACCTTATTTAAAGATGCTCGTTCTTTTGTTTTGTCTTGTGATCAGTGTCAGAGGATCGGGAACATATCCAAGCGCAGCGAGATGCCCCTCAACCCGATCCATGAAGTGGAGATCTTTGATGTTTAGGGCGTCGACTTCATGGGTCCATTCCCATCCTCTTATGGGAACGAGTACATCTTGGTGGCGGTCGATTATGTGTCCAAGTGGGTCGAGGCGATCGCGTGTAAGGTAGCCGATGCGAACTCGGTCATCAAGCTCTTCTCCAAGGTAATCTTTCCTCGTTTTGGTGTCCCCAGGGCAGTGATAAGCGATGGAGGCAAGCACTTCATCAATCGCCAATTCAACAACCTCTTGAAGAAACATGGTGTTACGCACAAGGTGGCGACTCCCTACCACCCTCAAACAAGTAGTCAGGTCGAAGTCTCGAACAGAGAGATCAAAAATATTCTTGAAAAGACAGTGGTAAGGACACGAAAATACTGGGCCATGAAGCTTGATGACGCGCTTTGGGCATACATGACCGCATTCAAGACGCCGATCGGCATGAGTCCTTTCAAGTTGGTGTATGGCAAACCTTGTCACTTGCCAGTTGAGATTGAACACAAGGCGCTTTGGGCGATTCGTATGCTCAACATGGACTTGCATGCGGCAGGTCAAAAGAGGATTCTTGACTTGCATGAAATGGATGAGGTACGTTTTCATTCCTATGAAAATACAAAATTATACAAAGAAAAGACGAAGTTGTTGCATGATAGGAATATCTCGAGACGGGAGTTCAAGGAAGACGACTTGGTGTTGCTATTCAACTCTAGGCTCAAGCTCTTCCCAGGGAAGCTCAAGTCACGGTGGTCCGGTCCGTTTCGAGTAGTCAAGGTCTACCCATTTGGAGCGGTGGACATTTGCGATAAGAATTCTGAACCCTTCAAGGTCAATGGGCAGCGCCTCAAACATTACATCGCCGATCATGACAAGGGAGAAGTGATGGTTGTTTCGCTTCTCGACCCACCCACCACCACTTGAAACAATTGGTGGTCAAGCTAACGACCTAAAACAAGCGCTTCTTGGGAGGCAACCCAAGAATTCTTCTCTCTTTTATTTCATTTTATTTTATTATATTCTACTTTACTCTATTTCTTATTAATTGCTCTAAAAAAAACACAAATATAATTTTATTTAGAATTTTAGTTTTCCAATTTATTCTTCATTTCTTTCTTTTTATTTAAGCCTTTGTTTATTTATCTCAACTCTGACGAAGGGACCTAATTCTTAATTTATTTTGCGTTGCAGAGGAAAATTTCAGAGGAGCAATTCGGTCCGAATTACTGCTAATTCGGTCCGAATTATATGGCGCAATTTCAATTTTTGCTGAGACCCAGTGAGAGAAAATAAGAAGGCCCACTTTTGATCTTATTTCTGTCGGCCCAAAAGGAAATCTGAAGGAAAAATGAAAGTTGAAGCCCACTTTAATGAATTAATTTTGGAGGTCTTATTGGATCGGATTTCAAACCCAATAACCCAAAACCCAAACCCACATTTTACCCCCCCTCTCTTTCGTCCCTCTACCTTGCGCAGCCGACAAAACCAAACCAGAAACCGAAAAAAAAACCTCCTCTCTCGGCCTCTCTTCTCCTCCTTAGCCCCACCACTTCTCTCCTCCGTTCCACGAGATCGAACCACCATTGCGAAGCTCTTCTCTCACTCTCTCTCGTGGTGTACTTGAATCAACTCGTCTCTCTCTCTCTCGGCCTAGATTTTTCAACAATAGTCGGCGCCCGTCACCACCAACTCCAGTCTCGGAGCATCTCCTCTGTGCCTCAACATCTCCTCAGCATCAAGACACTCCTAGAACCTCAAGCCACCGTCTTCTCGTCGCCTCTCACGTAGAACAAACCGGTTTGAGTTTCCTCTCGTTTTCTTGATTTCTAATTTATTCGGGTTGGGTGAAATTGAATGCATGGCTGTGTATGATCGGGTTCGGGTGAATACTTAGAAGGATTATAGTTGGTTGAAGGAGATTGGCCGTGACCCGCTCGATTCATTTCACCAAAACCCACACAAAACCTCTCTGGGCCCTTTAATTCGGTCCGAATTCGAACACAGAAACTCAACAGAACCTTCAATTCGGTCCGAATTAAGCTCTATTCGGTCCGAATTCTCTTGTCTGAAGCCATGTTCACTCGCATCACTCGCGGTTTGTCTGGAAGAGGAAATGACCAAGGGAAAAGGAAGAAAGATCAAGGAGAACCCTCGCGCCGTGCCCCTGCCAAACAATCAAAACCTAAGCCCCGTGGAGAGATTGACTACGACTCGGATCCCGAGAATGAGAACAGTCAACATGACCCGACAGCTAAGCCGCTTGAGAACGAGTTAGGATTCTCCATCCCCATTTGCCGGATGTTCCTCCATCTACAGAATCTCTTGGAACGATCGATCGAAAACACCCGGCTAGTTTGCATGAACTCTCTGGATACACTTGGGGTGGCAGATGATTTTGTGCACCTCACTGCTTCAGTAGGTTTCCAACTGAAATTCTGGAACCACCGCATGGAAACCTATCGCTTGCCAACCTTAGAGTTTTTGGCATCATTGCGGCTCAAGCACAACAAAGAGGAGAACTACTATTACATTAAGTTCCACCTCTCCAATGCTACTCACCGAGTGACATACCATGAATTGGCGCAAATGATGGGTTTTGATGATAACTTTATAGATGAGCCACCCAACTACCGGGATGATTGGTCCAAGCTTGACCTATGGAAGAGAATCACTGGCCAAGAAGAACCGAAGCAATACAAGTCCAGGTTCATCCAGCATCCTTTGATTCGTATCTCACAGCGGATCCTTGCCCAGGCCATCTTTGCCCGCGGCGAGTCCGTCAGGGGCAACTGCTCGATTCTATGCTCCGTTTGAACCCGTTCAGGCCCCATTTGACTAGACTCATGACTCATCACTAGGTTAATACACGCAGCAAGGGCAGAAATGGAGGCAGTGTGACCATGGGAGCTTATGTCACGTTAATTGCACGGATGCGTGACATTCAACTCGACATAAGCGAGTCATGCAATGGTCCCAAAATCATGAATTTAAAGTGGTTCGCCGGAGTCCACTTTATTAAAATCGTGAAGGAGAATGGGGTAGTGGTGTACAAACTCACAATGGAAGGTCGAAACGATCTATACTTACCATATGTCGCAGCGGTCGACTATCGACCAAATACTTGGCTTGTGCAAGACTACGAGCCAGCGGCACCGGCCGACGCTCATGAGGAGGCCTAGGACGAGGGCGAACCGGTCCACACGGACGAGGAGCCACAAATGCCTAACCCACATGGCATTCCACAGGAGCAACCAGCATGGTTCACTCAGTTCTACAACCTCTCACTCACTACTAGTGAGGACGCTCGCGAGGCGAGGCGCTTGGGGAGTCAAAATGCTGAAGGGATCGCTCGTCTCAATGAGCGTGTGGATGTCATCGAGCACAACCAAGAAGATTGGGCATTCCGCTATGACCATGGCTATTGGCAAGGTGGTGAAGAGCCACAACCATACTATCCGCAGCAGGACGTCGATCCGTTCAGCATCTTCACCAACCCCGCTAGACTATCCGGTGATGAGCCCGCACGCCTCTCAGGCGGGCACGACTTCTCCATCTTCTGATCCGGTTAGTTTCATTTTTCCTCTTATTTATTTTTCTCTGTGTTGCATTGAGGACACTGTAGTATTTTAAGTTTGGGGGGGGGGAGAAGGAAAAACGAAACAAGCACGTAACTTCTTGAAAAATCCTGAAAACGCTTGTTTTCCTGAAAAATTTTGCAAACAGAACCCTCAATTCGGACCGAATTGAGCATTTAAATCCTGACAAACTCTACAATTCGGACCGAATTAGACCCAATTCAGACCGAATTGTACACCTCAGTTTTGACAGAACCACGAATTCGGTCCGAATTGCACATTATTTTTCTGAATTTTGTCGCAACTGTTCTCAAACTGTTTCTGAAGTTTTGGAGAGTCAATTTAATGCATTGTTAGATTGTTTTGCTGAATTCGCGTTAAAAACCCTGTGGTTTTTATGTTTCGCAAAAATATTCTTTTGAATTTCAAAAACTCTTGTTTGTTGAGACGTTTTATACCAACTTGTGCACCAATGGACAGAAGAGTTTTAAAATTGTGCTTGATTGCATCTGAAATTCGATTGCTTAGGATTGTTTAAACATGAGTTAGTCAAAACTGAAACCTTTCGCCAAGTAAACTGATTGGTGAATCGTAAACTTTTGTTCAAAAAGGAGTTTTGTCAATTTTGAAAATTATAAGGCGAATTTTTTCTGGCTTGAAATTGCTTTTAACGCTTGAATCACCAACGAGCAAACTTAAAGTTACAAAAATCTAAATAGTTGTGAAAACGAGGACGCGTCGAGACCTTTTTCCACCAACTTAACCACAAATTTCAGAGGCTTAAGGCACTTAACAGAAACAAAAATATGCTTGAAGTCCGTAGTGGTCCGTAGCGAAAAATACATAAAAACCGGACCGACCTCCCTGGTGCGACATGTACCAGTAGCGATTTCACAAGGTCAATGACTCGCATAAAATCCTCTAGGGTGCAAAGCTCCACGACTCGACTTGCACAAACAAAATTGGTGAAAAATGAAATTCTTTTTAGAAGGGTTCACTATAGAATTTTTGACTTTGACAAAACTCTTTTACAAATTTTTGTGAATCGTGGAAATGAACGGGCGAATAAACTTGGGTTTGCATTGTGGTTAAATGAAGAAAAGCTAGGGTCCATGATTCTCAATCTAAATTTTCTAAGGGCCAAGAGCTGCATGAATCAGAGCAAAACAAACTTAACTCTTGTTTGAGAAATTCAATTTGAATAATTGTTGAAAGCGTGAACCAAAACCAATTTGAACTGTGCACTTGATGAACTCTCCAACTCCAATTTTAATTTCGATTGAGTCTAAAGTCCTGTCAATTCTCCTAAGTTTAGATTTTTGCTTGGGGACAAGCAAGCTTTAAGTTTGGGAGGATTTGATATCTCATATTTATATCGATATTTTGACCAGACTTTACATCGAAATTGTGACTAAAACTGCTATTTTTCCTTGTTTTTATCTTTGTTCGCCAGATTTGGCACTGTCGTTGCGTTTTTGTTTTATCCTTACAGGAACTCGGAAGAAACAGCAGAATAGATGGCTAGACGACTCATTTCTAACCTAAGATCAAGTCCCGACTCGACCCGATGCACCGCCCGGACAAGAACCCAGCCAGTCAGGAGTCAGACGCATCCAGCAGCTCCAATTCGGTCCGAATTCCTCTCAATTTGGACCGAATTCCTATGCGTGCCAATTCCAACAGCATCAATTCGGTCCGAATTCCAGCCAATTCGGTCCGAATTTCTAGTTCAGGAAATAATCTGGCTGAGTTCTGGAGGCGTTTTCTCTTTTGGAAAGGCTTAAATTTCGGCCAAAATGATGGGAAAGCGTGCACCAGCTGTGCAGGAGCTAGAGGGGAGCATATTAGGCGCCTTCCATCTTTGGAGGCGGGCATCTTTCATTCCACATTCACTTTTTCTCTCTCCAGCAGCTCAGATCTGGATATCATCTCTCCTTGGGCGACTAGGGGAAGGGATTAGCACGAATTGAAGCTGTATCTTGGTTGCTACGACAAGTTCCGAGGTCTCAAAGTGTTCTCTAGTGCGACGGCAGCGGTTTACAACTTGAAACCTTGGATATTTGTTGTATCTCTCATACTTTTCTCTAAATTCTGATATTATGTCTTTCTTTGAATTAAATACTGTTATTTGCATGATTTGTGGTAGTATGCTAGGCTGAACTTTTATTGCTTTAGGGGTAGATGTAGTCTAGGTTTGGTTTGCTACGATTCACTTGTTTTATGGATGGATGAAGTTAATTACTAGTTGGAATTGTTCATGAATTGCTTGTGTTTGAATTGTTTGATATTTGTGTTGCTTGACGTATGTACGGCCGCATGTGTTAGGACATCAATACGAATTGATAAACAAGACTTGCATGAGTACTTGAGATAGGTTATAGGACGAAAGTCGATCAGCAATTAACCAAAAGTGAACGCTTCTAATTAGGCGACGGTCTAAGTTAGATATCTTGTAGAAAACCAATTGGTAAACTCGAATAAGTCCACCAACAAACGAAAGTTGAGGTGCAAAGCATTCGATGAAGGTTAACACTAGGTTCTATACCAAATACCGTACCCAATAGGCGAAAGCGGAGGGTTAGGGAGTTTAGGTATGGCTAGATGGACCTTTGATTTGAACAGATCGATAAACAAGTAAATTGCAGCATTTACACAGTGGAATTCGGACCGAATTGGCCACAATTCGGACCGAATTGGTGGGACTGAACACGACAGTGCTAAGTTTCGCAATCCTGTGGCCAAACCGAGGCGAATTCGAACCCTAAGGCATTTTTCTCATCATATATTAAACTGTTAAAAATCCCAAAAAAAATATTAATTTGAATTGTTTCGCATTATTTTTACATTAGCACTTGCATTCTTTATTTCTTCTTTATTTATTCGATTCGAGATTCGAGAACTTTTACCAAAAATTTTATTGTCTAGATTTAGTGAACCAATAAGAATAGTATTCATATCCATCTCTGTGGTATCGACACCTTTACTTTGCTACAAACGACTAGTCGAGTAAAAGATTAATTTGTTTGACCTAGGTTTATACCTCGATCAAAATGGCGCTGTTGCCGGGGATGGCGTTATGATATTATTTCTTATTGCAGTAGTTAGAGGCTAGATTTTATTTTTATCTTTTACTCACTTGTGCGTTTGTTTTTACTCTCTTGTGCGCAGGGCAACGCTGGCTCGTGGATCAAAAAATTCTCAACCCAAAGAACCTCACGACTATTGGCTAAGAGGAAAGGGGGACAATTCTAACGAAGTTTCGAGTTCTAACCCAATCGAACCAGCAAAAGCACGCGCAAGGAAGCAAACAGACACACCAATGGCTGAATTGACTGATGAGGCTCGACGACTTGAGGGCTTGTGCCTCGAGTTAGTGGCGGAGCAGCAGAGAATCGTGCAAGAGCGACTCAACCTCGAAAATGAAAGACTAGTCTTTGAGGAGGAGCGCTTGGCAAATCTCAACGACGACCATAGCATTCACAACCCAGTGACGCCACACAACGAAACTCAAGGGCCCAACAAGTCGCTTCGCGAACACTCGGCCCCTCGAGTCGAAGATATGGATGGACCGATCGTTGTTAGAGGGATCGCGGCCAACAACATGTAGATCAATCCCGTGCACGTTGCACTCGTGCAACAAAACCCATATTATGAGCTTGACCAAGAGGACCCACATGCTCATCTCCAAGCTTTTCTTGATTGTACAAAACTTTTGAAATTTAATGGGGTTTCTCAGGATTCGATTAGGCTCCTCTTGTTTCACTTTTCCCTTAAGGACATGGCAAAAAAATGTTATAACACACTGAAAAGAGGGTCAATTAATAGTTGGACAACAATGGCACAGATTTTCCTTGAGCGATACTTTCCTGCAAAAAGGGCTTTTGAAATTAGAAGGAAAATCACAAATTTCAAACAAAGGGGGGATGAATCGTTTAGGGAAGCGTGGGAGCGGTTTAGAGACTTGGAAAACTTTTGCCCCAACCACGGCATTCAAGACTGGTTATCGATTCACTCATTTTTCAATGGTCTCTATGATAATATTAAAGTGAATGTTGATGCTCTTTCAGGTGGGAGTTTCACGCAGCTCGATGCGGAGCAAGCACGTGCAGCCATAGAGAGATGTGCCTTGCAGTACAATTGGCCAGCACCAAACCCATCGAGGAGCAACCTAGCGAGACACGAGGTCAAGGAGATCAAGGACACTCGACACAGGATTGCACAACTGGAGGCCGAGCTCGCTAAGATGCAATCGATCAATGGCACACACTTGTTATCCAAAGAATGTGGGGTGTGTGGAGAAGAAGGGCATAAGTCTCCAGATTGCCCTCTTCAATATGGTGATGCAGAGCCCGAGCAAGTCAACTCCTTTGAGGAAGTTCATAACTGGTACCAAGGTGCGATGGAAGATTGTGGGGCGGGTAGTAGTCAAAACAACAACCAAGCTCGCATATTTGTTCCAAGAAAGATATTCACAAATCGCACGGGAAACCTACCACAGCCCGGTCAAAATAGAGGTGTTCCATTCAACAATGATCGAGGCCAAAACTTTCAAAGGAAGCCCTACATCGCACCTCAGGTCGAACAATTCATGGAGACTCAAAAGGCTTTGAATGAGACAATCCTCGAAGGGATGGCCAAGCTCGAGAAGGAGTCTGGGGCTGCATCGCGGTTAGAAAAGATGATGGAGGGGTTCTTTGCTTCTCAAAACACCCGCCAACAAGGAAAGCTCCCAATCCAGCCCGAACCAAACCCTCGGGCAGATATCAAGGCAGTGCACACGCTTAGAAGCGGCACCCAGTACAAAGATCTACCAATGCTTGAAGAAATTGGACCGAGCGGTGTTTTAGCAGCTAAATCTGCGCCGAATTCGGACTGAATTCCATCTAATTTGGACCGAATTGTGTCTCAGAAAATTCCAGAGAACTCAATTCGGACCGAATTGGGAGGCGACAAGGCTGCATCTTCTCCGAATTTGCTATAGACAGCTCATAATCAGTCTGTTAGAGCCCCATTTCCTCATAGATTGGCCAAGGCAAAGGTAAATGCTCAGTTCAGGAGTTTTTATGAGGTAATTAAGGGTTTGCAAATCACTATTTCCTTTACTGATGCGATTACTCAGATTCCTTCTTATGCAAAATTCTTGAAAGACCTCATTACTCACAAATTTCTTTGGGAGGAACTCAAAAGTGTAGACTTAACTGAGTATTGCAGCATGGTGCTTCAACACAAGATGCCCCCTAAGATGGACGACCCAGGAAAATTCACCATACCTTGCACTATTGGAAGGACGACGATCAAGAAAGCCTTGTGCGACATTGGAGCCAGCGTGAGTCTTATGCCTAAGTCTGTTTTCGATCGAATCGGCATCGGAATGTTGAGACCGTCCATTATGACCGTAAGACTCGCAGACTCGTCAGTTCGACTAGCTCTCGGTGAGATCGATGAAATTCCAGTTAGGCTTGGTAAATTCTTTATCCCTTGTGATTTTGTGATAATGGACATGGAGGAAGACGACGACGTTCCCATCATTTTGGGGCGCCCCTTCCTTTGAACTGCATGAATCATGATGGACGCAAGGGACGGGACTATTCTGGTGAGAGCCGGCGGCAAACAGTGGGAATACTCGATCAACCAAGCAATGAAGTGCCCAAACCAGCTCGACTCATGCTACAAAATCGAAGCCGAGGAGACACCGATCGAACGATCACTTGAGGACCAGTATTCGGACGCTCTCAGGTACTATCACGAGTTTCTTTGTGATATGCAGGAGGCGATTGCAGTGGAGGAATCAATCCAGGAGGTCACAGACGAGGAGTTCGCTGAATTCAGCACCAATTCGGACCGAATTTCCTCTAATTCGGACCGAATTCAGATCTCTGGATTGTCGGAAGTTTTCTCAGCTCGCAATTCGGACCGAATTCCCTCTAATTCGGACCGAATTCAAGCCCCTGGAATTCCAGAAATTTCTACGTGTGACAATTCGGACCGAATTGAGGCCAATTCGGACCGAATTCCACACTCAGAAAAGCCACCTCAAGTTGAACTCAAGCCTTTGCCGGCCACGTTAAGGTATGAATTCCTCGGATCGAATCAAACCTACCCTGTTATCATTAATGCTGCTTTGAATGATGAGCAAACAGGAAAACTTTTGGACGAACTTAAGGCGCACAGAAAGGCGATCGGATATTCAATAAGCGACCTGAAGGGTATTCACCCCTCATTTTGCACTCATCGCATCCTGATGGAAGTCGACCACAAGCCATCCATCGAAGCTCAAAGGCGGCTCAACCCCAATCTGAAAGAAGTTGTCAACAAAGAGATACTCAAACTCCTCGATGCGGGCGTCATTTACCCGATCTCAGACAGCAAATGGGTGAGCCCAGTCCATGTGGTTCCCAAGAAAGGTGGCACGACGGTAGTGAAAAATGAGAAGAACGAGCTGATCCAGACCCGTGTGGTGACCGGTTGGCGCATGTGCATCGACTATCGAAAACTCAACACGGCGACCCGCAAAGACCACTTTCCATTGCCATTTGTTGATCAACTCCTCGAGAGACTCGCTTCTCATTCTTACTTTTGTTATCTCGATGGTTATTCTGGGTTTTTTCAAATTCCAATTCACCTAGACGACTAAGAAAAGACCACGTTTACATGCCCTTATGGTACCTTTGCTTATAGGAGAATGCCTTTCGGGTTGTGTAACGCACCAGCAACTTTCCAACGTGCCATGATGGCCATATTTTCTGATTTGATTGAGAATGTGATGGAAGTTTTTATGGACGATTTTTCCGTTTATGGTACCTCATTCGACACTTGTTTGACTAATCTTTCAAAGGTTTTGCAGCGATGCGAAGAAGTCAATTTCGTTTTGAACTGGGAGAAATGTCACTTCATGGTGCAAACTACCTAGGACATGTGGTCACAACGAAGGGCATTGAAGTCGATCGAGTGAAGGTGCAAGTAATAGAGAAGCTCGAGATGCCATCAAATGTCAAGGACGTGCGGAGTTTCTTGGGACACGCGGGCTTCTATCGTCGATTTATCAAAGATTTCTCAAAAATTGCCAAACCTCTCACTAATCTTTTGATAAAAGATATTGATTTTGTTGTTAACGACGATTGTCTTTTCGCTTTTCAGGCATTAAAGATAGCCCTCGTCACCGGA
This sequence comes from Rhynchospora breviuscula, assembly GCA_027562975.1. NCBI lineage: Eukaryota > Viridiplantae > Streptophyta > Magnoliopsida > Poales > Cyperaceae > Rhynchospora > Rhynchospora breviuscula. The sequence continues at coordinate 34,450,809 of CM050399.1, forward strand.
CCGATTCTGCAACCACCGGACTGGTCCATGCCTTTTGAACTCATGTGCGACGCTAGTGACTTCGCGGTGGGAGCCGTACTCGGTCAACGGCGAGACAAGAAGCCCGTGGCTATCTATTATGCAAGCAAGGTCCTCGACCCTGCTCAGATGAACTATACAACCACGGAGAAAGAGCTACTCGCCATTATTTTCGCCCTCGACAAGTTTAGATCCTATTTTGTGGGGTCTAAAGTCATCGTGTTCACCGACCATGCTGCCATCCGATATCTCTTGAGCAAAAAGGATGCCAAACCAAGGTTGATAAGATGGATTTTGCTTTTTCAAGAGTTCGATCTTGAAATAAAGGACAAGAAAGGCTTAGAAAACTCAGTGGCTGACCATTTGTCAAGGCTACACAATGAGGAAAGCGAAGGGGATGGCATACCAATCAACGAGTCGTTCCCAGACGAACAGTTGATGGCAGTAGCAGTCAATTCGGACCGAATTAAACCTGCTGGAATTGACAGACAGCACAAATAGGGGACAATTCGGTCTGAATTGGGGGCACCTTGGTACGCAGACTTGGCAAACTACTTGGTGAGCGGAGCGTTGCCTCCCGAAATGACTTACCAACAAAGAAAGAAGCTCAAGTCGGATGCCAAGTACTATTTCTGGGAGGAGCCTTACTTGTTTAGGCTGGGCATTGATGATATCTATTGCCGATGCATTCCTTATGAAAAAGTTCGACCCGTTCTCTCCCATTGCCATTCCTCAGCCTATGGCGGGCACGCATCATTCTCCAAGACGGCCACTAAAGTATTACAATCTAGTTTTTATTGGCCTACCTTATTTAAAGATGCTCGTTCTTTTGTTTTGTCTTGTGATCAGTGTCAGAGGATCGGGAACATATCCAAGCGCAGCGAGATGCCCCTCAACCCGATCCATGAAGTGGAGATCTTTGATGTTTAGGGCGTCGACTTCATGGGTCCATTCCCATCCTCTTATGGGAACGAGTACATCTTGGTGGCGGTCGATTATGTGTCCAAGTGGGTCGAGGCGATCGCGTGTAAGGTAGCCGATGCGAACTCGGTCATCAAGCTCTTCTCCAAGGTAATCTTTCCTCGTTTTGGTGTCCCCAGGGCAGTGATAAGCGATGGAGGCAAGCACTTCATCAATCGCCAATTCAACAACCTCTTGAAGAAACATGGTGTTACGCACAAGGTGGCGACTCCCTACCACCCTCAAACAAGTAGTCAGGTCGAAGTCTCGAACAGAGAGATCAAAAATATTCTTGAAAAGACAGTGGTAAGGACACGAAAATACTGGGCCATGAAGCTTGATGACGCGCTTTGGGCATACATGACCGCATTCAAGACGCCGATCGGCATGAGTCCTTTCAAGTTGGTGTATGGCAAACCTTGTCACTTGCCAGTTGAGATTGAACACAAGGCGCTTTGGGCGATTCGTATGCTCAACATGGACTTGCATGCGGCAGGTCAAAAGAGGATTCTTGACTTGCATGAAATGGATGAGGTACGTTTTCATTCCTATGAAAATACAAAATTATACAAAGAAAAGACGAAGTTGTTGCATGATAGGAATATCTCGAGACGGGAGTTCAAGGAAGACGACTTGGTGTTGCTATTCAACTCTAGGCTCAAGCTCTTCCCAGGGAAGCTCAAGTCACGGTGGTCCGGTCCGTTTCGAGTAGTCAAGGTCTACCCATTTGGAGCGGTGGACATTTGCGATAAGAATTCTGAACCCTTCAAGGTCAATGGGCAGCGCCTCAAACATTACATCGCCGATCATGACAAGGGAGAAGTGATGGTTGTTTCGCTTCTCGACCCACCCACCACCACTTGAAACAATTGGTGGTCAAGCTAACGACCTAAAACAAGCGCTTCTTGGGAGGCAACCCAAGAATTCTTCTCTCTTTTATTTCATTTTATTTTATTATATTCTACTTTACTCTATTTCTTATTAATTGCTCTAAAAAAAACACAAATATAATTTTATTTAGAATTTTAGTTTTCCAATTTATTCTTCATTTCTTTCTTTTTATTTAAGCCTTTGTTTATTTATCTCAACTCTGACGAAGGGACCTAATTCTTAATTTATTTTGCGTTGCAGAGGAAAATTTCAGAGGAGCAATTCGGTCCGAATTACTGCTAATTCGGTCCGAATTATATGGCGCAATTTCAATTTTTGCTGAGACCCAGTGAGAGAAAATAAGAAGGCCCACTTTTGATCTTATTTCTGTCGGCCCAAAAGGAAATCTGAAGGAAAAATGAAAGTTGAAGCCCACTTTAATGAATTAATTTTGGAGGTCTTATTGGATCGGATTTCAAACCCAATAACCCAAAACCCAAACCCACATTTTACCCCCCCTCTCTTTCGTCCCTCTACCTTGCGCAGCCGACAAAACCAAACCAGAAACCGAAAAAAAAACCTCCTCTCTCGGCCTCTCTTCTCCTCCTTAGCCCCACCACTTCTCTCCTCCGTTCCACGAGATCGAACCACCATTGCGAAGCTCTTCTCTCACTCTCTCTCGTGGTGTACTTGAATCAACTCGTCTCTCTCTCTCTCGGCCTAGATTTTTCAACAATAGTCGGCGCCCGTCACCACCAACTCCAGTCTCGGAGCATCTCCTCTGTGCCTCAACATCTCCTCAGCATCAAGACACTCCTAGAACCTCAAGCCACCGTCTTCTCGTCGCCTCTCACGTAGAACAAACCGGTTTGAGTTTCCTCTCGTTTTCTTGATTTCTAATTTATTCGGGTTGGGTGAAATTGAATGCATGGCTGTGTATGATCGGGTTCGGGTGAATACTTAGAAGGATTATAGTTGGTTGAAGGAGATTGGCCGTGACCCGCTCGATTCATTTCACCAAAACCCACACAAAACCTCTCTGGGCCCTTTAATTCGGTCCGAATTCGAACACAGAAACTCAACAGAACCTTCAATTCGGTCCGAATTAAGCTCTATTCGGTCCGAATTCTCTTGTCTGAAGCCATGTTCACTCGCATCACTCGCGGTTTGTCTGGAAGAGGAAATGACCAAGGGAAAAGGAAGAAAGATCAAGGAGAACCCTCGCGCCGTGCCCCTGCCAAACAATCAAAACCTAAGCCCCGTGGAGAGATTGACTACGACTCGGATCCCGAGAATGAGAACAGTCAACATGACCCGACAGCTAAGCCGCTTGAGAACGAGTTAGGATTCTCCATCCCCATTTGCCGGATGTTCCTCCATCTACAGAATCTCTTGGAACGATCGATCGAAAACACCCGGCTAGTTTGCATGAACTCTCTGGATACACTTGGGGTGGCAGATGATTTTGTGCACCTCACTGCTTCAGTAGGTTTCCAACTGAAATTCTGGAACCACCGCATGGAAACCTATCGCTTGCCAACCTTAGAGTTTTTGGCATCATTGCGGCTCAAGCACAACAAAGAGGAGAACTACTATTACATTAAGTTCCACCTCTCCAATGCTACTCACCGAGTGACATACCATGAATTGGCGCAAATGATGGGTTTTGATGATAACTTTATAGATGAGCCACCCAACTACCGGGATGATTGGTCCAAGCTTGACCTATGGAAGAGAATCACTGGCCAAGAAGAACCGAAGCAATACAAGTCCAGGTTCATCCAGCATCCTTTGATTCGTATCTCACAGCGGATCCTTGCCCAGGCCATCTTTGCCCGCGGCGAGTCCGTCAGGGGCAACTGCTCGATTCTATGCTCCGTTTGAACCCGTTCAGGCCCCATTTGACTAGACTCATGACTCATCACTAGGTTAATACACGCAGCAAGGGCAGAAATGGAGGCAGTGTGACCATGGGAGCTTATGTCACGTTAATTGCACGGATGCGTGACATTCAACTCGACATAAGCGAGTCATGCAATGGTCCCAAAATCATGAATTTAAAGTGGTTCGCCGGAGTCCACTTTATTAAAATCGTGAAGGAGAATGGGGTAGTGGTGTACAAACTCACAATGGAAGGTCGAAACGATCTATACTTACCATATGTCGCAGCGGTCGACTATCGACCAAATACTTGGCTTGTGCAAGACTACGAGCCAGCGGCACCGGCCGACGCTCATGAGGAGGCCTAGGACGAGGGCGAACCGGTCCACACGGACGAGGAGCCACAAATGCCTAACCCACATGGCATTCCACAGGAGCAACCAGCATGGTTCACTCAGTTCTACAACCTCTCACTCACTACTAGTGAGGACGCTCGCGAGGCGAGGCGCTTGGGGAGTCAAAATGCTGAAGGGATCGCTCGTCTCAATGAGCGTGTGGATGTCATCGAGCACAACCAAGAAGATTGGGCATTCCGCTATGACCATGGCTATTGGCAAGGTGGTGAAGAGCCACAACCATACTATCCGCAGCAGGACGTCGATCCGTTCAGCATCTTCACCAACCCCGCTAGACTATCCGGTGATGAGCCCGCACGCCTCTCAGGCGGGCACGACTTCTCCATCTTCTGATCCGGTTAGTTTCATTTTTCCTCTTATTTATTTTTCTCTGTGTTGCATTGAGGACACTGTAGTATTTTAAGTTTGGGGGGGGGGAGAAGGAAAAACGAAACAAGCACGTAACTTCTTGAAAAATCCTGAAAACGCTTGTTTTCCTGAAAAATTTTGCAAACAGAACCCTCAATTCGGACCGAATTGAGCATTTAAATCCTGACAAACTCTACAATTCGGACCGAATTAGACCCAATTCAGACCGAATTGTACACCTCAGTTTTGACAGAACCACGAATTCGGTCCGAATTGCACATTATTTTTCTGAATTTTGTCGCAACTGTTCTCAAACTGTTTCTGAAGTTTTGGAGAGTCAATTTAATGCATTGTTAGATTGTTTTGCTGAATTCGCGTTAAAAACCCTGTGGTTTTTATGTTTCGCAAAAATATTCTTTTGAATTTCAAAAACTCTTGTTTGTTGAGACGTTTTATACCAACTTGTGCACCAATGGACAGAAGAGTTTTAAAATTGTGCTTGATTGCATCTGAAATTCGATTGCTTAGGATTGTTTAAACATGAGTTAGTCAAAACTGAAACCTTTCGCCAAGTAAACTGATTGGTGAATCGTAAACTTTTGTTCAAAAAGGAGTTTTGTCAATTTTGAAAATTATAAGGCGAATTTTTTCTGGCTTGAAATTGCTTTTAACGCTTGAATCACCAACGAGCAAACTTAAAGTTACAAAAATCTAAATAGTTGTGAAAACGAGGACGCGTCGAGACCTTTTTCCACCAACTTAACCACAAATTTCAGAGGCTTAAGGCACTTAACAGAAACAAAAATATGCTTGAAGTCCGTAGTGGTCCGTAGCGAAAAATACATAAAAACCGGACCGACCTCCCTGGTGCGACATGTACCAGTAGCGATTTCACAAGGTCAATGACTCGCATAAAATCCTCTAGGGTGCAAAGCTCCACGACTCGACTTGCACAAACAAAATTGGTGAAAAATGAAATTCTTTTTAGAAGGGTTCACTATAGAATTTTTGACTTTGACAAAACTCTTTTACAAATTTTTGTGAATCGTGGAAATGAACGGGCGAATAAACTTGGGTTTGCATTGTGGTTAAATGAAGAAAAGCTAGGGTCCATGATTCTCAATCTAAATTTTCTAAGGGCCAAGAGCTGCATGAATCAGAGCAAAACAAACTTAACTCTTGTTTGAGAAATTCAATTTGAATAATTGTTGAAAGCGTGAACCAAAACCAATTTGAACTGTGCACTTGATGAACTCTCCAACTCCAATTTTAATTTCGATTGAGTCTAAAGTCCTGTCAATTCTCCTAAGTTTAGATTTTTGCTTGGGGACAAGCAAGCTTTAAGTTTGGGAGGATTTGATATCTCATATTTATATCGATATTTTGACCAGACTTTACATCGAAATTGTGACTAAAACTGCTATTTTTCCTTGTTTTTATCTTTGTTCGCCAGATTTGGCACTGTCGTTGCGTTTTTGTTTTATCCTTACAGGAACTCGGAAGAAACAGCAGAATAGATGGCTAGACGACTCATTTCTAACCTAAGATCAAGTCCCGACTCGACCCGATGCACCGCCCGGACAAGAACCCAGCCAGTCAGGAGTCAGACGCATCCAGCAGCTCCAATTCGGTCCGAATTCCTCTCAATTTGGACCGAATTCCTATGCGTGCCAATTCCAACAGCATCAATTCGGTCCGAATTCCAGCCAATTCGGTCCGAATTTCTAGTTCAGGAAATAATCTGGCTGAGTTCTGGAGGCGTTTTCTCTTTTGGAAAGGCTTAAATTTCGGCCAAAATGATGGGAAAGCGTGCACCAGCTGTGCAGGAGCTAGAGGGGAGCATATTAGGCGCCTTCCATCTTTGGAGGCGGGCATCTTTCATTCCACATTCACTTTTTCTCTCTCCAGCAGCTCAGATCTGGATATCATCTCTCCTTGGGCGACTAGGGGAAGGGATTAGCACGAATTGAAGCTGTATCTTGGTTGCTACGACAAGTTCCGAGGTCTCAAAGTGTTCTCTAGTGCGACGGCAGCGGTTTACAACTTGAAACCTTGGATATTTGTTGTATCTCTCATACTTTTCTCTAAATTCTGATATTATGTCTTTCTTTGAATTAAATACTGTTATTTGCATGATTTGTGGTAGTATGCTAGGCTGAACTTTTATTGCTTTAGGGGTAGATGTAGTCTAGGTTTGGTTTGCTACGATTCACTTGTTTTATGGATGGATGAAGTTAATTACTAGTTGGAATTGTTCATGAATTGCTTGTGTTTGAATTGTTTGATATTTGTGTTGCTTGACGTATGTACGGCCGCATGTGTTAGGACATCAATACGAATTGATAAACAAGACTTGCATGAGTACTTGAGATAGGTTATAGGACGAAAGTCGATCAGCAATTAACCAAAAGTGAACGCTTCTAATTAGGCGACGGTCTAAGTTAGATATCTTGTAGAAAACCAATTGGTAAACTCGAATAAGTCCACCAACAAACGAAAGTTGAGGTGCAAAGCATTCGATGAAGGTTAACACTAGGTTCTATACCAAATACCGTACCCAATAGGCGAAAGCGGAGGGTTAGGGAGTTTAGGTATGGCTAGATGGACCTTTTATTTGAACAGATCGATAAACAAGTAAATTGCAGCATTTACACAGTGGAATTCGGACCGAATTGGCACAATTCGGACCGAATTGGTGGGACTGAACACGACAGTGCTAAGTTTCGCAACTCTGTGGCCAAACCGAGGCGAATTCGAACCCTAAGGCAATTTTCTCATCATATATTAAACTGTTAAAAATCCCAAAAAAAATATTAATTTGAATTGTTTCGCATTATTTTTACATTAGCACTTGCATTCTTTATTTCTCCTTTATTTATTCGATTCGAGATTCGAGAACTTTTCCCAAAAATTTTATTGTCTAGATTTAGCGAACCAATAAGAATAGTATTCATATCCATCTCTGTGGGATCGACACCTTTACTTTGCTACAAACGACTAGTCGAGTAAAAGGTTAATTTGTTTGACCTAGGTTTATACCTCGATCAGGCTGTTAATTAAGGAAATAGCACCGCTAAATTTAGCGTTAACATCTTCCTCTCTCCCTAATTAATATGGACGAAAATTACATAAAAAATATCAGATTTTTCTCTTTCATTGCTCTCTCATATTATTGCTCTTCCATAGGAATTATTGTAGGGATTATTGTAGGGATCATTGCTCTCTCATGTTTTTATTCAAAATCTGCATAAAAGTAGGGATTATTGTAGTAACTCATTCTTTGACACAAATCCTAATTAAAACTAACCTAAATATGTCAAAATCTAACCTAAACATAGATATTTAGTTGTAATTTAAGGCCTAAAAGGATTGAAATATTAGCATAAAATCCGCCGATCATTGATTGAGAGTTGATCGTCTACTTTGCATGCTGTTTGACCCTAAAAATCAACCCTGAAAACCAAACCCAAATTGCTAAAACCAAATTCAAATAGCGAAAACCAAAATTCAAACTGCGAAAAATTTCCGAAATTTACCCAAAAATTCCCTAAGAATTATGATAATTTATCATAATTTTTAAATCTCAAAAATGTTAACAGAAACTCCACAATTTGCAAAGAAACCCCAAAACTCTACAAAATTATCAAAATAAATCTGTGAGGAATTTTGCAAAACCATTTAAACCATTAAATTCCTCATATTTTTCTAAGTTTACCCATAAAGTTTCATGAAAAAATACCCAAGGAAAGTCCCTCAAATAATTTATTTAGGATTGATATCAAAGAATATCTGTTAAATAGAAGGAAAATCGGAGAAAATCACAGAAAAATCAAGAGGAGCCGTCGGGTGCATCCATTGCAGCGGATCCAGGGGAGGCCAAGAATGTCGCTGCCCCATTAAAATTTACTGTTCCCAGTAAATGGCCAAATGTACCCGGTTCATACACCAACCACACCGAATGTTATATCCTTTCATTGGCTCACAAGTGAAACGAGTGCACCCATCTCACTCTCTCTTGTGCGAAGGCCCGCCTGTCAGAAGCTCCTTCCCCGGAGTAAAAATGGAGCCACGATTTCTTACCGTGGGAAGCCCGGTAAAACACAGGAACTCGAAGACGTGGCCTCTCCTCTGGCCATAGACGCAAAACCAGCATCCCCGCCTATGGTTTTGCGAAACCACAACCCTAGGCGCAGCCCATCCTCCACCATTGATGGAAATCCGACGGTGATGATCAACACGGGCTCAAGGAAGGGTTGCCCTAATTGAAGCTTATTTAAACCCCTCAATTCGAGGAAGAAAGGGAGGAGAGCGGCTATAGACTGAGGCTAGGGTTTACCTACTGTTATTTTCACCTAATTAGGAGAGTTGAAGTAATTCATCAAACAGTTTGGACAGGGAGGAAGAAAGGTAGAATTGAGTGGCTCGTGCTTGTAATTTTCTGTCTGGAAATCAAGGAAATTAATTTCAAACACTAATCTGCTGTTTTGATTTCTCTCTTCTCTCAACTCAGCCACCAAACAATGGTGTGCTTGAGCATAGGCAATACAACTCCTATGAGCCATGGCCTGAAGCATAGCATCAGCCATGGCCATGAGGAAGGTCTCAGTAAGGATGCCTATGAAGGTTTGGAGCCTAGCTCCTCGCTTCATAAGATGTTCTCATGTTAAATGTGAAATCTGCCCTAGCTATCGCTTGAGGATTTGTAGCCTAGCTCAATCCCCTTGTGAAAGCTTTGAATTGACTTGGCATGGGTTCAGAGCCTAGCTCTGGCCTAGCCATGTTCAATGTGTTATCAAAGTCCAAAAATAAAAAAAAAATATATGAACAAATGGTACGTTGAACCCCAACCAGCCCCTTATTTGTGAAGTTCAGGGGTTTAAATGCATAATGTGGTATGAGTTATGTGTGTTTTAAGTTAACTTCATATTGCTATAACAAAAAATACATATATGTATAAATATACAAAATCTGGCCAAAAATAAAAATAAATAAAAATATGGGATTTTCTTTGCATAAAAATACAAAACCATGTATGGACAGCAGGTATAAGACTCACTGGACAGCAGGGAAGAACAATTTCCATTTTTGGTATTTTATGTGATTTTATACCAATTAGTAAAGGCAGCAAGGTCATTTTATGAATTAAAAATACTATTTTCCAAATTAATAGTATATTTTAAAAAAAATCTTGGGCTTTTCTGCAAAAGATTTGTACAAAAATTTCATAAATATGTTAAAGAATATTTTTACAAAATTTTATAATGTTTGGAAAAATATACTAAAGTCTTCTTCCATTTACTTGCAAAAAGGGGGCTGAAATTGGTTAAGTGAATAGTTGAATCCAAAGTGAGTTGCAACCGTCTTAAATACATTTCTTGAGTATATGGTGATCTCTGCAACTGGTTTTACAGCATTTGTGCAACTCAAACTCAAAGCCATCCAAAACAGCTCCAATTGCTTGAAAATAAAAAAACTGAAAATTAGAAAATGTGCTAAATGGCTTGCTCTCACTTTCTGTATGAAGTAGAACACATAGAACGAATCCTGAATGTCTTAAATTTAACATCAAATCAAGCTTGGTTACTGTAAAATGACTTACTTGCAAAACCAAAATTTTCAAAATTTCACCTTCTGCCCTAGTGCGTCTCATAGCCAACCAGGGTACTCTAAGCTGAAATAAGGACATATAAAAACTAAATTTAACATCCTGGTGCTCTCCAACTCATTTCTGGTACAAGAAGATGGTCGTGTGGGTCCCACCAAATGAGCTCAATTCTGCCCAATTTGAGGCTAAGCCACCTCAGTCCAGTTCACTTCCCTTCAAGTCTCTCCATGCCTAATTGACATCACCTTCGCTCTCTACATGTCTTCATGAGTGTATAAAACTTCAAACTGGCAAAAGAAGATGGCCTGAAAGCTCTGAACGCCGTTAATGGCTATTCGAGACCACTCAGGTTCTACAAAGCAGCACCAGCCTCCGCGACAATACTGGAGCCCACCATCTTGTTCACCTTTCATTCACGATCCTAACGAACCCAACCTCGACCAGAATGGCGGTCGGAATCGCCGTAATTTCACCGGAGAAGAACCGGGGTCCTTTTTGCAAAAGTATCAAGTTTCCGTCGGAGAAGATGGGTTTAAACCCGTGTTCGATCTGATCTTCTGTGGCAAGACGCAGCGCAACACTTCATGAGGCTGTCAAATACCCGTTACATGAAACCCGCCTGAATAAATAATCAAAAAGGGAATTGAAAATTTAGCCTAAAAGAAATCTCGGCCTAAAATAGAATAAAGCCCAGAAAAGAAGAAGAGAGGCCCAGTGCTGGAATTTCCCCTGCCGTGTCAGCAGGCCAAGTCAGCGCCTAGTCAGACCAAATCATCTGCCAACTCAGCATCTCCTGCACACGTGGACCAATCAGAAAATTACAAATAATCATAAAACTTCAAAAATTAATTAAAAATAGTAGGAAACTCAGAAAAATTCAAATAAAGTATCCAAAAATTTCTAAAAATATAAACAAACCAAATTTACTGTTACTTTGATATAAAATTCTACCAAAATAGTGGTCCTTTGTATTTTTGAAGTATTTTCAATATTAAACAAATTTAAAAAAAAATCTAAAATGATATTAGATAAATTTTGTAAAATTCTGAAATTATATCAAAACCCATTAAGACCCTTTCAATAAATATCCAAAAATCAAATTGAGATAATCTTGAAAATAAAAACAGTTTTAAAAGGAATGTGCCAAATATCAAGCATTTTCACAAATAAGCATAATTAAAAATATAAAAAGAAATTCCAAAAGTTTAAAATTAAAAATAAAAATAAAATGAAACTGTGAAAATGGTAAAACCAAAAGATAAATTTCAGAAGATTAAAAGTTAAAACCGATTCTCACAAGTGGCCTAAAATAGCCCCGAGAACCTAAAACTTTATTTCCACAAGCGACTCAAAATAGTCCCGGAAATCCTTTCTCACAAGTGACCTAAAATAGTCCCGAGAAATTCAAATTAAATCCAAAAAGGCCCAAAAATAGCCTTATGAAACCTAAATCAAATCCAAATTCCACAAAGGCCCAAAACAGCCTTAAACAACCCAAACCGAGTCCAAATTCAAATGGCCCAAAATAGACTTGATAAACTCAAAATCCAAATCTAAATCCTACAAAGGCCCAAAATAGCTTCAAGACCGAAAACTACACCCCGACATAAAAAAAAAAAAAAACAAATCCATTTCAAATAAAAATCTAAAATTATTCAAGCATCCTCAATTGAGTCCTGTCAATTAGGTCTGGTACCATCAATTGAGTCCGATTTAAACCAAAAGAATAAATTTCTATATAAACACAAAATCATTTAGAAACGATTTTCCTAGCCTATTACATACAATTCTTTAGATCCCTTAATCGGAGGTTCCCGTAGGCAACTACGGGGTAATTAACAATAGGGGCTTGCGCCTAATGGAAAGAAAGGACCCGCAAAATTAATAAACCCTCGTAAGAAGCGACTCTTGTTCTGGTTCTCTTGTTGTCAAGAGATACTCAGCGGAGAGATCGAACCTTAAGGGGGGTGAATCTAAGGCTTATTCTAATTTCTCGAGGAAGCCCTTTCATTCTTCGTAGGACGACGAAAAAGTCCACACACATGCATACGATACAACTCTATCAAGGGGCCCAATAAATATCATCACTCACTAGGCCCAATAAATATGCATACTATAAAAGTTGATAAATAACTTTTTCCCACACAATTTATGTGAACTTAAAATAGAGTCCGTATTGCAGCCTTTATCAATAATCAGTATTAGACAATATTTATCGAACCAATCCTCGTGTGAAAAAACTGAACCATCTAAAACTTAGAGAATCAAACTCATATGAAATAAATAATGACATATAACACAATCCATATATTTATTTCATTAGGTTTAGTCACGGGTTATGTTCTAATAACATACACATATGCAATTAAGTTTGTAACTCCTTATCTATGATTTGTGGAACTTAATCATCACTTAACTTGCATACAAATCTTGTGTGAATAATTAATATTCCTTGTTAATTATCAAGATTAAAGACACTTTAGATTTATTATTGTCATTTAACAAATGAAACACACAATTCAGATCCTCAACCTGAATGATCTGTTATTAATAAACTCAAGGAACAAATGATCAAATATTATCAATAACATAAACTAAATTAAGTCATTAAACTATTGACCTCTAGGACATAATTCCAACAAAGGAGTCAAGAAGAGGGGAAAAAAGGAATGAATCTTAACTATTTTTAGCAAAAGAAAAAAGGGAGATGGAAAAATCAAACCTTTGCTTGATGTTAGATCCTTCTTGGCTTGTACTTCATAATTAGTGTTAATTAGTAACATAAAATTAAAATTAAGCACCTAAGCAAAGTTCTTAACAACGAGGACACGAGGCATAGTGTGTCCATCCCTTATAATTTAGACACGGCACGGTACGACACGTGAAATATTTAGACACGACACGACACGACATGACACGATAAGTGATATGGACACGGCATGTTTGACACAACACGACACGTATTTAAAAAACTACCTGTAGGTAGAGATGCATCCTCAACTATATGCTTATTACGATGCTTTTGATTCACTTCTCAATTCATTTATTGATTTTTACTAAGACGGTACAAATCCTAAATTTTGACTAAGACAACATATGTATTTTTCTCAACACACCTGACTTGGGATTTGTTGGTTACAGGACCTGTGCACACTGCTTGACTACCTAAGAGACTGTCCGGACATGCATAGTCTCAAAGAGATGGAAGAATATCTGGACCACTTTCATTCTTATTTACGAATAGACTTTCATTCTTATTCACTCGTAAATGATACTTTGATGAAAAATTTTCTCGCATCCCTCAATTTATTGGTATTTTCAAAGATCTTTCTTCTCCATGACTCTAGGTGTGATTGCACCATCGTCATAATAATTGGTGGAATCACACCTAGAGTTATGGAGAAGGGAGGGTTAGGGCTTGGTGTATGCGGGAGTGGGAGTGGAAACTAGAGAGGAAAGAGAAAGAGAGAGAGAGAGAGGAGAGCACGACAACCTCCATCAGAGAGGTGGGAGTGAAATCCCTTGATTTTTTTTATTTTTGTTTCACCGTTCAACAAACTTCAATCCAAAGTCAACATGTTATTTGCTGAACGGAAATCATTTTCTAGGATTCTTTGTTCCGATCAGATTCAGGATCAATCTTGCCCTTTTTCTCTCACTGCCTCCCTGACGAAAAATGGTGAGATCTCCAGAGAGAGAGTCAGGATTGTATTTTCTTTCTATTATAAATTGAATTCATGACTTTTTTGTTTAATAAAATGATAATAAATGATTCAATTGAAAGAAGAATAAGTGCGAAAATGGTTACATAGTTGTTTATGCTGAAATTCACTTTCTTTAATTTACCAGATTTGCAAATTGATCCATCTGCTCTTGATCGTCCATATGGTTAGATTTCATGCTTGTTTTTATATTAATTTTATTTGTTCTTTATTAGATGATTTACAAGTCTATCTATTATCATAATATTTTAGGTTATCGACCAATAAAATTGGTTATGCTTTTCAAAGAAAAAAATTAAAGGAAAAATGACAGTGGAGCAAGAGATGAAATTGAACGAAATTGCCCATCTATTCCAATTGTTATGTTTTTCTATTTCTTTGTTCTTTTAAATGCTTTTGATCCTAACAACAAATGCTTCAAAATTGGTTATGTGTCCATTCCATTCACAGTGCATGATGTTGGACTTGCTCTTGGTAATGATGTTTTATCTGTTTAACACTTTATATCCATTCTTTTCTACTTGCTCTTGGTAATGATGTTTTATCTGTTTAACACTTTATATCCATTCTTTTCTATTTAATATGCAGTTCTTATTACATCTTATTAGCAAATGTTCATTTTTTTTTTGTATTTATGGTTTGAGGAAGAAAGGTCATTGGATTATACTATATGATGATGATAGTAAAAGATTACGGATAGGGGATAGAGAATCGCCAATATGTAAAGAGTATTTCAGAGATGATAAATCTTTATATGAAGATTCGCAATTCTCTTTATAGATTCTCAATTCTTTATCCCCTGTCTGTGATCTTTTACTACCATCATCATCATATAATCTAATCAGATGACCTTTCCCCCTCAAACATACAAATACAAAAGAAAATGAACATTGCTAATAAGATGTAATAGAAACTACATATTAGATAGAAAAAAGGTTAAAAAGTGTTAATAGATAAAACAACATTACCAAGAGCAAATCCAACATCAAGCATTGTGAATGGAACAGACACACCATCAATCTTGAAACATTCGTCGTCGGGATCAAAAGCATTTAAAATCTTTTTGAACAAAAAAAAATAAAAATATGAATCGGAGGCAATTGGAATAGATGGGCCAAAGGTGTTACGTTCAACTCCGTCATTTTTTCCTTAATTTTTTTTGTTGAAAAACATAATCATTTTTCTTAGTCGACAGCCTAAAATATTCTAATAAAAGATAGACATGTAAATCACCTAACAAAAAATTAATAAAATTACAGTAGAAACAAGGATTAAATCTAATCATATGGATGATCAGGAGCAGCAGATGGATCAGTTTGCAAATCTAGTAAATTAAAGAAAGTGCATTTCAGCATCAGCACTTATTCTTCTTTCAATTGAATCATTTATTATCATTTTATTAAACAAAAAAGTAATGAATTGAATTCTACATATAAAGAAAATACAATCTGTATTAATGAGAACAAATCTGACTGATATCTCATATTTATGCTATTATTTTGGCTAGACTTTACATCGAAATTGTGACCAAACCGATGATATTTTCTGTGCTTTTGTATTTTATTTGGCAAGATTGGGTACTGCCGTGGAATTTGATTTGTTTTGTAGGAACTTGGTGGATTGGACACAATAATTACATAAAATGGAGAATTTTTGGAAAGAAAATGACTAAATGGAATCCATAGCATTGTAGAGTTCATCCTAAGTTTTCTAGCGATATTTGAATCACCTCAATATTGGATGAATAAATTATGGTCAAAATGCTATTGGTGCGCAATATTGGATGCATAGGAATTCAGACTGAATTAGTATCAATTCGGACCGAATTGTATCACAGGAAATTACAGAGGAACCAATTCGGACCGAATCAGATGGAATTCAGACCGAATTAACATACGAGGAAAGTCCTGGCTATACTTGGAAGGGGTTTTCTCTTATGGAAACGTCCCTAGGTCGGTTTGCAACCTATGGAGAGGTTCTAGGGTGTCCAGAGAGGCTATTTAGGTGTGGATTTTGCTTGAGGAGGGGGCAGCCACCATTAGCCACCAATTTTCCACCTCCCACCACCATTCTCACGCCGAAAGGCGTGGGATTTTCACTTCTCCACCATCACTCAATCATGGCAACCACCATTGAGCTACCATTGAGCCACCATTAGCCACTGATCTTCCACCTCCACCACCATTTTCACACCGAAAGGCGTGGGATTTCCACTTCTCCACCATCACTAGATCATGGCAGCGACTTGGGAGCGGTTCTAGACGCGACAACGGCGGATTTAACCCAACCACAGCTCTGGACGTTCGGTATTTCGAGTTTGAAGGAATTCTCTATTTATTTCTTCCTTTCTCTTTATATTTGATCGGATGGAGTTTGTATCTTACTTATTTGCATTTGTAGTTTGTTTTATTAGCATGTTAGGCTAAAACTCATGTTGTTTTAGGGGTAGATGTATCTAGGATTTGGTTTGCTATGAATTACTCGTTTTGTTGATGGATGAAACTACTTACTCGTTGGGATTTATCATTACTAGCTTGTGTTTTGGATTGCTTATTAATCGTGTTGCTTAGCGTATGAATGACCACATGTGTTAGGACATCAACATAATTTAATAAACAAAATTTGCACAAGTATTTCGAGGTAGGAAAAAAGGCGAAAGTCAACCATCGATTAACCAAAAGTGAAAGTTTCTATTTGAACGACAGTTTAAAATGGATATCTCGTAGAAAACCAACTAGTAAACTCGAGTAGGTCTACCAATACACGAAAGTTGAGGTACAATGCACTTGATGAGGGTTAACACTAGGTTCTATACCAAATACCATACCCAATAAACGACAATTGAGGGTTAGGGAGTTTAGGTGTGACTAGATGGACCTTTAGCTTGAACAGATCAACAAACGAGTAGGAAATAACATTCACGCAGTGGAATTTGGACCGAATTAGTGGAACAGAACACGACAGTGGCATGTTTCGAGGCCCTGCGACCAAACCAAAGTGAAATCAAACCCTAAGGCATTTTTAATAACATATTTTAAACCCTAAAAACACCACAAAAATATTAGTTTTAATTATTTTGATTTTATTTTCTCTTTTCTTAAATTGTTTGATTTAAACCAAAAACACCATAAATATTTATCGTCTAGCTTTAGTAAATAAATAAGATTAGTATTCATCACCGTCTTTGTGGGATCGACACTTTAGCTTTACTACGAACGTCTAGTCGAGTAAACAAGATTATTTTTATTTGACCTAGGTTTTCACCTCGATCACTGACTCTTTCTGTTTCCTTCCCTTTTTTTTTCTAAGATTGACAGCTCTAGTTCGTGAAGATCTCGCCATTTTAAGTCAAAGAATCCTAGAAAATAATTTCCATTCAATCGAGAAGTGAAGGTAAGAGATGAGTTTGGATTGAAGTTTGTTGAACGGTGAAACAAGAACAAAAAAAATCAAGGGATTTATCACTAACCCGTGACCAGAGAAAAGAGGAAGGAGGAGTCAGAGTCAATTCGTCTTGCGCTAAGAAGGCCACCGGAATTGAAAGAGAAAGGGAAATTTGTTTGAAATGGTTTGAAATTGAGGGTGAGTCTGAAAGAGAGAAAGCAATAGATATATTTTTTGCCTCCTCCTAAACAATAGCACATATAATTCTACCTAAATGTCTCTCTCATGTGAACTAAAATTTGATATCACTCTGTTAAAAAAAAATTTAAGTATTTGTGAGTGCAATATGAAATTTGATGACGAAATGAATATAGTAAACTTTCAAATAACAAATATATATATAAAAAAATACATTTTTCTCAAATTTTTTTAAAAAAAATATGTAATTATTTTGAAAATTCAAAGATTTAAAATTTAGTATTATTGGATTGTCATAATTTCCATAACAAGTTAATGCATTATTGACAACCCCAAGGCCCCAGTTATGGGTATCAAATCCATCAATGCATTTTAGTTTAGTAAAAAATATATCTTGGGATTTCAAAGTTAAGAGATAATGATAATGCATTTTGGTTTGTTCTTGTTCTTGTTCTAGTTTCATGTTTTTACTGGAACAAGAAATAAGCTAATTTAGGTCAAGAACAAGCTAATTTAGCTTGTTCTTGTTTAAGTTCTTGTTCTTTCTCTAGGGGCCGATATCCAAACATGACAGTCAACTCGAAATGCAAGCAAAATGCCACAAACAAGAAAAGGGCATAAACTGGTTGGATCAAGAACCGTAAATAAACTGATCTTATGTCGAGTTAAATCGTAAATAAACTGTTCTTGCTCTTGTTAAATCGTAATAAAGTGATAATCTGGAAGAATTGGGGATTTTTAAGTACACAATTTGAGTCAGATAAATTCTTAATTTTTCAAATATGGATTTGTGGAGCTACAATTTTGTATAACTATTAGTTATTATTAGTGTACTATTGTTTTAGTTAGAACATCAGTATTAATAAGGAGATTTATTGAGGTCACCAAATAAATTTAAGGTGAGGAAATGATCTTTTAGTTTGGAGGAATATGATATGAAATCCGAGCCAATTACAAGTTACAAGCCCATTACTTGTTTAATTTGATTTTAATGATTTAAAAAATTGGCTAAAATAAAAAAAGAAGGGTAAATATTCATAATTGATATAATTAGAAGACTGTTTAATTTTATTTAAAACATCGAGGAGTAAATTTTTAATTAGGGAAAATTGAAGGGTATATTACCAAATTTACATGGGAATGTAGTTGATGAATAGACTTTACTCTGCACCCGCACATCAAATTTTATTATTACTTGTTCCCGATATGAGGCGAATAAGAGAGAAGATACGACCATAATACGAGGTCGAGGTGAAAATGTAATTATAATTATATAGTACTTGATTTGATAGAAAATATACTTATTTGATGCCATATATATGTTTGTAGGCCATATTATTAGATTCTGATTGGGGGTGATGGTTTTATTATTATTGTTATTATTTTTATTAGTATTATAAGTACTTTTATATATTATTTTATTTTTTGATAATTTTTCTGTTGGATTTCTTTTCTAGCCTACCTCAATTGGATTGGACAAAAGACTTAGTTGTTGTTGTTGTTTTAATAAGAGGTGACCGACCTAATAACGTATAACACTCATGAATATTTTGTCATAAATTAAAATGGTTAGAAAAAAAATTGAGGATATATAGAATGATAAAATTTGTATTAAATATCACAATATTCAAGAGAAGAAAAATATAAATCAACCTTCTCTTCATAATAGTATTCAAGAAAATGAACATTGTAATAGCTAAAATTATCTTATTATTAAAATAATCAAAGCGAACAACATGCTTGCAAAAGTGTAAGAGAAAAATAATTAGCATTATAAGTAAATCTGTTATCTTATTTATGAGCAATAGCTGCACAATTTGTTTCGGTGTTTTAGTTGCATTTTTTTTTTTATCCCAGAAACAAATTATATTATACCCATGAAAAAATAAAGTTAAAGAGAAATTTGCAAAGCTAACCTACTAAGAAGGACGAAATGCGATCCCTGTCAAGTTGGCACTATGTGCTCTTGGTCAATTTTGCAATACCTCATCTTGTTTGACCTCTATTAAATTTGGTGGCATTTCATTTCTTGTTCTTTCAGCTCTTCCCAAGTCCAAATGACCTTTCATTACTAATCCATGTTTAAAAGAGAAAAAGCATATTATTCAAGAGAAAATTAATGTCTATCATCAAATTGATTATATTACTAAATACTAATCTAATTTGAATGATATAACAAATTTGGTTAGCACATGGCTTTTTTCTTTAACAAAATAAAAAGAAATTACGAAACTTTGAATGCTGAGTTGGTTAAAACAAAAAGAATACAAACAAAGCAGAGAAAGATTTCAAGCTTAAAAGAAATGTAGTTTAATTACGAAACTTTTCATGTTTGAGTTGGTTAAAACAAAAAAGGATAAAAAAAAAAAAAGCAAAGAACGATTTCAAGTTTTACAAGAAATATAGTTTCTCTTTAAATAATATATTCAATTGTTAACAAAAACAGACCCATGAAAAAACAACAAAAGTCACGGAAACACAACAAGAATTATTCTGTTGATGAAGGACACAAAAACCATCAGCAGAAGAAACCTCAAATTTTTCATAAGTTCTTATGTTGACGAGAAAAGGAACATGGATTAGTAATCAATCTCAAAAGAGAAGTCGACAAATGAATTTTAAGGAAAAACAAGTAACATATTTGAATTCTCTCGCCTAAAAAATAAAAAAATAATAAAACGACAAATCGTTAAAACGGAACGATACTAATTCGGGAAATTGAGAGAAGGTAATTACCTTGGTTAGTGAGATGCACGGTTCTTGACGACGGAGGAGGAGGAGGTCTTTCTCTTATCTTACTCGGATTTTTTCTAGTCGAGCGAAGGAAGAAGAGAGCTTCGGGGAGAGGAGAAGAGAGAAGGATGGGAAGAAAATGGAAACGGAGGAATGAATTGAAATGTTCAGGAAATGAACCTCGGAATGTGTTACTTAAATCTCAAAATGGTCATTAATTTGCTTCTTTGTACCGTAATTAGGTTATCAAATTAACATGAAAGATTTAAATCGCAAAAATTTAAAGTTGATTAATGCGTACTGCGTATCAAATTCACATAACATTAGAACTCTCCTGCATATATGTCGTTAATGCAATTATGTTGCACTAAAATAAATTATTCTTATTTAATGGATTCTAATCTATCTATTAACATAACGTTTCTTTTTTAAAATCCGACATTTAGCTCCTGCAAGATGATCAAATTTGGTACCAATTTATAATGGATTACAGAACGAGGTTAAATTTTATCAGATCAATTTTGGAAAATTAATTTGATTTTTCATGTTAAAAAATATTTATATCAGGATTGTCAAGAATCCCCACCATTTTTTAATAATACGCCAGTTGTGCAAATTGAATCAAAATCATGATGCTTAAAAATGAACAATTGATGTAAAATTTAAATTTGGCACTCCAATACAATAATGCTCCGATGTCCAGCATTAATGGGCATTGTAATAACGTCGATTGGTTTTGAAAGATTTTTTTTTTATCGTTATAATAAAGTTTATTAAATGCATGAAATTTCAAATTTATGACTGAGATTTCAATAAGCTGCAGCAATTAACTAAACAGAAGAAAAAAAAGATCCTTTAGCTTTCGAATTTTCTTTTTAAGGATTTATGTCTGCTCCAAATTATACTGAAAATTAGTGTCACGTTTTATTAGTGTTGATTAATTTTTTTTAATCTCAATAAGGAACCTGAAATTCATCAATATGATGTCATGTAGAGCATGAACGATGTATATTCTTTAATGGGTTCTAATCTGTTAACAGATCAATTCATTTTTGAAGACCGACATTTGGCACATTAAAAAATGATTTAATTTGGTACAAGTTTTCTCATTAATCGAACCATTTCAAAATTTCGACGATTTCTAACATATCTATTTTTGAAAATTAATTTGATTTCATGTAAAAAAAAGAAGTCACTATCAGGGTTGTCAAGTTAACCCATTGCCAAAGGATCCCACCATTTAAAACAAAGAAAACTGCATGCTTAAATGGGGAAAAAAAAAATGAGGTTTATAATAGTGTTTGACGGGAGTTTCTATTCCAGGAACCTAACTGGACCGCCTGGAGTATTTATTTTCTTATTACACAGAAGAGACAAAATCAAAATGCTTCGCAATTGCAACGTGACATCTGTACGCTTCAACAAGCAACTAGTAGCACCATTGATCATTATCATCGTAGCATGTTTTATTGAATGAATCTCTGTATCATTTGGGTAATTGGGTTGCTTTTTAACAGATTTCTAGCATTCCAGTTTCGGGAATCCGAATTTGCTGTTGCGCGACAAATGGTGTAGCGCACGTACGAGCCGTCTGATCTTGATCGGACGGTTAATTTTTTACGGGCCTATCAATCTAGGTTACATGCACGGGGCTCCCTTGTCCATTGGATCTTGATCAGACGGCCAGCATGCCGCGCTACACCATGTGTCGCGCGGCAGCGGATCTGAATTTCAGTTTCGGGTATAAGATAAGATGGGTTATTTTAGCAGGCCGATTGGATTTGGGTTGCGAAGGACGATGGTTCTTAACATGGGCTTCATAGGCTGGATGACTTTTCCAGACTACAGTTATTCTTCCGAAAAAATTAAATATGGTTTTACTGTTCACCCGAATTTCAAAAAAAATCTTAAAATATTCAGATTTTAAAAATGGCGTTGTTAGATCGGGATTCCGGTTAACGATCTAAGAAATCGCTTAGATCGGTAACCCGGAACCCGATCTAAGCTAAGATCGGTAACCGGGTTACCGATCTTAGCTTAGATCGGATTCCCGGTTACCGATCTAAACAAAATATATTAAAGTATTAATATTTTTATTATTAAAATATTAATAAAATATTAAATAAAATATAAACTCTTAGATCGGATTCTGAGAATCCGATCTAAGATAGTTAATATTTTATTTAATATTTTATTAATAATTTAATAATATAAATATTAATTAAAATAATAAAAATGATATAAAATATTAATATTTATTTAAAAAATTTATTTAATATCTATTAATAGAAAATATTAATATTTATTTAAAAGTCTGATTGGATGAGGGGAGGAAGAGTCGTAAAAACTAGAGTGGTATGACGGGGTGGTCTACTAGATGAGACTCCAGAATTGTCGAATACACGGTGAGAGATAGGTGTGAATGGGTCATCTAGTAGGGTACTGTATGTCCAGTAATAAGCATCAGTCGGACTAAGTATAGAAGGTGCGGGGTAGGCGTAAGGGGTTGGCTCCCCATGTGTGGATGAGGATAGCTATACCCTTACGTACTGAGCCTGAGTCTGATGCTGGCTGTACCTACCTAAAAACTGAGTCTAAATCTGGCTGTACCCCTCCGAGTACGGAATTAGCACGATACGATCGTGTTGCCACGACATGACATACGTGTTGACAAGGCACGATATGACACGAATACCGAATTAGCACGACACGATCATGTTATGGTGTTGAGAATCCTGAAAAATTAACACGATTAGACACGACATGATTCGACACGCAGCACGACACGAACACGAATTAACACGCCACGACAACACAAATTTAATTTTTAATATTAAAAAATAGCATAATAGTTAATAAACTATAAATACTTCATCCTTTAAATTATTTTAAAATGATTATTTAAATTATTTTTATATATCAATGCTCAGTTTGTTTATAACCATAGTTCTTTCTAAACGTGTATTTAACTTTCTTTTAATATTTTTATTTTTAAAATATGTCGAAATCGGATGCATTAGAAAAATATAAAATTATCAATTAATACGTTAAAAATATATACTGGAAATTTTGTAGTGATATATATATATTGAATTTGTAGTGGGTACGGCAGACTCAGGCTCAGTACGTAAGGGTATAACTATCCTCATCCACACATGGGGAGCCAACCCCTTACGCCTACCCCGCACGTTTTATACTTAGTCCGACTGATGCTTATTACTGGACATACGGTACCCCACTAGATGACCCATTCATACCTATCTCTCACCGTGCATTCGACAATTCTGGAGTCTCATCTAGTAGACCACCCCGTCATACCACTCTAGTTTTTACGACTCTTCCTCCCCTCATCTAATCAGACTTTTAAATAAATATTAATATTTTCTATTAATAGATATTAAATAAATTTTTTAAATAAATATTAATATTTTATATTATTTTTATTACTTTAATTAATATTTTATTATTAAATTATTAATAAAATATTAAATAAAATATTAACTATCTTAGATCGGATTCTCAGAATCCGATCTAAGAGTTTATATTTTATTTATTATTTTATTAATATTTTAATAATAAAATATTAATACTTTAATATATTTTGTTTAGATCGGTAACCGGGAATCCGATCTAAGCTAAGATCGGTAACCCGGTTACCGATCTTAGCTTAGATCGGGTTCCGGGTTACCGATCTAAGCGATTTCTTAGATCGTTAACCGAAATCCCGATCTAACAACGTCATTTTTAAAATTCTGAATTTTTTAAGATTTTTTTTGAAATTCGGGTGAACAGTAAAACCATATTTAATTTTTTCGGGTTATTCTTTCTGTCAGTTTATATTATGGGCTTAGTTTAGTCAGACAACAGAATTAGAGAAGTAAAAACAATCTTGGTTAGGTCCACTAATTAATTTGCATTGATGATGCCTAACAATTAATTACAGTGTCCATATCTTTCAGATTCAATTACTATAAGGGTAGATATAGGATATAGTGTTTATTATTATTATTATTATTATTATTATTTTTGGACATAAACGGATTCAACAGTTGATGTCCTTTGATTACTTCGTAATTTTTTTTATTGTAAATAAATATTCAATTGTTACTGTTGCCATGATAGCTATATTTCCGTACAATTGGAGGGTAACGATCTCTCTTTTTGGTGGTAAACTAAAAGTAGACTTATAATTATCCTCATAGGAAAATAACCCCAATTTGATATCTTGCAAAAATTTTAAGTAATGCATAAATTTAAATTTGTACATGATTAATACTTAATGTAATCCATCAATTTATACACAGTTTATATTTAATCTTAATCCGTAAATTTACATTTATACATGATTCACACTTTAACACGGCAACGTGTCATACAAAAATCACACTTTCTACATCTTGAATAAACACTTTATACATGATTTCACAATTTTTGTCGAGAGAATAAAAACTTTTCCCTTCGGGTCCATTTCTTATCAAATGATGCGGATGGAAATCTTTATTTACAAAAGGTGGATATGATCGCTCAAGCTGCCACATGTAAAGCTCCATGGAGACACCAAGCAAAGAATCTCTTTATGTAGAAAATATTAATCCGTAATTGAGTTTCAACCTGGTCATTATTGTAACACATATCCACAGAAATTACACAAAAACGTCCAAACACACAATGACAGAGATGAGCCACCCAGAGCATGCTGACCATCCGCACTGGACAGCTGACCTGGATCATGTAAGTTATTATCTATTTTCCCAGAGCGATTAGTACATATTATGGAGTTGATTGTATAACTATATACTATCAGCTTTGGAAACAAAACATGTAAAATTGAAGGTGGTATGTGTGCAAATGTGCAGGAAAAATGGGTGGAGAGCAGTGATGGAACGGTACACATATCAGCTAAGGCGATGAACATAATTTGGGGCAATGATTCCAGGTTCTGGCACTGGGTTGATCTTCCTGAATCTGAATCATGGTACGCAAATTTAAACTTCTTACTTAACATTTTGTTAAAGTTAACCAAAAGGTGCAATATTTCATACAATTCTTTTTTCCTTTTGATGTTCTTGGTGGTGGCAAAAATATTGCCTTGGTTATATCCCAGCCAAAAGAGGGGGGAAAACACACACCATCGGTACAAGTTCAATCTCATCCAAACTCTCCCCAATCACCAAAAAAAAAAGAAAAGGAAAAAAAAAGAAAAAAAGAGAACAAAAAATCTAAAACATTAAATAAAGAAATGATATACATGACTATCAAGTTGTTAATTGACAAGCACAGAACATGAGCAATTAATCCCCATATTATTACCATTATTTTTGTAGCTTTAAAGTTGGTGCAGAGTTGGTTCAGGTGAGCTGGATTGAAGCAGCTGGGGCACTAGACTTGGCCAAACTCAGACGATCTCAACCGACATGGTACGAAATAATTTTCCTGGTCAAGTTCAAGGCTGATTCCTTTGGGTGGGATCAGGTGCCAATTACTTTTGAGGTGGGCACATCAGGCACGGCCAAGCAAAAGAAGAGTATTTTGCTTGAAAAATACAGAGAAAAGTTCGACAAGTGGCATGAGATGAGTGGTGGATGTGTCGAGGTAAAGCCTGAAATGGCTGGGTGCCTGGAGTTTGGTATGTTAGAGGTGGAAACACGGTGGTGGAAAGGTGGCATGCTGTTTGAAGGTGTCAAAATAAGACCCCTAAATAAATAGTTCAGTTGAAGAGCTATCATCATAATAAAAGAATACTTTGATATATTTGAATGCAAGTCTGCTTGATATGTTTTCGCTAATTGTTTGGATGGAGTTATGTTTTTGCCTTGCTTGTATTACTTTATATAGATTCTCAGTGAGTTTGTGTTTTGGAACAAAGTTTGTTATTTTGGCAATTCAGTGTTCAGATTATTTCTATATGCATGTAATTGGTTGGGATTGCATATTTAATTATGCATCAGGACTGCATTTTATTTTGAAGAAAATTAAAGAGGATTGGTAATGGATGCTTTATGTTTCAAAGAAAGATTGTCCTCAAATAATTTTCTGCTCTGTTCTATTCCTTTTAATTACTTATTGCTTAGAGTTTTCCCTTCCAGCCTATGGCTTGCAGTATGAATGGTTTGAGAACAAATGTTTCAAGTTGCATCTGTCAAGTATGTACCCCTTCATGTCTTTGGTTCAGTCTGTCACATTGCCACATGTCACAGCCTCCGGTAAGAACTGGTTCAGGGTCAGGCTGCTGTCATATACTCATCGCAGGTCCCAGCTGTCCCGAGTCACTGCAACAGTGCCTAAATTTTGAGTAAACCTCTGTACCTGTGCAGGGCATGGCAGTATTTTCCCCTACCAACTTCTGTACTTCTGCATGTTTTGTGGGTTGCTCTTCTGTAATAATTTCTAGATTGTAATTGTTGGTAGCTTTGTTGTGTCTTGCTTTCTGGTTTTGGATCCAGAAATTCGTTCTGTTGGTGTGTGCTTCATTTGTGGCGAAGTCTTGTGAATAGGTGATGGATATGCTACTAGATACAGATCAGAGGTAGAAGGGACAAGCATGAGTGGAGAAGTACTACAAAACTTCTTGTTTGTGCTTGTGTTGTGGTGATGGTTTGGTTCTTTTAGTTGTTATTAGATTTGTCGGGGGCCTTGATGAATAAATAGGGTGGGTATATTTTCTTAATAGAGGCTAACTGTTTGAGAGAGAGATTTAGAGTATTTTCATATTGCTATTAGTTACTTTTGTAAAACTCTGGCTTTCTGTTAATGGAAAGTGGTGGGGGATTTTTACCCCTACTTGTTTCAAAAAAAAAAAAAAAAACCAGACTGCTCTTACCTACTGACAATACATCACATTGTTATTGCGCCAATGGGTTTCTTCACACACCTTCTGCACTTTTTTTTCTACTACTTTCTGGTATTATTACCGGCAAGTACCGAAACTGCACCAGTGTCTGGTACAATCGTCCCCACAACGCTACAGAAGGGCAGTTGGCATCGATTGTGCATTATTACATTGTGTGTGAAAAGGTTTCCAATATGGTTGGATTTGTATGGGAAATGGTATAAATCATTGGTACCAAATACCGCCACTATGTAGATGAGAGATGCACTGGTGCAGCTAGTTAGTGTTTGGTTTCCTTTGGTTTTCAAAAACTTCTGTTTGATTAACACAAATTACTGCATGGTCGCTAATCAATTTCAACAAAAAAAAAAAAAAAAATTAATGTTCCCTCGTGAAATGGCTTGGGACGAACAAACTAATTTCCATATTTGATGTGCCTGCTGCGAGTTATCGTAGATAGACATGAAAAGTCTTAGCACTTATTTGTGGTCTTGAAGCTTCATGTTCTGATCTCGGCCAATAGAATTTTGTTTCTTTATTCTTGCTAGAAGATAAAGAAGGATTTGGGAGAGGCAAAGCAACAGGACCAGTACTCGGGTCTTGCTGGAGAAGACCAGAAATTCAAAGATCAGAGTCACATGAAGCTTTCTTATAAAGTTATAACTTAGAAAAGTAAATTCTGTTTCGATCAGGAAAATGATAGATATTACTTTTAGAAGTTGCGGATACATATAAATCCTCTAACACTTCATATCTAATAACTTTATTTTATTTAATTTTTTTTTTTAAATATTAATGCCTAACTTTGTTATCTTCTCCAATTTTTGTTTGGCTTTGCTCTTTTGCTGACGTCGACGTGACGAAAATGAACCGTCAAACTGTCAGCAGAAAACAACGACTGCTTTAGTATCTTTGCTTTATTTTAGAACACGATTCCACAGCAAAATCAAAGAATATTATTGGATGCTAATATTTGGATCCGTATCCTCTGCCAACTTTTTGAGGTTGGTAGAGTGTCAACTTTTGATCCGAGCCGTTCGATTTAATCTCGATGGTTAAAATTTTTCGGGCCTATCAATCTGGTTACATGCACGGGGCTCCCTTAACCGTTGAGATGAGATCTAACAGTTCAGATCAGAGGTTGGTACTCTACTAACCTTTTAAAGGTTGGCAGATGATGTGATTCCCTAATATTTGTCTTCCGGGTGTGTTTGGACCAAGAATTGAAATAGCAAAAACAGTATCTCGGGATAACGTTAATTACTGTTTTTGGACGGATTAACAAAACAAAACTATTCCAAAATATTATTTTGTGCCCATCAGATCTGAGCTTAAAATAAAATTTGGTAATTTGGAATAGGGACTATTTTTCTTTAACCTATCCAAACATAATAATTGAAAGAAAATATTTCTCTTAATCTAGATCTTTTAGCTTCAACAGAAAATTGGATTACGATTCTCTTAAGTTCCATAATTCCAAGCCTCTGATAAAGAATTCAAGTGATTAATAATGTTAATACTCTTAATTGAGTTAAAGAGCATTCTAAAATCTTGTCTAAGAAAATATTGATTCATAGGACAATTGGCGTTCGACTTCGTTGGTAGCCACCATCAAATATTCAAAAAGGCCGGGAAACGTAAGAAAAGATGTAAATTACATGCTTTATAAAAACACAGAATTACTCTTCATAACTATAAAAATTACAGTAATTGTATGAACAACCCCAAGGAAAAAGAATTCAGTGTAAACTTGAAACCCATTTCTTTCTTTATTTACCGGACATTTATGAGAAATTTAATACTCCAAACAAAAAGCAACTCAGCATATACGCAAAAACCACCCAAATCTTTATTTATTTATTTTTAATTTATTCTTTCAGCGACAGGCGGAAATGACAACATCCTCAATTATCAGCCCACCCTTCCATCTTCCTCTCCACACCTCATAAAGTCCAAATATTAGTTTCTCATCCCTGTTTTGTCGATCAAACCTGAACTTGAGGGGATTTTTGCCATTCGGTGCAAGGAAAGTGTTTCCTTGACTATCCTGTCTGAGATAAGCACTCCTCCAAGTTGGCTTGCCATTTTTACCAACCTTCACCATGAAATAAACCGGGCTTTCGTTCCACCCAAATGCATCTGGTTTGAGGTACAGATTGAAATGTAATGTGTAGTCTGTGTTTTGATTGAGTAATCTAAGACTGATCGATCCATTGACCTCTAACCAACACACCTGTAACAGCTCAGCTGGTCCCCTGTAACATACATAGAAATATTACGACATTGGTTAAAAAAAATGTCAAAGTGAATGATATTTTCTCCTTGGCGTTTCGTTTTAAAATAGAAATGGAGACAGAAAACTGAAATTCTGGTTACTTACCGAGGTTTATCGTGTAAGCGCCAGTATCGTGGATCATTTCCCCAAGTGATGTCAAGAGCTTGAGGTTTGATTATGACCTTATTATTGCCATCTTTAGCCTGTCAATGTAAAAGATTGTTAAACATGAAGCTTTAGAATACAATACTATTACATGCATATCACAATTCTGACATTTGTATTTTCATCACACAAACCAGAAGAAATCCTAATTAACTAAAACGAAATAATTGTGTGAACCATTAAAAAAAATCAGTTCTTTTAATGACGAACAATTTTTTTGTCAGTAGTCAATGCAAGGCTATCTCTGTCTTTTAGTTAAATTCACAACACCTAGTATAATGTAAAATTGTGTACCCATAATCCTAATTATTGCGTTAACAAAAATTCAAGATAGTTTGCAGCAATACACATCATCTCTGTTGAAATTCATTCATGCATAAAATCTAACAAAAGGAGATGGCATTACCTGAATAAGCTGAGAATAAGCAGAATTTTCTGATCCTTTGTAGTGAGGAGATGGCATTTTTTCTGTTTAATAATATCGAGTACGTAGAAATATTTCTTTGTTGATTAAAACACGAAACTATTAATGCAAGAAGAAAAGAAATATTTATGATCAATGGAGTTATGGAAGGTTATGACATAGTTGTCACCTTTTTATAAGGATATAAATTAAAGGAGAGTCATATATGGACACAACGAATAATCCAACGTGGCTGAAAGAATTACAGGGAATCAATTCTTTGGAAGATCATGTACTTTATTCGAGGGAGAAATTCAAAGGAGTACTGCTTGAGACAAATATTTTTCTAGAAAACTTTTACAGTGGATATGAATAAAATTCAAATTTTAGCTCTCGTTTGGATATGCATGAAACCAACTGGCGTGGCGCGCCCTTCATTAATTTGTTTAATTATCTTTTCCTCCCATGAATCGAATTGAAACTGAATTTTTCGTCTTAATCGTCAAACTTTTAAATATTGCAAATAGTTCCAAAATATATGAAGTTGACTGAAAAATGGATAATAATTTCAAACAGAATATATACTTACGAGTTACGAGAGAAGAGGATAATTAACTTTATCTTCTGGTCATTATATATACTCATCCGTACAAAACCTGCATATTAAACTATATAGAAATTCCAATAAAATAACTAATATTTAAGATAGATTTGATTTCTAAATTCTTATAAATTTCAGATATGACATTTGCATTGCTTGTGAAATTAAATAAGATTAAAAGCTTATTTTTATTCGTTTAAAATTGTATAATTATTTTTTTTATGTCACAATACTATTGTAATGGCATGTCACTAAATACTTTACAAGTAAATCTCTCTCTCGATATAATATATATATATATATATATATATATATATACATACATATATATATATATATATAGAGTTTTGCTATGGTGAGTTGCAACTCACCAAAGGGTCGGTGAGTTGCGCTCAAAACTGCTAAATTTAGTTCAAAATGAACGATCCAAACCGTCTAATACGATCTCCTTATTGAAATCTCCATGTAGACCAAATTTTACATTTTTTCGAAATTTTTAAGTATTTTTTTGAAATTTTAGAAAATCGTTAATCTAATTAGTTCTGAACCGTTGAAAAACAGCAGTTTTTAAAAATACGAAAAAAATACTTAAAAATTTCAAAAAAATATAAAATTTGGTCTGCATGGAGATTTCAATAGACAGATCATATTGGACGGTTTGGATCGGTCATTTTGAACTAAATTTAGGAGATTTGAGCGCGACTCACCGACCCTTTGGTGAGTTGCAACTCACCATAGCAAAACTATATATATATATATATATATATATATATATATATATATAAATCACGAACTATATATCTGTATCTGGAGAACATTTTTTGTTCTATAGCCGCGCGTTATGTCAATGAACACTTCAAAAAATTCTGAGAGATGATATTCCTCTAGGTCGTTTGGATGGGCTAGGAATAGCTTCTTCCTAGACATAAATCTCTCTCACAAAATTACACACTTTCCAACGTTTTACTCCTAAAATTCTTATTCCTTCATTATTCCCATACGATCCAAACGAGCCCTAGACAATAGCAGGGTTGTTCATATTGCCAATGTTTGGCAAAACCCAAAACAACCCACGAACACAGATTCCACGTACCCAGACCCATTAAAAAATGTTTTTCCCTGTTCGCCGCCCCTATAGTTCGCGTATTCTCAAATTAGGAACAAGAAAGCCAATGCATAAAAAAGGTACAGTGCCGTATCTTGAATGAAACAACCGGCGGCACCAACACGCCAAGCAAAGCATCTAATTGAAAGTTTTGAACCGCAAACATATTTTCCTTGATGCAACTTTGCCTTTTTTTACTTTAATTTGTCAAGTGCAAATAAAGAAGTAGTGATAATAATGGAATGAATTCCAAAGGCACCGGCCATTTATGTACGGTCTATTCTTTTTCCATCAGTAAAATAACATATTATATAAATTATCCACCGACATATGCAAGGAAACACTCAGAAATTCCATTAACTAAATGAGACGTATCAAACGTATCGATGTAAGATGGTTGGGATGGAGAAATTTATGAAATTCTTCAATCTTATGCTCCTAAATAATCCGAATACTTAATCAGAAGCAGTAAAATTTTAGTGATATTCGTCCATTTATACCTCATTGAAATTTTATACAGGGAAATATTATGCCCTGAATGAAGATCAGTTTACTAGCTAGCTTTAGACGTACGTGCATCAAATTTAAAAAAAAAAAAAATGATCAGTACTATCTTAGTTATTTAGTCTCATTGTCTTCTTTCCGAAAGTGGTATTAAAAAGACGTTGACAGTTTTAAAATTAACTAGATAAAGTAAACACTAGAGAATCTTGAAAATAGATTATATTTGTACCTAATCTAAAGTAATCGACTAGCATCGCAAACAACACGTCTTAAAAAATCTCCAATCTCGAAACATTGTGTTTTATTTTGTTTTGTTTAAAATTTTAAATACTTCAGGATTAATTAATATAAGTAACAAAATCTTCCAGAAACAATACATTTTTGTTTCACTATTTTATACCTGTTGTAAAATAAAGTGGAAGAAAGAAATAAAGAACAATATATATATATCAAGAGTAAGTAAGATAATATTCTCAATCTCAATTCAGAATTTTATTATTCTCTTTCATACATTCATACATACATTCTTACATAAGTTTACAATGTCTCTATTTATAGGCTACAACATGACATCCCACATAATGAGTAATAAGTAAGTAGTGGAGATCATAGATATAAATGTGTATGGAGATAATAGAGATAAATGAGTAGTGGGGGAATATGAAGATGAACAATCTACATATATATTAAATTTCATAACAATAACATTTTTTTAAGCGAATGCATATGTTTTATCAATAATGCTCTGATCGGAACCGGAGACCATCGAGAAAAGAAAAGAAAAGAAAAGAGAAGGAAAAAAAAAAGAATTCTCGCCAAATTTCTTAGTTTTTGACAGAAATTCATAGAGCCAAAATTTTCTCGCCAATTCTCACCGGAAGAGAATTCCCGCACCTCCTTGGTCGGTTCCGATCAACAGATTTGGAGAAAGTGATTTCCGTTTCTCGCGTTAAATTTTTCGGCTCCGATCAGAGCCTAAAACAAGTTTTACAGAATTCTTTGCACCTTTTTCTTAATTCTTAGAATAATTGATGTGTTTGGATTCTCATGGGAATTGCTTATTCCCGAATAAGACCAATTCCTTGCACCCAAACAATTGCCTATTCATGAGCTAATTATTCAAGGAATATATGGAATTATATTGCACAAGAGCGGAGATAGGAGAGAGGAAAAAATAACAACAACAACAATAATATTATTATAATTAGAGGTAGACTAAAATCAGTCACGACTGACAGATAAGACTGTCAGCTACGATCAAATCTCAAATTTCGAGATCCGAACCATTCAATGTGTTCTCCATATTGAAATCTCGTTGGAGACCAAATTTTACAATTTTTTAAGATATTTTAGTATTTTCTTGGTAATTTACAAAAAGTCTTAATCTAAGCAATTCTTGACCCTTCAATAGCAGCGATTTTTAAAAATCTCAAAAAAAATAGTAAATAAATTCAGAAAAATGTAAAATTTGGTCTCTAATGAGATTTCAATATAGAGAACACATTGAACGGTTCAGATTATTAGCTATTAGAACATCAAAAGTTGAGATATAATCGCAGCAGACGGGTTCATCTGTCAGTCGTGACTGATTTTAGTCTACCTATTATAATTATTATATTAATTATTAAAGAAATATTGTAATTATTTGGCAACAAAGAAAGATGGAATTCTCAGATGCGTGAGGCATCTTTGTTACCTCAAATGAAACTTTCCCTGAAAACAATAGAACTGATGGTCAATAATTCTCAATTGTGGTTCTCATTTCAGCCGTGTGAAACATCTGTATATACTCGATATATCGCATATGAGAAATATCAAAGTTTGCAAACAGATTGCTTTGGTGGAAGATACTAGAGAACCTGCAGGAGTTTGTAGGTGCGAAGTGCCTGAATCGTGTGAATCATGTGATCATTTGCAAGACGCAATTGCAAGAGAAAGAGGGACATCTCTCCAGTTTTTCTGACCGGAGATTGTCAGAATTAGAGTTCGCTTTTCTGTTTTTTTTTTTTTTTTTTCCGGGAAAATCAGTCCTATACCCTTCTAATCTTGTCTAATTAGAAATAACCCCTTGCAATCATTAATTTTGGATATATACCCCTCCAATCTTCATTACCATGGATATATACCCTTTTCCATAAATTTCATAATATCTTTATTAAAAAAAATCAATTTCATAATTTTTAGACAAAAGTGCCCTTATCCCTTCCGTCCCTTCGTCTTCCTCCTGAGTTCTAAGTATACAACGAAATTAAAAGAAATATGATAACATAAACATTAGAAATACAATATTAAAAGAAATTATACGCAGAAATTAATTTTTCTTTGACAATCGCAGAATCACTGGAGTCATTTCTGTCCCTCATGTTCCCTTCAAATGCCAATGGAAGGATTGTCAACTCACCAAGTTTTTAGCGTAGTTATTCTTAGAAATTTCAGCTGGTCCAACAATAACTTTTGATTTGCACATTTAAAAACTTTGATATATATGACATCCTCCAATGAACAACTCGATAATGCCAAACACATGGCTACAAGACTTTGAGTCAATTGATCTGAGACAAAATTCTAAATAGAAACGAAATAATAAATTGAGTAAGATATCACAAATTTTGTAAATAAGTTAAAAGAGAGAACATTAAGAATATTCTTAGGGATCTGAGGTCGCTTTCCCAATAAACCATTTTTATTTGAGGAAACACCAAAAACAATCAATTGCATTCTCAAATAACGAAAGTGTCCATTTCTTTTAATTTCTCTGTACACTCAAAGCTCGTGAAGAAGATGGATGGACAGAGGGGCTGAGGGTATTTCAGACAAAAAATTATGAAAATGATTTTTTAAAATAAAACTATTATTATATTAATGAAGAAGGGTAAATATCTATAGCAATTAAGATTGGAGGGGTATATTTTCAAAATCAATGATTAGAGGGAGAAATTTCCAATTAGACAAGATTCCAAGGGTATAGGACTGATTTTTCCTTTTTCTTTTTTTTTTTGGAAATTTCTTTGTCTAATCTAATGCGGGCACGGAAGCATCCCTCCCTTTCCTTTTTTCCCCCTCACTTTTTTTTTCTGATTTTGTTTTATACAATTATACTCACTTTAGCGGAAGTGAGAAATGAAAGGTAATTGATGTTTACCGTGAATAACCATCCATATCAACACGCTGCACATGATGGTCACATGATATCCAGAGGCGCCATTTGATTTCTCTCTTCTCTTTCATTTCTCATTCCAAAATCTAGATCTAGATTCCAATCTCTCTCCTCCTCTCTAGTTTCTCTCCTCTCGCGTCGCTCCAGATCGCCTTCGAAGCTCCAACCAGATCGCCATGGCTTCTCCTCTCCATGGCTTCTTCCGATCCAGATCGCCTTCTCTCATCTCCCGCCTTCGTCGCCACCAACTAGATCAAATCAGATCGCCTCCGTCACCACCAACCAGATAAGATCTGTCGTCTCCTCTCCTCCCCTGCCTCTGACCATATCAAACTCTAGTCGCCTCCTTTCCTCTTCTCTTCAACCAGATTGCCTGAAACCCTAGTCGCGTCCAACCAGATCGTCGCACTCCGACCACTAGAGGAATCAAGAAGCCACACATGTACAAATCCGATACCGTCTCGCTCCGACCACCAGAGGAGTCAAGAAGCCACACAGGTACAGGTACAGTCCGATCTATTTTTCAGATTAAGAGATCATGTTGTTAACTTACTTCAAAAATTGTATATGGTGTTCTCATTGCATCTAGGAATCAATTACCTCAATTAAAATCATACAGTTTTTCGCTAATGTTGTATATGTGTTTAGTTAGTGTCCATATATGTTGTTCTTATTGCATCTAGGGATCAATTACATCAATTAAAATCATACAGTTTTTTCGCTAATGTTGTATATGTGTTCAGATAGTGTCCATATATGTTGTTCTTATTGCACCTAGGGATCAATTACATCAATGAAAATCATACAGTGTTTTCGCTAATGTTGTACAAGTGTTCAGTAAATGTCTTTCTATGTTATGTTAAACGCACCTAGGGATGAGATTATAGTAATTGGATCGATTGGCATTACTGGCATATTCTAATTCATGTGAATTTATATAAGTGTTCAATTAGTTGATTTAAATGTTATATTACATGCATCGAGGGATTAGATTATTGTCATTGCTAGCACACTGTTATTCATGTGTATTTCTACAAGTGTTCAGTTAGTTTCTTTATATGTTATGTTAAATGCATCTATGGATGAGATTATATTAATTGAACAGGTTTAGTATTGCTGCCACACTCTAATTCATGTGTTTTTATACAAGTGTGCAGTTAGTTACTTCATTTGTTATATTACATGCATCTAGGGATTACTTGTGCAAATGTTTACTTCAAATTTTGCACAAAGGATGTGTTAGATACTGCAGATGTTAAGTTAAATGATATAAAGTATCATCTTATGTTACATCGGCAGAAACTGTTTTCTACATAAGGGATCATGTTGTTAACACTTTACATATGTGCTTGTATTCATATTACATAGGGTTTGGGCTGCTGTTCGATCGAGTTGGTGTGGTGTTGTGTGTTTGTTCTCCACCAACATTCAGATTTGTACTAAACTAAAATTGTGTTCTAATATTTGTATGAATTGTGATTGTATTATCTTCTGGATTGGTTAAAAATTTTATTGCTTTGGATTGTTAAAACTGATCATGTTGTTTTAGGGATGACATTATTGTTCTTTTTTTTATGGATCATATTAATGTTTTATTTTAATACTAGTTGATGTTTTTTTTTTTTTTTGGTTATATTACGAAGATATCAAATCGAACATATAATGCATGTTAAATCATCCCTTGTGCTAACAAAATGAACTTTTAATTGATGTGGTATTCCCAAATTTGTCCGCTGAATGCGCGAAAAAAGAATGTAAAATCATTATTATGTCACTTTATAAATATAACAAGCTGAACACTTAACGCAAATTAACTCATCCCTTATTGTATTTAGTTTAAAAATTGTTGAATATTTAGCGAATCCCTTAAAACATCAAACTGAACCATAAAATGCTGACTTCACCACGCGGCAGACGAGCGCTCATTGCGCGGATTGGTCATCAGCAAGCGGGATGGATGGTTGGATGGTTTATATCATTTCCGGAAATGAAATAAGGGCATGTTCGTCTTAAAAAAAAATTGTTTTAAAAAAATAGTGGTCTAATTTGGCCTTATTTACTATTTCATACTTACGCTCCCCCCCCCCCCCCCTAAATTCGAGTAGGCCTCCTATGTTAGGAACTATTTTTCGAGTTTTTTATTTTTATATAATTTTTGTTAATTGAAAGGCTAATTGAAATTCCGTTGAAGGATCATGTCACTAAAAAGTCAATATGGTAAAAGATTTAAATTAGTATATCAACTGGATGAGATGCAGTTCCACATCTCGTAATTAGATTAACGATGACCTTTAAAAAGAAAAGGAAAAGATTTGATGTAATGTTGCATGTATTGTTCGTACGAGTACATTTCTGAACTAGCTATGAGCCTATGATCATTGATTTTCTTGACAGTCAAAATAGTGTCATTCACCCGCTCCGGTTGGAGAGTGCTCTGGGCAACTGATTTTTTTACTCAGAGCAACATTTAAGACAACAATACCCTCATATTATCGAGCGACATTTTCTATAATTTAAAGAAGCAAGTTGTTTAAAGGGTAGTTTAGTCAATTTTTAAATAAATCATGTTGCTCCAAGTAAAATGACTGCCCAGAGCACTTACCGCTCCGGTTGCCCAATGGAAATAGATGTTGCAATCTAAGGGCTCGTTTGGATCGTATGGGAATAAGGAAGGAATAAGGATTTTAGAGGTAAAACGTTGGGAAGTGTGTAACTTTGTGAGAGATATTCATGTCTAGGAAGAAGCTATTCCTAGGAATAAACTATTCCTAGCCCATCCAAACGACCCCTAAAAGGCTTTTACCGGGCTTTTACTGGACCAATGCATTCTGAGCTAATAAATAATCATCCACTAAGGTCAAAGTTCTTCCAAATAAAGATGGTTGCAATTATCGGATATCCTAACTGACATCGGGAGGAAATGACATCCTCTGCCATCCTCTTGCGTGCGCTCGAAATCCAGCCCAAGTCTAACTCTGCCTCTTGCGTGCGCTCGAAATCCAGTCTGACTTTGCGCACCATTTCTTCTCTCACGTCGCTGGTCCCTCTTTCCTCTCATCTTATGTGGCTCTCTCCCTTCTCCCTCTTATCTCTCATCACTCTTTCCTCTTCTCTCCTCCTCTCCCTTTCACCTCTCCTCTCATTGATCTCATCTCCTCTGTTCTCATCTCCTCTGTTCTCATTCCCTCTTTCCTTAGCACATCTCCTCCATTTTCTTCTTTATCTTCTCTTACCTCTCTTATAAGCACTGTTTCTCCCAATAAAAATCAGAAGAGTATATATTATACATAAAGGAGTATGTAAGATTCATTAAGGGAGTATAAAATATATTCTCATTCATCTTTTATTATGGAAACACGTAATTTGTGATAAGGGAGTAACTAAATATTATTAAGGAAGTATGTAAAATTCATTAAAAAAGTGTCAAATATGTTTTTTATTTATCTTTTATTATGAAAATACATAATTTGTGATGAGTAACTAATTATTTTTAAGAGAGTATATAAAATTCATCAAGGGAGTGCCAAAAATATTTTAATCTATTTTTTATTATTGAAGTACGTAATTTATATTATATGAGTAACTAATTATCTTTAAGGAAGTATGTAAGATTAATTAATGGAGTGTTAATATGTTTTCATTTATCTTTTATTATGGAAGTACGTTATTTGTGTCAAGGGAGTAACTAATTATTTTTAAGGGAGTTTGTAAGATTCATTAAGGGAATATCAAATATATTTTCATTCATCTTTTTTTATCATGGAAGTACGTAATTCATGTTAAGGGAGTAACTAATTATTTTTAAGGGAGTATGTAAGATTCATTAAGAAGTGTCAAATATGTTTTCAGTTATCAATTTACTTTAAAGGAGTATTTAACTTGTCTCATGAGAGTAATTAACTTCACGTAAGAGAGTATCTATTATAACTAAATAAGGGAGTATGTATGTAGTATAAGGGGATATCTGTTAAGGTTACTAACAGTTCAACCATATGCGTTATTTGATTGCTACTAGTTCGGTTATTTAGAATAAGGGATTATGCATTTACTATAAAGGAGTATATGTAACTGAATAAGGGACTATGTATTTAGTATAAGGCGATATCACATATGCGTCATATGATTGCCACTCGTTCAATTTATTTTAGAATAAAGGATTATGTATTTACTATAAGGGAGTATCCATAACTGAATAAGAGAGTATGTATTTAGTATAAGGGGATATCTATTAAGGTTATTAACAGTTCGACCATATGCGTTATTTGATTGCTATTAGTTCAGTTATATAGAATAAGGAATTATGTATTTACTATAAGAGAGTATATATAATTAAGTAAGGGAGTATGTATTTAGTATAGGGGATATCTATTAAGGTACTAACAGTTTGGCCATATGCGCTATATGATTGTCACTAGTTCAATTATTTAGAATAAGGGATTATGTATTTACTATAAGGGAGTATCTATAACTAAATAAGGGAGTATGTATTTAGTATAAAGGGATATCTATTAAGGTTACTAACAGTTCGACCATATGCGTTATATGTGCAATTTGCATTTAGAAAGTATCTAATAAGCATATGTGTTATAAACTAAAATTTTCTAAAATATAAGATACATAATAATGTCAGTAAAGTTCAACATATGTGCTATGTTTTTACTTTTTTGTGCAATTTGCATTTAGAAAGTATCTATTAATCATATGTGTTTATAAATTAAAATTTCCTGAAATATAAGATACATAATAAATTAAAGTTCTTGAAATGTAAGAGGAAAGTGATTATGAGATGATAAGCAAAAATATATTGGTCAAATAAAACCAAAAAGGAACGTGAATTGACTAAGGAGTTTGGATGTTGCTTTTTTTTTTTCTTTTACATTGAAAATTCAAATCACTAGAGTGTGGATTATGATTTTTTGGTTACGTGGACAACATCCAAAATTATGCCCCATGTCCTCTTGGTCAAGTCACGCCCCCCCCCCCCTCCCCAGTGCATAAAATCTTGTTCAGTTTATAATTAATAACGATAAATAATTAATAATATTAGGCGGGGAAAATTATTGCAATGCAGCACAGCAGACGCCAGACGCCCTCGCCCAGCGCAAATATTAGCCCAATACCCATCAGCGACAGCGTCCAGCCCATTAATACGGGGAATATCTATTGGGATGATGGCAGGATGGCAATATATTAGGATGCCGCTTATTAGCTCCGTGCAATTATCGGCAATCATTATTGCTTCTGTCAACACTCGGTTTGCTTTTCTGAATATCTTCTATTTAGATGCATCAAAATATTACTAACAGTCTCAGTGCTTCATTCTTATTCGGATGCAATCTAAATAAAAATATATTTGCTTTTTCTTCAACTAGAATAATACCAAGTTAGCGCCATTCCAGGTACTTTAACATTTTCTTATAGATAAAAGGGCAAAATCCTTATCCAGATTTATAGTCCTAACAAGTTTCCTCTTTTCTAAATAACAAGATTGTAATTCTTCTCATAGTACTAGAATTAGTACTTTTTCCAAACCATCCCCACACACTAACCAAATAAAACACTATTCCGTTGACAATTCAAACGAGAATATTGCAAAAAAAAAAAAAGAAAAAAAAAGCACATAATAGGGAAGATAGGAACAGAAGACCATAAATCCCACAAGGCTAATACCCACAATAAGAAAGGAAGTGTTCTACTGCACTCAACAAATAAAAAAAACAAAAACATTCTTACTGCATTACACACAAAATATATGCTCACAAACATCTTAAAAAAAAATACATATACTAACACCCAATATTATAAGATCCAGCATAACATAAGTTAATCAAATAGCAATTATTTGGCAACTAAATACTAGTCAAACTCGCCCAAATAAAAAAAAAGTTTGAATCAACTGCTTTAATTGTTATTTCCCATATGGTCCACATGAGTGCACTCAAAGTCTTTATAAGAAAATTTAGGAGTATCTTCCTCGCTTCTCATTACAATAGTCTCGATGTACTCTGGCAGGATAGGATGATTTCCCAATAACTCTTCATCTGTAGTTTCCTCGCTCGGCTTTGGTTGTTGAATAATGAAATATAAAAACTCACTAATTAGCTAGCTTATCAAAACATTCTAATAGAAGGTGTAAGTACATGGCCCAGATAAAAATGGAACCAGCTTTTCTTACCAGTACCACACTTGCTTTTCAAGTTATAAATTGTACAGAATACTACAATTGGACATCTGTGTTGAGGTACTAAAACAATCAACTTCAAGTTGTGTTAATTTTCTACAGAAAGA
Source organism: Rhynchospora breviuscula (assembly GCA_027562975.1). Taxonomy (NCBI): domain Eukaryota; kingdom Viridiplantae; phylum Streptophyta; class Magnoliopsida; order Poales; family Cyperaceae; genus Rhynchospora; species Rhynchospora breviuscula. The sequence continues at coordinate 34,492,271 of CM050399.1, forward strand.
TAAATCTCAAACTCTGCATATTAAGGCCTAGTTGGAAGAAAGATTCACCAAATGTCAAAAACACACAAAGAGGAGAAAAAGTAATATACTGATTTGGTATTAAACAAGAGGCAAACTTGAACTAAAGAGAGACATGGAGAGAGAGAGACCTCACCTAATTGATAGCAAACACAGCAATTTCTTTCCTTTGTTAATTAAAAAGGCATGGAATCGTTTTGTTAGTTTAAAATTACAAGTAAAAAAATCAATTACCATAGCCTTAAATATAGATAGAGACATGGAGAGAGAGAGAGAGGTTACTGTGATGAGATGCAAAATGACCTTCCTTAGATTGGGAGCTTGCTTCAGGAAGCATGGTAAATCAAAGTTGCGCGTCATATCAAATCCTTCGAGTTCCAAGATCCTTAGGTTTTCAAAAGCTTGAAACTTTGGAACATGTGCTACCAGTAGTGCCTACACAAGAACAAAAGTTATCAGTTTTTTTATTGCAACTAGAAACAATAATACACTTTTGAAACATGTAAATGAAAGCAGAAGAGCTCTTCTATGCTATGGAAAATTCATATATAAAATATAAAATATAAAATATAAAATCAACAATTGTCATACAAGCCGAGTTATAATTAAGCCTTCATTCATGCAATAGACATATGTTTATCCTAATGATAATGCATGTCACCGAGTAGGGGGGGGGGGGTGGTTATCAATAGCCAAAATACTTCATTAATTTTTTTTCAAAACAACTACAAAGCAAACAAAATAAAATAACAGATTGTAAATTGATATGCTTGAAGTAAGTAAGGTTATATAAAATGGGCCCTATCAGATAAAACATATCTAAGACATGTCAAAACTTATATAGGTCTATTTAATAACATGTCTCTTAATATAAATTAAGTGATGAATGCAAAAGATGAACATATAAGTATTAGTAGATCATTAAAGTTTAGCTTCTGGAGAGCTCAACATACCTGAAGTGCAAGACAAGTCGTATGAAGCCTTAGACTTGCAATATTTGGGAGGTCTCTTAGAAGATTTACATATATGCTAATTGCATATTCATCAAATACTGTATCTTCAAAACAAATGTCAGCCCGAGCTAGAGGTGACACATTGTTCAATCTAATTCCTGCTTCTCTGGGATGCTTGATGCTCAAAGAAACAGCAGCAGGGCAAGAAATATAAACTTCCCCCAATAGAACACACATATTTAAAACAAGCTTCTTCAGTCTATCAGAGGAAATCTCATAAATATCCAAAATACAACAATTTATAACCAATTCTTCTAGGCTGGGGCATCCTGATAAAACTGCTCTTATGAAATTGTCATACACACTTAGACACGTCAGCTCTAGTTTTTTGAGGGATGGAAGGTTCACTATTTCAGGCGCAACAAAAGTGTCAGGAGCATCAAAAGACAACGACATTTCCTCTATTGATTCACAACTGAAAATTGAACTAGGTGGTTGGATATATTCAACCGTTGAGACATCAATAGATGTAACTCGAGGCCTGCACTTAGCAGCACGGTCAAGAATCTCCATGAAATGAGGAATATCCCTGCTAGTTACCCCCTCAAATGACAAACCAAATCTTTCTAAGTGTATTGCCTCACGGTGGACAAATACACCTTTAACAAATTGCAGAAATTTTGTATGATCCTGATCTCCAAGCCATAAATTGTTTTGCTCGAACTGGTTACTACGGAAATCTAGGACTGGTACAAAAGCCCAAAGTTTTGTCCATCGTTTGGATAAAACACAAGTAGTTACAGTTTCTTCAGTAGTAACAAGGGATAGGATATCAGTAAGGAGTAAGTCGGGCAGATCACTAATCCTATCCACTAAAGAATCTGTACTCTCCATTATACGTACTCAGAAAAGGTAATTTCTTAAATAATTGACTGGCTTCAGAGATCTGCATCCAAATTCAAAAAACCATACAAACCAAATTGTTATTTCAAGTTAAGGTCAACAAAAATAGAAATAAGACGAAATTAAATTCAATTGATCTAATTTTTTTTTACTAAAGAAAAAGGAGAACTGAGAGTGAGTCAAGGAAACCAATTTTTTAATTAATACATACCAATTAAACTTATTTACAGTACAACTCAACAGAAGATCGAGTGATTGATTACATAATATCTCACTTATATCTTCCATAATCTATCCTAGCAACAATCTTTTTCTTAACACCAATTGAACAAGGTTGTGGAGAGAACAATAGGGAAAAGTACCTAGAATAAAAGGGATTCTCCAAAAAGATCGCACATCGAAAGATTGAAATCTTCTCAAAACAAGGATAAATGGGGAAATCAAAGGGGAATATTAAACTTGCCGATGGACAGGCTTAGGGCGGTCGGGTAGGAGAAGTGAGAGAGAAATTTCGATATAGCAAGAAGTAGAGTGTTTAGGGTTTTATTGATTTTTTTTTTTTCTTTTGTATAAAATGATACCAAAACCTATCCCTATATCTTTTCAGGAGATAGTGGGAAAGGTTTTCCAGAAGAGACAAAGGAAATAAAAGGATAGACTCCCGGAGGAGAAGGTCCATCCTGAAATCCAGCTGATCCTAAGGTTAAGGTCTCACTGGAGTTTTAATGTGAAGAGAGCTGTATGATAATCAATATGGATGCCTTAAAACTTTTGATTTCACTTGCAAAGAAGATAATTGATATTTAGTCAACAATTTGTCTAAGCCAAAATTATTTTATTTGGAGTAGAAGGTTAGTAATTTACGAAAGTGCAATCAACAATACACAAGGAAATCTCCTCTATTGATCCACAAGTAAAAATTGAATCAGGAAGGTCAAGAAACTTACCTGTAGAATGTAGTTACACCAATGAGTTGTGGCATGCAACATTGTCATGAAGAATTTCAAGAACAAAAGAAATGTCAGTGCTTCTCGTACCAAAATACAGAAAACCAAAGTATTACCACATTCTTCCCTCTCATTCTTTTCTTTTCTTTTCTTTTTTTTTTTCCTTTTGGGTATTCAAGCCCATAGGCACATTCTTCCCTCTCATTGTACCAATAATTGAAGTCACAAAACTTGAAGAACTCGTTATCTCTTTTTTTTTTCAATGAAAGATGGTAGCCCAATCCTCCCAACATTGGGGTCGAATTGAAAACAATACAAAGAAAAAGCATGTCACCATCCTTCTGGACAAAGTTCAAGTGTTCAAGCCCTCTTTAGCACTTGATAAAAGTGGGATATGAATTCGAAGCCAGTCAGACAAATCACTGATCTCATCAACCAGAGAGTCTAATTTGTCCACTACTCATACTTTAAGAGGCAATACCTCAAACACCTAGCAAGCAAGATCAGCAGCAGGATATAAAAAGAAACCAAGCAACGTCATAAACTATCTGAAATTAAGGCTTACTTTAAATAACAAGAGTGTTAATAAAAAAACCTTAATAATTTAAGTAAGAGTTTTAAATCTAACTATTGTAACATTTCTCTCTTGTAAAGGAGAGAGAAATAGGATGGTGAAGCCAAAGAAACCAAATTTTCAATTACACTAAAGCCTATGAACAATATAAATCCGCAAAAAGGAGTACTTAATTGTAAGATATTCTCATCAATTTCATGATCCATCCTAGCATCAACTATTTTGAATCCATCCAAATGAACAAGTTTGTGGTATAGGATAAAAATTTTAAAAAAAAAAAAACAAAAGAGCGAGCCAGAGAGAAAGGGTAGGGAGAGAACTAACTCTACTTATACTGGAAATTGTAACTTTGTAAGGTATATCTCTTTGGAGATCATCGCAGGCGAGAGAGGTTACGAGCGACCAATAAACAGGACAAATACAGTAGAATTGAATTGGGTATTTGGGTTCGAGCCGTTCGGCTGATACTGACATGTTACCTATTCATAATTAAGAAATAAAAATGATACAGAGAAAAATTAGTGGGGACTGGAAAGTCATTCCGAAAATATGCGGAATTATGCTGACTGGTAAAAATGGAAGTAAATTTTTTTAAGAAAAAAATAGAAACTTAAACAGAATTAAATTAAAATTTTTGGAATTAATTAATTTTTAAGAGTAAGATGAAAAACTAATATCATAAGTTCATAGTAAACAAACACCATTTTAATGTCGTTTTTTAGAATATTTATGCTTCTTAATATTCATAACAATCTTATCAAGCACATCACAAAATGCATAAATATTTTGGGTAGGTTATACTGACACAGTGACACTAAATTTATTTGAGATCTTATTTATAATTCAGATAAATTACGTATAAAGTTTGGTACAATTAGAGAATCAGTTGGCATCAATTGGGTCAATTTTTGTTCCAAAATTTTTTTTCTCATTTTTTATGAACAGAATAATGTTTTATTTCAAACTGATATGTATGACGTAAATTATTTTGTTACGTTCCGGAAAACTTTTTTTTATTTTTTTTTGCTCATAATATTACACACATTGGCGTTCATGATTAAACGTTTCTAGATATTATTATTATCTTTGGGACTTCAAAATTTTTTAATATAAATTTCGATGTACAGATTCGGAAACAGAAAAAAAAATTAGAAAATAAAAATAACATGCATATCTAACTTTCATGGATTTGCAAATTGTCGAAAAGGGGATACAAAATTCTAAATTTCTTACTTCTGAAATAGATAAATGTTATTAGTATTTTTATGGTCTTTGCATGTTGTAAAATTTGCAGTACATTACATAGTACTTAATTGTTTTCTAAAGAAAAGATCATGTGATTATAATTTATAAAAATTGGAGGACATGATACTAATTATTTTCTAACAGGGCCCACCTGGTAAACTAAACTACTTACTACTGTAAAATCTCCCCGGTCAAGTGTCAACATCAAGCCCGTCCGTCACATTTCCCGTTCTAAATTCAAAACAGAACAAATAAATAATAAATAATAAATAACAGGAGAGAAAAAACGAGACAGAAATAGAACGAAAGAGAGAATTTAAAAGAGAGAAGAGGGAATGTCAGTGTGGGGAGAGACGAACTGGGGAGGCGGTGGGACTGGGAGGAAGGCGCCGCCGGTGAAGCGCCAGGCTGGAGGCATGGCGGAGGCGCTCTCCATCGCCTCCGATCTCGGTTTTTCCATTCCCACCCCTCAGGTTTCCCATATTTGTATTTACCAATTTTACCAACCCTTTTCTCCCTTGAGTAGTTTGGAGTATTCTCAAGTTCACTAGATCTTTCACAAATTCAGTTTAGGTCTTTTCACAGTAACTCTTTCAGATCTGTTTTTCTGAATTTAACTGTTTATGGACCGGATTATAGTTCTCATTTTTAAACTCTGATTATGCAATAACTATTCCCTTTTCCTTTTGCATCCCTTTCTAATGTGGATATTTCTGTTCACCAATAGGAAGATCAAGCTAATCTTGACAAAGGCGATGAATTGGTGAAAATCTTAAGGGAGCTAACCTCTGTCCAACGCAATCTCGCTAATATGCAAGTTGAACTACAAGGAAGAAAGGTTCCATTTTTATATGCAATCGCATTTTTAAATTGAATATTTTATTACTTAGGGGTCATCTGGTTAGGCACTTATCCTGGGTCAGCAAACATGATAGTGTTCCTGTTTTTGCTTTGCTAAATTCTTATCTGCTGTTGTTTTATTGGCTGGTACTGGCATACTGACTAACCTGCACTATTGTATTCACCAATGCACACTGACAGGAAAGGACCAACATGTCAACATGACATCAATACACTGGTACATTCTGTCCAATACTATCATGGCACATAGGGTGGTGTAGGCTCTTTGAATTAGTTGAAATTATAAATAACTGCATCATCAATCTTACAGGATGATAAAAATATTGCGCACCTCACGCATGTCAGCGAGATGGAGAAGAAATGTGAATCCCTGGCGAGAATAACCTCTATTCTCAAGGATGTGATTCAGAATAAGGTGACTGAAATATCTGAATTAAGTTTGCTATTTTATCTTTCTAAGTTGATTACTCTTCATGGATATTCAACTTTGATAAAATTGCAATGTAATTCTTATTTTTCTTCTAGGATCGAATAATTGCTCGGCTTCAACAGCCATACTCAATTGACTGCATTCCAGTGGAAGCTGAGTATCAGGTAACTTCACTTACACTATTCTATTTTCATAGATATTTCAGATTACACCGTCTGCCAGGAACATGTGTATTACTACAACTTGTATCACATATAATTGTAACCTTATTCTAGTCTAACTGTTCAAGCCATGTTACAATGACAGTTCTTTTGTTTTATTTTTTGAACAAAGTCATTTTTGTTTTGTTTGTTTGCTGAATTATTTATACATATCTTTCATTTGAAATGTCAATAGAAACAATTCTCTGAGTTATTGCTGAAGGCAGCTAGCGATTATGAGGCATTAACAGCATCAGTTGGTGATTTTCAGTGGAGTCAAAATTTCAGAGAATCCCCATCTGTTTGGGGGGTAAGTTTGCAAACTGCCTCTTGTTGTAATTTATTTATCTACTTTTTATCTGAACTACAATATGATTCTCAATATAACTGCAAATGTTCTTATGCCATGAATTCTCTGTTCTTGGAGAGTATTCAAGGCTCGGAATATTATGATTCTTTTTATGATTATTTGACCCGTGTAACCATATCTTAGGTAGGTTACCTGAAATCCAAGCTCAAGTAGCTTTAACATAGTAGAACTTGTAAAATTAATTTCCTCTATAGGTAAAATCCAGATAGATTATCATCACGACTCTTAGTTTTCGCACAAACAAAGAGCAATATATTGGATGTTCCAATGTTACCAGTGTTTTACAACCTTTGCTTGACTACTTTAATTATTGCCTCTCACTTTGGAAACATAAAGGAAATGTTGCGTCCCATCCCGGCAGCGCTTTCATCATGCACACGCTTTTTTGAGGCAATGTTTGCCATGCGAGAATCTTTTGCGACCCTTCAGCAGCTTCGTGTTGGTCCCCATGACCCATCTTCAGCATCTCCCAAGACACCTGCTGATTTTTCTGATAGAGACTCGAGCTTTCTGTCACCAGCTGAAAGTTTCATGATTGATGGTTTCAATGAGGCCAAGGATGGAGCAATTGATCACAGAAGGCTTGCTTGGCCTAAGAGAGGAATTTAAAATTTTAATGTTATTTTTCTTTTACTTTGTTGTGTTCTTTTTATGTGCTGTGGTTATCATATAATTAAAAGAACTTAACATATCTTCAGGTTTATTTAATTGTTTGCTCTTGGATGCAATGTTCTTGAAATTCTCACCGCAGTGTCATGCAAGGTAGAGACTAATACTGCTTTCGTTCTAAAATAAATAAATAAATAATGAAATTGACAAGTGTAATTTATGGTCATCCAAAATATTTCCACCGGATTTACCATCTAAGGAAACAAATTTCACTTTTGATTGTTTATCTTTTCAATGGGTTTGCTTTGACACATGATTGCAGCTGCTAACCTTTTACATTGCCCAAACATAACAGGAAAATAGGAAATGCGAACTCAAAAGTAAACTACTAAATTACATAAAAGTGACTCGAAGTGCAAAAATTTCATTACAATTTACAAAGAGTCAAAAGACCATAAAAAAGATCAGATTTTACAGAAAAATCTTCGATGAAACAAGGAACGGTTGGTGCATGCCAGTTTTTTTGACTGCCTGTCTCTATTTTGCACCTCTGGAAGAAACTACTCTTTATGTTACATATTTACAATTCAACCTATCAGACTAAACGAAGTTATTTAGAACAGATAAAGAACCCATTTTGTTAAGGGAACTTCCTAAACATCCAAAATTTGCTTCAATCAGAAGCTGCAAATTTTCAATTGGATTATTCATGTGCTAAACTGGAGACAGCTGTACCTCATGTCCGTAGTTCCTTCTGGAAACATTTATCATGCACCATTTTGAAACCCGAGAGTTTCTGCATTATCCTTGCAAAATGCCAGCATATACCACCTTAAGCAACCATCATCTTACTTTTAGAACACTACAATTAATCCTTCCCACTTCACACCTACAAGGCAGCAGGGGGATCCTCATTTTGCCACATTTTGTAGTAGTCAGGAAGATAGACCATTGGAGTAATACTTATAGGTCTCCACTCTCCACTTTTCTCATGTTGTCATCAGAGAGGATTTTATATAACAAGATCTCCACATATGACGGGCATGTTCACTGGCTAGTCTGAGCCAAAGAATGGACATGCCAACTTATGGCTATAGGAAATCCCACACGGGAACGGAGCCCTGTGGTTGATTGGTGCGCTGTGGATTGGAACCGACAAATTGTAATGCTTGCATATCAGCTGCTGTGTAACTCTGTATACATGTCATACATCACTCTAATTCAGTATAGGAAAATTGCCTATTAGGTAACCAAGAAAGTTAAGCTCGAAAACATAAGAATAACCCTCATGATCCTCAAATGGATAATGTTTTAAACGTTTCATAGGAGCATGCATAATATTTTTACATGTGGGAATTGAGATGGCATTTATATGTTTCAAATGCAGACTTTTCTTTCCCTCTTTTTTGCAGGTATAAACGTTTTGTTACCAGAACCTACATTACATGAAAGACACCAATTATTAGAGACATAAATTAGCTCAGTAATAGAGATTACCTGAGACAAGTGGTTACTAGGATGGAAATGTGGTTGCTGCAATGAGGGAAGTGAAGCTCCCTGGCAAAATTTTAAAAAATAATGTGAGTTGGCCATTGAAATGAACATTAGAGTCATTAGTTATAAACTATACCTGATGAGACATAGCTTGGTAGAAGCAGAACATACCTGACCAAATTGGGAAATATTATTTATGGTTTGTGCTGTACCAACACCAAATCGAGGCGCAAGCAAAAATTGTCCCTGAAAATAACATATTTTCCAATAATCAATTTCTTTTTTTTTATATATTTATTTATTTAATCATTTGCTTGCAAGTATAGATTCATCAATTGAGCAAACACCTTAATTGTCTTATTAACTGTAACACCTCAACATGTTTCTCTAGCATTATTTATTCAATTTTGGAAAGAGTGCAAAGAGAAGACCATTTCTTTTTCCCTTTCATTTAGTGACAAGGGAAGCAATGTAGGGTAGTTGAGTAATTCTTGAAGAAAGTTGCAATGGTATTTCAAAGTTTTATAAGCATCCTGTAGAGAGGAGCACGCTTTTACTTTAGAAGGGAATGTTGGAATGACACGTGAAGTCTCAGGACATCTTCCTCCTCCATACAGCTATACATTTAATTCCACAATACAATGATCTTCCAAACTACCACCTTACCAATTCAAAGAGACAGAGAGACTGTAAAGAAGGGTGGTTCAGGTAATTTTAAGGGACTTCCTAGTTTAATAAACATCCTTAGGGGTTTATCTAAACACTTGTTGAAATAATGAATGGAAAAACAAATAACCTGGATAAGATGAGTAGGATTAAGAAACTGGTTGTTATTAGGAGCGGCATTTTGAGAACTTGAGGCTGCAATTATACCCATCTCATCTTCTCTTGGTTGATATTGAACTTGAGTCTCCATTTCTTCACTCCGTCCCGCATCTGATAGAGAGATATTAAGCAATTCAAACATAGTCAGAGAGCAAGAAATACAAATATGCATCGATTTAATAACAAATATTGAATGTTTGAAAGTAACCAGTGTTTATATCACAACTGGTAATATATTAGTGTAATGGCTTTACAAAATTACACATGAATAAGTTGAGAGAGTATATTGAGTTAATGTTTGCACCTTTAGGTGTTGAGTGACTCAAATTTGAAAGACAAAAGAGTAGAAATGCAATAAAAGGAATCAAATCCAAACGAACCTTTTCTCCTTTTATTTCCCTCAAATTCAGATTGAGCTTTTTTCCTCTTTACCTTCCCAATTTCACCAACACTTCTACCAATAATCAAATTCTCATTAGGCGCCAAACCAGTTCGCACCTCCTTTGTCAAATTTCCAATATTCTGCTTCTCACTGGCACCTGCCTGTGAGATCCTCTCTACTTGCTCAAACATATGATCTGTCTGGTTCACTACTAGAGAGAAGATTTCATCGTTTTCAGAGGCCTTTAAAGCAATTTTGTACAAATTTTGGTACAGTGAAACATATTGGTTTTGTGCAGACAAAACCACATTCATATTCCCGCTATTATTATATAAATCCCTTGCTTTTGCATCCTTCCTCCATCGACTCGAGATTAAATTTGCAGGAATTTCTTTCATATTTCTCAATTCAAATACCTTTAGCACATGGCAACATATCATACCAGTGCGTTCAAATCTCTTACAGGTACACAAAACCGTACCATCTGATGAGTCAAACCTAACAAGGTGCTCCTTGGGTACACCTTTCAGCGTCACCACATACTCAGACAGAGACCCAAAGTCGTCACATGTATATGCAATGCAGTCTATTAATTTTTCGTATTCTCCCCTGAAATTTCCAAGAATTGCAGGTGTGTACACATTTGCTGCATACCATAGAATTTGAATCGGAGGTACTCTTGGTGGGTTGTGATTTGATTCATAATCTGCTTGTTCTTCTTTTTGGCGCCTCTCTTCTGACAAAATTTCAAAAAAGTCCAGAAAACTTGAAAAACTCTTGTCAGGTTCCAAGGGCCCTCTCAGTAAATCACACAAATTTTCATCCCTTAGAGAGGTTTCTATATCAGCCAAAAATACATGCTGGTTGTATGGGGCCCACTTTGCTCTGTCTTCAAATAATTTACACAACCACGCATTATCTTTAAGATTTTCCCTCTCTAACATGGAATCCCAAGTGGATATAAACTCTTCTTCTTCTTCCAAGTGGAATAAACACTGCACTAAATCACGTGATAAATTCTCTGATGCCTCAGGAACAAACGCTAGCTCCTTGACAGCAGCCTTATATATCTGATACGTGCAAAAAAGCTGCACTGAGCTAGTCCAGATGGCTGTCGCTATTTGATTAATGTTTTCACACCTCTCAGTTAGAACTGTCTTAGGTATCTTTCCACCCATAGACGCAGTAAACGTCTCAAAAAGCCATCTGATGGACTCACTTGAATTATCATACAGCAATGCTGTACCAAAAGTCACAATTTGCTTATGGTGGTTTTGACCTAAAAATAAGGCCAAGGGCCTCCCAAAATTTAAAACCCTAAATGTAGTATCAAGACACACTACGTCACCAAAGTATCTATAATCTATCATATTTTTCGAATTAGCCCAAAAGAAGTTTGTCATTTGGTCAGATTCATCCAATTGCGCCGCATAATAGAACAATGGATCTTCACCTTTCATCCTTCGAAAATATTCTAATAATGCCTCTGAGTCCCCTTTTACTATGCTCGTCGACCGTTTCACCCTTATGTAGTTCTTGTACTCTGCAGGGATCAGGCTGGCAGTTGTGTCCAATCCAGGTTTGACTTCAGCCTTAATCAAACTCATTTGTGAATTTAACAGCCGCATATCTAATGGAGCAGACAATGAATGGTTGTGATCGGGTATGAATTCAGAAACCCTGTACCTGCCCCTTGAATCAGTCTTTATAGCCATGCGGGCCTGGCAACCTGTACGGGTCTCAGGCCGCACCCGCTTTGATTCATTTTTGGGCTTGAAGCCCTCACGGGAGCAGACAAATGTGCGGGACCGAGTTGTATTTTTTGATGTTTTATCCCACCATCCTTTACGCACGGTAAATCCAATGTTGCTTGCATAATTTATATAATATTCATAAGCTTTTTCTTCTGATTCAAAGGCCATGCCAACTAATGGAAAACCGCTTGCAATTGCCTCTTCAAGTGCTTCTGCAGGCAAGTTGGGTTCTTCTCCTTCTTCAATTTCAACTCGTTGTGATTCGCCAGTTGTTTTATCATCTTCTTGGTGTGAGGTCTGCAGAAGGGATCATGAATTTTATGTAATTTTTGCACATCACCACCAAAATTCAAAAGTTATGACTATATGCCATGGATTAACCATTATGCAAATAAGTCCATATAAGACCTCTTTTGTATAGTATACATAAACAGTCTACCTCTGGCAAATGCACATTTATTCAAGGAACTAGTATGTGCATGAAGCACACATGGATGCCCTGACTGGTACTACCAATGTGGCAAGTATATGGTACTGTGATGATATTTACGGACCTCACCAGAGCAGATCAGGATCCAATATCATACAAATTTTACTGGGTACCAATAACCTCTCTGTAATGCTGTTTACTGCTTTGTTTTCCAGTTACAAGCATAATTGAAAACATAACACCTAATAATAAGTGCAATTTCCTACATTCTATTCTAAAATGGAAATGATTTCCACCTGAATTTCTTCTTTACTAAGAAACTTCCCTCCAACACCTCTTAGTCGTCGTTCAGCAAGCGCTTGACGAGATTGTATCTACAAAAAAAAAAAAAAAGTTAAATACTATTTCAGTCCAGAATTTTTTTTAAAAGCAGCTATTGGATTTATTCAAATCAATAAACCACCTTAGTAGTCCTGTTCACAACTTGACGGCTACTCCTCTTTTGCATGTACTTCAATATTATATCCCTCCTTTCTTCATGGGTATATCTCGAAACCCTAATTCCAAGCTCTCTTAAAAGCTTCGAATGTCCAGGGTTATTCACCAATGGCACCTTATCTCCTTTTCCTCTCAACAAATCCAATTTCTCACCATCTTCACAGTCATCATTGTTACTGATACTACCATCATTGACCATATCCAAATCAATCTCATTTTGATCTCTTTTTTTGTAAGTGCCCCGTTTTCTCTTTGCATTTTCACCATCGTCAGATTTTCCCTTTTCGCAAATAAACCCTTGCATCACCAAAATTCGGGAACCTTGCGATCTTTTACAATTTCCCATTTTAACCTTAAACCCCAATCTCTCTCCATATGCACTGTAGTAAGAATTAGCAGCTGAAACAGAATCGAACTCCATACCGACAGCTGGGAGCAACCCCTCAGTTTCAGTAGGCCCCACTTCCAGTGAGAGTAAGTCAGCGTGGGAATGTTCCAAAACCACCTTCGACACGGTCCAGCGGCCCTCGTCGGTACGCACCACCTCCATTCCCGCGGGGCACTGGACGGGTCCAGTACCATCGGAGGAGGTTGGTTCCACTTCCACGTGCTTGCTTCCAATTCCATCTTCTATCGTGGTTTCGGCCGGTTCATCAAACGCATTCGGGTCTGGATCAGGGGGCTCGGTAGTGAATTCGGGTGTTGCTTCTGAGATCTGTACCATTGAAATCGGATTCGGGTTTGATCGGAGAATTTTGGGAGGTGGCGGCGGTAGAGAGGAGGTTGGGGGATTGGGGATCCAGGGTCGAACAAGGGAGAGGGGATGACAGACGCGTGGATAAGCGACACGTAAGGAGAGGCACTGGTGTGGGGTCCCGACGAGAGTAGGTGGCCTGTTTCGATTGGGTGAATCTTGTGTTAATGTAGGACACAGTGACGCGCCAGTAAAAGTGTTGATTCTCAAGTTATCAAGTACGGGAGATGTCCCTGTTTGGGAATCTGTCCGTTTCCGTGCTGGACCGTTCCGTAAAGTTTAACGAGACTCTGAGAGGATCCAAAACTTGTTGCTTAGCTTTCTATTACTTTATGAAAAATTTAATATGCGCTATAGAACTTTCTATGCACCTCAGATTTTTTTTAGAGTATTTTTCGTAAATTGACAAATCTAATTTAACTAATTTAATCTATATATTGAAATCTCATAAAAAAAATCAAATTTTACAATTTTTGTGATTTTATTATTATTTTTCGAATTTTTTTAAAACATGTCATTTTTGGAATGTTGTAAATAGTAGTTTATTTTCAATAATATCATGTTTTAAAAAATTCAAAAAAAATAGTAATAAAATTTCAAAAATTGTAAAATTTGATTTGTTATGAGATTTCAATATGTAGATTAGATTGGTTAAATTAAATTTGTCAATTTATAAAAACACTTCCAAAAAAATCCGTGGCGCATAGAAAGCCCTATGCATTATAGTGCATATTAAACTTTCTCTTACTATATTACTAATAACTTGCGAAGCATTGCATGATTATTTTTACTTTTTTAGTCTTTAAACACGTTGAATACTTAGAACTTTTTAGAACTTGGGGAAAAGAAAGGCTCGCTTTTCTTTATCTATACTCCCTGACATCCCAAACATATTTTTCTTTCTTGGAAAAAAAAAGCTATGGAATTGCTTAGGATCATCCCTAAGATTCTATCATCCCCATCATCCCCACAGATAATGCATCTCCAAGCATTTAATTTATTTCCATTTAATTCTAATTTCTTTAAAAATGCGTTAATAACTGTCTCATCCCTCATCCCCAACCGCATCCATTAATTGCCTCATTAATGCAATTAAATCCAGCGCCCCTCATTCCCTGACAATTAAAATCCAGCTCCCTCTCTATTTCGCTTCTTCTCCCCTTCCACCGGCACATTTTTTTTTTATGAATACTAACTGTTCTAGTTAAATAAGTAATTGTTCTAGTCAAATAAGCTACTGTTCTAACTGTGAATACTAACTGTTCTAGTTAAAACACTAACTGTTCTAATTAAATAGCAATTGTTCTAATTATTGTTCTAGTTAATGTTACTAATTGTTCTTTAAAAAAAGCTAACTGTTCTAGTTAATGTTACTAACTGTTTTAATTGTTCTGAAAAAAAATTGTGCTGGAATAGTTGCTATATTAACTGAAACAGTTAGTATTCACAGTTAGAACAGTTAGAATTCACAGTTAGAACAGTTATTTTTTTAACTAGAACATTTATTTATAATAACTGGAACAGTTATAATAACTGTTCTGTTTAAATTCACAGTTAGAACAGTTAGAATTCACAGTTAGAATAGTTATCAGAAGAAAAAAAAAATGTGTGCCAGGGAAGGGGAGAAGAAGCGAAACAGAGAGGATGGAGAGAATGGAGCGTCAGGGGATGATGTGATGAGAGGCTAATATCGCGTTAATAACTACCAGGGGAATCATCCCCATCATCCTCATCCTCTCTTTTCTTTTTTGGAATGCAATTAATCTAACTGCTAGGGGATGATGAATCTAGGGGATGATCCTTATCAGCCCCATTTCTTTATCTATACTATCTAATAGCCCGAATAAACTTTTCTCCCTCTTTTTTTTTAAATCGTTGACAATAACTTCAGGGAAACAATTATAATATTGAAATTCTATGTTTTCATAAAGTCATGATTAATGAAACGGGAGAAGTTCAATGCCGTGATGTGTCAATCATGATTCGTGGATCATGGTTTTAATTTTTAGAGCCATAATAACAAAACTTATAACATTCAAGTATTAAAATAACACTTAGATAGTTAAAACCCAATCTTTATTGCTTTCACTACCCAGACAAAAAGATCTAATAATTTTACTTTTATTTTAATTACAACCAAGTACTTGAGAAACACGTGTCGAAACATTATGCTCCTCATAAAAAATTTGTATCTATATAAATTTTTTGTATCTATGGAAATAAATAAAAACTATCACATTTTGTATGTTTACAACTTCAAACAGAAAAATGATATAGATCAAATCTAATTATTTTATTTGTATTTTAAAATTTAAACTATGTTATTAAATTTTTAATGAAAACATAATGAACATAAATAGGAGTCCGATTTGAATCAGAAAGACTATAAGGTTAAAGACTTAATCTTTACGTATATATAATTTTCGTGTTATTTTAAAAAAAATGGTATGCATAAGATAAATTAATCTTTTCTTTCAAATTATATTCATGAAGTTACTAATATTATGTCATTTTATAATAAAATTTGAAAAAAGCGAATACATTCACATATAGAAAAAACTTTAAGCTACATATGTTATATTAATGTGCAAATACTCCAAATTAATAATTTAAGTACTTAGTTCGTGTAAATCAATCAAAATTTTGAGTTTAAACGAGTTCAAATTTTAATCGAACAAGTTGAGCACGATATCGAAAAGTCACGAGCTATGTCCTTTTTCCATACAGTCCTAAATCGGTATTCCTCCGTACAGTTGACTTAACAATATCTACGTTTTTCTTTTGCCGATACACTTCATGCCTTGTCGATGCGAGTGTTTGGCATGACTCATTAGCTTTGATGATTGATTGTGTATCATTGGCGAAATGCCTAGCTCGATTTATTAGACCATCAACTCTAATAGTGTCCAAAATAACTTAATTGGGTAAACTAAAGCCATGAGACCATGACAAGTCCTTCGAGGAAGGCATGCTCTGGCAGGGAAGCAACACATGCTACGCACGCTTTTTTTGCTCTTTGTGTGTTTTGCAAAGGCCCAAAATTAGGCGGCATACCTACCCCATGGCAAGACTATCCGCACAATTTGACAAAGACGAAGCTGAAAATTTCAAATTAGAGTAGCTGGCATGGCACAGTTTTTTCTTAGGCTATGGTTGTACATTTTTATAATTTTACCCTGATGTCTTGTAGACTCTTCTTGTTGGTTCAGTAATATATCTAACTAGGCTATTCTCCTACTTATATTTTTGAAAAGAAAGAAGAAAAAAAATAACAGACAAGGTGAAAGAAGCTACAGGATCAATAGAACAGACAAAATTTGGCCACTTTAAACATATCCGTGCTAAGCAACTACAATAACATTTCTTGATTTCAGTACTGTTAATTGATCTACATACAAAATTTCTTGGTGATTTATTTTCAGCTGAATCACTTTCCCAAATGCTGCTATTGTCAGCCAGCAACCAAATTATTAACAAATACGAAGAATTGCCACTGCATCTATAGTTCTATACAATACACTGCTATAGTGTTTACCAATTTATCAAGAATTACCTGCACTATTAGAAAGTTATGCTTGACTTTGATCAAACGTTGAACTACTTGCCTACTACAGTGATAAATAGGTTGAGAAGAACTAACTAGGTAGGAAACATTACCCTCAAGATTGGTCTCGATTAATCAAGTTTTGGAAGGAGATAAACAGATCCTTGTTTTCAGATCCAATTATCTCCTCTGCCTTTTGCAATGTTTCCTGTACAAAATTAAGATCTGTAAGTCTCAATTTACACCCATTTGCTACTTGATCTGTTCCATTGCACTTTCTTTTACTGTTTTTTTCAAATACTTACCTCCCTTGATTGTTTACGGGAATTGAAATCCTTGATGTTAGCCAAGAAGGCACCAAATTGCTCATAAGAGAGGCGACTCCTAAAAAGACCAACCAATTAACATGGTTACTAAACTATCACTATGTTTAATAAATATTGAAAAAAAACAGTATTAGTAGCCTTATTTGGTAGGAACTGCAAGAATATTAAAAAACAAAAAAAGATAACAACAATTAATGGGAAATGAATGCAAACCTGGCTTGGCGAAAGAACTCCTTTCCATCCATGCGAGGGCGTTCTGTAATTACATATGCTATTATAAGCTTCCCATGTTAAGTCGAGTAAAACACAATAATAAAAGAACTTGTATTATAAGTCCACATAGGCTCACTAACTAGGTCTGCACGAGTCCTCATAGGATCACTAAGACATTAGCATGATCCAAACCAAAAAAGAAAATTGGTAAACAAGACCTGACAAGTAAAAGGCAGTATAGTTGCGGAAATTACAGTAAATTAGCACCTGATCAGTACAAAAGTAGAGAGCAGTTGCTGTCTTTTCCAAAAACAGCAAAATGAAAAATGAAGTGTAGGATACTTAAGTTACATACAACTTTTACCAAACGAAAAGATTTTAGAGAAAAGACAAACAGCAGAAATATGAAGTATCATGCGTACCCCCTTTGGGAGCTTAAAACATATCATGAACCCTGGAGGACTAATAAATATCGAATTTTAAAACATCGGCCAATGTTACCTATGTCGCATTTCTCAATTACTTAAAAAGACCCAAACTATCCACCCTAAATTTATAGCACAAATACAATAATGAAAGGATAAAGTTGGTATTTGTCATACATTTGACGAAGCATGAATTATGTTTTACAAGGGCACGTCGATGCTTTATGTGTTTTGCGGAGCCTATATGACATTTTACAATATCCAATACTTGCAAAAAAATTGAGGATTTTAAAGACCTGAGAAGGGGCGCCTCTTTGGCGGGGACACTGGCGCAGAGACAGGTTGACTTGACCGTGAGTAAGATGCCGATATAGCATTCACATCTAAACTAGACTTCCTTGGTGAGGTGGTGCCTGATAAGGTTCTTGGAGAAGATCCTGTGGTGGAGAATCCTCTTTGAGATGATCCAAAGGTGACTGCTGGAGCATTGTACTTTGTGATGGACAACTCGTTACCTGACCAACAGTGTTGTTTTATTATTAGGAAATATAATTTTGATCCCGCAAAATATAAAAAATAATGGTATATATTTCTGAGAATGCAAAATTATGATAAGACTGGAATACAGACTCTCTGTCTATTCTCATTCTCCAAGAAGCACAAAAAATTGCTTCTCTTTCACCCATTCAAAAAGAAAAGGAGATTACTTTAAGATTTTTCTTTTAAATAAAGTAATAATATGAAATGTTTCTTTAGAACATAAATACAAATAAATCCTTGTAAAAGTTGCATGTTAAAATCATTGATTACCATTTTGAGTCGAGCCCCACGTTGCTGTAGATCCACTAGCAATATCTGACAAGGTTTGGCTGCTTGTGCTTTCCTCTTCATTTCAGATTTATCAAAGAACAAAATAAGCAAACATAAATTCACTAATATAAAAGAAATCTGGTACTAATGAACTTATTTATGACAATGGCAAACTCTCATGTCACCTTCCCATGAAGGATTTCTGGAAACCATATTCTGATAAGTATCACGCCATGTTGGAATTCGGGCTACCAAATTGTCAGAGTTGTCATCAGCAGCTATTTCAGACAGTTGCTGTGCATGCCAAAGAAGTATCTATTAACTATTTTTGGCTGGTGCTATTTAATCTATTTTTGCAAAAGAAATAATTCAAGAAGGGCTATGCTCACATTTAAATTATCTTCGCTTAATGTCTGCATCAGTTGTTTCTTGAATGTCTCCAGCTACAAAGCACAGGTGAAACAAAAGGTATGTTGCTAGTCAGTAACAGGTTGTGCTTGCCAGCACAAAAGACGAAAAGAAAAACAACTAACAACTTTCAGTTCAGTACTTGAGGTGTTGGTTTAGTTGTTATCTTATTTGAAGGAACCAATTATTCGAGGCTTAGTTCAGGCGATAAATTGAAATCTTGGCTTAAACACCAGTGAGACATCTAAAGGTGTTGTTATTTGTTAAGATAATTTTGGCGTTGCAACAGTATAAAAGCAAAATGTTTCCAACTTATCACAAGTTTATGTGAAAATATGTATCTATTTCAATATGCAGGCAATATAGTACCTTAGCCAAATTCCTCGCCAATTTCTTGGCTGTAACAGAAAGCATATCCCTTTCTTGTACAAGCTTAGCCTACACAGCATCAACAAACAAATGGTATATACACTAAGGTAAGCAGATTTAAAAGGTCAAGAGGTCACAATTTTTGGCTTTAGGTTCGTTAATTTGACTTTTATTAGAAAATATATAAACAGATAAATTAGGAACTTATGGTATACACATTGGCAAATGAAAATTAACCAACGTGGTCATATATAAGAAAACAAATTCAAGGACCTCTTACCACGTATTAACTGGTACAAATTTTTCTATGATTTCATTGATTTGGCAATGATCATAATCAATCTCCAAACTCAAAAGCCAAACCCAACAACTTTTATTGGGCATCTATTGTTCTTTGCTTCTTATGAAATATAATTAGCCAAAAAGAAAATTGTCGTCAGTAAGATTTTGTTTTCTGTTTATGTCCAAGTAACCTATGCAAGTTCAAAATTAGTTAAAAAACAAATTCTCACGTTTTCCTCCAGTGAACCCTTCAACTTCACACTATACTCTTGCACCAAGCGATCCAATCTCGCCACCTTCTCGTGCAATTCCTCGATTGTACGGTCCCGATCGGCGATCTGTTGCCTGAGACGCGCCGAGTCGAACTCGAGGCGGGTCACGCGCGAGGCGATCGCCATGGAGGTGATCTTGCGCGCCACATCGAGCTGGTCGTACGGATCGGTGGGAATCACGGCCAGTATCTCGTCTGGTAGATGGAAATCAACGCCGTCGCGCTGCGCCATCTGCGGTGGCGCAAGGGAAGCAAGGCGTTGTTCGCCGGAGTTGGTTTGGAAACTTTGGTAAGAGAGAGAGAGAGAGAGAGAGAGAGACTTCTAATGGGTACACAGAAGAGCACCTCTAGCTACTTACATGTTTCACTGAACAAGGGACCTACACAAAAACGGTTGCTATAGTGATTGTTGAATTGCATTTGAATATTTGATTGTGACAGGTAGGGGTGTTAAATGTTAATAAAAATATTTATATACTCATTTAATATATTCGCATATATTGGACAAGAAAAGTAATATGGCGACAAATATTTATATACTCATTTAATAAAAATATTTATATACTAAGGCGACAAATATATAGTTTATTTGATGTTTTATGCATGTAAATTAGTAAAAAAAAATTTTACTTGAGTGCAATTATTATGGCTGTATTATACAAAATATTAACTTATTCGATAATTATCGATTATCTCACCGTTCCTGTTAATCTTACTGGTGAGGATAGAATACAAATAATAATAAAAAAAATATAAAAAATTAATGTTAACGGATAAAAGTAAAGTACAAATAAGAACTTTTTCGCACTTCGATCTTAAGCTATTGTACTTTTCAACATTTTAAAAAAAATGAAAATTGTCAAACGAAGAAGTTCATATTGGAGTAAGATTAAGTCCAAATGACGTATTCTTTTTGTTTAATCCCACCATTAGAAATGATCGCTTGCACTTGGTAGGTTTGCCCCACCTACCCACCTAAACTTCTCGGACCCCACAATTAAGTGACTCATTGAAGAATAGGCAACGTGGCGAGGTCTCAAAACGAGGACCACAAACTCAAAGGAGCGCCACAGAGCTACAATGACCGACAAGTGGGGTCCACAAAGAAAATAACGCAGAAAGATATGACACGTCAAAGATCCTAAGTCCGGTTTTGAAAGGAAGCCTTTGAGGAATCGCGTTTTATTAGTCCCACAATACTTGAACTTGCGGAAGGAGTTCCGGGCTCCGCTATAAATTGAGCGGATTAAGAGTAGTTTAGAGCACGCAGCTGCGTGGTGAGCACAGAGCGAACTATTCTTTCGCCTTTTACTAAAGAATACCGTGTGCACGCCACATTTAAGCAGCATACGCCAATTTTTGGAGGGTGCTTTTCTTACTGAAAGGCCCCTACAATTCTCAAATATTAAAAATTGATTTGAGGTTTTAATATTTTTGTTTTGGGTAATATGTTTGCCAAATTTCAACTTTGTGATTTTCTAATGGCTTTTGTAATTCTTGCCAAGGATATCTTTACTATAGTGACGACGACAAATAAACTAATAACTATAAAAAATTTAAGAAATAAAGATACGAGAATAGTTTTTCTACTTGTGACGATTAAACGGGAAAAAGAAAAACAACTGCACACTAACAAGGGCGCCAAAAAAATGCAACGGTCTGAACTCTGTCGAAAAATTGTACCGATTTCGTCCACCAACTTGATTTCGATGCCCAATTAAATCCAAGCTATATCCGGAGCGTATCATCAATACAACTAAAGTAAAGACTCAAAAGAGTAGATACATCATACAAATCATGCACAGCGTCTTTAATAATGGTCGTATTTAATGGGGCCAGTTACCCAATTAACATGGACCGTCCGAAGGGAAGACAATTGGATCGTTCTCTGCATTTTCAATTTAATGGTCCACCAACCAATTAAATGGGCCTGAAGGAACCGCAAACCTCTTAAAGTGTCGAGAATCACACTGGAATAGGTCCGACACGACAGTGTAGATTCCTTTTTTTTGAGATAAGCCCGTGGGCTGACAGTGTAGATTCAAGAGGGGTGCCATATATAAACAGTTTGATCTTTGGATTCTGATCAGCGAGTCCCATGATATTTTTGCTATACTTTAGAAGGTTGCGAGCAAATATAAACCATACAATTAATTGATATAATACTAATTTGAGATATCATGTTTGAAAAAGGTTCTATGAGCTCCTAAGCTAATTTCTTTTCTTTCTTTTTAGAGATAATTAGTTTTATGCCACTGTCAATTTCGTCAATTAGAAAAATGCCACTTTTAAATGACTAATTAAATTTATGCCATCATAGAATTACTAAAATTAGTTTTATGCCACTATTTCTCTAAAAATATACTAAATTCTAAAAATGCCATTACCAAAATTGTCGTTCTTTTTTTTTAATGACCAAGTTTTCCCTCACTAAAAAATCTTTAAAAGAAAAAAAAAACACGGCACTGATGTTTACACCAGAAAGTATTTTGTTTAATGGAAGCGGAAGGACAGTTTTCATCAAAAATAACAAAAAAAAAAAGATTCAAGAACAACTTTATGAACATAGAAAGATTCTTTGAATGAAATTTGATGCCCTCGTAATTATGAACTGAACGAAGATTATGAAAGTTTGTCATGAGTTTTTGTTGACCTGCAATAAATTATGAAACTTATAAGTTTTTTTTTTTTTGTCATGATTATTATGTTGAATAGCAACGGGTTTTATTGATGGTAAAAATAATCAAGTCTACAAAAAAGCATTATAGTTTAATGGTCCATAATTACTTGAAAAAAATCAGCAAAAAATATTTTTTCAAATAAATCTTAAAAACTTTATATATATTAAAATTATGTCATTGTTAGATGACTAATTAGTTTTATGCCGCTATTTTTATGCATTAATGGCATAAAATAATTTTGTTATTTTTCAGTGGCATAAAACTAATTGTTATAGATTTATAATGGTATAAAACCAATTATATCTTTTGTGATGGTATATCACTAATTATTTAGTTTTGTAGTGGCATATTAAAAAGGGTAAAATTGTCATAGCAATTTCTGATGGCATAAAACTAATTTTTATTATTTTATAGTGGCATAAAAATAATTTGTCATTTAGTGATGTCATATCTCTAATTTCAGATATTTGCAGTGGCATAAATCTAAATCACCCTTCTTTTTAATAGCAATAGCATCGCTCGATGCTCACATATCAACAAATGCATGAGATATTGCAAAATTGGACCAAATCTATAAAGGCAAAACACATGGGTTATAGCATATTATACAGCAATCGACAATTGACATCGTAGCGAGAGAATCATGGAGAATCATTATAATTCACAGAAGAAACACAACTAAGTGCAAAATTATACAAACATATACATTTATTTATTTTTTTAAAGAAAATATAGTCAAAGAGCGTTGAAGCCACATTAAATAATATGAAACAGGGACAGCACTATACGTATAACAAAAGAATGTAAATGCGCTCTTAAAAATCTTTTCACTCCATGAAGCATAGAGATCAATGATCATCTCACCTTCCCTCTTGAATGATTGAATCAAGCAACAACTGTGACGAATCAGAGTTCGGAACACTAGTCTGCACACCTCTGTTTCCGGAGTTTTGTGAGGTGGGCCCAGAGAATTCTTCAGTTGTGAAATTATTATTTGTCATTTCTTTAAACTGCCAATCAGTTAGGTAACTTGGTCTAGATGTAACTTTACTGACTTCTGAATCACCAGTTAACATTGATACAACACGGGACATAGATGGGCGTTGCAGAGGAGATGCATGGGTGCACAATAGAGAGACCCCTATCAGCCTCAAAGCTTGATCCTTATCATATGAAGTGAGCTTTGAGTCCAGTAACTCGAGTGCACGATTTTGCTCATATAAGTTCCAAGCCTGGGAAAACAGGTTGTTAGCCTTTCGGTATCTTCCATTCTCAGATTTTTAATACCAGTACTATCATGTCAGATTATCCGTATACAATACCTAGTACATGGAATTGAAATCCTCTACTGTCGTTAAAAGAGTGCTGTACATTCACATTTTTATCAATATTTAAAAATTAAAAAATTCAAACACTCAATCTAAACCGTTCATCTTGTTTAGTTTAATGACTGATGCATTTTAATATAAGTTTTATAAATTTTGGAGTTGATTGATACTAGATCAAGTGCAAATGAATGAATCTGGTTAACTATCTCTGATTAATTCTAATACGTTCATAGTTTGATCACTTAATTGAGTATCAAATCAACTCCAAAGTTTATAAAACTTATATAAAAACGCATCGCCCGTAAAATTGAACAAGATCAACGGTTTGGATTAAGCATTCTAATTTTAAAATTTTTAAATATTAATTAAACTTCTAATTGACAGCTCTCTACTGTCGTTATAACGACAGTAGAGGATTTCAATCCCTAGTACATGAGTGTACCTAATTTACTTGACTCTTACAAAGTCGGATCCTTCCTTTCCTATAAAACTCTCCTTTTGTTTTAGTTCTCCTCTCAGCCTGGAACTATTGCTAAATGAAGGTTTCATTGCAAAACTAGTTTGGATAAAGTCAAGTTGTAAAAAGGTCAGTATGGGCCAGGTCAGACAGGGATCGTCCAACTGAAGTCTGTTACTTTTAGTATTCCTTTGGTTATGAAAAGCTTAAAACATTTTGCCAACAAGCCCTCAAAAAAAAAAAATCAAGAAGAAGAACAGCAAGAATAATAAATGTGTAATACCCATTCAAGAAGATATATTTGGTCGGGTCTTAGTGTCTGGTCTGAATTTGCACGACCTGCTACAGCCTCTAGGGCAACCACACCAAAGGCAAACACATCTGTTTTTTCTGTCAAATGGCCTCTCATTGCATACTCTGGTGCAAGATACCCTCTGTATAATATCAAAATAAACAGGGATGAAAAAGATGCATATTATGTCCATCAATGATCGGAACTTCTAAGGATCTTTATAATGTTCACTGATTGTTGTTTCAATCTGTATGAAAACCTAAAATATCTATATTTTTGTTGGTTTCCCCGTCCCCAATTTTGATGTGTTTGCTCATAATTTTGAGCAAATGCAAAATTCAGTGACTACACATAATGCTAATTTCTTATATATTTGTTTATTCCGTGTGTGTGGTAATTAGGATGGAATTCAAAAGTCGACATTACGTGGAAAGATGGAACATATTTCCTTCGTTTTATGGGTTTGGCGTGTGGTGGGGGGTTGTGTGAACAACAAGCAAAATATTGTCCAGTCGTTCTCAAGCCCAAGATAAATCTGATTCTAAAAGGTTAGACAATCTTATGGAGGTGTAACTGGACAAGACAATGGACAGACTCTTACATTGTGCCGGCCACCCTTGTGCTGATATGGGTCTTCTTATCATCATAAAGCTTGGCCAACCCAAAATCAGAGATTTTTGGGTTAAGATCCCCATCAAGTAGTATATTGCTTGCTTTAATGTCTCTATGCACAATTCTCACACTAGATTCCTCGTGCAGATATGCTAGACCTTTTGCCACACCAAGACATATCTCGTAGCGAGTCGCCCAATCAAGGTATAGAGTATGCTTCCCTGAAAATAAATTTGCAACATAGTCGTTAAAAATTAGTATATAAGATGGGGCACAATTAAATAACTGAAGGTAAGCATATGAAAAAGTTGTGCTAAGAAGTTTACTGAATGATAAAAATTTCTTCCCCTGTAATTGGGTTAAACTGAAATTTACTTGCAGAGTTAAGAAACATGGAAGGTTTGGGTTACTTGATGGCGACAGCCTGACAGGCCTAGTTAGGGTGTACACTGCATGCTGGGTTAGCTAAAGAGAATTTAATCAGGCATAACTGTGAAATTCAGATTCAATCGAGGGTCATCTACTGACTGATTATTTATAAAAGCATTCATTACGCACCAAAGAGGGCCTGGTCAAGACTTCCATGCTCCAGGTATTCGTAGACCAAAAGAGGTTTGTTTCCTTCAATGCAACAACCATACAATTTAACTAGGTTTCTATGTTGCACAGCTGATATGGTGGCTATTTCTGTCAAGAATTCTCGCTTTCCTTGGTGTGATGTAACTGCTAATTGCTTAACTGCAACGATACGGCCATCAGACAATTTTCCCTACAAAAAGAATAAAAAATTACTTAAACAAAAGAAAAAATAAGATTCCCCCGCAACTCCATTCCTCACAAGCATAAATTAAAAATTATAGACAAAAGGATAAAATACCTTATGAACAGGGCCATATCCTCCTTCCCCAAGAATATTACTAGCATTAAATGCTTCAGTAGCAGTTCTTAGCTCAGCATAGCTAAAGACATCTGGTCTGTCCACAATCCCCAATAAATCTGATAGAATACAAGAAAAACTTTGAAATAAAAACCCCAGCAAAATCAAACCGGATCCAAACCAACTTTATTGATTCATCCAAACATAAATATAATATTATAGTATCAAGTTCAACCATCCATATATACCTTCATCTATTTCTGACAATTTTTTCTTGTGCCTCCAATATAAAATTGCAAGTACTGCAATTATCCCTAAAACTGTGACTCCTACTACAACTCCCGCAATGAGACCAGATTTGCTCTTACTAACACCTGGTTCTCTATTTGACACGGTAGGTGTGAAGTCTGAAAAAGTTGTTAAATAATTGAAAATTTGAGAAAATCAGGTACAAATATTTTATCAGTATTCCTTTGAAATTTAAAGGACTATCTTAAAGGTGAAGTAGGGATAGAGAGAGAAAGGTACCAAAAGGAGAAACACTTATAGCTGAGATGGATGGGCCATAATAACCTTGGCTCGGTACGCAACAAGTGCCTTTACCAGCCCAAAAGAAATGAATCTCAATGACATTGTTTGTTACTGGTATGGTGTAGTTTCTCACAACTGCTACAAAGGAGCTTCCACCAGCCTCTTTCCTTATATCAAAGTCCTTTTCTTTTAAATTTCCCTATAAATTAGTGAAAAATTCAATTGGTTAAAAATAAGAAAATATTTTTACCTGAGATCAACAGAAGAATTTCTACAATAACCAAAACTGAATGCCTTTGTACCAGAATTTTCTGGCTTATTCTGCTATATCTAAATTAATCCATGTACTGGTACAAACAAGGCTGCTTTAATAGTTTTCTGTAATACAAGTCATAATTGTAGGTTACATAATACTCATTAAACACCAGTCGAACACACTTCATACCAAAGTGATATAGCAATTCTAATATGTATGACAAGTACTTTGAGGTATGTGCTATCATGATCGCAGATTTTACCAGAAGAGACCAGATCCAACCCCCAACTACTCTTCGTTTTGTTATTTGTTGACTTTTGTTGTAAAATTTTGTTTACAGTTTGTTATCATTCAGGCAGGTATCAGTTATGTACTAGTACCAGGTGGTCAGTAATATTCAGGAAAAACAAAATTATATTGCAGAAACCTGGATAAAGATGTCAAAAACCCTTCTTCCAGTACTCCTCCATCCAAAAGGTGGTGGGTCAGGGTATGCAGTTTCGGCAAATTGGAGCTTAACAGTATAGTTTCCATTTTCAAGCCCGAGCCCATAATATCTCAAGGAGGAAGGTGACATTCGTGAATTCTGAAATAACTCAGAATCAAGCGTATTTTGAAATTGAGATAGACTTCCAATTTTGTAATTGTTACTGCTTGCATCTAGAAACGAACCCACATTGCTCACCCCCCATCGTGTTGCATCTGAAACAAAAGAAAAAAAAAAAAAGAGAAATGTAGATAAGATCTATTTCTTTAGATGCATTTGTTTATTTTTTTTTGTGTATGACAAGTAAATAACTGAAGGTACCAACAAGCAAGAAAATAAGAATGTAAGATGTAAGTGTTGTATTTCAAATACCAAAAGTCTACCAATTACAATATTTGGATTTTTTATATCTAAGTATTTCAGATTGTGTTTACAGGCATCATATTACAACTGTACTTGTTTGTTTGTTAATGCAAATGCCCAGTATGGGCATAGACAATGGCAGCATATGGGTATAATGCACATACCTGTAACATAGTAAGAAGCAGCTGACAGGTTGACATTATCTGATTGGTACACCGTCCCATCTTGCGCAGTCAAGGACCTAGTTGCACCACATGCTATTGCGAATGATGAATCTGCAATTATTTTTTTCTTCTTTACATGTTGCTTACTAGCATTATGAAAAGAGTATGATCATGCCAACTTTTTTTTTATTTTATTAGTTATTTATTTATTTTAAGGAGAGGATAAGAGAGGATTACAAATAGGAGATCCCTTGTAACAGGGAACATCTCTCTGAAGGCATTCCAGACCAGAAGGCAAGACACTGTAATTGTAATTGTTAAAACATTGAAACAAAACTACAAAATTTCAGTATTAGAAATAACAAGAGTCAATAAATTATTAAACTATATGGAAAATTTGAAAATAAATAAATATGCCAAGCACCTGCTATTGGAGCTCTGTATGACGAAGTTGTTTGCCACCAAGTTTCTAAAAAAAAGGAACAAAGAAATAATGATTCTATAAAGTTTTTCATAAGGTGTTGGATACAGAGCACGTGTGCCCCAAATGGAGCCAGAAAATTATACAGCAGGATGGGAAAAAATTTTTAATTTCCTTGAATCATAAGTATATTTTCACAATTTTTGTTTTAAAAAAATATACTAAATATAGGCATATAATTTTTCAACTTTTTTGGGCCAAATGGTAGCAACTAGCAAGTGGCTCCCCCCAACCTAATTTGGCCCTGCCCTGACTACAACTGAGCACTGTTCTGATTTATAGGAGGGGCTCTTTTGTCAGTGAGATGGTAGGCGGCACGTACCCCTAGGGCCACAGTATATTTTTCACTTTTAATAAATACTGTTGAACAACTAAAAAATTTTGGCTTGAAGAATGGGTAAAGGAGGAATGAACAGAGGTCTTATTGACACCTGAAATTTTCCAAGTGCAGGGCTCAATTTAGTAAGTAAAGGAAATTCCTTCGATAATATTTATATTAATAAGAAGCCTTTTAAGATATAACAATACTTACAATTGCAAATTGCCATTTGGACCAACCCAGGAAGGAAAGGCTCCAGAGAGCTGATTGTATGACAAATCTCTATATACAAAAAAAAAAAAAAAATGATAATAAAACAATGCTACTAAATCGATAAAGAGGAATATTCTAATACCATACGACAAAATGCCACAACCTCATTTTGTTATTAATATTTCAAAATTTTAAATCTAGAATTCAAAGCCGTTGATCTCCTTCGATTTAATGAAGCGTTTCTATTAAATTTTGTGATTTTTTTTTATAGTTCTTTATTTTGATAACAGATGTAGAGGTAAGCAAATAAACAAAATAGAATTGATCTTTCATAATTAACTACAGATTCATTCATTTTTTTACCTCGTGATCTAATATCAAATGAACTTAAGGATTATAAACAAATTTATGGTAATGCATCTCTCATGTTGTTGAACAAGATGGATGGTTTGATTTGATGGTTCAATTTTAAAATTTAAATTATTAATGGAAAACATGAAGTTGTGACATTTTGCTGCACTAAAAAAATTTATGACAGTCGAATCCTCCTCATCAATAAATCTAAGTATTTTTTTTATTAATGACAAAGCCAAAAAAGAGAAAAAAAATACAAATACAAATTAAAAATGGCATACATGTTTAGAAGTGAAGTGCTTTTTTGAGATGGCAAGCTTCCACTAAGGCTATTATTCCCTAGAAATCTGCATTAAAATCAAGAAACATAACAATAAAAATAATATATAATAAATCTACTTTAAATTTATAAAATGAAACAGGAAAAATGATTTCTCACAAGTATCTTAGAGAGCTTAAACTGAAAAGAGACTGCGGCACCCCTCCTGTTATGTTGTTGAAACTCAGATCTCTACATGATGAATTATAAATAATGAAATTAATAGATGCGCAGGTACAAACAGTAAAAGTTTAATCTTTATTAGAAGAATAGAAGACATTGTTGAAATTCATACAATAGTTGTAAATTTTTTAGCTTAGAGAAGTCTATCGAGAGAGTATCGGATATCTTGCAATTCCTTAAGACTCTACAATGTAAATTTCACAATCAGTATACAGGAGTAATAGCATATCGAAAGATACAAGGTATGTTACGTAGCTCGATCGGTTTGAATTTAAATTAGGCATACAAAGTGCTCAAGGATGTCATGTTGCTTATAAAATTCAGTGTAGAGCTGCCGTTTGTTATTTCCCCAATCCGTCTTGATTCAAATACATGCAAAAGAACACCAAAGCCAAATTTGCACTTATTACGATATTCATCACAAGAAAATATAATATTAAAGAAAATAGCAGAAACTTACAAGTTGGTTAACCTGACAAGGTTTGAAAAACTAGATGGAATAGGCCCTTGAAAAGAATTTCCTTGAAATTTCCTGAAAATTTAATATCTTGTGTTGTTGAAATAATCACAAGGACAGCCACAAAAAGAAAGATAGTATTTTCTCGCACTTATGGCTGGTAGTTGTCCCACTAGTTTTCGGTCTGCTTGCAAAACTGCTTACCAAAGGTGGCACATAGTGGGTCAAATTTCACTAACATCAGCTTGAATCTGGTTCAGCTAGTCTAAATTGTTTTGGGTCTGGTTTCTCATTTTTCATTTTTTATGTTTTCTTAATTTGGGGCTTTTTCAAGTCTGAGGTCAACCTGTCACACTATTGGTAAGTTTCAGATCAATTCCATGTTTAGGTTCATTTTGGGTCACAGGGCACAGCAATCTCAGCTTGAGTTCAAGCCATGTTTGGTTATTTAAATGAGTTTCTTTTTCTTCAATTATCAGATAATATTTGGCACAGGTGATCCATTTCGAGTTCGGTCAATCACAGTAGACACTTCTGCCTATTTGGAAACATTAAAGGTTCAGCTTTCACATCTGGTATTCCCAATTGCATTTGTCAAAAATACCCAGTCATGCTCAAATTCAGATTATTCAGCATTTCTTTCTATAGAACACATAACCTGATTATATATGTGTTCATTTCAGAGACTACAGTATTTGCTATATAAACATACTATTACCCCAGTTTGCTGAGGAGTATAGTAAGGTGCTTTAAAGTGGGATTTTACCAGTAAAATTGAAGGAGTGGGTAGGTGCTTTAAACTTGAAGCACCATATCTAACCTTTTAGATCCTTGTTTACCCACACTATAAATACATGAGGGTAGTTTGGGACTTTGGGGACCTTTAAATCAACAATACATCCTATTTATACAACTTGCCAAAAACTAATTGCTTTAGATTGAAGCAATTTGCCCTCCTCTTCACATTTAGTATGCTTCTGGAAGTATAGAAACAGTATACGCAGAGAGAATGCAGAGAGAGAAGGAGAGAGAGAGAGAGAGAGAGAGCATACAGGTCAGTCAAACCAGTCCAGGTACCAATATAGTCTGGAATTTTACCAGTGAAAGCATTGTCTGATGCCCCCCTGATCAGATGAAATAAATTATAAAATCACATACAATATAATTAGACATAAATTATAAGAAAGAGGTGTTGAGAAAAATTACAGGATTTTCATGTTTATAAGTTTGGATAATGATTGTGGTAATTCACCGCTAAGACCCGAGCTATCAATGTAACTGCAAAATAAAATATTAAGTTGTTAGCTTATTACTTTTTTTTTTATTTCTAATATTACAATTTTAAAGTACAAAACATAACAGTTGTTGAAGACTCGTCAAGTTCCCAAACTCATCAGGTATCGACCCATTGAAGTTGTTAGTTCCCAATCCCCTGCAACATGAAGCAATGGACCCCAAAAGTATGTTTAGTCTTAAAATTTATTATATTGTTGCAGAGTTTTATATCTGAATCTGAAGGAGAAATCTCACAGCGAAACAAGCTTTCCAAGATTTCCCAATTCCTTGGGAACTGGACCTGATAATGCATTGACGCCAAAAGTCCTAATTTTTTTAACATCAGTAGGGAACTATATTATGTTAGTAGAATAGACTCAAAATATTAAAAAAATTTCATTCATAATTATTAAGGAAGATGACATTACATGTATTGCATTCGGGACAAATTCCCAATGAATGCAGGTAGAGGACCCGTTAAATAGTTTTGTCCCAAGTCCCTGAAACAATCAGCGAAGATGAAATCTTACAGAAATATAAGAGGTAATAAATAGCTAAGAAGACACACGATCAGAATAATTAATGACTGTATGGTGTGCTGTACTGTATTCTTCCATGCAATAATTCAGTAATGAAAGAAGACAACTACAGAAATTTGGATCAAAAGACAATTCAAAGTATTGTACTGCAGTTTACTACCAGATTTAGTCTGGCAGGGTGCCAGAATTTTATACACCATTGTTTTGATTCGACGTAATATTATTGTATCAAGCATTAGTGTATGAAGACAGTTTCAGGATGGAAATTGCATATTGATGAAATCAAAGAAAAACTAGAGGCTTGACAGAAAATTATTACAAGTTAGTAAGATAAGTAAGGTTTTGGAGCTCATCTGGTATACTTCCCACCACATCCAATGCATATACCCTCCTGTGTTAATTCCAAACGCAGGTCAACAAAGTAAAAGTTATTAAGCAAATAAATATCTAGTGCATAAGCAAAAGATGAACAAATGAGAAGGGCAGTTGAAAAGAAAAATTAATACAAATACAGTTGCCACAAAATGATAAATATGGAAACACCATATATCCTGTGTGTCAGCCAAAATGCAATATCATGATTGATCAGGACTAACCAATATAGATTCCTCCTTTAATCCTTTTAGATTTAACTGATCAGATCATGTCTAACCAATGCCACTTGGAACAAAGACAGTTTTGTGTAAGGTCCAGGTTCAACTTTTGTTCTAACCCATCATACCGAAAAGTACCCTTAAATCTACTGGAGCTCACCAAACATATACGGGTATATCAAATTTCTATGTTGGTCAAATGGGAAATGTACACTTGACGGATAATTAATATTTTTTTCCCTGCTATTAAATTCGTTTAGTTATTATTTCCGTGTCGCCAAAAATATAACAAGCGGTGACAAACGTCATCAGTAAATTTAATTCTGGTGAAAAGAAAATACATGTCAAAATTTCCAAAACACATATTCAGTAATTGTGTTATTTAAGTTTTTATGTTTTTATGATTCCAAATCTTTTAAAAAAATCCAAACAATAGTTAAAACATTTCCAAAATCATAAACTTAGTTTACAATAAAATTTTGATATGTATATCGCCTTAAAATTCTTAGATCAACCATGCAAACATAAAAGCCTAAAATTTATATTATTAGCATTTCATTCAATAGGTTACCGAGAGTACATTAGCACGAAGTCATAATTAAAAAGGCTCCATTTTTTAAACTCTTAAAAACAACAATTTAAATATTCAAATAATAATTTAAACCGCTTATGTGATCTATATTATCTCGTCACAAATCAACAAGTATCGCATCATAACTTTATTTTGATGGAAAGCAAAAACTTGAAAAAATCAAATATCTGTGAAGATTTTGAGAACCAGCTCTTAGTCTAGTGACAAAGAGCAAAGCACATTGAGTGAAAGATCGCAGGTTCGAAACCCGACTCTTTCATAGACATTTAACTTAAAAATAAGTTGGATGGCTTAGACCCCAATTTATATTAAAAAAAAAACATCTGTGAAGATTTTATAAACTCTTAATGCCAATGAAAATGAAGTCTAAATGTCAGAATTTTTTAGTGCATAAAAGTAGAACAAAGATCACATATAATGATGTTATTTTGAAATTTAAATTTTAAACTTGACGAATTACTATTAGAAACGGAGAGATAATGAAGATCGTGGGTTTGTAACCAGATTTGTAAATTTCTTGTGGATATTTAAATTTGACAAAAAAATGCTGGGACGTTTGACCCATTCTTTCTTAAAAATGGAGAGACACTTGATTTTCTATATGCATATCTAACTTACAACTTATAAATGTGACAAGTCGTGTTGGAGTTATAGGAGCAGTCACACTTGATTCCTGGGTTGAAGTCCGGGTTGTTGTCAATGTTTGTGGAGTCTATAGCCCACCCGCTACATGGTTCGCCACTTAAGTTCCAATGCGAATTAGCACTCTTTCCCCACCTCCCAAGTATGGTATTCAATGCAACCACTGCAGGAAATATAATAAATATATGATATTTTGCAAGGATTTTAACAGTACCAAACTTGAGATATACAATTTTTCTCCCCCTACATTAGAGCATGCCACACTTTTATTTATTTATTTATTTATTTTGCACCGCTGTTTATTAACTATAATCCTCAATTGTACAAAATCCTTTATGTGCTTCCTGAAATCTGAACCGTTGACCTCCAGATCCGATGGTCCGGATTAAAGCTGACCAATTACCTGCCTGAGCAAACTACTTTTAAATAAATAAATTCAATATAAATTTCTAGTGGACCGTCTTTAGGCTGCTAGGAGATACTGGGGTCGGCAACAAGCAAAAGCAAGTATCAAAGAGGCTTTTTTTCTTGATAAGAGCACGTGCTAATCAAAGAATATGACGAAGCTTCGCACATTTACAATATTGTCAATTTGTCTTATAATATAAAAATTACAGCACAGGATGACAGATACAGTGATGTATTCGTGATTTGGAAAAAATGGGACCAACCGTCAATTAATAAATTACAAGATTACAAGAATAATAACTTGGGAAAGCAATATTGCTTTGACAAAAGAAGAGTCAAACGCAACCTTTAAGAAATGCTCTCTCAAGAATTCTTTTATAAAAAAAAAAAAAAAGAGGAGTCCATGAATAATTAACTTTGCAAATTAAATAAACGTCTTGTAGACCAACAATTGATATGTAGTCATGCGATTAGCATAACATTTCATAAAACTGAGGGAGTTAATAAAAAATCTCGGATAAAACAAAATAAAGTATATAATTTGGGGCCCTTTATGAACATTAACTAAGGTTTCTTCGACATGCGACCAACCTTTATGCATTTCAGAGTAATACAATACAAACCCACAAAAATAACTAAACTAATGAATTATTATTTATTTGCAACTAAAAAACTTTACTTGCTAGGAATACAAAGAACTAATAATTGTACAATACAGTGTTTAATTTCTTTACTGGACTTCACATTAAAAGGTGGAAAGCTATTTTTATTTGAATGGGAAGGATGCATCATGCATGCCCCAAAAATGGAACGATCATTCTTTATGTACAAAAGGGGATGTATGTTACAAAAAAAAAAAATTAATGACAAAAAGGGATCATCTTTCACTCCTATAGTAAATTAATTAAAAAAAATGAAAATTCACAGATGGATCCTAATATCCTATAAATTGCTTGCAAAATATTATTAGAAACAAATAAAAGATATAAATTTTTATTAAGAGGAAAATAAGGCCCAGCTTTATATTGACCAAAAAAATAAAAAAGGGAACTGAGACAGGAGAAAGAAAAAAGGTCCATGATACATGAATGCATACCTTCTGATGGGTCTGTCTTAGCTTGAGCTGATGCTGTTCCAGCACCAGATACGATTAAGAGGCATACTATCAGTATTACTCCAAAGTCTCTCATCAATGGCGAGTCAGGCGACATCATCTCTCTCTCAACGCAAACTCGTGCCACTCTCCAAATAGTTAGAAGAAGCGCCAGGAAACAGGAGCCGCCTTCTGCTTTTGGCGAGGAAGAGAAGAGAGGGAAAGAAAGAAGAAATTTTGTATGTGTATGTGAAAAAAATCCGAGATAAAAAGGGAGAGAAAATAATTTGATTGGTCAAACAACGAGCTTTGTTGATATGATCGTTGGAGAGTGGATTAGGGGTGATTACTGCCTTACTGGTGACTTGGTGAGTATAATTGTATTTGTATTGTTCAATAGTGCATGCCAGGGATTCAGATTTTGTGCGGCTTGTGCTGGCACGTTCCATCGTGTGGCAAGCAGTCACTTAATAACCTCTAAATTATAATTCATTGTCCAGCTAATTATTCATTCAAATTAAGTAATTCCTAGCCCTCCTAACATAAATACTGCTATCTCTCTCTCTTTCTGGTATTTTTTCTAGGGTCAAACACGTTCTAGTTATATAACAAATTAAGGACTAAAGTCAAAGTGATAAAAAAAAATACTTTTACCTTAAAAAAAATGAAAAATTTTACTTTTGAAAGATATATGGAGCTTCCAAAACTGTTTTTATTGAATGTAAGATTGTAAGGGCCATTTAGGAAGCCAAAGCAAGATTTTCGAAAAAAAAATTATATTATAAATAAATTTTAGAAAATAAATATGAAGAATAGTATATTCCGATATCATAATACTTACTTTAGCCATAGTATATTAGTATATTTTTTTTTTAGGGTACGGTGTGGCAATCGCCACACCGACAGAATTTTTGTTAAAAAATATTATTAATTATATTAAATTTTAATTTGTATATATTTTTATAAATTATTTAAACTAAAGAGTTGTTATAAATGACGTCGCATGCATCAAATTAATAAAATTATAGATGTGCCCACAATCTTTTATGCGTGAGGAGAGTTCTTGTGCCACAAGTTTAGGGTGTCACCAAATGTCACAACTTTATTTTTTTCGTCAATATTTTAAATTTTAAATGTAAATGTCCAATCTAAACCGTTGATCCTCTTCATTTTAACGAGTGATGCATTTTCATATAAATTTTATAAAATTTTAAGTTTATTTGGTACTCGATCAAGAGGTTAAAAATGAACGAATCTGGTTAACTATAACAGATTAATTATAATACGTTCATGGTTTGACCTCTAGATCAAGTATCAAATCAACTCAAAAATTTATAAAGCTTATATGGAAATGCATCGCTCGTTAAGGAAGAATATCGACGGTTTAGATACGAAATTTACATTTTAAAATTTAAAATATTAACGAAAAGGTAAAGTTGTGGCATTTGATGACACTCTAAACTTGTGGCACCGGAACTTTACTCTTTATACGTTTACAATTGGATTTTGTTCAGTTTAAAAAGAAAATTGTTTAGTTGACTTTTAAATTGCAGCGAAGTTAAAATAGTTAAATTTTAACTTTTTCTTATATGGATGATCAATTAGTTATAAATTACAGTGAGTTTGATAAATGACTGTTACATAAAAAAAAAAGGAAAAATCAGCCGTATACCCCTCAAAACTTCTTCAATCGGTCATATACCCTTCTATTTTAAAATATTGGTAATATATACCTCAAATCATTCTTATCATTGTTGTTTGCCCTGTTTTATTAATTTCAATGGTCTATTAAATCTAGAAATTCAATTTTTGAAATTAAAGACTAAAATACCCTGCACATTTCTCTCTCAATTTGCCCTTCAGACAGATTCATCTTCTCGCCTTAACTAAGATTCCACATATGAAAAGATACGATTACAACATGGAAAGAAATCAATAATTAGAAATGCTTGAGCAATTTCTTTTGATAATTGCGTCTTCAAACCTATTGCAACTCTTTTGTAAACGAAGTTGAACGGGCACCAAATTATGATACCCAATACTCAATCTTTGATTCAACACGTAAGCAACATCTTTTTGGCTTTATAATGCAATTCTATTTTTTATTAGGAACAGTGATTTTTTTTTCTTGAATTGTAAATACTACTAAACACTGAAACTATAACACAAAGAAAATATTAAATTCGTAAAAGCAAAATCTATTATGCCCATTTGCGAGATGTTAAATTTGTGCCACTATTTGTAGGATCATGGAAATACAAGCATCAAAATGATGACTTTTCACATCGTTGATTATTCAGCAATCTGATTTTCAAAATGAAAATCTGTTGCCTCGTCATAAATTAAATGCAATAAGAAAGGGAATGTTGAGAGAGAAATGTGTAGGGTATTTTGGTCTTTAATTTTAAAAATTGAATTTCTAGATTTAATATATCATTGAAATTAATAAAAAGGATAAATAGCAATGATAAGAATGATTTGAGGGATATATGACTAATATTTAAAAATAAAAGGGTATATGACTGATTGGGAAAGTTTTTGAGGGTATACGGCTAATTTTTCCTAAAAATATTTTAACATTTCAACGAAAATGCTTTTCTTTATACGGTATTTTAATTGTCAACTTTGTAATTCTGTGGTTAATTAATATATCATATCCCATAATAAAATAGTGTCGAGGGTGACTATTAGTAACAATATACATAGCCTGATAGCCACACAGGTCCACGTCCATATCACAAATCGGCAGTTCTCTTAATAATTAGTCTTTGAATTTTTGGAAGATCTTCGTTCACATGTTTTGGAAAGTTGGAACTTGGAAACCCAAATTGTCAAGTTAAGCTAATTCGAATTGATTTTTGGTTCCTGAGACGGCGTACAGCCGTACATGTCCATTTCCACAATCGCGCCGTACATTTCTGAGGATTTTCATGTCAAATTGGAACAATATATGGCTGTCAATGAAATCCGTTTATCCACTTATTCTATCCGTACCACTTTCGATAAGGCGGGTATGGGTAAGATTTTATTTTCGTTAGACTAACGGGTATGGATATGGGTAAAAAAAAATTTCATTAACTTAACGGGTATGGGTACGGATAAGGGCT
The DNA here is from genome assembly GCA_027562975.1 of Rhynchospora breviuscula. NCBI lineage: Eukaryota > Viridiplantae > Streptophyta > Magnoliopsida > Poales > Cyperaceae > Rhynchospora > Rhynchospora breviuscula. The sequence goes on from CM050399.1 coordinate 34,530,789, forward strand.
ATTTCGTACCTATTATCTAACGGGTCAATTTTTACAAACATATATGTATATATAATCATGTAAATAACATATTTCGTAAGATATAGTATTAATTTTGATCTACATCGAAATTTATTTATGTTGATGAAAAAATCAATTTGCACTCTATTATATTATAATTTATAATTAGTTATATAGATTTTTTAAATGTCAATTGATATGAGAATAAATTGCATGATTTTTGTTATACGTAAAGTATTTTCTAAATATTGTACTTTATCTATATATTTATTTGATGCAATTTATTTATTATTATTAATAATATTTTTTATTAAATTAATAAAAATTAATAATAATATTATTAAATTAATAATATTATTATTATCTATTATATACAGTTGCCCTATCCTTACTGTTAATCCTTAACGGGTATGCGTAGGGTGTGGGTAAAGAAAATTTTAACAGATGTGGGTATGAAAATACCTTCTACCGTACCGTATCGTATCCATTGACAGCCCTAGAACAATATACAGATTTTAAAAGATTTTTAGGAAATTGCAACGAGTCTAAACTCTAAAGACAAGGGTTATTAGTTACTACGTATAACGAACAGCGTACAAACTTACCGACTTATTTTAATTAAAAATCTCTCAGTAGCTAATTAATTGCTGTAGGTTTGTTGCTAATATTTTATTTTATATGCTAACCGGCCTTAGCCTATACCGCCACCAAACTTACCAAAGAGGCCGACAAAATTAGAAGAGTAGTAGGGGTTGAATTGTCAGGTCAACGATGTCGCCGTCAAACAGCCCGGAATCCTTTCTTGTCAATTCAACAACGCGCTGACAATGAATAAAGCGATGAAACATATCTGAATAGGAGAGAGCTAGAAACATCTAGACGCCGGAGAAGATGGATGCTGGACACGCCGGCGTGGCCAGCTAGGTAACCAACTCGCATTAATTCCGTCCTGTCCCTTCAGTCCTTTATCTCAGTAAGTCCGTACGTCTCCATCCCTACCCAAAATTCTTGGTCTCCTTTGAACCCAACTCCTCTCTACTGTAAAAATTTAAGCCAACATTAAATTGTCTCCACCAACCATTTTAATTGCTCTGTAGCTATAACATCTACCAGCTCAATAGTTTCTCATTCATTAATTTTCCCTCTTCCCTCAAATCACGGCTTCCCCCTTTTCTCTTACTGACTTCCATATACTCTTCCTACTTTTCCCACAAAGTAGTTCTTATAAATCTTTATTTATGATTTGACATCATGATTTCCCATCCTACTTTTAGACCGAAAAACAAAAACTATTGTATCTCGGATGACTGTCCCAAATTGCCACCAGAAACATACCTGATTTCTACTGTAGTACTCAAACCAAATAAGAACCCTCCAATGCCCCAGCAATACTTTTCTTTTTTCTCAGCCTGGAGCTTTTACTTAACTAAGTTGAGACAGCTAGCAAAATCTTCTAGGAGAATCTTAAGGAGACACCGAAAGAAGGCAATAAAAGGAATCTTTCCGGCTGCATACTTCAATTCACTGGTAAAAATAATTAATAAACCTATAAACGTTGTTCCCTTTGAAACCCAAGAAAGCTCACCCAGTCAAACCAACCCCAAATTAAACACAAAGACATCATTGAATGTATTAAATGTGAAATCCAAAAAAGGTAACACATTTATGTTAGAACTACCTAAACACCTCAATATAAACCTCACCTCAGCTACCGCATTGTCACGTAGTCATTCACCCAGCGTAGACCAGCAAAGGGAAAAACACAACCTACTACCACTCTCTTCCAAAACCCTTACACCAGAACTTTCACTAACTCAAACATTACAGCCATACAAAAAATCTACCTCAATGGATCCACAACTTGAACAAGACCTAGTAAACCAATTTTCTGACCTTTTAGTAAACCAATCAAACACTGTACAACTGGACCTTCTCCCTGATGACCTCCTAAACCTTGATTGGAATAAATGCCTCGTAAAATTTCTCTCTAACCGACAACCAAGCAGAAGTGATGTTCAAAGTGCCTTGTCAAAGAGCTGGAGGGACCGCCCTCCTGTCACACTTCAGAGCTCCTTCAACAATACATATATTGTCCAATTTGACACCTCCATGGACAGGGATTGGATCTATGATCAGTCTCCCTGGCATTTCAGGAAAGACCCAATTTCTTTACAAAAGTTAAATGATGCACATACTCTAGAAATGACGGCAACCTCACCAGTTGAATTATGGGTTCAATTTCATGGATTACCACCCAATGCACTATCTTTTCAAAGTGTTTGGAAGTTGGCCCACAGAGTTGGAACACCGCGACTAGTACACCCAGACATTGATAAAACATGGAGCTCCTTTGCAAGACTAAAAATTCAGGTGGATGCAACCAATCCACTAAGGGACAAAATACATGTAAACACGCCAGACCGAAAAATCCTTACTGTTTATATTGTTTATGAGAGGGTTCCAAGGATCTGTTTTTATTGTGGAAAGATAGGTCATGAAATTCAAAACTGTGATACAAGAAACAACCACTTAAATCTCATCCAGTCTTATCCACCAGAAATCCATGAAAAACTATTAGAAAAATTAGAGCCTAAGTTTGGGTTATGGATGAATCACGAGTTAGGAGGCATTTCACGAAGAACTCAACTCAACCAACCTCAAAACACCACCTCAGACCAAACCAACCTAACAATGAACAAAAACTCTAATCCAACAGCTAACCATTCAAATCTTAACAGCCTAAACCCAAGGCCAAACTCAAATGCCCACAACTATCTGACCCAGCCCTACCAGATCCCTTTACCTACTAACCTACAAACTGCAAATGACATCCATGTAGACCGCAACCAGATTCGACCAAAAAAGACTCGACAAAATAAAGATATTAGTTTTTTTAGGAAAAGGCAATTCTTGACATCCGACAGTGAGGAAGCCCATTCCCAGGAGCAGAACTGGCTAGTGCCATTTCCTACCCTTGTTTCCTCCTCCACAATTCAACCATACCAATATCTCCAAAATACTGAGAACACCCTTTCACCAAATATTGCTTCTCCCTCTCTTCAGCCTCAGTTTTCTTTTTCTGGAAATGTGAAGTCCTCTTGCAATAAAAAAGCCAAGACGGTGGGCTTGAGTACACCGCCACCATCTCCATGAGAGTTCTTTCTTGGAATTGTCGGGGAGCCGGAGGTCCCCGAACAGTCCAGCACTTACACAATCTCCTCCGGAGCACCCGAGCTTCGTTGGCATTCATCTGTAAGACAAGGTGCAACCTCCCTAAATCCAAAACCATAATCCAAAACCTACCTTTACAAAACTCAATTGTTGTCCCTTCAAATGGATATTCTGGTGGTCTTTGGTTGATTTGGAGTGATGAAATCACGGTGCATCTGATCCAAGATTCTAAACGCTACATCTTTGCGAAAATAGTTTTCCCGAATGGGTTGTCATGGAACTTTGGAGGTATTTACGGTGACCCTCACCATAAGCTTAACCCGCACATCTGGTCCCTTATTAAATTGTTAGCTGAAGAGAACATGCAGCCTCTTTGTTGCATGGGTGACTTCAATGCAATCCCGTCCTTGAGGGATAAATATGGAGGAAAAAGGACCTTAAACAGCAACAATAAGGCATTTGCTGATTTATTGTTGCAAGCTAATCTTGTGGATTTAGGATTTAAGGGTCTTGCTTTTACATGGGTTACCAATCTGAACACCTCGAAACCCATATATCAAAGACTGGATAGAGTGTTTGTCACCTCCTCGTGGTCAACTTTCTATCCTGAAGCCTATGTAAACCATTTATCAAGGTTTTGCAGCGACCACGCACCAATCTTACTGAACACAGAAAAAACCGGTCTGGGTGCTAAGAAATTTAAGATCGAACATTGGTGGCTCCATAGAAGAAGTTTTCATGAAGAATGCGCAAAACTTTGGTTCGGTGATCCTCAAACGCCTTGGATTGACAAATATAAAAATCTGGTTAAAGGAATTAAAGCATGGAGGAGGAGAGAGAAAATGCCCCAAGATAGACTTGCAGAAATAAAAGATGAGCTACTGAAGTTACAATCTTTACCACCACCTTGTCAAAACCTAAATGAAGAAATTAGACTAAGACAGGAGCATGAACAACTACAAGACCAGTTGGAAGTCTATTGGCATCAACGGTCCAGAGTGAGATGGGCAAAACTAGGGGACCGGAACACAAAGTTTTTCCACCAAGCGGCAACAATCAGACGAAGGAATAATCAAATCACTGCGCTAGAAAGGGAAGATGGCTCGTGGGCATCGACTAAAACTGAAGTCAGGCAAATGCTGGTGAATTATTTTAAGAGTCTGTATCAGTCCCCTTATGCAAATACCAGACCCCATATTCCACTTGAAGTAAAAGAAATGTTTAATTACCTAACCCCAAATGCACAGACCCAAATTAGTACGGTACCCAGTCCTCAGGAAATCAGGAACACTCTTTGGACAATGAACCCAGATAGATCCCCAGGTCCAGATGGATTAACAGTACGTTTCTTGAAAGAAATGTGGAACATTCTGGGTCAAGATATAACAAGGAAAATCCAAGGGGCTTTTATACATGGAGAAATACCCAATGAATGGACCTCGTGCCACATAACTCTGATTCCAAAAATAGAGAACCCACATAAACCAAATCAATTCAGACCCATATCTGTATGCTCTGTCCTTTACAGATTAATTATGAAAATTGTTGCCAATAGATTTGCCCCGTATATGAAATCCTTAATCTCTCATTCACAATCAGCCTTCATGAAAGGGCGAAACATGCACGGAAATGTGATATTATTGAGAGAAATCTTGTCAACATTTAGGGCCGATAGTAGAAATATGAAGGCATTTGCTCTAAAATTAGATCTTTTCAAGGCATTCGACATGGTTGAATGGGGATTGCTGAGGGAAGTGCTGATTGCAATCCGAGTACCAAATAACATCAGAAAACTACTTTATTTAGCAATTTCATCAGCAAGATTCTCTATCAAACTAAATGGATCTACTAACGGGGGCCTTTTCACTGCAACACGAGGATTGAGGCAAGGTTGTCCAATGTCTCTGTACTTATTTATTCTAACCGTAGAGGTGCTATCGAAGATGTTTCAATTGGCAACAACAAACTCATAGATTAGGGGTATCTCCTTCTCAGACAGAATGGAGCCCATCACACACGCTCTTTATGCCGATGACCTAGTGATTTTTTCCCATACTGATCCAGAAGAGGTGAGTACAATAAGGCAAATTCTCACTAATTTCGCTCAATTATCGGGTCTCAGAGAGAACCCGGAGAAATCTCAGATCTGGTTTAGCAAGGGGGTGTCAAATTCACAAAAGAGCCATGTACTTAGCATATTTCCAGTAAAATTGGCGCCACACCAGCTAACTTACCTGGGCTGTCCCATCACATCCACCAAATCAAATGCGAAAACCTTCACTGACCTTTCAGAGAGGATCAAACAGAGGATCCCTGGATGGAAATTACATAACCTCTCTTTTGCAGGTCGCACCGAGCTTATCAGGTCTGTTCTCCAATCGATTCCAATGCATACAATAGCCACACAACTCCTCCCTAAAAAGGTGCTAAATTCTTTGACATCTTTATTTAGAAAATTTCTATGGGGAAAATTAGAGCATAACAGATATTTAGCTTTTGTGAGATGGGATATAATATGCTCTGATTTTCAACATGGAGGATTAAATTTGAGGGATCTTCAGACACTAAATAAAACGTGGATTCTGAAAACTTTATTTTCATTAGTGTCTGGAGATGACTCATCTTGGGCTCAAGTTTGCAGGGCAAAGTACTGTCCAAATGGAAATTTCTGGGCATCCAATTTTAAAAAGGGAGACAGTGAATTATGGGCGGCTTTCCACAAATTAAAAAATTTTATCAAGGAGGACCTTATGTGGGTTATTGGTTCAGCAAAATCAATACCTGCATTAGGTCAACCTTGGTATCCAAATTGGGAAGAAGAGATTAACAAAGTACACCTTCAACCTACCTTAACAGTCAGAGATCTCTTTGACTTCAACACAAACTGATGGTCAACTTTACACCTCCAACACTTTTTCTCAAACACATCCATCCAACAGATAAACAACCTGAACCAAAAACCTACACAAAACCCAACAATCCCTGATGCCCTGATATGGAGACATGCCAAAAATGGAAAATTCAAACTGAAAATTGCCTATCAAATACTTTCAACAAACTACACACAAACCCAACCCAACCAGATCTGGACCGTTATCTGGAAAACCAAAAACCTTATGCCAAAAGTCAAAGCATTCCTATGGCGAGCAGTACACAATGCCCTACCTACCATGTATGAGCTTAAAAGAAGGATACCGAGGCTGTCACCGATGTGCCCAAGATGCGGGATGGAGAATGAAACAATCTCACATATGTTGTTCACATGCTATGCCTCTCGAGCTGCGTGGTTCACTTCTCCAATGGCCATTAGAACTGAAGAATTACCATTACAGACCCTAGACATATTGCAGGTAGCATACTCTAGTATCCAGATACATGACATCAACATGTTTTTCTACATGATGTGGACAGTATGGAAGTCAAGAAATAGCTTTCTCTTCGAAGCAAAAGTAGAGAATCCAAACAACATCGTGGCTGAAGCCGGCTCTACATGACCTCTCTTGCAAAATTTATGACAAACCCACCAAACACCAGCCATGCCTTTCTACCATACATTTACCAAACCAGGTACAAACAATATGCTTGATTGATGGATCATGGGACACAACTGGTAGAAGTGGTACATCATCTATCTTTTATGACAAAAATGGAAGGGCACAGCATATACATGGGTCACATATCCAGGCATCCAGCCCTTTCCATGCTGAAACAATGGCACTACTTAATGCCATCAATGAGAGTCAACTCATCCAAGCACCACTGCCCATGATTATACTCACAGACTGCAAGCAGTTGGTTCAGTTTATCAGCACAAATGACACTGAATATTTGCAAGACTGGAAAGCATTCAAGGATGCTCAGGAATGTAAAATGAAGATGAACGAGCTGGAAGGCCAACAAATAATCCTTCAACACATACAGCGAGACATTATTGCAGACCCACACAAGCTGGCAAATTGTGCGAGGGTCAATGGGCTCACATTCAGGGGATTTCCAACCCAAATATGTCAACAGCTGGAGATTAGCCAGCATTTACCAGCTTTTTTCACTTTCTTTTAGTGGGACTTTTTTATTTTATTTTTTTCCCTTTTTGTTCTTACGTTGGTTCGTGATATGCTAGGTTCTAGGTTTTCCTTATCTGTTAGTTAGTTTGTTGTGTATTAATTACATTTCCTCGCCTGTAAAATGAACTATTAAGAAAATGTTCCCCACGGGGTGATTTTTCAAAAAAAAAAAGCGATGAAACATTATAGCTTTGACGATGTCAGATTCGGCTATTCTGGACAATTAGTTACCGATGCTGATGGCGCTCGAAAGATAAGGGCGCAGGAAGACAAATCCAAATCCTGTGGCGCGCGACACAGCGTGTAGCACACCACAGGCCGTCCGATCAGATCTAGATGGATGAGGGAGCTCCGTGCATGTAACAGATTGTAAGGCCCGAAAAAAATTGAACCGTCCAGATTTGATCGGACGGTCCGTGTTGCGCGCGACACGCTGTGTCGCGCGCCACAGGATTCGGATTGCAAGAAGACCGCACATGACAAAACAATGGATTTAATCAAATCACTGCTTTGTACCGTACGTCCTAGATGTCTAGCTTTTGATAGTGAGATGTTAAAATTATCTTCAAAAAATCAAAATGTTAAGACTAATAATAAGTTAAATATATCTGGATCGATATTTTATTCAAAATTAATATCTTTCGTGTGTATTTAACAGGAGAATCATTATTTTTTCTTGTGGCTACAATTGGGGCCGTTTGGTTGTTACGTAAAGAATGCATAACCTCACTATGTAACATTTATGTTACCAAACAAGTGTTGCATAAATATTGATCAAGGCAAAATCAAGTCAAAATAAATTCTTGTTTACCGATCTAATCGTTTGCAGTAAAGCTAAGAGTCGAATCTACAGAGACAGTGTTGGAATATCGGTCTTTTACTTTATTTAATTAGCTAGGTGAGAGTTCAAATGTTTTGGGATTTAATTGAAAAGTTCATCTAAGTTCGATCGAGAATGCGAGATTTAACACAACAACACGAATTAGGGATCAATTGCTAAGGTTCACGTTATCTATCCGATTTTGGGCAGGTCCGTTTGAATCCAAACAGGTCCGTTCGAAATCCCGTTAATTGATTTTTATTTAGTTTTATAATATATCTAATGCACGTAATTAAGTTTAGTTAAGATTTTAGATCCTAACTCTCGATCATGGTCTAATTCCCCTAAGTTCAACTTTCAAATTTTCTAAAAATCTTAGGTTTCAACTCTCGTTCTTTTACTTAGGTTTTCTAGGTTTATCTTTCTAATCTCAAGAATATTCTATATCTTTCGATCATATGTAGAGACACATCTTTCAGTTTAGTCTCAGATTGACATTTCAATTAATACCTATCATATGGTATTGCAATCACAAATCAACTCGAATTTAGAGTTCTAACCAATATTTTCAATACCGGATAGGGGACCGGAAAATATCGGGTACCGAACTCTGATCCGGTATGAAAAGCTTAAATATCACTCTCTGACTATACCGGAAAATACCGACCAATAATAAAAAAATATCGGAAATATCGGTCAATGCATGATTTTCGAAACCTTATCAGTTTTGAGTTTCACTAGAAAAAATTGGCACTCTCCTCCCGAGGCATTTTAGTTTCCAACTCAACTCTTTCATCTTTCCCAAAGCAACTATTTTTAACCTGAACCTTTAATTTTGACAAATTGCACATCTTCTTATTTTCTAGTAAAATAGCTCTTTTCCTACCGATTTTTTTTTTAATAACAAGGATACATAGTAATAAAAAAAAACTTCACTATTGATTATGATTATATTAATTAAATGTGCAGAATTTTATTTATATTTTTCAGAATGTTTATGTATGAATTTATTTATTATCAAAATACTTGTTAACATTATTCAATTTTTGAAAACGGTGCAACCGGTTATACCGGTAAAACTCCGTATCCTTTGCTTCGCCGGTTCGATCTCCGGTACGGTTTTCAAAACATTGGTTCTAACTATCTAGCGATCTAGACAAGACCTTAGTCTATTGGATAAAACCATCAATTCATGCAATTCACAATAGTAATTATCAATCAAAGCAAGAAAGATAAAGCAAAAGATAAATCATAAAACTAAGATATAGATATGGTTTAAACACTATCTGAACCATATATGTCTTCAATAAAAAAAAATATATGGATACAGATATGATTTTAGCACTGTCCGATACGTATTTATATTCCAAAAAAATATTGATATTGTCCATACACGATAGATATTTAATTTGTTTATCCAACTTCAGTGGAACAAAATGATTAATATTATTACTCCTCTAATATTATAGAAAAGACTTTTTATTGGATAATACTTGGCTTTATTAGATAGATCGACTTATGATAACATTTTGATTGGATTAATTGTAAGAAGATGTTTTCATGTACAATTTTAATTTTTATTACTAATTAATAGCAACTAAACAAGCACACAACAAGAATCTAGTAATTAGACAATAGCACAACACATGAGGGTGAGAAAATGGTATACATCTTCCAATATCGCAATTTGAAGGCTTGACCAAATCACTAGAAATCGGTGGCGTGCCTCCAATTACCTCATTTACCTTTGCTTCGAGTCCACCAAGGAGATTAACCAACCTCTAATGGTTTCTGCTAGCAAACTCAAGAGAGTAGCTAATCCACTTCACCTCTTTCACAAAGCAATCAACTATTTGAATGATGGAGAGAGGTGCTCAACACATGAGCTAAGCAAGAGAGACATGAGAGAGCTCCAATGGAAGAGATAAGAGAATCTCTACCTTGGAGGAAGGTGGCGGCCTAAAAGGAGAGGAGAGAAGAAATGGTGGCTAGGTTTTTTTTCTTTTTTTCTCCAAGAGACCTCCTTATATAGACCACTCCAATCCACTTTTCTTTGGACAAATATGCCCTTACTAGGTCGGACCTCTATTGGGCTCACATGGGCCATGTGTCCTCTCAAGTTAATCCACTAAATCATTTATTTAATAGACTTATTAATTGCTCTCTAATTGGACTTTCATTTAACAATTAAATAAAGACCCATTTAATTAATATAATTCAACCAATTATATCAAAATGTGTTGAACAAAAAATAATTATCAACTTATTGATACTAATTTTAGGATTAGCATATGCATTATTTTATTTCTATATGATCCTTTTGATTTAATTAATTATAACACTTCGCAACGGTATATAATTAATTAATCAACTTATCATATTATTGCATACATTGCTGCAAATACATAAATAATGCACTGCATGGTTAAAGTCCTATTGGTGTGACCCTTTGAGAATTTATGTTATGTTGGCCATGAAAATTAAATTGCTATTTATTTCCAATAATCATAAGCGGTATCTAGCAACACATTATGATTCCTAATTAACATAAATATTGTACTATTACAGTATTTTAATTCTGCATAAGAAATAAAATATGTCCTTGTTTTGATTCTTATGTCACATGATATCATTGTATAATCCAAGATAGGAATGTGTCATTCTTCCAGATTATACATTTCTTGATCTAGAGTTGATCGTCTAGTTTGCGCGCATACGATCCAACTCCATTTCAAAGTCTGTATAGCAGTTCTTATCAGGAATCAACATTAGACGATATTTATTGAACATATCGTCATATGAAAAAGCCGAACCATTTCAAACTTAGAACTAAACAACGTATGAAATAAATAATGACACATAATACAATCTATATATTTATTTCATTGGATCAAGTCTTGTGCTATGTTCCAGTAAAATACACATATGTAATTAAGTTGGTAACTACTTACATATAATTTGTAGAACTTAATCATCACTTAATTTACATATTAATCTTTTATAATAATTAATGTTACTTGTTAGTTATCAGGATTACGGACTATTTAGAATTATTATTTTCATTTAATTAAAATAAAATACAGAGATCCGCAATTCAGATCCTCAACATGAATGATCTATCAATAATAAACTTTAAGAACAAATGATCAAATATTATCAATAACATAAACTAAATTAAGTCATTAAATATTTACTTCTAGGACATAACCCCAACACTAATAATGTTAAATTAATTTTATTTTCCATGTAATGACAACATTAAAATTAATCTATTTTTCCCTCTTATTGTGATGATTACATATGATTAACAAAATATTTTGATGTATAATGACATTTGATATGGATATTATTATTTTGTTTATTTTTAATTTTTATTAATTTGTTAATTTAGAGATATTCGTTTTAATATCCGGAAATATATTGTATTCGTATCCGAATCCTAAAATATTCAAATTTTTTTTAAACTGTTTAATATCCAAACCATATTCCTATCTGAATATATTCTTATTGCGTATTCCTATTCGATCAAAATATAGATTGATTTCACAACTATCAGATTTGTATCCGATCCGTTTTCAGATTCGGCATGATGCGTCCTCAATGACGGACGAGACGAGTCCAATGACGGACAAAACATTATTCACACTTCTCTATATTTTTTCCCCTCTGAAACTCTGAAAGCGGTTGTTCTTCTGTAAAATTGGAAATAAAATGTTTCAATCCTTTCTAAAGTAAAGGTCTTTCCCTAGCCCGTGCAGCGGTGCAGGTCATAAGCTGTCCGTTTAGAAGGAATATTATTATTTTATTTTGAGGTATAAAAAGATAAGGTGTGTACAAGAGTTTAGTTATTTTTTTCTTCTTCTTCTTCAAAAGTAAAAGTTTAATTATTTTGTTCAAATGGCCTCATGCAGCGCATGTTGAGAATCACATTGACAGGACGTTTTCATATACAGGTTTTGATTCATTTCAGACTCTAATTATGATTGATTTTATGTGATTTTAACTCAGTTTATTTTCTTATTATTAGTTTTTAAGTACTGCCATGCAGCCCTTTTGTAATCTTACATGACAATTATTAGATGTGGTTCCAAATCTGCACAAAAAATAACATTTTATTGAGCAACTCGACCAAGTGTTTGGTGGATGGATCAAGTAGACAGAAGACCAACTAGACAGGAGAAGGCCAGGAGACGACTTGAAGTATCTAGACGAGTAGATTACATCAGTAAGCGAGCCGTTAGGAGAACTTTCAGACGGTTTATTTGGCAACTACTCCTACACTACTTCTGCCATGATCTGACCCACTTCTAAGCACTTAACTGCCCTTCACAGTTATCTAGATGACTATAAAAGGAGGGGAGTTTCGAGAATTCAATGTTCCCAATTTTACAGAGAAGTCACACTAAGCAGAGGAGTTGAGCAATTCTCTTGTCTTCAGACCATAAGACTAGAAGTTAAACGAGCCGCTCAGTTCATGCCACAGCAAATAGACAAAAGGAATTCGACTCAGATTTGTTGTAATCTCTCATTATTTCCTATCTGATTCTACAATGATAATTGATACCTAAATGTTTGTTGTAACTATGATCATACTCAATGGTTGTGAAATGGATACTTAACTTAGTTTGTATTTATTAATTAGTTTGCATTAATTAATTAGATTGGTATTTGTAATTACGCATATAAAGTGTAACTAATGCAATTCTGAGTTTCATTTTAGCATTTCAATCGTTTCTGAATTCATTCCAAGTCATTTCATCACAATAATCTACAAATATACTCTTTATGCTGTCAAGAATATGATTCAAATCTTGTTTATTCAAAAAGATTGGATTATACATGGTAACTACGCATATAAAGTGCAAATAATGCAATTCAGAGTATCATTTGAGCATTTCAATCGTTTCTGGATTTATTCAAAGTCATTTCATCACAATAATCTATATTTAAACTTTTTATACAGTCTAGAATATGATTCATATCTTATCTATTGAAAAAGAATTGGATTATGCATGGTAATTATGCATATAAAGTGCAAATAATGCAATTATGAGTATCATTTGATCATTTCAATCGTTTCTGGATTCATTCTAAGTCATTTTATCACAATAATCTACATTTCAACTATTTCTACTGTCTAGAATATGATTCATATATTGTTTATTCAAAAATATTGAATTAAACATGGTAATTACGCATATAAAGTGCAAATAAAGCAATTCTGACTATAATTTGAGCTTTTCAATAGTTTCTGGATTTATTCTAAGTCATTTCATCACAACAATCTACATTTAAACTCTTTAAACTATCAAGACTAATATTCATATCTTGTTTATTCAAAAAGATTGGATTATACATTGTAATTACTAATTACGCATATAAAGTGTAAATAATTCAAATCTGAGTATCATTCGAGAATTTCAATTCTTTCTGGATTCATTCTAAATCTTTTCATCACAACAATCTACATTTAAATTCTTTATACCGTTCATAATATGATTCATATCTTGTTTATTCAAAAAGATTGGATTATAAATGATAATTACGCATATAAAGTGCAAATAATGCAATTCCGAGCATCATTTGAGCATTTCAATCATTTCTGGATTCATTCTAAGTCATTTCATCACCATAATCTACAATTAACCTCTTTATAATCTTTAGAATATGATTCATATCTTCTTTATTCAAAAACATTATATTATACATGGTAATTACGCATATAAAGTGCAAATAATGCAATTTTGTGTATCATTTGAGCATTTCTATCGTTTCTGGATACATTCCTTGTAATTACATCACGATAATCTATATTTAAACTCTTTATACTGTCTAGACTAAGATTCATATCTTCTTTGTTCAAAAAGATTGGATTATAGATGGTATATATGCACAAAAAGTGCAAATAATGCAATTCTGACTATCATTTGAGCATTTCAATCATTTCTGGATTCATTCTAAGTCATTTCATCGCAATAATCAATAATTAAACTCTTTATAATCTCTAGAATGTGATTCATATCTTCTTTATTTAATAAGATTTTATTATATAAGATAATTACGCATATAAAGTGCAAATAATGCAATTTTGAGTATCATTTGAGCATTTCTATCATTTCTGGATTCATTTTATGTAATTTCATCACGATAATCTATATTTAAATTATTTATACTGTCTAGACTAAGATTAATATCTTTTTTATTCAAAAAGATTGGATTATAGATGGTATATACGCATAAAAAGTGCAAATAATGCAATTCTGACTATCATTTGAGCATTTCAATGGTTTCTGGATTCATTCTAAGTCATTACATAACAGCAATATAAATTTAAACTCTTTATACTGTCTAGAATATGATTCATATCTTATCTATTCAAAAAGATTGTTTTAAATATGGTAATTATGCATATAAAGTGTAAATAATGCTATTCTGAGTATCATTTGAGCATTTCAATCGTTTCTAGATTCATTCTAAGTCATTTCGTCACAATAATCCACATTTAAACTCTATATTCTGTCTAGAATATGATTCATATCTTCTTTATTCCAAAATTTTGGATTACACATGGCAATTACGCATATAAAGTTCAGATAATGCAATTCTGAGTTTCATCTAAGCAATTCAATCGTTTCTGCATTCATTCTATGTCATTTCATCACAATAATCTACATTTAAACTCAATATCTTTCCAGAGTATGATTCATATCTTCTTTATTAAAAAAGATTGGATTATAAATGGTAATTACGTATATAAAGTGCAAATAATGCAATTCTAAGTATCATTTGAGCATTTCAATCATTTATGCATTCATTCTAAGTCATTTCATCACAACAATCTACATTTGAACTCTTTATACTGCTTAGATTAAGATTCATAACTTCTTTATTCAAAAAAATTGGATCATACATGGTAATTATGCATATAAATCGCAAAGAATAAAATTATGTGTATCATTTGAGCATTTCAATCGTTTCTGGAATTATTCTAAGTCATTTCATCAAAACAATCAACATTTAAACTCTTTATACTTTTCAGAATATGATTTATATCTTCTTTATTCAAAAAGATTGGATTAAATATGGTAATTACCCATATAAAGTGCAAAAAATGATATTCTGAGTATCATTTGAGCATTTCAATCGTTTCTGGATTCATTCTAAGTCATTTCTTCACAATAATCTACATTTAAATTCTTTATAATGTACAGAATATGATTTATATCTTGTTCAATAAAAAAATAGTTTATAAATGATAACTACGCACATAAAGTGTAAATAATGCAATTATGAGTTTCATTCGAGGATATCAATCGTTTCTGCATTCATTCTAATTCATTTCATCATAATAATCAACATTTAAACTCTTTAAACTGTTTAAACTAAGATTCATATCTTGTTTATTCAAAAAGATTGGATTACACATGGTAATTACGCATATAAAGTGCAAAAAATACAATTCTGTGTATCATATAAGCCTTTCAATTGTTTCTGGATTCATTATAATTCATTTCATAACAATAATCTATATTTAAACTCTTCATATTGTATAGAATATGATTCAGATCTTGTTTATTCAAAAAGATTGGATTATACATGGTAATTACGCATATAAATTTCAAATAATGCAATTTTGAGTATAATTTGAGCATTTCTATCGTTTCTGAATTCATTCTATGTCATTTCATCACAACAATTTACATTTAAAAGCTTTACACTGTTTATACTAAGATTTATATCTTTTTTATTCAAAAAGATTGGATTATACAAAGTAATTACGCATATAAAGCGAAAATAATGCTGTTCTGAGTATCATTTGAGCATTACAATCGTTTCTGGATTCATTCTAAGTCAGTTCATCACAAAAATCTGAATTTAAACTCTTTATACTGTTCAGAATATGATTCATATCTTGTTTATTCAAAAATATTGGATGATACATGGTAATTACCCATATAAAGTGTAAAAAATGATATTCTGAGTATCATTTGAGCATTTCAATCGTTTCTGGATTCATTCTAAGTCATTTCATCATAAAAATCTAAATTTAAACTCTTTATACCGTCCAAACTAAGATTCATATCTTCTTTATTCAAAAACATTAGATTATACATGCTAATTACGCAAATAAAGTGCAAATAACACAATTCTGAGTATCATTTGAGCATTTCAATCATTTCTGGATTAATTCTAAGTCATTTAATCATAATAACCTACATTTAAATTCCTTAAACTGTCTAGAATGTGATTCATATCTTCTTTATTAAAAAAAGATTGGGTTATACTTAGAAATTACGCACACAAAGTGCAAATAATGCAATTCTGAGTATCATTTGAGCATTTCAATTGTTTCTGGATTCATTCTAAGTCATTTTATCACAATAATCTACATTTAAATTCTTTATACGGTTCATAATGTGATTAATATCTTCTTTATTCCAAAATAATGGATTATACATGATAATTACGCAAATAAAGTGCAAATAATACAGTTCTGAGTATCATTTTAGCATTCGAACCGTTTCTGCATTCCTTCTAAGTCATTTCATCACAATAGTCTGCATTTAAACTCAATATACTGTCTAGAATATGATTCATATCTTCTTTATTCAAAAGAATTGGATTATACATGGTAATTACGCATATAAATTGCAAATAATGTAATTCTGAGTATCATTAGTGCAGTTGAATCGTTTCTGTATTCATTCTAAGTTATTTCATCACAACAATCTACATTTGAACTCTTTATACTGTTGAGACTAAGATTCATAACTTCATTATTAAAAAAGATTAGATTATACATGGTAATTACGCATATAAAGCTCAAATAATGCAATTCTGAGCTTCATTTGAGCATTTCAATTCTTTCTGGATTCATTCTAAGTCATTTCGTCACAATAATCTATATTTAAACTCTTTATAATGTCGAGAATATGATTCATATCTTCTTTATTCCAAAAGATTGGATTATACATGGTAATTATGAATATAAAATGTAAATAATGCAATTCTGAGAATCATTAAAGCATTTTAATCGTTTTTGCATTCATTTTAAATCATTTCATCACAATAATCTACATTTAAACTCAATATACTGTCTAGAATATGATTTATATCTTATTTATTCGAATAGATTGGATTATACATGGCAATTACACACATAAATTGCAAATAATGCAATTCTGACTATCATTTGAGTATTTCAATTGTTTCTGGATTCATTCTAAGTCATTTCATCATAGCAATCTACATTTAATCTCTTTATACTGTCTAAAATATGATTCATATCTTATTTATTCTTAAAAATTGGATTATACATGGTAATTACGCATATAAAGTGCAAATAATGCAATTCTGAGTATCATTTGAGGATTTCAATCGTTTCTGCATTCATTCTAAGTCATTTCATCACAATAATCTACATTTAAACTCAATATACTGTCTAGAATATGATTCATATCTTTTTTATCCGAAAAGATAGGATTATACATGGCAATTACACATATAAAGTGCAAATATTGAAATTCTGACTATCATTTGAGTATTTCAATCATTTCTGGATTCATTTTAAGTCATTTCATCATAGCAATCTACTTTAAAACTCTTTATACTGTCTAAAATATGATTCATATCTTATTTATTCTTAAAAATTGGATTATACATAATTAAGCATATAAAGTGCAAATAATACAATTTTGAGTATCATTTGAGGATTTCAATCGTTTCTGCATTCATTCTAAGTCATTACATCACAATAATCTACATTTAAACTCAATATACTGTCTAGAATATGATTCATATCTTTTTTATTTCGAAATATTTGATTATACATGGTAATTATGCACATAAATTGCAAATAATGCAATTCTGAGTATCATTTGAGCATTTCAATCGTTTTTTCATTCATTCTAATTCACTTTATCACAATACTCTCCATTTAAACTCAATATACTGTCCAGAATATGATTTATATCTTATTTATTCGAATAGATTGGATTATACATGGCAATTACACACATAAAGTGCAAATAATGCAATTTAGACTATTATGGGAGTATTTCAATCGTTTCTGGATTCATTCTAAATCATTTCATCATAGCAATCTATATTTAAACTCTTTATACGGTCTAAAATATGAATCATATCTTATTTAATCTTAAAAATTGGATTATAGATTGTAATTTCGCATATAAATTTCAAATAATGGAATTCTGAGTATTATTTGAGGATTTCAATCGTTTCTGCATTCATTCTAAGTCATTCATCACAATAACCTACATTGAAATTCAATATACTGTCTAGAATATGATTCATATCTTCTTTATTCCAAAATATCAGACTAGAAATGGTAATTATGCATATCAAGTGCAAATAATGCAATTCTGAGTATCATTTGAGCTTTTCAATTGTTTCTACATTCATTCTAAATCATTTCATCAGAATAATCTACATTTAAACTCAATATACTGTCTAGAATAAGATTTATATCTTATTTATTCGAAAAGATTGGATTAAACATGGCAATTATGAACATAAAGTGCGAATAATGCAATTCTGACTAACATTTGAGTATTTCAATTGTTTCAGAATTCATTCTAAGTCATTTCATCATAGAAATCTAGATTTAAACTCTTTATACTGTCTAAAATATGATTCATATCTTATTTATTCTTAAAAATTAGATCATACATTGTAATTACGCATATAATGTATAAATAATTCAATTCTGAGTATTATTTGAGGATTTGAATCGTTTCTGCATTCATTTTAAGTCATTTCATCACAATAATTTACATTTAAACTCAATATACTGTCTAGAATATGATTTATATATTATTTATTTGAAGAGATTGGATTATACATGGCAATTACACATATAAAGTGCAAATATTGCAATTCTGACTATCATTTGAGTATTTCAATTGTTTATGGATTCATTCCAAGATATTTAATCATAGCAATCTACATTTAAACTCTTTATACTGTCTAAAATATGATTCATATCATATTTATACTTAAAAATTGAATTATACATGGTAATTACGCATATAAACTGCAAATAATTCAATTCTGAGTATCATTTGAGCATTTCAATCGTTTCTGGATTCATTCTAATTCATTTCATCGCAATAATCTACATTTAAACTCTTTATACTGTCTAAAATTTGATCAATATCTTGTATATTCAAAAAATTGGATTACACATGGTAATTACGCATATAAATTTCAAATAATGCAATTCTGAGCATCATTTCTGCATTTCAATCGTTTCTGCATTCATTTAAAGCCATTTCATCATAATAATCTACATTTAAATAATTTATACTTTCCAAAATATGATTCATACATTATTTATTTAAAAAGATTGTATTATACATGGTAATTACGCATATAATGTGCAAATAATTCAATTATGAGTATCATTTGAGTATTTCAATCATTTCTGGATTCATTCTAAATCATTTCATCACAATAATCTACATTTAAACTCTTTATACTGTCTATAATATGATTCATTTATTTTTTATTCAAAAAGATTGGATTATACATGGTAATTACGCATATAAAGTGCAAATAATGCAACTCTGAGTAACATTTGAGGATTTCAATCGTTTTTGCATTCATTCTAAGTCATTTCATCACAATAATCTACATGTAAACTCAATATACTGTATTGAATATGATTCATGTCTTCTTTATTCCAAAATATTAGATTATACAAGGTAATTATGCATATGAAGTGCAAATAATGCAAGTCTGAGTATCATTTGAGCATTTCAATCGTTTCTGCATTCATTCTAAATCATTTCATCACAATAATCTACGTTTAAACTCAATATACTGTCTAGAATATAATTTATATCTTATTTATTCAAAAAGATTGGAATATACATGGCAATTACGCACATAAAGTGCAAATAATGCAACTCTGACTATCATTTGAGTATTTCAATCATTTCAGGATTTATTCTGAGTCATTTCATCATAGCAATTACATTTAAACTCTTTATACAGTCTAAAATATGATTTATATCTTATTTATTCTTAAAAATTGGATTATACAAGGTAATTCCGCATATAAAGTGTAAATAATTCAATTTTGAGTATCATTTTATGATTTCAATCGTTTCTGCATTCATTCTAAGTCATTTCATCACAGTAATCTACATTTGAACTCAATATACTGTCTAGAATGTGATTCATATCTTCTTTATTCCAAAATATTAGATTATACATGGTAATTATGCATAAAAATTGCAAATAATGTAATTCTGAGTATCATTTGAGTATTTCAATCGTTTCTGCATTTATTCTAAATCATTTCATCACAATAATCTACATTTAAACAGAATATACTGTCTATAATATAATTTATATCTTATTTATTCGAATAGATTGGATAATACATGGCAATTAAGCACATAAAGTGCAAATAATGAAATTCTGACTACCTTTTGAGTATTTCAATCATTTCTGGATTTATTATAAGTCATTTCATCATAGCAATCTACATTTAAACTCTTTATACTGTTGAAAATATGATTCAGGGCTTATTTAATCTTAAAAATTGGATTATACATGGATACTTACGCATATAAAGTGCAAATAATGAAATTCTGAGTATCATTTGATGATTTCAATCGTTTCTGCATTCATTCTAAGTCATTTCGTCACAATAATTTATATTTAAACACAATATACTGTCTATAATATCATTCATATCTTCTTTGTTTGAAAATATATGATTATACATGGTAATTATGCATATGAACTGCAAATAATGCAATTCTGAGTATCATTTGAGGATTTCAATCGTTTCTGCATTCATTCTAAATCATTTTATCACAATAATCTACATTTAAACTGAATATACTGCCTAGAATATGATTTATATATTATTTATTCAAAAAGATTGGATTATTCATAAAAATTACGCACATAAAATGCAAATAATGCAAATCAGATTATCATTTGAGTATTTCAATCTTTTCAGGATTCATTCTAAATCATTTCATCATAACAATCTGCATTTAAACTCTTTATACTGTCTAAAATATGATTCATATCTTATTTAATCTTAAAAATTGGATTATACATGGTAATTACTCATATTGATATAAAGTGCAAATAATGCAATCCTGACTATCTTTTGAGTATTTCAATCGTTTCTGGATTCATTCTAAGATATTTCATCATAGCAATCTACATTTAAACTCTTTATACTGTCTAAAATATGATTCAAATCTTATTTATTCTTAAAAATTGAATTATACATGGTAATTACGCATATAAAGTGCAAATAATTCAATTCTGATTATCATTTGAGCATTTCAATCGTTTCTGGATTCATTCTAATTCATTTCATCACAATAATCTACATTTAAACTCTTTATACTGTCTAAAATTTGATTAATATCTTGTTTATTAAAAAAATTGGATTATACTTGGTAATTACGCATATAAAGTTCAAATAATGCAATTCTGAGCATCATTTCAGAATTTCAATCGTTTCTGCATTCATTCAAAACCATTTCATCATAATAATCTACATTTAAACAATTTATACATTGCAAAATATTATTCATACATTATTTATTCATAAAGATTGCATTATACATGGTAATTACGCATATAAAGTGTAAATAATTCAATTCTGAGTATCATTTGAGCATTTCAATCGTTTCTGGATTCATTCTAAGTAATTTGATCACAATAATCTACATTTAAACTCAATATACTGTCTTGAATATGATTCATGTCTTCTTTATTCCAAAATATTATATTAAACAGGGTAATTATGCATATGAAGTGCAAATAATGCAAGTCTGAGTATCATTTGAGCATTTAAATCGTTTCTGCATTCATTCTAAATCATTTCATCACAATAATCTACATTTAAACTTAATATACTGTCTAGAATATAATTTATATCTTATTTATTCGAAAAGATTGGATTATACATGGCAATTACGCACATAAAGTGCAAATAATGCAATTCTGACTATCATTTGAGTATTTCAATCATTTCAGGATTTATTCTGAATCATTTCATCATAGCAATTACATTTAAACTCTTTATACACTCTAAAATATGATTTATATCTTATTTATTCTTAAAAATTGGATTATACATGGTAATTCCTCATATAAAGTGTAAATAATTCAATTCTGAGTATCATTTTAGGATTTCAATCGTTTCTGCATTCATTCTAAGTCATTTCATCACAATAATCTACATTTGAACTCAATATACTGTCTAGAATATGATTCATATCTTCTTTATTCCAAAATATTATATTATACAAGGTAATTATGCATATAAAGTGCAAATAATGCAATTCTGACTATCATTTGAGTATTTCAATCGTTTTTTGATTCATCGTAAGTCTTTTCATCATAGCAATCTACATTTAAACTCTTTATACTGTCTAAAATATGATTCATAACTTATTTAGTCTTAAAAATTGAATTATACATGGTAATAATTACGCATATAAATTGCAAATAATTCAATTCTGAGTATCATTTGGCATTTCAATCGTTTACGGATTCATTCTACTTCATTTGATCAGAATAATCTACATTTAAACTCTTTCTACTGTCTAAAATTTGATGAATATTTTGTTTATTCAAAAAATTTGATTATACAAGGTAATTACACATATAAAGTTCAAATAATGCAATTCTGAGCATCATTTCAGCATTTCAATCGTTTCTGCATTCATTCAAAGCCATTTCTTCATAATAATCTACATTTAAACAATTTATATTTTCCAAAATATGATTCATACATTCTTTATTTGTAAAGATTGTATTATACATGGTATTTACGCATATAAATTGCGAGCAATTCAATTCTGAGCATCATTTGAGCATTTCAATCGTTTCTGGATTCATTCTAAGTCATTTCATCACGATAATCTACATTTAAATTCTTTATACTGTCTAGAATATGATTCATATATTTTTTATTCTGAAAGATTGGATTATAGATGGTAATTACGCATATCAAGTGCAAATAATGCAATTCTGACTATGATTTGAGCTTTTCAATCGTTTATGGTTTCATTCTAAGTCATTTCATCACAACAATCTACATTTAAACTCTTTAAACTATCAATACTAATATTTATATCTTGTTTATTCAAAAAGATTGGATTATACATGGTAATTACGCATATAAAGTGTAAATAATGCAATTCTGAGTACCATTTTAGTATTTCAATCTTTTATGGATTTATTCTAAGTCATTTATTCACAATAATCTACATTTAACTTCTTCATAATGTCTAGAATGTGATTCATATCTTCTTTATTCCAAAATATTGGATTATACATGATAATTACGCATATAAAGTGCAAATAATGCAATTCTGAGTACCATTTGAGAATTTGAATCGTTTCTGCATTTCTTTTAAGTCATTTTATCACAGTAATCTACATTTAAACTCAACATACTGTCTAGAATATGATTCATATGTTCTTTATTCAAAATGATTGGATTATACATGGTAATTACGAATATAAACTGCTAATAATGTAATTCTGAGTATCATTAGTGCATTTCAATCGTTTCTGCATTCATTCTAAGTCATTTCATCACAAAAATCTCCATATGAACTCTTTATACTGTTTAGACTAAGATTCATAACTTCTTTATTCAAAAAGATTGGATTATACATGGTAATTATGCATATAAAGCGCAAATAATGCAATTCATAGTATCATTTGAGCATTTCAATTGTTTCTGGAATCATTCTAAGTTATTTCATCACAACAATCAACATTTAAACTCTTTATAATTTTCAGAATATGATTCATATCTTGTTTATTAAAAAAAATTGGATTATACATTGTAATTATCCATATGAAGTGTAAAAAATGATATTCTGAGTATCATTTGAGCATTTCAATCGTTTCTGGATTCATTCTAAGTCATTTCATCACAATAATCTACATTTAAACTCTTTGTACTGTCTAGAATATGATTCATATATTTGTTATTCAAAAAGATTGGATTATACATGGTAATTACGCATATAAAGTGAAAATAATGCAATTCTGACTATAACTTGTGCTTTTCTGTCGTTTCTGGATTTACTCTAAGTCATATCATCACAACAATCTACATTTAAACTCTTTAAACTATCAAGACTAAGATTCATATCTTGTTTATTCAAAAAGATTGGATTATACAAGATAATTACGCATATAAAGTGCAAATAATGCAATTCTGAGTATCATTTGAGCATTTCAATCGTTTCTGGATTCATTCTAAGTCATTTCTTCACAATAATCTATATTTAAACTCATTATAATGTTCAGAATATGATTCATATCTTGTTCAATAAAAAAAATAGTTTATAAATGATAATTACGCATATAAAGTGCAAATAATGCAATTCTGAGTTTCATTTGAGCATTTCAATCGTTTATGCATTCATTCTAAGTCATTTCATCATAATAATCATCATTTAAACTCTTTATACTGTTTAAACTAAGATTCATATCTTGTTTATTCAAAAATATTGGATTATACATGGTAATTACGCATATAAAGTGCAAAAAATGCAATTCTGTGTATCATATAAGCCTTTCAATTGTTTCTGGATTCATTATAATTCATTTCATAACAATAATCTATATTTAAACTCTCTATATTGTATAGAATATGATTCAGAACTTTTTTATTCAAAAAGATTGGATTATACATGGTAATTATGCATATAAATTTCAAATAATGCAATTTTGAGTATAATTTGAGCATTTCTATCATTTCTGAATTCATTCTATGTCATTTCATCACAACAATCTACATTTAAACTCTTTATACTGTTTATACTAAGATTTATGTCTTATTTATTCGAAAAGATTGGATTATACAAGGTAATTACGCATATAAAGCGAAAATAATGCTGTTCTGAGTATCTTCTGAGAATTTCAATCGTTTCTGGATTTATTCTAAGTCAGTTCATCACAAAAATCTGCATTTAAACTCTTTATACTATTCAGAATATGATTCATATCTTGTTTATTCAAAAATATTGGATTATACATGGTAATTACCCATATAAAGTGTAAAAAATGATATTCTGAGTATCATTTGAGCATTTCAATCGTTTCTGGATTCATCCTAAGTCATTTCATCATAATAATCTAAATTTAAACTCTTTATACCGTCCAAACTAAGATTCATATATTCTTTATTCAAAAACATTAGATTATACATGGTAATTATGTATATAAAGCGCAAATAACACAATTCTGAGTATCATTTGAGCATTTCAATCGTTTCTGGAGTCATTCTATGTCATTTAATCGAAATAATCTACATTTAAATTCTTTAAACTGTCTAGAATGTGATTCATATCTTCTTTATTAAAAAAGATTGGGTTATACTTGGTAATTACGCATATAAAGTGAAAATAATGCAATTCTGAGTATCATTTGAGCATTTCAATTGTTTCTGGATTCATTCTAGGTCAATTCGTCACAATAATCTACATTTGAATTCTTTATACTGTCCAGAATGTGATTAATATCTTCTTTATTCCAAAATATTGGATTATACATGATAATTACGAATATAAAGTGCAAATAATGCAGTTCTGAGTATCATTTTAGCATTCGAACCGTTTCTGGCTTTCTGCATTCCTTCTAAATCATTTCATCACAATAGTCTGCATTTAAACTCAATATACTGTCTAGAATATGATTCATATCTTCTTTATTCAAAAGGATTGGATTATACATGGTAATTACGCATATAAATTGCAAATAATGCAATTCTCAGTATCGTTAGTGCAGTTGAATCGTTTCTGTATTCATTCTAAGTTATTTCATCACAACAATCTACATTTGAACTCTTTATACTGTTGAGACTAAGATTCATAACTTCATTATTAAAAAAGATTAGATTATACATGGTAATTACGCATATAAAGCTCAAATAATGCAATTCTGAGCATCATTTGAGCATTTCAATTGTTTCTGGATTCATTCTAAGTCATTTCGTCACAATAATCTATATTTAAACTCTTTATAATGTCGAGAATATGATTCATATCTTCTTTATTCCAAAAGATTGGATTATACATGGTAATTATGCACATAAAATATAAATAATGCAATTCTGAATATCATTTAAGCATTTTAATCGTGTCTGCATTCATTTTAAATTATTTCATCACAATAATCTACATTTAAACTCATTATACTGTCTAGAATATGATTTATATCTTATTTATTTGAAAATATTGGATTATACATGGTAATTACGCATATAAAGTGCAAATAATGCAATTCTGACTACCATTTGAGCTTTTCAATCGTTTATGGATTCATTCTAGGTTATTTCATCACAACAATCTACATTTAAACACTTTAAACTATCAATAAAAATATTCATATCTTGTTTATTAAAAAAGATTGGATTATACTTGGTAATTACGCATATAAAGTGCAAATAATGCAATTCTGAGTATCGTTTTAGTATTTCAATCTTTTCTGGATTAATTCTAAGCCATGTTTACACAATAATCTACATTTAACTTCTTTATAATATCTAGAATGTGATTAATATCTTCTTTATTCCAAAAATTTGGATTATACATGATAATTACGCATATAAAGTGCAAATAATGCAATTCTGAGTATCATTTGAGGATTTCAATCGTTTTTGCGAATATTCTAAGTCCTTTCATCACAATAATCTACATTTCAACTCAATATACTGTCGAATATGATTCATATTTTTTTTCCAAAATATTAGATTATACAAGGTAATTATGCATATCAAGTGCAAATAATGCAAGTCTGAGTATCATTTGAGCATTTCAATCGTTTCTGCATTAATTCTAAATCATTTCATCAAAATAATCTACATTTAAACTCAATACACTGTCTAGAATATGATTTATATCTTATTTATTCGAATAGATTGGATTATACATGGCAATTACGCACGTAAATTGCAAATAATACAATTCTGACTATCATTTGAGTATTTCAATCGTTTCTGGATTCATTCTAAGATATTTCATCATAGCAATCTACATTTAAACTCTTTATACTGTCTAAAATATGATTCATATCTTATTTATTCTTAAAAATTGAATTATACATGGTAATTATGCATATAAAGTGCAAATAATTCAATTCTGAGTATCATGTGAGCATTTCAATCGTTTCTGGATTCATTCTAATTCATTTCATCGCAATAATCTACATTTAAACTCTTTATACTGTCTAAAATTTGATTAATATCTTATTTATTCAAAAAAATGGATTATACATGGTAATTACGCATATAAAGTTCAAATAATGCAATTCTGAACATCATTTCAGAATTTCAATCGTTTCTGCATTCATTCAAAACTATTTCATCATAATAATCTACATTTAAACAATTTATACTCTGCAAAATATTATTCATACATTATTTATTCATAAAGTATTATACATGGTAATTACGCATATAAAGTGTAAATAATTCAATTCTGTGTATCAATTGAGCATTTCAATCGTTTCTGGATTCATTCTAAGTAATTTCATCACAATAATCTATATTTAAACTCTTTATACTGTCTAGAAAATGATTCATATCATATTTATTCGAAAAGATTGGATTATACAAGGCAATTACGCATATAAAGTGCAAATAATGCAATTCTGACTATAATTTTAGTATTTCAATCGTTTCTGGATACATTGTAAGTGTTTTCATCATAGCAATCTACATTTAAACTCTTTATACTTTCTAAAATATGATTCATAACTTATTTATTCTTACAAATTGAATTATACCTGGTAATTACGCATATAAATTGCAAATAATTCAATTCTGAGTATCATTTGGTATTTCAATCGTTTTCGGATTCATTCTAATTCATTTCATCAGAATAATCTACATTTAAACTCTTTCTACTGTTTATAATTTGATTAATATCTTGTTTATTCAAAAAATTTGATTATACAAGGTAATTACGCATATAAAGTTCAAATAATGCAATTCTGAGCATCAATTCAGCATTTCAGTCGTTTCTGCATTCATTCAAAGCCTTTTCAACTTAATAATCTACATTTAAACAATTTATACTTTCCAAAATTTTATTCAGACATTATTTATTTATAAAGATTGTATTATGCATAGTAATTACGCATAGAAATGGCCAACAATTCAATTCTTACGATCATTTGAGCATTTCAATCGTTTCTGGATTCATTCTAATTCATTTCATCGCAATAATCTACATTTAAACTCTTTATACTGTCTAAAATTTGATTAATATCTTATTTATTCAAAAAATTGGATTATACATGGTAATTACGCATATAAAGTTCAAATAATGCAATTCTGAGCATCATTTCAGAATTTCAATCGTTTTTGCATTCATTCAAAACTATTTCATCATAATAATCTACATTTAAACAATTTATACTCTGCAAAATATTATTCATACATTATTTATTCATAAAGATTGTATTATACATGGTAATTACGCATATAAAGTGTAAATAATTCAATTCTGAGTATCAATTGAGCATTTGAATCGTTTCTGGATTCATTCTAAGTAATTTCATCACAATAATCTATATTTAAACTCTTTATACTGTCTAGAAAATGATTCATATCTTATTTATTCGAAAAGATTGGATTATACAAGGCAATTACGCATATAAAGTGCAAATAATGCAATTCTGACTATAATTTTAGTATTTCAATCATTTCTGGATACATTGTAAGTGTTTTCATCATAGCAATCTACATTCAAACTCTCTAAAATATGATTCATAACTTATTTATTCTTAAAAATTGAATTATACCTGGAAATTACGCATATAAATTGCAAATAATTCAATTCTGAGTATCATTTGGTATTTCAATCGTTTCCGGATTCATTCTAATTCATTTCATCAGAATAATCTACATTTAAACTCTTTCTACTGTCTAAAATTTGATTAATATCTTGTTTATTCAAAAAATTTGATTATACAAGGTAATTACTCATATAAAGTTCAAATAATGCAATTCTGAGCATGAATTCAGCATTTCAATCGTTTCTGCATTCATTCAAAGCCTTTTCAACTTAATAATCTATATTTAAACAATTTATACTTTCCAAAATATGATTCATACATTATTTATTTATAAAGATTGTATTATACATGGTAATTACACATATAAATTGCCAACAATTCAATTCTGAGCATCAATTGAGCATTTCAATCATTTCTGGATTCATTCTAAGTCATTTCATCACAATAATCTACATTTAAATTCTTTATACTGTCTAGAATATGATTCATATATTTTTTATTCACAAAGATTGGATTATACATGGTAATTACGCATATCAAGTGCAAATAATACAATTCTGAGTAACATTTGAGCTTTTCAATCGTTTATGGTTTCATTCTAAGTCATTTCATCATGACAATCTACATTTAAACTCTTTAAACTATCAATACTAATATTTATATCTTGTTTATTCAAAAAGATTGGATTATACATGGTAATTACGCATATAAAGTGTAAATAATGCAATTCCGAGTATCATTTTAGTATTTCCATCTTTTCTGGATTTATTCTAAGTCATTTTTTCACAATAATCTACATTTAACTACTTCATAATTTCTAGAATGTGATTCATATCTTCTTTATTCCAAAATATTGGATTATACATGATAATTACGCATATAAAGTGCAAATAATGCAATTCTGAGTATCATTTGAGAATTTGAATCATTTCTGCATTCCTTTTAAGTCATTTTATCACAATAATCTACATTTAAACTCAATATACTGTCTGGAATATGATTCATATCTTTTTTTTCAAAAAGATTGGATTATACATGGTAATTACGAATATAAAGTGTAAATAATGCAATTCTGAGTATCATTAGTGCATTTCAACCGTTTCTGTATTCATTCTAAGTCATTTCATCACAAAAATCTACATTTGATCTCTTTATACTGTTTAGACTAAGATTCATAACTTCTTTATTCAAAAAGATTGGATTATACATAGTAATTATGCCTATAAAGCACAAATAATGCAATTCTGAGCATCATTTGAGCATTTCCATCGTTTCTGGATTCATTCTTACAAATTTTATCACAACAATCTAAATTTAAACACTTTATACTGTCTAGAATATGATTTATATCTTATTTATTCATGAATATTATATTATACACGGTAATTACGCATATAATATGCAAATAATGTTCTTCTGAGTATCATTTAAGCATTTCAAACGTTTCTGGATTCATTCTAAGTCATTTCGTCACAATAATTTACTTTTAAACTTTTTATACTGTCCAGAATATGATTCAAATCTTCTTTATTCCAAAAAATTGGATTATACATGGTAATTACGCATATAAAGTGCAAATAATGTAATTATGAGTATCATCTGATCATTTCAATTGTTTCTGTATTCATTCTAAGTCATTTCATCACAATAATTTACATTTAAACTCTTTATACTGTCTGGAATTTCATTCATAATTTCTTTATTCCAAAAAATTGGATTATACATGTTAATTAAGCATATAAATTGCAAATAATGTAATTCTGAGTATCACTTGAGCATTTCAATCGTTTCTGCATTCATTCTAAGTCAAATCATCACAACATTCTAGATTTGAACTCCTTATATTGTTTAGACTAAGATTCATAACTTCTTTATTCAAAAAGATTGGATTATACATAGTAATTATGCATATAAAGCTCAAATAATGCAATTCTGAGCATCATTTGAGCATTTCAATCGTTTCTGGATTCATTCTAACTCATTTCATCACAACAATCTAAATTTAAACACTTTATACTGTCTTGAATATGATTCAAATCTTATTTATTCAAAAAGATTATATTATACACGGTAATTACGCATATAACGTGCAAATAATGTTCTTCTGAGCATCATTTAAAAATTTCAATCGTTTCTGGATTCACTCTAAGTCATTTCGTCACAATAATCTACTTTTAAACTCTTTATACTGTCTAGAATATGATTCATATCTTCTTTATTCCAAAAGATTGGATTATACATGGTAATTACGCATATAAAGTGCAAATAATGTAATTACGAGTATCCTCTGAGCATTTCGATCGTTTCTGTATTCATTTTAAGTCATTTAAGCACAATAATTTACATTTAAACTCTTTATACTATCTAGAATTTCATTCATATTTTCTTTATTCCAAAAAATTGGATTATACATGTTAATTATGCATATAAAGTGCAAATAATGCAATTCTGAGTATCATTTGAGCATTTCAATCGTTTCTGCATTTATTCTAAATCAAATCATCACAACATTCTACATTTGAACTCTTTATATCGTTTAGACTAAGATTCATAACTTTTTTATTCAAAAGATTGGATTATACATTGTAATTATGCATATAAAGCGCAAATAATGCAATTTGGAGTATCATTTGAGCATTTCAATCATTTCTGGAATCATTCTAAGTCATTTCATCACAACAATCAACATTTAAACTCCTTATACTTTTCAGAATATGATTCATATGTTTTTTATTCAAAAAGATTGGATTATACATTGTAATTATCCATATGAAGTGTAAAAAATGATATTCTGAGTATCATTTGAGCATTTCAATCGTTTTTTGATTCATTCTAAGTCATTTCATCGCAATAATTTACATTTAAACTCTTTGTACTGTCTAGAATATGATCATATATTTTTTATTCAAAAAGATTGGATTATACATGGTAATTACGCATATAAAGTGCAAATACTGCAATTCTGACTATAATTTGAGCTTTCTATCGTTTCTGGATTCATTCTAAGTCATATCATCACAAAAATCTGTATTTAAACTCTTTAAACTGTAAAGACTAAGATTCATACCTTGTTTATTCAAAAAGATTGGATTATGCAAGGTAATTACGCATATAAATTGCAAATAATGCAATTCTGAGTTTCATTTGAGCATTTCAATCGTTTATGCATTCATTCTAAGTCATTTCATCATAATAATCAATATTTAAACTCTTTATACTGTTTAAACTAAGATTCATATCTTGTTTATTCAAAAATAGTGGATTATACATGGTAATTACGCATATAAAGTGCAAAAAATGCAATTCTGTGTTTCATATAAGCTTTTCAATTGTTTCTGGATTCATTATAACTCATTTCATCATAATAATTTATATTTAAACTCTTTAAAGTGTATAGAATATGATTGAGATCTTTTTTATTCAAAAAATTAGATTATACATTGTAATTACGCACATAAAGTGCAAATAATACAATTTTGAATATCATTTGAGCATTTCTATCGTTTCTGAATTCATTCTATGTCATTTCATCACAACAATCTACATTTAAACTCCTTATACTGTTTAGACTAAGATTTATATCTTATTTATTCAAAAATATTGGATTATACATGATAATTACGCATATAAAGCGAAAATAATGCAATTCTGAGTATCATTTGAGCATTTCAATCGTTTCTGGATTCATTCTAAGTTTCATCACAAAAATCTGCATTTAAACTCTTTATACTGTTCAGAATATGATTCATATCTTGTTTATTCAAAAATATTGGATAATACATGGTAATTACGCATATAAAGTGTAAAATATGATATTCTGAGTATCATTTTAGCATTTCAATCGTTTCTGGATTCATTGTAAGTCATTTCATCACAATAATCAAAATTTAAACTCTTTAAACTGTCCAGACTTAGATTCATATCTTGTTTATTAAAAAAGATTGAATTATACATGGTAATTACCCATATAAAGTGTAAAAAATGATATTATGAGTATCATTTGAGCATTTCAATCGTTTCTGGATTCATTCTAAGTCATTTAATTACAATAGTCTAAATTTAAACTCTTTATACTGTACAGACTAAGATTCATATCTTATTTATTCAAAAAGATTGGATTATACGTGGTAATTACGCATAAAAAGTGCAAATAATGCAATTTTGAGTGTCATTGGAGCATTTCAATCGTTTTTGGATTCATTCTAAGTCATTTGATCACAATAATCTACATTTAAACTTTTTATACTGTCCAGACTAAGATTTATATCTTCTTTATTAAAAAAATTGGATTATACATGGTAATTATGCATATAAAGTGCAAATAATGGAATTCTGAGTATCATTTCATTGTTTCAATCATTTATGGATTCATTATGAGTCATTTTATCGTAATAATATACATTTAAACACTTTATACTGTCAAAATTATGATTCATATATTATTTATTCATAAAGATTATATTATATATGGTAATTACGCATATAAAGTGCAAATAATGTAATTCTGAGTATCATTTGAGTATTTCAATCGTTTCTGGATTTATTCTAAGTCATTTCATCACAACAATCTACATTTAAACTCTTTCTACTCTCTAGTATATGATTCATATCTTGTTTATTAAAAAAGATTGGATTATACATGGTAATTATGCATATAAAGTGCAAATAAAGCAATTCTGACTATCATTTGAGCTTTTCAATCGTTTCTGGATTCATTCTAAGTCATTTGATCACAACAATCTACATTTAAACTCTTTAAAAAATTCAGACTAATATTCATATCTTGTTTATTCAAAAAGATTGAATTATACATTGTAATTTCACATATACAGTTCAAAAAATGCAATTCTGAGTATAATTTGAGCATTTCAATCATTTATGGATTCATTCTAAGTCATTTCATCATAATAATCTTCATTTAAACTCTTTATATTGTTCATAATATGATTCATATCTTGTTTATTAAAAAAAATTAGAATATATATGGTAATTACGCATATAAAGTGCAATTAATGCAATTCTGAGTTTCATTTGCGCATTTCAATAGTTTCTGGATTCATTCTAAGTCATTTCATCAAAATAATCTGTATTTAAACTTTTTATACTGTTCTGAATGTGATTCATATCTTGTGCTAACTTTCGATCTGTACCGTTCGATCAATAATAGATGGCCCGTGAATAATATCATATTGATAGGTCCAAAAAATTTAACCGTTGGAATTGGATTGAACGGTTTGGATCAAAAGTTGGCACTTTGCTGAGGTTAGTAGAGATTACTGGTTAGCGTATGTTGCGTGCAGGATGGACGCATTTTCAACCACGATTAATAGCATAAGTGAATGATTTTTGGGCCGTACTGATTGTATTATATGGTTTGATCGAATATTTAAAAAAATTTTAATATACAATTGGGGTCTAAGGCTGTGCTTCTGAACTTTGAAACAAAGGTAAAGGAACGAAATGGGAAAAAAAAAAAGTGAAGGAAGCTTATGAGAAGAAAAACTTGCTCCACTGTGGAAAAAATTATACATATATAAGTTTGGGGTTTCGTGAGTTGCACGTGACCTACTGTGGTTAGCACAGTAGTGTCATCTTAGCCGTTGGATTTTATTTTTGTTCATCTATCCATCTGGTCCATTGGATGGTGTCCATTTGTTCTCATCCTTTCGCCAAGCTCCCAGAAAAGTTCGGCGCTCCTCTCTCTTTTTCTTTTTCCCGTCGCTCATCGCCACTGTCGCACTATTCGTCCCTCTTTCCGCAACCTGCCTTGTCGGTTCTCTGTGCGTTGTCGATCTCTCAGCGGTTCCACGGGATCAGCGCGACGTGCGTGCCCGCGTTTGGTCCGGATCGATGGGGTCCCTGGTCGCGGTGTTGTGCTCCTACGTTCTTTTTCTTCCGTTCCCTCTGTAGCGGTCTTCTGGTCCTGCTCTGCTTGGCAATTCAACAGCCTCTTTGTTGGGAATTTGTGCGCACCTGCTCCTCCTCTGTTGGGGATTGAGATATATACCTCTGCTTACTGATTGTTCTTCTCTTTTTTTCTTGTCTGCTTCTTTCTTTTCCTGGTAACCTCCTTTTCTTACTTGCTTTCATTCATTTCTTCATTGTTTCTGTTTATCAGTTCATCGCATCTGTTGTTTGGGATTTCCTTATTGCTGCAGTGCTTTAGAGTTTTGTTCATGTTTAAACATAAACATAAACAGCTTGATTCTTAATTTCTCTCTTTTTTCCATGTCTATTGAGGTCACTGCCTTGCTCAGAGCATCGAGGACGAAAATTTGCTGTTTGTGGGTCACTGCTTTGCCAGGTGAGCTTCTCATAAGAAAAAACTGTCTTTCTTTTATGGGGGTTTAGATTCCATGCTCAATTTCATCTTTCAACGGGTCAGGATTTCCTATTTTTGTATAGAAACAATTTGATTCTGAACTTCGCAAGTTTCACTTCATTAGGTTTTTAATTAAAAAATACATTATAATTGTGCCCAAAAATAGTTAGAATAAGGAAATGGCAGTGGAAATAGAGAAGGGATACCATGCTAAAAGTCAGCATATGGTGACTTTATTGATTTTCTTCGATCAGCCTCCCTGATATGTTACAGTAAATATCTCCTTTTGCCTTCTTGGAGTGATACCACAGCTATATGAAAAAACTCACTCTATAATTTAGCCTGATTTATTGTTGGTTATAAACATGTTGAACTTTTTTAATGCGTTCAGATTCAGACAAACAGAAGTTGAAATTTATGCTATAATTTCTCATTTATTCCCTTTTAAAGTTCTGTTTATGTTTGCCTTTTGTCGACAATTTCTTAACATTGTTTGGTCTATTAGTATGAGCTGCATTTGCATTTTTTTTTACATGAATTTGATCTATGTTTTCATTGCTACACAAAAAAAGGGTGTTTGTGACACTGTACTTATTTTGAATATGCACTCACCACTGGTTTGTGCTTTTCCTGTTTATTGTTTGTTTTTGTGGTTTAGTGTTTACAATTTGTTCTTACACAAGGGTAGTGACTGTGCTTTTCTGATGCACCATAGGATGTGTTTCTTTTCAGCCTATACATAGTAATCGGTCATTGAAAATCAGTAACAAGTATTGATTGTGAAGGGGTGTTAGCAAAAAATTTGAGGTCTTTTTTAACTGCCTTTCATGTATGGTATCGAGGAGATTAAGTGAGAAGAGCTCAAGTTTCTTCTACTGTATTTTTTTTGTTCTAATTTCTTGCTTTTTTCCTTTTAATTTTTGTCTTTGGTACTCTCTGTTTATTTTTTATCGTCTTTCTACAATGGTGATACCATGCCAGTAGAGGAGCAGACAAGTGCAGGGGGGAAAAAGAGGCCTTGCATGAATTGAAGGTTTCTATTTTCTATATTATATTATTTGATTATGAAAAATTTATGCTAAATTTAGCTTTAGGCTGAGCACTTTTGATCATTCCATGAAGAGATCGAATATTGTTGGACTACAAATCTATTTTGAATATATAAAATTGAAACATAAAATTGTTTGCTGGATATTGTATGTTAAACTATCATCCTGTTATTTCATGTCTTGCTTATACTATTTGACTGTGATTTTTTCTTATTTTTGCCCGTGAACTTATTTTTTTTAGAATTGTCATTGCGAAGTAATTATTATTCATACTAAAATTACAAAAGAACTCGGAACTGTGTATACTTTCTATTTTTTTATTTAAAATTAGTGTGGTGCCTAATGCCCAATGCGTGTTTTTCTTAATATGAATAAGTAGTTGGTCCCTTACTATAGTGCACTACAAATTCAGAAATTTTACATAGTTATTGTTATGTACAATATGGTTTCTGTAAAATAATAAAAGAAAAAAAAAATGAAGCATCGAGTGTCGTGCAAGAATTGTTGATGATTCAGCTTGAGGATAATTAGATGGTCTTTTTTTCATATGAAACACGTACTCTACTTTAGACATTTGTGGCCTCTTATCACTTAGGTTGCTGCCATACTTTTCTCCTTAAAAGATTGAATTGAAAATCCCAGTTTGAAAAGAAGGAATAAACTAACTTCTGGTTTTCCACATCTTCCATATCTTTGCCGGTTGCTATCTTCCAAATTTGCAGCAATTGGCATTGGTTCCTTTTCTTTCTATTTTTTTTCTGTGCTTTTCCACAAAGGAAAGACCTAATAAGTTTATTTCTGAATTGATTTATTTTATTTTTCTGTTAATTAATACATTTAATTATTTAACTTTTCCTTCTTTCTGTATGTAGGCTGATACAACAATCCGAAGAACAACAAAAAAGGTAACAGTTTAGAATCTCTCCCTCTATGTAGTTCATAATCAAAGAGATGCTAGGTTTCATTTTTCTTTTCTTGACTGAAATGGTTTCTTTTGCTAATCAAAGAGATGCTAGGTTTCGGGGTTTCTTTTGTTAATCACCTATCTATAGTTGCTGCACGACTGCAACTCTCATGAGATTACAATTCAACATCAATTTACCATGGTGAAACATTTCAGGTTTTTTTCTCCTTTTATTTCTTTTTTCCTTTTTTTTAATAATATTTTCTTATTCGAATAAATAATGTTATTGAGGGCATTTTGATCTTTTATAAGTTTTAATATTTTCTGCATTTTTCGCATAAATATTCAGCCATTTTCAGCATCAGATTTTTTGCATCTTCCTCCTATTGACATCTAAATCCTTTTTTGTTGACCTAATAAACAGGACTCTCACAGAGGAAGAAGACGCAGCAGGAGTTGTTCTGAAAAATGTGAAAAGAAAACTGAAGTTTGATGATATTCCTTCGGGCAACATAGAAAGGTCAGCAGACACTACACACATAAATTAACTCCCTAATACCTACACACAAACACACACAACAATGCACCAAGTGTAGACCAAACAATTTATAAATGAGTGGCATTTTCTTCATGTTTGTAGCCTTGCGGCAGCCACAACAACTCCACCCGGAGAATAAGCTGCACCATCATCACCATGAACACAGCCCACTACCATTGTACAAATTCATCTTTTGCTGCCCCACAGTATTTGCTCAGTCACATTTTGATAAGTTCTGTTGAAAGGCATTAGATATGCCACTGGTAAGTCATGTTGCAGTTCTGCAGATAATTGTGGGTGCTTAATTGTAGTTATATCTAATCAGTATGATACTTTACTTAGTTTGTATGCACAATTACTATGGTATGTATAGCCTCCATAAAGAGGCTTTTAAACTGGTATGCATGACTGTATGCCACTACCAATGATTACAAGAAATATAGTTTGATGCTTGCTTTATGAGATCATATAAAGCTCATGTGATTGCATGGTTTTGGGAATGCTGATATTGCCATTTGCAAAATAGCTTTATGAGATGAGATATGGCTCATGTGATTGCATGATTTTGGAGAATGCTGATATTGCATTTGCCCATATGCATTGAATAGATATAAGATAGCTTTATGAGATCAGATAAGGCTCATGTGATTGCATGATTTTGGTGAATCCTGATATTGCCATTTGCAAGATAGCTTTATGAGATCAGATATGGCTCATGTGATTGCATGATTTTGAAGAATGCTGATATTGCATTTGCCCTTATGTATTGATTAGATATTAGATATAAGATAGATTTAAATTAAGCAAAACATAACATAGCTGATGTGGCATTTGTCCACGCCTCCACGGGATTGATGAAACAATTTCACAGCTATAAACATGCATTCGTCAGCAAAATCTCATAGGATGTTTATAAGTTTTTTCGCAATTTATATAGACACAAATAGATCGCGCAACGCGCGAATTTAAAACTAGTAGATATAAAAGTTAAAGTTGGTAACATTCTTTTTAACATAATAAAAGATAACTTTAATTAAAAGGGACTATAAATTTGATGGGACCGGTGTAAGAGAAATAAAAATGTAAGGATATTATCGGTAGAAAGTTTTGATTCCTCATTTTCCTTCCTTACACCCTAAATTCGGGGTAACTAATGTTCTCTATATTAGATTTTGAGGAACTCAAGTTTCCTTGTGTTTCTGCCCATTCATCCAGTAGCAATTTTTGGAGCAAGGTAAAGTGTTTAAACTCTCTTTCTTTTCACCGACCCTCTCTCGGAGCAAAGACTAAGTCCCATAATTTATTTTTTAAATTAAAGGTTCATAAAGTATCTCTGGCTGGGTTTCGAATTTGTGATTTTTTAGTGTTATGGTTGTTGTTGTTGTTGTTTATTTATTTATTTTATAAAATCAGATTTTCTCCTTTTGTACGTAATATTACATGCATTGTATGGACAGGAAGCGAAGTGAGAATCTCATATTAATATTGCAACTATTTACAAATGTATTATGCTTGCTTGAATTAAACTTATACAAATGAGATATCAATGATATGAATTAAATCCGTTTATCATAGATCAGACGGACAAAAAAGACTCGTTCAGATTTGTTAAAAAAATATTAAATAAAAAAATATCCATATGCATTATAAAATTTGAACAATTGGTTTTAGAGAAGAGAGAGGAAAAATTAAACAAGTCTTGAATTTTGAATTCGATTACAATTATACTAAAGCCCGTGTGAAACCATGTCGAGTTTGCGGATCTAATCGCTAACATCTTCGACCATTATTGTCCTTCTGACCGTTTCAAAAAAAAAAAAAAAAAGAAAGAAAGAAAGAATTGAACATTCGTGTTCATTTATTGCAAAATGATATCTTAACATCGGCAAATGAAATTAGAGTTAAGGATCTTATACAATTTTAAAGAATATACAAAGATTTAAATGGAATGTTATTCAAATTAAATTAATTTGACAATCTTAAAAATTATATAAAAAAGTTAAGTAATTCTAAATTATTATAGAGTAATTCTTGAGTCAAACGCGTTTGACACTTGAGCCCGTCAAACACGATTGAATTTCAATTTTTGATATTATAATGGCAAATCCGAACCACTCAATTTTACTCCATAATGAAATCTCCTTAGAGATCAAATTTTATATTTTTTTTCGGAATTTTTTACCATTTATTTTGAATTTTTGAAAATCTTCAATCGAATTAATTTTGGATCCTTCAATTTTAAAATCCAAAAAAATAGTTTTAAATTTTGAAAAATTTTAAAATTTGGTCTTCAAGATAATTTCAATATGAAGATCATACCGAGCAGTTCAGATCGGTCATTTAAAATTGTAAAGGGTTAAAATTAAAATCGCATTTGACTCTAACATTAGTCATTATTATAAAGCACATAAGCTTAGTAACGATGGGCAGTTTTAATTATTCTTTTTTTGATGGTCTGAGACCATGCATTCGCACCTTGCCCATCGAGAACACTTCTTCCAACTATCCCGTGTAGGTAGTGTAGCTATAGGGTTTACCAAGCGGTCCAAACTCCCTCGGGTTTACAGGTTAGTCTGGTCCGGATTATCACGGGTTCACGAGTTAGGACAGTCTAGATCATCACGGGTCTACTTCTAAACTTTGGCCAAAACCCTAGACAAACCCGACCCTTGATAACCCAGTCAGGTTACCTCAGGTTGGTCTGGTCCGGTATGTTTTTTTTCAATTTAGTTATTTTCTTTTTTTATTATAGGTAATATGTAATTAATTAATGTAGTTTATTTTTAATTATAGGTAATATATTTGGTAACCGGCCGTTTGTCTAATTTATATTAAATAATTAATTATTAAATGTAATTTTTAAGGTAATATATAGAACAAAATATATATAATAATTTGATTTTGTAGTCCGATCCGGGTTAGAGAGGGTTGGGGGTTGCACGGGTTTTAGCTGGTTTAGTGCGGGTTTGCTAAGGGTTTAATTAGGCCGGGTTTAGGATTCGGGGTCTACGGGTATTTAATATGGGTTTATCACGGTTTAACCACAGTTTATCACGGGTAGGCGGTCTGATCTGATTTGGTCCACGGTCCAAGGAGGGGGTTACCTGGTGTTTTTTTGGAAAAGGGTCGGTCAAAACCCTTGATTGGACCAGACCGGGCTTACCCCTCGGTCCATGTCAGGTCTCCGAGGCAATTCGAGACTAGACGCGGGTTATTGACGGGTCGAGTCTGACCCATTGAGGTTTTTGGTAAACACTATGTAGCTCTCGAAATTCAATCGAAGCTTCATCTTCGTCATTCAAATTTGATAGAGCAACTAGGGTCTTAAGAAACTTGCTGTTGAACCATAAAATTTTGATAAGATGAAGAGATTATGAAATAAAAAAATGGTGAAATAATAGGTGATGAGGAAATGCATAAATTCCTCACAATAAAGCCAAATAAAAAAGAAAGAAAAAAGAAGCGCATGATGCATATATGGCTTCAAGTGACTCGTGAAATATGTCAAGATACAGGGAAATCAGCATCGAATGGAGCTCTCCAGCGTGTACATAAACGGAGAGGAGGCCAGAGGCATTCAAAATTTCTGAATTTTTTCTCAAAAATCCTAAAAATAAATCGGAAATTCACATCAGTCCTGGCGGCACCTAAATTTTATTGAAGTGTCCTAAACCAGGCCGCCACTTCAAATGGCGGCCTGCTTCTGCCACCTGGACTTGCCACGCAGGACGCCACCTCAACAAGATCTGAAAATTTGAATTTTTCTCTTCCCTGGCCACCATTTCAAGCGGCGGCCAGCATTTTCAAGTCCGGACTCCAACTTTTATTCTTCTTTCCCTAATCACTCACTCTTTCCTGTCGAGTCTGCCTCCGTCTCCTTCATTCTCATCCGTCTCCCAAAATAAAATTTGAAAACCCTCTCTCAAACTAAAATGTCGACTGTTGTCTCTTTTTTCCTTTCTCTTTCCCTATCTGCCTCTCTCTCCTCCTTGTCAAGCGCTGATGAAGGCCTAAGACCTAGGATATCAAATAAATTTATAACCTAGAACTAACCTCACCAGTCGTTCAGAATATAGCTTTAGGGTCGAACCCAAGGGACGAATTAATGAATACCAGACTTATCCTTTCTTAAAAGCTAGACAGAAATATTTTTATGAAGATTTAAATAAAAAAAAACTAAGTAATGCACAAAGGAAATATTTTTGGTTGGTTTTTAGACTCGAAATAAGATGAAATAAACTAAATAGTAATTAAAATAAGTAAAGCGGTGTTTATGGGGTTTAAACAGAGAATAAAAATGTCCTAGGAGTCAAGTTTCGCTTGTGTTTGGATGCTAAAACTCGAAGCTAAGAACTTTCGCACTAAACTTCGCGTTTTAACTACAGTTACCACTCTGTTCGGTCCGAATAGGAGGCAAAGGTGAGTTTAAATGATCCATTATGCTATCTAATGCTTTAAGTCATGGTTTATTGGTCAAACCAAGATATTCTAAACCTCAGCTTTCGCTTGTTGAGACAGATTCTGGTTTAAAAACAATCTAACCTAATTAACTTGATTGGTTCGCAATTTTTAGTATAGAATTCAATCAATTAAACTTGTTTATTGGAGTTCGTAAGGATATTTAGAGGTCTTTTGGACTGGTTTAAAAGTTACACTTTTGATGTCAACTAATCTTCCCTTTCGGATCTACAATTTATCTCAAGTACTTGAATTAAACGTGACTTGTTTATCCTAACTTAGACTAACTAGATGCAGCTGTTCAACTATAAGATGATTAGAGATTTAAACAAGTATTTTAACTCGAGCAACAGATATAATTCACAATAAACAAATCTCAAAGCATAGTATCACATAACAAGTCAAATAAACGTCATCCAAACATCAAGTTACTTCCCTGATCCTAAGACGACATAAAATCTAGCCTAACATAGTAGCAAAACACACAATAATCGTAAAATAACAGTAAAGATACAAGCCCATCAAGTCTAGAGAAAGAAACATAAAAGAATAAAACCAAATACTCCTTTTGCTTCCGTCTTTCGGTCTTCAAGGCAGTGGGATATTGCTGGATGGTCGCCAAACTGGTCACCTTGCTGCCGTCGCTTCAAGGTTGATGATCTTCAAAGGTAGAAGAGAGAAACGCCTTTGGAAAGGTAGAATTAGATATGGAGAATCCCCGATAACTTTCCTCAGGCCTGTAAGGGTATATATGGACGTCCTCTGATGCTTGGGGAGGTTGTCTGGTCGCCAAGGCAAGAAAATATGTCAAAACCACGAGTTGCCATGTAAAAAGAACTTCCATATGTGACACGGTGGTGGTCTGTTCGGACCGAACAGGTGTGGTCTGACAGATGTGCCGGCTACAGTCCATTCGGACCGAACAGAATGTTATTCAGTCTGAACAGAGTGTTGAAAATCACCTCCAATGCTAGGAATGAGTCGTCTAGTGCGCGGGGAACACCGGAAATCCATCTATACGCTCCAAGATCATCAGAAATCATAAAAAATCTGTACAGAGAAGAGAAGAAACGACGGCAGAGCCAAATCTTGAAAAAACATGATAATTTATTAAATAATTTGTTGGTTCGAGTGTGTTTTGAGTGTAAGTACGGTCCAAATACCAATGAAATACGAAGATATCAGGCGCCGATCGGAAGCGCTTACAAGCGGAAATCAACGCATCGAGTATGAATCTAAGGTATTAGTTGTTAAATCTCCTCGTACAGTGCTTATTCATAGATCTGATTTACATTTCGAGTTACGTTTTTCAAACTTTTCTCGACACTTTGCAGTGGCTTCTTCTAATCAATCGCTAGGTATTATAAATTTTTTTTCACGAGATCTGCTTTGCTTTTCAGGATTCACGCGAATTATATATCACCTCTCCTAGTGCTCGATCTCACCATCTTCGCCGCTCTTGCTACACGATTCCTCAAATTGAGGTAATATGGACGATCTATACAACTATTGTTATTGATCTTTTCTTGTTTGCTGCGCGATTCCTTTTTCTAACGATTGATATCTTGATTTGTTTGATTTCGGATACACAAGACTTGTTTGATTTCGGATACACCAGACTTGAACTCTACCTACCTAGCGCAGTCAGAGGCAAACAGCAGGCACACCCTCCCTTCTTCTATCCTTACATAAGATACCCTTTTAACCTTTGTACTTGTTTCTAATTTTAAGACTGAATAGCAAATCCTATTTTGTTGTTATACAATTTGGCTATGTTTGGCAAACCCACGAACTAGCCTAGTTCGCGAACTAGCCTAGTTCGCGAACTAGCTAGTTCGCGCGCAACCAAACATGGGCCGAACTAGAACAAGACCTAGTTCGCCTCCTTGTTCTAGTTCTACGAAAACCATGGAATTAGAACTAGAACTAGAACAAGCCTTGTTCTAGTTCTTGTTCTAGTTCGCCCATTTGCCAAACATACCCTTTGAGAATAAACATGATAAATTCTTTAATTCTATACTCAAATCCATCAGCATCTAATTCAGTATGATAAAGGTTCTTTGAGTTGTCACATTTATTCTGGAATTTC
This sequence comes from Rhynchospora breviuscula, assembly GCA_027562975.1. NCBI lineage: Eukaryota > Viridiplantae > Streptophyta > Magnoliopsida > Poales > Cyperaceae > Rhynchospora > Rhynchospora breviuscula. The sequence goes on from CM050399.1 coordinate 34,575,024, forward strand.
TTTGTTGATTCGAGATATTTTTTGTGTTGTAATAAATACAACAGAGAGGGGATGGATACTGCTTTTAGTGGTGCAAGTAGTGAGTCTCGTGGATGCTCTGGAGAGTTCAAAGGGTCAAAACACACTTATTTCAAAAAAATATATATATTGTTGCCATAAAGCAAAATTCTACTGTTATTCCATCTGTACAATTACAACCCTATAATTCAATCATTCAGATCTGTACACTTCTATAAAATTGAATAAGTTCTTCACGTTTATAGTTTTCAAAATGTTTTTTATATTTGTATTTGTCTACTGGTCACAACCTCTGCTGGTCAACTCTTATGCCAATATATACTGATACACTGGCATGTGCTTATTTTCATAATATTTCTTACCACCTTGATCCAATTTACCGATCCTAATGATAAATCACAGGATAAATCTAAACAATAGAGGAAATAGATGGCGTATCCTTATTTGTTTGATTTTAAGTATTATGTTAATCTCAGTTTTGAGTATAAATCATGAATTTCTCATATTGCGTACAAATCATCCTTTTTCAGATTGGGCAGAATATCTTTTTGAGTACAAAATTATGCTTTATTTTTATTTTTAATTTAATAAACTTTACCAGTAAGCATATTTTTGACAAAAAGTAGTTTGATAAATATCAGATTTCATTTATTATATCTCTGGAGGTGGTTTCAATTGTTACAATTGTTACATGATTGCTTCAGTAGTAACACATCTAAGCACAATTCGTTTGGCTTGTAAAAATAAATTGCCTATGCTTGTCTTTAAACAAATGTTAACTGTATATTTATTTTCTGACAATTGATAGGTGCTGAAAGAAAAGGTGAACGACAAGGCTAGGGTTATACTAATTTTCTAGTCAATTCGTGGGTTCTGATTTCTGAAAGAGGAGAACAAGGACAAGACTGAGACTGAATCAATGTGCACACAATTTCAACTTCCCTATGTTGCTTCGAGTTACTTATTTTCCCCTAGCTTCTAAGGTTTTGACAGAAATAATATTATGACTCGGATGTTGTGATTTTTTTTTAAAAATTATAAATGTTGTACTTTTTGTGCTGGCTTAGTTAATGTGGTTAGTTTTCTACTTTGTAGTATTACATAATATACTTTAATATGTACAATTTACTTTGTGCTTTTGCTTTTTCGGACTAATTTTGATTCACCTTGTTGCTTAATGGTACGAGCTTAGGTACTAGATGCTCGGTCAGTAGTCATGAGTGCATATAGATCAGCTGCAGGGATAAAACAATTCTACTTTTGCGAAGGGTCACAACATCGTTGATTGACTTTAGTTTTTACAAATAGATAAACAACAGGTTCGCATGAAAAAAATTTGTGCGTCTAGGTGTATATATATATATTTTGTTGGTGGATTATGGTTTGACATTGATGTTGTAAAATACTAATATGTTGTTTGTGTTAGTTATAAATTGATTTTGATTATTAGTATTTTGTATTGTATTCATTGCAATATCACAATTGTTTGTAATTATATTTATAATAATAGTATTAATATGTATAATTCGATTATCATTTTATTATAATTTAATTATATTATTAAAAATAAAAGTATAGATAGACTTAAAATGTCTTCCCAAATAGTCATTTTTGTGTTGCAATAAATTTCAGATATTCAACTAATTATTATATTATAATTAAATTATACACTATAGTAGCTACATTTCTAGTTTGAGTTGATTTGATGAAGTTTCAAGTGTTTTAGCTCTATAGTTTGTTTGAAAAACGAATTTCAATGAACTTGTTAGTTAAAAACACCTAGATAGTTCATTTTTAGATAAAAAAACTGTATTGGGTAACAAAATTTGACGCTAGAAAACTGAAAAGGAATGTTCAAAACAATCTCAAAAACTTGCACAATACAAATTGGCATATCTATTTTCATATCTTAAAATTTCAAAATTTTTTAACAAGCCATTCTATCAAAATAAATTGCATAAAAATATCAAGATAGTTCATTTTCAGACGAAAAACTGTGGTGGAAACCAAATGTTGGGCACTAGAAAATCGAGAAGGAAGATTAAAAATAAAATCTCAAAAAATTATACAGTTCACATTGGTATACCTATTTGCATATACTAAAAGTTTAAAATTTTTAAACAAGCCATTTTATCTTAATAAATTGGATAATACACCAAGATAGTTCATTTTTCGGACGAAAAAACTATGCTGGGTAACAAAAGTTGGGCGCTAGAAAACCTAGAAGAAAAGTTCGAAACAATCTCAAAAAATTACACAATGCACATTGGCATAACTATATACATAACTATATACAATCTCAAAAAATTACACAATGAACGAATTTGGTACTAGATGACTGCACCTGTTGTACGAATTTCCATAACTGACTGGTGGAAAGGGACTGCGCGGCTCACGAAAGATCAGGCGCACGCAAGAAAAAAAGAAGAGAATGTCGCTGGAGACACATGCTTAATGCGCACCCGGATCCTCAACAGCCATAAAGAGGATTGCTCCAAGCAGTCCTTTCTTTTTTTTTTTAATATTTAAAAATTTTAAAATTCAAATGGAGAATCCAAACTGTTGATCTTGTTAAATTTTACTGGCGATGCGTTTTCATATAAGTTTTATAAAATTTAAGGTCGATTTGATACTTGATTAAGTGACCAAATTATGAACGTATTAGAATTAATCTAACCAGATTCGTTCATTTGTTGACCACTTAATCTAGTACCAAATCAAATTCAAATTTTATAAAACTTATATGAAAACGCATCGCCGGTAAAATTTAACAAGATCAACGGTTTGGATTCTCCATTTGAATTTTAAAATTTTTAAATATTAAAACAAAAGAAGAGAATGTCGCTGTATATATAGAGTTTGTGAGTCGCGACTCACCAGAGAGTCTGTGAGTCGGGCTCAAAACTTCTAGATTTGGTTCAAAATGACCGATCCAAACTGTCCAATACGATCTCCCTATTGAAATCTCCATGGAGAACATTTTTTACATTTTTTCGAAATTTATAAGTATTTTTTTCGGATTTTTAAAAACTGTTGTTTTTGAACGGTTCAGAACTAATTAGATTAACGATTTTCTAAAATTTAAAAAAAAAATACTTAAAAATTTCGAAAAAATATAAAATTTGGTCTGCATGGAGATTTCAATAGAGAGATCATATTGGACGGTTTGGATCACTCATTGTGGACAATATTTAGGAGTTTTGAGCCCGACTCACAGACCCTCTGGTGAGTCGCGACTCACCATAGCAAAACTCATATATATATATATATATATATATATATATATATATATATAATGTTTTCCATGTTGATTGGTTGATTTTATCTTTTTTTTGAAGTATAAATATTTTTTAATTTTTTATTTGCCCACACGTTAAAAGAGTACTTTTTCAGTACATATTAACACAATAAGCGAATATTTCGAATAAACATGAAAAAGAAACAATCAATTACTCTACTATATTTTGAATAAATATGAAATAAAACCAATCAATATACTCTATATTGTAGAGCGATTGATACTTGCTGAATAGCCAATGAATTTTGAATCCTAGTTGATAGGAGATTAGGAGTCATTAAGGCTCAGGAAACATTAAGCTTAATTGGCTGCTCTCTCAATTACCATTGAATGCAATTCGATCTACTAATACTATATAGTATAACTTAAAAATGCATTGGCCATCATTAGACATTTGGATAAATTCTCTAAGATCTCATAAAACTGGTAACTGGTCGTTTATTCTTTTATTTATTTTTTTAAGATTCACTAAAAATTTCAATGGTTGAAATTTTTTAGTTATCCTGATGGAAAAATCATATCCGTATTTCTGTTTCACCAAATTTTTTTTTTATCCAGAAGAAATTGTCATAAAACAAGGCATATCATCCTCACTCATTGTCTTGAGAAAAAAAGCTACGAGAAATCAAGCAAGAACAAATTTCCATAAGAACCCATTTTTCCAAGCGTCTACACCAATATAAATTAATTATGGCTCGGAAAAAGAAAATCTAACGACATAAGCATCCGCATCAAAATAAAATCTACTAAAATAAATTACAATAAAAGAAAATAAAAACTCACTGTCCTAACTTATATCGCTTGTGAGATGCAACTAAATAATTTGTACTAAACTGTTCCAATGATGCCCCTAAAATAGTAAATTAAGCGTCCAAAATTCTTATCCGATCAAAATCTGACAACAATTAAATTATTTCCTTTGATTTGCTCCAAGCATACAATATTTTATGCAGTCTTTTGTTTGGCTGAAGTAGAGGCAAGATACGAAAGTGTTCTGTGACCAACGAAGAGTAGAAACACAGCAAGAAAACCTAGAGCCTTCAAAGTTGTAAACAGGTCCAACTGGAATTCAAAACCACATATTAGGAGACAAACAAAACAATCTAAAAGAAATCAGTTTTTTTTTTTTTTTTTAATTTGAATATGTACCAAGTTGCTTGTGTAAGAAACCACAAATGTCATGCAAACCGAGTTATATCTAACGTCATGGGTTTTGAACTTGCATCTTCAACTTGTACCAGGCCATTTTCTTGCCTTTTTTATTTTTATTTTGAAGATGAATGAACAATAGTATATGCAATAAAGAAAAAGACCTTAAGCCAGAAAAGCACATATAGCAGCAAAACAGCACCAATGCCTCCATGGAATAGAATGGCAAATGTAGCTGGCACAGCTGAAGTTGGGAATCCCTTGAAGTTCACTCCAATACGCAGAAGCTGTCATATTTCCCATTTGCAAATAAAAACCTCAGATTTTCTCTCAACCATTAATCATTAGTAAACAATTATTTTGTATTTATTTATCTCCTCAGGTCAAAAGTTATCTACAGACAAGCCATCAAAACCATCTTAGAACCAGATATAAAATATTCATATAAAAATAAGGGGAGAGTTCCAGCACCACAAGTTGCCACTCTTATTTTTTTTATTTATATTTCAAAATTTAAAATTGAAGAGACTATCTGAAACGTTGATCTTGTTCAATTTTATGAGAGATGTACTCCCATTAAATTTTATTAATTCCTAAAGCCATTTTTTTTTTCTTTTCAGCAAAATTCTTGAAGCCAATTTGATATTAAGATAAGGAATATAAAAATGAAAAAAATCAAACTAGCTAAGATAGATTAATTCAAATATGTTCAATTCTTGGTCTGTTAATCTATCATCAAATGAGCTACAAAAATTACAATTTTTTTTAGGAATATCTCTTATGAAATTGAACAAGATCAGTGGTTTCGATCTGGCGTCTGAAATTTAAATTTCGAAATATAAATAAAAAGGTAAGGTTACACTTGTGCTATTAGTTTTAGATGGTTCCAATGTCTAAGGTTGTACCAACTCCCATTAAATTTTTGGATGGCACCAAATAGGCATTGGAGCCATCTAAAAATAATAACATTTATGCACAAGAAACACATCCTAAACCGATGATGGCATGACAATAGATTACTTTGAACACAAAAAAAAAAAGACATTTTCCTTTTTAATTTCTTTTTATTAAATTCAGAGGGAAGCAAAGCAAGATAATAATACCCCGATCAAGAAAGCAAGGAGAGGGAGAATAGTGAGGCCCATAAAGCCAAGAGAAAGCTCCTGAGGTGGTCTCTTTTCAGGTGCGCGAAAGATGTGGGATATCTCCTCCTTTGGCCCAAATCGAGATAGTGGGTCAACAGGCCGAGCAGGTGGTTTAGCTGCCTTCTCTGGTGCCTCAGGTAGGTCAAGCTCAATTGAACCAACGGACCTCAAGATTGAATTTTCCTATTAAATTAAACAATACAGTTGACTTATGTTCAGAAGAAAACAACAATAAAATTATATGACTACCAGCATCTGACGAGATTGATGTCAGAAACCCTAACAATAAACCAATAAAAGATGAGAACAGAACATATCAGTAAGGAAAACACACCATAACAGCATCACCAACTGCTAGCTCAATCTCATATCTCCCTGACAGATAATAAAATTTCTCCACCAGCCCAAGAAAGTTCTGAACATAAACAAACAAGGAAAATAAAAGAAAATAACTAAGCATAATCTAATCATCTCATAAGTAATAGATGTTAAGCAAAGGTGCAGATTTTTTTGTGGACACTCTTGCTTTATCAAACTAGGGTTAAGATAACTACTGACATTTGTTCTTTTGAATGCAAGACAAACTAAAAATTTCGTTTTCTATTAACACATTGGTCACATCAATGATTAATACCTTTTTGCAAATTATTACAAATGACCAGCCTTTTTCGAAGTTACAGCAGATCAGTACACTTCGATGATTATGACAATGTGAAAAACTTATGTAAATTTTTTTTTTCTAACTGTTTATATTGGATTTTAAGACATCCATATTTCATATGGGTAATTTATTCAACAGATTGAACATCAGCAAAGAAAATAAACAAAGTCAATCATGGTGAACAAATGAATGAATTTGGCATAAGAGAGTTTACAAGAACAAGCTTGTACTGCCTTGAAGAAGTCTCTGGAACAAACAGGTGCTCGACCTTGGATTCATGTCGAAGTTTCACAACCATCTGCAAATAAATAACCCATTTTTGTATGTTAGAAGATGAGATAGCATATTGCTTTGAACATAGAGAGAGACAGATAATCAAATCGGAAACCTGATGCGGCTTAAAACTGTGTCCGAGTGGGGTTGTTAACTGGAGAGAAAGTCTCATCTTCTGTAAATGGTTTGCAGACAGAGAAATCAAAGAATCCTTGGATAGATCCAATCTGAAAGAAAAATAAATAATTGACAAAAATTAGTACTTTCCTTTTTCATACCTTGCAAGACTGATCTTTTGTATACTTTCACATATGAACACATATGTACGATCAGTCTTCCATAAACAAACATATGACAGTATCTTGAGCTATGGTCTATTAGATTTATTTCATTTGGCCAATACTGTGAAGTTCAAGATCCGTCTATCATTTTGATGTCTCAATTAAATATTGCAGAAAACTATAAATAACGATTCTGAGCCTTGATATGGTGGGTTAATGGGACCAATTCAGGTTAGAAACTTGCTTGCAAATATATTATTAAATTTTGAAGAAAATATAAAGTTCCATATTTGACTTGGTCAAATCTTTTTCATATAAAAAAATAACAGAAAAGAAAAGATCCACAAATGCATGCATAACCCATTCTCAAGTACAATTATCAACAACCTGAGGCATAAGCCAATTGGTTTACAAAAGCCTTACCCAATAATTTCCACCCTAAGAACTGCAACATAGATTCCTAACAAAAGTAACAAATTGAAGGTAATATATTCAAAGAGAAGGGATTACTTTTGTACAGATTCGGAGGCTGCATCACTATCAGAGACAGCAATCTCTGCCTTGTCAACTTTAATAAATCCAGTCAAAAATGCTGTCACAATAATCTGATCCCCAGTGGCATAGAGATCAGCACCTTCTGGATCATTCACTGAAACCTATCAGGCAAAGTAGAATAAATAAATATTGCACTAAACAAGGAACTGGATGGAGGCAGAGTATATTGACATCCTACCTTAAAGATCAAGGAGTACTTGCCCACATCTATCTTCAATGGAGAGAGATCCAAGAAATGGATCCTGTTTTCAGGGTCATATTCCAGTTCCTGTGATTAGTAAATGGGGGAAAAAAGGTCAGATAAAACTAGTTCACATAAAGGGTGTTAGTAGCATTATAGCAACTATATCTTTCCTATTTCTTTGTTTGCATTACAAGTTTTTTTTTTTTTTCCTGGAACGTATTACAACAAGGATACTAGCTTCTATTCATCTTCTGTACCTCCCCATAAACCCAAATAACAGAAGTTTTTTTATCCTTTATTCATAACGAACAAATAAGAAAAACAACATATCGTCAACAAAACCTTCATCATTCAACTACCTCTGATCCCTCAAATAACTGGTAGAGTTGCCCAGATTTAACATCGAGACATTGTACAGCTTTCTAAGAATTCCTATGCACCATGCCACTCAAAGATCTTAGAGTAACATGAACTCCACTTATGTCACTTTTCAACAGCATCAAAATATGCATGTCATTACATATAGCTTTGCACCCAGTATTAAAATACTAACTATTGACACTACCATCAAGGTAAGTACTGAACATGATGAGAACTAAGTTAATTAGAAATGTTTTAAGACATTAGCTTCTTTCTTGGCCTGACTTTGTAAGAATTCCATTTTGACGGATCTTGGTCAGTTCCTCCAACTACAGTCATACTTAAATCTTAACTTTAGAAGAATAAAGGAATAATATAGCATCAGAGAGAGAGAGAGAGAGAGAGAGAGAGACCCATCTTTACCTTCTTTTCAAAAGAAGTGACTTCCTTCGAGTCTGGGGTCAAAACTTTCAGCAGACTCACGGCAAGAGAAGGTGCATGAGAACCAAACACTGTTGTTACTTCAACCTGAACAGCAGTGAAAACACAATAGAACAATTATACAAGATTGTATGACTCAAGTAAAATCACTATTATCAATATTATAAAAAAAAAACATTGGATGCATATTGAGATATCTACCTTGAGTTGATCTTTTGAGGTAAGAGAAAGAACTGTAACAGGGAGAGAGAGAACCAAGGGAATTGATATCCTGTAAAAATATGCACAAAGCAGATTAATTTAGCCCAGCCAGTACAAAACACAATAAAAAAAATCAATTTAACATTAATGCACCATTGTTCTCTTTAAGCTTTCTACAGAAACAAAGTTGATGCCATAATTCCAAGTAATAAAAACATCAGCAAAATACCTATGCCAGAAAGACTTGAGCAACTACCTGTTGTTTTCCAAGGAAGCCAAGGAATTGATCTGATAAAAGAAATCCTTAGCAGTACCAGGAACACCTATGCTCAGAAAGAACTTGGCCAAACCCAATATTTTCTCACCACCAATCTACATCAACGAATAATGTGCATCAGGATTTCAAAAAGTAGAAAAACTCTATATGTAATCTTTACTGACCCTTAAAAATTAACAACCAACAGATACCTCAGATTCAACAATCATAAAGAGCCATCTATAGCTCTCATCCCCTAATTTTGTTCTAAACACCAAACCCATCATAAAATTTCCTAATATTTGAAAAGGCAAGCAATAATGAAGAGGAAGAAGAAATTTCAAAATCCAGATGACACCATAGAGTTGGATGCTAGGGACTAAAGATCCCGTAGTTGCAACTTCAATGTTTGGACTAGGTGGAGGGAGGCAAGGGTTGGGGGGGATAAATGGAACGATAGATATGATGCTTTGAGCTTGACCGACTTGTAGAAAACCACAGTAAGCAAACCTCCTTCATTTTGTTAAATTGGGATTGAAAACCACTATAATCTACCATTTCTTACTACCCTCAGTGTTTGTAAATGGCTTATAAGGGAAGAAATAGAATAAAGGACCAACGGTATTTTTCATACTAAGGAAGGATGCACATACAACATTATTGGGAATTGATTTGCACACCCCTAAAATTGATAAAACACTTCTTGTTAGACTGAAATACCATCAATGAATTGAAAATATTACAATAATGATGATATCTCTGAACAATGCTTTCAATTAATTAGGGGTATTTTAGTCTAAAAAGAGTGTTTTATCAATTTTAGGGGTGTGCAAATCAATTCCCAACATTATTCTATGCAATGTTGAGATGCATTTTGATTTATAGGACAGTATTAGGCCTTGAACTTGTCTCAAAAACATGCAAGATTGCAATTGCTTTATGCAACGCTGTTCGTTTATATATTTTAAGCAGAAAAGAAAGGGAATGACATAACTTACATTCAGTTTCTCAGAGGAAACAGCTGCAAATGCGGTAACTCCACTTGTAATAGAAGCAGAGGTTGCAAGAGGCCCCTTGTATTGATCGGGATCGACGTTCTTCTCATCAAAGTACAAAGTACCATCATCTAAATACAGAAATTCAAACAAGATTAGATGTTAGGATATTATTAATAATAGTAAATCATAGGAAGTTCAAGCTGTAGAAATTACCATAGCGCTTAATTCTGTCAAACAACTTGGTAATATCCTTCCTTACAACTGCAATCTGCCCAAAAAAGGAAGATATGTAACAAAGAAGCAACATGCAAGACATTGCAAAACTGAAAGATACATATATAATATACATAAACAAGTGGCGTACCTTTGACTGATCTATATCAGATCCAGCCAATGAAACAACAGATGCTAGAGCTTCCAGAGCTATACCTGTAGCAATAACCATCACAAACATCAGTACAGATGAATAGCACTCATCTCAGTAAACCACAAGATACCAAAACCGTTCCAGTTAAGTATCACCTCAAAACTCTAATTTGATTTATCCTATTTCTATTGTTAAGTTCAGAGTTTTGTTTTGCTAATGGATAACTCAAAATCAGTATGCCACTGTCCTAGTCATAATTTAGTAGTCAGGAACTCAGGATAAGTAACATTTTTCATGTTTTACAAAAAAAATCATAATTATGAAGTAAGTACCAGCTGCAAATGTACTGGATCCAGTACTGTCTTTATCGTACCGCCATCTCCCGTCACTCTGACTGAGTGCCTGTAAATTGCATTAAATCAAGCAATGGTATTGGAAATAAGACTGTAAACTACAACTAAGTCTAACAATTAAAGAGAGAAGGATGATAAATATTTTACCTTTATGGCTTGAAATGTACCATCAGCATCAGATAAAATGACATCTTTGCCTTGTTCCTGGAAATGAGAAAGCATATTGAAAATATATAAGATTAATTGCAGGAGGTGAAAATAATTCACATTTGATTTTGGCAACCTAAGGAAATCCATTAAAAAGAAAAATTAGAAGTCAAATAAATAAACTGCACATGTTACCTTGACACTCAGCAACCCTCCTAGAGAATAGTATAATTCTAGCAGTGAGCTTGCATCCTTTACCACAGTTTGAAGTCGTGATGTAATGCCCTGAAAAAAGGCCAGGGAAAGAATTTAATCCAAAAGTACTGCTTTGTTTTCATTAATCCTAAGGATTGGTGGCAGATCATTAATGTCTTACATCAAACTCAATTGACTCTGTTTGGCAACCCAAGATTGCCGTAATCTTTAGTGCATGATAAAGGTCTTTTGTAGTAGAAGTTGGGGAACTTAGTTTCTCAGAAACAGTTTTACAAGTTCCTTCGAATTTGGCACCACTTCTGTCTACTCCAAGTATTTGAAATGATCTCAGAGCCTCGTAGGTTTCTTCTAAGCTGTGAATATTCAATTCGATAACTATTTGTCAAATTCATAATTTTAAGACATTAGAAAAATGGTTCAATTTTAGATAACCATTATCCATTTCTCAATGCTAAACTTAAAATTCAGATATCAAGCCAGGTTTAAATTATAATCAAATTCTGCATTAACGAAACTCTATCAACACCATTAATTATTCCATACGAATCTCTCTTTCTCGAAAAATCAGAAGGAAAAAAAATAAATTGACAAATCAGTCACCTTCCGAAGGATCCATCAGCAGCGGGAACGAACAGCTCCTTAGCAGCAGATCGATGCGCATCAGAGATCGGGTGGATAACGGATCCACTGGATAGAAGAGCAGATCCACAGATCAGAAGGAGCAAGAGATGCAATACGAGGGGTTTCGCCATGGGAATGACCCCTTGATCGATCGCAAGCGAGAAAACCAGACGTGATTTGGAAATGGAGAATTGATTTCAATCGTCGCTCGTGAGTTGGTTAGAAAAAGTAGCACCAGAGATTTAGCGAGAATTTCTTCGGATCGCCACCGGAACGAGTAGAGAGAGAGAGAGAGGTAAAGGAAAGGAAATTGAGATATTAGTAGGGTTTTATTTGAGCCCGACGAGGTGATGAGATGAAATCAGACGAGGAGACGACTCTGAGTCCCGAGTTTTAACTTCACTTTTAAGTCTAAATTCTCTGTAGCATACGGTGTGGTGTTATGCTGGTCGACGGGACCTACTTCGATTCCCCAACCATGATGAGCTTTGAGTTGGTTTCCTTCATCAAACATTCAGCCTTTCAAACTTGGCAAAATTAATTTTATGTCACTTTAAAATTGAGGAATTAAAAAATTACCATTCTAAAATTGAAATTTTGAAAATTATTATCCTAAATTTAATTTGATTAGAGCATTACTGTATAAATCATCCCTCTTTGTATCTAATTTTACATCATTGACCAAATCATCCCGTATTTCCTTCCTCTCCTTCAATTAACCCTTTCTTTACTGGATCTTCATTCTTCAGCCTGGGCCACCAATCTGAACATGTATTCAGTCACGACTGACACAGCAGTAGGCTTAAATGGACATAAATAGGCAGGTCTTGTCTGCAATTGAGGTAGTGCTAGTAATACTATAGAAGATGTAGTGTTTTCAATACCATACCGGCACCTCTACCGGCCTGGGGATCGCCATTTTTTCACACTCGAGTCGGACCAATCAGAGCAGTACGTCTCTTCTGTGGATCTCAAACCTCTGCCGGATCCTGCGACGATCAAGGTTACATCTGTTTTAAATTAACTTTATTAATGGATTTATTTTGCTATTTGGAAGGTCTATGATGCATTTCATTGATAATTTAGTTGTTATTATATCCTCGAATTCTGATCTTAGGGGCTGTTTGGATCACATGGGAATAGGAGGAATTTCATATTCCTAAGCATAAATTTATTATAAACAATCCAAACTCTTCACAAAATTACACACTTCCCAATACTTTCCGCCTAGGAATAGGCTATTTCTCTTATTCCTAAGCGATCCAAATGGCCCCTTAAATCTGACAATAGTTCTGTCTATGTGCAAGTAACCCATCTAAGAAGGGTAGATTATATATAGATATAATATAAAAACACAATAGAGGTGCACAAATCGATATTAAACTTCTTCTTTGTTTTAGTGTATATGCATAAATCAGGAAATTAAAACGTCCATCTTTTTTCTATTTTTTTTCTTCATTTAATTTTTTTTTTTTTTTTTGAAACGGCCATCATATCCATTATACATCTACTCGGGGGTCAATTGACCCCACATAATTTTGCAAACAAAATCACTTTGGATATAAAAAAAATATATTTATCACGTGATTTTTTTATATTGGCGCACTAATTTGATAATCATGTGATATTTTATTGTTGACCTCATTTTTGTTTTTGAAATTTTTGACATCATTGTGATTATAATTGTAAATTTATATATCAATATGTATAAATTTATCTAAATTTTGTATGATAACACTAATTTACGAATTACGTAAATTTATTGAAAGATTTTCTGGTCCGCCACCGCTCGGGAAGTACCAATTTCAGCTTGAAAATAACAAAAAGAAAAACAATTGACTTTTCATCATCCTCACTTATTGTTTATAGTCATATATCTTACAAATAATGATATATTCATGAATATGCAAAAAGAAATTAGAAACAGAGATGGAAAATGAAAATCTCAGTGAGACCCCTACTAACTTACCAAAGAGATAATTAGATTTATGCCACTATAAAAAGTTGTTAATTTGAAAAATGCCATTGTTAGATTGTTAATTAGATTTATGCCACTATAGAATTGTTAAAATTAGATTTATGCCCGTTATTTTTTTTTTTCCAAAAACATAATAAATTCTAAAAATGTCCTTGAGGTGAATTCTGTATTTTCTTTCTGAAATCTACTTTAATTTGTTGATATTAGTTCTGATTTGTTATGATTTTTTTAAATTCTATATTTTTTATTTATCTTAGTTTCGATTTTATGTTCTCCATTTATCTTTTTCTTTACTTTTTATTTGTGAATTCAGTTATGCATATGACAGAGGTAATATCGATTAAACGTGCACATGGCAGAGGTCAAAATAATTAGATTTATGTTTTTAGATTTTGTCTCTTCCATTTTCAAACATGCACATGGCATGTTTTATAGAATACTGTCATTCCACCAGGTGTACAACTGTACAAAGTGACGCTAAATCAAAATAATTTGACTTAAATGAGTTCCTCCCGTCCGAATTCTCTTCTTTGTTTATTTTAAATTAAAAAAATAAGAAAATTCCTTACTACTCATTAATGGATGAAACTAATGGCATAAAACTATTTTTATATTTTTACATGGCATAAAACTCATTTTTTATTAATTTGTAGTGGCATAAAACTAATTTTTTTTCGTGATGTCATTTTTGTAATTTTAAATTTTTGTAGTGACATATTTACAAGGATAAAATTGTCATAGCAATATCAATAGTAACATATTTACAGCGGCTCAGTGCTCTTGCTGTGGTCCCTCATCTCTATCCTTGTCCCACCAGTAGGGATGAAAACGGACCGGATACAGATCAGATAGTGGTCAAATCATATCCGCATCCGCATTTTTTTTTCGGATACGAATACGAATACGGATATGCTCGGATACGGATACGGTTCGGATGTTAAGCGGATAAGAATACGAATCGGATATCGTCGAATACGAATACGAATACGGATATATTTCGGATAATTAAGCAAATATATATAAATTAACAAACAAATAGAAATAAAACTAAAGTAGCAAGATAATAATCTCGTTATAACATTTTATTAAAAGCAATATGAAATATGTATAAATTAATAATATTATTATTAACATTAATCACTATTTATCGTCTCTATTAATTCTACCATATAATCCATAATAACAATTGACTAATTTTCTTGAAAAATAAATAACAATTATTATCCTACCGTTTATTTTTTATATAATTTAGATAAGTTAAATCTAGAGACTCAAACCAATATATATATATACATAAAATAACTATATCACAAATGGGGAATTCGGATATCCGCTTTGCAAATTTTTTCGGATCCGGATAAATATCCGGATCCGCAACTGTATCCGCATCCATTTGCATTTTCATATTCGCATCCGTATCCGTTTAAAAAGATCCGGATTCGCATTCGGATCCGAACGGATCCGGATATTAATATCCAGATTCGCTATTTTTCGGATACGGATGCGGATCGGATCGGAGTTTATCCGATCCGTTTTCAACCCTACCCACCAGCCACTACTGTGTTGACTCCGGTGGGTCCCACTTGTCGGGCTCTCGGGCCGTTTAAGTAAAAAAAAGAAAAAAATTGATAAATGTTGTTATATATTTTTATTTCACCTTCTTCTAATCCTCTCTTGTTATCGTAGCTTCTTAACCCAAACTTCATTAAAAAAAAATAATATATAAAGAATAGAAAACTAAAAAGAGAAAGGTATCATGTTTTGAAAAATAAATATACCAGTTATTATGGAGAAACTGCCATCTAACAAACACAACACAAACAGATTTGTCATTGTGTTTTTGTGTTGAAATTGTTAGGTATTTTAGTAATTTTTCTACGGCCAGATTTGTCATTGTGTTTTGTGTTGAAATATGTGGTTTTTTTTTTTCTTTTTTCTTTTTTCTTTTTTTGTCATTGTTCCTGTGAATGTCATTTTGGTATTTTTGAAGAAAATAGTTCAGTATCTGCTTGGGGTGGGTGGGATTAGTGTGTGCAAAATTTTGGTGGAAGGCAAAATCTTTATGATACTTCGGTTGTAAAAATTGTACTTTTGCTCCCAGTATCTGAACTATTAAATAAATGCAAATGAAAACAATACTACATCTAAAACAGTGTCAGTTGCTTAAAATTCGTCCTAATATTTTAAAAAATGTTAATCATTTATTCAAAAACAACAACAACTAAGTCTTTTGTCCCAAATAGTAATAATAATACTAATAATCGTTTATCCCAAAAAAAAAAAAAAAAAAACCAACTCATGGTTTATCTATCGACATAATAATTATGAAAATTACGTCCGTTTCTTTCATCACTGACATGGTTTGTTTATGTCTAGTGCGCATAATATCCGACAGTGAGGTGGATGATATAGCATGAGGTCCATACAAAGCGGATTTAAAAGTCACTAATAAATATAAGTAAACTAAGTAGCTCTGGCATGAAGCACATCTTTTCCGGTCTTTTCAAGCAGAACATCTCGGAGTGCAGCTAAGATAAATGATAGGTCTGCAACTTCATGCGCTAACTCCTCCAACCTATCTGTTATTTGCTCCACATTATCTGTTATTTGCTCAACGGTGGTAGTTCTTTTTATCCGGGTCGTCCTCAACCCCGGTGTTCTACCTACAACCGCAACATTAAATGAAGTCAGAATCCCTTCAACAGAAAGGAGGCACCAAGGGCCATGTTATATGTAAGAGCACTGATGATCAAGGCCAGATTTAAATAGACTGAATGGCCTGCAATGTCACCCATTTATTTTTAAATCATGTACATTCACATTTAAATTTTAGTACTGTATTGAATTTTTAAAAAAAAATATCATATTTGACCCCCATTAAAATGTGGTAATAACTTACCTGTCGGTGATCAGCCATACATGGGTGTAGAAGCAGAAGTAGAATATCAAAATACACTTACCATCAGGCAAACCCCCACACTTGATAATGTAATGTCTCTGCTCATATGCTATAGCAGATAGATAGAACTGAACGGATGATGCAACATTCAGCCAAATCTTCTGGAGGAGTTGATCCTCTTCATCGTCTGTTTCAATATCCGACACTCCAATACACCTAAGATCTTCAACAATCCCCCTTAAAATTTTCAAATTTTCATCCTTTCCTTTTTTAGTACTGCATTTCTGTTAACCATTTAGCTTCTTGTCGGAACTCCCCACGAGCTGCACAAACACGTAAATGCATTGCAAAGTATTTGAGATTAGAAGAATTCAAGGCGGAACAAAATGTAATACAGAAAGGCAGCAACAGATATACAGATTGACAGTAAGTCGTATATGTACAAAAGATGGTCTAATTTTTGTAGGCAATAATTGCCAGAGTCACTTCTCTTTTTCTATTAATTTTGCTTATAAAGGATTGGAGATTCTGTTTTAGTTTATATCCGATAGATTTGAGCGGCCATGTGCGACTAGAACAACAGAAACATACCCAAACCAAGAAAAACATTTAGTTTGAAACTTTGCTTTCACATTAAACACCATGTTTTTGGATTTCACAGTTCAGCTTTCTACTTAAAATTGAACTTCATTCATAAAATAACACCATGGTTGCCTCTTTTATTTGAAATGAATAAGGACAGGTACAAACTTCAAGACAAAGAATTACCCTGTTTAATTATTGTCAGAAAATGAAGAAGTGACCATCCAGGTACTTTTCTGTAGTAACTATATCTGAAGAGATCAGAAACATAATTGCAGAGAATATAATCATCCGAAAGGCGACTAACGATGAAGACTGCAACATTAACCACAATACGATGGTACTGATCAACACATCTAACATAATTCGTTAGCTCTTTGGAAGAGACTTCCCATTTCTGGACCAATTCCCTCTTGAAATTAGGCAAAACTATTGCTTCTTGATCTATTTCTTGTGGCTCATACTTCTGGTGGAAACTTTCTACTTCCAACTCAAATTGTTTACGGATCGACTCATATTTCCCAGTAAGGGAAAGCTTGTCCAAAATCAGATCCTTAATTCTTCTGCAGTGTCTCTCCAGATCCTTGATCTCCTGCTCAATCCTCTCAATGAAGAGGCAGCCAAGCAGATCGGAGAAAACATTTGGCTCTGGAGCACAAACCAGAATTAAAATTTAAAGGCATGGCAAAAATCATAAGACATTCCTTCAATCAAACAATGACAAACAAATTTAGAAAAAATAATTGGAGAATTTACTTGAACATAGTCAGGTTATTCACGATATCACCATTTGCTGGTATAGCAAGAGTGGCCTTGAAAAAAAAAAAATTATAAGAAAATTGCTGCCAATCAATGGTAATTCCAACACTAAGAAAACTGCTGTTTTTTTTTTGCACAAGTTGACAGTTGGGAAAATTACCTAGGCTACAGTTGCCCATCCCCTTTCGGTTAGTGCACTGCACCTGTCGTTTAGACTAGGCTGTAAACTATGGCTCAATTTGCGCCTCTGGTATGATTTGGTTGTCAGTCGTAGCATGTCACATACACTCTAGTCACAGATCGAGGAAACAGGAAGAACCACTTGGTGGGAGTTGGCTATCGCTACATACATACACGTTACTAATTCGACCAACAAACCAAGAGGGACCACTTGGCGCCCCAAGAACAGACCCCTCAGTGCCCAACCCTTCCACCAACATTCCTGTCCCCTTGGGGGTATGGCTCAAGCTCATATACACCAGTCACTGATTTGACCAGAGATTAGGCAGGACTATATGGGCCAACTTGCCTACTCTTGTTCTGGCAAGAAATTAAATTACCTTCTACTGGAACAGATGAAGTACATGGTGAATCATTCAGTATCTGGACATACAAGCTCTTCTCTTCTCGTGAAGGGGGGCAATGTGCAAACTCGGAAGAACGAAGATCAAATTTAGCAAGCTTGAATTTGTTAAGATAAAATGCACTGCTCCTCTCTTTGCTCCAAGCAATTAATGGATACGCCTCAATCTTGTCATTTATACCCATCAAAGGTGTAATTGACGATCCTGTGATGTGCAGTGCAGCAAGCATAGATTGCATAATTGATCAACAGAAATAAAAGTCCTTCCAGGAATGTAATAAAATTAAGTCAAAATGGAAGTAGTACTTGCCGTTTGTGAAATCTGTATGTGATGCAAACACTGCAAGATCTGCCAGATGTTGGTTGAGTTGGGCAAGCTCCTCCATGTGATGCAATCCTCTTATTCCTTCATAACAGTCGAACAGCTCAAAACCTGGCCCTTCTGCAGAGTGCAAAGTGCAAAGTAAAAGTAGAATGAGAAGAATGGTAATGTCAAGCTAGAAATGCATTTGTGAAATTGCAGACGATCGACATGACATGGGCTAAACATGTAAAATTGGTCATCAAAATTGACATTAATTAGCTCTGAGTCCATCACAACAGTACAACACAACGTGGCTAGGCTAGGTAGGTTTGATTTCCAGAATAGAAATTAGAAAAAGAAATTAGAGGAGAGGAGAGAAAGCATATTAAAATGTACATACGCTCAACTGCCCCCATGGTAGGAGGCGGTTGAAAGAAGGCGATGATGGATTGGATATATCGCTTGATAAGAAAGTAGTAGCCGATTTCTTCGTCTGCCGGGGGATCATATAAGCAGTTGCGCTGGAGGCAAAGAAGCAGAATGAGTATCTCCTTCAACACCTCTTTACGTTTGCAGCTGCGGGTCCTCGTCCTCTTCTGACACTGACACTGACACTGACTGCATCTCAAAGCCGCTTTCTTTCTTTGGTTTGACGATGAAAGAAGACGGCCCACGTGTCGGAGCACATCCTCGTACAATTTCTCTTGCCTACAAGTTGGGAATGACAGCTGGGCTGGGGCTCGGGCAAGGACATCGATAATGCCACAAATATACGAATATCGACTCCTAAAAACCTCCTCCTCCTCGTCCTTAACACGATCCATGTTTTGAAAACTAGCTATTATAACTGCACCAAGCCGATTTAGAATTACAGTTAGAAAACCCAAAAAGAAAAAAAATTGTAATACCTTTATTCCATTGCTTTCGCTCGAGCCGGGAAGAAGATTACCTTACCTTAGTAATTAAATATCTTAATAATAATATTAAACTCAGGATCAACTCCTCCTAATTCCTAAATCCCTTGCCACCGCCCACCGCCAGGGCCACGATTCGACCCGACAGAACCCCTGATCCGATCTGATTTGACCCGATTTATTAGCGGAGCCGGAGCGAGGCAGAAAAACTTTTGGACAAGGCGGCGCTTTGAATCGAATTAAATCCCACGGTTCGGTTTGGTAGGAGGAATGAGCTTGCTTAAATTTAAGCTGCGCTCCGCAACATTGTAAATTTGTAATTGTAAAGAGGGAGAGGGGAGGAAGATTAGAGCAGGGAAAGCATATGTTAGGTTTGTTAGATTATTTATGATTATGATATGATTAGGAAATAATCTAGCCTAATTTTACTTATTAATATTTTAGACAATGGTAATTGTCAAAACGTGCCTGAAAAGGTAAGACCGAATTTGTGCATAGAATGTGATGTCTACTATAAATGATATTATTAGAAAATAATTATCTAATTATGATGGACAATTATGATATTGTTTGGAGAATCGGATCCCTAAATGGCTTAAAAAAAACATTCTAAAATGAACCGTCTAATCTAAATGGACGATAGGGTCTCAAGGGGAGCGTATCCTCTGGATGGCCATCCAGTGGATGTCTCTTGATCTGAGCCGTCCGATTTAATCTCAACGGTTAGATTTTTTCGGGCCTATCAATTCTAGTATCATGCACGGGGCATCCATATCCATTGAGATTAAATCGGACGGCTAAGATCGAAAACTATCCACTGGATGGCCATCCAGAGGATGCGGAGTCAGATCTCAAGGGGATCAATTCTTCCATCAAAAATTTAAATTTAAAAAAAAAAGAAAAATGTGTATACGAAGCGTGTAATCGTCTCTTTCTTTCCGTAGCGATATTGAAATCCAATTTTCAACTCTCGAGCGCAAACCCTCTCACCCTTTTTCCAAAATTGTTGTTGTCCTCTTCTGTCAGTCATTTTCCTCTTCTAATTTCTAATATGTTATTTTGATGAAAGATATCTCTACTATTTATAAAAGCACTAATTCAAAGGTCTATCCAAGATTTGAACTAAAGGAGCAAACAATCGTGTACCCAATGTAATATGGACCGTCTATTTTTACGATTTGATCAGATCAGTGTGTAGATTTATATGAGATAAAAGGTTTAAACTTTTCGTATAGAGCTTTGTCCAGAGCATGTTAAACAAAGGCGCTGGTCGGAATTAAATTGTGCTTCTTCCTTTTGCATCACCTGTTCGAGCCCAGCTGACGCGTTTTATTTTT
The DNA here is from genome assembly GCA_027562975.1 of Rhynchospora breviuscula. NCBI lineage: Eukaryota > Viridiplantae > Streptophyta > Magnoliopsida > Poales > Cyperaceae > Rhynchospora > Rhynchospora breviuscula. Next base: position 34,595,904 of record CM050399.1, read on the forward strand.
ATCGCTTTTTTGTTTTATTTTGTTTTGTGCCGCATCTCTTTACTGATATCTTCCTATCTTTCCATTTATCCTCTTTCCCTACGTATATTGAGCTGCCTAATATCTATCATCATGGTCTAACTAAAATGGGAAACAAATCTGAAATAGACTAATATGATAGTTGGGGCTCAAAATATATGGACTTATATCATATCGGATTTTTGGGTTTTATTATTTCTAAATATGATAGTTACTTAATTTACTTTGCAACAAATCTCTACTATTTATAAACGCATCCAAAATAAGATCATAATATTTTCATAATAGAGGGTTCAAATAATTGCTAACATCGTTATAAACCATTGATTCATATGATGTACGCGTCAAATAAAAATAAAAGTCGACCCTCTTGCGAAAACAAAGTCAGGGCGCTGGATGGTAGCTGACGATTTTGCGTAGCTATACGTAGTGAGTTCGAGTCCCCGCATCTCTATTTTTTTTTTATGCGCTACTCCCTCCCCTTGATGGAAGCTAAGGTTTCTCTCTTTCAAAAAAATGCGCTGGCATAAAAGGAAAGAGGAACCAACTGTCCCATTTAATCTTCGCTAGGGTTAGAAGTCTGAGCCGCCTCTTCACTCAATTGAAATTTTTATTCAGCCGCTTTTCTTTCTTTCCTTCTTCGCTGGCATGGAAAAGGGGTTTTCCGAATTTTTTTTATGGTCAGTAAGAAGAGCAAGCAAGAATTAGGCTCTGCACACGGCCAACAAGGAAGCATCACCTCTACCTACCTTCCGTCTTTCCTCTTCGTCTCGCCGGTTTTACAGATAGGCTAGGCCTTTTCTCTTTCAGGTAAGCGCCGATTTGTCTTATATATCATTCTCTGTCTGTCCCTCTCTTCTCCTTCTTGCTTTACAAAATTTTTTTATGGTTTTCTTTCTTGTGGTTTTCAAGGTGCGTCGATTTGGTTCGAAACGAGTTTCAATCGACAGATTTCATAGCAATTATGAACTTCAAGGTCTGTAATTTTTTAGTTTCATGTGGTATTGTGTCTCAATTTTTTAATCTGACTTTGTACAGTCCTTCGAGTAAGCGAAGGAGAAGGAGAGGGAGATCGAAGCACTAGAAGTTCTTTTAATGGACTAATTTCAAGGTGTGTTCTTCATACTCTTTTATTTTGAACTTTAGAAGGTATGGATATATTCCAAGGGAATCTTATTCTGATGTGCTTGTTCAGTTGTTGTTTATTTTCTAGATAGATATTGATAACACTTGAGAGTGATCTGACGAGAAGCAACATGTGCTTCCAAATTGTCCTATCTCCATAGGTTTACACAATAAATTTGTTCACTACTAATTCTTACGCTAAATTTGATTTTGTTCTTTTGCTAACATAATTTTTGGTCGACTTTGTCTCACAATTGATAGGTTAGGATGGCAATTTTGATGAATCAAGTCAAGTTTCAGGTACTTTTTTTTCTTTTTAAATTTATTAAAGTATTGTTTTACTTTTCATTGTTAGCATAAAATAATGTGTCATTATTATGAATTCAAAACTTGACAAAGCATCAATGAAATTGTTACCTTTCCAGTTAACCTAAGACTAAATCTATGGGGGTTACCTTTCGAATGAAGAAATTACCACAACTCCCACTCTGTTTTAGCCATGACGGCTCCTTCAAGATCCTCCAGGTTAGAGCATCCTCTCTCTCTCTGACACCTAACTGCCTCGTGCTTGAAACAAGGAATATGTATTGACTACTTGTCAAAGATGTCTGTGCAAATTGAAATCAGATCCTTATATGTTAGGTAGATCAAAGGATCAATGCAGTGATTTGACTGGCACTAAGAATTGTGAGGAAACTGGAGTCGGGAATAAGAGAAGGCAGCTTCTAAAGTTAAGTTAAATAGATGTATGGGAATTAGAGAAGGCAGCTCCTGAAGTTTATTTGAACTCAATATAATCAGGTTAAAGAATATATTAATACAGACACCAAAAAAATACAGTGGATTTGCGAATCAATTTCTTTATCAAATTATCAAACGCTAGATTTCACAATTTCACTTCATACAGAGGCTTAAAATAAGAAACACACACACAAAAAAAATATCTTGCAGTAGTTCGGTTTCTGTTCTTTCTTTTTATGTTTCTGTGAATTAAGGCAAGATTTTCTTTTTTGGAACTTATGAGTACTTTTGTACTAACATATCAACTATATGGGCTGTCTGTTATATCATACACAATTACAATTTTGTCTTTTTATCTTTAAAGTCATCTCCTTGCTCAAACTGTTTGCAAATTATTGCCGTACCCGAATGCACCTAGCATGTATTGAGACCACATTGGTATGAATCAATATCACTAGACGTAGTTGATGTTGTCAGTAACTTCATATTTGTCTCTAATTTATTGAATTTCTTTTCCTGTCACATGTGTTTTGCTGGTGTTGAAGGAGTAGTGGCACCAGTAAATATTGAGCTCCTATTTAATTTCCATCTTTTTTTTTGTATTAAGCCTTGATTTACCTTTTGTCGCCAATTTTGACAGATTCAGAGATGGAAATCAATTCAATGTCCATGTGCTTAAGGTGTATGGCTATATATGATGAGGTAAACATGTTCAATCTTTTTCCGTATGTCTTGAATCTGGTCATAGATGATAATATTTAATTCTCATGCTATTTCAGGTAATTTGGACATTAACTTTGAATGAGGATTTATTTTTGTACAACCAGAAAATGTACAGTTTTGATGTTTAAATAGATAGATTTTTTGATGATTTGCATTTGTACAACCAGCAAATCTTAGGTCATGCTGGTATGAAACCAGGGACCAAAACTGCCAAGTATCTGGTATTCTTTGGGGTTGTAGTGGGTCATGCATTTGTCTCTTCAAGATTATTTTTAACTTGAGCAACATAATTAATTTCTATTTACACTAAACTGCAGTAGTGTGTGAAGAAATAGTTGAAGAAAAATGGGAAGCGCCACCAGCAAGAACACAGGATTGCTTGGCCAGATGGTGAAGAGAGAACTGCATCTTTTAAGCTTTCATATTTGGAATATTTTTTATCATTCTAGCATATTGTTACTTTTGGAAAAATAATTAATTGAGAAATAATCATGGGCGTAAACCCATACCATTTTTAGCGTGTTAATCTCTGATGATGATCTGTTTTGCTTCCCTCTTGTGAATATTACAGTATGCACGCCTAATTTATATAAGTCAAATTAAAATAGTTGATCCATATTGGGCATGCTTTGACCTCAATATAATTTTCTTTTTCAGAGACCTTCCTTGCTCCATTTCCTTTTTTTGACGAAAGCATGCTATGTAAAAGATATGAAGAGATAAAGGTCCCTAAATATCATATCATACTAATATAAAAATATTTGATTTTGAATCTTTTTGCCAATAATCTATATCAGACAAAATGAACGGAGTTCATTACCATGTAATTTCTATTAGATTATAATTCTTCAAAGGACTAATCAAGTTTCTACTGAAGTTTTGGCTTTTGGGATTCAAACTCAGTTTCTATTAAAGTCTTTTGATTTTGAGGCTCAATGATATAAGATGACGTTACCATTTGTTTTCGTTATTGATACTTGACTTAATAAAATGATAGTTAATTGACTTATATATATCTATCATCTTTTTCTTATTTTGTATCCTCAAATCAATTCCAATAAAAGTGCATCAGAATAGATTGTACATTTTTTAGATTTAATAAAATCATTTTATTTTGTCAGTTACAATTAATATTTGATATCAATTCCTTGATTTATTTCCAATTCCTGAGACATTAACTTTATACTTTCAAAAGTTTCAATTTGTGTTAATATGAGTATGTCGTATCATCTTTCTAATATTTTCCTTCAATACGCTTTGGACTTTTAAGTGTGTCCTATGAAATGTTTAATAGTGTCAAAAATAAGGAACTTCACCTAAAATAGACATTTGTTAATATTCTTAAACAACTATCCGTAAATGTAAGATATAGTTAGTTTATTATAGTTATTTTGGAAGGTAGGATTTCATTCGATATTAATTGTTTGTATTAATGGAAAAATGATAATGAATTATAGCTTATTGTGATAACAAATCAAGAAAGTGTTAATAGAATGTTTTTATATTTTATTATTGCTTTTCTCAATTAGTTTGATTATGTTGTAGCTTTTGATTGATATTTCACAATATTTACAATTTTTTTTATCAAATTACTTTCTAGATAATTAGATAATATATGCTATGTTTGAACAATATAATTTTTAACGTGAAGCAAAAAAATAGTACACATTTGTCATTTGGGGAAAAAAAATTGTAAGGGGAAAAATTTTGTACCGATCAATAGAATGATCACCTTAAATATTGAAAATAGACAACATATTCATGTCAAATAATATTTTCGCGTATTGAAGTTTTTCCACACATTGGGTGGGCTCTGCTGCTAGTATATATAAAAAGAGATTTACGCAACTATATAAGCAGCAATTATCAAATCAAATTGGCAGCAGCCATTACTTTCCTTTTCTATTTTCTATTTCTATTTTTCTATTTTCTATTTCTCAATTTTCAATTTCTTTTCATGTTTCTTTAGTTTTGGTTATTTTGTTATTCTTATTTGCTTCAATTTATTTATTTATATTTTCTTTGATTCTTTGATTTCTTTGATAATGATTATTTGTTATTTATTATCATGTTTATTTTTATTTTGTTTTCAACGTACTTAGCCCTTCTTTGTTGCGAGACCAAATCTTGATGCTTGATTATTGCTGAAGAATCGAATATGACTCAAATTTTGATACTTTTTTTGTTCGGAAAGTATAGCGATTAATTATATAGGAAATGAAGAAAAGTATTTGCCCATTTTCGTGTGTTTCTTATTTATTATATTATTTATATTTATTTAATTTATTAATTATTAATATAATTTATTTATTATTTATTATTTATATTATTTATTATTCTGATTATTGTTATTATTATTATTATTATTATTATGGTTTTCTTTTTGTGTACTAGGGATTGAAGAATTTGAGGCCTCAATTCTACTCAGTCGCTGAGTACGGTGAGAAATCGTAGCTTCATAGTGAACAGAAGCAAATGTATGCTTCTTTTTTAATTTATAATTGTGATGTGATTAAATAATTCAGTTTTTCCCTAGATTGAAAATGTTCTCCTCAAATTCAAAGAAATTTGGTTGTTGCTTATTTATTATTCATATGTTCATTGAATTTCTTAAATTTAGACACGTGAGCCAGAAAGAGGAAGATGTACGGGAATGATGTACACGACATACCCCCCTCCCCCCTCTCTCTTTCTCTCTCTACATATATGTGTGTGTGCTATATATGTATAGGAGGCAGTTGGCGACCACTTGCGGTGTAGATGGGTTCAATTGGTTGTATCCAGTTGCATATAATGTATTTGATTTGGAGACAACTGAAAATTAGACTTGGTTTATGACTCAATTGAGGAAAGCAATTGGAACTCTACCAGGGTTTGTTATATCTTCAGATGCATGTAAGGGATTAGACAAGGCTATTGCAACTATAGTTTCCGACGCCGAGCACAGAACATGTCTTCGATATTTGGGTGATAATTTTAAAAAGAAATTTCATGGCAAGACATTTGATGAGAATTTCAAGCCGGCTGCCTATGGTTACACCATAGAGCAATGTGAGAAGCACTTGAGTGCGATGAAGAAAACATCACCTGCTGCAATCAAGTATTTGGAGAAACATTCTCTTTGGTGTAGAAGCAAGTTCTCGGAGGCCTCAAAGGTCGATTATGTGACCAACAACATATCAGAATTTTTTAATAATTGGATAAAAGGTCTGAAGGATTTGCACGCCATTCAAATGCTAAATCAGATAGGACGGAAAATTATGGTGACATTTGATAGACAGAGGATAGTAGGGAGGAAAATAAATGGCAATATTGTGCCAAGTGTAATGAAGGAACTAAATGAACAGAGTAGACACCCTGAAACCAGAAGAATGACTGTATGTAGAGCTGGTGACCATTGTGCAGAAGTGAGTGGAACAACCAAAGGCATTTCTTGGACCCATGCAGTTGAGATAGACAAACAACAATGCACGTGTAGACAATGATAGCTTTGCGGTAAGCCATGTATACATACTGTTGCATTTATTTGTACTCTTAGAGGAGTCTCTCTCGAGGACTATGTGCATGAGTATTACTCAATTGAGCGGTATAGGAAGGCGTACGAGGGAGTGATAATGCCTATAGGTGATACCACCATGTGGGTCAAATCTGATCCTAGTTTTACAATCTGGCCACCAAAAATGAAGAAGACAGCTGGAAGACCGAGAAAGAAAAGGATCCCGGGGTGTTTAGAATTGGGTGCAAGGAAACAACAATATAAGAGATGCAAAAGGATGGGCCATCAAGCAAGGACATGTAAAGAAGCTGTCGATGACCTAGATACAAACAGTGATAGAACTAGAAAGAGGTCTGTTTAATTTCACTTGTTTCTAAGTTCTACTTTTTTCTACAAACTAAAGTCTGTCTAATTCATGACATTTGCATATGTTTTTTGCAGGAAGAGAAGGGCAAAAGGTGCAAATGGTGCAACTGCTATTTCTACTTGATTAGCTAATTTAGAACATTTTGAGGAACAATAGTTAATTAATTAAGAACATTTTGCTATGAACAATCTGTTGTTTTGAGGACTGGTACAAGTCCGGTTTTATTTTCTCTAGCTGTTTACAATCTGTTTACTTTGAACACTCTGTTTACTATGAACAATCTGTTATGATGTGTTGCTTCAATATTATTAGTAATGTGAAATGTGAAATTGCTTCAAAATATGTGTTGTTTACTATCTGTTTTACTATGAACATGTTGTGTAATGTGTATTTCATGTTGTGTTATGATATGTATTTCATGTTGTTTGTTTACAATCTGTTTACTATAAAAAAAGGGAATGTGTATTTCAGTTCCATGCTTGCTGTCACCAAGAGAGAGGTAGTTGCTGCCCTAAGAGAGACCAAGGCCGAAGCCCTAGGTCAAAATTCGACCACAGAGAGAGAGAGGAAAATTAGATCTGGATCTGAAAATTTTAGAGAGAGAGAATGGACAGCAGTTTGAATTCTTTTTATTGTTGGCCTAATTCCATATTCCTTGATGTCCTCCTTGATTTTCTCTTCTTCAGCCTGGAGAACCTCTAACTCATTCCATTTTCAGCCTTGCAATAAAGGAAATCGGATCTGAGAGGCGCAACTAGCTGTCACTTGAGACACAGCACAATTTTCAAATCTGCGCCAGGATGCACCCTGGAATGTAGGTGCATCACCAAATCTGAAAGCGCCAGGATGCACCCTTAAACCTTAAATGCAACAAAACAACAAATCGACAGTATCTCTATCTTTTGTGCAAAACAGACTAAATGATGTAAAATAAACGTGAAAAGGACAGAAGTTAAAAAAATAATTACGCTTAATCGGACACAAATACCATGTCATTTTCATGTTGATGGTTTATAAAACATTGAGGGTATAATCGTCATAAAATTGAATTTTTTTATTTTTTTCTTTAGAAATAACGCTTAAAGGAAGAAAAGGGCATTTTCAGAAGAAAGTCGCATTTAGGGTGGCAAAATCAGAAGATTTAACTTTCGGGTGGCAAAAGTTCAATTTCGCAACTTCTGGATGGCATAGAAAAAATTTTTCCTAAAAATTTATATGGGTTAGATTGGGTTACGGGTGGGCCAACTAAACAATTTTTTTAACCCGGTATAATTGAGTTGGGTTGAAATATTCATAAAAAATTACGAACCCGTCCGTTGTACAGCCCTATGGCCATAGGAATGACATCCTCTGCTAGTGTCAACTTTTGATTTGAACCGTTAGATCTAATCTCAACAGTTAATGGATGTCTGGTACATAATACCAGATTGATAGATCCGAAAAATTTTAAACGGTTCGGATCAAAAGTTGGGAAATTGCTCAGGTCACGCCTAACTTGCTCAATCACTTCAAAATTTACCAAAATACCCTCTCGTCTCCTGTGTTGTTTTCTCATATTTCAGTGTTAAATTGAGGAGATTTATGTCATTTACGTCCTGAGCAATTCCCCAAAAGTTGGCACTCTGCGATACTGGCCCTACGGCCATACGGGTGATGGCGCTGAAGCTTAGAAAGTTAGAATCACCGCTCCCACTTCCAACAAGGCGAAACGGTCTCGTATTCCCTCTTTCCCTTTGCTACCTCCTCTTCCTCTTTCTAGTTTCTAATCCAATCCAGGCTTTTCTAAGATTGCAGCAGATGACACGAAATCTGGAGCTGTCTGATCAATCAAATTTGGATTAAATCAAGGACGGTACGATAACATTCTAATAGGTTTACTATTTACATTTTTTTTTTCTTTTGGTTTTGTTTAATTACTGTTTGCTCTGAACAGTCTGCTGTAGATCGAAAGAATGAATGACCCCAAATCTACTGAATTTCCTTCTATCCTACTCTATTTTTTGAAGTCTTCAGTGCATCAGCAATATTATTTGTAAATAGGGGATGAGAGTCAAAAGGTTTTCAAATCGCACCATATCTTTCATACGAAGAGTAATGCAATTAATAATCACCGTATAAATAACTTGTGAAAAGTTCATTTGGAAAAAAGTGACCTTCTATTATTGGTCAAGTAAATACCAAAATCTTTTCCCTCACAAATAAATTATCATATATTTTTTCTAATATGAATTAAATTATATACTTATGCGTTTATCTAATAAATGTTTTAGTCAGCAACGATTGATATCGAGACTGGGAAAAATGGTACAGTTTGCTGTTCTGATCATGTGTCTTTGTTGCACCAGCGTACCAGTACCATACATGTGACGTGTTGCAAAGCACTGTAGGCGCATCACAAATCCTACTGTGGATTTTACCGAACCCAGACTTGACCCGAGTATTTTTATTTCAACTAGAACATGATATATCGGATGCATGTTTTTTCTATATGAATGTATTTTTTTTTTTATTCTATCGGATGGCATTTTATTCGCATATCTCATCCTTCCTATTTACCTAGCTATTGTTCTCAATATAAAGATTTTCTGCATAATTTATCATCACCAATTTAAATAAAAAAATATGAACAACCAAATATTATAGGCTCAGCTTGTAGACATTGACTTGTCCAAATTACTCTCCGAGTTGACAAAACACTGCATTCTGCTTCTGATGACAACATAAAAATAGCCAGTACCAAATTCTAAGCTGATAGTCGTGATATTTGAAAAAAGAACAATGCAAGGACAATATCAATTGAATTAAAACTTGAATGTGGTAACGTATTTTGGTGCCCACTGACCAACAATAACTTGCTTACCATATCTCATTAAGTTTTGGTCAGAACTTATTGAATAAAAAGATGGAGAAGAAAGCTTAAAAAAACAAAAATGAGGTCCAATTTCAGCTCAGGTAGAGGAAGACAAGCTTGCCTGTTCAATAGATCATATGATTCATATCCAACGTTAACTCCAGACATTCGTTTGTCTGTTTACATAATTGAAAATTCTTCAAATATGACGACTCAATTAGCAATATTAAAAAGAGGTTACCTAAAATAATAGTGGAATTTTCTGAGATAGAATTCCTTGACACAGGAAAAATGGTAACACTGACAATTAAGGAAAAATAGGAGGGGAAGGCACAAATACACAAAAATAAGGCTAGTTCTTACTTCTTAATATAACAAGAGATCATCACTTCACAAGCATCCATATGTATGATCCATATTCAAAAACGAAATAAGCAAAACAAGGAGGCAGATAAGAGAGGAGGAAAGAAGCTGCTAGCAACATGACCTATAAATTGTTTCATCTCGATCTCCTTTAGTTGTCTCCAGACAGACGGCATTTACCGGTTACCGGTCTTCTTAGTTTCTTCATTTTATGCCACTTTCTGAATAAAAAGAAAATTTAATGAAGTCTTTTAATTTCACATGAAACCATGAAAACCAATGGTGAATTAGCTAGCGCGAGTTGCATGAACACATACCTTCATTATAAGGCATCTTCTCTCTTTTCATAACACCACTTCCTAAAAAAAAATACAAAGGTTGGAAGTATATATTAGAAATTAATCTACTTCAGTTTCAGAAAACTGTGAGATATGTATAATTAAGTTGAAAAAGATGTGCAACCTACCGTTGCCTTGGCTTTTGTTCAAAGCTATTTGCATAGTGTTTGATCTGTCACTAGCTAGTATCTGTTAATGGTGATAGGAGCAGCATTGCTCTTTTGAAGTTTTTATATTAGGGAACTTCATAGGCTTTAATATAGTAAATGATGAACAGGAGGTGTGGACCCCAGTTAAGACCTTTTGAAATATTTGTGTGTGTGTGTGTGTGTGTTTTTTTTTTTTTTCCTTTTCTTTTCATTTGAGTAACTTAATTAGGATGTTCCGTGAATGGAGATTGGAGACTATTTCCAATATAATACACCATTGTATCATACCATGGAGTAAAAGTTTTGTTAAATTAAGCTTGCTAATTTTGAATCTAATTGGTAACAAGCTACTAAATCACTATTAATAGTCCATAAAAGCGGTGACGTTTCGAAGCATGTCAGCCATCAACCTTGCCATGTTGTTAATTTGTTGCCCACCATCCGATCTATTTCTCTCTTTTAATAGATCAGTTCATGCATAACTACACCGTTCTTCTCATTTAAAACATAATATGTTTGATATGCACAAGATACATTGAAGCTCTTAAAATGATAAATGCCACGATGGGGTAGCCGGGTAGAACATAATATTGGAATGTGGCATGAAAATAATTCTAAACTTTTGCTTGGGTAGAAATATAATATTTATCTCTTCCAGATAAATTCTTCAATACCACAAGGGGTGCAGTGAAACAAATAGGGGTCACTGAGACCATTTATTATTTTTTTAATTGCAGCTGATTTTAAAAGTTTATTTTACTTCTGAAAAAATAGTAATGGATACATAATTAATATATTCTCAAATTATTTCCAAAGTTTATATTGGATCTCTATAATTATGATATGTAATTCATAGACTTACAACTCTAATCCTAAGAGAAAATTTTTCGACTTCGTCCCGATCGCAAGAGCCTTTGTAGTCAAATCAATTTTTATTTCAAAAGAAACTTAGGAACAGAAATTAAAATGCAGTCCAAGTGCCACATTTAAGAACCAGATCGATATGACATAATATATGTTAATAGTGAACGGCAATCAATTTTTTGTTATTTTATATATGAATTTCTTTATACCCAACTTGTATAATAATAAATTAATTGTTACTATTATTATTATTATTATTATTATTATTATTTTGTTTTTCCATTAATTAGTGAATTGGAGAGTAGCCTCTTAGCAATGAAACCTTATATCAGCATTAAGAATGGAATGAGAAAATTGCAGACTTAAAAGCATCTACAATTTTTTTTTTTAAAAAAAGACTTTTTAAATGGCGCGATTGCTTTCTTTTCCCTCTTTAAATCGACGTGTGGTATGGGGTTCCATATACCTCGGCACTGAATTGGAGGATCTCTAAAAGAAAACCTTTTCTCTGCCTGTCAGCTGCAACGGATATGAGAGAGCTTATTGGAAAAGAAAGAAAGAGAAAAACAAAGTAAACGGAACACGTTCTATCAAAGAATAATCAAGAGGTACGAAACCTTTTTAAATGGGGTACAGACTGCCAGTCATTAGATAAGGAAGATCTTCAACTATGTAACGGGTGTTCTGGTCCTTAGATTTTGGTACAATGAATCAAAGGAGGCGTTTGGATCATTTAAGAATAAAATTAGAATTAGTTATTCGGAGTAACAAATTTTATTCTTAAACAATCAAGAATAAGACTTTTGAAATCTATAATGTTATTTTTAAGTGGTCTAACATCCAGATTTAATTTTTTATTCCTAAAGTGTTTGGATCATCTTCTTAATGTGGATTAAGAAGTTGTTGGGACCATTTTTTAATCTAGATTAAAAAGATAATCCAAACACTCTGGGCCTGTTTGGATTGGTCAGGAATAAGGGATATTCTGGACTAGCCTTATTCCTGGATGAAAGAGCGATCCAAACGCTGATGGAATAAGATGGGATTTTCCCCTCTTCTGCGCATATCTCCTTCCGAAAGAATAGGGTTCCGCAATAAAAAAATACATTTCCTCTCTCCATCTCTCCTCAATTACTGAGAGCACCCAAAATATTACTCTCCAACGGATCTTTACTACTGTTCCTCCTGTGATCGCCTTTCCTCTTTCTCTTGGCCTTTCCTCTTATATGTCGACAGACGATAGTGTCTTGCCTCGCCCCCAGAGAAAACGACCGGTTCGCTCTTCTCCGTTCTCTCCTCTCTTCTGTAGATTGTCTCGCCACAGTTGTGTTCATCGGGCATTGGTCAGTCCCTCTGTTTACTTCCTCCTTCATTGATTTCCAATTTTTTTTGCACGTGCAGGGATGTTACAAATTGGGTTAATTTGGGAGCAATTTAGTGTTGTTTTTTATTTACATTTGTTGGATCTTTAGGGTGCGTTTTAATTTTGCTAAATTTTTGATCGAAATTGGTACCGCGACAGTTAATCCTTGCCTCTAATTTTTCTCTCCTCAAACCGCAGATCTCCTGTCTTCTATCAAGCGTTGGCGTGAGCAGCCGGAGGAGAAGTCAGTACCTTCGTTTCAGACCGGCAGTGCTGTAAAAACTCCATCCTTAATTTTTTTTTTCATTCTCAACTCCTTCATTGACCCCAATTTGATATTTGGATTCAATGAGTAGATGAAATGAAGTACCTAAATGTGCGATCTAATAAAATGGACTGTCATTATTAACTGATCTTTATTTAATGGTCTATTTTTAGGTTAGTGTGCTGAATGATATTAAATGATCTGTCATTTTGGCATTGTAATTACTTAGCATTTTCTAGTTACTTATAACTGATATGTCATTTTAATTGCTGTTGTGTGATTTTAATTGTGTCATTTTAATTAAATTAAAGCAATATGTGAGTGCTGTTTACTTAAATTCGATAAATTTGTAATATCTGAGTAAATGTGCTCAAGTTAGTATTGAATTGTTCTGTAATGTTTTTTGCCCTAGAAAAATGAACCCAAGTTCACAGAATAACAACGGACGACCAAGTTGTGGTGCAAATCGTAGTGAGAGGCCTCGTAAAAAAAGAGACAGGGTTGACAACTGGTCCATGGTGGAGACAAACGTTCTCCTTGATGTTCTTGGAGACCTTAAACTCCACCGTGGCATGAACAACATAAATTTCAAAGACTACAGTGAAATCCATGAAATTTTCCTATCGAGGCTCCCCAATTCTACTCGCAGTAAGGAACACTGCAAAACAAGGGTCAAACATTTGAAGGGCCAATTTACTGCTGCTAAACACTACACAAGCCTTTCCGGTGGTTACCAATGGAATTACAGTACCCACATGTTGAGCGCACCGCATGAAGCGCTTGAATCCATAATTCAGGTATGATGTTAATAACTTTACATAAAAATTTTTCCTGTAATTCTGCTGTTATTGGAATGAGAATTGCTTTCCATGGTTATTGATTTCAATGAATAGAAAAATACATTCATGAAAGCTATCAGAAATTTAGTCACTGATTACACTAAAAAAAATGAATATTACTAACACAAGAGCAGCTACAAGGACACAATTACCAATAATAAACTTCCTTTCATATGAACAATTTTGCAAAATATGGAACTGTTCAGACAAGAATTGATGCAGATAATTTCGAAATTTTTCTGGTAAAAAGTGAATAAAGAGAAATATAGGGGGTAATTGGTAATTGGGAACGACCTACAAGAATTGACAAGGTAATCAGTTGATGACTGCTAGAACCTTTCCATAGCAGCATAGGTTTACCCCCCCCATCCTCATCAAATACCATATTGTTCTCTTCGTAATGACCTAAATCTTATATTCTGACTGTACCAGCAACATACTGGCAACTCTGTTTAACTGCACATTAAAACAGATCGAACAAAAGCAATATTACTATGGGAGAAAAAAATCAAATTAAAAAAATGTAACAATTTTTTCCTTAAAAGAAAAGAGAAATTTACCCTTGCATAGCTGTCCACAGCAGAACACATCATATAGTCGTATGTGTGCCCATAGAGAGTGAATTAACAATTACCTGGAATAAATCACAGGACCAAAAGCAACAGCCACGAATGCCACATAATAAATCCAGTCAATCTACAATTTTTTAAAAGGCAGAAGGTTAAATAGCCAATGGTTTAAATTGTAATGTCAAGCTATGAATAAACCTAAATTAGTTACTTTATTGGTCATTAACTTCCCTTTCTATATTGTTAGCTACTTTCTATTAAGGTAGTTCAATTCTAAATTGTTACCTCAATAGGAACTAATATGCATTGGCTGTACTGGTACCATAGTATCAAACGTATGAAACCACCTGGCTGGCTGGCTACCATATAGTACAAACTTTTCTCAATGTTAAAAATCTGTATTTATCTTAATTGACCTTATCACTACTTAATTTTCAATGCAGAGTAATACACAGAAGCTTGCTTTCTTAAGACGGCCTTTTCCTTGGTTTAGCAAATTTGAGACTTTGTGTGGAGGCAGCCAAGCTAATGGTGGCGAGGAGACGTTATACGGCGAAAGAACCGATGCACAAAGGACTATAAATGAGGAAGGATCTGGTAGTTCTGATACTCCAGATGTAGGAGGAACGGTACGGGATCGTGTAGTGGTGGATGAGGATGCAGACCCTTACCCCAACACACCGTATTATGACTTAACCCAGGAGGAACAACAGCATTTTCATTTCAATCATGATGTTGGGCAACAAGACTCTGGCAACACCATGCCGGCTAGTAGGAGCTCAGGATCTGTTAAGCGTAAAAGCAGTGATGGTGCTGGACCGTCCGTATCCAGGGGAAAGAAAATTAAAGACACTTTGAATGTGAGAACTCAGTTGTTTCAAAGTGTGGCAGACAACGATGCAAACACTTTTGCATTAAATAAAGAGTTGGTTTCTATATTTAAGGGGCAATTGATGGTGGCTGAAAAAAAACTTGAAAGATTGGTTTCTATATTTGATCGGACCAATTACATGTTCAGTGTCAAGAAAACTCTTCTTTTTTGTTATTCCAACAAAAGTAAACAAATCTGGACTGTAATCTTGGTACAAATATGCAATGTGCCTTGAGGAACTAAAACTGTAATGTTTTGTTCTCAGTTCTCCTAAACCCAACCAAACGTGTGAGGAATCCCTGAATTGGGATTTGGGGGTATCAATTTGTTAGATTGACTAGCAATTGGAACAGATAACCACTCTTTGCTCTATCTGATTGTGTTGGTTTCCTATTGAATTTTCTCTGATTTTGTCACAATCCACTTGACAGATGATATCAGTCGTATGACTGAATGGGGAGAATATATGAATGCTGAAAACTTCAAAAACGACAAGGAGAGATTTAATATAACAGATCGCAACATACAACTATTCCCATTAATAGATGTAAGCCCGTCAGATGGACGTGTGTTAGCAGGTAGCAACCGGAAATAAAAGCTAAAATCAAGCTACAACAGAAAATAAGAAACAGAAAACTAGAAAAGGAGGCACAGCCTACCACTGGAATCGATTTTTATTGGAAAAAGAAGAAATCAAATAAAATCTAATCTGTACCTTGTTGATGCATCTGTAGAACACTCTCTCTGGATTCTTTTTGGTTCTGCTCACAAGCCTTTTCACTGTTAAACCGCAGCCCGGGCACGGCACGACAGGCAGGTCTTCAATTCGACTTGGCTGTGAACCAAAGCTCGAGGACGGTGACTGCGAGAAGGATTCTGTGTCTCTGAATGGACGATGCATGAGAGCTGATTTTTAGGGTTTTAGAGGGAGGACACTGTGCGAAGGACGGGAAAATGGAGGATGAAGATCGTGCGTTGGAGAGGACAACAGCTGACCTTGATCGAAAGTGGTAGTGAGAGAGGAAATCAACGGAGCTGATGGAGAGAGCTCTATCCAGAGGGTTCTTTCTCCTCTCTTCGGATCAGAAGCGATGAATAAGAGAGAAAAGAAAAGGGGGGATCGCACTATATAATAAAATATATAAAAAATGATTATTTTAATACAACATATTCATTTCTTATTCCTAATACATCATCCAAACAACATTTCTTATTCCCGGAATAGCACTCTTCCCACTCTTCCCAAATTCATAAATTTTCCGCTCGGCATAGTTATTCCTTCTTATTCCTAGCCCATCCAAACGGACCCTCTAAGAATAAAAAATTTAATTCGGATGTTGGACCACTTAAAAATAGCACTCAAGATCTCAAAAAACTTATTTCATCATTTAGAATAAATTTTTTTACTTAGAATAACTAATCCTAATTTTATTCTTAGATAATCCAAACGCCCATTTATTCTTAAAATTTAATAAAGTGTGTTATTGTCCTTTGATTTTCGGACCATGAACCGTTGCCTAAGCGTGGTCGGGGGTTCCTAAAAATAGATTTGACATAATGTAACTTTCACAAGGTAATATATATTTTTTTAAAAAAAGAACCAAAAGAACGGGTAAAGGTATGTACTTGTACGGAATTAATAAATACATCTACGGATCTAATTTACGATAAAGTCCATAACTTAGATTGTTCAGCTAGTGCAAATTCATGAACTAAGAACAATAACTAATTTCATCGATTTGTGAGAACTAAAAACAAAACCTTTGTTCCATGTTTGCGTCTTGCATGGGTTTGTTGGGAACAAGGAACAAGTGCTTGTTCTTTGTTCATGGAGGATCCAAACACATATAAATGAACTTATTTTTTCATTTTTTTTTCAATTAAATCATATAAATGCTATGTTAAAAAAAATAAAAGAAGTCAACTTTAATGTGATAATGTTATTTTCAATGTGGATAACTGTGTTTATCCACGAAATTCTTATTACTGTGAACACATAAAACGAAAGGAAATGGTGCATTTATTTATTTGAAAATACATAGCGGTCAAGCTCTTAAATTATACTTTATTATAAACAAAATTTCCATAATACAAAAAAAAAAAAAAAATTGTGTAGCTTAATAACATTTATTGTGCCAAGTACTCATGGAATATTCTCATTAGAACAAACAGATAGTACGCTGATTAAATTTCAACGTAGAGTTCACGGCCCGGAACATAATTCAATAATAATAGTCTCCTGGCAACTTCTTTCAAATCCTAAATCTCTCTTTGACTGACACAGAGGGCACCATAACCTAGAAATTGTTTGATTTTACTTATTGGGAAGGAACAAACAAGAACAGAGTATTTAAAGAGGTATGTATGAGCTCATGTTGTACACTGGTGCATGGTGCATATTCTAATAGGTGAGAAAACATGCAGAGACGTCGTATCATATGATCCAGAGACTCTATTTGATCAGTGTTCACGAGTTCCTTCAAAACCATAACAGCCCATGCCTGAATAATAATCTATATTGTTGGTTTATGATACTGCGTTCATTATTCATTACTGCATCCTGTTTTATGAAAATTATACAACATATATAAAATTTGATACACTTGATATAGGCCGAACCGTGTTAACAGTCATAATTATATATTTACAAATTACAACATGCATGTAACACAACCGAAGCACTAGCATGTAATACAACATGCATGTGAGTATGTGACACAACCGAAGCACTAGCGGTCAATAATCAGACGCGTCGTTTCGGACGGTTACGTAACGGAATGTTTAGCGAAAGATAAATTCAATTTCATTTCTAAAAAAAGAACAGATATTTTTATATGTTATTGATGAAGCAGAACGAAACGGAACACGAAAATGAATTGAAATCAATGCAAAATGAAGAACGAAACGAAAAACAGAACAAAAAACTGTTTCGTTTACCGAAACAGAACGGAAACAAAATACGTTTTCTATTTTGTTTATGAAACAGAACGAAAACAAAACATGACTGTTCCGTGCCCGTTTGCCACGTTTGACAGCCCTACTAGCAAGTGATTAGTTGTATAGACAATTCATGTCATAATAAAAACATAAATATAACTATTCATAATACAAATACAAATAAATTATTTACCTACTTTCCCACGCAAGCATAAAATAAAAAACCATACATCTTAGTTAAGTAACAAATGTTTTATCATTATTGCATTCTCTTATCCAACAGATTTAGAAATTAATTGCCTGATTAAATATGATTAAAGCTAATCAACTGAATCAGTTTGGTGACCAACTAATCAGATTTGACGGTTGTTAATTAATTTGATAGCCAACTTATTGTTTTGATGATCAACTTTTTATTAAAATTCCTAGAAAATCCACCAAATATAATATGAATGTGCCAGTTTGGAGGAAAACAACGTTTACATCAATAGCTATGCTCCAAACTACAATATGCATTGCAAGCAACAGAATGATCATAAAAATTTTACAGGTCACCAGTTACATATAGGAGGTGCTTTACACACAAATTTTCTAAAACCCATCTACGAGAACAATCTGGAAATGTTCCCTCACTTTATATCTACTGTTATATAGAGCTATTAAAGAAATTCTTCAAGCTCAAGAATGAACAAACAGAATGCCATTGAGGCAAGCAAAATCCAAGGTAAAAATCTTGACTTTACAAAGAATATGAAGTGTACAAGTTATTAACCAAGCTTTCTCCAAATGCCTTTGGGTGCAGCGAGGCACTTAACTCTTCCAAACAGGAATCCAGCCTTTGATGGGTTTCCATCCACAAGAGAGTTCTCATAAATCTCTTTGCATTCGTGCACCACCTAACCCCAAAAATACAAAAAAAAAAAAAGGTCGTCAATTAATTATGACTCAAGTGTACTTCTAGTTCCCAAATATTCAACTCATTGATTTCAATTAATCTCCCCACTCCCCACCTCAATATGCTTTGCAAGATACTATTGTCACCAAAAAATTAAAGAGGATTTAAATGCAACCTTACCTAAATTTGAATACATCTAACGGTTTATTTTAAAGATGGGAGGCATAATGTAGGCACCAAAACTGCAAACTGCAGGTACTTAGACCATTCTCAAAATAAGGACAACTACCTCTCAGCAAAATAATCATTCCATTTATTTGTTACAGGGTAGGAACTGAATAACCATTACCTCTTTTGCTTCCTTTCGTGGTATACCCTCACGCAGAGCTACAAGCTTCTCAACCACCTCAGGCTAAAATAGTACAAAACATTTGTCAATATCTTGTTTCATATATCCTCCAAAAAATGAGAATATAATGTATAAAAATAATTTATAAAAAATGTACAACAACAAGAGAGCCTTTAGTCCCAAACATTAAAAAATATACAAATAAAGGAAAAAAAAGAATTACAGGGCAATCAGGTTGATGTTCAAGAATGTTTGTGTAAACAAGAGTGAAGCTGTCAAGGCTCTCAGCTGAGGCGAGCTCCCTTAAATCTGCCATTATTCTTAATCTACTTTCTACTTTCTGTAATTAGAATAATTGTAAGAGAGAGAAAGAGAACCAGATACATTTGTCTGAACTCATTTGAATATTATATTAGAGGAAATAAATTCACAAAATAGTACTTACGGTCACATTTATGTGCTCTCTAAAGAAATCCACAAGAACTTCTTCATCAACCCTCATTCGCTCAATTGTTACCTCTCTGATGTAGTTTTTCTGCATGTATGAGAGCTCACAATTAATTTGTACTTACGGAAAAATAAAAAGAAAAGGAAGCTAATGTATTCTAATAAATGAAATGGCATTGTAACTTGAGTTGGTACACACCTGAGTAAGGAGGTGTTCCACATAACAAACAATTGTTTCCTCAAGACAAGATTCCACAAACCTTCTGAATGATCTCTCCTCAATATACCTGAAAGGAACTCAATAAAAAGTAATCAATCTCTAGTCCCTCTCCCCATATAGATTAAGTGAAATTAATAAGAAAAGTAACCTAGAGTGTTTGGGAAGCAAATCATATACTTTCAAATATATAATGTAAATTAAAACATTAAAGAATGTTCAGGTGAGGTGGTAATCTAATGCCCTTTTTTTTTTTACGTTTTATAAAATAAAGCTCAAAACATAGTGGAGAATGTAGATTATGACCAACTCACTAAAAAGCAAACTTACACTTTCACATCTGCAAAATAATCTGCAAATGTAGCAACAAGATATTCAGTTACCCCACCATCATACCAATCTGGAAGGATGAAAGAAGCGAGTTAGATGGGCTATAAATCTTCAGTGGAGAAAGTAGCAAAATACAGGGATTAGTAATCAATAGTTTAATACATAACTGTATTCAATTATGCATGGACCCAGCAGTAACAGAACCATATCAGTCAATATACCCATCCACTGTAAATCAGCATACATTGTGTAGCCCACAAACCAGATGGCATATGAGAATATTATAAAGCTACAAGTTTCTACCTGGCAGCACTCACAAGTGGCCGATATTTTCTACCAAAGGAGATGCTCACAACCCAACCGTATATTTCCTTATAATGACATTTGACCAACTTTTGTATTTTTCAAGTTGTTCTTTTAATTTTCTTTTAATTTCCTCACAAGGTAGGCTAAATTCAGCAAGACATTTAATAAATTTTGGAGAAATCAACTTTCAAGCCTAGAAACTACTACTGATTTTTCTTATATTTCATTTATCTTCCATTGCTCCCTTTCAGCTATTCCTTGGTGCTTTTGCAGCAGAACCCATTATATTCATAGTTTTGGGTTTTACATGGCTATGCATGACAACCCACCTTTTTAGAAGCAGCAGTTCTATGTGCGTAGTTTTTAAACTAGTCTATTTTATCTTTAGAAAACAAAAAGTTGACTATCATAATTTTACTAAAAGATATCTATTTTTGCGATGCAGAACAAAACTAAACCTTTGGATTTTGAAAGTTTCCAGGTCAGCAAATACACTTCCAATACCAAACTTGCACAATATGTATCCATGCAGCATATATGATATCCAAAGCACCAATAATAGTGAACCCCAAATCCCCAATAGTAAGTGACTAATTTTTTGTTACCAATCTCATCCCTGGTAGGGGCAAAAAGAGTTTATAATTCCTGAGTTGGGTGAATATTAAGATATACAGGTCTTTCAAAAAAATATTAAGATAAACAGAGCAGCTAAATGAAAGGAGCTACCTTTTTGGTAAATTTTGGCAATAAGATCCTGCACACCAGGGTCATCAAAGATAACCGTGACTGTTTGAATAACTGCTTCCTGCATTTATAAAGAAATAACTTTAACAAAAAAGATCAGATTTAATACTCCTCAAGTCACTTCTTCTCTAGTATCTATAAGATAATTTTGTTGGTGTATATCTATATATACATAAGAAGTGATTATGTCGATCCAAGTTTAGGAGGCCAACCTTGGCAATTTCAAGAAAGCCTTTGCAGGTATCTTCGAAATTAACCTGAAAGTTATTACAGTCAATTAAAAGACAACAGTTAGCCAGAAAAGGATATATATGGTGCCAAGTATGAATTATAAATGGAACAAGATAAGTGACTAGCATGATAGAACTGAAAGGAGAAGTCGGATACAATACTCGCAGTAAACTTTTGTTATTGATCATAGCAAATAAAGGGGAAAAAATGCAAAATATGTGAAGAAACTAAAAACATACCTGTTCAGCATAGTTCGGTGGGAGAGATTCCATCGTACTATTACTCAACTCTGTGGAGAGTTCATAGCAACGCAGATTGTTGTTTATCTGGGCAAATCAAACAATGCTGAATGCAATTATGTAAATGAAACATTAAAATGTATAAACAATTCTTTGAAGTTAGTAGTATTTGCTAACCATTGCACAAAGAGGCTCCAAACCAACATCAGAAGCTGGTTCATCAAGCCTCTTTCTTTCAGCTGCTTGGAATTCAATCATCACCTACAGATGCAAATATATTAAAAACAAAATAGAGGGGGACAAAAGGAAAAAATATTTATTGTTTTAACTTCAGAGTTCAGAGTAATAATAAGTCAGATACTTGCCTGAATAATTGCATGGGCAATGCGATACAACATGACCTCAGTACTGTTTTCCCTCACAATCTGCACTTGCTCAGTCAAGATCCTGAATACTTCTACAGGAGCAGGTGTATATAGCCTTCCATCTTCAGTCTTCTTCGGTTGTTGTGTTTTGTCAGCCTCCAGAATATTCATGTACCATTTCTACATAAGCAAGAAGCATTCATAAATTATTAGACCTCTTTATCTTGAAGGCTAAGAGTTCTTCCATAAATCAAATGGAGTACCACTCCAGAATTGGATGGCATGTCTATTAGGACCTGCAAGTATCAGCGTGGGCAGCTGGACCTCTATGCCATCTCAATAATGGTATTTCAGTTTTTCTACGTCTCCCTTCACTTTTTTGTTCTCATATTCTTTGCATTTCGGAATCGGGATCAAGTCAAGGTATTTAGCTAAATAGTTTAGTATATATTCCCCGTACAATGTACAGTCAGATCTTCAATTGCTCAAATGTTAGCATTCTTGGCAAGATAACAATACTTGGTCCAGATAAGATACAAACCTTGGTCGTTGCTTGCATTCTTTCTACATATGCATTCATGAGGGGATCCATTGCACCACTCTCAGAGCAAACTTGGGCTAATGACTCATCAACACCTAGTCCGATAAGATTTTCCTGATATTCCACTACCCAACCAGTTACCTACATTGAGTACCACTCCATAAATATACAAAAATAGCACACTAATGTTTTACTTTTCCTCATGAGCTTTATCTACCTTCAGGATTTCTATGTTGGTCAAAGCAGTTGCTCTGTCACTAAGCAATCTGAGCATCTGGATAAATCTCTCCGTGTAGAGATTCACCATGAGTTGGAAAATCTCATATCTGCAGAAGAAAGCACCAAATTGGCAAATTGTAGTTAGTACAGGGTACAAATTCTCAACTATAAGAGATGTGTTCCTCCCAGTAAAAGAACAGAAAAAGAATCAAGGCTTACATCCTATTATATTCAGATTAAACTATTGCATCATCTAGGGATGGGTTTGGATGCACATGAATAAGGGTTTATTCCTAGAAAAAATGTTCTTCCATATTAACAAACAGTCCAAACACATCAGGAAGAGGCCTAAAGAAGGGTTTATTCCTGGATTAACTCTTCCAGGTTCCAGCCTTTAAGAGGACTAACTCTTATTCCTAAAAGAACTCTTCTAGATTTATTCTCAATCGATCCAAGCACAACCCTAATGCTCTAGTTTGTAACAAGAAAAGGAACAACATGCATGCAACCCAAAAATGTCAAAATGATCAAATCTTGATCTTTGTAGAGAGAACATAAACAAGAGTTAATAATAAAGGGAAAATAAAATGAGGTTTACGGGCTAGTAATTATTCTTCACAGAAAAAAAAATCAGAGAGCAGAAAATTCAATCATTAGTTACATACCTAGGTGGGAAACAAGGAGCCACATAATCATATATGTCAGCAAGCTCATCGCCAATCTAAACCATAAGATAAATAATCAAATAACAAACAATACAAAGAATGGACAGCTCTTGATGATAATAGACTAAACATACCGCCTTGGCTTCTTCTAAAGCTGCTTTTAAATCCTCAAACACAAGCTACAAGATAACAAGATTCAAAAGAGAACACATAAGAAAATAATGCTTTAGAAATAAAAAAGAAAATGTAATCAGTGGAGCAAATTTTCTCAAAAAAAATCAGTCGAGCAAATTGAAATCACCTGACTAAGCAACTTATCAAAACGAGCTTCGACAGATTTTCTGATGCATTCATAACACTTGTCCTTGTAGGATTTTCCCTTTGATTTATCTTGAGTCCCAGCTTTGGGTGATAGTGTTGCTCCAGCACCCTTTTTGCTAATTTTGGAGCATATATGAAATAAACTGTCAGCAATTTATCTTGCATAATAGGGTTAGCAGTTAGCACATCATTGGTAATTGCAGACT
The DNA here is from genome assembly GCA_027562975.1 of Rhynchospora breviuscula. Classification (NCBI taxonomy): domain Eukaryota; kingdom Viridiplantae; phylum Streptophyta; class Magnoliopsida; order Poales; family Cyperaceae; genus Rhynchospora; species Rhynchospora breviuscula. The sequence goes on from CM050399.1 coordinate 34,619,858, forward strand.
TGTGTCTTTTTCAAAATTGGGTCAGCACACCCCTGTCAGCACTTCAACAGATTTCTGATGCAGAGTTTGCTGCTTTCTTAATATTTCTTTTCAAAACAAATGTGCTTGTTGTCAGCCAGGAAAATGTTTTTATAGTAGGTTATCTACAGAATTTTTTTTTTTTTGGGTAATCTATGAGTGAATAACTCATTCTGATCCTTGCCACCAAGCCCCCAGTTTTTGGCTGGAATGGTGCTTCAGCAAATTGGAAACAATTTAACACCCTTTCCGTTTAGTTTTTGGCTTTGTATCCCAATGGTTTCTAAAATTCATTTTTTCCTAAGGTATCAAAGTCCAAGAAAAAATAAAAACAGTATATGACAAAAAAGAAACCATTTAATTAACTAAGTTTTGACCAGCATTTTTCAAGTTACATGAAACGTGGTAATGCCCTTTACCAGACCTGGAATTCTGTATTACGGTGTTGCTTGAACTAATAAAAAGGGGAACAAAACATAATTTACTTGGCAGATCTACGTGGATTCGCAATAGTTGCCATGGCACCACCACCTTCAGCTTCTGCTGCCTCCTCAGCAAGCTGCTGATCTAAAATCTCTTGCATTTCTATCACTCTATGAGAAGAGAAGTTTTGTCAGTATTTATCTGATGTGATAAAGTAGCCCTTTTCATGAAATAGGCAAGCAAATGAAAGCGTTATCAAAAGTATACCTTAAAGCCCGCACAAGCGTCTGTGGGCTACATGTTGGAGCAGAGAAAATTGAAGATATTAGAAACAGTGCACAACAAAATTTTAGAATTGGAAATTGGAAAAAAAATAAATTTAGTATTTAGCAAGTACAAGTATTATATGAAAGAAAGTAAATGTACCTCTCTTTAGATAGCTTATAGAAGTTGTAAATGTGATCCCACAATTTTTTCTCAAAAGTCTCCCAAGTTCTGTCAACGTCTTCAAAATATTCTCTACAAACAACCAATGAGATGTTATTACTTTCTAAAGAATCTCAAATAAAAAATTATTCAAATTTGCTACACAAGAAACAGAAATGAAAATGATATTTTTCCGAGGTTTTTTTTTTTTTTTTGGAAATCAGTGGATCAGCCCCACTTCTATTTAACAACAGAAGCAAACAAAGTTTTTATATCACATCTCATATAGTATGCAGAATTTAAACAACCCCCTAGATTTCATCCTATATGCATATACTCTGAGACTGCACCGATACAGGTGTACAGCCCATCTCCATACTGGCTCTCCTTTATTATCTATGCAACAATACTTCTAGGCTTTTACTATTACAAAGACCAACTGGACAGCACAATAAAAGGAAAAACAAAAGATGACACTTCACCTGAGCCGGCCAACCTCTTCCTTATGAGATGCAGCTGCTGCCAAAGCAAATCTCCTCTTACCATCCAAAGCTGTTAGCCTCTATATCCAAGCATGGTTAAACGAGCAAGATCAAAGTGAAAGCATGGCATAAAGAAACTTGAATAAGGGTTGGGAGATTGTTAATAGCCAAATTATAATGAATAATCAAATAACCTCATAAGTGTGGATCAGTTCCTTATCATTAGTTAAAGAATCACGAGCTGCGGCTGCTTCTACAGAAATAGACATCATGCCACCAATGTCCTGTTAAGTAAATTCAAATTAATAAATTTACCACAAGAACTTGCAAATTCCTCTAAAGAAGTTTTAAGAATGAAAAAAGAAAGCATGTCACACCTTTAGAGTAGTGTTCAAGTTGTTCCTAGCATTGCTAAGAAGCTTTATCTTGTCATGGTTTTCAATTAAAGTTTGGCACTCATTGCACAACCTATTTCCAAAAAAAAAAAATAAATAAATAAAACAAAATAAAAGTTTTCTAACAACAAAAAAAGAACAATAATACAAGCAACAATCAAGAAGAAATAAATTGTATAGTTAAAAAGAATTAATGAGTGCATACTTTTCAATTCCTATAAAATTTCCACGCAGCATATTTATTGTTTTTTGTGATAATGCCAAGGCATTTATGCCAGCACGAGCCTGCTCAACCTGTATATAAGATAATATTATGGCTAATAATTAATCAGGAAAAGGAATAGTTAAGTAATGCTTTGAAGTCTTGTCAAGCAAAACAAATAAATAATAACTGAAACTATCAATGCTTGAAGAAAATGTAGACTACCTGCTCAGCAACCATGGTACTCAGTTGTGCATCATTTGTCTGGAAACAACAACAAAATGGCATAGTCAATGTTCATTATTACCAGGAAAACAAAAATCAAACATTCTACAAACAGAGAAATTATACCCAGTAATATTTGAAACTCACATACTTCTGATAATTTTTCTTTTTAAAAAAAAAAAATCTATACTTGCATAGTTACAAGGGAGAAAACATAAGACTCGAAAGAGGATCGGAAATGAGGTGCTGTAAACCAACATTATCCATTTAATCACCTCTGACTATATCAGATCATTTGTCATTTGTTTAACAAATCTCAATTACAGAGGCAAACTCAAGGTAACCGAACTCCATCCGACATAACCAGGATTTCAATCTGACTTGGTTCAAAACCTCGCTTATCATCCCAAATTGTCTTGATTCAAACTCTCATATAACTTTACACAGCTCTAGATCCCTAAACCCAGACGCAACAGCCAGACATAATTTAGGAGAAAACAAGGGGCAAATTAGAAACCTGTTGACGGGAGAGATAATCAGCCTTGACGGAAGCGATGGAGGCGAGCAGCTCCGGCAACGGGAGCAGCTTGGCCACCTCTCGCACCGCCGCTTCCTTCGCTTCGATGCCGAGATCTTCCATCATCATCTTGGAGTCGCGAATCTGGAGAGAACAACTCTAGAGGGAAGGAAAGGAAAGGAAGGAGGAAATGAAAGAAGTAAAAAGGGAAATTGTTTTATTTTCTGTTTTTGATTGATTTAAGAAATTAGTGATGCTTTATTAATGTCAGGTTGGAACGTACGGGAACAGTTGTGGTGTTTGTTTTTGGAGGTCGCATGCGGATGTGGATGTGGATGGACAAAAGCGGTCAAAATTGGATTGGGATTCAGTGCCGCGTTTTACGAGTCGCAGCACGCATCGGACGGGGAGGTACAACTGTGTCCAGATTTAGGCGTAAATTTGCAATTTTAATACATTTTTAGAGATTTTATATCTAGAATTTTTTTTACCGATAAGTCGAAAGGTGAAGAAGAGTCGCATTATTTCTCTCAAACAAATCAGTATTATAAATAAAAATCCGTGGGAGTCCGCGATTATGTTGTTAAATCTGGTCCGACACGGTAATTATTTTCCATTTCGTGGGATTGTAGGATTAAATTATTCTGCACCGTTGAACTGTGTGAATGTTCATGTGACCAGTAATATCGGTATGGAACTGACCCGATTCAGCGATTGATAGATATTAGGCAGCGCAACTTTTTTGCTTTCATTTTTGCGACCCCTTCGTCTTTGTAAGAAATAGATATTTTAACTATGTTATAGTGAATGCTTCTTCTCAATTCCTTCCTTCCCTCTTCTTTAGCAGAAAACAAAAGAGCAGCGAGAGCGGTGAAAGAGTGTGCAACAGCGGCGCGAGGTGACAGGCAAGACGAAAGGCACGACTCATCTACTGAAACACTCTGCCTAGACCTATTTCCATTCGTCAATTTTCTCAATTATATGGTCATACCTCCTTTTTCCTCAATTCTTTTCAATTTTCCTTTCTCAATTAGTCGATGTACTTTGCTTTTCTAATTATTAATTTCTTATACCCTACAAAAAGGACACAACTGGCAGCCAGATTTACTTTATCGTCATGCCTTCTCCTCACGCTGCCTATTGCGCTGATCCTCTTCGTCATCGTCTCGCCAAGCTCTCCATTGCCACATTAGATCGACTTTTTCACTCTCCTCAACTAGATGCTTTCAGGAGATGTGCACGTCGCATATGTCTGTACGAGCAACCATCGCCATGCCTTTACTGTGCAGCGAGAGGAAAGGGGGTGCCTTATTGCTGGTTTGATCCCCTTCCTACTTCCTGTCTTTTTCCAATTTTGTTTAGTTCCTTTGTTTCATTTTACCAATCTTTGTTGAAATTTAGATTTAAAATTAATCTAGGGTCTTATCGCTTCTTCCTTTTGTATTATGCAAGTTTTATAGTTTTAGTACTGATTTTTTAGTGAAATCATGTCACATTATATTTCTAATCATTTAATTAATTAGTGGAGCATATTTATCTATTGATTTGTATAGGATTATTTTTGTAATTAGATTTTCCCAAATTTGTTTTTAAAGATATTTTAAATATTATATTGAATTTATATGATACGATATTGATAATATTGTATTTTGTATTTAATTTCTGTGGGTGTTATCAGCAGGAATCAAATTTGTCCTATTTCAGCTCTCTTCCATTTCTATTTCGGAAAATTCCATCATAAATTTTTAAATGGTGTTCAGTTTTGAAATTACAAACCTGTAAAGGATATGTCATTACATTCTGTTGTAAAATTCTAATTATGTCATTAAATGGTGTTTAGTTTTGAAATGTTCATGCGTTATATAGAGGAATCAAGAGTCCATGGTCATTAAGATATCATTTACAGGTTGTGCAATGCCTTACTTCAATAAAATTTTATTACACGCATTAATATTGCTAATTAATATAGAAAATCTGCCATTTTTCTTCTTATGCTTTTGTTATGTCTATATATAGGTGTTGAATTAACTCTGTGGGTATACTACATGCTTTTATCATCACGGTACCAGAAAATCTGTTGATAGACCCAGGAGATGATGCAGTACAAGCTATTATTGATGCTACCTATCCAAACTTGAAAATTTTGTATTCTGACAATTTCTTACTTGCGCACATGAGCAATAATAGGTATGATTAGAAGATTAACAAGAGGAGAGGAGGAAGAGATTTATGCGCTGCATTAGTAGGTGTGATGATGTCTTAGCTTGGACTCACAACGATGGAGGTATCTTTCTATTTTAACAGTTTGCTTGCTATAAAGAGCAATCACAATATTCAATTAGTCAGAGACTTAAGCAATTTTTACATGTACTAATTGTATTAAAAAAAAATTTGTTTTTCTTTTTTAAATATTTTATGGAAGCAAATCCTTTTGATAACTGTTCTAGGAAAGCTTACAAAAGCTTACGATCAAAGCTTCAAAAGCTTATAGTCTATTCTAGGAAATTAGTTTAAAAAAATAGTATTTTTATACTGGCCATCAATTAACATATGTTAGAATATAATGGATCTAATTGCTCGATGGCAACAGTTTTGGTTTTATTCAGTTGAATGAAGCTTTATGATAGTTTCCTGTCGCTTTGAATTGGCTATTCATAGGAAATTTGACAGGACCTAAGTTACATGCAGAAATGGATAGTTTGTCTGAGCGTTCAATTTGCCCCATACCATATGAGGAAGCACATGGAAATCTACGTCAGTAAAGAGTTGAAGGAGAGATCCAGCCCCCAACTCCCCATACACCATTTCAGCATGTTACTAAGGTATTTTCTTATTATTCGTTTTTATTGTTTTATTTTGATACAAATTACGTGGAATAAAGAAAGAGATTACTAAGTTTTCTGTTATCTTGCTTTTTGTTTTATTTTTTGGTTGTCATATTTATCATTTTTAACATCATTTCATTTTTTTACCATTTGAAAACAGTTAGCTCTCATTTTTAAGAGATTTTTGTATTTTTTTTTTATCAAATTGACTTATTGTACTTAGGTTTCTCTATCTAAACTTTTTATATTTTGCATTTTTTTCTTAGCATTTCTGAACAATTTATTAAGTTTGTTTTTGTAAATATTTTAATTTTTAAGATGCTCTTCATTTACTATTTTATTTTATTTGATCTTGATGATAAGCTTTCGTGTTGTTTATAATTTTGAAATTCTAGCTATTTTAAATTTGTTGAGATGCTTTAAACATTGACCAACCAAAAGGTCTCTCTAACAGAACAAGAGCGTTTTATATTTTACTTACATCAACTATTTTATTTTTTTAACTATCCATAATCTTTTGATATAATTACTCTAAATTATGCAGATGATTCTTTCGATAATACGGTTGATGTAGGAGGCGCATAAACCTATTTGAAAGCCAAAACACACTCCAAAAAATCAAGTAAGTTTATTACATCAAATTCATCTTATGACCAGCTACATACTTTTAACATATATCATCTCGCTCCAGATTTTTACATTTTTAAATAGTTTCACATTATAGTCTCTGATTATGAGTTAATATGAATAAAGCTGGTTTTTTTTTCATTCGTTAATTGATATCTGCCCAATCAATATATTAAAAATGAATTTCTACCTCCCTTTATACTGGTACAAATAACCTATTTTCATTTAATACTTAATTTTGACACGAGACCCAATTGAGAAATATTATTACCAGCATGACCATTGTGCATTTGTGCATATGTAAAATGCAAAAGAGAGAAAATATCTAAGTCCAAAAATTGTAAAATTTTTGCAATTATGTATGTATAACCATTACTGATATATTAAATTTTAAGAAAACTACCAAAAATACCCTTTTTCTGTGTTCTGATAATTAGAGGCCAACAAGAACCATGTGGCTACATATTTATGGGTACCGGCACACATGACGTTCATTACCAGTTATTACATGTATGATAACATTTCCAATTTATCTGGTCAGTCTAATACAAGTTCTAAATGACAATATAATAGATAAATGGTTTACTGTTCTTATATTGACCTACATTAGATATTACATGTTAGTATTTCGTCGTTACATGAATCAATAATGGCTGTTGTTAACTATAGGTGCTGAAATTGAAGGGACACCTACTGCATACTTTACGGTTAGCTGCTTCTCAAAATGACGAACAGGAACAGGGTCTGGTACAATTACAGAGCTGGTACAAATACAATACAATCACAAGCTGCGTTCATATTATTTGTGGAAACATTGGAGAAATATGAAGAAAAAAGTACACTGTTTGGAGCGTACCTTTATCTCAAATCTAAAATTTAAAATTTAAATTTTAAAATCTAATTTGTTTTGCAGATATGTAATTAATTTTATAAATTTAGTCCCATAATTAGTATGCTTAAAATGACTTTTTCGTTTTTATATGTAGCCTCTTTCGTGGGACACTAATATTAGTATGAAAAATAAAATCTTAATTTACCATTTATATATGTAGTAAATTCAGAAGGATTCAATTTTCCTCCATTCTAGCGCCTATTTAATTTCTCAATAAACGTTATCTCCTTTTTATCGTCTCTTAATTTTTTGTTAAGTAAATGCTGAGTGTGAATTTTAATGTTGAACGTTATTTTTTACCAGTAATAATACCTGAAAATAATAGAGAGCCGTTCATAAGAACTGAACATAGTAAACTTTAATTAAGTGAGCCAGTCATGTAAGGAGGATTGACATATATATATATATATATATATATATATATATATATAGAGAGAGAGAGAGAGAGAGAGAGAGAGAGAGAGAGAGAGAGAGTAGCTAACGTGCCATCGATGGCACAGAGGGTCCCGTGCTATCAAATTATTTTTCGAGATCCAAAATTCAAACGTTCAATCCGAACCGTTTAAGTTGTTCTCCATATTGAAATATCTTTGGAGATCAAATTTTACATTTTTTTTCAAATTTTTGATATTAAAATATCCTTGAAATACATTTTTTTATTTAGACCATATAAAACTCCCTTTCACTATTTCCAGTCAATTACTACACTTTCATTTATATTTATTACTTACAAATCACTGCCGCACTATTGTATTACTTAATAAACGACAACTGTTGGCGTATTTCATGACAAAATATTTTGTTAGATTTAATCACAAGGCATTCTAAATAGCAGTCTCCATTGTTATAATTATCGATCTTAATTGGACCTGTACCGTTACACTTTCATTTATAATTATCGATCTTAATTTTACTATAATCATTGCATTCTTTATCAAGATCTATTTTAATTGAAATTAGAGATTTTATTTTAATGGATTCTTCATTTATGATTTTTTACCTTTACAATGATATTCATGGTACATAACTTTACCGTTACATATCTCCATAATAATTACTAATTATAATTGCATTTAAATTCAATATCTTTCATGTGGAATTTTGTACGTTTTTCTTCTTCATATTAATTGTCAAATTTATGTTTGTAGGGTAGAATTTTGTAGAAGTGAATGCTCAGTACAATGTCAAAATAGAAAGATACGATTTTAAAAACATAAATAATACTGACCGTTTCCTTCCATTTTTTTTTCAATAATAACGTTTACGCCAGCTTTATCAAATCTATACATACTGTGTAATTACCATGATATTTAATTATACTGTATATCGGCTACATGTTTGGCATATTTCGGGCCATGGGCCCATGAGACATGCATACTGTGTAATTACGCTTACTAACTCCGTTGTTTCTTTTTTACAAAATTTGAACTCTTATATATATATATATATAGAGTTTTGCTATGGTGAGTTGCAACTCACCAAAGGATCGGTGAGTCGCGCTCAAAACTGCTAAATCTAGTTTAAAATGACTGATTCAAACCGTCTAATACAATCTCCCTATTGAAATCTCCATGCAGACCAAATTTTATATTTTTTCAAAATTTTTAAGTATTTTTTTGAAATTTTAGAAAATCGTTAATCTAATTAGTTCTGAACCGTTCAAAAATAACAGTTTTTAAAAATCCGAAAAAAATACTTAAAATTTTCAAAAAAATATAAAATTTGGTCTGCATGGAGATTTTAATAGACAGATCATATTGGACGGTTTGGATCGGTCATTTTGAATTAGATTTACGAGTTTTGAGCGCGACTCACCGACTCTTTGGTGAGTTGCAACTCACCATAGCAAAACTCTATATATATATATATATATATATATATATATATATATATAACTCATTTTTTTTTTAGGGTCAGGTGGCAATCACCACGCCGACAATATAATATATATAAAACTCATTTCACAATCCAATCATCCGTTTTTTAATTTCTTCTTACATCAAGTATTGCATACATAATTCTCATCCTACAAATGTATTTTACATCCATTATGTGTTGTTCGCATATATGTTGATCTTCTCCTTTTAATTGGGCTATTGCGTTCGCAACATATTTTTGGTTTTCTTCCAAGGTAATTACGTTTCCTCCTTATTAGTCATGTTTCTTTTTCTTGCAATTCTCTTACATTTTTTCTATACACCACATTTGCAGGCGTTATAATCTTTCACTTCTTCCTCCATCCAACAACATTTCAATGATTACACCCGACATAGATATCGAAAACGACGGCTATTTTGGGGATGACGAGGACAACTTCTCTGACGATGCGTCCATTCATAGCTTTGAATAACTACAAATATAATTTTTATTTTTAAACTTTCTTGCCCAGTAATATCTCCATTATCTTATTCTCTATCATTTTCTAATTTTATTTTTTTTATTGTCCTATTTACTCATGTTCAATTTAATTGTACAGTTTGCCATTATTTTTTTCTCGTTTTTTTCTTCAAATTAACCGTTCACACTTTTTTCAAATATTTTTTTTACATTTCCGTAATAAGACATGCTCCTAAGTAATTATATTATTATGTATATTAACAAAATAACGTATTTCTTCGCCCTCTTCATTGGTTATCTGTACCGCATATATCGAGCGAAGCTCGATTTCCCCACCTAGTTTAAAATAAAGTTATTAGAATAGTATAAGAATAAACTTTACTGATATTCTATCATTTTGATGAAAGAGTTTCAATTCATCTCACTCGAATATTATTAGCGAGTGCATACAAAACCTCGCGACGAATATTGAAAGACAAAAGAGTCGGACTAGATTTTAAAGCATCGGATTCAACAGGTTTAGTAGAAGGATTGGATCGGACCGGATTGGACAAAAAAAAAGATTAAGATGGACTGGATTATACGGGTTTATTTTTTGGAAGAGGATGCTAGTCTAGCCTTTTGAAAATCCGACCATTCTAGTCATTTTAAAATAATACTAATATTTAATTTTTTTTAATATTTTTTAATCTCTATCGTCTCATCATAATCAAATGGTCACTACAATTTATGAGTTAGGTTGGAGTCAACCCTTCAAAATCCGGCCCTTCAACTTTCGTCTTTGAAAAAAAATTAGATCTCGCTTTTCTAGATCCTTGTCCTTCGTAAGCCCTTCAAAAATCCGAATTTTAGGACATGTCAAGGACCAAGAATTTTTAGGCTATATCCAGCAACAAACCTAACATACGAGCGCCGCTCACGCGACCCACGACCTCTCTTACTGCCTACCAACGAGCATAAATTGGTATTATTTCGTCAAAAAATAAATTGGTGTTATAATTTTGTTGATTTTGGACAAAACGATTGATATGCTCTATGGACTATGGTACCTCTAACATTTTCATCCTGGCTACAATGCTAAATATTTCACATCGCTTGAGGGCAGCGCGGAACCAGAAAAAAGCTTCGGAGGGGATCAATTTTTAATTTTAAGTTTTAAAGGGGCCAAATTGTTTATACACACTATAATAAAATTAATACATAAAAAAATGAAAATTTCAAACTTGAGGGGAGGTCAGGTCCTCTAGAGTTCTGCTCCCGATTGAGGGATATATTGAGAGGTGCACCGTTAGCATGTTGGCCTATTTGATATTGGTTTCTCAATCTAGGGTTTGTGTGTTAGTAGAAGAAAGAAAGAAGAGCGGAAGAAGAAAGATGGCTGCTGTCCTTCTATTGATTTTCTTAATTTTTTTGCCCAAATTACATTGTTTAGATCATACATATGCAAATCCCGTACTAGACCTTAATGTGCCATTTACAATATCAATACTAGTCCAAATACTATTCTAAACATCTCCAAACAAGACTCAATAGTTATACTAACCATTAGCCTACTATTTTTCCATCCTAATACATAAATACTAAACAAAACATTAATTTCAACACTCCCCCTTAATGTTTTAGTTTGACATTCCAAACAATTTTCTAAGATACACAAATTTATCACAATGTCTAAACAACTCAACATCTTCTCTTTCATTTCTCTCAAACATGAGACCATAATCTTTGGTACCTTGAATGTACCGCAACACTCTCTTTGCAACACCATAATGCATTTCTCAACACTCTCTTTCATTCACCAATAATGGTGTCTTTACCGGATTGCAATTTTCCATCTTGAATTTAGAGAGAATGCTTTGGGCATACTTCTTTTGAAAAATAAAAAACACCATCATCCCTTTGATCATTTCAATACCCAAGAAATAATATAGCATACCCAAATCATTCATCTCATATTTTCTCATCATATCATTCTTGAATTCATGCATCATTTTCTCATCATTTTCAATAAATATTAAATCATTAACATAAAGAGAGACAATAAGCATACCGGTTTTACCATGCTTGACATAGAGTGTTGGCTTGCTAGGACTTCTCTTGAATCCCTTTTCGGTGAAGTATCCATCAATGTTGCCGTACAAAGCCTTCTTCAACTTGTACACTTTCTCTTCTTCACCTTCAATTTCAAATCCTTGTGATTGCACCACATACACCTCTTCTTTCAACACTCTATTTGTCTCTTGATAATCAATGCCGGGTTGTTGTGAATACCCTTTGGCAACTAACTTTGCCTTGCACTTTTGCACCGAACCATCTGGGTCCGTCTTTGTCTTGTAAATCCACTTCAACCCAACAACATCTTTCTCTTTTGGTTTTTCAACCAATTTTCATGTTTCATTTTTCACAATCATTTTTATCTCATCCTCCATTGCATTTCTCTAAACCTCCTCTTGAATTGCTTCTTCAAAACTTTTCGGTTCAATAACACAAAAGTTACATCTTTCATACGCATCACTTAATCTTCTCAATCTTATCGGAGTTGAGCTTGGAGTAGATGAGCTCGACCCGATATGTGTTGTAGGAGATTGTGGTTGCTCTTCTTCTTTTTCTTCATGGCTACCTTCGCTTGTACCACTTGACCCTTCCCTTGGATCATCTTCATGTATCATCATTGGTACACTTTTAATACCTTTTTCTTTTCAATTCCACTTGTGTTTCTCATTGAAAATCACATCTCGACTTTCAATCACTTTGTTCCTCTTCAAACTAAAGAGCCTATAGCCCTTTGATTTTGTGCTATAACCAACAAACACACATTTATCACCTTTATCTTCAAGCTTGTTTCTCATCTCCTTTGGAACATGTGCATAACAAACCGATCCAAATACTTTCAAGTGATTCACCGATGGCTTTCTACCACCTGACCACACTTCAAATGGTGTCTTGTTCTCAACCGCTTTGGTGGGACAACGGTTCAACAAGTACCCTCAATTAAGTCCGATTTAAGCCAAAAAGAATAAGTCCTGCATGAATACAATAAGCATTTCCAACATAATCCTTCCCAGCCCGTTACGTATTCCTTAGACCCCTTAATCAGAGGTTCCTGTAGGCAACTACGGGGTAATTAACAATAGGAGCTTGCGCCTATTGGAAAGAAATGACCCGCAAAATTAATAAACCCTCGTAAGAAACGACTCTTGTTCTGGTTCTCTTATTGTCAAGAGATACTCAGCGCAAAGATCGAACCTTAAGGGGGGTGAATCTAAGGCGTATTCCAATTTCTCGAGAAAATCTTTTCATTCTTCAAGGGATGACGAAAAAGTCCACACAGTACTATGTTCTGATAACATACACATATGCAATTAAGTTGGTAACTCCTTACCTATGATTTGTAGAACTTAATTATTACTTAACTTGCATACTAATCTTATATGATAATTAATGTTCCTTGTTAATTATCAAGATTATGGACAGTTAAGTTTATTATTGTCATTCTAATGAATGATCAACAGAGATCTACAATTCAGATCCTAAACCTGAATGACCTGTCAATAATAAATTCTAGGAACAAATGATTAAATATAATCAATAACATAAACTAATATTTAAGTCATTAAACTGTTGACTTCTAGGACATAACTCCAACAATCTCCCACTTGGCCTAGAGTCAATCAGTAGTGACTTCTAGCGATTGAAGAATTGAGAACGATGTCATATATCCACATATATACATTTCTCGAACTTCAAAAAGAAATAATACGCTTAAAGTAAGTTACTCATACGTCCATCACACATGGATGCACAACTGCATCTCGTATATTGCTTAAGGTAGAGGTTATTTTAGAGTGTTCGCTGTGTTCGCGAACATATCCAATTTTGTTTGACCTTATATATTTATATACTCCTATATATATGTTCTTGATTATCATCATATGAGATCAAGTGATATTGTCATAGATCATAGTTGGATCACCAATTTAATATTGGGTTCTTCAAGACTAAGCTATGATTCGAGATGCATATAACCATATTAGCTTGACTGAGAACTTCTTGATCCAAACTATTCTTTTTCGTTGTTTCACAAGTTGCTATGTATTTTGCTTTGGTGACGGAAACGGTTGTAATATTTCATTTAGAACACTTTCTAAACTTACAACACCACCATTAAGCAAAATATGTAGCTCAATTGTGATTATATCAATCTTTCGAAACTTAGCATTAGTGTAACAACTTACACGAGCTGACTTTTATCTTAACAGATGAGAAAATATATCACTCTTTCTCATAAGATACTCGAGAATATCCTTGACTATTGTTCAAATGTGTCTCTATTGTATCCATTTGATAACTGTTTATCACGCTCCTTGGATACTACACATTGGGGCATGTGCATAAGTATGACACTTATAATGAAACTCATAATGGAAGAATACTTGAACTGTTTCATGCACTTCTTCTCTAATTGAGTTGCAATAAACCGAGTCAAACTCAAGTCTTATGCCATATGACGTGGTTAGACATCATTTCTTAGAGTTCACCGTAATGTGTTACTAGAATACTTCATCATTACATACACATTAATTCAAACCTAACATCTACCATAATCTATCTTCATAGATTTTATTTTCTAAGATTTAGGTGATCTTGTCCAAGTTCTCAATTGAGAAAATATTCTCCAATGAGATCTTGACAATATTCATTTCCTTGATATTATTCTCAATTAATATCTTGTCATCTTGTACAACACAAGTAACACAATCATGCTCCCACTGAATATCTTGTCTATATAAGATGCTTTTGACGAAGTTCAACTCTTTGACTTTCTTGTCAAAATGTTTATTCTAATTTCACAAATACTTGATTCAATCCATTAATGGATACTTGAAGTATGTATATGTTTCTAGCAATACATCAAACATAGTCCTTGGTTTGTATCATATATACAAAATCTTTCTTCATTCATTCGAAAAAGACGGTTTTAATGTTTCTTTCCACATATCAATATATACGAAATATAAACGTTGCTAGAACGATCTCTATTGACTTATACATAGTTACAAGCAATAAGCCGTGCTTAGTATATAGTCAACTCGTTATCGACGTAGACATAGCTATAAGCGCGAAAACTGTGCTTTGTACATAATCAACTTGCCGTCCATATCAATCTTTCCTTTAAAGATCTAAATATTCTTGATGGATTGCTCCTTCATGAACATCAACCAAGATCTATACTTTGTTGTTATACATGGATTGCATTTTAAAGACCGCATGGATTTAAACCATACTCGTGGAATCGGCTGCTTCCATCACTTCTTTATTTATCAACGGGTTCTCATATGCCAAGTACGAGAATGTCGTGAAGCTTATGTACCTTTTGGTTTAAGCATCACTATCGTTGACTTTTTGTAGGATTGGTGCTCGAGATTCATGAACTACTTTTACAACGACTCGTAAAATAAGTTATTGATCCTTATATATTTTATGAGTTTCTCAAACATTATCAACTCGTGAGATGGTTGAGTCCTCATCGAAATGAGCACACTCTTGAACTTTATTTATTTCACAACGGCTTGTGAATGAAATTTCGCTCAACTCCTACTAAGCACCATGTATGGAGTGACGAGTTTCCCATAAGGGTGCTTCTTGTGGTGACTCATAAACTCCTTTAATACTCATTTTACTCCTACTACTTCTTTTTGAGAATATCATTCTCCAAGACTACGTCATGATGAGCAACAATTATTTTGTTCTTATCATGTTCGTAGAAGTAGTACCTTTCAGTTAGTATAAGGTATCCTACAAACTATCAATTGTCCGATTTGGGTCCAAACTTATCAATCAACAAATCTTGAAATAAGTTTCTTAACACCAAATCTTGAGAAACAACATACTTAGAGATCAAATCTCGTAAGATATCTTTCTCAATGAACTACGATGGAACTTTATTCAGTGTAAACAATATTGTCCTCAAATATAAATCCCTAATACGAGTTGAATAAGTCAACTTGATTTATTACCAATTGAACGATATCAAATAATGTTCGATATCTCCATTCTTGGACATATCATTATAATGTTCCTCATGAAGTGAGTTGTGAAATGATTTTCACATTCTTTAGGTAACATATCAAACCATATGATTTGACTATTTATCATGATCAATTGTAAAACTTTTCCTTTTCTTGAATGGTCTATCAACTTCATTCTTGAACTCCTTTGAACTAGTCCAAAGGTTCATACTTGTACCTTATCAAATAGATATGTTAATATCTACTATGATCGTTGGTTAAGTAGTAAAGTATCAACAACTTTTTATTACACAAGTGTTTATAAGTCTATATACATCGACATATATAAGTACTAAACAAATCACTTGTCCTTAAACCTTCATAAGTCAAAGGTTTTTTTGTCATTTAACAAACATGATTCGCATATTCCAATTAATTCACAATCGAATTGAGTTATGAGCTCTACGTTACGTAAACTCTCATAATGCTATTCTCGTTTATGTATGACTAAGCGGTCATTTCACATGAAAGTAAAATACTTACGTGAAGTCTTACGTATCATATTTATCATTCAAAAGTTATTTTTATCTATTTCAAGCAAATTCAATCAAGATGCATGAAATCATATAAACATATCCACAATAAAAGAACAACATTAGTCTTTTACAAAACATAATTATCCATTATCTGATATAAAATGGAGATAAGATTTTGGGATATAAGGAATGAGGTATACAGCCTACAATTCCTAAACGAATCTTTAGTAAAGATAACTCTACATATCTAAAGGTTATGGCTTAGACGAACAAGCCATCTCCTATATGGAGTTTAGTTTACATCTCTCGAACTTTCTTTTATTCTTCATTGCCTACACATTTCGTTAAATACGAGCACATGAACTAGTATTAAGTTACTAGTGTGAATTAGAGATAGCTAGATAATTTGAACGACAAATACTCTAGAAGGGTTAGAACATTTCCAACACGATAATCATGGTACTTCGAACAACCTTTCAAATGCCTCCTATAAACGGCAAATGAAACATCTCATGCGACACGCGGTCTCAAATGAGGGTCTCGAAGTCTCAACTCATACCTTAGCGAAGTATTTCTTTAATACTCAACTAATCAACCTTTGCACAAACAAGTGTGCGAAAAGTAACATCATATCCTTCATTACTAAGTAAGAGATTGCATGACAATATCAACGATCCTTGATATTGGAGATCTCAATATCTCTAATTGGCAATTAGCTACTCATTCATTTCGGTTTGCAAGCTAATGGAATATTCATGTATTTTCTTATAAAAGAAGAATCTCTTGGTTAACTCATACTCTATCTTACTCTATCATAAATGATCGAGTCAATATCTACTTTCTCTAAGAACTCCTTCTTGAGTAAGTGGACGACAATGTAGGAGTCAAATCTAGTCCGTATGAATTCTCCAATTCAAAAGTCTAAAAATTCCAAAATGATGATATAGGTATCCGCTTTATTAAATAACTTTTCGTCAAAAGTCAATCAATCATTGCGATGCTACGTTTTGGGAAGTTGAGAAAATTTTTAGGAATCAACATACTCAAACTTCTCTTCTCTAAGAACTTGTCTTAGGAATTGGTATTACTTATCCAAGTAAATACCTTTAGAAACGAACTTGTTCTTTTCAAAGATTGATCGCAACAAAATTAACAATTTTAATCATCTATAACAATTTCAATTTAAGGCCATTTAGTTTATGTAATGTTTTATTTATAATGATAAACAAAACTCCCACTACATTTATTTAATGTTCCAAATGTAGTTGGTTCTCCAAGATCCCCGTTTTCATCAAGTAGAGCCTGCTATGGAACGTCACCCCACTTAACTAGACAAGGTTGGTTCTCCAACCAATCATATCAAGCATATGACTCTTGGTTTGTGAATATCTATATATATTTACAAACTTCGCACCGTCGTCTAAACTCTAGTTGGGTCCATCGATAAGCAACCTCTCTCTATTTGCTCCTAACAAATTCATTTATTTGTACCCCGACTTTCGCATGACAACCATGACGTTCACTTAGGCGGACCGCGCCATGAGAGGGCAAGCGACGTGAAGGAAATAGAGAGAAGGAGGGCGGTCGGCTTAATCAAATTAAAGGAACAATACATTATGTGACTTAGTTTAGTGGTCGTGTAAGCATACACCCATACCTATCCTATGACATTTTATAGCATTCACAAACATTCACATAATAAGCATCTCAAGCATTGTTGTGGGTTTGTATGGCCACCGCTTGAATTAGCTTCGCCGCATCTCCATGTAGCAAAACTAATCTAATAAGCCCTTACACTAATCATATGGATCATATCCTATATAATTAAAGGAACAAAATACATGTGAAAATATCCCTAATTACCTCATAACCTTGGGGACATGCAAGACTCATAAGTTACATTAAAATTAATCCAAAATTAATTAACCATGGCACCAAAGGTCTTACACACATTCATTCACATGCATTTACAATACAACACACAAGGCATTGGTGTCTTGGGCCATACTAAACCCATGATCCTTCTTACAAAACAAGTTAGCACAAGTTCCAACGTGTGTAATTTGTTTCTTAATTAACAACAATAAATTAGAATCTTTGCACATTGCTTGTTGCTTGGATTTTTCGCATAAAACGGTTCAACTTTTTAAACAACTAATTTTCTTAAACCATTCGAAATCCATTTCAACATTTGAAAACATAAAGGAGATATATCAAGGAGTGTTCTAATTAACTATTCAACTAGTTTGATTAATTAGAAAATATTTTGACTATTTAAAATATTAAATGGGACCCGATAAAATCTAAAAATTTTCGGTCTCCAAAATTTATGAAATAAATCATGCATACTCTCTATTATGAGTGTAACTACCTGTAAAAAATTCATGGAGATATCACTTACCATCAGAGAGAAACAAAAAAGACAAATCCTCAAAGTGTGCGCGAAACACCGTTATCAGATTTTCTGTTTTTGTGTCACTCTTTTGGTCTGTAGGATCGTCTTCCAAAGTATTTTCATGCAAACACTTTACATAATAATTATATGTTATTGGCTCCAATCCATGAAGAAAACTAACAAGTTCTATTCAAAATTATCAAGAAAAAAGCATATAAGCTACTTACCCTGTTCTGAAACAGACTGACGACGAAAAAGTTTTGACCCAGTTGAGGTATCAAACCTTTATGAAAAACTTTGAAACTAATTTTCTCAGATTCATAACTTAAAATAGAATATCTCTATATAAACACTTTTCTACAAAGTTGTCTCAATAAGTATAGTTTATCAAAACAATCAGTTTGTTTGAAAACCAGATCTGATAACCGATTCATTTCTCATGACTTGAACACCCACATAATATCCTAAGAATGCTACAAATTTTACATGTCCAGAAATAGAATCAAATTAACAAGATTTCTAGCCCAGAAAAACAGGTAACTGTTTTCAAAAAATAATTCCTACAAGCCATAAACACAGAACTGTGCAGACAGAAACTGGTTCTGCGCACCGTTACCGTTTAATTCACCAAAACTTCATAACTACTTATAAAAAGATGAAACCAGTGGCAAAAGAACCACATCTCATAGATCTATAACATACAATTAAAAAGAAATTTTTTCCGAAAGTTTTTTCCAGCGAAAAATCTAATATAATCTCGAAAACAGAGAACAGATCCAGACAACAAGCAAGTGCATCACTAATCCATATATTAATTTACAACTTCTCACTTAATTAAGTGCCAAAAAAGCTTAAGCACGACCTTGTGCTCTGATGCCACTGTTAGAAAGTGTTCTCAAGTGCTCAATTTTAATTTTAAGTTACTAATTAACTATGAATTAACACAAGCAACAAGAACGGATCTAGTTTCAAGCTCTCAAGCACACATAAGAGAGAATAAGAGTTTAACCTCTCTTCGTATTGTAACGAAGAGGCTCGACCACGGCATAGGAGGCGGTGCATGCTCATCTCCTCCTCTTCTTCTCCTTTCTAAGGTCTACTAAAGAATTAATCAACTTCACAAGGTTTCGTGCTAGCGAAACGTGTGAAATCGTCTAATCCAATGGTTCACCTTTCTCTTCTAAATCGATATCTAGAAGAGGTGACTATTGCTCAACTCATGAGTACCTACAAAATGCAATTAAAAGAGCTCTCCATGGCAGCAACTAATTGCTCCATGGGAGAGGAGAAAGAGAGAGAAGAAAAAATTAAGTTTTGCTTCTTCCAAATTGTGGTCCTTATATAGCCATCCAAACCTAACCCTTAGGGACCACTCCATGTTAGAACGTGGTGGGCCTTAATATGGGCTTCCAAGCCCATATTAGTTGGTCTTAATTCCCTTTAATACTCTCCTTTAATTACATTTAAGTTGGGCTCATATCGGGTAATCAAAAGATAGCCCATTTATTTAATATAATTCCTATAATCATATTAAATGTGTTGAACAAAATTAATTATCAACTATTTGATAATTATTATAGGATTAGACTTTGCACTAATTAGTTTCATATGATTCATTTGAAATAATTAATTATAACGGTTCGCAACGGTATATAATTAATTAATCAACACATCAAATATTGCATTCTCCAATGCAAGTAAATTAATATTAATGCACTGTTGATTAAGAGCATTTAATTCTTGTGACCATCGAAGATTTATGTCATGTTGGCCATGGAAATTAAATCGCTATTTATTTCCAATAATCATAAGTGGTATTTAGCAACACGTAATGATTTCCAATTAACATAAATGAACACTGTACAACTACAGTATTTCAATCCTGCATAAGAAATAAAGTATTTCCTTGTTTTTGATTCTTATATCACATGATATCACTGTATAATCCAAGATAGGAATGTGTCATTCTTGCAAATTATATATTTCTTGATCTTAGAGATGATCGTCTAGTTTGCATGCATACGATCCAACTCTATCAAGGGGCGTCCAACAGATATCATCACTCACTAGGTATACTGATGAAGGACATACGGTTTTCTTAATGAACAACTTTTTTTCCCACACAATTGAAGAGAACATAAACAAGTCCATATAGCAGCCCTTAGCAGGAATCAACGGTAGACGATATTTATAGAACCTATCCTTATGTGAAAAAGTTGAACATCTCAAACTTAGAATCAAACTCATATGAAATAAATAATGACATATAACACAATCCATATATTTATTTCATTGGGTCATGCCCTGTATTATGTTCCGATAACATACACATATGCAATTAAGTTGGTAACTCTTTACCTATGATTTGTAGAACTTAATCATCACTTAACTTGCATACTAATCTTATATGATAATTAATGTTCTTTGTTAATTATCAAGATTATGGACAGTTTAGGTTTATTATTGTCATTCTAATGAATGATCAACATAGATCTACAACTCAGATCCTCAACCTGAATGATCTGTCAATAATAAACTCTAGGAACAAATGATTAAATATCATCAATAACATAAACTAATATTTAAGTCATTAAACTGTTGACTTCTAGGACATAACTCCAACACACCATTGCCTCTACCTCCTCCTCGACCTCTACCTCGACATCTTCCATAACCACCACCCCCACGAGATGTTTCTCCTTTATTCAGATTTTGATTAGAGCCCTCTTTCACATTCACTTTTGATGGGAAGACACTTTCAAAAGAATTATCATCACGCCTACCCAACCTTTGATCATGCATCTCAAGAGAATCCATCAAGTCATGAACACTAAGTTTAGAGAGGTCATTGGTTTCTTCAATAATTGACACAATATTATCATATTTGGAGGTAAAACTAATCAAGATTTTCTCACAAACCGCCTTATCGGCTAGGTCATCATCCAAGTTCTTAATTTGGTTCACCAAATCAATCACCTTTGAGAAATACTCATTTAAAGTCTCTTTCTTCATTCTCAAATTTTGGAAATTTCTTTTGAGAGTCAAGAGTTTTATCGCTCTCACTTTATCGATCCCTTGAAACTCCTTTTGCAAAATATCCCACGCCCCTTTGGACGTCTTTGCCCTAATTATTTTAGGAAAGAGTTTGCGGGAAATACCTTGTTGGATGTAAAATAGAGCCTTCACATATTTCTTCTTGTTCTCATTCTCCTTCTCATCGACCACCACGGTGGTAGTTTTCACATTGTCATCATCATCTTTCTCCTCCACGAGTTTTGGAGGTTTCGCTCTGATACCACTTATGTTGGCCTATTTGGCCTTGGTTTCTCAATCTAGGGTTTGTGTGTTAGTAGAAGAAAGAAAGAAGAGAGGAAGAAGAAAGGTGGCTGCTGCCCTTCTATTGATTTTCTTAATTTTCTTACCCAAATTAATTACATTGTTTAGGTCATATATATGCAAATTCCGTACTAGGCCTTACATGGGCCATTTACAATATCAATACTAGTCCAAATGCTATTCTAAATATCTCCAAACAAGGCCCAATAGTTATACTAACCATTAGCCTACTATTTTTCCATCCTAATACATAAATACTAAACAAAACATTAATTTCAACATAGCAAATATCTCTTTTGCTCGGAACCCTCAAGATGGTAATCCATACTTGCGATGGGCATTAGATGAGTCTTTTTGTTTCTCCTATGCCTGCAAACTAATAATTGATACTGGCATGA
Organism: Rhynchospora breviuscula; assembly: GCA_027562975.1. Taxonomy (NCBI): domain Eukaryota; kingdom Viridiplantae; phylum Streptophyta; class Magnoliopsida; order Poales; family Cyperaceae; genus Rhynchospora; species Rhynchospora breviuscula. The sequence continues at coordinate 34,641,900 of CM050399.1, forward strand.
GAAATACAATACATACCTTTATTTGGAAGATAGAAGTGCCTAGGAAGGTCAAATTATTCATTAGGCTATTACTTAAAATAAGTTTCTGACACAAGCTAATTTGAAAAAGCGAAGTTGGCCTTCGATTCCGAATTGCATTCTTTATACTACAAGAGATGTTGAAGATGTGGAACAACTTTTCGTGCACTGTAACTTAGTATGTTTGGATGTGTCAAGAACAAGAAATAAGGGCCTTGTTTCTAATTCTCACAAATACAAACATGGTATGAACAAAGAACAAAGAACAACTATAATAAACTGCTTTATGCCGATTAGGGATATGTGTTAGATAAAATACAGAAAAAATTACAATCTTGGAAAGGTAATCTCTTGTCTTTGGGAGGTAGAATAACTTTACTTAATACTGTCGTTAGTGCAGTTCCTCTTTACTCTTTATCGATTTTTAAAATTCCTGTTAAGGTTAGGAAAAAGATAGATATGATTAGATGTAGATTTCTTTGGCAAGGTAGTACTAGACAGAGAAAAAAATATGCCTTAGTAAATTGGATAAAGGTGTGCCTACCTAGAGATCAAGGGGGTATGGGTGTCTTGGATTTAAACACTATGAACAAAGCTTTGCTTCTTAAATGGTGGTGGAAGATACATGACCCTCATTAACTTGTTACTTTATAAATATGCAGCAAGTAGGAGTACTACTAGAATTTTTTATTTTTGGAAGGGTATTTTAGCTGTCCATGGCATAGGAAAAAGTTTCTGTACTTATACTATAGGTAATGGTGGAAGTGTATCTTTTTGGCATGATATTTGGTTTTCAAATTGTTCTATGGCCACCAATTACTACTTTTATAACCTCTGCACCTCTAAAGATTGCACTGTAGAGGAGGTAATTAGGGCTAGAGGTATAAATTTAATTTTCAATAGGAGTCTTTCAGGTGTTCTCCTTCAAGAATGGCAAGAGTTACTTGTTGTGATTAATAATATTCACCTAACAACTGATAGAGATATTATACATTGGAAATGGGATACTAAGGGTTTGTTTACAACTACTTCTACTTGTCATTTTCTTACTTTTAGAGGGGTGCAAGTACTTAAAGCCAATGCAATTTGGAAAATTAGAATACCTCTTAAAATTAGGGTTTTCATGTGTCTGATGCTTCACAATAGGGTGTTGACTAAAGAAATGCTTTCTAAAAAGGGGTGGATATGGATAGGCAATACTGCTTGTGTTTTTTGTGGCAATTTTGAAACTCATGATCATCTCTTTTTGCTCTGTCCGTATGCTCAAAACCTTTGGTTTTGGCTAGGTGATAGTCAATTACACTTACAACAGTGGAAATCGATTGAAGATGTGAAAAATTTTGCCTTAGGACTTTCTAAAGCTGGTAGGAATGCTTTTCTTACCTTATTCAGTGCTACAAGTTGGTGTATTTGGCGTATCAGAAACGATTTTATTTTTGACAATACTCCAGTTAAAACAATAAGACAAATTCTTTTAATTATTTATAACTTGATCTTATATTAGACAGGTGTTTGGAAGCCAACAGAGAAGAAGAAATTGGACCAGTGGATGCCAATGGACTGGGATTTGATCCTTTTGCAGATGGTTCCAGCTAGGGCTATATATGAGCCGAGTTAGAGCGAGTTGAGCATAACTCGAACTCGAACTCGTTACAACTCAAGTCAACTCGTGACTCGTTCGGGAGGCAGTTCCGAGCTATCCAAACTAACTCGAACTCGCCATTTTGTAACTCGAGTCAACTTGTGACTCGGTATACAACTCGTAAATATAGTGAATAGATGCAACAATTATCTCAAAAAAAAAAAAAACTTCTGCACATACAAAAACAAATATCTCAGAACCCATAACACATGCATAAATTAATAAGTTGTGTTGTGCATCGGAAGGGAAAGACATTTGGGGACTAAGTTTTTTTTTGGGCTATACAGTATACACTGATATAATATTTTTATTTTCAGTATGTATATGTTGCTGACTCGAGTTGGACCGAGTCGAGTTGAGCCTAACTCGAACTCAGTAAATAAAACTCACGAGTCAGCACAACTCGAGTTTCTAGAACTCGAGTCCTGTTAACTCGAGTTACTGACGAGTTTTTTTCGAGTTGAGTTCGAGTAACTCACGAGTTACGAGTTATTTGCTCACCCCTAGTCCCAGCTGCTCCCATGATATCAGAGAGTGAAGAAAGGGTTCTTCCAAATTGGCTGACGGCTACTGCTGCTTGAGATATATTAATGGGCTAAAGACATAATTGGCATATTTGGATGTGGTTTCCTGAGATTTACCAACTTTTGTGCTGTTTATGGGTCTACTTACTTGTTTTGCTTTGAGTCTGTGTTAGTTGCATTTATGTTGGTCTTATATTACTGTCTGTATCTGTGAATCTGTGTTATGATTTTGTTTAGTACTCAGTTTGGGAGTTTAGCATTTATATAGGATAGTGGTAAAGCTATGTTGGAGGTTAACATAATTTGGTATATTGGTATGTTGCTACTTAGGTACGCAAGTAGCATGGAGAGATGCCGCTGTTTTTTTTATTTTGTTTTGTGTTGGATCTGTATTTTTGTAAGTTTCATTTTATCAAAATGGAACGGGTGGCGCTCCCACTTTTTTTTTAAAAAAAAAATCTAAGAAAATCATGGAATTAAAAAAAACAAGAATTAAAACAAAATTTATTTTAGTTTTTATTCTAGTTCACACCTTTGCCAAACACAAAGCAACTTGGCTTTAACTACTGAGGCAAGACAATTTATCATGGTACGATTCTATCATTGATATCTGATGGAAGAATAAAAACTTCATAAACAATTCGAAACATGTTCTTTGGAAGTCGAAATGGGCAGGATGTTGTTGGCTCATCTGGAAAGAGAGAAATATGAGGATTTTCAAACTTGTTCCTCGAAGCTTACTTGTCTGGCTGCATATTCACTTTATCACAAATAGTTTTGTTTACTAACTGTTGATTGGACTTTTTTAAGTTTATTTCTAGATGTCTATTTTAGACATCTTCTTTGCACTTTTATTTTATTTTTTCTCTTTTGATGTAAATAGATTGCACTATTTTTTTATTTTTTAATAAAATTAGCATAAGATGTTTCCATATGTGTGGGTAAATAAAGAAATAAAATAATATTAGGTAATAAAAATATGTTGTTCAATCTACCGGCAATACATATAGATATATTGTTCAATTTGTTCTTTTTATTAGACGAAAAAAATATTGTTGCTTCGTCTAGTGATTGATATCTAACCACATATCAAATTAATCGAACGACACAAACATATGTTTACATGCTAAATCTAGCATGTAACTTCTTTGGATATGTACGTTTATAAGAGTATATATATATATATAGATTTGTTGGTGGGCTCTCGTGAAGTAACCTTCAAAAAATTTTGTTAATCTTCTACAATAACGCAATTAAGCAAATGAGAATCAGAGTACACTTTGAAAGATGAAAACTCAATTCCGCAAGCTTTGTCTAAAGGTAGAAAAAACAATTAAGGATTGGATTGATTTTTCAGTATCTTTTTGTATAGCATATAAGCAGCATGTGCTATAATTTACCATAATTCGCCATGTAACTGAGAAAAAATTTGTTGATTGGGAGTTTGTGCTAATTAAGCCTTAATTGGGACGGCTGATAATGTGGGCTTGCCTCACAATACAAAAATTGACCGCTAATAAATTAACAATTAGAAATCCCGAAATTGGAGACTTAAAGAAAATTGAAATTGGGTCTAAGTCGATCTTAGCATTAGAAAAAAAATGAAAATAATTGCAAAAATGCAACCAATTTGTCACTTATTTCATGCCTGTATTACTCCGGAAGCAAAATGTTGAAGAGCTCCAAACCTGCTCTCACATGTGTTACAGTCTTACAGAGATATAACAGAACCATTACATATATTTAGCCAACACAAAGATACGTTTGTGTTCTAAACACCAGCTTTTACATGCAATCAACCTACAATCATTTCACCTTCCATCTTCTATAATTGAATCCAATAACACCTCTGACGAATTAGGCTGTGATGAGCCTGCAACCTGCACAGCTGCTCTTCCAGAGTGTTGAGTGGGGGCCCCAGAAAGTTCTCTAAACTGCCACTCTGTTAGGTAAGTTGGCTTTGAAGTTACTTCCCCGACTTCCACATCACCACTAAGAATTGACACAACACGTGACATTGATGGCCGTTGAAGGGGAGATGTCTGGGTGCACAGTAGGGATACACCTATCAGCCTCAGCGCTTGATCTTTGTCATAGGATGCAAGATCCGGGTCAATTAATTCAAGTGTACTATTTTTCTCATATAAGTTCCATGCCTGCATAAGTTTGAAATGTGTCTTTGAATAATTTAATTATGAAATTTATTGGACTAAAAGTTATAAAATTTAGTTTATTTTCACTGGTTTGATAATTTCCTGTTTTTCACGAGAATTAACTTGTCAACAATTGCTGCTTTTAAGCTGGGAAAGTAACATCATTGTTTCCAGAAAAAAAAAAAAAAAATTACAGTTTTCAAGCTAATAAAAATCAGTTCGTATTTTCATAATATAATACTTGATTTCGTAAATGTTAGTATTAGGCCCTGATCAGAATGGCACTTTTTTTAATATGGGATTTCATTCGTTTCATTTCATTAGAAAATTCTTGATCAAAATGGATTGATTTGACGTCATTTGGTCAGAATTTATATGTTATTAGACCCAAAGAATTCTCCTTGAGAAATCAATTCCAATGAAATGAATTGAAATGAAATCCCGAGTAAAAATCATTTTGATCAGGGCACTACACAATACCTACTGCGCAATGATTGTGCCAATGATTACTCAAGAGATCCTCCCTTCCTTTAAAAAAACTTGCTTTTGCTAATATGTCCTTTGAAAAAATTGCAAAATAGCACTTAATAGCCTGGGATTGGGCCATGTATAAATGAGTCCAGCCGGATCACGTGAGTTAATAACCCAAGTTTGCAGACCTCATTCTTTGATCTGTTTCTGTGTTTATGAAAAGCTAGAACTATATGAAACATACCCAGTCAAGGAGGTATACTTGATCCGGGTTTCGGGTTACATCTGAATTTGAACGACCTGCCACAACCTCTAGTGCAACCACGCCAAATGCAAAGACATCTGTTTTTTCTGTAAGATGGCCCATCATTGCATATTCTGGTGCCAGATATCCTCTGTATATATTAAACAGGAAATAAATATCATTTCAATCAATTATTGAATTTTCAAAGATCTTTTTCATTTTTACAGCTTTTGCCCCAATTCTATATTGAAAAACATATTGATATTAGACTTTATTCCTTTCTCCAATTTTATGTTTGCTCTTCATTTTCAAGAGCAAAAGTGAATAGCTTGTGGGAGAATAACATGAGTATCTGTTAATAAGACAAATAATCCTAATGTAGTATTATTGTATATATTTGTTTTTCTTGTTGTGTTCTCAAGCACGCATGTGTATGGTAATATATATGCTTCTCTACAGGTCTGTATGTGTTGATGAGTATAATGATATAAATGTGATCAACAAAGAGATTGTTCTATATATGACAAAATATTGTGATTTTGAAAGGCTAAAGAGTAATATATACTAGTATTTTGTGTGCAAAAATAGATTATTCTGACATTGTGCCGGCAACTCTAGTGTTGATATGGGTCTTCTTGTCATCATATAGCTTGGCCAAACCAAAATCAGAGATTTTGGGGTTAAGATCCACATCTAGTAGTATATTACTCGTTTTAATATCCCTGTGCACAATTCTGACACTCGACCCCTCATGCAGATAAGTTAGTCCACGTGCCACCCCAAGGCATATCTCAAACCGAGTCGCCCAATTGAGGAACAAACTTTGTTTACCTGAATTTAGTAAGAAAAGTATTAAGAAGGATATGTTACTTAATTAAGAACTGTGTGTGTATAAATGGATGTCATGACCAGATAACTGGAGGCAATTAACCAGAGGCACATTTAGTCAAGCGGTTGACTGGCGGCAACATTAAGTTAAACTGAGATTGAATTGGACAAGTGAGAATAAGGAAAGTTTGGTTATCTGATGCTGAATTATACAAATGAAGTTTAAGGGGAATTTGGGTCGATTGAGGTCGAGGTTAAGTGTAAACCATAGGATTAAATAAGTTTAGTTGCATACTAGGATAGATGAGGACATTAGTTAGGTTCAAGCAGAATTTACAATAGAAATTTTTAATCTTTTATTGAGTCAAATGCTGGTTGAAAATTATTAAATTCCATTTCATACCAAAGAGGGCTTGATCTAGGCTTCCGTTTTCCAAGTATTCATAGACCAAAAGGGGATTGTTTCCTTCAATGCAACAACCAAACAATTTTACTAGGTTTTTCTGCTGTACAGTTGATATGGTGGCTATTTCTGTAACAAATTGCTGTTTTCCTTGCTGTGATGTCACTGATAACTGCTTAACTGCCACAATGCGGCCATCTGATAATGTTCCCTATAAATTGTTTCAGTAAACAAATCAAAACATAGACAAAGAACACTAGACATGTCATTTTATTCATTTCAGATAGATACCTTGTAGACGGGGCCATATCCACCTTTTCCAAGAATATTAGCTGTATTAAATGAGTCGGTAGCAGCTCTAATCTCGGCATAACTAAACATGTCAGGTCTATCCATTATCCCCAATAATTCTGCCAAACACAGAAAAAGGAAAGTGAAGGTCTTAATCAACTCCTATATACAGTAGCACGCAAATTTTGATGGCCAATATAAACATGATATGAAAATTAGAAATATGATACCTTCGTCTATTTTTGTCATTTTCTTCTTGTGTCTCCAAAATAAAGTTGAAATTGCTGCAATAAGCCCTAGAACTACTACTATCCCAGCTACAACCCCTACAATTATACCCGTTTTTCTCTTTCCCTGTCCGGAACCTGGTTCCCTGTTGGAAACTGTAGGTATGAAATCTGAAAATTTTTAAACAATTTCAGAGTTAAAAAAATGTAGAAGCTCAAGAAATTATGTTTTGATTCCTTTTCTAAATTTAAAGGGATGATGTTTCTTCATAAATCTTGAATCAATTATTACTAATCTTTCCAGTCGATTTTTGTATTCTGTGCTTAATATTTATCTGATTTAACTGAAAGGAAGGAGGGAAGAGGGGGGAGAAATAGAGACCGAAAGGAGAAACACTAATAGCTGAAATAGCGGGACCATAATAGCCTTGGGTTGGTACACAACAAGTGCCTTTGCCAGCCCAAAAGAAATGAATTTCCATAAAATTATCTCGAACTGGTACGGTATAGTTTCTCACAACCGTCACAAAGGAGTTCCCACCAGCCTCTTTTCTTATATTAAAGTCCTTTTCTTTTAAAGCACCCTACAACAATTAGTTTAAAATGCATAAAATACATTGGTAAAAAAAAAAAAAAAATGGTATGTGATACGAGAGCAGTTTCATACTTTTTTCTCTATTCCAAAATTATTAAAACTAGCTTTTCTACATGTATGGGGGGGGGGGGGGGGGACTTGTACTTTTATATCTAAACAAATTAGTCTCTGTACAGGCGCAGCCGTGCAAGAGGATAGACCAGGCTGTGTCTGAATAAATGGAAATTATTCAATTAACTTAGTAAACACTAATAGAGAATCTTTGCAGATGCCTCAACCTAAAAATAGAACTACAAATAATCAAACATTTAAGGCATGTGTACGTGGAGGAGCTGTCATGCTAGGAGCGTACCAGTAGCAGACAACTCTTTACCGATCTTTTTCTCTATATAGTTGTAAACTTGTAATTTCATAAGTTGTTGCTATACAGGAAGTAATCAAACCATTATATTTTACAAAAAGTTAAATTGCACAAACCTGGATATAGATATCAAAAACCCTTCGCCCTACAGTCTGCCAAACAGGTGGAGGTGGGTTTGGGTACGCAATCTCAGCAAATTGAAGCTTAACAGTATAATTTCCATTTTCGAGACCAAAACCATAATACCTCAAAGAAGAAGGTGACATTCGTGCATTCTGAAATAAGGAATCTAGCTTATTTTGATCTTGCCGTTTAACTCCAATTATGTAAGTACTATTGGGTGCTTCTGCAAATGCACCCACAGTACTAACCCCCCATCGAGTTGCACCTGAAAAAAAATGGTAAACAAAAATAGAGGAAAATTATAATATCAGAAGTGCATATATGTTAGAGTGAGCATGTTTATTTCTGTTTGCGTGTCTGCACATTGTCATTCTTAAAATTCGCCTCTGAGCACATTCTGGCATCTGGCAGTTGATATGAAAGTATGAAACAGCTGATAGGTTTGCATTATCCAGTCAAGAAAACATACGTGTTACATAATATGAAGCAGCTGATAGGTTTGCATTATCTGGTTGGTACACGGTTCCTTCTTGAGTTGTCAAAGATGTAGGTCCACCACATCTTATTGCGAAAGATGAATCTGAATTGCAGTTTTTTCTTATAAGTTTGATGCATTTTGGGAAAAAAAAATGTGTACGATAATCATTCTTACAGAGAGAGGCTTACAAATGGGAGAGCCCTTGTGGCATGGAATATCTCGCTGAAGGCATTCTAAGCCAGAAGGCAGGATACTATATATGATTTATTGTAATTTTTCGAGAACGTAGTAAATGTCAAACAAATGAATGAAACAAAGAAATTCAATCAATCAATAATCATATAAATTTTGGAGAGTATTAATTGGAGATACCTACTATTGGAGCTGCCTATGATGAAGTTATTTGCCACCAAATTCCTTTGAAGAAAATACAAAAATGGGCTGTCGTTTAATAATCATAGTGACTAACTACATAACTAAAGTTATATTACAGATAGAGCCATACCGATGGTAGTTTGTAATTAAGCCAAGGGAATTAGCAAAAATCTTAACTTGGATATTGAAAATATTGATTTTAGGATCCAAATGTCAGTAAACTTACAGATGTAAATTATCATTCTGAGCAACCCAAGAAGGGAAATTTCCTGAGAGTTGATTGTATGACAAATCTCTGTGAAGAAGAAGAAACAATAATATTGAAATTATTATACAATACATCAATATTTAAATATTTATTTTCATATTGAAGAGAACAAAGCAAAGAAAACAGAAAACCAAAATAGCTTACATGCTGAGTAGGGAAGTGCTTTTTTGAGATGGCAAGCTGCCAGTGAGGCTATTGTTCCCTAGAAATCTGCCTCCAAACAAGCAAACAAACATATATAATGAAAAAGAAAATAAAATGAATTAAATGAACTCTTAAAATAAACAGGGAGCTCTTACAAGTAGTTAAGAGAGCTTAAACTGAAAAGAGACTCTGGTAGCTCACCGGTTACATTGTTAAAACTCAAATCTCTGTAAGAACAATGAAAAACATGGCACTAGCAATGTGCAATGAAAAACTGTAAAAGTTTCAATTTTATTAGAGGATTTAACAAATATTGAATTCATACAATTTCTGCAATTTTTGGTATATAGAGAAATCTGTCGGGAGAGTATCTGATATCTTGCAGTTCCTTAAAATTCTGCAAGGTAAACTTTGAAATTAATTGCTAAACAAATTGTATAGTCATAATAAAAGAAAAGTATGAGTTTATTTGAATTCAGATAGAAATGTATACAATGTGTTCAAAGATGTCATGTTGCTAATAAAATCCAACGTTGAGCTAGTGCCGCTTGTTATGTCCCCAATCCGTCTTCATTGAGAAACACACATATGTACACACACAAATAAGTAAATAAAGCATTGTATTTGTCATTGGTACTTATTAAAAAATATTGGTTGTCAAAATGTGGAGTACACAAGACATACAGGCTAGTTAACTCGACCAGGTTTGAAAGACTCGATGGAATCGGCCCTTCAAAAGAATTTCCTTGGAACCGCCTGAGATTCGAACAAATATTTTGTTAGAACACTTTGTTACAAAATTCATACAGATTTTTCAGGCGTTGCAAGTTACAGGTGCAATCCACTTGCATACAGGTTCAATTCAGTGAAGTTTTCATTATTCGATTAGAAACATAGGGTTGGCTTAATGTTCAATTCTAGACCAAGGACCTTTTTCATAAGCTTACCTGAATGCATTGTTAACCAGACATAATGCCAAATCATTTCATAATGTATTACTAAATTGTAAATACACAAACACACAAGAATAGCAATGCAGAGTTTGAGTGTGAGAGCATACAATTCTTGCATTGATGTCCAGATGGTACCGATGTAGTCGGGTATTTTACCAGTAAAAGCACAATCATTTGCCCACCTAGCAAAATAAATTGAATTAATCATAAAATAAAACAAAAAAAATAAAAATATTAAAATATTTTAGAGAAATTACAGGATCTTCATGTTCTTAAGATTGGATAGAGTTTCTGGTAATTCACCACTGAGACCGGAACTACCCATATATCTGAAACACATAAAATTTACATTATTTTTTTTTATATATATTTTTTTCATTTTAACGTGGTTAGATAAAAATATTCAAGATATCATAAGAAATATATATAAAAAATTTAACAGTTTTTGAAGACTTGTTAAATTCCCGAATTCGGCTGGCACTGAGCCGCTGAAGTTGTTAGTTCCTATTCCCCTGTAATAGGAATAAAAAAAAAAAAAGATGAAATTAATGGAGTCAAATATAATATTTAACTGTGGACATTAAAATTCTTTTTTGCTCTGGTTTCTTTTTTCACCAGGAAAGAGAAATCTTACAATGATATGAGGTTTCGAAGATTGCCTAATTCCTTGGGAATTGGACCCGATAATGCATTAGTACCAAAAGTTCTGGTTTTTTTGGGATGTCAAGAGAAAAATATTAGATGAAAAGAAGTGTATAATTTTTTTAGAGATACATTCTTGATTTATTGAAATAAAATATTTCTTACAAGTATTGCATTGCAGTCAAGTTCCCCACAAATGCGGGTATGGAACCCGTTAAGTAATTTTGAGCCAAGTTCCTGAAACATCAATGAAGCTGAACTCTTACAACATAATATCGAATAAATACCTATATAAATACATATATAATTTAATATGATTTAATATCGTTTACTATACTTTCTGTATTCAATAACAAAAAAAAGGTTGAAATTTGTAGCAAATGGTAATTCAAAAAATATTAGCTATGCAATCTGGTGCCTACCAGTACCAGTCATGGATACCTCCAGATTTAATATTGAAATTTCTTTTCGGGTGTGTTTGGCATGAACAAGCTAGTTTGTGAACTTGACTGGAGTTTAAGAAACGTATGTATGTATTCTAAAGGATGTGCCTACCAGTACCACGGTGGTTGCATAATAGATCATGGGAATTGATTACCGGCAGTTTTGCAATCGCTTGTCATCACTTTAACTATTTAAGTGAACACATAAAATAGACAAGATAACCATATAAATGATTAAAATGAACACATACAAGCAAATAAGTTATTTTATGTATATAAAAATCTGAACAAGGATGATAAAACTTATTTTGATGTATGTGTTAACTTTGATCATTTATATATTTCATGTTGTCTATTTTGTGTGTTCATTTTGTTCAAGCGATGACAAAATTGCAGATGACAATTATCATTTTTCTAATTTAGGCCCGTATAGAGATGGCCTAATCCGTAAGAAACACAATGGAAGAGAAGTGCTAGTGTGCTACTAACTGGGCACTATTCACTTTCAGGCATCTATAAGAAACGCAAGTAATTGGCAGAACAAAAAGTATGTTTCATGGATGTCAAATTGAATTTTCCAATGAAGAGAAGTAAAATAAATAAATAAATAAATAGGGGTAATTAGCAAAATTTATTACAAGTTAGCAAGGTAGGTAAGATTTTGGAGCTCATCTGGTATTGTTCCCACCACATTCAACGCATACACTCTCCTGTGTTATAATTGAAATAAAAATAAAAAGAAAAACATAGATTTATGAGCAATCTCAAATGAAGTAGAGGCTAGGATGAAGACTAAAGAAATATAAATATTTAATATTCTAATCCAAATAGACATTTAATTGGCCTTGAACTTACAACTTGACTATGTGGCATGTTGTTCCATTATCATATTTGCAGTCGCACTTGATTCCCGGATTGAAATTCCAATTGTTGTCCAGATCAGTTGAGTCTACGGCCCACCCGCTGCATGGTTCGCCGCTTATGTTCCAGTTGGAGTTGGCCTTCTTTCCAAACCGCCCCAATATGACATTCAACGCAGCCACTGTTGCGGAATATAAAATGATCGAAAAGAATCAAATAATCAATATGTTGGAACATATTCATAAAACTTATAATTTTCATTAATTAATTTTTATTAACATTATTCATTTGAAAGAATTTGAAGGAATTAAATATTTGATGATCGTTACATCTTTTCCCGTTGCATCCGTTATCAAAATTAAATTATATCTTTAATGCATTTATCTCCCACTAAATATTTGATAAGTCCATTAAGCCGATTAAAGGAAATTTATTTACTCCATAATCACAACGAATTGAATGTGGTTGTAGTGGCCATAAATTTATTTGCTATATAAACAATCTCTATACATGTTTCGGACAGGAAGTAGTTGAGATTGAGACAGAAAAATAAACATGATCAAATTTCTATTCTCCACATTGATATTCCTTATAGTAATTTCCAATTTGATTTGAATATTATTCCGATTGATTCTGCTGGATATTGTGGAGAACTCTCATCAGTCACTTCTTCGGTCGTGTCCTAAGGAGTGACACTGACTCGAATTATCTTGGTTGCGGTTCCTCTTGCACGTTGAGACAGAATACGCTTAAAAACAGCGCCTAGCGTGATTTGGGTAAAACTGTTTTAATTACTTATTTATTTATATTTATGCTATCTGAATTTATTATTTGATTTTTGCACAAACACAATAGACATACATGGGTCAAGATTGGGGTGAATTTGGATCGGTGGGAATAATTTTAAAATTAATTATTCAGAGCAAAAAAATTATCCTTAGGCGGTCAAAAGTAAAATTTTTTGAATTAAGTGTATTATTTTTAAGTAGTGTTGAAATTCAGAATAAATTTTTATTCTTAGTATATCTAGATCATATTTGAATTCGGATTAAATACTAAACTCCAATGACATTTTCATCAAGATTAAAATGATGATCCAATCACATTAGGAATTAAAATTTATTTAGAATTAAAAAAATATTTATTCTTGACATTCTAGAAATAATTAATCCTAATTATATTTTAAAGCGATCCGATCCAAACGCGCCTATAGACTGTGTTTGATCGTATGAGAATAAAATTAGAAATAATTATTTAAGATTGAGGGTGTTATTTCTAATTGGTTCTCAATTGAAATAATTTTTAATAAAAATTTGTTTGCATCAATTTTTATATGGATTTAGAGCTAAATATATAATAATCGTGATAAAGGGTGTACTTTGACCTCAAACTTTTGAATGTAGTTTTTTGTTGAAACGGTAGTAAATGTCTCTCAAAATTCTCTATTTATCTTCAAGAGTATAATCCATAGATATATATATGGTACATGAGAGTGTATATATGGTGCATACTAATGTACGGAAGCTTCAGTGCATATTGATCCAAACTCTTGGATCTGCTTCAAAATGACCGATCCAAACCGTCCAATGTAATCTTCTTACCGACCAAATTTTACATTTTTTTTAAAATTTTTAAGTATTTTTTTCAAATTTTAGAAAATCGCTAATCTAATTTTTTCTGAACCATTCAAAAATAGCAGTTTTTAAAAATCCGAAAAAAATACTTAGAATTTTTGAAAAAATGTAAAATTTGGTCGACAAGGAGATTTCAATAGGGAGATCATATTGGATAGTTTGGATCGATCATTTTGAAGCAGAACTAAGAGTTTGAATCAATATTCACTAAAGATTTCGTACATTAGTATGCACCATAGGTTTTCTTTCTATATATATATGTAAACTTTTGACAAATTGTTATGTTGATATCTCTCAAAATTGACCTCAAACCATAAATTTATTGAAGTCTTCAAGAGTAACCAATGCTTTATTCCATTGCTCAAATAAATCTAAATTTTTTTAATTTAAATTAGACGTACATTTTAATTAGTTAAACCAGAGCTGAATAAAGAACATGAAGTCAAATTAAACGAGCTTAATTTCCAACCTCGTTGATAAAGAAAATAAAGTCAAGTTAGTCTAAATTCAATAATACATAGGACCATTAAATTGTAATATTTATTCCATCTTAATTAAATATATATGGATGTATTCCTATGTCACTGGGGTGAATAAAACACAGTCGAATTTGTTTAAATATATGCCATGGTCCTTGTCAGAGCAGTTCGTAAATCATAAATATTTTTTAAAAATAATTAGTTTGACCTATAAAGTACTAATAAACTGCTAATTAACGTACGTAAAAGAAGAGGACAAAATTAGTGATGTAGCCGTAAATTAGTTTAAGGGATTGGTAGGTGACAGAATATTAAAGTATAAACACATATTGCCACCTTAGAAAGCAACAAATATTAAAATTTGAAAGGCTATTTTATTATTATATAATCTCGACAACCGCAGAACTTAGGTACGACATTTGTAGAAGCCCTCCATTTTAAAAAAAAAAAAACAAAGAAAAAAACAATTGGAGCTGTCGTTCTTCTTAGGAAAGAAAAAAAAAAAAAAGAGAAATCTAGATGGTTGAAGGTTTCCAATATAGAGAGAGAGAGAGAGTTTTGCTATGGTGAGTCGCAACTCATGTGAGTTGCACTCAAAAACTCTTAGATCTGGTTCAAAATGACCGATCCAAACCGTCCAATATGATCTCCCTATTGAAATCTCTATGCAGACCAATTTCTTTTTTTTTTTTTTGAAATTTTTAAGTATTTTTTTCGGATTTTTAAAAACTGATGTTTTTGAACGGTTCAGAATTAATTAGATTAACAATTTATTTATATATATAGAGAGAGAGAGAGAGAATGGATATAGTACATTGATGTATACGGATCGTCCCGTACACATGAGTTATTTTTCAAGATTCAAAATTCAAAAGGTCAATCCGAACCGTTCAAGTTGTTCTCCGTATTGAAAAATCCAGATAGATCAAATTTTATATATTTTTTTAATTTTTTTGCTATTTATTATGATATTTTCAAATTGGAGGGCCTCAAATACTCCAATTATAGTGTTTTTTGAAAATATCATAATAAATAGCAAAAAAATTCGAAAAAATATAAAATTTGGTCTATTTGGGTTTTTTAATACGGAGAACAACTTGAACAGTTCGGATTGACCATTTGAATTTTAGATCTTGAAAAACGACTCATGTGTACGAAGATGATCCGTACACATCAGTGTACTATATCCATTCTCTAGAGAATTTTGCTATGGTGAGTTGCGCTTAAAGACTCCTAGATTTGGTTCAAAATGATCGATCCAAACCATCCAATATGATCTTCTTATCGAAGTCTCCATGCAGACCAAATTTTATATTTTTTTTGAAATTTTTAAGTATTTTTTTCGGATTTTTAAAAAATGCTATTTTTGAACGGTTCAGAACTAATTAGATTAACGATTTTCTAAAATTTCAAAAAAAATAATTAAAAATTTAGAAAAAATACAAAATTTGCTCTGCATGGAGATTTCAATAGGGAGATCGTATTGGACGGTTTGGATCGGTCATTTTGAACTAGATCTAGGAGTTTTGGGCGCGACTCACAAACTCCTAGCGAGTCGCGACTCATCATAGAAAAACTCTCTCTCTATATATATAGACACACACCCCTCGCTATTTTTTTTAAGGAAACATTCGGTTTCACCACCGGCAATTAGTGCAAATTTGCTTATGAGTTATTGGAGATGGAAAAAGTTGGTGGGACAAGTACTTAAAAAAATAAGTATCTTTTAATAAGTTTCAACAATTCCATTTATATTTCGAGGGAGTCGGGATATATATATTGACAATGATTAGCTCAATAATTTTGACGATGTTTTTCACATTAAGTAAAAAATATATATACACATACACACTAAGTTTATATATAGGCATATTGTTAGCATTATATAACACTTGTATACAAGATTTTACATAATAATGGCCTTTGATATCCGATCAAAACCATAAATATCCATTCTTGTGCAAGTAAAATTTATGGTACTTGATAGAATATATTTCGAGAAAACCTCTAGTGCATACTAATGTACGGAAGTTCCGGTACATACTGATTTAAACTCTTAGATCTGCTTCAAATTGACCGATCTAAATCTTCCAATATGACATCCCTATTGAAATCTCCTTGCTGACCATATTTTACAGTTTTTCAAAATTTTGTAAGTATTTTTTTTCAGATTTTTAAAAACTGTTATTTTTGAACGGTTCAGAAAAAATTAGATTAGCGATTCTCTAAATTTAAAAAAAAAAGGTTTAAAAATATAAAATTTGGTCACCAAGGAGATTATGATAGGAAGATTATATTGGACGGTTTTGATCGGTCATTTTGAAGTACATCAAAGAGTTTCGATTAGTATGCACTGAAACTCCCATGCATTTATGTACCATATGTTTTCTCATATATTTCATCGTTCCATTAATTTACAAGCAAAAGACATATGAGCGTTCTTATGTCATTGCCTCATTGGGTCGAATTAAAGTCAATTTTATCAAAAATTTAAAAAGAGTTATCATAAAATTAATATGAAAAAGAAAATTACTACAAAAATGGAAATTTAATATAAAAAAGAAGCCTGCTTCATTTACATATCATAAAAGTGACGATCAGGAAACTATTAAGGATCATCACTTCCATAACTGAAAGGTCCTTTGCATCAGTACATATGCACATAAAGAGAATTTTCTATAAGAGAGAGTAATTCATCAGATTTAGATACTTCAATTTGAGATACATATATAGATAGGTTCTCAAGTAACAAAAGTAAAAAGAAACTGCGACAAGAAAATTTGAGAAAACAGCTATCAGCTATCAAGCTTGGAATCTTTAATTGTCTAGATAGTCAGATTTGTTCTTTTACCTATCAATTATTTTGTTTCGTAAATATATATTGTAATCCAAATTTGTTCCTCCAGCTGTAAGAAAATTTTCTGTACATATGGATGCAATTAAACTGATCATGTACAGTTTCATATCAGTTTGAAAACTGATGATTATGTACAGTTTCATGACAGTTGTTTTCAAAAAAGAAGTTTTCCCTTTTGTAGCATATTCAAATTTCTCGTTCAGAGTATAACTAGCTAGATGCTTTCATGTATACAAATATAACATACCTTCAGTTTGGGGCGTAACTTGAGCAGTTGATATTCCACCGTTAGATATTAGTAGGAGACATAGTACTAGCAACAACCGAACGACACTGATCAACGGAGAGTTCAGTACCACTACCATCTCTCAAGCTCTCGCTCTCTTCGTGCTTGCTTGTATCTCTGTTTGTGGTCAGTACTCGGTACGATATATTATAAATATCAGCTTAGAGGGAGAGCTTAACCAAGTCCATTTCCCAACTCCCAAGTAACTTGCGCATACACACTATAGTCCAGATATTCAATTCTGGACCGTCCGATCCATAAGGGAGGAAGAGGATTTAACAGGGACCCAGAAATGTCTTTCTCACACACACACACAGCGGCATACTTCTGTTAATTAACTCTGGACCGTTCGATCTATTGCGGATGGAGAGTTTTTAATCTAGGCCATCACCCATCAGTAATAATGGAGAGTAGTTGATTAATCTGAATGATACATAAAATTTCAAACGTAACTGTCCGTTTTCAAATTAGAATATTCAAATTGAACAGCAGGGCGGCTATCTTGGCTTGGGAAAGCAGCAAGATTCCATTCCAATTGTATCCTTTGAATAATTATTAAGGAGAGGTGAGATTTCTTTTTCTTTTTTTCATCTTCAATGAAGTTTTGTGCCGAAGAATTGAGATTTTTATCATTTTAGGATGAATTTGTATTGTTTTAAAAATAAATTTACAATAGTTATTCATCGGTGATAAATATCATCCCAAAAAATTATCATCTTCGTCATCCAGAAAAAATGTCTCTTTTTTCTATTTTCGAAATGTGATTAATTAAGCACTCATTATCTTTTCATTTTTGTCGCTCATTCCCCAGAGCGTGCTCCTCCCTCCTAACACATGTTTTTCTCCCATCACCTCATTTTTTCGAGAACAATTAAATTTTATTTCAGGACAATCAGTATTATTTGTTGGGACAATTAAGATATATATGAAGACAATTAGTATCACAACTAGGACAACTAGCATTATTTTATAGGATAGTTAGGATATGTATGAGGACAATTGTTGTCATGATATAAGACAATTAGTTATTTTTCCATAATAATTAAATATATTAACCAGGAGAATTAGACATATTAACAAGGATAATTAAACATATCAATCAAGACAAATAACATTTTAACCCGGACAATACTCGTATTAACAATGACAATTAATATTTTTTCAGAATAATTAAATATATTAACTAGGACAATTAAACATATTAACTAAGATAATTAAACATATCGACCAGGACATTTTAACCAGGATAATTGATAATTAAACACATCAACCAAGACATTTTAACAAGGATAATTAATCATATCAACCAGGACAATTAAATGTATTAAGATAGTTATTTCTAAATGGTTTTCAATTCGGAATAAATTTTTAATATGAATTTATTTAAATTATTTTTAATTAAAATTTATGGAATACATTTTTATTATCGAAGCATATCCTTAGTAATTATAGATTTTCTTATAACAAATTCAAATTTGTTGGAGCTAGTGTGTGAACTGGAGTTGCAAAATGTAATGAGGCCGGCCCTATGTGTATCATTGTATCAATATATGATAGTTTGACCCAACTAGGGTCAATATATTTTATTTGTGTAAACATTTGGAAGGCTTCCGATAAGACGGAAGAAGAGAGTTTAATATGATGCCATCTTGTATTATGTGCAAGTGCGATTTAATTAACTAATGCGATTCAATTAAAATAATAGACGCATTAAATTTCAAATAAATTTCGCTTTTTCACTACGAAAGTATTTTTTATGTACTTATGCATATATTTGATGGGGCTTTGCATGGACACATAGCAACCCAACTTAGGTACAAAATATTTTTTGAATACTTGTGTTTAAGGTGCAGCCGGAGTTCAACTTTATTTTTGCTGGAACTTTTTGACTCGACGACTCGATAAATATCAAAAGTGGAGTCTCAGGTGCAATCCAGGCAGTCAGATTCACTCTCAAGCAGGCCGCCAGTTAAAAGGAGCAATCACAGACTTATCTCAACTGCTTGACCACTTGGAACGAACCGTGCCATCTCCAAACAAGTCGTTCCTAACTTTAGATATTTTTATACAATTTTTCGAAACGTGTTTTCCTCTATTTTCAAACATTCCAAAAGCATGATCTCCACATTTGATTGTTATTTTCTCTGTTCAAGCGCTTGACACCATATTCATAATCTAGGTTTTAGTCTCTTTTCCAACTCAATTCAGGAGTTAACCAGTGGCAAGACGAGCCACATCCCTAGCCGAGCTACCAAGGTCTCTAACGAGCCACCATGGCATAATTAGCGAAATTTTATTCTTGTGGTTCGACAACAATCTATACTTAGCGAAAATTGTGCACTTGCAGTTAAAATTTGTTAAATTTCAGATATAAATTTAAAAGCATTGAGCCGCGTCAATATTCACATTTTAATCAAATATAAATTAAGTTAAAATTTTAAAAAATATATAGAATTTATTTAAAAGAGTATTTAAAAAATTTATACAAAATCAGCTGTTTTAATTTATAAATTCTTAGTTACCGTAATTAGTTCATATTAATTTTTTATCCAAATCCAACCCATTAATAGCCTTGCTCCGTCCATGCGACCATACACGGCCACAGTATCAACTGTCTATGGAAGATTTGAAGTCTGGTTGATAGCGAAAGGGCAGAATATTTTTAGAGAACAAAAAAAACACGATTTAAAGATAAAAGAGGACTAGAGGTAGAGGAGATGCTCTCTATTCTGAAGTCAAACAAGATTCTTTTACTAAATTTTTGAAGGTTAGTTTGAAACTAACATTTTGTTATAAGAAATAAGAAATTTGAAAATAATTGCTTTCTCCGTGAATCGAATCAAGAACCACATAATTAGCGGAAGAGAGCGAAACTACTGGACCAAACAACCCAGCTTAATTCTTTTACTAAATTAGCAATGGTATACATTAAAAGACGGCCAGAATTATTTTTATGTAGGATAGGATCTTATCCAGATACAGTGAATCTAATTCTCAAATAATACTATTGAATATTAATTTTATTCCTATAAACGATAGGAGAGCTTTTTTTTTTTTTTTTTTTTTTTGACAAACTAGACACAGACTATCTAGGAACAACAACAGACAGAAAGTAAGGAAGAAACTATGGGAGAGCAACAAAAACAAAAAGTAACAAAATGTTCAAATGCTTTATAGATATTCTCTTAAACTTCTTTTATTCTCTGAAGTTAATTTCCTCCAAAGCCTTGCTTCCTGCATGCAGGGAGAATAAACTAAATTGAAGCCGCCTTCTCTATTTACAATTTCACATTTATGTTGACATGTTAAAACGAACCATATTAACATGGCAACGAAAAG
This sequence comes from Rhynchospora breviuscula, assembly GCA_027562975.1. NCBI lineage: Eukaryota > Viridiplantae > Streptophyta > Magnoliopsida > Poales > Cyperaceae > Rhynchospora > Rhynchospora breviuscula. Next base: position 34,662,539 of record CM050399.1, read on the forward strand.
TTGACCTTTTCTAGGAATCTCCTCTCCAGTCCGTGGACAAAGTAACAGTCCAGTACTCCGCACGCGCTGAGGCGTTGACTCAAGGTCTAAAATGTAGGAAAAGACCTCCAAAATAAATAAAAAGAAAAATCATTTCATAATTTATAGTAATAGAAAATTTAATTAGGGCGTGGAGCTTTAATTAGCTGGTATTTGTCAGGATGCTTGATCATTAATTTAATTTCTCTTTTTAAGTATTCAGATATAATAAATTATCGTTGCTACTGCCAACTAATAATTCAAGAAGACATCCACGTTTTCTTTTTTTCTTTTCTTTTTTTTTGAGTTAAACGTCCATGGTTTACTGTTGAATGGAGAAGGTCAGAAGGATCAAATATTTTTATTTTTTTACTCATTTCTTAAATTAATTTCTTTTGACAAATTTGGTAGAGTGTGTGTGAATGGCCAGCAGGCCAGGTCAACCATCTGCGTCTAATAAATTAAAATATAGCAATCCAACGACAATTTTTTAGTTACCAGTTACATTTCTCTCTCCATCTGTCTCCTTCAGATTGTAACAGGAATGTTAGACTAATGCGTCGGGAAAAGTTGAATGTTTCATTTGAGCCGAAAACAACTAAATATCTGACAGAAAATAAACCAGTACTATTATTATTTTTTTTTTGAGGCAGAAAATAAACCAGTACTATTATTAAATTTAGCAAGACGCTAAAATTACAAAAGTAACAGTAAGTAAAAACTAGTACTTAGCGAGGCGCTAAAACCAGTACTATTATTTATCCCCTCTCCAACAATAATTTGAAAGATTAGATCTATTTGAAGTGAATTAATTATATAACAAACTTCTAATACAATTTAAAAAAAAATAGTTAGATCCGTGATTTGATATTCCCTGTAATTTAATCTTTTTTAGAAAATTAACTGTCAGATGACCACCGATTTAATAGAATCGCGCGTTAAATTAAAGCTATACAAACATCGCAATATCGGTTCAAAGCTGCTCACAAAAACATCATACAATTTAATATTTGTTTGTAATGCTTAATTTTTAGTTTTAGTTTCAATGAAATATTTTCAGATTTGATGAAAATGGACCGCACAAGTGCCCAACTATAGACGGGGACCTTCCCGGCTTCCCCTTCGATAAAAGAAGAACACTATATAGAGCAGCCGATATCCTCAGTAGCAAGGGATAACAATTCAGAAACGTGTAATTTCTAGTTCTAGTGGTAGTGTTTAGCATAAAATAATTAAAATTTCTCGTAGTATTTCCAAGCTTTGGAAAGTGAACATGGAGAGCCCCAAATTAGATCAATGGAATAAGAATTTATTTTTCTAATTCTACTAATGACACTTACCATAAAATAATTGAATTTTATCTTAATTTCCCATCATTTGGTAAATGGAGCAAGGATAAACTTAATTCTTATTCGATTTTGTAATGCACCAAACATATATTGTTCGATTTATATCATTTTCTATCAGGATCTGACTCAAATCCAGCTAGAGTTGGAAGACATTTTAACCTGACCCTTTTTCTAGCTAGCTAGATTAATTAATTGTTAATAAATTATATTTTTATTTACTTATACAGTGAAATCGTAATCTTAATTATCATAAGATTTCCAAAATAAATCCAACACATCCGAATAATTTTTTATGAGGTATAAGTCGATCCATAGCCAATCACGCTATATAGCAAATTAACTCACGTACAGTTTCATGTCTGTACACTGTACTCACGCTGAAACTAAAAAAATAATAATAGTAATAATAAATAAATAAATAAAATCTGTGCTCATGCTATTCAACTCCAAAATCTGTGCTCATGTTATTCAACTCCAAAATATGTGAAATAGAGTTTATCTCTCTTCCGCATCCAGCGAAAATTGAACCCGTTTAATCTCTAGGATAACGGCAGAGTGACTGGACTCCCATGTTTGATACTTGGATAGTAGTTAATCTGAACAATACATAAAAATTTCAAATCGAACCGTCCTTCTTCAAATTGTTATATTCAAATTGAACCGGGGAGGGCTATGATCTTTTGCGGAAGCAGCAAGACTAATTACAATATTCCCGTAATCATTGAGCGGTGAGATTTATTTATTTATTTATTCCATCCTTAATGAAGTCTTGCATAAGAGAATTGAGATTTTATCAATTTACGGTGCGTTTGTTTGAAAATAAGACTAGAATTAGTTATTTAAAATTTAAACTGTTATTCTTAAATAGTTTTAAAAATAATTAAACTTATTTTTTTTAAATTGTCTCGAATTCAAAATAAAATTTAAATAAAAAATAAATCATTCTTTTAATCTAAATTAAATTTAATCTATAATATTTTCTTATTATTTTGCATCCAAACGCAGCTTTGTGAACGTACATTTTTTACGGCGGCAATTCATATTGGTAGGAGCTTGTGTGAACTGGAGTACTTAACCCATGTCAAGACTCATGAGGCCTCTGACTACTATCAATATTATATCGTAGTTTAACCCAACTAGGGTCAAGATATTTTATTTTGCACAAGCATTTGCGAGGCTGAATATAAGATGAACAAAAGAGCTTTAATTAATATGCTATCGTATTGTAGTATTTGCAATGGCAACGTAAGTATGACGTACGCACGATTTAACTAATCCGATTCCAATTAAATTTACACATTAACGCAAATTTTAAATACATTTCGTTTTTTTACTCCTAAAGATTATTTTTATTATAATATTTTCACATTATAACGAAGTATAAAATGATTTTTAAATACTAGAATTTATGTAAATGCGTCTTCCACAAATTTAAACAAAATCAACAGTTTGAATTTAACATTTAATTAGAATAAAATTTTCAAGTATAATAGAAAAAAATAGATTGTGTGACATTGTGTACGTACCAAACTGATACGTTGGAAGTCTTCTAGTACATAAATTCTATGGGTATTTTTCTTACTGATGCGACTTTAATAACTTCATTTTAGTATCATAATTATTGTTGTATTCATTCATTATTCAATTCATATCTGTCTTTCTTTTATTTCAATCTGTATCTATATTCAATACCATTCGTATATGCATCCAAAAGGTACATTAATATGGGTATATGTGATGTGATCATTATTAATCGTATCTAATTAATACATTTACATTCTTGCATGAAATTCTAATTGAAAATAAGTGTCCATATGCATACATTACCGTAGTTTATTCGTATTAGTTTTCAATCCAAATGGATATAAACTATTGATTTTTTTTTCTTTTGTAACTAAATATCATTTAATTATTATATTTTCATGTGGAAATCATTAACATGGATCAAGAATATAAATAATAATAATTATTATCATTATAATCATCCTTATTATTGTTAAAATATAAATAAAAATAAATATATGAAATTATTATATAAATATTTTTAATATGTATTTTTCTTACTTTTTGTTTGGAAATTGAAATGAGATATTTTGGGGAAAAAAAATCCCGACAATTATGGAAGGATATAACATTTAATATGGTTCATTTTTCAAGCAAACGAGTGCGAAAAGTAAAACACGGTAAAAAAATGACACCGACATATGATTCATCCTTTTTCCTCAAATCAATTCACGTGTGTCCGGTCCCAAATCTCAGCAAATCAGTGATTTTTCAAGCAACTTCAGAAATATCCTCGATTTCTAGTTTCTTTCCGGCACTAAACGCACCCTCATCACTCATGGTACCAAACGCACCTCACTGGCTAAAATGAAGAAGTAAAAGGCTTTCTTGGGCCCGTTACTGTACATTGCGGTCCTAAATATATGGGGATGCGGCCATGCGGGGAATAATAATTACTAAAATCATTTCCAACTTGAGCCCGCAGTACATTGCGAATTTGCGATGCTTTGACAATTCCTGATCATTACTGTACTCCGTGAGCTTAAAATATATAATTGTCTCTCTGTTTTATTCGTCATCTAATACGAAAATTTTGAGATTGTTCATTTGCGTGTTTTAGTCATTTGGTTTTAAATGAAGATGACATCCTGCAAAAGTTTTATTGTTCACAAGTTGATGATTGCTATAAATGATAATTTTGAGTAGCATAATAAAAAAAAAAAAAATCAAATTTCTCTGCAAAATTTCCTGGTCCATTTTATTGTTCAATTTCTACTATTATCTGCTTAACCATGATGATAAGATAACATTGGAGACGTCCAGTACTGTACCAACTGCACAGCTTGTTGTGCTGGACAAAATGGTCCCAGCTCGTATACGTAACAAAATGGATGAATCTCCTCCACACATGTGGAACTACTCAGCTGTAATTAGTTAGAATAACTCTAGTTAATTTTACTTAATTACTGTTGTTAAGTCCCTTTTTCTATATATTATAAATCTCTCTTTGGACTCGTTAAGAAGAAATAAATGAAAGCTTAAAGCAATTTCTATCTCTCTTTCTCTCTGATTTTACATGATATTCCCACTCTAGAGAAGTAATGCATTGGCTGTTATTTCAGTTACAAATGTGTTTTTAAAACAAAATGAGTTTCTGTTCCACGACTCGATCCTCTCTTAAATAAAACAATTACTTTCCGATCCTCATCAACTCTCCAGTTGTATAAGACTATTGTGAATCCCACCCTTTTTTTGTATTTTATTTTATTTAAAAAGAAAGTTCTTCCTTGTTGTGTCAGGCTCATGGTTTTCTAATTATTTTTTTTATTGTTGAAAAACTTCTTCATTTCCTTACTTTAAAGAGGTTCTATATAAATAAAAAAAAAATAGTCACACTGTTTAAACCAATAAATCCTTGATCATCTTTGTGTTGCAGCGCGGCTGTCTGAAAAATATAGCGAGACATGATATAGATAGAGTGGCATCAATCTGGTATTATGCATGGGGCTTCCATAACCGTTGAGATTAAATCTAACGGTTCAGATTAAAGGTTGGCACTCTACCAACCTTTGAAGGTTGGCAAAGGATTGAGTTGATAAGGAAGGAGTGTGCATGTTTTTCCGCAAGGAAAAAAGGAAAAGATAGATCATAGATTCACGGGAAGTGCTTGGGAAATTGCGTACTTGCGTGGACATTATTGAATGTCTTTTTAAATCAAAATGTGGTGACACATGAATAGCTCGACAGAAAACAATGGCAATTTGTGTACTTTTTTTTAATCTTTGCATTTGTTATATGTTAATTGCGGGAGGTTTCCTGTGTTTATTATATTTATATTTATATGTATATTTTTTTATAAAATGAGCAACAATTAATCTGAATCCCAAAAATTTTGCCATCCGGAAAAGGTGAGTTTGCAAATATTGTGATGTCTACTGGGTAGGGTATTGCTTCAAACAATCATCTAAAGTGTCATCATGTACCATCCTTCTCCCTTTAATTAGTGCATTTATAAGATATAATAATAGATTAAATTATAAGCATAATAAATGATTAGTTTGTCGTAATAACGAATCACCTTAACATAAGCGTATAAGGATCAGATTGTCGCATATCAGAGGGGAGGTTACGGAAGTTGGAGGGAATATAACCACACAGAACGAACTCGAAAACTTGCAAATTTAGAACCTCTCCGCATTGTTTTTGATTTGTGAACTAAATCTGGGTAATTATTAAAATTCATTATTGAGACCCATTCAATAATTTTTAAAATAAAACTCACAACTTCTTAGTTACCAAGGATGCGTTTGGATCATGAGTTAGATAAACGAGGTTAGCAGACTAATTAGCACATATTTTTCAGAATAGTTGTTGGTCTAATTTTATATTGAAATAACAAAATTGTGGGACTGGCAACTATTCAAATAGCTACGAATGTCACTCATTAAAATGTTGAACTATGTTTCAAAATACCCTCCAATTTATTAGAAGCATCATTCCTCATCAATCCAAATATATACGAGTTTTTAGAGTAGTCACTAATTTTTTGGTTGAAACAGAAAAATAGCGAACCTATTGATTATTCTAAATAGTTACCCATCCATCTAAATACCGAATTATATTTTAAATAATCGCTACCTTAAGATTAACATTATTTCTTGTTAATCCAAGCAAAAACTCATCCATCTTCCCAGCTAGCTGTTTATATTTCGTAAGTAGTGTGATGCAGGGGGATAAGGCCAGGTGCAACAAAGGACTTTTTGGATCTATAATGGGCCTAAATAATGACTTGTTCACCTTCGGCCGAGGCCTTTACGAGGTTTATAATGAAATTTGGAAGAAAGAAAAGTAACCGAAGCTGCCCAATACAATCTATCAGTTCGACACCACAATACAAACACTATATAACAAATATTCAAGTCTACATGAGAGAAAAATACTTCTCATTGCTCATGCCAAACATCAATCAATTATTTACAAGCACGAAAATGATCAAAAGACTATAGATAAATAAGGTGCTTTTCCGCATTTACCCTTGCAAAGTTGGATTTTACATGTATGCCTCCCAATAAAAAAAAATATTAAATTCAACAGAAGAGAAAAACAGAAAATCTTCTCCCATAACTTCTAGAATTGCAAAACTCCACACTCAAGAGATGCTATAATGCAAGCGTATCAGAATGAACAACACAATCTGGCTTTTCAGGCTAACATACATATATTTTAAAAAAAATTCACGTAATATACCATCACCATGCAGCCTAGGAACAAGGAATTGAAGGACCAGACAAAATTTGAGTTTTATACAAAACCAATTAGACTTATTTTCAAACTACAATTGTAAGAAAAGCGTTTTCATTTAGCATCTTTCTGGTTCTAAATCGCATTCATATGTATGCTCATGTCAGGCCTCAATTTAGCAACAATTACCATTGCAACCTGATCTTTCCTAGATTAAATAATATACTCTTTCAAATATTTTAGAAATAAATTAACAAAACCTCTTGCCAATGCAAGCTGCTACAACTAACCAAAAAATAAATCTAGATCTTGCTCTTTAAATTCTTAAAATTTAACTCTAAGCCTTCAAAAATGTATATTCAATTTTCTGCATCTCATAATGTTCAATATTTGCACATGATCCATCCCTTAATTTTGCCTATATTGCCTGGTGACAGATTTTCTTTGCAAAATGCTGCAGCTAAATGGGAAAATGGCAAGCAAATACCAACAATTTCCGGGTAAATTCGGAAAAGCAAAACCTATACTGCTATACTAGAGATCAGAACCAAAAGAAAAACCCAACAAAAAATAAAAGAGACATCCTCCACATAAATAAAGGGGGGTCAATTTTCAAGGGAAACGGAGCGAAAAAGAACCCTAATTTGCCTGTACTTCGCCGGAGAAGATCTCGGCCGCGACGGCGCCGCCATCTCCGCCGGAAGATAGGGCCAGAAGGAGGCGTTGAAAGAGCGGCACGGTGCAGACGATACGGAGTGCGCCGGTTTGTTGGAAGCCAAGCTCTTGAGCGGTTCGTTCGAGCAACCCAACAAAAATTGGCCGGTTCAGCATCTCGGCTCGAACGGTGAACCGCTGCGGCGGCTCCGTGGCCTCTCCGACGTGCACTGGCACGTAGCCTGGCGGGACCTTGCTTGGAGTGGGTGTGTGGTGGGTCGCGTGTGCGACTCTCGAGGTGTAGCAGATCTTGAGCTTCATGAGGATAGTGCTAGGGTTAGGGTTACGGTTGGGGAAGGGAAGAGAGGAACTGGAAGAGGCTATTTTAGTGGGTTGAGTGAGTGGAGGTTGCTATTTGGTGGTGGGAAGAGAGAGAGGGTACAAAAGAGGACAACTGGAGTACATGGAAGAAAGGTAATACCATGAAGTTGGTGGTTTTTGGATATATTGTGGGCGTAGTGCAACTGCAATGCTGTTACTTGTGTGTTTTGGCTTTTTGTTACAGAATTCAAATTTAATTACCAGTACTGTCAGAAATAAATAATTTTCATTTCTACGCGGATATTGTATAGTGGCGGTAATTCTGGCTATACATCGCTTTCTGGTTTGTTATATTTTGGTTAACATATTTGTTTAACACCTGAATTTCAAGGAATTATAAATAAATGTAGTAAATTTTTAGACCTATTTTTTTTTCTGAGGAGGTTTGATTTTGCGGTCTTTGTCATACTACTTAAACAGTTAAAACAAGAACTCTAAAATTAAAACAACAAAATTACTAGATATGTTCTATATCACCTTTTACACACACACACACACACAATTTGTAGAATTTATACTTTATTTGTAGAATTAAAACAATCTGCAATTGCATAAATATAACAAAATCATATTTATCAGTTATTTTTGTATTTGAGCTATAATTTTCAAGTTATTATTTTTTAAATAATAAAGACATTTGAAACTTTTGTTTTTAAGTGACTATATTTATAACTATTCTAAATTTCAAATAACAATATATCAAAAATTAAGAAAAATAGTTCTGATCCGTAAGGAAGTGCCTAATTCGTCAGCCCCACGGAAGTGCCAACCCAACAATACAGACCACACGGAAGTCTATAAAGATGAGGGAAACAGAGAAGAGGAGGCTCTTATTTGGGGCGGATATAACGGACTGCGAGAAATTGGACGTTTGTTTTTTTTTTTTTCAAAGAAATTGGAGGTTTGTTGAGGCACTCGCACGAAATGGCGATCAACCAAGGGCACGTGTCCTTCTCGATTCCGTAGTCCGGTCTTGTACGGTGAGTGAAAAAGTAAGGAAAAGTTAATTAAAAACAAAGTAAGGAGAAGAAAAAGTAGGGAGGAGGACAGCGAGTGGGTCCCAACCCCTTCTTTCTTGTTTAATGGCAGTAATTCCGACATGGCAGCGGTGTTTGGGACATTAAATTCGGAGAAGAAAATGCTGCCCATCAGCCCATGTCTACCTCCTATTTCCTACGGCTCTCTACTAAACAGAATAAAAGAGGGCGGAAAAAAATTCAGTTATCGGAGTTTAGTTTAGATCATTGCTGTTTTTTCCCCCGAAATTTTTGTACTTTTTTTTTAGAAGTATAAGGTATTTAAATTTATTAAAAGAGAATTTCATTAAGAGGTAGAATATTAGAATTCATTTCATTTTTTATATTGTAACATTAGAATTCAATTTCAGTAAAAAAAAAAAAAACAATTTCAATGTACTTCTTATATATAAATTTCAAGAGGGGATTTTTCTTTCCTAGAAATTTACTGTCCAAATAATAATAATAATAAGTGCGTAATGAGAAACTTCTTTTTCATAGTATATAGATGTATTTTTTTCATATTTCTCCGATAAAATAGTCATTTCATATCCAGAATAAATTAAGATAAAAATTAATGTTGCTTCTATCAATAAATCTTTTCTTAGATAGTTCTATGAATTGCTATATGTGGCATAAGTGACTCAAAAAATAAATCAAATATTTTTACCAATTAATTTTCTTGAGATCTAATGTAACCTGTTATACGGGACATTTGGTGACTCAAACTTTAATAGTTCTACGTGGAGCAATACGCAGAATTCTTATCTTTATTTACTAAAAAAAAAAAAAGAATTCTTATCTTTAATGGCTGGTCTCATCAATGTTAAGAGAGGTGGTAGGATTTTCATTTTCCTTTTTGGCCAAAATAAGAGAGCTACTATGCGAAGAGTTAGGCAAAATAAATGACATTTTTTTATTTCTTCAAGTTTAAACTATTCTTAAATTCACATGTTCTCTTTTCTAGTATGTATGTAAGATAGGATTGGTGAGCAAGACATAAGTAAATTTGTGCTGAATAATTGCAAAAAAATTACATATTTTTAATTGTGACTTCTTTTGAAATTTATTTTTAAGAGATTTCATAATTGTCCTTGAAAACATATTCTTTTACTAACTTCTTCATAGTATCCATAATAAATTTGGTGACAAATTATTACGTATTCAATTCAAAAAAATTTCACATTCTGGAAAATACCCAAAGAATCTCAGCTGGCGAAATTTGTTCCAATAAAAAAAATATCTCAACTGGCTACACATTTTTTTTTTAATAATAACATATATATAATGTTTACTAGTTTTTTTTTTTCTGGTTTAATTTTACTACCGACACAAACATTTTTTTTATCATATAATGTAAAGTTAGTCTTTCTTACTTTTTTTTTTTCTTTTATACCTTATACTGAAATGTCTTTTTTTTTTTTCATTATTAATACAGTTGCTGGTGTGTGGCAGTGGTCATCTGACCTTCAATTGTTTCATATGACATTTTTTAATATCAACTGTTTGTACTTATTATATTTGCCGAAAAATGCCGAAACCATAACAAGTTCCAACTTGACAAGATCTAACCTAGTTGTGCATGATCTTGATCATACTCAAATTATGAATGGTGGCAAATTATAAGTATATGATATTATTTAAACATGTCATGATATGTAAAATTATTTCACACCCAATCCAAATATAAAATCTTGAATTTTTTAAATCATTATATTTGTCTTAATCGTGTTTTACGATCTCATTTTTATGGAAATGCTGGCAGACGTTTTTATTGTGTAGTTCAACTTTATTGTAGAAGTAGAAAGTAGTACAAGTGATGAGACTAAAAACTAAGAATTACTAAAAAACAAAACATGATTTTCAAAAAAAATGACCAAGAGGAGGTACAGGTAATAGATGGGGACGGTCCTATGTCCTTTTAAACACGGAAAATATCTAAACACACTCAATTACTACGAAATACAAATTTACACATAGGACACCACCTAGTATTAAATTCCCATTGGATGTTTTAAGATCCGAAGTGTACGGTCGTCGTTATTTAACACAGTGCTGTTTATTTCTGAATTCTCATACTACAGTTTTGCTTTAACTAATAACTAGGTAGGTCGGTCCCTCTCTTGCCCCCATCCACGTGCCATGCTGTGAGAAACTATTACATTCCTACCCGGCTACCCCCTTAATAATGCATTGCTACCCCTTTTAATAATTGAAATCTACCAGCATAAAGGAAAAAATAGAGAAAAAGAAAGGGAATTTACCATTAAGCTTGTGCTGTGTAAGGACTTTTACTTAGTTATCATTGGCTGCTGTTGTGTTGGTTTCGTCTATGCTGTTGCTACAAACTTTTGTATACTTTGGTGTCTTAATATATAATTAATAATAACCGACGAGATTTTATCGTAAGATTTCTAGGTTAAAGATTACCAGAAAAGCACATTAATTATATATATAATTATACAACGTAAATGGGACTGCACATTTACAAATTGTCAATATATGCGACTTTTGTCTAAAATCATATACATATAATAATGACAACTGACAAGTGACTTTTTGAAAAATTTGAGACGTGGATATGAAGATTACTATATTAGTTTTAAATAATGATGGTACGAAATTCCAATTTGCATAAGAGGAGCAATTTGAATGCCCCGAATGTCCCAAAACTCACTTTTTAGTTATTTTTTCAAAATATAAAATTTAAACTTCTAATCCAAACCGTTGATCTTATTTGATATAACGAGCAATGAATCTTCATATAAGTTTTATAAATTTTGAAGTTTATGGTGGATAGAAATTGTAAACCAGGCATGCATTCTAATCATTCATCTTTGTTCATAATTTTAAATGGACGATCTGGATTTAAATCCCGTTGTAAAATTTAATCTAAAACAGAATTACCATAAAAAAATAAGTATAACTCGCTTATCCAAGTATTTCGGCTTCCAAATTTCCTTTTACAATATTGTGCATAGAAAGAACTACCATGCATAATTAAAAGCCTTTTTTGGCAAAAAAAAAAAAGAAAGAAAATCATTTGATCATTAAAATCTGTATCCTCTTTTATTTCAAATAACATCTGACATTATTGATTGTAAATTGTATATACATCTAACATCTCTACATATGGAGCGAAATATTTGAAATTAATTTAGCTTCATCTAGAATTCGTGGAAAAAAAAAGCTTTTTAATAATATATATATGGAAGAAATATATACACACACACTTGCAAGTCTGATACGATCGAAGGAAAAAATATGAGATAGACTAAAATCAGTCGCAACTGACAGATGAGACCGTCAGCTACGATCAAATCTCAATTTTTGAGATTCTAACAGTCGATCCGAACTGTTCAATGTGTTCTCCATATTGAAATCTCGTTGGAGACAAAATTTTATATTTTTCTGAAATTTTTAGTATTTGTTTGGCATTTTACAAAAATCTTAATCTAAACAATTTTAACCCTTCAATAACTATGATTTTTTAAAATCTCAAAAAAAATAGTAAATAAAATCAGAAAAATATAAAATTTGGTCTCTGATGAGATTTCAATATGAAGAACACATTGAATGGTTCAAATTAGCCATTAGAACATCAAAAGTTGAGATATAATCGCAGCTGACGGGTCCGTCAGTCGTGGCTGATTTTAGCCTATCTCAAAAAATATATATGGATGTTCATCATGGCATGAAAATGGTTGGTTATCTAAAGGACAAATTTGCAGACAAAACTTTGAATGAGCCTTGCTGTCTTACTCAAGAATATTGAATATTGAATATTGAATATTGGACAAAAACAGAATTGCAATCCAGATCAGAAATATGGAACCTGCGGCAATATATATATGACATATACAATATATATTTGACAGCAATTGGAAGACAAATATCCCTGCTTGAGCCCATGACTAGTCAATGGCTTAGAAAATAGAAACCGAGTGGTAGAAAATTAAAGTCAGTTAGAAGAGAAGTCAATATCAGACATGTCAGCCATTAATTAACTGCCAAAAACTTAAGAAGTTTATGTGGTCCCCTTTTCCGTATACTCCGCATCACGGGCCTTGTACCCTTCTGTCCTTTCTCTTTTCATTTCATCTTTTTAATTATTATTCTTTTTCAACATGATTACCTACCCAATGGTTTCCTATGTTTTATTATTTTTTAACTTTTATTTGTTATACTACAATAATGGCCTCCAGATTTTTTTTGTTTTACTAATACAAAGACCAATGAATTATTATATTGCTTGCAAACCAACGAGTAATTTTCATTATTTATTATGGCATGCCATACTAAAGAATATAACCTGCTTACCAACATTTTTCAAACGAATTTTCTAAACACTTGACGGGAGCAAATCTGAATAATGCTCCTCCAAATTTCCAAGAATGCGAATGTAGCATAGCATATACCAAATTGTGGTGAGATCTAGTTCTAGACCAATAAGTAAAATAGCAAATTTCAACAAAAAGAAAAAAAAAAGCATTAATCGATTACACTTAATTTGACAAAGCAGACTAGATGTGGACTTAAAATAATTCATTCAATGGGTTTGTACGATTTGCCTTCATGTACGGAATGACGGTGTCTATGACAAGGACATGTTAGACTATCATCTCCCGTGGGAACGCATGAGATTCCAATAACATATTGTGGTTGTGGAATAAAAATTATTCAAACCCTTGTACGAATCATATTGCATTCCGATTCCGTCATAAGGCGCCCGTTTACAAGATCAGCATCATCAATGTGGCAACAAAGTTTCAGGTCTTTTAGTTAGGTAATTGTTAAAAGATTAGTTATTATTAACAACAATTTTATTTAATAATGTTAACTAAATTTTATTGTTAGAAGGACCAAACAATGTTTTTTTTTTTTTTCCCTCTCGAACTTGCCCATTGAAATCCGTTATGCCTTCACTCGTTCCGGCTAGCTATCAGGAAATGCAGAGCACATCCTGCTGTCTGATTGTTAGAAAATTTTCGTGCACATGACTTCCAGAACAAAACAAAATTTAAAACATTCAATTAATATATAAATTTGCTCTCCTGTAGAAATCAGAAAAAAAAAAGGTGCTAAAAATAATTGTACAATCAAAATAAAAAGACCTGCTGGGGAAATGTTTTCCCGTAGCTCGATATTTTTTAAAAAAGATACATGTAACATTTCTGATTTAGGAATTGTATTATCAGTCAAAAAAATAATTTTTAATAATATAATTTCGTGACGAAGTTTGAAGAGAAGAAATGCTCCCGGGATATTATTGAACTTTACAAATTTAGGTAGGAGAGGACGGGAAACTGGTGAGCTTCTTTGGTGTGGTCGTTATAAATCAAAATTAAGGACTCATCAGTGACTTGAGAAGAGAAAACAAGAAAAAATTATTTAAAAAAATTGAAATTTCGGTTTTTTTTTAATATCCGGTTTATTTGACATGTCAGAAGTTGCAAGAATTTTTGCAAATTAACAAGTTCATTGGAGAAGTCTACTGGGTCCAAAACGCAACCAGTTATTTCGAAAATCTCGATTATATCCAAAAGTAATAATGGAGCAAGCAATTGTCTTCCAATAACGTAAATAATGAATGAAGTATTTCAATGAAATGCTAAAATTTTGTCGCAGAAGAAGCTTGTATAGACGTGTAGCAATAACAATCAACTGTTTGCCAAATAACAAAAGGCACTGGGCATGACCCGTGCTTTTCAATTCAAAAAAAAAAAAGAAAAAAAAAAAAACTGTTTGCTAAATAATTTGAACCTTTGATCACTACCAAAAATTTTTAGAAGTTGTAGAAACTCATTTAGTTAGTACCATTATTAATTTTTCCAAAAACAAAAATAACATACAAAATTGCTAGGTTACCCCGCACTTTCGGAACAGTATCCTCTGGATGGTTTAATAAAACCATCTAGTGGACGTTTTTTTATCCGAGCCATCCGATTTAATCTCAACGGTTAGATTTTTGCGGACCTATCAATCCTGGTATTATACACGGGGCATCCATATCCGTTGAGATTAAATCAGACAGCTGAGATAAAAAAACGTCCAGTGGATGGCCATCCAGAGGATGCAGTTCTCGTACTTTCAGTCGTAACCATACCAGGTACGAATTGGGTACTAGTACGGTCAATGGTCAACGGTCAACAGTCAATGTGTTGATATTAATTAGTGTTTATGTCATTCATTTGTGTAAATCCAAGCCTTAGCTAAACAAAATTATGTTATACACATTATATTTTATAATATAATATAATTATAGATCAATAAAATATTCAGATAATATATATATATCGTCATATCTGTACCGGAGATTTTTGAAAATTTTCGTACCGCCATACCCGAATCGTACCGAGTATGGTACTCGGACCCATGCAACATAGCAAAATTGCAATAGCAATATTTTCTATTTCATAAAACATATTTGAAAAAAAAAAAATATCTTACAATCTATGAATCCATGAACTAAGAACACATAAATCTCTATAACATACAATATTTTTTTTGTTTGTAATATTCAGTCAATATACGCTTCCACTAACATTTTTCTTTTTTTCATATCCTTCAACATTCTATTTCATTGGAAATTATAATTACTATACTATCGTTCAAACAAGGTCAATTAACCAAAATAAAATTAGTGCACACGGTTTATATTTTCTATGCATTGTCATTTAACTTAAAGCAGCAAATTTGCATTGTCATTTATAAAGAAAAAGAGTATATTTTTGGATTTCGACCAACCATTTATTTATAGAAATTTTCCATTTTAAAGTACAATACAAAAAACAACATAAGGTTATGACGATGACCAGAACACACATAAATATTAGATTTACCCTGCAACAAAAGTAACTGAGTATTTTGAAAGGAAAAAAAAAAAGATTAATCCAATATGAATACAGAATATGGAATATATACATCAAAACATCAGAAAATTTGAAATATGTAGCCAATATGAATGCACGACAAGTGACTTCGCCATTTCCCTGTAAAGAATGTGTTCACGTTCCTTGGAGCATAAATAAAATTTTAATTTCACAGACACAGAATCGTTCTCTCTTAATAAGACCCACTATATTAAAAAAAAAATATATCAGCGTTCATTGATTCAAATATTTGGGGTTAAAATTTGAAAGGAGAGAATACGGGTTTAAACCCCCCCTTTTGGGGGGCGGAGCCAGGATTTCAAAATTAGGGGGGCAAAGAATAGCGAGAAAGTTTAATATGCACCATAATGCATAGGGAGTTCTATGCACCGCGGATTTTTTCAGAGATATTTTTGTAAATTGACAAATCTAATTTAACCAATCTAATCTACATATTGAAATCTCACAGCAAACCAAATTTTACAATTTTTGAGATTTTATTACTATTTTTTTCGAATTTTTTAAAACCTGCCATTTTTGGAAACAAACTACTATTTACAAATTCAAAAAATGACAGGTTTTAAAAAAATCGAAAAAAATAGTAATAAAATCTAAAAAATTATAAAATTTGGTTTGCTATGAGATTTCAATATGTAGATTAGATTGGTTAAATTAGATTTGTCAATTTACAAAAATATCCTAAAAAAATCCGTGGTGCATAGAACTCCCTATGCACTATAGTGTATATTAAACTTTCTCAAGAATAGCCATGTTGAAATGTTTAAAATTTTTAGGGGAGGGAGGGGGGGGGGGCAAATTGAATAATTCTAACTTAATAACATGTAATTTTTACACTTTTAAGGGATTATTTTGAAAGTATTGTAGACAATTATTCACTTTTGGATGCACTTAGATCTGCCCTCCCCCCGACCAAAAAAATAAATAAATAAAAAATCTGGATTCCCAGCTGAAAGAAAGTTAGCCTAACACATGACAAAAAATCCATGTAACTTAATTTTCATTGAGCATGTAAATAGTAAAACTATAATTAAAACACTACAATACAGAAAGCTTCGAAGAACACACAGTCTAGGGTCTAATAGATCTTTTACATACAATAATATATTCTCCTCAAAAGAAAATATATATTGTTGTCTCTAATTAAAGGCCTAGAGGGGTGAATAGGCACAGTTTTAAGTTCTAAATCGGTATGGACAATTTTGCATAAATTAACAATTCAATACAATTCAATTGGTTCACACACAAGCAATGTAAATAATGATAGAAAGGGAAGAGAAATTGACAATTGATGTGATTACGGAGTTCCGACCCGCTAGGAAAGGCTAGCCTTAGTCGTACGTCTCTGGGAGTTTCGCTACCATGAAAGGACACACTCCGTTCAATTCTAACAAGAACGGGTCTACAATTTCGAACCGAATTGCCTCGTCACAAGGAACTCGAGGTGGATCGGCCTAACCTCTAGACTACTCACAAATTACACCAAGAATTGAAGCTCTCAGCCAAAACACTCAATAATTTGGCTAATAAAAACTATGAGTTTGATTGAGGCACTCTAATCTCAATGATTTAGCTAAGTAGATGCTCAATTATCAAGAGAGTATAAGAACCAGGTGTCTGGAGCTCAAAGGCAAGTGTTTAGCAAGATTAACTAGAGAGAAAATCAGCCCAAGAAGGTTTGATATATATAGAGGGCGCCAAGAGCTCCAAACCAGTCAAATTACCAACTTAGCGTTGCCTAACGCTATCTAGCGTCACACAATGAAACAATGTATTTGTTAAATAAAATAAAATAGGATATAGCCGTTGGAACGTGTCAGAAGCGTTGTACAACGCCTTTGGAACGTGTCAGAAGCGTTGTACAACGCCACCAAGCGTTGTACAACGCCACCATGCGTTGTATAATGCAAGAAACAGTGAAATTCAAACGGTCAAAAGCTGAAGATGAGGCGTTGCACAACACAACCAACCGTTATATAACGCTTCCAAAATATACCGTTGTATGACGCAACGCAAGCGTTGTACAACATACGCCAGAGCGACCTCAAGTTTGCCAATAATTCATCCATTACATAACGCTAAGAGTGCGTTATATAACGCTAAATTTTTGTGCCGTTGTGTAACGGAAAGAAGCGTTACACAACGTATAGTTCAGAGGCATTAGCCTACCAGTTGACTTAGTTAAGGTGTTGTGTAACGTAACCAATCGTTGCACAACGCTTGGTCATGTGTTACACACCAGAAAGAGGCGTTGTGTAACGCATGAATGCTGATTTCATAGTTTCGTAAAGGAAAAGTGCTTTGAAAGCGTTGTATGACGGAATGAAATGTTGTATAATGCTAGAACTGAATTTTGAGCAATTTACTTGGAATTCAAAGAAGATTAGTTTAGAATTAAAACCATACTTAAGCTAGACATTCTAACTAAGCTTTTACTGTCTTGTTTAGCTCCAGTACTTGTGCAACAAAGCGTTTTGCTATCTTGTTCATCATAGTTACTAAACAAACACTTAGAGAGAGATTAGTAATTAATTGTGTTGCTTTACAAATCGGCAAATCAAATTAAAGAATTTTTTGAGACAACATATATAATGAGAATATCTATTGTGAATCATGGTGTATAGAGGATTTCGTGCACCATGATTGTTTGATCGGTGATTTTGTAAATTGACAAATCTAAATTAACCATTCCAATCTATATATTGAAAGGTCATAGAAAACAAAATTTTACAATTTTTTGAAATTTTTTATTCTTTTTTTTATTTTTTTAAAGCTTGTTATTTTTGCTACAAATTAGTGTAAGAATATTTAAAAAATGACAAGCTTTAAAAAATTCAAAATAAATAGTAGAAAAATTTTAAAAAATTAAAATTTTTTATTTTATATGATATTTCAATATGTAGATTGGATTGGTTAATTTAGATTTATCAATTTGCAAAATCACCGATCAAGCTTATCGTACTCGTTCGCTTATTGGCCAAACCAATCCGTACAGGGACTCACAGATATGATCAATTGACATAAATTTAAAATTAAAAATCAAAATAATACTTCCAGAGAAGCAAAATAAAGGACCAATCATCAAAGTTACTTTTAAGGACTATTTTTCTTTTTTCATATTTTATTGTTGCTAGAAGTCAAACAATATATCTAAACAATTGAATGCTAGAAATCCTACAATATATCTGTAACTAACTGGTAACTCCATATAGTATATATTGACAAAGAAATAGATATGGGCGTAAGTTCATCCAAGAGAAGGGGCGAGAAACGTACTGAGATGGAGAAATCCTTGATGAATCCTAAGTACAGAAGCGAGAGCAATAACTGGGTCCCACCAGGGTGTTTACCAGTCCTTATTGGCACAGGCGACGAACCAGCAGAGAGATTTGTTATAGAATTGAGATTGCTACAAGAGCCACGCATACAGGAGCTGTTAGACATGGGGGCTAACAAGTTTGGGAACGATCTACGAGGCCTCATCAGAATCCATTGTGAAGCCGATCAATTTGATATGATAATTGGTGAAATTACTCAATCTAGATTGAGGTCTATTTGTTCTTTCTAATTTGATAGTTTCAGTTGATTAATCAAATGAATTTGAGTCTTTATTCTCTTTAATCCTTTTCTATCTTTTTATTCATTATATCCTCATATCTTTTATTTATTAGTATTATTCTGTCAAGCAAATATGGGGGTCAAAATTTTTTTTGAGGATCACGTCAAGCAAATATGAAAGATCAGATTTACAAATTTAAATTTTCTATGCCTAATTACCTCAATTTCTCATGTTCAGATTACCAACACCTCAAATTTCTGATAACAACATAAAAAATATATTGTAAACCCCTTCCAAACATAGAAGAACAATGCAAATTCATATTGACAACCAATAAACCAACAATTAACTTTGCTTCAATGAAATTAAAAAAGTAAACAAATATTATAACATGTTTCTAACAATTTCTGCTACGTACCAGAGAGGTGAAGCCAAAATCAAACAATACCAGTTGTGCCTGTTGACACTTAAAAGGCATGTACCCTACAATTAGTATTTAACAGTTACTTGAGATGACAATCTAAAAAAAATAAACTTTTTAAAAAAATCATCTAAATTTACAAAACAGCTTTACTTACTATTGAAACAATAAACATACCTTATTTTGACACATATAAACTAGAAAACTGCAAATATTGCTCATCTAGTCTACTCTAGTGACAACGATAGTACTAAGGGTTTGGTAACTACACATAAATTCAACCACTCTATTATCCAATGCACAAAATAACATGTCCATATTTGATAACAATTAGTTTCAATTAAGTACCATAGCATGCTGGCATGTCTATATTTTGGTTCTCTTCAGGTTAATTAGACTCTAAATTTAGATACAATTAACTAAATGAACAAAGTGAAGATAATTTTTTTTTATTTCTTTTATGCAATTAATATATGCTGGATACGGGAGAAAAAAGATGCAGAGCAAGAAGTACATTACATAATAAAATATTTCAGATATAACCTTCTGAAAGCATCTTCTCCGAGTCATCCTCGCATTGGCTCCACCTCTGGTGGGCAAAAAAAAAAGAAAAAAAAAAAAAAAAAAGAAAAAAAAAATTCTGTATGCTATCTATATGTCAGCAACAAACCAAGATTTAATCTTCAAATGTAATGCCTAGTACAGAACTCAAAAGTTCATTTTATTATATCTGGCAAACATAGTAACACAACTCATAGAAAGAGTCACAAACGAGACTTGTCAAGTATACCTTCTTCATGGCCTGTGAAGTGCAGTGCTGGTAACACATCAGTATCCAGCACATATCAGTATTTCTTTATAAAGCATTTAAATTTCTAATTAGTCCTTGATTTTTTCTTGTTCGAGTTATAACTTCCCCTTGGCTCAAAGAGCATCGTTCGCCAAATAAAATAAGAAAAAGAGAGGTTCAAAACAAACACAATTTGAATGTAAGAGAGACAAAAAAAAAAAAAAAAAAAAAAATCAGATGGCTAGATATCTAGCCAGTGCTTAGCTTGTAGCACATGCAGTTATACATATCATGCTCAGCACCAGGAAATTCTAGAATGAACGAAACTGCATGACAAAACTCTTTGATAAAATACAAAATAATGGATGCAAAGCATCATATAATATTGGGATTGCTGCACAGACCGAATAAATTAGAAATTAAGTTAACTAACTGCGCAAACATGAAAACTACTGCCGGTTCGCGCCCATCCAGGGCCTGTCCACCCATCTGTGCCCGTCTGGCGGCCATCCGCTCGTCTGGCGCCCGTCTGCAGGTCTGCGCCTGTTTGTTCATTGCAATTTGTACATCACATTGTACACTACCAAACAATTCACTTCAATTAAGTACCATAACATACTGTAATGATTCATCAAAAAAAATAACATACTGTAATGCTTATGTAGTTATGTTTTCCTTCTCTTCAGCTTTATTCTTTTGTTGCTAAAAACAAAGATAAGAAAATCTATTATATACCTGATAGGTACCAATATGCATGGGAATTGCAAAACGGGGGAATAAATGGTGATAGGTACCATTACGCATTGGGAATGTGGAAATACTGGGGAACAAATGGATACTCATTAACCATTTGTTGATCATTTTTATGGCCCTTCATTACAATTTTTCTTTCTGTGCTTTTCTTTTTGGGCCCTGAAAAGAGAAAACATTCCATCTTACTCGGATAAATAAGTCGATAAGTTATATGTATCACGAAGGAATGTAGTAAACTCTGGCAAAAGCTTTCAAAACTTACTTGCGAATGAAACTAAAAAGAAGGAACTACCAAGAATTGGTATTAACTCCAGCATAAAGAAGTTTTTCGAAAAGACCAAGGTAGAGAAGAGCCAGGTTGGTTATTTCTTGTCTATAGGTTACCCAATTATAAATTCAAGTGGAAAGAAGGGCAAATTTTAGAAATGAACACCAAATATCTTATCAACAACATGCGGAGCTAGCAAAAGCAATCACAAGGTTAGAGGGGTAGGGGATTAGAGATACTGCAGTCATTTGGAAAAGCAATTTCTGCAAAACCAAACTTTATGTCATCCCGTGTAATGACTCTGCAAGCACTAATTGCAGGATGCAAAATTAGCGATTTCAGATTAAAACCAGCAAATATTTCCTCTTCTCCCCTCCGTCTCCCTCCTCTCTGGCCTATACTCTCACCTCTCCAGCTACATTCGACCCTCCATTCCCCTCTCTCGTCTCTACTTCGATGACCTCTACCTGTCCCCCATCCACAACCTCTCAAGTTCAATTGGCCACTTCAGCGACACCATCCGTCCTCGTCTCTTTTGCCTAACTCTTTCTACTTTCTCCCGTTTGTTCCCTATAACATCTCTCTTTTTCGCTCTATTCTTTGTTCCCAACGTTATCTCAATTTTGCAATAAAAGTATATGTACTCACTACTCAGCATAGACCAGAATTGAACTGTCTCAGATTTTCTTTTGTTTCTCACAGAAATTTTTTATCTTAACTTAATAGGAAATTTTTTATCTTAACTTAATAGCTGAGTTTGCAAGGTAGTTCAACCCTAGTTTGCTTCTGTACCAGTGGTATAATTTGGTACTGACCATACATGTTGACAAACATAACCTATCCTTCACATCAAAATATAATTTATTATGTACAATAGTCCACATTCACCAAAATATATTCTCTCTCTTGAGTCTTGACAGCACCAAACAAAACAATGTGACACCTCCAATCTCTTCTTGCCGCTAGTAGTTAGTTGCAGCATAGTGTTTGTGTATGTTAATTTCATTTCTATGATTTTATTGTCCTCTGTACTACAAGTTATTAGCAGAAATAGAACATGGTTTAGACTAATACACATTAGGAGAAACTTAGACAAAATTAGACTAATACGTGCTTAATGTAGGGATAGTAGCACATAATAGAATTTATTAGGCTCATCCTGACTATTATGAGTTATCTTTTGGTTAAGATTTTATTACTGAAAACCCAACATGTTTACAAATGAATTCAAAGTTTCAAACTAAATTTAACTAAGCCTGTTTCACTCCATTAATCAGTAGTTAGAAATAAAAAAAATTTATACACTAATACACTTTATACAGTTAAAGTCTTAGCATAAACTTTTTAAACCCTACTAAACTTTAATCAATAAGCTGTCCTTCATATCTCAATTGATCAAATGAATAAATATATTTTCATTATTTTTTTTTAGGGTAGGGTGATAAAAATTCACATCTACAAAATTCACGTACCAGCGTCACTGTGGCAGTGTGACAGATTTGGATAGATTGAGGAACCGAACGGCCACGATTGCCTCCAACTGAGGAAGCAGCCTCTTTCGAGCGGCTCAGTGTTCTTGCTCTCTGGTCCCTCATCTCTATCCTTTCCCCATCGGCCACCACAGTGCTGACTCCGGTGGGTCCCACTTGTCAGAGGAGAGCGTTGGCGAGAAAGAGCGAGAGGCCGAGAGAGCGAGAGCGACCTAGTGAGAAATTAGAGAAGAGTGTTCGTGTTGTTTCTGATAAGAGCGATATTGTTATGGGTTAATGGCGGAAAATTGAAATTAGAAAAATACCGATAAATTACTTTTATGCCGCTGCAAAATATTAAAAAACTATTTTTATGCCATATGCAATTTTACCCTTTTAAGTTTTAAATATGCCGCTAAAAAATTTAAAATTAAAAAATATCATCACTAGATGACAAATTAGTTTTATGCCACTACAAATTAGTTTTTGTATTTCTGTTTCATTTTATCAAAATGAAATTGGGTGGCGCTCCCACCTTTTTTTAAAAAAAAAATTTAATAAAAAAGAGTTTTGCGTCACTGTAAAAATATAAAAAATACTTTTATGCCATTAGTTTCATCGATTTATGTGTAATAAGGAATTTTTTTATTTTTTAATAAGTAAATTTTTCAGAGGTTACTGAACTTTATACATAATACATTTTTGGTCACTGATCTTCCATTTGTCCCTCTGCAACCATTAAACTTCGATATTGTTCGTTTTTGGTCCCTCCGTCTCTATTTCAGTTAACTCCGTTCAATTAATGACGGTTGGGTGTAAATTTTGGGATGAGAATCAAAATCATTTCCTTTCTCCTTCCTTACATGAGGGTTTAGAGGCATATAAGGATGGGTCTAGACCCATCTCTGGCACTGTATTTTCAAATTTACATGAGCTATCAGAAGACAGAGGGACCAAAAATAGATTATGTATAAAGTTTAGTCACCTCCAAAAAAATTTACTCTTTTTTAATTTGAAATAAACAAAGAAGAGAATTCGGACGGGAGGAACTCATTTATGCCAAATTATTTTTATTTAGCGGTCGCCTTGTATACACTTGGTGGAATGACAAAATTCTATAAAACATGCCATGTGCATGTTTGAACATGAAGGAGATATTACCATGTGCATGTTTGAATTTACCAATGATATTACCATTGTCTTTTTTAGAATAATTGACAGCGGCTGTCAATTGGGATATTACCGCATCCGCATCCTCGACAGCCCTTTAAAAGGACTGTGCCGAGCAGTCCTTTTATGCTGACCGTCCGATGGAGATCCAACAGCGCGGACGGAAAAATGTGAGGATTTCGCCTCTCTCTCCACTACCCTCCTGCCCGTCCCGATATTTGTTGAAAAAACTAGCGATTTTGGCTGTCCAAAAGAGTCGAATTCCTGCCAAAAAGCATCGCTGCACCTGTCTCATCAAGTCTGCCTCTCATCCCTCTCAATCTTCTTCTCTCTCGAACGCTAGCATGTACGCTGACTTGCAATGTCCTTGAGCAGCCAACCAAAGGTAAATTGAAGAAAAGAATTTTGCAGATATCAAATTGAAGAGTCGAATTAGTTAAGGTTTAGTATGGTTTAGAAAAAAAATTCATTTGAGATGCAATTTTCTTTTGCTGCCGACCTTGGATTTTTCAAAAATGTATACTTTTGGGTATCCCATGTCAGAATGCGATACTGTGCTTGATTTGGGTTAATTATGTTTTACAACCATGATTTCAGATGGGCATTTCGTATTAATGTGCATAGTACCCATTTACAAAATGCCTAAACAATAGAATTACAGGGATTGGACCAACATGTACCTGATACATTTCGATAAACCTTGTCTAATTGTTGGTTGAATTGTACAAGGAAATCCCTGGATCTGATATCCTGTTCTGTTGCTATGAATACTCAAATCAGATATATACCTGATCCCAACTTATTTACAAAAGGTAAGAACCAAATGCTAGTTCACAATTAATTCTTGCGCCAGTGAAACCAGTGTCCAGTAACTTCAATTATCTCTAACTTCAATTAATTCTTGCTCCAATTAATTCTTTTACTATTGAATCCAGTGTCCAGTGTCTAGTAACTTCTATTCTTGAGCCAATTAATGGTTACTGGCTAATGGTTAATGGTGTCCAGTAACTTATATTCTAATGGTTAATGGTTAATGTACATAGACTATATTCTATCTTATGCTTGAAATATATTTTGTCTTTTTTTTTTAATTGTAGGCCGAGTAATAATTTGTCACAAGATATATCGGAGGAGAGCTTTGGGTGCTATGATAACCTTGAACACACACAATAAGTGCATTAAAATGAATTTTAAAATGATGTCTATGTAATAATGTCTGTGTAATTTCGTTTTTTTTTTTTTTTTTTTTTTTGCAGCAATGTGTTAATTGTAGAAGACTAGACAAGATTTAGAGGAGTTTCTTTTTTTGGCAACATTTTGTAGATGAAAGAAATAGTGGGATACTTAGTTGACAACATTTTGTAGATGAAAGAATTAGGGGGATAGCAGATTTAGTTGACAACATTTTTTAGATGAAAAATTTGCAATGTATGAATTTAGAAAACTTTTATGGGTGTGAGTGAAAAATTCACTCCACTTTGTTTATCTGTACCGTTTTTTTTTTTATCTCTGTATCGTTTTTATCTGTAGGTGAAAAATTCACTCCGTTTTTATCTGAAAAATAAGGTGATACCAGACTTTGAATGTTGCGTACCAGACTTTGAATGTTGCATATCTCTTCTCTTATCTATGTACCAGTGAATGTTGCGTATCTACATGTTGCATATCCAGACTTAGAATGTGCTTTTATTTATTTACCTTCTTTTATTTATCTACATGGTGCAATGATAATTCATAAATTTGAATGGCGTAGTAGTTTATTTATTTACCTTCTTCAAATTTTAGAAACTAGCACAGTACCAATACCGGTTCACTGGTACAGTTTACGACTTACTCAAAATATCCTTTCAAAAAGACTATACTAACTGATCCAGTGAATGAATGATGTATGTAGAAATATCCTTTGAAGTATTCTGTTTTCAATTTTGCAAGATCTAAGCACACTTTCTAATTTACCAGTGTTTCATTCATACAATTACAATCCAGTTAAATACAAACATTAACATCAAAAAGTAACATGAAACTAATTCAACTTGCACAAATTCAAACATTAAGGTACAAATTCTGTCTCTTCCTCATACAACATACTACTTGAAATTACAACTTACAAATTACAATAATCAAAAGAAAACTAATAAATAATACAAGGTATTTGAGAGCTCATTGCTATTTAAAAAAAAATACTATGAATCAGCTAGATTAGCCAATGGAGAAATCTACATCTTTCTGTTTTCTATTTTAGTACTGATAAGTAGCACACCTGTATCAGTCTGATTGACCCATTATCAATTTCATTTGACTCTACTACTCAAAACACAATTAGCAGCAGACCCAATAGTTTCTGCCATTTGAAAAATATAAAATGGAACTCTTACATGGTTTACTTTTAATTACGCAAATCATCACAGCTGGAAGGAAATTTTTACTTCAAAAACTTTGGGAAAATTTCCACGAATGGCCCAAAAAAATATCATTTATTTTCTAATTTTGTCCGTAATGTTTTAGTTCCCATTCTGGTCCTTTAAAAGTTCTGAATTTGTTGCAGCAAAATACAGGAGTGTAAGAGTTGCAGCTACAGAGACATCTTCTCTGGTCATAAGCACTTTATCATATCGTAAGAGTTGCAGCAGCACCCAAACGGAGGAGAACAAGGAGCGATGGCAGCAGCACCTTGGGGTGGAGAGGTTTTTGTCGCTCGATCTAGGGTTTGCTTTCTTGTGAGGAAACGAAGCAAGACTGGAGAGAGCACAGAGATCATTTTCTAATCTGTCACTGGATTTCTCGCTCGATTTCTATATCAGATCGACAGTCGGGCAGGTCGGACAGGCTGGAGAGATGCACATCTATTCCGCGCTGTTGGATCTCCATCGGACGGTCAGCATAAAAAGACTGCTCGACGCAGTCCTTTTAAATGGCTGTCGAGGATGCAGATGCGGATGCGGATATTAGCATTGTCATGGGAATTGCTTTGCTCACTCCTCTAATTTGAGATTCACTTTTCGAATGACCAAAATACCTCCACATTCTTCCATCTTTTAAAACTGAGGGTATTTTAGTCATTCGGGGAGTGAATCTCAAATTAGGAGAGTGAGCAAAACAATTCCCCCTGTGCCATATGCACAACTGATTTCACCAATAAAAAGTAAAGAAAAAGAAACTTGGAGAAGATAAAATCGTAACTAAGATAAATAAAAAATATATAATTCAAAAGAATCATAACAAATCGGAACTAATATCAACAAATTGAAGTAGATTTCAGAAAGAAAATACAGAATTCACCTCGTCAAGGAGGAGAGATGGAGAGGGGGTGAACAAGGGTAGTTTAGAAAATTTTAAAATAATAAAAAATTTGAGAATGACATTTTTAGGATTTATTATATTTTTGGAAAAAATTAATGGCATAAATTAAATTTTAAAAATTTTATAGTGGAATTTTTCAAATTAGCAACTTTTTATAGTGATATAAATCTAATTTTCTCTATCGTTATAGATTTTCATTTTCCATTTCTGTTTCTAAATTCTTTTACATATTCATGAATAGATCATTCTTTGTAGGATATAGGACTATAAACAATAAGTGAGGATGATGAAAAGTCAATTGTTTTTCTTTTTGTTATTTTCAATCTAAAATTGGTACTTCCCGAGCGGCGGCGGACCTGAAAAATCTTTCAATAAATTTACGTAATTCGTAAATTAATGTTATCACACAAAAATTAGATAAATTTATGCATATTGATATATAAACTTAGAATTATAATCACACTGATGTCAAAATTTCAAAAGCAAAAATGAGTTCATCAATAAAATATCATATGATTATTTGTGGGTTCAAATTAGTGTGCCAATATAAAAAAAAATCACGTGAAAAATATATTTTTTTATATCCAAATTGATTTTTATTTTAAAAAAAATGTGGGGTCAATTGACCCCGAGTAAATGATAACCGTCATATGCCTATATAGTAAATCTAAACAAGGGCCGTTTAAAAAAAAAATAATAATAAAAAATAATAATAATTAAAAGGAAAAAGAAAATAGAAAAACGATGGACGTTTTAATTTCCTGATTTATGCATATACACTAAAAAAAAGTTTGATATCTAATTTGTGCACCATATGCAGTTTTGTCATCGTTTGTTATTGCTCGAACAATGAACACATAAAATAGATAAGGTGAACATATAAATAATCAAAATGAATTCATACAAACAAATAAGTTTCTCCATCCCTTGTGTTAGATTTTTATATGCATATTCAACTTATTTTTATTGAACTTAATTATTGTTTTTATATGTTCACTTTGATCATTTATATTTTCACATTGTCTATTTTATTTGTTCATTTTGTTCAAGAGATAGTAAAACTGCATATGACAGTAATCAATTTTTCCTAAACGAGTTCCATTAACATGGAAATTGATTACTGCCATATGTAATTTTGTCATCTTTTGAACAAAGTGAACATATAAAATAGACAAGGTGAACATATAGAAGATCAAAGTGAAAACATACAAACAAATAAGTTCAATAAAAATAAATTGAATATGCCTATAAAAATCTGAAAAAGGATGTCAAAATTTATTTTTTTTTGTATATGTTCATTTTGATCATTTATATGATTACCTTATCTATTTTATGTGTTAAACTTTGTTCAAACGATGACAAGCTGTAACACTAGGTTTCTTAATACAATATATATATATATATTTAATTTTGTGTTTATTTAATGACTTATTAAGTATTATTATTATTATTATTTTTATCGAAAACTATTATTTTTAGATAGTTTACGTATATAGTTTTTTTTTATTTTGGGTGTTAAAATGAAATTTTGTTTCCATGTGATATTTCTTTTAGAATAAACATTTTTATATAAGGATACTCACTATTTTAACGAGACCTAATTTGTCAAATACTATTATTTTTGGTTCAACTAGTATATATTTCTTTATTGATATTTAGTAGGTTAATTAAAGGATGCTATTTTCAATAGGTGGTTATTTTCACCGGTAGTTATAGGCATCGATTAGGTTAAGGGTCACTTTATATATGTCTTTCCTTTCCAGTCTGTTATTCATCCTGTAATTCACTTTTCTTCTTGAAACCACAACCCATCGCTTCCTTTCTGAATTTCTCCGTGATTTTGTTCTACACGAAGGAAAAGGGCTCGTGGATCCAAGTGGTAAATATGCTCTTGTCCTTTTATGCGATGTATACCTTGATTTCAATTAACCCTTGTGTCCATGAAAAGTTGTTGTTTTTATTTAATTATTTCCATTTCAGATCTTTCCTAGCCTATATACTTTGCTTGTGTTGACCACTCATTGACCGAAATGGTAACACCAATTAATGAAGTTATGCCGTTTCAATTTTTATCACCCGGTCAAATTATGCATTTATGCATCCCCTTTAAATATTTTATTTTTATTCCTTTCTTTTATCGAATGAAAAATATTTGCCAACTAGATACAATGGTATTGCATAGTTTATCTATCTACCACTTATATTACGAAAGCCAATTAATTTCCTTTATTATTATTATTTTTTCCCGACAGCCTTTCATTTCCTTTATATATGGTACCCTTTATTATGCTGTTTACATCTCATGAATATCCGATTTTAACTTGGCTTGGAGCCCATGTATTATTTTGACTAAATGAACATAGTTTAAGGTATATATATAAATATATATATACTTCATTTATTTAAGTGGTCGTTGTTTTTTTTCTGTTGACTTTTTAATTAATTAATCGTATATATATTTATACTTTACTTAAGCTCTAAAGTTGGTCTGTATCTTGTGAGTTTCTTACGGGCACACTCTGTTAGTATTAAAACTTATTAATTATTTATGATCTCTCCTCTTCGGATCTGTAGTAATTAGGGTTTTTACGCATGTTTTAGGTGAAAATCAAGAAGAGCAGGAGTAGAAGTTGGACGTGCCGCATTTCTTGACAGGTGCGGATCCTGGTTACGTTGTGAAATTGATTTCATTTATATATATTAGATAGACATAGTAGGAGTATATGATTGGCTTTTCTTTATGCTTCACTCGCTTTTATTTTTATATAGTGCATAAATGTATTATTAGTAATAGTGGTTAAACATATGTTGCATGATAAATAAAGATAAGGTAACATGAAGTTACATAATCAATATGCATGGTTTGGTTATATAAATTTGCATGTTCATAATGTTAGTGTTAAATAGAAAAGACAGTGCATATTAATCGTGTAAAATGTTAAGTGGAGTGGAAGATAACTGTGGTACCAAGAGTTTGGCTTGAGGGCCCTAGTATTAGCGCGCTCCCCAGAAGATATCCGTTCGCGACGGATAAGTGTGCTTCCTGGGTTTGTGTTGTGAATGTGATGCCAAAGAAGTGGGCTTGGTAAGTGGGCCGTGTTATCACGTGAAATGAAATTAATGATAAACAACAGAGAACTGTGAAACAATTAAACTATTATGTTGCATTTTTTTTGAAGGTTGTGTTCATCATGACATTACAATAAGAAAACATGTTGTGAATAAAGCATTATTGTGCTGATTGTCATTGTATGTTTCATATAATTTTCACAACTCTCCGGGCTGGAACTGAATACCGCACGGAGAGATTATTTCTGTCTCTCATCCGTTTTTTTTCTCCATATTATATGGGTTCCAGGTATTGAAGATCATGATTTATTTCTTTCGAAATGTAAGGTTCAAGGATGCAGGTTAAAGATGCCACATTTGCTTTAAAATGTTTACTTTATCGTTATGAACAAGAATGAATTTGGAACATTAGACGATCAGGGGAGTTTCATGTTGTAACTTACCCTGATAGTCTGTGTCTTTTCTTTACTTTATTTTGTTGCTGGATACTTATGGTTTTAATTTTATAAAAGTGGCATCTATTATCTTTTGTGAATTAATTGTATTGTATATGATGTTGTGCGCCTTGCGTATTTATACGCGGCGGGTTGTTGATATACACTCCGAGTCGGGTAAAAGTGACCCGGAGTGTGACACAAGCGATAGCAAAACTGCACATGACAGTTATCATTTCTCTTTATTTAGTTTAGTGCACTTCAAAATCGGACGTGATAAGGGACATCCCACTTTATTGCCATCCTGCCATCCCACCGTAACCCACCTAATTATTGGGCTGGACTAGAATGCTAGATCATTAGTATAGATAATGGATTGGACTAGAATGTTGGACGGCGCTAGATATTAATTAGCACTTGTGCAAATTAGTGCTGGGCTGCTGGGCATTGAACTCGGCACTTAGCGCTTAAGATTTATCATTTATTATTTATTGTTTTAATTTATTTTAACCAATATGGTTTTATTTCAGGAACTTTAATTTATTGTGTTTCTTATATTTTTTTAACACATATGCATACGGTTATTAGATACATTCTACATGCAAATTGCACAAAAAGTAAAAACATAGCACATACAGTTGATTTTGGAAGAGGTAGCAATTCCTCCCTTTTCTCATGTGTGTTTGATGCTTAAATAATACATTTATTTGTTGTGCATGCTTAATGGTGATTAATTAGTAATAAAAATAAAAATTGCACAAGGACTTGAGTTCCTAACAATTACTCCCTTAATTATATATAGATACACCCTTAAGTAAAAAAATATACTTTCTTATGTTATAATATAATAAGGTACTCCTTTACGTAAATATAATTACTCTCGTGAGACAAGTTAAATACTCCTTTAAAGTAAATTAATAATTGAAAACATATTTGACACTCTCTTAATACATCAAAAAGTGAGTATATATTTATACACAAGGGATTATATATTTATACACAATGAATTTAATTATACAAGATAATGCAGTACTTATTTTTCTGACATTTAGTATTCAAAAAATGCTTAAATGTTTATTAGGTGATAAATATATTAACCAATGGAGTATATAATTCTTCATAAGGGAGTATATACTTCATCGAAGATTGTTCAAATAAGCATTGAAGATACTAAGGGAGTATATACTTCTTGGTAAGAGAGTATATACTTCTTCATAAGGAGTTCAAATATTCAAGATACAAATTTCAATCAAGATTCCTCAAAAAAACATTCAAGATACTAAGGAAGTATATACTTCTTCATAAGGAAATATATATTTCTTCATAAGGAATTCAAATAAGCATTCAAGAAACAACCAAAATTCTTCAAATAAGCATTCAATACACTAAGGGAGTATATACTTCTTAATAAGGGAGTATAAACTTCTTCATAAAGGGTTCAAATAAGCATTCAAGATACAAATTTCACCAAGCTTATTCAAATAAGCCACCAACATTAAAACCAAATTAACTGTACATCAATCATAACAGTAAAATCAAGTTCAAATTACTATTCATTCAAACCATACATAAAATCATTACAACCAAGTTCAAACATGCTAACAATCTTAATAGACACTACAACAACAAGCTTCGATCATCTTAGTCAAAGTCAAGGAGAACACATTCGCTCACATTCTAGGATTTAGCCTTCACTTGATTTATAGGGTCTAACAACAAATGATAAGAAACCATGCATTTATCATCACCTACATCAATCTGCAAAAGAAAAAATGTGCAATTTTAGAATATATACTCCCTTGATCAATATATTTAATCCCCACATTGATGAATATATTCCCTTAATAAAATTATCCGACACATGTTCCTTATTCAACATACTTAGATATATACTCTCTGATTCTATATATTTAATCCCCCATAATGATGAATATACTCCCATAATAAAATTAGCCGATAGATATTCAAATAAGCATTGAAGATACTAAGGGAGTATATATACTTCTTCGTGAGGGAGTATATACGTCTTCATAAGAGGTTTTAATATACAAGATACAAATTGCAACCAAAATTCCTCAAATAAGCATTCAAGATACTAAGGAAGTATATACTTCTTCATAATGGGTTCAAGTAAGCATTCAAGAAACAGTCCAGATTCTTCAAATAAGCATTCAATATACTAAGAGAGTATATATTTATTAATAAGGGAGTATAAACTTTCTTCATAAGGGGTTCAAATAAGCATTCAAGATGCAAATTTCACCAAGCTTATTCAAATAATTGATTTCAAATGAAATGTGAAAATCTAGATCTGAATCATGAGAATTGAGATCAATACCTTTATTAAGAATAACACCTAACAAATATTCAATTTCCACAAAATTATGCCAAATTATATTGATCTTGAGCAACAATTTCACTAAAATGATATCTTTAGCTACTCCCAGTCATTACACATAAATAAATAAACTAGTAAATTACAAATATTGAGTGTATGAAAACTAACAATATACAAAGGGGATTCAGAATCAACGGATCTCATTGATTAACCAAAAAAATTTAACGAAACAGTAATAAAATCAACTAATGACAATAAATAACAAAAAAGTATCAAATTAAAGCGAGAAAGGAGGAAAACAAACCTCAGGAAATTGCATTTCTAGCTTCTTCCTCATCTCCTTGGATCTTTCTCAAATCGAGTTGATGCTGAAGAACGATGTAAAATTGAGAAATTATAGAACAAAAACTCTAAATTTGCAAATGAAAAGAAGTAAATCGATAAATACCTGAAGTTGATGCTGAAGAACGATGTAAAATTCGTCATTGCACGGCGATTGAGAGCTGAATCAGATGGATTACAACGGCGACTGAGAGAAATTTGATGGCGATCCTAATTGGAATAACGATAGCGATGGAGACAAGAGAGAGCAGCAATCTCGACGCAAGAGAGAGAGTAGCAATCTCGATGCGAGAAAGAGTGAGAGATATTTCTACGAAGAGAGAAAGGAGAAATGTCGGAAGATAAAATCAGATCTGGAAAAATAAAAATATCACGTGAGCTGCACGTGAATATGAAAAGAGGAGCGCTCGGCCCACAATTCTTGGGATGGCAGGATGGCATTTGGGAAGGATGGTATATAGGATATCCCCTTCAAAATTAGTAATGGGCCTCTTTTAGTGTTTTAGTAGTGTCAACGGGCCTCATTTTGCCAATAGTATTACATTTTAATTGGTACATAATAGTGAGCCCAATCAAGTTTGCTGGAATAAGAATTCATATTACACCGATATGTTTGTATGAAATAATCGGAAACTCGAACTTAATAAATTAGGAAAATCACACTCAAGTTTCGATGCAGGAGGAAGAGAAATTTTAAGTAGATTTCTATGTATGACAAAAATAATGGGGATTGCTAAATGCTATACGTAGCACAGATAAATCCGTGCTACACGTTCGTTTATATATCATTAAATTTCTTCTTCGTTTATAAATCTCATTGAAAAACCGAATTTTATACTTTTTTTTAACATTTCAAAAAACTATTATTATTGAAGGGTTCAAAATTAATTAGATGAAGGATTTGTTAGTACTTTAATGACCTTGAATGCGGAATAAATCAAGATCAATTGATTACCTCCAGCCACTACAAGAATTTGCTGTAAAAGCGAGGATAAAAATATGATTTGTGCCGTCGACCTATCGATGGGAATAATCATTTACGAGAAATTATTGACGGGAATAGCATCCTCGTATTTGCCCTCCTTGTAAATAGTCCACATTCGCGAGGGAGCCTCGGGAAAGCCTTTTAACGAGGTAAAATCACAAATATTGCCGAGGATAACCAACCTCGGAAATATTTGACTCCGTATGCCACCGTGGCAAGTTGGAAGCATGTTTAAACCGTGTAATTATGCACGGCAATATTTATCCACGGAAAAAATGATAAATATCTTTCCCATCGATATTTCCACGGGATAAATACCATCATGATCCAAAAATCTCATTTTGACCCCTGATATATTTACCAATTCTGGCACTGAGATGATTTACCAATTGCTGTTGTTCCATACCAATTATACGTGTCCCAAATGACATAAATATGAAAGAGAGAACAATTGCAAACCATTGATAAAAACTATTATAATCTAACTTACTGTTAAGCATTCACAATATTTTCACAAAAGAACCAATATACCCCTATATTCCCATAAATCTCTATGAAAACCTAAAAAAAAGTCTGACATCATCTATATCTACCATATCATGAGTTAAAACTGAGACATAATGTGATGCTCTACGCTTTCTTATGTTGCTGGTTGGGATCGAACTTCGAAAGCATTGCCCAATCCATAGGTCCAACAATGAAAATTTCCACCACTTGCCATGAAAAGTAAATCCGTTCCAAGCTTGTCAAGAGTTGTCAGGATTATCCCCCTTAGCTTCAAGAATTTTTCCTATGATTTGCATTTACCAATTGCTTAGTAGAAAGAACAATTGCATGTCAACTGCATTTTACTTCTTTGAGTAATAGACTTTACAGAATTGGATCAAGTGGTTGACTCAAATACAAGTCAAAATTTAATGTGCAACCTAAGTTAGTGCTGAGATGGTTGCCAACCAAATCTGACCTATCAACCAAATGAGGTGTAAAAGCATTGACCTATCATTCGGAGTCTATTATTATGAGTCTTTTAACAGCAACATTCATACGCCCTTTCAGATTTGAAGTACATAATTGAGATCTAAAACTAGAGTAACCTAGTTGCATTCATATGCTCTTTCATATGTGAAGTATATAATTGAGATCTATAACTACAGTAACCTGGTTGCAATGATTGGCTAACCATGGTGAATTTTCTCTCTTAATACAATTCTATCACTTGTTTCAAATTTGCTCTAACCAAATATGTTCCTTATAAGAAGTATTTAAAAAAAATGTCAATTATACAGTTTAATAGTAGCACTGCTCTAAGAATCGAAGATGATAACCTCAGTTGGAGATGGTACCGTAAAGGCTGTTAACTGCTCACTCAAACCACCAGTTATTAGTAGCTAGAACAATTTTACATTTAAGAACTAATATTTATTGAAAATTAAATATACCACCAAAAAAAAAATGCAGCAAATTATACTTACTTAAACCTCCTTAGACTAGTCATCAGCAAATTTCATGGAGTTGATGTTGCGATTGATTTGTGGGCCATTGTTGCTGATTACTAAAGTTGATTAGTCGGACAATTCTGTTTGTACCTTGTTGCCCAATGTGCAGTGTTGATTACCCTCTATGTTACCCAACTCATTGTGTTTCCTTAGAGCTAACCTTGATGCGTAGGTATACCTCCTCACTGGTAGGCAATCAACCAAGCTTGTCTTCCTTTATTTGCCATGTTAATTACATCTGACAATAGACATAAGCCAATGTAGAGTCCTAAGAATTTTGTATAAGCATAATATGGAAAATATTTAAAAAAAAGTTAGGCATGACCATTATCTTTTTAAGCGTGTATGCACTCCAAGATCCTGAAATATAGTGAACTAAATGTCCTGTTCGCAATCGATTCTCCTTGTGCCGTGATGAGAGTTCCTGATATTCTTCGGTCACAAACTCATCACATAAACCATCCCAATATTCTTGTTCCTGATTCTCCTCTCTTTTTGTTGGTGGTAAAGGTCCGTGGGCAACACATTCAGTAATCAGAGTTCAAATTACAATTTACAAGTCAAATACATCTTCCGTCATAGAAGCAAAGAAAGGATAAGTAATATTTTCATTAGAAATTCTATGTAGCGTAACATAATTTGCTAATTGATGGGTCTCTAGATTATTCTCTCTAGGAATGTAACAGCAATTAAAATCCCGGTTGAGTCCTAAATACATTAATAGGGCTGTACATTATTCAGGGTGCTGCAAAACTCTCCTCTCTTTGCTGGTAAATATAGACCAGTATTAAAGAAATTGTGTTTCCTTACATGATGCCAATCAAGTGCACACAACACGAAATCATAATCGCCAACCGAAAATAAGTGTAAAATTATAAAAACTACCAGTAACAAGATTCCAAAAACACTTTCGAACCAAGTAAACTAAATCAAAGAAATTGAAAATTTTTCATATGGTTACAACAAATTGATCTAATTTACAAATCCAAACAAAGATCGATAGTAAAGATAACCTAAAAATAAGAAAAAGAAGCAAATAAATTACCCCTCTAGTGTAGATCAAGCGATAGCAAATGAGTTTCGAGAGAGCAAATGACTTGCGGCGAGAATTGATTGGGGAGCAAACTAACATGGGGCGAGAGAGATAGGTTGGAGCCAATAGTCGAAAACTGATTTGGGGACAAAAACTGAATTTTAGATACTAGGGTCTTGGATGAAGAACATTGATTAGAGAAACCTAATTTGAGTGAAAACTAACTCTCGTAGAGTCGTGGTTTGTAGAAAAACCCTTGATTAGAGAAAGCTGATATGGAGTCGGAACATTGCATTTAGATACTAGGGTCCTGGATGAAGAACTTTTCAAATTGGACGGCTAAGATTGTAGATTGTAGAGGAAAACAAACAGAGGAAGAGAGGAGTTGCTATGGAAATTTCTCATTTACAAATATTGGCGCAGTTGCTAAAATTTTAGCGGTAATTTTATAAATTTGTAACAGTTGGTTAAAATGGATGGATTTTTCCATTTTCACGTTTGTCGTATAAAATATATATAACTGAACTAATTTGTGAATTATTAGGACATAAGTTAATTTGAGAAGTACACTTTATTATATTTTATTGTATATATTTGGACAAATCACAAATGTGAACAATTGTGTCCGATACTTCACAAAATTAAAGGAAAAACTTGTACTTTTTTTTTCAAATGCACTTTTTATATCACATGTAAATGTGTTAAGATTCTGATATGCACTTATGATACAATTATATAATTAATTGTGAGTTTCAATTATATAAAATATATTACGTTTGTTACATGTTGGTCATTTCGAAGAAAATAGATAACTTTATTTTTAAAGCCAAAAAGCCACCACTTGCACTAGTGATGCATGTTAGTTATTTAATTTAGTTTTATAAATAACTTACATTTAATTATAAAAATTGCTATATGGATTGTCATTATCAATGATGATGTATCATTTTTTTTATTTAAAATTAACATTTCTCATATTATTATATTAATTATTGATATTTTATTATTATACATCCCTTATTACTTTAATATTTTAATTAATGTGGAGTACTCTTTATCTAATGCTAAAAGTGCACATAAACTAGTGAGTCATTAATTTTGAGCCTAGTATTTTAGATATATTATTTATTTATTCTATAAACATATTTTAAGAATGTTATATGAATTTTAGCAAATCTAAGTACATGACTAGACAATTATCAAGTAATATTTACATATATCAATATTGATATAAATATATTCATTAGTATAGAAAACATCATGTAATCTTATAGCACATTAGTATAAAAAAAATATGAGTAATGGTAGTATCAAACGCGGTTGACGTCAAACGCGATTTAAGATTCATCTATTGAAATTTCAAACGGCCAATCCAAACTGTTGAATGTGATCTCCATAAAAAAATTATATTGAAGACCAAAATTTATAGCTATTTTTTTAATTTTAAAATTAGATGATCTGAAACTAATTAGATTGAGGATTCTCTAAAAAAAATAGTAAAAAATTTTGAAAAAAAATATGAAATTTAATTCCCAAAGAGATTTCATCATGATATAACAAAAATCTTGAATCAAAAAAATCTATCTCTAGAAATCTATAATCTATAATATTAATTAAGATCCGTGATTTTTTTTCTTTATTTTTGCCCACTTTTTGCATTTAGTTAAATATAGTTTTCTATTTTTTATTATATATTTTATATAATTAAAAATAGTTTTCTATTTTTTTATTAAATATATTAAAAATAGTTGTGTCGATCATTATTTTAAGGTAGTTCAAGCTGAATCATTATGATCTAAAAAATATAGCGCAGCGAAACTACGACTGCCATTAGAGTAAATAGTAAGAACCATTTATATGATAAGAGAAATGTCAAATTCCAACTTTTAATACAGATGTGGTCTGTTCAACACGATCGTATTTGCGTATCAAATTCCAAATAATGTATTAATAATATTATATCCTAAGTGTTAATAATTGTCAACAGTTAATCAATAATAAAGTTGCGCAATTAGTTTACTATCTCTATTTTTAAATGACGAGGCCGTATGAAAAGAGATGTTTCAATAAAATAATTAAAAATGGGTTTGAATGAAATAATTTTTTTAAAAAAAAAATTAGCGCCTTTGGTAACAATATTTTTTTTATTGTGTTTTAGTAAACGTTCAATGCTTTTTTGACTCACCACTTTGCAATCCTTCACCAAGACGGTTATTAGATTTGGGCAATATATTAAAAAAAGAAGGTGAGTGGGAGGTTATTTGCTATTTTTTTCTTTAATTATTTGTTTAATTACAAAAAATAAATTAGTATTGGATTTTTGGCGACAAAATTTGGCGCCATCTATAGAAATATTTTTTGCAACAAAAATTTAGTTCATAAGT
Source organism: Rhynchospora breviuscula (assembly GCA_027562975.1). Lineage (NCBI taxonomy): Eukaryota > Viridiplantae > Streptophyta > Magnoliopsida > Poales > Cyperaceae > Rhynchospora > Rhynchospora breviuscula. Next base: position 34,701,902 of record CM050399.1, read on the forward strand.
TTCAAAATAAGATAACTATAAAGTTAGGGTACATGCTGAGCCTCTTTTTCCCGTCGATATATCGACGGTTTTAATTCAGCCCTCAATTTTTAAAACAAATTACTTTCCCGTGCACAAAATATCTCCTTATTACCGACGAGTTACGGTTACTCCCGATTTCAATTATTTCCGAGGAATTACATGAAGGTTTCCCGAGTAAGCATTGTGTGCCCCGTTTCTACCGAATTATTCCCGTGGATATATAAACTATCCACGGCAATTTAATTACAGTCCACGAGAATAATCAATATTCTTGTAGTGAGCCATGCTTTCACTTGTGAATGGTAGAATATAATTCCTGCAGAGAACAGCACGGAGAAGAACACTACAGAACCGAACTACTTTCCTTGTCTTGATGGTGAACTCCGGAATATCGGTACTGACCTCGTCTCCCTTCTCCTATCTCTGTTCCTCTCAAATGGTGTCTTTAATTTTGAGACAGAGAAATAATCATATTCCAATCACTCTCCATCAGAATGATAGAGTATATAAAAAGTCTCAATCATTTGATAGAAGCTAATCCAAGGATCCATAATTAATGCTGAGATCATATCTAAAAGGTGCAAATAGATTCATGCATCTGGCCGATTAAATAATCTCACCGATTTAATTGAGTTTCGTCCGACTCGTTTGTAAACGAATAGTCCTGTTTATAAACGATCCGCTCGCAATTAATGCGCTGTCCAAAACATATACATCTCAGTTATATAAACTGATTTTTTTTGTTTTAGTTGCACCGGCCATTTAATCATTTAATTAAAGCCAACCAATATGCACTATGGTCCTTTCATTTAAATGAAATTAAACCATTTCTTTGCACCAATATTAGACGCCCTTGAACAAGTAATTACATTAAATTAATTTGCATTTCATTAATCTAATAACACTATTCATTAGGAGATTCCTTTATAATGTAATTTGCACCGTTTATATTACATTCTCCCACTTGATCTCAGCAACCTTCATGCATCTACAACTTTTATGTTAAAATAAAATATACAAAGATACACGAATCATGGCAGTAAGTCATCTATGTGCGAATATTACTTTCCATGCATTACAATGCACCTGTGCAACCTTAATTTAACCCTTATGTGATCGATAAAATAACTTTAATGAATAAACCCGATGTTTATTCCAGGTCAACTTAACAATGTCATTCTCAACCTTAATGATTAATCAAACGTCAGTTGTGCACAATCAACAAAAATGACATTAACTTTATTTGAAGAGTTTTATACACACAATCGTACGATTAATTTATTTCATAATAGGACCAACTCCTATATCCGCTACGCGATTCTTGAATTTCCTTAATTGCATGCATTTATTCAGAGGATCAACAAGCATTGATTTTGTGTGAATATACCGCAATGACCACTAAATTCTCCATGATGCGTTCTTTCAAAGCCATACACTTAACATCGATAAACTTAACTCGATTTTTACATTACTACTCATGGCTAGAAAGTCTGCAGTAGAATTATTACACAAAATCCTTAATGACTTAGATTTAAAATCCATAATTCTAAGTCTTGAAATAAAACTCCTCAACCACCATGAGAAGTATCTCAAAAACACACAATGAACACCACTTTATAGTTGAGATAGCAATAAGTGTCTATTTGACACTTCATGCACAGACCTACTGGCTAAGATATATCCATAATTCGATTTACTAGAATTGACTAAGCTGGTCTGAATACCTAAATATCTCAAACTAGTCAGTTCATAGATACATAAGCAAATTATTTTTAGTACCTTAAAGATGTTTCATTACTTTCTTAGCAATTTTCTAGTGGTCTATTTTCTGGATTACTTATATAATGATTTAGCATTACATTGACATGAACTATATCCTTAGGTCTATATAAACCTTAATAAACTTTATGCTTCAATTACCAAAGCCCAAGGAATTTAAACCATTTATTAATTTTCTAAGTTAATTTGAGGATATTGATTCAGACTGAATCGATTGTCTTTTAAATAGACACTTAAATCGGTAAATATAATCTTCAACTGAAATCTTTCTAATGCCATACTGATATATGCTTGTTGAGATAAATCAAGAATACCTTGATTCCTATCTCCATGGATCTTGTATGCCTACAACAAACAAGACTTCACCCATATCCTTCATATTAATATTTTAGAAAGAAATTATTTTACCTCACATAACCATCATATGTCCTTAGTCACAACCAGAATATCATCCATATATAAAACAAGAAATAACTTGACTCCCACTAACTTTCTAGTATTTAAAACAGTTCATGATATTTTTCTTCAAAAGTATATGAAGAAATAGTCTCATAGAACTCAAAATACTATGTGCATGACACTTGTTTTAATCATTATATGGAGTTCTTTAGCTTGCACACTAAATGCTCACTACCACTAGAGAAGAAACCTTATGGTTATTTCATACAACCATCTCTTCTAGAATATTGTTACAAATGCAGTATTTTTATCCATCCAATTTAACTCACAACCAAAATGAGTTACCGATGCTAAAACCACATGAAGTGAATCTTTCCTTTATACAAGAGATTATATCTCAATGTAGTTGATTCCTCCTATCTAAATCAATATTTTTGGTATTATACAAGAATGTAGACTTGCTGTAATTAATAACTTGAAAAATATAACTTGACCATGCTCAACACTTATACCTTAATAAGAGTCATGTAGATAAACTACATAATCACTAGAAATATCTGGCCTTATCACATGATTAGATCATTTTAACATTGAATACAAATATTCAACTTGATCTATTATTGTATCATTGGCCGACGTGGAATATCAGTTATTGGATTGTCAATATTCATAAAACCTGAAAGAATATAATCCAATTATACATTAGAGGGAATACATATATGATAATTTTTCTAGAAATGTAACATTCCTAGACTCTTTAGTTGAGCAAATATATTTTACATTTATCACGTACTTTCACACACAACCGTAACGGTAATAAGCCAAGAACATTAACTTTATGATGAGTGTCATTGCAATTGCCTAATCCAAATAGACAAACTACTCATCTAATGTCTTAACTAAGACCTGCACATTGTTATGCTTCTCAATCGAACTACAAATTAATAGAGAAAGCTTATCCTTTATGAACATTACCTATAAGCGGTTAAACCGCTCCCACCGTGCACAATAATCCATGTTCAAAAGCTCATCCTCAAAGTTGGTTCTCTTGGTTAATCCTTCCGAATAGCAAGATCAATGTTTTTAGAACGAATGAAACGAACATCCTCCCAGGTCTTATAAATATTATCCTCAACTTAGGAATATTAGAATGTATCAATTCTAAATGGAAATCTGCTATTCTTTATGAAAGTAAACCCGATACATGCTTATACCTTATATTGAGACTTAGCCTTTATACTCAATTTACCAGATGTAAACTAAGTGCATAACCTTACGAATCAATTTCCTGCACAATATTGCCTGTGGGCTAAATATTGTACTTTGATTCTAAATGTAATAAAACATTATCACTTGAATCAAGTTCCTATATAGCATTACCTGTGGGCTAAATACCATGTTTTGATTCTTTATTCCTTTATGATATAACTAGTTAATTATATGTCTAATCTTAATTCCTGTGGGTATATTAAGATTTATAATTAACTATTATATCCTAATAAATTATACTAATTTCAGTTAATAGTCCTGTGGGACGATATTAACTTCATTAATATAGTTTATCATAATTTATGTCATTTACTTCTAATGTGATTTATAGATACACTATATAATATATATACCTTAATACAATTGAATATGATGTGGCTACTCTCTAATTTTTACTTAATATATATTAATCACTAGACATAACTTAATATCATTTGATTTAGATGAAACAATCTATTGTAAACTTTATTGTCCGTTAAGAACATATTACAGACCTCAAATCAGATTGCATCCTTGTATAATGGTCTGTTATAACATGCATCGGTCCATTAACAATCTGTTACGGATCCAAACAACATTAATGTCAAACCTCACCATGATCATAGATTATCTAGTCATTACAGTATAGAATAGTAATCGTACACACAATTTCCGTCATTTCCTTTATAAATATAATTTGTGTAATATATACTACTATACCATATGTATAGTAAAACTAATTTGTCCATCTAATCAATACAATACATGTAAAAATTGTACTAATACTAATAGAGTATCTTTAACAGTATGATGACCTGTGGGCTACATCAATACTTACTACCATAGTATTATACAAACATAGCATTTATCCTTTATGTATTGACTATTCAATTTCAACGAAAAATGCTAACCATTTTTCTACACAAATTTCATATTTTGACAAATTACTAACTATCCTATAATACCTCGAGTGATCCATAAAACTTTATTACAATTCAGAAATACCTTACTTGTTAATAAGGAAATAAATCTTATAATTCCATAACAATTTCTGATTGTATATGTATGACTATCGTTAGATAATCAATACTATTAGTTGCCTATGGAGTATCATCATTAGACTGGTCATGTCTTAAATTTCGTGTAAACTTCATTTCTGGATAGCACCCAACACATTATGGATCATAACATGACCATAACAAATATGTTCCGGGTCATAACAACACAAAATGTCAATTTTCAGAATTCCTGATAGTCTGAACACCCTCTGGTAAAACAGCCAAAACATTCTCTATACTGATCCGTTTTACGTCTTCTAGAACATTCTGGAAACTAGACTTAAAGATCTTTCCAAAAAAGTAGATCTCATCCAAAACAAGTTCATAGATCGAAATATACAGCCCTCGAAAATCAGACAATCAACGGCAGATCCTGACAAACTGTCAGACTAACCCATCTTACGAACATCATATCTCACTCATCCTTTATCGGATTCAAACAAATAAATACTTTCTAGAAATATCTATGAAAGAACTATAACCCAGAAAAATTTCATATCAATCCAAGTTACAGAGTGAGAGAAATTCGACTCGCATGCTAGAAGGGTCAGAATTTTCAGAAAACAGACTGACAGACAACCTCTGATTTCGACTTTAAATTCTCACTGCATATTTACTTGATTACCGAGATATTGGTCTCTATAGAAAGTAGACTCTAAGATCTTTCCAATGCCGAAAACTTCACTCAAAACAAGTAAGCGAATCATGAGATATGTCTCAACGAAATCAGTCAATCAAAATATTAATTGTTTCTGAACAGAACTTAGGATTTCCCCTGTTCTCTTCCTTTATCACAAAATTAAAAAACTAAATGTTCACAAATTAACAACCAGAACTAATCTACAAACATTCACAAGACTTGAATTTCGAAAATCTTTATGAAATTCAGTCTAAAACAAGTAGACAGAGGTTAAACCGCTCTGATATCAACTGTTAGTAATTTAACGACCTTGAATGCGGAATAAACCAAGATCAATTGATTACCTCCAACCATGCTTTCACTTGTGAATAGTAGAATAAAATTTCTAGAGAGAACAACATCGAGAAGAGCACTACATAACCGAACTGCTTTCCTTGCTTTGATGGTGAACTTCGGGATATCGGTCCTGACCTCGTCTCCCTTCTCCTCTCTTTGTTCCTCTCAAATGGTGCCTTTAATTTTGAGACAGAGAAATAATCATACTCCAATCACTCTCCATCAGAATGATAGAGTATATAAAGAGTCTCAATCATTTGATATATGCTAATTCAAGGATCCATAATTAATGCTGAGATCATATCTAAAAGGTGCAAATAGATTCATACATATGGCCGATTAAATAATCTCACCGATTTAATTGAGTTTCGTTCGACTCGTTTGTAAACGAATAGTTCCGTTTATAAACGATCCGCTCGCAATTATGCGCTGTCCAAAACATATACATCTCAGTTATATAAACTGATTTTCTTTGTTTTAGTTGCGCCGGCCGTTTAATCATTTAATTAAAGCCAACCAATATGCACTATGGTCCTTTCATTTAAATGAAATTAAACCATTTCTTTGCACCAATATTAGACACCCTTGAATAAGTAATTAGATTAAATTAATTTGTATTTCATTAATCTAATAACACCATTCATTAGGAGATTCCTTTATAATGTAATTTGCACCATTTATATTACAGGATTTTCTAAAAATCTAAAAAAAATAGTAAAATTTTTTGAGAAAATATAAAATTTAGTTTGCAATATAAGATTATACTATATATGAAGAAGACATCAATTGAACGATCTAAATTGATTGTTTGAATCATCAAATTAAAAAATGAATGCGTAGCACAAAGTCCATCCATACTATGTGGCATTCTAGCAATTCTAAAAAAAAAAATCTTTTCCCGCGTGGGTTGGGGGGGGGGGGGGATAGCTCCCTTTCTTTTACACTTTGTTTGCTTCGAGGGTAAAGAGAGCAAGGAAATTATTTCCACGAGGGGAAAGGTTTATTCCATAATTTTTTTTATGTTCAAATTCATTCTCCTTCGATCAATTATATGTGTTTGGCTAACATATTTTTTTTTTGTCTTAGGTTAGTTTTTTGTACATAGGTTTTCACTTTTTGATTTCATTTTTATTCTTAATATTGGCGCAATGTACAAGCTTAAAGCAAATTGGAAATTTCAATTTAAATATATTTCTTAATTAAATAGGATATTGTATCCTCCAATGTGGCCTTCCGGCTCAGAGAGGCCAACAGAACAGCCGTAAATTTAAAATCTCAAAAGATAACTCATAACCTAAGCTTGCTTGCCTTTATTGATCATATATTATTATTTATTCATTAGGATACATGTCATTCATGATTGCACTTTTCAAGCTTTCATGCATGACTTACATGGAAAGAGCGTGCATACTCTTTCTTATACTACCATATATTAATTAAGCACGTCTATTATTATAAATAAAATCACTCTAATTAAGGATAGGAACCCCAAAACTGGGACTGGAGCCAATCCACAGTTTTCTTGTCCAGCATGAAGGCCTTGGCAAGGATATCATCTGAGATAGGTGGTTTTGACCCGAAAACAGCATTTGCGATTGTGATCACGCCTGGATTTTGGCTGCTCAGACCAGCCAAGGCCACCGCTGGCACAAGGCCGTTGTTGAACTGGAAATGTATCAGTCCCTCAGGAAACACAAACACATCTCCCTTCTGAAGTATCTGCAAAACCAAGTATAATTGTTCAATATTAATTACACCACACAGAGACTATGATGATGGCGCTGTCTTATGTGCTATCAAATATTATATTACACAAGTGACAAATTTTTTTTGCATTTAGATTTAATCAAGTTAATTATCAAATATTTACTAGATTAGCAGTAGATTAATATTGTCAATTGTCATATCCTTGAAGTCTATATATATACCTTGGCAAAGAGCTTGTTGTCAGGATTAGACGTCACGAATCCAACCGATAGGGTACCTTCAAGCACAACTAGGATCTCGGTGGCACGTGGATGAGTGTGTGGTGGGTTCAGACCATTGGGTGCAAAACCTATACGAGCCAGGGATATGCCGAGTGTATTTAGACCAGCGATCTGGGCTACATTAACTGGAGTTACTGCTGAACCCATTGGATTCATCGTGTTACCGGGCTTGTCTAGGCCGGGGAAGAAGAAGTCATTAGCTGTCGCGAGTTTTGGGTCTTTGCACACAAAACCATTGACAAACACTGCATAAAAAAAAAGAAAGAAAAGAATAAAAACGAAAATTTGTCAAGTTTTCAAAAAAGTTTAGAACCATAACCTCAACAACTTATATTATTTAACATACATTGTACACTTATCCGATGTTTATATATCGGTAAATTTGACCGCTTCTTCTTATAATAACTTCTCACTAAAAGCTTACTAGCTAACTAATATTACTACTCAGTACTAACTAAGAAAATGTTTATATGGAAGTTACATTACTAGATTTGATATAATTAATGAAGTTAAGAATATATATAAAATCTAAAATTAGCACCTACACTATCATCATAAAAATTTTAGAACAGTTCATGAATTGTATATACGACAATTAATGGGTATCAAAACTACTCGGTTACAATGTAGAGAGATCGAGTGGCCTAAATATGTTAATTACCAGCTGACATCCTGTCAGCAACACAGAAATCTTGGAGCGGGCTGGGATCAGAAGCTAGCGTAATAGAGAAAGTGGTTACAAGCGCTAAAATTGCAAATATGAGACGCAATGCCATCTCTTTGTATTGAAAAAAAATCTCTTCTGAATTTGGAATGAGGATATTTATGCTTCTTGCTGGTGTACATAAACAGCTGCTAGAGGGTTATTTATAGATCAGTGGCAAAGGTTATAGTTACTTTTTCCAGAAATGATACGAGTCACCGGGATAATTTCGTCTTGAGTTTATATATTATAAGAAGCAACAGAAATGTGCCATGTATGCGCCCGATAAGGATCTAATAGAACAAACCGATGGTGTTAATAACAAAACATAAGTGTCAATCGAATAATATAAGAAATAACAAAATGTTTTTTTATTTTTAATTAGCTCTTAGATATACTAACTCTTAAATTGTTTATGTTAGTAAATAAATACAAATGAACAGAACGACCATCCAAGTTTATACATCACCAATTGCAAAAATAAGCAAAATCTTGCTTGTCTAACTCTAACGCAAAAGAATTTTATGTGAAAATTATTATTACGAGATTAGAATTTTCTAAGATACCACTTGCTGGCATATGCACTTCTTGTACAATTTCGCTAAAAAATTATTCACCCACTTATACTTGTAACGCATTAGATAAATTACAATACAACAGTTACTATTTTCTGGAGATGATTAGCATAGCTCCGCTTCTTTTATCCCATTAGCACCAACCCAATCAAATTCCCCCCCCCCCCCCCCCAAGAATTATTTGTCAGTCAGGTTGTAATCCTCTGCAATTTCTCCCTAAAAATTTTTCTTTGAAAAGCTGGTTCTTTCATGCTTCAAACTACAATCATCCTAGATGCTGGGCCGCCGGAGCCAGAATTTCGAGTTAAGGGGCTGAAGTTCGTAAGTTTAAATATCGAAAAAAATATGATGAAAAATAATATTATTTTAGTATATAGTAGTAATATTTTTGAACATAAATTATATCAAATACAATAAAGAATTTTTTTCTTAAAAAAAATAATAAGCTAAGATTTTCATATTAAGAAATATTTTATTTGTGATTTTTTTCTCTTTTGATTTTACTTTAAGAGAAAGAAAAATAATAACTAAATAAGTTTGGACAAATAATATATAAACCTAATTAAGTTGCGCTTGACCTATTTATTGTATTTGGACATTTTTTATTAGGGGGACAAAGTATTATATATCAACAAAATTTAGCATATAACTCAAAAGTCCTTATTACATACCAAAAACATATCAGGGGCCAAGCCCCTCTATTGCCTCTGCACCTACCAACATGGTTAACTCTTGATCTAAGTGTAAACCTGTAGGTTTAGACTTAGTTCAAACCTATACATGCATATCTAATTCTATAAGAATAACTTAAGAGTATTAGATATACCGCAGCGGAAAGTTGATCGAATGTCTAGATCCTTTTCGGAGTTCAATCTTGCAACCTTTGTCTTCCTTCGTACGCAGTCGGTACACCATAACCTCATGTTAGGGCTTGGCGTTACCTTCCACGCTTTCAAGTGTTGGTCTACTAGTGCGTGTGTATTCCGATTGCTCCGAGCAGTCGGTTGACTTCCTCCTTCTTAATTAAACCTTATTCTCGCTATTTTCTGGAATAGACATAATTTGCATATCTCAGAACCAGAGAGACGGGGTCTATTGAGGGGTGTATACATGAGTCAATTTGAATAGACAACGTTTGTTCATATCCGAATCCAGCGGTCCGCTGACCCTGCCAACGACCTGCTATGTCGTTCAGAGGCAGCGACCCGCTTGCCCAGCAAGCGGTCCGCTTAGAACGGCTCCACACACCTTACCAACAAAAACCAAAGCTAAACTTATTTTGTCTTACTGGTCCTTAATTTGGATCGAATTCCAAGAACTTATTGCATCATGTATTAATTACAGAGTACAAGTTTTATGAGTGTTTACTGTCCCACTACCATGTAGATCGTAAAATCGAAGCCCACTAATGCTTACTTGGGACCTTGGGTTGATGTATCATGTATGTGGGTGGTTTTTTTTTCTTCCTCAATTAGTTGACGCATGCTATTGAATACGTATTATCAGCATATTTATTTTTGAATAAGCGTTGATATACATTATTTCTTGTGCATAATGGAATTATGTCATCAAACCATTTACCATAGTGCTTATCCTTGGAACTTTTTTTGCTATAATAGTGCTTATCCTTGGTTAAGCAGCAGCGCTGTTGGAAATTACTAGGAAAGGCTGCGCACCTCACGTAATTATTTCTTTGAATAAAAAGATTTTCTATGCATGACACCATCTGTGACCGGATTTATAGCTAAATGACCGCATAAAAATTACTCATCATAATTAGTTATTGCCATTAATTGAGGATGAGAACTTCTTGATTTGTAGAGGAACTATAGATGTCTGAATTTGTTTTTACTTTTTCGAAAGAAAACCGGAAATTTAATGGCCACTGAATTAGACAGAGTTAGGACGTACAGTAGTTTACAGGTCAGTGCCACAGAGGAAATAAACGATACATCAGAATTTTGTCTTTAGTGGCGGCGGCGACTTTGGACCTAATTAAAGAAATATAATTTGACTTGTAGTTGGCTCCCCAACCCCAAGTATATATGAATGTGACCATATTAACTTTGATATGATTTAACTTTACATGACACGTATCGAGTAGAGACAGTTTCTGATCTGTAACTACAAGATATTTCCTAACACTTTATAATCTAAATTATTTTTTTGAGGGTCACTTTATAATCTAAATTATTATATGTATGTTTATTTGAAGAGACCAAAGGCACTTTCAATATATATATGTATAGGAACTAATAGCTCACAGTAACGACTTTTTCTCAACCAGGACGGCAGGACGCAGTAACAACTCAACAATCGCAAATAATTAACAAGCGATCAGACTAATCAGCAGCACTTATAGTTTTAAATTTTAATTAGAAGCACTTATATTAACCAAAAACACCTGTGGAGTCACTTGATAATAAATCCAAATATTAGGGTAGGCCAAGAAGAGTAGGCCCGTGGATATTGAGGGACAAAAACAACATCGCGCGCTTAAGTTCAACAATTTGCAAACATCCTTAATTCGAGGGCTAAATCCTAGAGCTTGGTTTCATGCATGGATGAACCTGATATGGGATATGTTAATACGGCCTTCTTGTTGAGAAGTTGAGGTGTCAAAATATGGAGCAAACAGTTGCAAATCTTAATCAGGATGTTGACAAGAGTCATGTTTGATTAGTTGTACGTCGTTGCCCAAGAGAAGAAGTCTTCAGATGTTAATATGTTATGTCGTTTGCACTCTTGCAGACATAATAATTCAGAAAGACTATATACATATGCAAAGAAAAAGGCGATTGAAAATTGCTAGAAGTACTTATTAATTATCTGATAAAGATATTATTATTATGATAATCAGTTGCCAGGAGCCCAGGACCCAGGAGTCCAGAAATGGACTCAACGGAGCCTGAGTATAACCAATAAAATTAACCAACAACAAATTAATTAGATTATCTATATATACTGACTAGTGACTACTAAGTCTAAATCACAAAAGAAGAAAAGACTAATTTTGTTTCACTCATCAAACACATGCAAACGAAGAGGCTCGGTTTGCTTATTAAGTACAATATATCACACATTAATTCATTCAGAATTGTAAATTATAAGACATGAACAAATTGATATATTAATTATATGATGAACATATTTAATTAGTTGCTAAATTGAGCCTGAAGCCAGTCAACAGTCTTCTTATCAAGCTGAAATGCCTTGGCAAGCACATCATCTGAAATAGGAGGGTTCGACCCGAAAACTGCCTTTGCAACAGTGACCAAACCTGGATTTTGGCTGCTCAGACCTGCAAATGCAACGGCAGGGACTGCTCCAATGTTGAATTGGAAGTGGATGAGACCCTTGGGAAATACAAACACATCACCCTTGTTCAAAACCTTGGAAAAAAGCTTGAAGTCTGGGGCAGAAGTCACAAAACCGACGTACAGAGTTCCTTCCATTACAGTGAGGACTTCAGTGGCTCTGGGATGGATGTGTGGTGGGTTTAGGCCGCCATTGGGTGCAAAGTCGATACGGGCAAGAGAAATTCCAAGAGTGTTGAGACCAGCAATTTTTTCGACATTGACTAGGGTGACATTTGACCCAGGATTCTGACTTGTGTTGCCGGCCTTATCGAGGCCTGGGAAGAAGAAATCTTCTGGTTTTACATCTTTCGGGTTCTTGCATACTAATCCATTCACAAATACTGCATTCATGTAGAGGAAGGGAAGCAATAAATCAATATATTTGTTTCAGTACAAAGATAGGACTAAGAAAACATTATATAATGTGTATATATATATCCTTCTAGACATTAGTGATTCTCAATTCTAGAAGTTTATCGATTTTTATTTTTTTTGCATACAGTTAGTCATTAACAAATAAAAAATTAATAGTATAATGCACACAGTTAATATTCTAGTTTATTTGTATGTATATGTTAATTTAATAGAAAAAAAATACCCGAAAAAAATGAATAATATTATAATATATACCTTCAGATTTCGTGTCAGCGACACAGAAATCTTGAAGTGGGCTCGGGTCAGAAGCAAAGGCTTGAGTGCAGACCAAAGCAAGAAAAGTGAAGAGAACAAGTGCATGAGTAGCCATTTCTTTCTATTTCTTCGCCTGTTAGCTTGTGATATATGTATGCAAATTGTGAATTGCTATTAATTTGGTTATACAATGGCCAAAACATGTTGCGTTATTTATAGTTGAGGGTGCTTGAACAATTCCTCACTCACTTTTAGCCAAGTCTTCAAGTTTGATATGTTCCCTGTGAATTGGTAGAGAGCTAGCGTTTTATATCTTTTGTACAATTGGGCGATTAAAAAGGAGATAGTGTCAAAGATGTAGACAACTTCAATCTGAGATACAGTCTTAACCCAAGGGCCTTCTAGTTAATTAATCGTTCAACACTTTATTAGAATGAGGTAATCACTTATCTATGTTGTTTTGGAGGTGAGTCTTAATAAGCATGCGTTTACTTGTCAAAACAGTATGATTTTGGATATATCACCTCATTGTATATATATAAATATATTATATAGTTGTACACAGAACTGGTCAATCTCTTAGCAGCGCATTTTCCCATATATGCTTGCCAAGCACCGTCACCAAACAACATTTATGTGCCTGATCATGTACCCGATTTTTTCATACTTCTCTAGCATGATTTCTTAACATGATATTCACTTTCCGTATGAAAAGTTGCAAAAAAAATTGTGTGATCTAATTCTATCTCGGAAATCAGTTACATTTAGTACTAATATTTATTTTGTTGGATTCTACACACGCACGTACATAAGAGCCCTTATTATAACACATTCAGCTTAGACATTAAATATCGTGCATTGCCTTTTCATGCTCTCGTACGATCGATCGACGAGAGCAGCATATCTATTATTTGGAGAAAATTATTTTTGAACCAACGGATTTTGTTTTGAAGATAGTGGATTTTTTTTTTTTTGTAATTCTAATTTCTTGTCGGTATATAGTTTCAGTTTGTGCAGTGATATAGAATTAAGTATCTTGATTAATTGATGTTGCAAATTTAAAATCCGGTTGGAGAATTGTTTATGGATATTTACAGTTAGAAAATTTCACCTCATTATTATCTGCAAAAGTCTAACTTGCACCTCATTATTATCTATAAAAATAATGTTTGCTTTTGAGTAGCCTTTCATGAGTTCTTTATTTTTCAAAGTATATGAAAGAATAAAAAACAAAAGCAGCTACTTGCCGGGGTTGTTATTCTTTAGAGACTGAAAAAAGGGTCATACTTTTATCAATAAAAAATAAATTTAAAAATAGCCATAAATAGTAAATAGTGGATCAATAATTATTTTATAATGTTTTTCTTCAATTACTATTGAAATATGTCTTTTTATTACCAAATAACAACTGATGCTTATTTATGATATTTTTTACGATAAATTTGGTGTAAAGCCTCCCAACTTGTTTTCTTTTTTGAAGGTTAGGTGGCGAGAGCCACTCCAACAATTGTATTGATAAGAAAAAGTTACAAAGATACAGAATAGGCAAAAGGAAAAATAAAACCTATCTAAAAATTAAAAGAGAAAAAACCAAAAAGGTGATACATCAAGAGTGAAAGAGAGAAAAAGTAAAAAAGAAGAAAAAATAGAAAGAGGAAAACAAAGCTAAACAACTAAGTCCCGCGAACCACCTAAGCCGAGGTTAACCAAGCTGCAACAGCAGCACAAATTTCTGCCATTAGCAAATTAGGAGGCAAAATCTTGTTGTCGAAAATCCTGCGATTTCTTTCTATCCAAATAGCCCAAGTTGTGGCCGCCCAAATGATGTCCCAAGATTGTCCGGCGGAGGACCTATTATGTAGCCAGAAAACCTGCAAATCAAGTAGGAAGGTTAAGACCGGCAGGGAGAACCGTGCTTGGATCAAAGTCCAAACTTGCACAGCATAGTCACAAAGCACGAAGAGATAGGAGGTAGTCTCCAGAACGCCATGGTTGCAACATTTGCAAGCTGAAATGATGGGCCAGTTTCTTGTTAACAGATTTTGTTGCGTGAGGACTCTATCCAATAAGACCACCCAAAGGAATACTTTGACCTTTGGTGGAGCTTTTAGCTTCCATAATAGAGCATGGTATGGAGACCGTAGACCTGGATCGGCTAGAATTCCATAGGCACTCGCAGAAGAATAAATACCCGTAGGAGACCATTTCCATACTAGCGGCTAGATTCCATCCAGCTGAACTGTTGAGGCAAGGAAGAAATCCTTGAGAACGACGATGTCCCTGAAGGCTGACGAGATTCCGTTAACAGCAGAAAGAGCTTCCAAGCCAGTCGTTCCATAAATCAGAGGAACGGAAGTGGCCCAAGTAGAGTCTGGCTCTTGTTGGAGCTTCCACAACCATCTCATAAGGAGTGCTTGGTTCTAGATTGAAAGATTCAGAATGCCAAGACCACCACATTTCCTTGGTAGGCAGCATTTGGCCCAATTCACAAGGCAGTGTCCACCTAAGCATTTTTCTCGTCCCTTCCAGAAGAAACTTCTTGTGATCCCGTCCATGTGTTTAATTAACCAAGTAGGCAATTTGAAGGCATGCATATAGTGCAAGGGTAGGGCTGTAAACACTGCCTTGACAAGAGTTAGGCGGCCTCCTAAAGAGAGGAGTTTTGTTTGCCAGCCATCCAACTTTCGAATTAAATGTTTAATTTCTTTTTTTGTTTATTAATTCTTTTTCTTTTGATATGTGCTGACTTGATGGGCTTGTGATACATGAATGACAAATTTCTGATAGCTTATTTTTTTGAAGGGTTTAAGGCCCGTAGCCTGAAAACTCTTGATCCAGAGCACTCAGCCCAAATCGATATCTTACATATAGCCCAAAATAAAAATAAAGAGAAAAAAATAGAAGGAATCGAGTTTCTAGAATTCTAGGATCTTCAATTTCCGAACTAATTTCTTCGTTTCTTCCCGTCTCCTTCCAAAAATGTTTTTGCTAATTTGTCTGTCAATTAATGTCCGTGTTTCTTGATTGAGGCAGAATCGAGTTGTTGATTGGATATCATCCTGAGCATCATAACCGACTGCTGCCAGCCCCGAATTGTATGAAGTATCCCACGATGCTTCAGCCAGGATTATCTCCAGTTGAGAGGTACGGCGTATTCATTTTGTTTTGATTCCCTTATTGGGCTGGATACAAGACCTGGATTGCATGACATTTGAGCTGCCTGATCAGTATCATATCATTTTCAGGGGCTGCTGTTTTGCCTTGAAATAGAAACTTTATTTGGGCTTTTCAAAGGAACCATTGAATATTGCAAAAGCCCTGAAAGTTGTTATTCATTCATCTGCTCTGTCAATGCAACAAAAAATCAACGGTAGATGAGTAGGTAGGTTGTCAGTTCACAAAGCCAAGGTATTAGTAACCAAGTGCCTCTCGCTAATGGGCAGACAAAAAGGGTGATCTTCAGTCACACTGTGGGCCCCACAAAATTGCCATTGAGCTTGGACTGAGTTAAATAATTTTTTGCAATATCATGTGTGTCAGAAGCCCCCCATGTATCGCCCTCCATGCAAGTACCATCAGTTTTGTCACAATTTTCCTGTTGTCCCAGATGCTAATCCAGTCTCTGGTTCATTAGCTTGTTCATTGACCTGATTCAGATGTGGGTGTCCTTCAAGAACTGGTATCCCAATTTAACTGAGTAGTGGCCATCACTCGCATTGTTCCATATTAGTCTATCTTGTGTCTATCCTGTATCTTGATTGTACGATCTGTTCTTTTTGCATGCTAGAGGCAATGTGTAGTAGAACTGAGGGTCATGAGAAGTTTGTGTTGATTTTAGGTTCTGGTAGCTTCATCAAAGCATTATGTAACTGATGGTACCTGGTCCGCTTTCTTCGTAGCTATTTGGTTTGTCTCATCCTTGATGCCATGGTTGATGTTTAACAGGTACGCTCTCACCATTCCCAATTTCCCAAAAAACAGAAACTTTGATGTCTATATTTTCATTGTTTGAATATTTTTCCGCATCTCGCTGCACTACATCCCCGCCTTTGTTATGTGCCCCATATATACATTATGTCTGCAGTATTTCATGTGAACAATTTGAACCCAGGTCGCCAATTTGTTTGCATTTACCGACCAACTGCCTTTAGCATGAAAGCTTGGTTAAAGATTTGCAAGTCTTGGACATCCAGCCTGCCCTTTTTGTAACTTTTTGTTGCTTTAGCCCATTTCACCAGTGAAAGGTGTCTACTTTGTGTTCTTCCCCAAAAGAATCTCCTAATAATAAAATTGATTGTATTTTTGGTGAGCAGTGATACTAATTTTTGTTACCTATAATATGTATTGATGTTAAGCTAAATTAACAACAGCCTAACAGTCAAACAGTCTAGAGCTAAAAATAACAACATAGTAATGAATAAACGTCAAATTTTTTTCCACTCATTTTATTAAGCATACAAAACAGGCATTATTTTATTATCGACTACGTACAGCTAATCATACACCAAATTTGAATTCTAAAAGAATTTACAAATCATGCACGTGTAAACATATCTTAAGCACATCGATTATTTTCTATACAAAAATATATATTTTGAAAGATTGATCAGCTGCTATTCCAGAACTGGGCCTGGAGCCAGTCAACAGTCTTCTTATCGAGTTGGAATGCCTTGGCAAGCACATCGTCTGAAATAGGAGGGTTCGAGCCGAAAGCTGCCTTTGCAACAGTGACCAAACCTGGATTTTGGCTGCTCAGACCTGCAAATGCAACGGCAGGGACTGCTCCAATGTTGAATTGGAAGTGGATGAGACCCTTGGGAAATACAAACACATCACCCTTGTTCAAAACCTTGGAAAAAAGCTTGAAGTCTGGAGCAGAAATCACAAAACCAACGTACAAAGTTCCTTCCATTACAGTGAGGACTTCAGTGGCTCTAGGATGGATGTGTGGTGGGTTTAGGCCGCCATTGGGTGCAAAGTCGATACGGGCAAGAGAAATTCCAAGAGTGTTGAGACCAACAATTTTTTCGACATTGACTAGGGTGACATTTGACCCAGGATTCTTACTTGTGTCGCTGGCCTTATCGAGGCCTGGGAAGAAGAAGTCTTCTGGTTTTGCATCTTTTGGGTTCTTGCATACTAATCCGTTCACAAAAACTGTATTCATGAAGATGAAAGAAGGCAATTAATCGCGATGTTTTGTTTTAGACTTTTAGTGCAGAGATGAGACCAAGTAAATAAATGAAATTATAAGTAGCAAGTTTTGGCAAATTGAAGCGCTTCTCAGTTTTTAAAGGTCTAAGTTATTTTTCTTACATTTAGTCATGAACAAATTAAATACATAATCTTAATAATCCAATTTACTAATGCATATATTAATTCACAAAAAATGCACGAAAACAAATTGAAACAATAGTACAAGTAATACCTTCAGATTTTATGTCAGCAACACAGAAATCTTGAAGTGGGCTAGGGTCAGAAGCGAATGCTTGAGAGGAGACCAATGCAAGAAAAGTGAAAAGATAAATTGTACAAGTAGCCATGTCTTTGTATTATCTTCGGCCTTCGCTTATATATTGTGATGTATATATGCAAATTGTGAATTGCTATTTGGTTATACAATGGCCAGAAGCATGGACGGTTATTTATAGCAAAGGTGCTTGAAGAATTCCTCACGTTTTGGAAACAACAGAAGCTAAATTTTTTGCAAAGTCCAACTTTGAAATGTTCTCTGTGAATTGGTAGAGAGCTAAGAGTTTTATCTTTGTATATATACTTTGGCGACTGAAACAGAGGACCATGTCAAAGATGTGGACAACTTCAATGAATGATCTAATCTGAGACAGTTTAACAGCAAGCCTTAAATAATTAATATCGTTCAGCTTTTTAATTGGAAGAGGTAATCATGTAGTATGCTGCTTTGGGCTAGTCTCATCTTGCGTGTACTAATGAAACAGTATGACTTGAATCCACCACCTAATATATACACTTGTTGAATGTAGAACGTGTCAATCTCTTAGCAGCGCATTGCTATTTTGATGGTTCCGACTTCCGACTTCCGATACAGAATTTATGATAAATCACAAAAGTACGAATTCCGTGGATGTACCTGAATATCTGATCATTTCCCCGATAAAATGTATTTCTTCATACTTCTCATGTATGGTTTTTTAAGAAAGTAGATGCATGGTATTACTGATTCACAACACTTGCAGTGATTAATATCATTTTGAGGGACTGCAGTGATTAGTATCACTAATTCAAAATGCTTAGGTGCGTGTATTTGTATGCTTTAATTCTCTGTCCAAAATTTGAATCGTTTGAAGTACCGATATTGCATTCCGTGCTCGCGCACACACACAGAAGGGCACCTTATAAGATATTCTGCTTAGAAATAATCAATAATATCGTTGCCTTAATTTCATGCTGTCTTATAATGATGAGACCAGAAAATCTATTCTTTGGAGACGAAGCGGATTGAACGTTAACTCTCATAGCTACATCAATTTCTTTTTCCAACAGACAATTAATTTGAAAAACAAAGGAATTTTTCTTGTGTTCTTATTTCTTGATAATATATATTTTCCGTTAAAAACCAGCGTTTGATCTAATAATTAAGAACAATGCATTCTTAGCGAAATAATGCATAATTGTATTTAAATAGAAGATTCTTTGTGAATATTAGAATTAAAAGGTTTTGACAGCATTTTTATCTTAAATTTTTTTTTTTCCAAATGACTAAAGCGTATAAAAGTACTTATTTATTCAATGAAGAAAAAAGGACTTTTGCTTTTGGAGGTACTTCTACGTTTTCAAGAAAAACAATTCAACAATAGTAAATACATGGAGAACTTTTTTTGTACATTTTTTTTTTTCATATGAAATATTTGAAATATTGTTTTTTTATAGTAATGAAAACAACGGTGCTTATAAGTTCGGTGGCTTGACCCCTAATTTATCTTCAAAAAAAAAGAAAAAAGAAAGGTGCTTATGAAATTATGATATTTTAATTTTCGTTTCCAGGGTGACATGCATGCATATCTAAGTACACTATTCCTTAAGACGAGGGATACCATATGTAGTTTTGTCATCCCTGTCATCGCTAAACACAAAGTGAACACATAAAATACATAACGTAAACTTATAGATAATCAAAGTGAACACTTACAAACAAATAAGTGTTGTCATCTCTTGTTTAGATTTTTATATGCATATTCAATTTATTTTTATTGAACTTATTTGTTTTCATGTGTTCACTTTGATCATTATATATGTTCATCTTGTCTATTTTATATGTTCACTTTCTGTTTAGCGGTGGCAAGTGATGGCAAAAATGCAGATGACAAATCAATTTCCTATTAAAAGTGGTAGTGGGGAGTCAAATAAGACAATGATGTTGATTTAAGATATTTTTGTTCTTATAATGATGAGAAAAGTTATTTGAAATGAAAATATTTGCAAATCAACTACAACACTTTGCTAGGAAAAGAAGAAAAAAAGCAATAGTCAAGAATGGAATTGAAAATTGACTAAATGGATTAAATTTTAAGCCAGTATATTAGCAAATTGCCAGTCCTTGTCCGTTCACTCAAATCACGCGTAGAAACTTTACATGGAAAAACAGAGTCTTGATCCGTTGGCACCAGTCAAAATGTAGAAGTGATGAACTTTTTGTTAGCAAATATGTATTGATGGGTTAAGTTGAAGGTGAAAACAGTCCATCGTCAGTCACACAGTCTTACGCTAATGACTAATGAATAAAATCAAATTTTATTTCACTCCTTTAACTAATCGTACACAACAGCAATATTTTATTACTGACAACAAATATTCACATACCAAATTTGAATTCAAAAGTCCTAAACAATTCATAAATCATTCACGTGTAGAAATAGCATAAGCAGATTATTTGCCGATACAAATTATATATTATTAAAGATTGATTAGCTGCTATTCAAGAATTGGGCTTGGAGCCGGTCAACAGTCTTCTTATCGAGTTGGAATGCCTTCGCAAGAACATCATCTGAGATAGGAGGATTCGACCCGAAAACTGCCTTGGCAACAGTGATTAAACCTGGGTTTTGGCTGCTAAGACCTGCGAATGCAACAGCTGGGACAGCTCCAATGTTGAATTGGAAGTGGATGAGTCCCTGAGGAAAAACAAAAACATCACCCTTGTTCAACACCTTGGAAAAGAGCTTGAAGTCTGGGGCTGAAGTCACAAAACCAACGTAGAGAGCCCCCTCCATGACAGTGAGCACTTCAGTTGCTCGGGGGTGGATGTGTGGTGGATTTAAGCCTCCATAGGGTGCAAAGTCGATACGGGCAAGGGAAATTCCAAGAGTGTTGAGACCAGCAATTTTTTCGACATTGACTAGGGTGACATTTGATCCGGGATTCTTACTTGTGTCACCGGCCTTGTCGAGGCCTGGGAAGAAAAAATCTTCGGGTTTCACTTCTTTTGCGTTCTTGCATACTAATCCGTTCACAAATACTGCAGTCAAGTAGAGGAAAGAAGTCAATTAATTAATCATGATGTTTTGGGATTCTTAATTCTATAAAAGTTCATTGAGTTATTTGTGCCAATAATTAGTCACTCATTCACTAGAAAAAAAACTCCAAAAAAATGTACAATACCTTCAGATTTCCTGTCAGCAACACAGAAATCTTGAAGTGGGCTAGGATCAGAAGCGAATGCTTGGATGGAGACCAATGCGAGGAAAGTGAAAAGAACAAGTGCGTAAGTAGCCATTTCTTTCTATTTCTTAACCTCTTAGCTTGTTATATATGGATGCAAATTGTGAATTTCTATTTGGTTATGTAATGGGCATCACATGCATCGTTATTTATAGTTGAGTGTACTTGAAAAATTCCCTCGCTCAAGTTTTGCTACGTCAAACTTTGATATGTTCCCTGTGAATTGGTAGAGGGCTAGAGTTTTATCTTTTGTATGCTTCAGCGATTATAAAGGAGAGAGTGTCAAAGATGTGGACAGCTTCAATCTGAGAGAGTCCATAATAACAGCGAGCCTTAATTAATTATTGTCGCCCTGCTTTTTATTATGAAAAGGTAATCATGTATCTAGATTCTATGTTGCCTTGGCCGACTCTTAGCTAGCTAGCTAGCGTGCGTGTAATAGTCAAACGCAAACAATATTACGTACTTCGGATTAATCACCTAACATATATTTGTTGTACGAAGAACTGGTCAATATCTTAACAGCGCACTGCTATTTCCATGCTTCTAACCACTATCACCACCAAACATCATTTATGATAAATCATACAAATGTATTGTGTTCCTACTATGTATCCGATCATTTACTTATTTTAATTTACTTGGTCATACTTATGTTGTTTGATGATTTGTTAATTAAGCTGTTGAATTATATATGCAGCTTTTTTTTTCTTTTTTTTTTCAAGAAAATTTATATTTAGCTTAGGAATATATAGGTGCGTTTGGATTGAGTTAGAATAAAATTTTGAATTATTTATGCTAAACAAATTTTAACATTGTGGAGAATAATTTTTTCGATTAATACTGTCATTTCTAAGTGGTCTCAAATTTAAAATAAATTTTCAATATTCGAGTGCATTTGAATAATTTGTAATTCCGGAATAAAAGTCAGTTGGAATAAAATTTTAATCCAGACTAAAAAATGATCCAAATTACATTTAGACTAACAGTTTATTTAGGATTTGGAACCACTTAGAAGCAACAAAATTAATCTAAAAAAGTCATCTCAATCATCTAAATAAGAATTTTTTTATTCCTAATAACTAATTCTAAATTTATTCTCGAGTGATCAAAATGCACCCATAAAATTGTGGCCTGTAATGCTGTCTTATGATGAGAGCAAAATATTTATTTTTTTGACACTAAATCGATTGATGCCTAGCTATAGCTACATCTTAATTTTAGCGGAATAAATCTAATCTGAATCCTACGAAATTGTTCTTGTAATTCTAATTTCTTGGAAATAGACCCTAAAAAAAAAAAAATTCTTGGAAATATATATTTTTTTAGTAGAAAATTAATTTTAGTCTTGTGATTAAGAATAAAATATCTTAATTCGAGGTCATAACTTTAAAACTGCCTGAAGAATTTCTTATAAACATTAAAAGTTGGCAAATTTGACCTCATTAATTATCTATAGAAGTATACAAGCTAAAAGTTGGAACATTTGACCTTATTGTTATCTACAAAAATACATATATTTTGAGTAGCATTTAAGCAGGGGCAGAGTTAAAGATAGCCCGAAGTGGGCATTGTCCCTCCAACGATCTGAAATACCTTTTATAAGTTCCAAAATTACATGGTAGTCCTTACAAAATAAAAAATCTTGTAGTGCGCCCTCAAAAGTTCAAAATATCGCGACTAAAATCTTTTGCAAGTTGCAACCTATTTCGAAATCATGGCTCTGCCTCAGCCCATAAGTTCCTTCTTTTTCTAATGATCAAAGTATATGGAGTACGAATTTGAAAAGAAGTTTGCTTGCTGGTGTTGTTATTCTAAAGCTGGGGGGGGGGGGGGCTTGTACTTCATTAAAAATAAAATGAATAAGTGGATAAACTATTTTATGATTTTTTCTTCAATTATATATTGAAATGTAGTTTGTTGTATTACCAAATAATTAATAATCGAATGCTTATGATTTTGTTCTTCTTTGTGATAAGTGATTGCCATGGGCATAAGGTCACTTGTTACATGGGATTCCAGACGTGGACACACACACATCGGTTTGACAGTTATAAACTCAAAGCCACTCGCCAGGCATTGATTCCTCTTATTTAATTACCGGAATTTTAAGATTTATTTGGTTCATGCGAAGGTTCCAATACAATCCCACGGACCAGATTCTATAATATAAGATTTGCTTAGTCAGATTGATAATAGCACAATAATCCAAATTATCTGTTGTGCAGGACATTGAATTCATCTATACGCAGAAACAGAGGAGCCACTTGGGAAGTATGGAGGGGCCAAATATATAGTGAACCGACTTTCAAAAGTGACAGTCTAATTTGAGAAAAAAAGAAAACATTCCTAACTATCAAGTAAACTGTTTCTAAGTCGAATAGCCTATGAAAGGTGTGTACGTACGTGAGGTTCTCACCAAGATAAATTCTTCGAAGTAAAAACACATTATTTTTAATTTGCAAATCAGTTACAGCACGTACCCTGAAAGGAAAAGAAAGCGAAAGCAATGAATATAATTGAACAAGACAAAATAGATTCATTTGATTGAGCCAACTGCAATTTCATATCCGTTCACTCAAATTACTCATGGAAATTTACTTTAAAAAGCAGAGTCTTCATCCGTTGGCAGCAGTCAAACGGTAGACGTGCTAATTAATAATATTTTTTTATATTCATATATGTTAAACATAATTTTGTTATCTAATGTCATTGATGTCTTAAGCTGAGGTTGGCAACAGCCAAACAGTCAAACAGCAGTCTTAAGCTAAATTAAATACAAACATAGTTATAAATTTATAATGAATTAAATCAAAATTTATTTTACTCATTTAATTAATCATACAAAAGAGGCAATATTTTATCACTGAAGCAACAAGACACACACATATTAACCAGATTGTTTCACCATAAAAACAAATTTTGAAAGATTGATCAGATGCTATTAGCGAATTGAGCCTGGAGCCAGTCAACGGTCTTCTTATCGAGTTCGAATGCCTTGGTTAGCACATCATCTGAAATAGGAGGGTTTGACCCGAAAATTGCGTTCGCCACAGTGACCAAACCAGGATTTTGGCTGCTCAAACCTGCAAATGCAACAGCTGGGACTGCTCCAATGTTGAATTGGAAGTGGATGAGTCCCTGAGGAAAAACGAAAACATCACCCTTGTACAACACCTTGGAGAAGAGCTTGAATTCTGGGGCTGAAGTCACGAAACCGACGTACAGAGTTCCCTCCATGACAGTGAGCACTTCAGTTGCTCTGGGATGGATGTGTGGTGGGTTTAGGCCACCATTGGGTGAAAAGTCTATACGGGCAAGGGAAATTCCAAGAGTGTTGAGACCAGCAAGTTTTTGTGCATTGACTAGGGTGACGTTTGACCCGGGATTCTTACTTGTGTCGCCGGCCTTGTTGAGGCCTGGGAAGAAGAAGTCTTCTGCTTTCACATCTTTTGGGTTCTTGCATACTAATCCATTGACAAAAACTGTATATTCATGTAGATGAAAGAAGGCAATTAATCGTGATGTTTTTATTTCAGTGCAGAGACGGGACCAAGAAAATAAATTAAATTATATATAATGCAAGTTCTGGCAAATATAAGTGATTATCAGTCTAAACGTTATTCAAGTTCTTTTGTTGGCAACATTTAGTCCTTACAAATTAAACGAAGAATGTCAATGTTCCAATTTATTATGTATATATAAATTCATAATATATTTGCAGTATAAAAATAAAAAATGTAACAGTACCTTCAGATTTCATGTCAGCGACACAGAAATCTTGAAGTGGGCTAGGGTCAGAAGCAAATGCTTGAGAAGAAACCACTGCAAGAAAAGTGAATAGAACAAGTGCATAAGTAGCCATTTCTTTCTATTATCTTTGCGTGTTAGTTCTTATGAAGTATATATGTGCAAATTGTGAATTGCTGTTTGGTTATACAATTCACAAAACATGGATAGCTATTTATAGTAGAGGGTGTTTGAAGAATTCGTTTTGGAGTTAACAGAGTTTATCTTTTACTAAGTCCAACTTTGAAATTCTCCAGGTGAATTGGTATAGACTAGAGAGCTAGATTTTATCTTTAACATTGGCGATTGATAAAGAGGCAGTCAAAGATGTGTGGACAATCTGAGATACAGGCTGTCAGGCATACAGCGTACGTAACAAAGGGCCTTCTTATTAATTAATTGTTCCGGTTTTTTAATTATTGATATGACGTAATCAGGTACCTATGTTGCTTTGGCAAGTCTAAGCGTGCCGTACTGTGCTTGACAAACAATACGACTCTAGATCCATGCATCACCTAATATAGTTGTTGTGGATGGTAGAACTGGTCAATCTCAGCGCACTCTGCTATTTCAATAGTTTTAAGCACTGTCACAGATAATATTTATGATTAATCATATAGACGTACTGCATATATTTAATGTATATGTATATATGATTATTTATATAACTGTCTTGATTAATTTATCTATACATTTTTTTATATGATCCTTTCCCTTCTTAATTCGGTGGATGATATTCACTAATTCACAGCACTTGTAGTTTAGACATAAGTAACACTATGCGTAGTATGTTTGCATATATTTGTGTGCCTTATTTATATGCCCAAAATTCAGTTACATTTTAAGTACCGATATTACATATTTGCATTCACACAGTATTACAACACACCCGTCAGGGTCCCTTGATTATAATTTATAAGTCACGATTGTTGGGTCGTTGCCTTCATGTTGTCTTTCTTTTTTTTTTTTTTTTTGAAGCAAGCCTTTCATGTTGCCTTTCATGTTGTCTTATTATGATGAGATTATAAATTTATTCATTGGAGACGAAACGGATTGAATCCCAGAGCTATATCATCACTTTTAAATTCAGACAATATAATTTTTTTTCCACCGAAAACTCGTCTTTAATCTAATGGCTAAAGAGTAATGACAATGCATTTTGAGTGGAGGTCACATATTTAAAACTTCATTAAAAGATCCTTCATGAATATTAAAATTTAGGCCCTTTTACCGCCTATTTTATTTAAAAAGAATTGTAATAGCCTTTAGGTTATGTTCTTTTTCTGATGATTAAATGACTTAAATCATAAACTTTACCTATTTAGTAATAATAAAAAGTTTGCTTGGTGGTATTGTTTCTTCTAGGAAGAAGCTACTTTGTCTTCATAACTCAGTAATAGCGTACAAATGAGTAATTAAATACGTTGATAACCCAATTCATAGCTTTCTCTTCAATTAAAAACCGAAATATCGTTTCCTTATTACCAATTAAATAATAAAAAATGTTTATTTATGATCTTTTCGTTTTCATTAGAGAAGAAGTTTTTTTCCTAATTTAAGGTCCAAACGTCCAAACGTGACATTCATCATATGAAGTGAACTATTTCTTAAGACAAATACTCTCCCTAATTTAAGGTCTAGAGGGGTGAATAGGCACAATTTCAAGTTCTAAACCGGTTTGAACAATTTTGCGAAAATTAACAATTCAATTCAATTCAAGTTAGTTCACACACAATCAAGCAAACAATCAAATCAAATGCAATGTAAATAAAGAGAAGAGTAAGAGAGATGACAAGCGATGTGATTACAGAGTTCCAATCCGCTAGAGAGAGCTAGCCTTAGTCGTACGTCTCCGGGAGTTCCGCTACCACGAAAAGATGCGCTTCGTTCAATTCCACCAAGAACGGGCCGGTCTACAAGTTCGAACCGAATCGCCTCGTCACAAGAAACTCGAGGTGGATCGGCCTAATCTCTAACTATCAATCAAATACACTAAGTATTGATGCTCACAATCAAAACACTCAATGATATGGCTAAACAAGCTATGAGTTTGATTGAGGCTATCTAATCTCAATGATTTTGCTAAAAAGTGCTCAAGAACAAGAGAATCAGATCTAGCTATTTGAACCTCAAAGAGAGGGATTTTGCAAGGTTTTAAAAGTATTAAAACAGTCCCAAATGGGCTAGTACATATAGAGGGCGTCAATATAGCTCCAAAACAGTCTATTTTTCTCTCCAGCGTTGCCTAACGCTATTCAGCGTTATACAACGTTCAATATAACCGTTGAAATTTCAAATGACTATTTTATATTACCGTTGACATTGTCAGAGCGTTGTGCAACGTTCTGTATCGTTGCACAACGATGGAGCATACATCCAAAAGAATGCTCCGACAGTTCCGTTGGAACTAGTGAGAGCGTTGTGCAACGCCAGAAGGCGTTGCACAACGATCTAGAAAACAGTTGAGAGACAGCTTTGACTAACTCAATAGTTCCTCATATGACACTGGCTGACGTTACACAACGCTATTTGGCGTTGTCACGCGATAACTGTAATTTTTGCATGTAATTAAAATGTGCTGTTTAAGGCCAAGACAGCGCTATCTGAATAGCGGAGAGAGCTTGGAATATTCGAGCGTTGTGCAACGCTGAAGAGCTTTACACAATGGTAGCAAAT
This sequence comes from Rhynchospora breviuscula, assembly GCA_027562975.1. Taxonomy (NCBI): domain Eukaryota; kingdom Viridiplantae; phylum Streptophyta; class Magnoliopsida; order Poales; family Cyperaceae; genus Rhynchospora; species Rhynchospora breviuscula. The sequence goes on from CM050399.1 coordinate 34,729,800, forward strand.
AACGTTGTGCAACGTTGTGGGTCGTTGCATAACGTTATGACAGGAGGAACAGTTTATGTTCCAAGTCCTCTCATTCTCTCGTTGTATGACGCTACTGAGCGTTATATATACAATTTTGTGACACGGCGTGACACAACGCCAGTGGGCGTTGTGTGACGTTGGTACACGTTGTCAGAGATTTTTCAATTTCATGCTGAATTTTCTTAGCGTTGAGCAACGTCAAATGGCGTTGTATGACGTTTGACAGCAAAACTGAGCATTTAGACAGCAAATTGATTGAGATTAGTTTAGAGATTAAATATACCTAAACTAATGACTCTAGCTAGCCTAATGGAATCTCTTGATGCTCCACAACTCGTGCTACACTTGCTTCAAGCCATTCTTCAAAATAATTCGCTAAAAATCACTTAAAAAGATGTTAGTTGAGAGGTTTGGTGTTGTTTTGCAAATCGACAAATCGAAAGTTAATTGTTTAATCCAACAATCCGAAATTAAAATATTTGCAAATCAACTATAGCACTTACGCTGCAAGGAAAAAAAAAAGAAAAAAAAAAAGAAAAAAAGGAGAAACCCAGCAATGGTACTGAAACTTGAGTAAATGGATTAAATTTATTAAGCCAGGTAGCCAACCCCTATCTGTTCACTCAAATCACATATGGAAACATCAGTACATCACCTAGAAGGACAGATTCAGTCTTGATCCGTTGGCACGTGGCAGCAGTCAAACCAAAAAAGTGCTACTGTATTATATAAAAATAATAATGTATGTTAAACTGATTTTTGTTCTCTAATATGCATTGATGTGTTAAGCTGAAGATGACAACCGCAAAATATTCAGACCGTCTTTACGTTAAAATAAAAAAAAAAAAACTCAGTAAGGGATAAAATCAAATTTTATTTCATTCACTTGACTAATCATACAAGACTACAAGAGGCAATACTTTATTATTGACCGCAACTAATCCCACACCTACTTGAATTCTAAAAAATTTTAAAATTTATAAATCATGCACGTGGAGACATATATCAGATTATTTCCCCCTACATAAAAATTTTGAAAGATAGATCAACTGCTGTTTGAGAATTGAGCTTGGAGCCGGTCAACAGTCTTCTTATCAAGTTGGAATGCCTTGGCTAGCACATCATCTGAAATAGGAGGGTTCGACCCGAAAACTGCATTCGCGACAGTTACCAAACCTGGATTTTGACTGCTCAGTCCTGCAAATGCAATGGCAGGGACTGCTCCAATGTTGAATTGGAAATGGATGAGTCCCTGAGGAAAAACGAAAACATCACCCTTGTTTAACACCTTGGAAAAGAGCTTGAAGTCTGGGGCTGAAGTCACGAAACCGACGTACAGAGTTCCCTCCATGACAGTGAGCACTTCAGTTGCTCTGGGATGGATGTGTGGTGGGTTTAGGCCTCCATATGGTGCAAAGTCGATGCGGGCAAGGGAAATTATATTCCAAGAGTGTTGAGACCGGCAATTCTGACGACATTGACAAGGGTGACGTTTGACCCAAGATTCTTATTTGTGTCGCCGGCCTTGTCGAGGCCTGAGAAGAAGAAGTCTTCTGGTTTCACATGATCTTTCGGGTTCTTGCATACTAATCCGTTCACAAAAACTGTATTCATAAAGAGGAAAGAAGGCAATTATTCATGACATTTTTGTTTCAGTAGTGCGGACAGGGACCAAGAAAATAAATTAAATTATATATAGTGCAAGTTCTGGCAAATTTTTGTGATTCTCACTTTCTAAAAGTTTATTGAGTTCATTTTCGTTCCAATTAATATTTAATCGTTAACAAATTACACAAAGAACATATATAACTATTCTGATTTATTACGAATTTATTAATTCACAAAAATGTGCAGGAGAAAAACAAAACAATACCTTCAGATTTCATATCAGCAACACAGAAATCTTGAAGTGGACTAGGGTCAGAAGCAAATACTTGAGAGGAAAACAATGCAAGAAAAGTGAAGAGAACTAGTGTGGGAGTAGCCATTTCTCTCTATTATGTATTTATCTTTGTTTGTTTGCTTGTGATGATATGTGTATATGCAAATTGTGAATTGCTGTTTGGTTATACGATGGATAAAACTTGTATCGGTATTTATAGTTGAAGGGTGCTTGACGAATTCTTCACTTTTTGGAGATAAAGTAAGTGATTGAACTTTCGTTAGGTCCAATTTTGAAATGTTCCCTGTGATTTGGTATAGAGATCTAGAGTTTCATCTTTTCCACTTTGCCCATTATAACTTAATTAGTTTAATTCAAACGTCGATGTGGACAACTTCATACCTGATACAGTCTAACAAAGGGCCTTCAAATTAAATAATCATCCAGTTCTTTATTAGGATCAGGTAATTACGTATCTATATATGTTGCTTTGGGCAAGTCTTAAACTCTTAATTAGAGTGCCGCGTGAGTGTATTATATATTCATACAGTATGACTTGGATTATTATCACCTTAAGGTTAATAATATACAGTTGTTGTATGCAGAACGAGTCAATCTCTTAGAACCGCATTGTTATTTTCATAATTCCCGGAACAGCATGTATGAGATTGGCAAAAATAATAATAATAATAAGAAACACACTTATTTATGATTAATCACATAGGCGAACGTACTGTTTTCGGTGTATATATATGATCAGTTATATATTCGATCAAATTTATTTTTCCATACTTTTGTTGATTTTGAGAAAAAAAAAACTTGGTTTTATTGAAAGTTCTAATTTCTGTATATACGGAAAAAAAAAAAGATTAGCAATTCAATTCCAATTTATCAGCTAGTTGACACTAATGACCGTTGGAAGCTTTCTAAATTAAAAGATAAATTCATTATTTACATGATGAACGTATGTCTTTATTTTCTTCAAACGGTAAAAGCCATGACAATAATCTTGATTAATTATTCTGAGCTCAGTGACTGAATTTGATGGACGAGATAGTTAGGTTTTGATTATATATATATATATATATATATATAGAGAGAGAGAGAGAGAGAGAGAGAGTTTTGCTATGGTGAGTCGCGACTCACCAGGGGTCCGTGAGTCCCGCTCAAAACACCTATATATAGTTCAAAATGACTGATCCAAACCGTGTAATACGATCTCCCTAATGAAATCTCCATACAGACCAAATTTTACATTTTTTCAAAATTTCTAAGTATTTTTTTGAAATTTTAGAAAATCGTTAATCTAATTAGTTCTGAACCGTTCAAAAACAACAGTTTTTAAAAATCCGAAACAAATACTTATAAATTTCAAAAAAATATAAAATTTGGTCTACATGGAGATTTCAATAGGGAGATCGTATTGATCAGTTTAGATCGATCATTTTGAACCAGATCTAAGAGTTTTTGAATGCGACTCACGTGAGTCACGATTCACCATAGCAAAACTCTCTATATATATATAGATGTGGGCTAAAGTGCCATAGATGGCAATGCCATAAATGTCTTTTTTGAGTCATTTTTTTTAAGATCCAAAATTCAATCGATCAATCCAAACTGTTTAAATTGATCACCATATTGAAATACTATTGGAGACACAAATTTTATATTTTTTTAATTTTTTTGCTATTTATTTTGATATGTTCAAATTGGAGGGTCTGAAATACTCTAATTATAACGTTTTTTAAAAATATTATAATAAATATCAGGAAAATTTGAAAAAATATAAAATTTGGTCTCCAAAGGTATTTTAATATGGTGAATAACTTGAACGGTTCGGATTGAGCATTTGAATTTTGAATCTTAAAAAATGACTCTTTGGCACAGGACCTCTGTGCCATCTATGGCACGTTAGCCAACCTTATATATATATATATATATATATATAGAGAGAGAGAGAGAGAGAGAGAGTTTTTCTATGGTACTGAGTCGTGACTCACTAGGGGTTTGTGAGTCATGCTCAAAACTCCTAGATCTGGTTCAAAATGATCGATCCAAACCGTCCAATACGATCTCTCTTTTGAAATCTCCATGCTGACCAAATTTTACATTTCGAAATTTTTAAGTATTTTTTTGAAATTTTAGAAAATCGTTAATCTAATTAGTTATGAATCGTTATAAAATAACAGTTTTTAAAAATCCGAAAAAAATACTTAAAATTTTCAAAAAAATATAAAATTTGGTCCACATGGAGATTTTAATAGGGAGATCTTATTGGACGGTTTGGAATGATTATTTTGGACCAAATCTAGGTGTTTTTTAGCACGACTCAAGTGAGTCGCGACTCACCAAGCATAGCAAAACTCTCTCTCTCTCTCTCTCTCTCTCTCTCTCTCTCTATATATATATATAGACACAAACACACACATAAGATTTCATTTGTATGATAAGAATTGATTAATTTATCAGGATTTTGTTGGGTCCAATAACATTAAAATTATGATCAAATTAATAGAGAACCAGCTCTTGGTCCAGTGACAAAGACCAATACATTAATTAGTGAAAGGTCACAAGTTTGAAACTTGAATAAGGGTCTTTCATAGACATTTAATTTAAAAATAATTAAGTTGGGAGACTTGAATCTCAATTAATCTTCATTTAAAATTATGATTAAATGAAACCAAATCCATTTATTTGGATCAAAGAATTCCAATTAACATGTAGATTCCATAAAATTCTCGGGGAAAAAAACTCATTTTAATGAGAGCCTTACTGATTACCCTGTGATGATATTCTGACTTCTGAGGACAAACTTTCCTTTTAATTTTCTTTTGATTTAATATTTCTCTTGTATGATTTCTTAAAATGGTGCATAGATGCATGATCGATCAATGATTCACAGTATATAGAGCTGTCAACGTTACAAAAAAACACGTGATTCCGTTTCGGTAAAGCGAAACGGAACGAATAACAGAACCAATTTTGATTCCATTCCAATAATGAAACGGTAAACGAAATGCAGAATCATACCGTTTCGAACCGTTTCTTCTCTTTTCAAACCGTTTCATATGTATATTCTGAAGTGGAACGAATAACGAAATGATATTCTATACCGTTTCAAAAATGAAACGGTTAACGAAATGGGATCTTATACCGCATTCCTTAACGGAACGGCAAATGGAACTGGCTGTTCCGTGCATTTCTGTCATGTTTGACAGCCCTAACAGTACACATGCAGTCTTTAGGGAAATAATTTGAATACAACAGAATCTTTTTTGTGATTCTAATTACTTGACAATATATATATTTTTTTGTGATTCTATCTTCCCAATTTCTAGACGGCTTGTGCACATCCAATGTGACATGCATGCGTGTCAAGTGGACTGTTTCTTAAGCCCAATAACCTATTAAAGGTGTGTACGTGGTGTGGGGGGAAGGGGGGGGGGGTGCAAAATAAGGTAATGATGTTGAATTAAAGATGTATGTTTTGCCTTGTGACAAAAGTTCTTTGAAATGGAAAAAAAAAAAAATTTGACGGCCTTGAAAATATTTGCAAATCAACTATGCATTTACGCTGCAAGGTGAAAAGAAAGAAAAGGAAACAATACTTCAATGCTTTTTGAAAATTGACTAAATGGATTAATTTAATTAAGCCATCTGCAATTATATCCTCAAGGAAACTTTACCAGGAAAAACAGAGCCTAGGACCCTAGCTTGATCCTTCGACACTAGTCAAACAGTAGAATAATGCATTATATATATACTTATTATTTGACAGAGAATATGCATTGATGTAGATACAACAAGAATCTCAAAGAACAATTTTATTTCAATTATTTTATAAAGCATGCATAACAGCCATTGTTTTATTATTAATTGACAACAACAAATCACACGCCAAACTTAGAATTCTAAACAAATAATTATTATATCATCCACACGTGTGTAGACATATATTAAGAACTATTTATTTCCCCATATATAAATAATTAAAAATATTGATCAATTGCTATTGGAGAATTGAGCTTGGAGCCAGTCTACTGTCTTCTTATCAAGCTGAAATGCCTTTGCAAGAACATCATCAGAAATAGGAGGATTCGACCCGAAAACAGCATTAGCAACGGTGACCAAACCTGGGTTTTGGCTGCTCAGACCAGCAAATGCAACAGCAGGGACAGCTCCAAAGTTGAATTGGAAGTGGATGAGTCCCTGAGGAAAAACGAAAACATCACCCTTGTTCAACACCTTGGAAAAGAGCTTGAACTCTGGGGCCGAAGTCACAAAACCCACATAGAGAGTTCCCTCCATAACGGTGAGCACTTCGGTTGCTCTGGGGTGGATGTGTGGTGGATTAAGGCCATTGTTGGGTGCAAAGTCGATACGGGCAAGGGAAATTCCAAGAGTGTTGAGACCAGCAAGTCTGTCGACATTGACTAGGGTGACATTTGACCCGAGATTCTTACTTGTGTCGCCGGCCTTGTCGAGGCCAGAGAAGAAGAAGTCTTCTGGTTTCACATATTTCGGGTTCTTGCATACTAATCCGTTCACAAATACTGTATATTCATGTAGACGAAAGAAGGCAATTAATCGTGATGCTTTTGTTTCAGTGCAGAGACGGGACCAAGAAAATAAATTAAATTATATATAATGCAAGTTCTGGCAAATATAAGTGATTATCAGTCTAAACGTTATTCAAGTTTTTTTGTTGGCAACATTTAGTCCTTACAAATTAAACGAAGAATGTCAATGTTCCAATTTATTATGTATATATAAATTCATAATATATTTGCAGTATAAAAATAAAAAATGTAACAGTACCTTCAGATTTCATGTCAGCGACACAGAAATCTTGAAGTGGGCTAGGGTCAGAAGCAAATGCTTGAGAAGAAACCACTGCAAGAAAAGTGAATAGAACAAGTGCATAAGTAGCCATTTCTTTCTATTATCTTTGCGTGTTAGTTCTTATGAAGTATATATGTGCAAATTGTGAATTGCTGTTTGGTTATACAATTCACAAAACATGGATAGCTATTTATAGTAGAGGGTGTTTGAAGAATTCCTCATGTTTTGGAGTTAACAGAGTTTATCTTTTACTAAGTCCAACTTTGAAATTCTCCAGGTGAAATGGTATAGACTAGAGAGCTAGATTTTATCTTTAACATTGGCGATTGATAAAGAGGCAGTCAAAGATGTGTGGACAACTTCAATCTGAGATACAGGCATACAACGTACGTAACAAAGGGCCTTCTTATTAATTAATTGTTCCGGTTTTTTAATTATTGATATGACGTAATCAGGTACCTATGTTGCTTTGGCAAGTCTAAGCGTGCCGTACTGTGCTTGACAAACAATACGACTCTAGATCCATGCATCACCTAATATAGTTGTTGTGGATGGTAGAACTGGTCAATCTCTTAGCAGCGCACTCTGCTATTTCGATAGTTTTAAGCAATGGTTTAAATAGCGGATAGCGATTTCATCGCGGATATGCTAATGTCATAGCGGTTATTTAGCGGCCCTATCGGATCATAGCGGACTGGAAATTTTGATCCAATATATGCACATTATACACATACTTTATAATCCAAATGAACATCATATGTATCATATTTCATACTTAAATTCAAAATATTAAACCTTTCAATTCACAATTTTTATACAAAAATGCATACTCTTAAATCTTAATTGACATTTAACATTGACATTATCAAATAAAATAGTAAAGTCTTGCACTCTGATTTGTCTTTTTTTTCCTCGCATTACTGAAACTAAAATGAAGCTCCTATGTGATAAAGATTGAGATAGTAGCAACATGATGCAATTATGTATAACAATTACTAATTATTGGAGAGTGCACGGCAGGATTGAACATAACTTAAATTAATTTTCTACTAATGAATTTTTATGCGCTAGTTTTTTTTTCTCATTTTAAGTTTTACCATTCTTTCCTATGAAATACGGAACTTAGAATTGAAAATTTCCAAACTCTAAATAAAAAGGACAAAGGCAGAGGTTACCTGCCAAAAGGAGAGCAATCAAAAAGTGAGGATCGTGACTTGTGGGGCTAAGTTCCTCCTTTAATTTATGTGATTTACAGTTGCGTCAAGAGAAGAGAAAAAAAAAATTCAGATGTGGGTTCAGACTTGAGACGAGAGAGGAGAAAGAGTTGGTTTCCGACTTTCGTTAGAGGAGGCACGTCAATCTTTATTGGGCCCGGCCTATAAAAATTAAATTTAATTTCTAACTTCTCGTAAAACAGCCCACTATACCACTAAACTTCCGCTATACACCGATAATCAACGCTAAATAGCCGCTAATCACCGCTAACGAACCGCTATCGGCAGAAAACGCTAAATATACAAATTTCATTTAGCAGCATAGCGTTTGGCAAATGGAACCGCTATTGCGCCGCTAATTTCCGCTATTTAAATCACTGGTTTTAAGCACTGTCACAGATAATATTTATGATTAATCATATAGACGTACTGCATATATTTAATGTATATGTATATAAGATTATTTATATAACTGTCTTGATTAATTTATCTATACTTTTTTTTATATGATTCTTAATTTGGTGGATGATATTCACTAATTCACAGCACTTGTAGTTTAGACATAAGTAACACTATGCGTAGTATGTGTTGCATATATTTGTGTGCCTTGTTTATATGCCCAAAATTCAGTTACATTTTAAGTACCGATATTACATATTTGCATTCACACAGTATTACAACACACCCGTCAGGGTCCCTTGATTATAATTTATAAGTCACGATTGTTGGGTCGTTGCCTTCATGTTGTCTGTTTTTTTTTTTTTTTTTTTTTTTTTTTTTTTTTTTTTGAAGCAAGCCTTTCATGTTGTCTTATTATGATGAGATTAGAAATGTATTCATTGGAGACGAAACGGATTGAATCCCAGAGCTATATCATCGCTTTTAATTTCAGACAATATATAATTTTTTTTCCACCGAAAACTCGTCTTTAATCTAATGGCTAAAGAGTAATGACAATGCATTTTGAGTGGAGGTCACATATTTAAAACTTCATTAAAAGATCCTTCATGAATATTAAAATTTAGGCCCTTATACCGCCTATTTTATTTAAAAAGAATTGTACGTAATAGCCTTTAGGTTATGTTCTTTTTCTGATGATTAAATGACTTAAAATCATAAACTTTACCTATTTAGTAAAAATAAAAAGTTTTCATGGTGGTATTGTTTCTTCTAGGAAGAAGCTACTTTCTCTTCATAACTCAGTAATAGCGTATAAATAAGTAATTAAATACGTTGATAACCCAATTCATAGCTTTCTCTTCAATTAAAAACCGAAATATCGTTTCCTTATTACCTATTAAATAATAAAAAATGTTTATTTATGATCTTTTCGTTTTCATTAGAGAAGTTTTTTTTTCCTAATTTAAGGTCCAAACGTCCAAACGTACGTGACATTCATCATATCAAGTGAACTATTTCTTAAGACAAATACCCTCCCTAATTTAAGGTCTAGAGAGGGTGAATAGGCACAATTTCAAGTTCTAAACTGATTTGGACAATTTTGCGAAAATTAACAATTCAATTCAATTCAAGTTAGTTCACACACAATCAAGCAAACAATCAAATCAAATGCAATGTAAATAAAGAGAAGAGTAAGAGAGATGACAAGCGATGTGATTACGGAGTTCCAACCCGCTAGAGAGAGCTAGACTTAGTCGTACGTCTCTGGGAGTTCTGCTACCACGAAAAGATGCGCTCCGTTTAATTCCACCAAGACCGGGTCTATAAGTTCGAACCGAATTGCCTCGTCACAAGAAACTCGAGGTGGATCGGCCTAACCTCTAACTATCAATCAAATATACTAAGTATTGATGCTCACAATCAAAACACTCAATGATATGGCTAAACAAACTATGAGTTTGATTGAGGCTATCTAATCTCAATAATTTTGCTAAAAAGTGCTCAAGAACAAGAGAGAATCAGATCTAGCTGTTTGGAGCTCAAAAAGAGAGATTTTGCAAGATTTCAAAAGTATTAAAACAGTCCCAAATGGGCTAGTATATATAGAGGGCGTCAATATAGCTCCAAAACAGTCTATTTTTCTCTCCAGCGTTGCCTAACGCTATTCAGCGTTATACAACGTTCAATATAACCGTTGAAATTTCAAATGACTATTTTATATTACCGTTGACATTGTCAGAGCGTTGTGCAACGTTCTGTATCGTTGCACAACGATGGAGCATACATCCAAAAGAATGCTCCGACAGTTCCGTTGGAACTAGTGAGAGCGTTGTGCAACGCCAGAAGGCGTTGCACAACGATCTAGAAAACAGTTGAGAGACAGCTTTGACTAACTCAATAGTTCCTCATATGACACTGGCTGACGTTACACAACGCTATTTGGCGTTGTCACGCGATAACTGTAATTTTTGCATGTAATTAAAATGTGCTGTTTAAGGCCAAGACAGCGCTATCTGAATAGCGGAGAGAGCTTGGAATATTCGAGCGTTGTGCAACGCTGAAGAGCTTTACACAATGGTAGCAAATAACGTTGTGCAACGTTGTGGGTCGTTGCATAACGTTATGACAGGAGGAACAGTTTATGTTCCAAGTCCTCTCATTCTCTCGTTGTATGACGCTACTGAGCGTTATATATACAATTTTGTGACACGGCGTGACACAACGCCAGTGGGCGTTGTGTGACGTTGGTACACGTTGTCAGAGATTTTTCAATTTCATGCTGAATTTTCTTAGCGTTGAGCAACGTCAAATGGCGTTGTATGACGTTTGACAGCAAAACTGAGCATTTAGACAGCAAATTGATTGAGATTAGTTTAGAGATTAAATATACCTAAACTAATGACTCTAGCTAGCCTAATGGAATCTCTTGATGCTCCACAACTCGTGCTACACTTGCTTCAAGCCATTCTTCAAAATAATTCGCTAAAAATCACTTAAAAAGATGTTAGTTGAGAGGTTTGGTGTTGTTTTGCAAATCGACAAATCGAAAGTTAATTGTTTAATCCAACAATCCGAAATTAAAATATTTGCAAATCAACTATAGCACTTACGCTGCAAGGAAAAAAAAAAGAAAAAAAAAAAGAAAAAAAGGAGAAACCCAGCAATGGTACTGAAACTTGAGTAAATGGATTAAATTTATTAAGCCAGGTAGCCAACCCCTATCTGTTCACTCAAATCACATATGGAAACATCAGTACATCACCTAGAAGGACAGATTCAGTCTTGATCCGTTGGCACGTGGCAGCAGTCAAACCAAAAAAGTGCTACTGTATTATATAAAAATAATAATGTATGTTAAACTGATTTTTGTTCTCTAATATGCATTGATGTGTTAAGCTGAAGATGACAACCGCAAAATATTCAGACCGTCTTTACGTTAAAATAAAAAAAAAAAAACTCAGTAAGGGATAAAATCAAATTTTATTTCATTCACTTGACTAATCATACAAGACTACAAGAGGCAATACTTTATTATTGACCGCAACTAATCCCACACCTACTTGAATTCTAAAAAATTTTAAAATTTATAAATCATGCACGTGGAGACATATATCAGATTATTTCCCCCTACATAAAAATTTTGAAAGATAGATCAACTGCTGTTTGAGAATTGAGCTTGGAGCCGGTCAACAGTCTTCTTATCAAGTTGGAATGCCTTGGCTAGCACATCATCTGAAATAGGAGGGTTCGACCCGAAAACTGCATTCGCGACAGTTACCAAACCTGGATTTTGACTGCTCAGTCCTGCAAATGCAATGGCAGGGACTGCTCCAATGTTGAATTGGAAATGGATGAGTCCCTGAGGAAAAACGAAAACATCACCCTTGTTTAACACCTTGGAAAAGAGCTTGAAGTCTGGGGCTGAAGTCACGAAACCGACGTACAGAGTTCCCTCCATGACAGTGAGCACTTCAGTTGCTCTGGGATGGATGTGTGGTGGGTTTAGGCCTCCATATGGTGCAAAGTCGATGCGGGCAAGGGAAATTATATTCCAAGAGTGTTGAGACCGGCAATTCTGACGACATTGACAAGGGTGACGTTTGACCCAAGATTCTTATTTGTGTCGCCGGCCTTGTCGAGGCCTGAGAAGAAGAAGTCTTCTGGTTTCACATGATCTTTCGGGTTCTTGCATACTAATCCGTTCACAAAAACTGTATTCATAAAGAGGAAAGAAGGCAATTATTCATGACATTTTTGTTTCAGTAGTGCGGACAGGGACCAAGAAAATAAATTAAATTATATATAGTGCAAGTTCTGGCAAATTTTTGTGATTCTCACTTTCTAAAAGTTTATTGAGTTCATTTTCGTTCCAATTAATATTTAATCGTTAACAAATTACACAAAGAACATATATAACTATTCTGATTTATTACGAATTTATTAATTCACAAAAATGTGCAGGAGAAAAACAAAACAATACCTTCAGATTTCATATCAGCAACACAGAAATCTTGAAGTGGACTAGGGTCAGAAGCAAATACTTGAGAGGAAAACAATGCAAGAAAAGTGAAGAGAACTAGTGTGGGAGTAGCCATTTCTCTCTATTATGTATTTATCTTTGTTTGTTTGCTTGTGATGATATGTGTATATGCAAATTGTGAATTGCTGTTTGGTTATACGATGGATAAAACTTGTATCGGTATTTATAGTTGAAGGGTGCTTGACGAATTCTTCACTTTTTGGAGATAAAGTAAGTGATTGAACTTTCGTTAGGTCCAATTTTGAAATGTTCCCTGTGATTTGGTATAGAGATCTAGAGTTTCATCTTTTCCACTTTGCCCATTATAACTTAATTAGTTTAATTCAAACGTCGATGTGGACAACTTCATACCTGATACAGTCTAACAAAGGGCCTTCAAATTAAATAATCATCCAGTTCTTTATTAGGATCAGGTAATTACGTATCTATATATGTTGCTTTGGGCAAGTCTTAAACTCTTAATTAGAGTGCCGCGTGAGTGTATTATATATTCATACAGTATGACTTGGATTATTATCACCTTAAGGTTAATAATATACAGTTGTTGTATGCAGAACGAGTCAATCTCTTAGAACCGCATTGTTATTTTCATAATTCCCGGAACAGCATGTATGAGATTGGCAAAAATAATAATAATAATAAGAAACACACTTATTTATGATTAATCACATAGGCGAACGTACTGTTTTCGGTGTATATATATGATCAGTTATATATTCGATCAAATTTATTTTTCCATACTTTTGTTGATTTTGAGAAAAAAAAAACTTGGTTTTATTGAAAGTTCTAATTTCTGTATATACGGAAAAAAAAAAAGATTAGCAATTCAATTCCAATTTATCAGCTAGTTGACACTAATGACCGTTGGAAGCTTTCTAAATTAAAAGATAAATTCATTATTTACATGATGAACGTATGTCTTTATTTTCTTCAAACGGTAAAAGCCATGACAATAATCTTGATTAATTATTCTGAGCTCAGTGACTGAATTTGATGGACGAGATAGTTAGGTTTTGATTATATATATATATATAGAGAGAGAGAGAGAGAGAGAGAGAGAGAGAGAGTTTTGCTATGGTGAGTCGCGACTCACCAGGGGTCCGTGAGTCCCGCTCAAAACACCTATATATAGTTCAAAATGACTGATCCAAACCGTGTAATACGATCTCCCTATTGAAATCTCCATACAGACCAAATTTTATATTTTTTCAAAATTTTTAAGTATTTTTTTGAAATTTTAGAAAATCGTTAATCTAATTAGTTCTGAACCGTTCAAAAACAACAGTTTTAAAAATCCGAAACAAATACTTATAAATTTCAAAAAAATATAAAATTTGGTCTACATGGAGATTTCAATAGGGAGATCGTATTGATCAGTTTAGATCGATCATTTTAAACCAGATCTAAGAGTTTTTGAATGCGACTCACGTGAGTCACGATTCACCATAGCAAAACTCTATATATATATATATATATAGAGGTGGGCTAAAGTGTCATAGATGGCATGCCATAAATGTCTTTTTTGAGTCATTTTTTTAAGATCCGAAATTCAATCGATCAATCCAAACTGTTCAAATTGATCACCATATTGAAATACTATTGGAGAACAAATTTTATATTTTTTTTAATTTTTTTGCTATTTATTTTGATATGTTCAAATTGGAGGTTCTGAAATACTCTAATTATAACGTTTTTTAAAAATATCATAATAAATATTAGAAAAATTTGAAAAAATGTAAAATTTGGTCTCCAAGGGTATTTTAATATGGTGAATAATTTGAACGGTTCGGATTGAGCATTTGAATTTTGAATCTTAAAAAATGACTCTTTGGCACGGGTCCTCTGTGTCATCTATGGCACGTTAGCCATCCTCATATATATATATAGAGAGAGAGAGAGAGAGGGAGAGTTTTGCTATGGTACTAAGTCGCGACTCACCAGGGGTTTGTGAGTCGTGCTCAAAACTCCTAAATCTAGTTCAAAATAACCGATCCAAACCTTCCAATAAGATCTTTCTATTGAAATCTCCATGCAGACCAAATTTTACATTTCGAAATTTTTAAGTATTTTTTTGAAATTTTAGAAAATCGTTAATCTAATTAGTTATGAACCGTTCAAAAACAGCAGTTTTTAAAAATCCGAAAAAAATACTTAAAAAATTCCAAAAAAATATAAAATTTGGTCTGCATGGAGATTTTAAAAGGGAGATCTTATTGGACGGTTTGGAATGATTATTTTGGACCAAATCTAGGTATTTTTTAGCACGACTCAAGTGAGTCGCGACTCACCATGCATAGCAAAACTCTCTCTCTCTCTATATATATATATATACACACACACACACACACATAAGATTTCATTTGTATGATAAGAATTGATTAATTTATCAGGATTTTGTTAGGTCCAATAACATTAAAATTATGATCAAATTAATAGAGAACCAGCTCTTGGTCCAGTGACAAAGACCAATACATTAATTAGTGAAAGGTCACAAGTTCGAAACTTGAATAAGGGTCTTTCATAGACATTTAATTTAAAAATAATTTAGGAGGCTTGAATCTCAATTTATCTTCATTTAAAATTATGATTAAATGAAACCAAATCCAATTATTTGGATCAAAGAATTCCAATTAACATGTAGATTCCATAAAATTCTCGGGGAAAAAAACTCATTTTAATGACGTGCATGCATGTCAAGTGGACTGTTTCTTAAGCCCAATAACCTATTAAAGGTGTGTACGTGGTGTGGGGGGAGGGGGGGGGGTGCAAAATAAGGTAATGATGTTGAATTAAAGATGTATGTTTTGCCTTGTGACAAAAGTTCTTTGAAACGGAAAAAAAAAAAAATTTGAGGGCCTTGAAAATATTTGCAAATCAACTATGCATTTACGCTGCAAGGTGAAAAGAAAGAAAAGGAAACAATACTTCAATGCTTTTTGAAAATTGACTAAATGGATTAATTTAATTAAGCCATCTGCAATTATATCCTCAAGGAAACTTTACCAGGAAAAACAGAGCCTAGGACCCTAGCTTGATCCTTCGACACTAGTCAAACAGTAGAATAATGCATTATATATATACTTATTATTTGACAGAGAATATGCATTGATGTAGATACAACAAGAATCTCAAAGAACAATTTTATTTCAATTATTTTATAAAGCATGCATAACAGCCATTGTTTTATTATTAATTGACAACAACAAATCACACGCCAAACTTAGAATTCTAAACAAACAATTATTATCTCATCCACACGTGTGTAGACATATATTAAGAACTTATTTATTTCCCCATATATAAATAATTAAAAATATTGATCAATTGCTATTGGAGAATTGAGCTTGGAGCCAGTCTACTGTCTTCTTATCAAGCTGAAATGCCTTTGCAAGAACATCATCTGAAATAGGAGGATTCGACCCGAAAACAGCATTAGCAACGGTGACCAAACCTGGGTTTTGGCTGCTCAGACCAGCAAATGCAACAGCAGGGACAGCTCCAAAGTTGAATTGGAAGTGGATGAGTCCCTGAGGAAAAACGAAAACATCACCCTTGTTCAACACCTTCGAAAAGAGCTTGAATTCTGGGGCCGAAGTCACAAAACCCACATAGAGAGTTCCCTCCATAACGGTGAGCACTTCAGTTGCTCTGGGGTGGATGTGTGGTGGATTAAGGCCATTCTTGGGTGCAAAGTCGATACGGGCAAGGGAAATTCCAAGAGTGTTGAGACCAGCAAGTCTGTCGACATTGACTAGGGTGACATTTGACCCAAGATTCATACTTGTGTCGCCGGCCTTGTCGAGGCCTGAGAAGAAGAAGTCTTCTGGTTTCACATATTTCGGGTTCTTGCATACTAATCCGTTCACAAATACTGCATTCATGCAAAGGAAAGGAGGGAATTAATTGGTGGGCATATTTGTTTCAGTACAGAGATGGGTCTCACAAAGAATCAAATGTATAGATCGAGTTAAATTTTAGTTACTGCAAGTTATGACGAATGCTAGTGTTCATTTTAAATATAAAATTTCTGATTAACAAACTATATATATCGATAAAGAAGCTAATAATAACAATATCTTTTGAAGTATATACGTACATTAACCTAAGAAAATGAATCGAAAAAGATAATACCATCTGATTTCATGTCGTAAGCGACACAGAAATCTTGAAGCGGGCTAGGGTCAGAAGCAGATGCTTGAGATGAGACCAATGCAAGAAAAGTGAAGAGAACAAGTGCATAAGTAGCCATTTCTTTCTATTTGTGCGTCTACTAGCTTGTGCTATATGTCTATGTAAATTGTGAATTGCTGTGGTTTATACATGATGGCCAACACATGTATTGTTATTTATAGTGGAGGGTGCTTGAACAATTCCTCACCCACTGATCTATTGCTAAGTCAAAACTTTGATATGTTCCCAATGAAGTGAATTGGTAGTGATCTAGAGTTTTATCTTTATAGATAGCTTTTGGCGACTATTAAAAATTAGGTTAAAAGATGTAGACAATTTCAATCTGAGATAAATAGTCATCACCTACTGGTTCCATGCGCCGCGTACTAATCAAACATACTAGACGCTGTAGCCCGTGACCCAATTATTTAAATAGAAATTGATTACTGCCGTCTGCACTTTTGACATCCCTTGCCATCGCTAAACAGAAAGTGAACACATAAACTAGACAAGGTGAACATATATAACGATCAAAATGAACACATACAAACAAATAAATTCAATAAAAATAAGTTGAATGTGCATATAAAAATCTGGATAAGAAATGACAATACTTATTTGTTTGTAAATGTTTACTTTGATCATCTATATGTTCATCTTGTCTGTTTTATGTGTTCATTTTATGCTTAGCGATGGTAAGGGATGGCAAAATTAGAGATGGCAGTTATCATTTCTTGCTGTGGCAGAACCTCCTTATTTCTTAAGGTAAGATACTTCACAAACGAACAGTAGAGGTGTGTGAGCCCGCTGGCCTGCCACTTTCTCCTTCTCTGTTATTTTTTTACATGGATCCTATGGTGTGAGCTCATCTAAGAGACAGTCTCGTTAGTCCACTCCAGTTCCACTTATGACTCGTCCTCCTCCATCCGAACTTGCTGTCGGCCGAGATCCACGACAGCCATCAGGTGCTTCATGGGATTATTCATCAACTCTACAACAGTTAGTGGTGTCAAATGTGCGAAACATCCACAGAATAAGTTGTTCATGTTTTCGTTCTGTTCTAGATAATGAAACAGAAATGTCTTTCGCTTCCGTTTCGTTTCATTAAACGGAACAAAAATTTCGTTCTGTTTCAATTCTGCATTCAATTTACATTGTAATTTCTTATTTTATACGTTCTGTTTTTCTCAAATGGATTTCCGTTTCTGAAACGAAACTGATATACCCTTCCGTTTTCGTTCCGTTTGGATGGAACAGAACGGTACAACGTGCGAAACGGCAGATATTGACATATTATTTTGTTGTTCTCGAGACTATTAGAACTTATATTTTTATAGGAGTATTATCATATTAGTATTTGTATCTTTTATGGTAGTATCATGATATTTATATTTGGTATTGTGACTTGTATTATGATATTTATATTTTGTATTGTGACTTTCATTCTTCACTTTTCGGGATTGAAAAACTATGCGAAAAATAGTTTCAAAAAATAAAAAAAATCACGTTATGTAAATGAGGGACTCTATTTTCATACCTGTGATTTTTATAACCTAACTCCAAACACGAAAAAAAAGGAAATTGCCAAAGATACTAAGAAATCAGTTCTGACAAACTGTTTTTGTAATTTCTTCAGTATTCGAGATTGAAAAACTAAGCGAAAAATAGTTTCAAAATATTTAAAAAAAAATCATGTTATGTAAACAAGGGACTCTGCTTCCATACCTACAATTTTCATAACCTAACTCCAAACATGAAAAAAAATGAAAAATCGATAAAGTTACTAAGAAATCTTTTCCGACGAACTGTTGTTGTAATTTCTTTAGCTTTCGTGATTGACTAAGTGAAAAATAGTTCCAAAAAATTGAAAAAAAAAATCACATTACGTAAAAGAGGCACTCTAGTTTCATACCTGTAATTTTCATAATCTAACTCCAAATAGTGAAAAAACGAAAAATCGCCAAATATACTAAGAAATCATTTTCGACAAATTGTTCTTGTAACTTTTTCAGTCTTTTAGTATTGAAAAAATAAGCAAAAAATAGTTCCAAAAAATTTTAAAAAAAATCACATTATATAAATGACCGACTCTACTTTCAAACCTGTGATTTTTATAAACTAACTCTAAACATTGGAAAAATGAAAAATCACCAAAGTTGCTAAAAATCATTTCTGACAAACTGTTCTTGTAATTTCTCTAGTTTTCGGGATTGAAAAACTAAGCAAAAATCAGTTTTAAAAAAATAAAAAAAATCACTTTATGTATACAACCGACTCTACTTTCATACCTGGAATTTTTATAACCTCATGTTGACCTCCTAGCCCGCCCTCTCCCTCCTCACATATTATTTCCTAATTGTTTTAGTTTTGAATACTAATTGTTCTGGTTCTGTAAACTAATTGTCCTCGTTCTGTAAAATAATTATCATAGTTCTCACGATAGTTAATAACATTTTTCAGGATAATTAATTATTTTCCTAGTTGTTCTAAATTTGTAAACTAATTCTCTAGATTCTGTAAAATAATTGTCCTTGTTCCCAGAATAATTAATAATATTTTTCAAGATAATTAATTTTTTTTTCAGAACAGTAAGTATTATTTTCTTAATTGTTTTAGTTCTGTAAATTAATTGTCATAATTTTGTAAAATAACTGTCCTTGTTCCCATGACATTTAATAACATTTTTCAAGACATTGTCCTAATCCAAGCTACTTGTAAGCAATCAAAATGAAATATTATTAATTGTCTTAATTGTCCTTGTAATTCGGGCTACTTGTAAGCAATTAATTGTCTTATTTTTCCAACGCATTTTTTTAAGCAATTACAATTAAACAGAAAGGGATTAAATGTGTGGGGATTCAATAGCGCGTGGGGATAATGGGATGATGGGATGATGGAATGTTTGGGATGATAGTAAACAATTATGTATACTTATTTGATAGAGAATACGCATTGATGCAAACACAAAGGCATCTTAAAGGACAAGTTTAATTCAATTATTTTATAAAGCATGAATAACAGCCATTGTTTTATTATTAATTGACAATAACAAATCACACGCCAAATTTGAATTCCAAGCAAACAATTATTATATCATCCACGTGTGTACGTAGACATCTATTGAGCACTTAATTTATTTCCCCGTATATAAATAATTTGAAATATTGATCAATTGCTATTGGAGAATTGAGCTTGGAGCCAGTCTACTGTCTTCTTGTCGAGCTGAAATGCCTTTGCAAGAACATCATCTGAAATAGGAGGGTTCGACCCGAAAACAGTATTAGCAACGGTGACCAAACCTGGGTTTTGGCTGCTCAGACCAGCAAATGCAACAGCAGGGACAGCTCCAAAGTTGAATTGGAAGTGGATGAGTCCCTGAGGAAAAACGAAAACATCACCCTTGTTCAACACCTTCGAAAAGAGCTTGAATTCTGGGGCCGAAGTCACAAAACCCACATAGAGAGTTCCCTCCATAACGGTGAGCACTTCAGTTGCTCTGGGGTGGATGTGTGGTGGATTAAGGCCATTCTTGGGTGCAAAGTCGATACGGGCAAGGGAAATTCCAAGAGTGTTGAGACCAGCAAGTCTGTCGACATTGACTAGGGTGACATTTGACCCGAGATTCTTACTTGTGTCGCCGGCCTTGTCGAGGCCAGAGAAGAAGAAGTCTTCTGGTTTCACATATTTCGGGTTCTTGCATACTAATCCGTTCACAAATACTGCATTCATGCGAAAAGGAGGGAATTAATTGATGGGCATATTGGTTTGAGTACAGAGATGTGTCTCACAAAAGAATCAAATGTATACAGTTTAAATTTAATTTAGTTACTGCAAGTTACGACAAAATGCTAGTGATTTCATTCTATATATAAAATTTCTAATTAACAAACTATATAGATAAAGCAACTAATAAGAACAATCACTTTTGAAGTACGTACATTAACTTAAAAAAATGAATCAAAAAGTAAGATAATATATACCATCTGATTTCATGTCGTAAGCGACACAGAAATCTTGAAGTGGGCTAGGGTCAGAAGCAAATGCTTGAGATGAGACCAATGCAAGAAAAGTGAAGAGAACAAGTGCATAAGTAGCCATTTCTTTCTATTTGTGCGTCTACTAGCTTGTGCTATATGTCTATGCAAATTGTGAATTGCTGTGGTTATACAATGGCCAACACATGTACTGTTATTTATAATTGAGGGTGCTTGAACAATTCCTCACTCACTTTATTGCTAAGTCAAACTTTGATATGTTCCCAGTGAATTGGTAGTGATCTAAAATTTTTATCTTTATAGATAGTTTTTGGCGACTATTAAAAATTAGGTTAAAAGATGTAGACAATTTCAATCTGAGATAATAGTCATCACCTACTGGCTCCATGCGCCGCGTATACTAATCAAACTTACAAGACGCTATAGGCTATAGCCCATGACCCAATTATTATATTTAAATAAAATAAAGGAAAAATAGAAATAATAACTGGGCCGAAGAAAATTAAAATATCCAGCCCAAGAAATTTAATCTTTCCTCGGAGGCCTACTGATTAGCCATCGGGGCCCACCCGACAGGCTCATCTTCTTCCTTTTCCTTTGAATTAGCGAAACGCACTAGACGCTACATCACTCTAATCCACCTTTTGTTTTGCCTCTGAAGAAGAAGTGATAAAAATATCTTAGAGACTCAATTCAGTCTCAAACTACAAATATCAGCGCAACTCCGACGGCGAGTCGAAGGAATCACTTAGATGGTGATCCCCACTCCCAATCGATTCAAGTCGGTTTGGAGAGGCGCGCAATAGTCAGATAGTTGGCTGGCGATAGGGATAGATTTTGCAAATTTTGGTAGCAACAATGGAATACTGCTTCCTATGGTAGAAGCGATTTGTTTTAAGGTAAGGTATTTCACTAACGAACAGTAGTCAGTAGAGGTGCGTCGTGCGTGGGCCCCGCTGGCCAATGGCCGTTATGTTTGGAAATTGCAATTTGACTTTGGTCCCGAGTTACTGGACCAAACCTTCGATATCTACTCATGGGATTCCAATTTATGGGAATGTTACTGTAGGAACTCGTTTAAGTAGTGTTTTGCTGAAGAGAAGTTTGGGTTTTGATGAAAAATGGAACAAGTGTAGAGTAACTGTTAGTGATGTAGCAAATGGAGAGGCCAAAGTTGGTTCTGGAGGAATTTCTTCCATTGAGAAGGAGCTGAATTTTAGCCCCACTTTTTCTGATTATGTGAAGTTTATGGAGTCAGTTAAGCTGGATAGAAGTAAAATTGTTGAGGAAAGTCTTGATGATAATGGTTTGAAGAAAAATGAGAAGCGAACTAGTCTGAAGAAGCCACCATTTAAGACCAATGGTGATAATTATAGGGAGAAATCAAGGCCGACAGCAGTAAAAGGGAAAAGCGGGGGTTGGGACCAAGTTGAAAGCATTATGCTGAACAAAAGTTCGAAAATGCATCATGTGGATCAAACTGATAAATCTGAATCTAACTTAAATGAGAAGTACAGCAGAAGAAGTGATTCTTTTGGTGAAATTGGTGGTACTGTTGGTGAAAGTGTGACAAATAAGAGTGCAAAGGAGAAGTTTGCAGTACCAAAGGTCTATGGTGGTGGTCCACAAGCGAGGTCTTATCAGGAAAAAGGCCCCAAATTTGGAAATTTTGAAGTGCGTGAAAAATCAGAAGAAAAGTATGGTCGAGTTGTAAGGAGAGAGCATAGTACAGTTTTCAGTGGAAAGGATAGATCTGGGATTGAACCATTGGGTTCTCAGAAGCATAAGCTAGAGGAGAAAAATGAAATTTGTCAAGTGGGACAGAGGACTTACCAAAATAATGATGTGAAATTTGAAAGATCAAGAGCTGTGGAGATGCAGGAGAGAAAGAAACAAAAGGATGATGTAGTTACAGAGAGAGATGGTAGTGGTAGGGATATTGATGAAAGAGCTGCATTTAAGACCTTTGAGGTGTTTACTGACGTCAATAATCGGCCAAGAGTTCTTAGAATGGAGTTGGAAGAGAGGATTAAAAAACTAGCTAGCCGGTAAAAATTATTTACCAAATATCTTGGTTAGATTGTTACTATTAATCTTATTTATTTAATTTTTGGCTGTTGCATGTGCTTTTGACTTGTGACCTAGCTTTTGAGGTCATTAGAAAAAGTGAGAATAGTTTACCAGTACATTACTGAGCTCTATTTGTACCAACACAGTACCAAAGCTGTACCTGCTGTTATTCTGGTGTTGGATGGCAAGACCCTACTTTTCCTGTCAATACCATCTAATCTAAAACTAATACGTCCTGCTTGCTGGCATCATCTAGGATGAGTTTTGAGATCTTTTCATCCACTTGAGGTGATGCTTTCTTGTAGATTGGATGGTGCGGAGCAGAAATACAGGGTCTCTTAATCTGAGTCTGGAATAACAGCTGAAACTGAGGCATATAGTACAATGAGTACCGAATCAAATTATGTTCACATTGCAAATTAAATCAGTCATTTTGCAATATCTGTGGATAGAACCTAATAGACGTCATGCTGCATCTAAACTCCGTTATATTGAGATATTGCATACAACACAACCATTAGGTTGATATGATTATAAATTATATTGAATGTTCATAATTAGACCTGAATAATACCGCAACTCACAGTTTATTATTATCATGTTTGTGTGAAGCTTAAACGCGTCAGACTTGAATATTCCAGAGTGGAAGTTTTCAAAATTAATGCACAGTGCAAAGATACGGTTCTCTGATCATACAATCCTAAGAGTGGTACAGATTTTAGGCGATTATGGTAACTGGAAACGTGCCCTACAAGTTGTTCAGTGGCTCAAATCCCGAGAAAGATTCAAGTCTTTAAAAACCAGGTGAGCTTAGAGAAATATTTCGCTTGTGAACTTAAAAGAAATTGATGTGTCAGGTATATACCCTAAGTTGTCATGCATAGTCCTTGTACAAAGTGATTGATATGGCCAGTAGCCCTCATGTTCTCCTTTCTTCAGGTTTATAGAGTTTTAATATAAAACACTCAGCAGCACAGAAATTATAATATTGCTCATGATTTAGAAGTAAACATAACATTTCATCCATTTTTTGGCAGAACCATTTATTTGGCAGCATTGACAGCTGATGTCAAAATTCTTCATAATAAAAGAGAATTAAACCATAGATGTTCTTTTGATCATTCATGCAAGCCTTTTATCAAATGCTTAATAAAATAAGTTGAAATCATACCTGTGTTTTTGATCATTCATACAGGCCTTGTATCAAATATTTAATGCAATTTGTGCATGTTTCGTCATCCATGTAAAGCTATTGAACTAAAATT
Organism: Rhynchospora breviuscula; assembly: GCA_027562975.1. Taxonomy (NCBI): domain Eukaryota; kingdom Viridiplantae; phylum Streptophyta; class Magnoliopsida; order Poales; family Cyperaceae; genus Rhynchospora; species Rhynchospora breviuscula. Next base: position 34,753,700 of record CM050399.1, read on the forward strand.
AAAATACTTGTTGATGATTAAATGAGTATAGAATGTAAAAATTGTTACATGGTTATAAACAAAATGACTGATAACATATTTTATTATTGTTTTCTTATTTGAAATATTGATCTCATTTATTTCATTTATGAGATCACTGTTAAAAATTTTGAAAACTTTTATATCTTACTCATGCAATGTTTGGTTGTGTAGGTACATTTATACAACTGTATTGGATGTTCTTGGTAAGGCAAAGAGACCATTTGAAGCACTCAATGTGTTCCACTCAATGCGGGTATTCTTTGTTTCATATGACACTAGATGATTGAAATTTGCAAGCATGCATTGGATATTCCCCTTTTCGTTTAACACCTTTGGATGACATATTAACTATTTTATTTGAAGTTCTCAGTATTGGTGCCATAATTTTTGTAATGTACCCAATATTTTGTGAATTCTCAAATGACACCCAATTTTTTCTATATTATCATCACAGTTTTTGAATTATGTGAATCTAATTGTTTATGTTTTTTGTGAGTATCTCAAAAGATACTTGCTGTCAGGTACTAGTATCTAAGACAAAAATTTTGAGATACCTGAAAAATATTCTGCATTACTTTTTCTTTTATGCCCTCTTTCAGGATGTAATATTTTTTTATTTCGTCTTCTTTTATTCCTCAACTGTACTCATTATGCAATATTTATTGTAGGAAGAATTGGCATCATACCCTGACCTAGCGGCATACCATTGTATTGCGGTTACACTTGGTCAAGCTGGTCTCATGAAAGAACTATTTGATGTGATTGATTGCATGAGGAATCTTCCAGAAAAGAAGTTTAATTTGGGGCCTCTTCAGAAGTGGGATCCACGGCTTGAACCTGACCTTGTGGTTTATAATGCGGTATTACTTAATTTTAAATTTGAGGAATGTAGAGACACTGGCTCAACAAGCCTAAGCCTAACCAAGCTTATTGTGAAATATTGGACAAAGTCATTAGACTGAGGTTGAATTTTATTCTAAGTAAACTTATTTGATAATGGTTTTAGGTGATAAATGCTTGTGTGCAACAAAAGCAATGGGAAGGGGCATTTTGGGTTCTGCAACAGTTAAAGCAAAAAGGCATACGCGCTACAAATACTACATATGGACTTGTAATGGAGGTAATATATTAAAATTATAAAACTCAGGGTTGAAAATGAATACTCTGTGGTGTTAATTATTATTCTGTTTTGGTGCAGGTGATGCTTGCATGTGGCAAGTACAACTTGGTGTATGAATTCTTTGACAAGGTCAAGAGGTCAAAGATACCAAGTGCTTTAAACTATAAAGGTTTTTTACTTTCCATTTTAGAATAATCCTGTTTAAAATAAGCATTACATGATGATGGGGAATGACCTTTTTATTTTATTTTTTATTTGCTGGCTCTTTTCCTGTTTAATTTCACCTTTGAAATAATTCTTGTCAAATTAGATTTTGATCCATGCTTATAACTTATTATGATAAATGAGAGCTAAAGTCTAATTAGTAGGTCAAGGCTCTACCAAAGGAGACTACTTACAGTAAAATGAACTACATTGTCTCTTCACTAAATAAAGTTGTACTTAATTATAACAGTGTTGATAAATGCACTATGGAGAGAAGGAAAAACAGAAGATGCAGTACTAGCAGTAAAAGATATGGAGCAGCATGGTATTGTAGGAACTGCTGGTCTTTATTACGACCTTGCGCGATGCCTTTGTACAGCTGGCCGGTGCAATGAAGCTCTTCACCAGGTATTTGTGTTCATATGTAGCATTATAAAACTTTTTTATATACCCTCTAAATTTACCTTTCTGTGCAAGGATAGCATAGTCATGAAAAATAAGATAGCAGCTAGTACCAGGGCACTGGCCAAATTACATTTTTAAAATAGTGTTAATTGTTAAAATGCTATTCAAGCATCTGAAATCATTGCTTAAAATGGAGAAGAGAACTGTAGAAAATCATAGCATGATTTCTTAATATCTAACAAGTAGTATCTGTTCCTTTTTTGCAGATTGATAAAATATGTAAAGTTGCAAAGAAGCCCTTGGTTGTGACATACACAGGCTTAATACAAGCATGTATTGATTCTAATAACATAGAAAATGCAAGATATATTTTTAATCAAATGCAGAACTTCTGTGCACCAAATGTAATTACATGCAACATTATGCTAAAATCATACAAGCAACATATAATGTTTGATGAAGCTAAGGGACTTTTTACTGAGATGATAAATGGGAAGGTTGTTCCTGATAAATTTACATTTAATACTATGATGGAGGCTTGTGTTGACAATGGGAAATTTGAAGATTTTGAATGGGTGTTTCTGCAAATGCTACATCGTGGCCACCATTTTGATGCACGAAGACATTTGAAGATGGTGATGGATGCCTTTAGGGCTGGAAAGGTACTTCCTTTCCTAATAAATTTTGTTAGTCATTTAGATTTGGAATATTTATTTCATATGATTATGTTGCGCCTATTTATACATACCAGCATGTTATGCTTATGCTTGTGTGATATTTATAGAATCAGTGGTTGTTGTATCAGGTTCATTATTTAGATTTGAGAATTTTATGGGTCAAAAAAGAACCCTTGATAATCTTATGTAAATGTTGTAATCCATTGAAGAGCCTGGACAAGAGATGCTCGTTTGCAAATAAAACATGGTTCCTCAAATGTTGGAAATACAAGTTACATTACTCCAACTTGTAAAGTAACCCAACAACATTGCTCATACTGATTTGCCTTACAGGATGGGGTGCTTGAGGCAACATGGGAACACTTAACTTCATTTGGCCGGGTCCCACCAGTTCCTCTGATAATGGAAAGATTCTGTCTGAAACTAAAACAAGGTCAGATTCCATCAGCCATCTCTTGCATTACAAACATTGAGGAAAGTCAATTACGAAATATTTCTCCAAAATCTTGGTATAATCTTCTGTCGAACAACTCAAATCACTTGGAGGAGAAAAATGTAATTAAGTTAGTTGAAGAGATGAATTGTCAGGTTGAGTCAAGTGAATATAAGATTGTTTATGAGAATATTTTGAGTGGTTGCAAACGGTTTCTTTCTGACAAGAGCGAACCATGTCAATCAATAGTTATTAATTAAATTAAATAGGGCTCTTTCTTACTACAATTTTGTTATCTAAAGAAAGGAAAATGACTAATACAACATTTGATATATTTTGTTCTTAGGGAATTAAAAGGTTACTCCCTAATGCTTGCTTGTTTTTTACTCTGTATGTGCTTTGAAGCTTTGAACATTTTCAATACAACTACAACCAGATACATTAATTTTACTGAACTGTGCAGATCTACGAAAGAGAAAATTTGTTTCAGAATTGATAAATGAGTTCCTACCTTCCAAAAGTGTTGCCAAGAAATCTCATTACGATTTTTCTCTTATCGTGCATTTTTAATGCAGTATATATGCAGTGTCACTTACCGAACACAAATTATGAATTAACAATGAAGCGGGACAGAAAAATTTATTCATTTTTAAAGTAAATGTAATTGTTTTTCAATTTTCATCCTTTCATTTTACATTTGGTAGATGACTTTTTACTAGCACAGACAGCCTTTCTTGAAATATTTTCTATAGACCTTATTTTGGATAGCAATTCAATCGTTATCCTCGTGATTAAAGGAATAATTCAATTTTAATGTCATAAGCAAACCAGAGCGCAAATAAATAAATAAATAAATTGCGTTACGACGATGTTTTGAGGCCATATTTGTGTCATCGACGTCTACTGGGTTGCTATTTAGTTCCTTTTAACTTGCCTTCGCCACTACGTGCATAGATCGAGCCGCAGTTGATCCAGAAGCAAACGGATCCCTATACCGCTATACGGCTATACGCGCTGCATTATAACTTTTTTTTATTTAAGTCAATGCATTTTTTTAGTATTTGAATCCACGGATTTTATTATTATTTTTTTTTAACAATGGTAGTCAACAATATCATTTTGAGGGACATTTTAATGGGGTCAAATAGTGTTTCCATAGAAAATTATCAATATAACGATGAAAATCTATCTAAATGCGCGTAATAGCTTATTTTGTGATACCATGCAGATTCCTTCGCACATCTGAACCGGAGAATGACCCTGATTCACGCGCTCTCGCTGCGAGGGGAACCTTTCCTTTCTGCTGTAATTTTTCGTTCAGGCTTTTTTCCTGCGCGGCTTTTCATTTGGAACCCTGACTTTTTCAAAATTTAATTGGAAACCATAATTCATATAATTATCGATTAAAATTAATTATACCACACAATAAAGTGTTGCGTAATGAGAAAACTAAGCAACAATGAAGTTTCACTGAATTTTTTTTTTTAATAGAGGTGTATGATTTTATTTGGATTGCACCGAAGGAAACACACGATTATATTTAGAATTATGAAAAACTCAACAATCGGACTGGAAGTCCTCGGAATTTTTGATGATATAATATGTCACGACCCTGAACTTGAATTCAGCTCAGAAACCCAGATTTCAGAGAAAAACCAGCAAATCTCAGTTTAGCAGCTGTTCTTCGTAAACCAGCTTTTAGATTTTCGCCAAATTGGAATACAAGAGCAGAAATTGATAGAAATTGAAAGTACAAATTGATAGATAATAGAAAAACGAAGAGATTGATATAATAAACGGATATTAATCCTTGCTGAAATTCAAAGAAACATTGGATTGAAATAATGCAATGCACCTTGAATGAAAGGTCGCAGGTTCGAAATCCTGCTAGGGGAATCTTTTATAGACATTTAATTTAAAAATAAGTTGGGTGATTTAGACCCTCAATTTATCTTAAAAAAAATGAGAAAATAAGATATGATAAGAGTTGATTTCATATCAGAATTCGCATAAAAAAAAGAAACCCTAGATGGCGCACTACCTGTTTTATATGCTTACACATTTACTGAAGTTTTAGATAAAAGAAAGAAATTACATCAGATTTTAATAACTACCTGTTTTATATGCTTACACATTTACTGAAGTTGAAGATAAAAGAAAGAAATTACATCAGATTTTAATCTATTTCTACGCTAACCCTTCTCTGTCGTATTCTTCAAACTCTGTGGTCCTACAGCTGCCACGTAGTGTTCTCCAATCGTGTGTGTCATGTCGTGTCGTGTCAAACACGATCGTGTTAGAGTTTCGTGTCGCGTTGTGTTGACACGACTACTTTTTTAATCGTATTGTGTCGTGTCGTGCTTAGTGGTGAGAAGAGACAACACGACACGCATTCTGACACGACACGATTGACACGATCGTGTTGTGTCGTGTTGACAAGTCGTGTTAGTCGTGTCAAATCGTGTCAGATTATTTTATTATTTTTTAAATTAAAAATTATTAAAAAATTAAAAGTAAGAGAAAAATTACTAAACGTCATAATTTATTATTTGATTAAGTTAAAACTTTTTATTAATATTTATAATAAAAAATAATAATTAGATTAGAACAATATTATGATTTAAATGATGGTAAATAATATGATGTAGTATTATAAATTGAAATTAAATTATTAATTTTGCTTAAATAATGAACATTAATAATTTAATTTGTGTTGAGGTGTTGTGTTAATTCGTGTTCGTGTCGTGTGCGTGTCGTGTTGTGTCGAATCGTGTCGTGTTGAATCGTGTCAAACTTTCTAATGTCCCAACATGACACGATAATACGATCGTGTCGTGCTAATTTTGTATTCGTGTCGTGTCGTGTCAACACGCACATCATGTCGTGCCAACATGATCGTGTCGTGTCATTTTGGAGAACACTACCGCCACATAACAATTAACAGCTAACCCCTTTTAGGGTGCGTTTGGCAACGTTGGGGTTAGTCCTTACCTTGGTTAGTGACTAACCTTTTCCAAGGTTAGTTTGCCAAATGAAAATAGGTTAGTAGAGGTTAGCACTAACCTTTCGCTAACCCACTAACTCAATGGAAGGGTGAGTTAGTCGGGTTAGCGACTCGAAGGTTAATATTAATTTGGTATTAATAATGATAATTGATATTAATTATAATAATTAATAATAACAATAATTTATTATGTAACAATTAATTAATAATACATAATAATTTATTATGTAATTAATAATTAACGAATAATAATTCATAATTCATAACAATTAATATTAATTAATATTTAATAATTAATAATAGTTAATCATTAATACTAATTAACAATTAATAAATAGTAATTAATATTTAATAATAAATAATAAGTACTAATTAATAATGATTATAAAATTTTAAAATAAAAATTAATAAAATAATTACAATAATAATGATAAAAATAAGTAATAATTATTATTATTTATTTAATAATTAATAGTAATGAATCATTAAAAATAAATATTTAAATAAAAAAATTAATAACAAAAAATATTAAATAAATATTAATTAGTAACTAATTAATATTAATAATTCAAAATTTAAAATAAATAATAATATTATTTAATAATTATGGTAATATTTATAATAATCAATAATAGTTATTGTAATATTAATTATTTATTAATATTTAATGAGGATTAATAATAATTAGTAATTAATAATAGTTAATATAATAATAATAATTAAAAATAAATAATATTAATAATTATGGTAATGTTTATAATAATTAATAATTGATAATAGTTATAGTAATAATAATTATATAAATTTAAATAATCCTTAATGTAAAATTATAATTATAACGATATTCAATAATAGTTATTATAATAATGATAATAATAATTAATAATGGTTTATTTTTTATAATTTATAGTTAATAATTAATAATAATAATTTTTATTAAAATTAATAGTTATTAATAACTACTAATTAATAATAGTTAATAAAATTACACCACTAATAGTTGCTAAACTTAAAATACTAACCTGAACATACCACGCCAAACAACATTCACTAACCTTAAGTTAGCACTAACCCCATCAAATCACTACCCTCACCATTCTACCCCTCTAACCCCAAAAAGTACTAACCTTACGCCACTAACCCTATTAAACTTAACAATGCCAAACGCACCCTTAATCTTTTATTAAGGATGACCCATTTTACAGTAGAGAGAATAGTGACGAAGGAGTTGAGTGAATTTCTAAAATGTCCACAAGGAATTAGAAGGGTATCTATTTACGTTCAAAATGGAGTGAATCTAAAAACGAGGAAGTGTAGGGAGTAATTCGGAATTTTTTCTTAAAAATTCTAAAAATAAATCGAAACTCCACGTCAGTTCTAGAGACATCTAATATTTACTGAAATGTCCTAAATCAGACCACCACTTCAGATGGCGGCCTGCCTCTGCCACCTGAACTTGCCATGCAAGACGCCACCTCACCAAATCCGAAAATTTGAATTTTCTTTTCTCGACCGCCATTGCCAGCATTTTCAAGTCCGGACCCCAACTCTTTATTCTTCTTTCCCTAATCACTCTCTATTTCCTGTCCGCCTCCATCTCCTTCATTCTCATCTGCCTCCCTCTTTTTCGATTGGCTCGAGCAAACAAACCCTAACGTTGCCGTTTGATCGGAATCTGGTGGTCTATCTAATTTCTTCAAACGAAATCCCAAACCTTCGCTTCGCCATGGCTGGCTGTTGCTCTTGCCGCCGCCGCCGCCGCCGCCGTAAGTCTGACCCCACCTCTACCTCCGACCGTTGCGGCTCTTTCCCTCTCATCCTCTTCGTTCTCTCCTCCATTCCCACCTCTCTCATCCTCTCCCTCGAGCAATCCACCAAATCCATCTCCTATCTGAGCGACCACTGGTTCCACGAGTGCGCCAAGTGGGACCCACTTTCAGAGAAGTTCCTCGTCTCCACCTTCTACGGCGGTGGCCTTGCTGAGGTGTCGCACGATGAAGGAGAGGAGAAGCTGGTGGTGAAGGACCCAGCTGTGGCCGGTTACTTGTCCGCGGTGTTAACATAGATCATGTCAGGAAGCGAGTACTGGTTGTGTATTTTGATCCAATCTGGTCTGGATACTGTGACACCCTGCCGCATCCCGTAACTGGACGGTGCACGATGGCGTGCCCGCCGCGGATGTCCTCGCACCCGCAAGGCTTACCAAGACTTAATTAATTCTAATTGTCAATTCAAAATATAAATAATTAATTAAAATTCATTAAAACATTCAAGTTACAAACCAAATATAAATTTAAAAGAAAAATATCAAATTAAAAAAAAAATAAGACATGCGCTATAAGAGTCTGGTTCACATGCTTTAGGTTGCTAACCATACAGTCCAACGGTTTACTAGTCGTCTTGTTGTCCAGCGCTCGAACTGCAACCTAGAACCCACAACCATCGTGGAAACAATGCAAAAAGCAAAGAATGAGATAAATTATGATAAATATAATTTATCTCAGTCCGGTATTCAGTTCCAGCCACACGAACAATCTTACATGCTTCGGAACTATTTACCGACTGAGGTAGAAAAACACACAATTTGTATAAGTTAAATATCAATTTTGTAATACATTATAAGATGACAATATGAAGATGCAATGCAAATAACCCGACATCTTAATCAATTCGGACTGTCACATTCAAATGGTAGCACAAAAGTGTCGGTTCAGCTTGATCAACTATCTAATGCTGAGGCTGGTTCAATATCGATCAATCAAAATAAAACTGAATTATCCCGAAGGATGCATCTCTCCTTGATCAGAGGAGATCGAGTATATAATAGAACATATATTGACGATACCATACAATTACCATTAATTCAGACAAATAGATAAGCAAACGGTACTAATTACGTGAACACTGTCAAACCACGGATATAAGCGCTTACTCACGGAGACTGGCACGTCAGGGAGCGACCCCAACGCCCAACCCAACCAGTGTCATTTCAACGTACAAGAGTACCAACAATTATCATAATCCATTCAATTCGGAACCATTTCAACATGCAATACTAATTTTAAATAATATAAATCATATGATACAATCCAAATATGCATGCAATTATCAATTCAAAGTATGCAATGCATTTATGCGTAAATAATTTCTGTCATGTAATTAAGTTTTGTGGGATCCGCACCTGAAAATCAAGTAAGCAATTAATCTACAGTTCTTCCGTCGTGTCGACCACCGACTCTGATAAACTACTTCCCGATTAACTTAAGTTTTTGTATGTTGCCGCCAATTGGAAGCTACCTTGTATGCCTTTTCTACTTCCTTTATTTTCCTAATCTTTTTGCTGAATTTTTGGAATATAATCTTGTGCGTACATGAGGTGAGAAATCGAAACTTCATAACTATGTTTGTGGTTGTGGTGCGCAAATGGAAATGACTGAGCTATATATATATATATATATATATATATACACACGGCCTAATACTTAGCCTCTAAGTAAAATGTATTATTTTATTGTTTTGTTTGTTTGTGGTGACCAATAGAAAACAGAAACGTGCAACTGGGATGAGATCAAATTCGGATGGGATAAGGGAGTAAAGTCGGCTGGGTATTTTTTTTTATTTTATTATTATTATTTTTTTTTTTATAATCCGATATGATCAAAGGGTATGGCGGCAAGGATACAGCTATTCAATACATTTTATCTGGTCAAAGGTCAAATATAAGGTCAAATTCAGTCAAAAACACAGATAGGTCATAGGAGTGATATTTTTACAAAATAATATTTATAAAAAGTTTGGGATGTTATCGGTACGGCGGCATTGGTGCGTACCGGCTTGGTACATGGGACCGGATTTTTCTAACTCAGCTTGCTGGTCCAGGTCAGCATCTTGTACTCCTGTTTAGCTAGCACATTAATTTGCTGTTCAAATTTTATTACAGGTCACATGGATATCTCTCTTTTATCAAAATTTTATTGCGCCTTAAACCTATTAGATTTATAATCATGATTGATTCACTGTTATAAAACATGATAATATTAATTTGAAAGACTTGGCAAGATTGTGCAGAGTCAAGGTACAAGATATAAAACTGACATACCAAAAAGGCAAGATGACTCATAATCCAACATATATATATAACTCATAGATACCCAGCATTTTTTCTTTTATCAATTGTATAAATTAAAACTGTAAATGCCAGCAAAGCTAACCAAGTGGTCTAGCTTTATGCCATTTGCATAAATTGTACATAATAGAATGGGTCATGTCTCTGGTCATATATGTCCAGTATATGAATTAACTATATTTTGATTTGATGCAGCTTTAGGCCAAAAGTGTACCTATTGATGATGATGCAGATTATAAAGTCAGTGCCTCACTTGCAATGGATATGTGTAGATCTTGAGTCTCTTCATAGATAAGTAGACTTTACATCTGGACCTGATTGCAACACGAATTCTCTGTAAAGCCTTGGCACAAGTAAGCTTTAATTAATCTAATTCTCCAAATGGAACATATCATATTTGTTAAGGTCAGGAAGTAGGTCATGTTTCAACACTAGATGCTTCAACACAAGAGTTGACATTCACTGGCAGCATATTTGCATACATTCAAATAAATTTCGGCCATGTATGACTTATTATGCTATGAAAATTTATTACAATTTTTATTTCTTTTTTCTTGTTTCTACACAATGAAGGCCAGAATACCTTTGAGATATGACTTAATCATTTCCAATTGTTGATAAGCTGCTGGCACTATCAAATTAGTCGTGTAAAGAGTTGGTAGATTACAGAAGCTATGTTTGTGTGAAACATGTTCAAATTAATTAAAATTCATCTGAGGTTTCGATTGCGAGTTTGAGGTTATATGACAAAAATTATATTGGAATTAGGTTGACATGAATTTTATTTTGAAATTGTAAGCTGCAGTTCTGAAGTTGTTTTAATTTGTCTTAAGTAGCACATGTATGAAGGTACAGACAAGGTTAGTTATAGTGACAAAAATGAAGATTTTATTGTTAGAATAAATTAGGTCCAGTTATGAAACAAGATCAATTGCTCTATCTTAAAAACCGAGATACATTTTGTTGACTTTTTTTTAAATAGTAAAATCTTCATATTTATTGACGTTACCTTCCTTTTAACTGACAATCTTCATTGACATTTGTCTCACTGAGGAACCCGTGGAAGTGATTAATGAGCAACGAAGGAGAGAATTCGAGTAAGAACTGGTGTGCTTTGTTATTAAACAATTTTCAGAATTTCGGTTAGGATATACAAGTCCACCAGCAGGAGCCTAGGAGATGATGGTATTAACAAGAGCAGGAACTGGTAGTGGCTATCTTAATAGAGAGATAAATCATGGTACAGAGACCCGAAAAATTGTAGATTTTGAAAGGTCTTATAGAATGGTTGTAAATAATACAGTAAGAGTCGAATTCTGTAAAAATTATATTTTTCTCTTTGTTGCAACCTCGCAGTTGATAAACGAGTGAAAATGCAAATGTTTTCTATGTTGCATTTACAATATTTCTTACGAGTTTTATGGACCAAATCTCAATCTATTCGATTGCCATTATCATTTTAATTCAACTTTATTAAATATTAGATATAATTAAAAGTTCGTGCCAAGTACTATCGAGCGAAGCTCAATTTGGTAACATAGTAAAAATTAAATCGCAAAAAAGAAAGTGAGACAAGATCTTGAAAACCGAGAAGGAATGTTCAAAACTATAATCTCAAAAGTTTGACGCTAGAAAAGCGAGAAAGAATGTTCAAAACAATCTCAAAAACTTGTACAAATACAAATTGGCATATCTATTTTCATATCATAAAATTTCAAAATTTTTGAACAAGCCATTTTATCAAAATAAATTGCATAAAAACATTATTTTTTGAACAAGCTATTTTATCACGTATTGTTTTTTATTTTAAGTGTATTTTTCTCATACAATACTCAATTAGGATGATTCAAACTTTGTTAGAATCTTAAGAAAAATATCTACAACTCTTCTATTTTGAGAATCTTCCAATTTGTAATGAATGATAATTGAAAAATAGTTGTAAGTGTCGGAGAGAACGTATGTGTCATATTTATTTGAAGTTTTGATTATTATAAATTTCGAATTTGAAGATACTCAAAACATAAAAGTTGTAGATCTCTTTCTTAAGTTTCCAATGCAATTTGAATCATCAAAATCAGATATCGTATGAGAAAAATACACTTAAAATACGAAACAGTGCGCAGAAAATGCTGGCCGTTAGGGAAGAAAAAAATTTAAATTTTCAGACCTCTTGCTGAGGTTGGCGTCCTGCGTGGCGCGTCCAGGTGGCAAATGCAGGCGTGGCGGCCTGGTTTAAGACAGAATATTAGGTGCTGCTTGACTGACGTGGAGATTCGATTTATTTTTAGGATTTTTAAAAAAAAATTCCGAGCAATTCCCTAGAAAAGAGACGTGTTTTTGGGCTCCGCTGCCTCAACTCCTTCCCACCACTCTCAAGTCTCAAGCCTTCACTTCTCTCTTCTGAGATCTATTCTCTCAATTTCTCATGGCAAGTAGCATCCCTCTCAAAGCCAAACCCGGACGTGCCTTCGGAATTAGGCAATTCACTCAATTTCTTTTTGACATGGGAAATCGGATCTACCTCAACGCCACCCAGCAACTCCTCCTCAACGCCGGCCGTGGCGCCGTGATGTTGGCTGTATCATACCTCCTTTCAATCTTGTACCCGGCACCATCCGTCGGTGTTGACTCAGCCAACAACATTCATGCGTTTCTGCTCCTCTTGCTTCTTCTGCTGATCTCTCTCTTTTTAACCGGGTTTGCTCTCGTTTATTTTACGGATGTTGTACCGGATTTTCCGCGAGCTGCTCAGGTTGCCAGCCGAGTTGCACACAAAATCAACCACATCTTTCTCGGCGGCCCGCATGACATGACGGTCAGATGAAAGCTTCTATTGTTTATCCCGATTTGCATGTGTTTTGGTTTTGTTATTACTGTATAGTTTTGTTGTGATTATCGGGATATGAATATTTTGTTTAATTTCATTGAGCCCTAATTTTAACATAGGTGCACTGGTACCAGATGATTCAGGTAACAGTGAAGTTGCAGGTCAATAGGGCAGTTTTGATGGGTTTTATCTAATTCTTTTCAGTTGATAGTTGATATAGAATGTCTGTGTAAAGAACGTGGCCTTTTCTGTTAATAGAAAAGTGGTGGGGAGAAATCCTCACTTGTTTCCAAAAAAATAAAATAAAAAATTGGAGCCCCAATTGATTATATTATTGTATTTTATATTTTTGTGCCCATATTAGAAGATGGTTTTTGGGTGATTGCTCTAATAGGTCTACTTGCCAACATATTATGCAATTACCTTTGAGTAGTTTTATATTTGGCGCAATTTTTCTACAAATTGCACTACTGTAAAGTTATTTGATCTAATACAAAAACATTATATAAACTAATTATTTCTAACTCTAAAATAATTCTTTTTTAATTAAAGGTAACTCCGACATCAGTGCTCTAACACCACTAACTATATAGACACCAATATGCATAAAGTTATATACACTAGATACACTGTATACTACTGTATTACCTTTTTATAAATTAACATGAGCTAGTAATGTATGTTATATAAATCAAAGCAGACAAGTTCTCAGCTTCCTTTGATTATTCAGCACTTTCAACCAAGAAACCATAATTGGGTGCAAAAACAATTTAATAGCTGAAACATTAGATAATTATTGTCAAAACTGACAATAATGGGTTTGTATGCAAATTAGGACAGATTTTTATGGGTGCCTTTTCACAAAAGAGGGGAAAAACCAACTCTAATCAAACAAAGGTATTTGGAATCCAACCCTGCAACTAATGGTGATGATAACAAATCATTTACATTTTTTTTTTCTTTTGATACTTCCAATCATTTACTGGCCTATAAAGCTTTGCTGGTCAATGGTGTTTTCCAGTTTTGATCTTTTGCTTTGTTTATGCTGGTAGAAGGTTTTAGAGAAGCTATTCTCAGGTATTGGTGCTGGATGGTACTTAAAGAAGCTTTTTGAGCTGTTAAAAAAGCTTTTCTAGTAGCTATTAAAAAAAAGCTTGTCTTAGGTGGGTATTAAAAAATCTGTACTTGCACTTTGTGGAGGTAATGTTTCTCGGTTTGGTACTGGATGCAACATAATTTTGAATTCTGGAGGCACTTTGTCAACCAACTGTACTTCCTTTGAGTGTTAAAACTTAAAACAATTTGCCAGCAAAGCATGCATTAGTCCTTTGGGGGTCAGAAGCTGGTTAATGCTTCACCGGTCACATTTATCAGGCTGCTTCCATTTTTTTTTTTTTTTTTTTTTTTTTTGTGCTTATCATCTACTGGTGATATCAATAAAACATTTACTTCTTTTTAATTTCTTTTGACACTCCCCAAAACAATCTATTGGTTGTTTTTTTGTTAAAAGTAATTTGCTAGATTAAAGAATTTACTGGTGATTAAAATTTTTTACTTTTTTTTTTTGTAAGTTTGCATGGAGATTGTGCCTCATTAAAGAGCATTTTCTGGAAAAAGGTGTGCCAGGCTGGTTTGCATTTGAATGAGTTATCTGATGCTCCACAAAATCTATAGTTTTCAACAATGATCTTTTCTTTGTTCTTGTCAAGAGCAGCTGCTAGAGAAGCTCTTCTTGGATATTTGCTTTGTTTCTGTTTTTCTTTGCAGTTTCAGTTATTGATCACACGGGGGAAAAAGAAAGGGGATGCCTTTTCTTGCTTCTATCTCTCTGTCTCTGATTTAAATTATTGTGAGGGATATCTGGCACAGTGCTCCACAAATGAACAGGAAATTGGATAATGGATGCTTTTTTCTCTTCTCAATTAGTTAATGATTACTGTATTAATTTTTTGTGGAAGGGCCTATGTTACTTTGTTGCTTATTTGTACTTCATACCCTACTTAATTAGGTAGTAAATTGCTGTCAGTTCAGGATTAGTCTGAAAATCAGCTTGATCAGTTGTTTCCTAAATTGGCAAGCTAATCCCAAGATTTAGGACCCAGTTAGATCCCAATTAAACTCTGTACCATTATTCATTTGTTTATGCTGGTATTGATCACCTATTTTGCATCTCAGACTTTGTATCTCATTTGTCTAAAATTGGCCAAAATTAAACTGTATGGGGAAAATGAGATTGGTAGAACCATTGTGGAGCCTTGAAATGGTTCAGTAGTCAGTAAAGAGACTTCCCATTCATACACATCAGATAAATTCGCTATTTAGGGATACATTGTCCTCATGTCCTTTATATACAGCCTTTCTAGAAAGTCGAGGTAAGAAGTATTTCAAGGATCCTTAGTTAAAGCAATACCTCTTTCGTCTCTTAATATATTTGTTAGATGTTTTTCATTAGCACAAGGCAAAGCTTTTTGAAATCCATATTTTCTTAAGACCTTTCCAATAGCTGAACATAACACATCATTAATGCATCATATCCTGACCTAGCGGCGTACCATTGTATTGCAGTTACACTTGGTCAGGCTGATCTCATGAAACAGCTATTTGATGTGATTGATTTATGAGGAATCTTCCATAAAAGAAGTTTAATTTGGGGTCTCTTCAGAAGTGTGATCCATGGCTTGAACATGACCTTATGGTTTATACTTTATAGTGTGGTATTACTTAATTATAAATTTGAGGAACATTGAAATACTAGCTCAACAAGCCTAGCCAAGCTTATTGAGAAATAATGAACAAAGTTATTAGACTGAGGTTCAACTTTTCTCTTAGTGAACTCATTTGATTATGGTTTTAGGTGCTAAATGCTTGTGTGCAACAAAAGTGATGGGAAGGGGCATTTTGGGTTTTGCACAGTTAAAGCAAGAAGGCATATGCGCAACAAATACTACATATGGACTTGTCATGGAGGTAATATATTAAAACTATACAAGTCAGGGTTGAAAATGCATACTTCGTTGTGTCAATTATGTCTCTGTGGTTTTGGTGCAGGTGATGCTTGCATGTGGCAAATACAACTTGGTGTATGAATTCTTCAACAAGGTCAAGGGGTCAAATATACCAAGTGCTTTAAACTATAGAGTTATTTTAATTTCCATTTTCTATAATACTGTTTCATAAGCATTACATGATGAGGTGGACAGACCTTTTTTTTATTTTTTTGATGTTAACTCTTTTACTGTTTAATTTCACATTTAAGGATAATTTTTGTCAAATTAGAGCTTGATCCATGCTTATAACTTGTTATAATAAATGAGGGTGGAAGTTCAATTAGTAGGTCAAGCTCTACCATAGGAGACTATTTACAGTAAAATGAACTACTTTGTCTCTTTACTAAATGAAGTTGTAATTAATTGTACCAGTGCTTATGCTTATGGTTGTGTGATATTTAAGAATCAGTAGTTGTCATATCATGTTCAATATTTAGATTTAAGTATTTTGTGGGTAAAAAAAAAAGAACACTTGATAATCTTATCGAAATGTTATAATGCATTGAAGAGCCTGAACAAGAGATGCATGTTTGCAAACATTAATGATAAAACAGATAAAATGTGGTTCCTCAAAAGTTGGAAATACAAGTTTAATTGCTCCCACTCAATGATTTTCCTCATACTAATTTGCCTTGCAGGTTGGGGTGCTTGAGGTACCATGGGAGACTTAACTTCATTTGGCTGGTTCCTACCAGTTCCTCTGATAATGGAAAGATTATGTCTGAAGCTAAAACAAGGTCACATTCCATCAGCCATCTCTTGCATCACAAAAGAGGTTGGTAGAACCATTGTGGAGCCGTGAAACTGTTCAGTAATTTCGCAATTTAGGGCTACATTAGGTGATTGGTAGAATCATTCATACCATACGCATCAGGTGATTTCGCAATTTAGGGCTACGTTATCATAGTAATTTCATGTCTTTTATATACATTCTGAAAATTTTCAAGGATCCTTAGGTCAAGAAATACCTCTTTTCTCTCTTAATATATTTGCTAGTTGTTTTTCATTAGCAAAGACAGCTTTTGAAATCCATATTGATATTCTTGTTTTTATAACAGCCTGGCTTGATATCTCCTCAGAATTTTTAACAAAAACACCCATCATTATGGAGATATTTGTATAGCCCATAACTGTTATTAGGTTTCATATGTTAAATTTTGATTCTACTGAGAAAAACATAATTTACAATCAAGTTTATCAGTGCTGCTGCCATTTTTTCTCACAGGAAAAACAAAAAGAGAAGAAACTATCAGAAGACCAGAAGCTCAGAATAAAACCAACAGATCCAAGGAACAACTAAATTAACCCTCCTGCGCAATGCTGATTTTCTTAGTAGAACTATGGCAACAAATGTGAATGCAAAACCAGTCAGTAGACCTAGGAACACTGAAAAAATTCACCGCTGTTGCAGTGTAATCGTAGGTTGAATAAGCATGACTACTACTGAATAGGAATGGCCAGATGACCTGAAATCCATCAGCCTGCATGTACCTTGCCTTGAGGCAGGAGCATACCTTGCCTGGCCCCGAAATAATATAGGCAAAATAAGGCTAGGTATTTCAACATAGCAAGCCATACACAGGCAGGCCGTAGGCACCTTCTTGCCCTAGCCGCAGCAGCCCCAAGCCCCTAACCCCCATTGTCTGATCTATCTCTCTCTCTCAAAAGCAAATGAAAATTCACTCTCTGCTCTATGACCCTTCACAACAGAGGCAGCTGCAGGAAACCGCCGTCAGGCGCAGGCACGGCGGAGCGAAGTCAATGGGCGGAGCAGGCAACTCCTCTCACCAGGCATAGGCACGCACAGGATTTTGAATAAGCAGGGTTAAGGTGCCTGCAGACAATGCCATGTCCACCCTTGCTACTGAAAAAGCACCATGAGGAACTCCACTCTTACAATTTTGTTCAGGTCAAAGGTGCAAGGAAATGTTTAACTGCTGGCACAGGAGAAGTCATGCTGGTTCTTGATGTGTCAAAATTTGAGTTGTTTGTGTGGATGATGCTATAAAGAGAGAAGAATGTTCCAAAAGAATTATTGAACATTATGCCATGTAAACTTTCTTTGAAAATTTTAAATAGAACTCCATCCATGGGATCTGCTTCCTGTGGATCCTTGATTTATTGTAAGACAATAATTTTTTGTGGAAGATGACAAATTTTGTACACTTCATATTATGTTTTGACATGAGGGAAAAGAAAATCGAGAAAAATTTTAGGAAGGGGAAGCGATTCCCTTCAATCTTTCCCTTTCTATAGAAATATTTTCTCCTCCGATTTGGAGGAGAATGGACGGGAAGGGAATATCTGGCGCAACATCTCTATGCGTTTGACAATACCGCCCCTTTCTTTTCTTTCGCTTTTGTCCGTGGCTGGTAAGTTGTAACATTATACAAATACAAAGGCGAAAGCATCCAATAGCAGACGAACGAAGCAAAACTTAATTTCAGAACTTGCAAATTTGATGCAAGCATCTTAGAGATGCGTAATTGGAATCTATTTTAGATGAAATCTATTTATAATCTGGAACATAAGTTATTAAAAAAACAATTATATAGAAGGGTATACAGATGACATATAATTATTGAGGCGTAATCACCTTTATGTGGCAAAAATTCGATTCCAGTGACTTAAATTGGAATCATCTAAACATACCGGTGATTTCAATTTATTGAAGTTATAAAAAAGTAATTTTTGTTATTTCTTGTGAAATAATACGGAACTTCTTGGCCTAGTTTATGCTACTGCTATGTTTAATTTTATAATTATAATATTGTCAGCTTTTTTAAAATTTTGAATCCCTACTAATTTATGGGATGATTGAATTGAAAGGTTCAAGGGTAAATTAGTCAAATTTAATTATTTTCCTTCGTTAAATTAATTCATCGAAACAAGAGATAAGAAGAAAAGAAAAATTATTTTTCTTCCCTTTCATTATTCTTTTAAACAAAAAAAAAACATTTCCCTTTCTATTCCATCCCATCCATTCCCTCTTTATAATTTTCTTCCCTTCCCTTTTTTTTTTTTTTTTTGAATGCGACCCTTCCCTTCTTTTACCACTACCACTGAACAAATGTAGTGTAAATTGTAATCCGTGCTTACTCTCGTCAGTCTTTTTTTTTTTTTTTTTTTGAATGCGACCCTTCCCTTCTTCTACCACTACCGCTGAACAAACGTAGTGTAAATTGTAGGGAAAATTTTTTCTATGCCACCCAAAATTAAAAAAATTGAGCCTTTGCTACCCAAAAGTATCATCTTGTGTTTTTGCCACCCAAAAACAAAGACTCTTTCTGTTATTGCCACTTTGACATATTTAATAATATAAATAATGATTAAATAATAAAAACATAACTTTCTGACTATTATACCCCTGTCTATTATAATCCAGTCGATTCACGAACCATGATCCATTAAATCTGGACCCAGCCGATTGATTAAACCCAGTCCCATTCTCCTCTTCAACTTTCTTCCTCTCTCACGTCTCTCATTTGCACGGTGAACCCCAGTCTCCACCCTTCGTCTACCACCTCCACCTTGGAATCGCGATCCAAGGGTGCGCATGAGTTTTTAGAAATTCCCTTTCTTTCCAGAGTGCCCTCCCTGTCCGTCCCCGACTTCCACAGTGTTGTTCTTTTCTTACAATAATTGTTTCTCTTCCATTTCTCTCAATTGCTTCCTTATTTCTTCTAATAACTTTTCCGTTCCTTCTTCAAATATACCTTAATTATGAGGGAACATTTTCTCAATACAATTTGACCCATGTACTAATGCCATATGCTTAGTTAAATAATCTACAATTGACATTTCACAATGCATTTATTGGGTTAATGACAGTATACAGTCAAAGAGATGGAGGAGAAACCTAGGACAAAATTTCAGAGTTAATAAGGGAAGAGAGACACAGTTACCTTGATTTTGACCTAGGTTTTTGACTTTCGATGGCTCAAACGGAAAGGCTGGATTTAGAGAGACACAGTTACATTGCGTTGGAGGAAAACTGGGTTTAGAGAGAGATAAGGCGACAGAGGAGTGGACGAAGGCTGGATCTACTTCGCTGGTTCGTGCGAGAGAGAAAAACAGATGAAGAGATGAACGGATCAAGGTGATGGAGGAGTGGACCAAGGTGTCGGAGCAAGGCGATGTGAGAGATGGATTTGAGCTTCTAAGTTTGCGAAACATGGTTCATGCGAGAGAGAAAAACAACGAAGAGATCGACTGAGACCAGGTTCGATTGGATTTTAATCGAATGGGTTCAAATGGACTTGGGGTATAATGGTCACATAATCATTATTTATATTATTAAATATGTCAAAGTGGCAATAACAAAAAGAGTCTTTGTTTTTGGGTGGAGATGATACTTTTGGGTGGCAAAAAGCACAATTTTCTTAGTTTTGGGTGGCGTAGTCGCCTGTCAAACGTATAAACCGGAAGTGAAAACAACCATTTCCGTTTTCGTTCCGTTTTAATAACGGAACGAAATGGTTGTTTCATTTTCATTCCGTTTCATCAAACGAAACAGAAATCTGTTCCGTTTAACGTTCCGTCTCTATTTTCTATTGATTTCAGCCCTATTTTCGTGTTCCGTTTCATTTCGTTTAACGTTCCGTTTTGACGGAACACGAAACGAAACATTAACACCCTGATCGGAAACCCTTTTTTTCCGCGGAATCGGAATTCCGATTCCTCCCAAATCTCTGATCAGAAGCGAGAAGGACGCAGAGACGATTTGGATTTGACGGAACTTTTCAGGGGTCAAATCCCGTTTGTAAATTCTCTCAAAAACGATGAAATTTGGTGGGATTTCTCACAGCTTCGTCGGATCTCCTCTTCAACGGCGCAGATATTCTCTTCTCAACTCAAATTCCATCCTTTCTCTTCTCTTTCCGATCACCGACAGGATTTTCGAAATGAACTCTTCTCCTTTCTTCTCCTTTCCACTCCTATCAACTCAAATCCTGTCATTATTTTTTTTGTTTTCGATCAGGGCCTAATATTGACAGGTCTATGCGGCGTAGAAAAAATTTTCCCTAAATTGTAATCCGTGCTTACTCTCGTCAGTCGTCAACTCGTCACTCCTATTTTTTGTTTCGTCTGACTAAAATACCCTCCGTCCCGGTGGAGGGATCTCCTTTTTCAGGGTATTTTTGTCAAATCTCTAAACCATAGACAGCAATTCGCCTCTTTGTACATTTATGTAGTGGGAGATTCTGCCATGAGGGCTGATTAAGCCCGACTCAAACCCGGTTTTTCAATGCGAGTAATCACAGCCGTTCAAAATGTGAAGGGTATTATTGGAATTCTCTGTTCTCTCTTCGTTAAGTCCTTTTTTTCTCCTCCGATGAATCGGGAATCTGGTGATTCTGGTCGCGTCTAAAATCCTCGGCGGTTTCTCCCTGTAGTCAAGTCCGCTAAAACTCGCAAGGATCCGATTGTGTGTTGCCTATCCTTTCTCTCACCACTTTCTCTATCTGCCTCTCCGGTACGAATCTCATCCCTGGCTCCCTGTCTTTCTTCTCTCTTTCGTCGGTCTTTTTATTGCTGTTCAATTCTATATTTCTAATTCTAATCTAGCTATTCGCTAATGGAACCAAACCTAGTTCGAAACTTTAACAAATCAAACTCGAGATTGACAATCTGCTCAAACTACTCGATTTGATGAACTTTCTTCTCGGTGACGGCTACTCAACCTTAATCACTGACGCTAATCAGAGAACGCTACTCAAACTACATTAGATCAGCATAATTCACTTTTCTGTTATTCGATATAGTACTCCTCTATTCTGAGGTATATCAGCCCACATTAGCCCTAATCACTTTTCTTTTCAGTTTTTACAATGGTATTTAGTTACTAAATAAAAGATGATTTTATAATTGCGGGTTCTTTTCATATTTCTCGAATTCTATTTTGTATGTACCCATGCTTTCAAGTTGTTAACTTTCTTTTTTACCGATAAATACCAGTATCCAGAGAGAAAGATAGAGATGAGAGAGATAAAAGAATGAACGCTTGTATTATTTTCTGGAATGAGAACACCGCCGATCCATGTGGGAACAGAACAAAGAAAATTTGGCGGTCTGAAAGTCGAACCTTTATTAGATGATAAGTTGAGGCCTAATTAAATAAACTGAGTTTTAGCTGAAGAATTAAACGAAACCAATTTGAGTTATTGAATAAAAAGAACTCGAGGGTTTAACTTGTAAGACTAAACAAAGGTTATTAACTTATTATAATAATAATGAGTTTATGTAGGACTTGGGATTGTTTCGTTGATGATTTGGATATGTAAATGAGTCAAAACTTTGGAATAGCAGACAAACATGTAATTCCTCCTGATGATATACAACTCAATTATTATAAAACAACAGGTTACTTGGGATCCGGAAAAAATAGCTGCAGTTCAGAGGAATCTGAGCAAATTTGGAATAAAAGAGATTGCTCGAAGCAGGAAGGTCATCCTTCTTCTTCTCCTTTTTTTTTTTCTCTTCTTTTGTCTTTTTTTTTGGTTTATTTTTTTTAAAGTATTACTTATGTAAATTGCTTGCTATAATTAATTAAAAAGTATGCAATGTTGTTTGTGACCTATACCTTACTGTACATGCTCATATAAAAACAAGTGTTTTGACTTTTTGTTAAATATATCTCTTTTGTTTCTTGTTTTTCTGCTTCATATTTTAATCAGCCCTTTCAATCTGTTCTTGTCTATGGTGTTCCTTTATGCTGTAATATGTCTTATGGTCGCAATTAGGTTCAATTGGTACCTGTACTGTTGTAAAATACCTGACATTTTAGATACCAGTCCTGATCATAAATTTAAATTAGTTAATGTTACCATACTAGGTAAGGAATATGAAACTGTGTATTTTTTGAGAGCCAATCTAATTCCTTCTTTAGATCATCTCAGTAAGCTTCTTCTCAGTTTCTTCCTGTATATTGCCTTGAGGCGCTAGAGAATTGGAGCAGATGCACCATTTTGGAGGTTCTCAGCAGCTTCATACCCTGATCTTGAAAACAGTGCTCCTTCAAATTCACATCTAAGCTCCTCAGATGGACCTTCAAATGGCAACTTAGAAGAATCATCTGGGGTGGGTTGATGCTGTTTAATATTCTTAATGTACTGTAAGTCTCTGTATTGGTACAGTATGCCTTCACATTAAAATATTAATGGCACCATTTTTGTTTTTATTTTTTCTCAAATCAGTCTAGAATTCCTGTTGTTTGACAAAAGCGCATGTACGATGCCTTGATTTTTGTTTTAATGTCCTCATTTCTGTTGACCTCCAAGAATATCAATCGAACAAGTACTTGTTTCCGAAATTGTTCGATATCAATGTTAGGAAGTGCACAAATTTAATTTTTAGACTAATTACTCTTAATTAATCCTAATTAAACTAAGTGCAAAGGAGATCTAGTGCAAAAGCCATCCAAACACACAAGAGAAAGAGGGAAAAAGGGCTACCTCTTGCGAACTTGTAATCGCAAGGCTCGAATCCGTCGAGTCGAGGTTGTGCGCACCACCACGCGTGTCTCGGCCTCAAGTCCACCAAGGTATTAACCAAAACCTCGATCTATGCTAGTAGATGAGAGGTTAAGCCTAATCCCTTCCTTCCCTTTGCCTTAATTAACTATTTAATTGGATGGAGGCAAGAGGTGCTCAACACATGAGCTTAAGAGAGCAATGGTGGAGAGGAAAAATTCTGAAATTTTTCCTTTAATTTTCGTCCAAAATATTAGGGAGAGAGAAAAAGGCAAGGTGGCTAGGGTTTTGGCTCCCAAAGTGGTCCTTTTATAGACCAACCACTCTCCCAAAAAGTTGTAACTAATTTACAACTATGCCATCACTAGGGCAGCCATAAAATGGGCCTAAATGGGCTCCATTAATTATTTAATTGGTCCTCTAATTCAATTAATTAGTGGCCCAATTAATTGCTCTCAAGTTGGACCTTTAATTTACAATTTAAATATAGGCCCGTTAGCTCAAATTAATTACTTTAATTAATTCATGTTGAACAAATTAATTATCAACACTTTGATAATTATTTAAGGATTAGAATATGCATTAATTTATTTCTATATAATCCGTTTGACTTAATTAATTAATTATGACGGTTCGCAACAGTACATAATTAATCAGTCAACATATCATATTGTTGCATTCCTTAATACAACCAAATAAATAATGCACGCATGGTCAAAACCTATTTGTGTGACCCTTTGAGGATTTATGCTCTGTTGGACATGGAAAATAAATCGCTATTTATTTCCAATAATCATAAGCGGTATCTAGCAACACGTTATGATTCCCAATTCGCATAAATAGTGTACTGCTACAATATTTTTAATCCTGCATAAGAAATAATAGTATTTCCTTGTCTGATTCTTATGTCACATGATATCATCGTATAATCCAAGATAGGAATGTGTCATTCTTGCAGATTATACGTTTCTTGATCTAGAGATGACTGTATCAGTTGCTAGCAAACAATCCATCTCCATCAAGGGGCCCAAACAGATATCATCGCTCACTAAGTTAATTAATGAGGGACATACGGTTTTCTTGATGAACAACTTTTCCCCGCACAATTCAAGAGAACATAAATAAAGTCCGTATAGCAGCCCTTATCAGGAATCAACGGTAGACGATATTTATTGAACCTATCCTCATGTGGAAAAGCTGAACCATCTCAAACTTAGAATCAAACTCAAATGAAATAAATAATGACACATAACACAATCCATATATTTATTTCACTGGGTCGCGTCCTGTACTATGTTCTATAACATATACATATGCAATTAAGTTGGCAACTCCTTACCTATGATCTGTAGAACTTAATCATCACTTAACTTGCATACTAATCTTATCCGATAATTAATATTCCTTGTTAATTATCAAGATTACGGACCTTTTAGATTTATTATTGTCATTTAATTATAAATGAACTACAGAGATCCACAATTCAGATCCTCAACCTGAATGATCTGTCAATTAATAAATCAAGGAATAAATGATAAAATATCATCAATCACATAAACCATAGAAGTGGCCATTTAATAATTGGCTCCTAGGACATAACTCTAACAATCTCCCACTTGGCCTAGAGTCAATCAACAGCGACTTCTAGCCAGTGCATAGTACTCAATGTAATATCCAAAATATACATGTCTCATACTAAAACCTCAAAAGATAAAAGATACAACTCAAAGCCACTCAGGCATACGCCTAATCCCCATGGATGCAACGTGCAACTCATGTGCGGCTCGAGATAGAGGCTTTGTCAGAGGGTCCGCTGTGTTCGCGGCACCGTCCACCTTCTTGACCTTGATCCACCCGTCATTCACAAACTGACGGATGAGATGGAATCGTCGTAGAATGTGCTTGGTCTTTTGGTGAGACCTAGGCTCCTTGGACTGAGCTATGGCTCCCGTGTTGTCGCAGTAGAGATCCACTGGACCTGAGATGCTTGGAACCACCTCCAGCTCGGTCAAGAATTCCTTGATCCAAACGCCTTCTTTCGCTGCTTCACCCGCCGCTAAGTATTCTGCTTCGGTGACGGAATCGGCCGTGGTATCCTGTTTGGAACTCTTCCAACTCACGGCCCCACCATTGAGCAGATATACGAAGCCGGACTGTGACTTCGCATCATCTCGATCGGTTTGGAAACTAGCATCGGTGTAACCACTTACAACGAGCTCTTGGTCTCCACCATACACGAGGATGCTATCCTTTGTTCTCTTGAGATACTTGAGGATATTCTTGACTGCGGTCCAGTGTGGCATACCAGGGTTAGCTTGGTATCGACTAGTCACACTAATCGGATGCGCCACATCGGGGCGAGTGCATAGCATGGCATACATAATCGAACCGACCACAGATGGATACTTGAACTGATTCATGTACTTTCTATCTGTATCAGTCGTCGGACATTGAGTCTTGCTCAAGAATATGCCATGTGACATAGGCAAGTAACCCTTCTTGGAACTAGCCATGTTGTGTTTTACCAACACTTTGTCAATATATGCATCTTGGCTCAAGCCTAACAACCTTCTTGATCTATCTCGATAGATCTTGATTCTTAGGATGTAGGCGGCTTCGCCCAAGTCTTTCATTGAGAACACCTTCTTCAATGAATCCTTGACTGCATTCAATTCGGGGATATCATTCCCGATCAAGAGTATATCATCAACATATAGAACAAGAAACACAACCACGCTCCCACTAATCCTCTTGTAAACACAAGGTTCCTTCTCGCTTTGAATGAAGTTCAACTTCTTGACCTCTTCATCAAAGCGCTTGTTCCAACTCCTTGATGCTTGCTTCAATCCATAAATGGACCTTTGAAGCTTGCACACCTTGTTAGCATTCTTTGGATCCACAAAACACTCGGGTTGTGTCATATACACATCCTCTTCCAAGTTTCCATTTAGGAAGGCAGTTTTGACATCCATTTGCCATATCTCATAGTCGTAGAATGCGGCAATTGCTAACAAGATCCGAATTGACTTGAACATGACGACTGGCGAGAAGGTTTCTTCATAGTCAATACCATGAACTTGCTTGTAACCTTTCGCAACTAGTCGTGCTTTGTAAATGGTCAAGTTGCCATCCATGTCGACCTTTCTCTTAAAGATCCATTTGTTCTCAACGGGTTTTACTCCGTCGGGAAGGTCAACTAAGGTCCATACCTTGTTCTCATACATGGATTGCATTTCGGATTCCATGGCTTTAAGCCATTCCTTTGAGTCGGATTTTTCCTTCATGTCCTTTATGGTCAAGGGTTCGTCATTCGCAATGACGAGAACGTCGTGCAAACCTAAGTATCTTATAGGTGGACGACTTGGCCTTGCCGATCTTCGTAGGGTAGACGCTTGAGGTTCTTGAACTTGTTCCACAACGATTTGCGGACTTAGTTCTTGAACTTCAAGTGTGGGTGCAACTTCAACATCATCGACTCGCGATATGTTTGAGTCTTCAATTGAGGGAGCTTGCTCTTGAACCTCTTCTTCTACAACTACTTGTGGAATGGGTTCGACTACCACCTCATTTGGCACCACATTGGGAACAACTAGATTGCCTACTTGAGGCATCTCTTGTTGCTGCGGTTCTTGAATTTCTTCAATCACCACGTTGCTCCCACTACTTCTTCTTGAGAGAAACTCCTTCTCCAAGAACTCCGCATGTCGTGCAACAACTATCTTGTTCTCGACACGGTTGTAGAAGTAGTAACCCTTTGTTTCCTTAGGGTATCCTACGAAATAACATTTGTCCGATTTGGGTCCAAGCTTATCGCTCATTAGCCTTTTCACATAAGCTTCACAACCCCAAATCTTGAGAAAAAGCATGCTTGGTTTCCTACCAAACCAAAGCTCATAAGGCGTCTTCTCAACGGACTTTGACGGAACACGGTTTAAAGTAAAAGCTGCGGTTTCTAATGCAAAACCCCAAAACGATTTAGGCAAGTCGGTTTGGCTCATCATCGATCGAACCATGTCTAGCAAAGTTCGATTCCTCCTCTCGGATACACCATTCCATTGTGGTGTTCCCGGTGGAGTGAGTTGTGGAACGATTCCACACTCCTTTAGATAATCACCAAATTCGTGGCTCAAGTACTCTCCACCTCGATCGGAACGCAAGACCTTAATCTTTCGATTGAGTTGGTTCTCAACTTCATTCTTGAACTCCTTGAACTTTTCAAAGGATTCAGACTTGTGCCGCATCAAGTAGATATACCCGTATCTACTATGATCATCGGTGAAAGTGATGAAGTATGAATAACCTCCTCGTGCACAAATGCTCATAGGTCCACACACATCGGTATGTATGAGATCTAACAAGTCGTTTGTCCTAATCCCTTTGTTAGGAAAAGGCGCTTTGGTCATCTTTCCCATCAAACATGATTCGCATGTGTCAATTGGCTCGAAAGCGAATTGATCTAAGAGACCAACGGTTTGCAATCTCTTAATGCGTTTCTCGTTGATATGACCTAAGCGGCAATGCCACATTAGAGTCGTACTTTCATGTGAAATCTTACGTTTCCTACTGTCACGTTCAACACTCAAAACATGTTCGCTAGAATCAAGCACATAAAGACCATTCAATAAATGCGCAACACCATAACAAACATCATCACGCAACAAAGTACAACTTTTGTTCTTTATTACAACACCAAATCCATCCAAGTCTAAACAAGAAATAGAGATAATGTTCCGAGTGATACAAGGAACTACATAGACATCTTTGAGTTCCAAAATGAAACCAGAAGGCAAAGTTACATCCACATTCCCAACGGCCATAGCGGAGACACACGTGCCGTTACCGACGCGGAGTTGTACTTCGCCTTTCTCGAGCCGCCTCCTACTCTTTAGTGCCTGCACATTTCGACAAATGTGAGCACAAGAACCGGTGTCAAAAATCCAGTCTGTGTTAGAGGTAGCGAGAAGGGTTTCAATGACAAATATACCTGAGGTAGAAGGCTGGACGGTTCCCGCCTTCTTGTCAGCGAGGTACTTGGGGCAGTTCCTCTTCCAATGGCCCGTCTTGCTACAGTAATAGCATACGGTCTCGGAAGTGGCCGGGTTCTTCTTTCTCTTGGAACCCTCGGGAGCTCCCTTGGCCGGACCTTGGGGCGTCACCGGGCCTTTGCCCTTTCTAGTTCGGCGGGTCTTTCTTTTCTTGCTCTTCTTGCTCTTGTCACTCACCGCAAGAACATCTTTGGGGCCCTTCTCTTTCTTGAGACTCTCCTCCGTCTCGACAAGCATGTTTTGGAGATCATCCATGCTCTTGTCCATGCCATTCATCCGGTAGTTCACAACAAAACCGGTGAAGCTGTGAGGGAGAGAGTTGAGAATAAAGTCTTGAATCACCCCTGACGGGAAGGGCGTATCAAGCCTTTCAAGCTGCCGAAACAACCCCGCCATCTTCATGACGTGTGGCCCGACTTCATGATCCTCCGCCAATCGAGTATTGGCGACGGCCTTGATGAGACGAGCCCTTTCGGTGCGGGCCTTGGTTTGGAACATGTTCGAGAGACGAGAGACCATTTCAAACACTCCTAGACCACTATCCATGAACTCCTTTTGGAGTTCTGACTCCATGACAGCGACAATCAAGACGGACATCTCCATGTCGTCCGTGACGTGCTTGTCATGTTTGTCCTGATCCGCTTTAGGGGCATCCGACTTGGGAGCCGCGGGGACGGGAGTGGTCAAGAGATATTCCTTCTTTTCAAACCTAAGGACAAGCCTAAGGTTCCGGTGCCAATCCAGAAAGTTGGCACCGTTGAAGGCGAGCTTCTCTTTCTCTAAAAGAGAACGTAGCGAAAAAGACGAGGAAGACATCTACAACAATTTTCAAATTAAAGGTCAATTAGTTTATGTTTTGTTTTAATTTCCAATAAAGTAAAACTTTCACTACTTTAATATAAGTCCCTAAAAGTAATGAATTTCCAAGACCCCCACTTTCGTTGAGATGATGCCGGCGTCGGCACAACATCAAAGCAACTAATAATGAGGTAGGTTCTCCTTAACCAATCATACAACTTTATGACTCTTGGTTCGCGTCGCGAACTTCACTCCAATGTCCAATCCGATTAGGGTCCATTGTTAAGTAACTCCTCTCTATTTGCTCCTTGTAAATCCGATTTACACCCCGACTACCTATGGTGGACCACGATGTCCGCGTCGGCGGAATGCATCAATGGCCGAACATAAGGCGTGAAGGGGATAGAGAGAAGGAGAGTGATTTGGCTCAATCGTTTGGGACAAACAATTATGTGACTCTTGTTTGGTGGTCGTGTAAGCATACACCCATACCTATCCTATGACATTCATAGCATTCACAAACATTCACATAATAAGCATCTCAAGCATTGTTGTGGGTTTGTATGGCTCCCGCTTGCATTAGTTTTCGCCGCATCTCCATGTAGCAAAACTAATCTAACCTTTGTCCCTCCCACTAAATTCTATATGGATCTAAATCCTATATAAAATAAAGGAACAAAATTACATGTGTAAATTTCTATTCCCATCCTAACCTTAGGGGCATGCAAGCCACACAAGTTACACAAAAATTAATCAAAATTAATTAATGGCACCAAAGGCCTAATTACACACAATCACACATGCATTCAATTTACAAACCACAAGGCATTGAATCATGAGCCATACTAAACCCACATCCTCCTACAAAACAAAGTTAGCACAAGTCTATCCACTAGTGTACTTTGTTTATAATTAATGACTTTCAAGTGTCTTTGCGTATTATTTGCCATTCGCAATTTCCGTGTATAAATGCTCAAATTTCAAACAACCAAACTTGTTTAAATTCCTTTTGAAAACTTTTCAATCATCAAAAAACTGAAAGGAGATCGCACAAGGAGTATCCTAATTACTTTTTCAACTAGTTTGAATAATTAGATAAATAATACTTTGATAAAAAAGTATCTAATGGGACACGACAAAATCCACAGTTTTCGGTCTCCAAAAATTATGAAATAATTTATATAAGCTCCTTGTCTAGATTGTAAATACCAGTCAAAATTTCAGGAAGAGATCATATACCATCTGAGAGAATAAAAAAAGACAAATCTGAAACAAGTGCGCGAACGCACCGTTTTGAGATATTCTGTTTTTCTTCTCAACCATCCGGTCTGAAAGATCACCTTCCATCCAGTTTTTATACATACAATATACATAGAAAAACTTGTTTAATCTATTGGCTAACTATTCATGAAAAGAAAACCACTAAGTTCTGTTTAAGAAATTCAAGTTACAAGCTTAACAATCGACTAGACCTGTACAGGAACAGACTATCGACCGAAAAGGTTTGACCTGGTTGAGGTACCAAACTTCCATGAAAAATTATGAAATTAATTTTCCTGGAATCCTAACTTAAAAAATAAACAACTCTATTCAAACAATTTTCCAGAAAGAGTTCTCAGTTGGTACAGTTTATTAGAACAATCAGTTTGCTCAATAAACCAGATCTGACGAGATCTTTCTTTTCATACTTGAAAAACCACGAATTAATCTGAACCATGCAACATTCTATACATGTCCAGAAAGTGTTTCAAGTCCTCTTTAAATCTAGCCAAAGAACACTGGTACTTATATTCAAAATATAAATCTTTTAAGCCATTCAAACAGAACAGTGCAAGCAGAAACTGGTTCTGCGCACCGTTGCCATTTTATTCACAGTAAATCCATACAATTTCAGAAAAATGTGAATCCAACGCCAAAAGAACCACAATCCACAGATCTACAACTTTCTAGTTGACAGAAAAAATTTCCAGAGAACATTTCATAGCGAAAAACGCATAACAACACAGAAATTGCTGTTTCCAGACAGCAAGCAATAGCATCAACTCTACTAATCCATTAATTAACCAATTTCTCTTAATTAAGTGTCAAAATAACTTAAGCACGACCATGTGCTCTGATACCACTGTTAGGAAGTGCACAAATTTAATTTTTAGACTAATTACTCTTAATTAATCCTAATTAAACTAAGTGCAAAGGAGATCTAGTGCAAAAGCCATCCAAACACACAAGAGAAAGAGGGAAAAAGGGCTACCTCTTGCGAACTTGTAATCGCAAGGCTCGAATCCGTCGAGTCGAGGTTGTGCGCACCACCACGCGTGTCTCGGCCTCAAGTCCACCAAGGTATTAACCAAAACCTCGATCTATGCTAGTAGATGAGAGGTTAAGCCTAATCCCTTCCTTCCCTTTGCCTTAATTAACTATTTAATTGGATGGAGGCAAGAGGTGCTCAACACATGAGCTTAAGAGAGCAATGGTGGAGAGGAAAAATTCTGAAATTTTTCCTTTAATTTTCGTCCAAAATATTAGGGAGAGAGAAAAAGGCAAGGTGGCTAGGGTTTTGGCTCCCAAAGTGGTCCTTTTATAGACCAACCACTCTCCCAAAAAGTTGTAACTAATTTACAACTATGCCATCACTAGGGCAGCCATAAAATGGGCCTAAATGGGCTCCATTAATTATTTAATTGGTCCTCTAATTCAATTAATTAGTGGCCCAATTAATTGCTCTCAAGTTGGACCTTTAATTTACAATTTAAATATAGGCCCGTTAGCTCAAATTAATTACTTTAATTAATTCATGTTGAACAAATTAATTATCAACACTTTGATAATTATTTAAGGATTAGAATATGCATTAATTTATTTCTATATAATCCGTTTGACTTAATTAATTAATTATGACGGTTCGCAACAGTACATAATTAATCAGTCAACATATCATATTGTTGCATTCCTTAATACAACCAAATAAATAATGCACGCATGGTCAAAACCTATTTGTGTGACCCTTTGAGGATTTATGCTCTGTTGGACATGGAAAATAAATCGCTATTTATTTCCAATAATCATAAGCGGTATCTAGCAACACGTTATGATTCCCAATTCGCATAAATAGTGTACTGCTACAATATTTTTAATCCTGCATAAGAAATAATAGTATTTCCTTGTCTGATTCTTATGTCACATGATATCATCGTATAATCCAAGATAGGAATGTGTCATTCTTGCAGATTATACGTTTCTTGATCTAGAGATGACTGTATCAGTTGCTAGCAAACAATCCATCTCCATCAAGGGGCCCAAACAGATATCATCGCTCACTAAGTTAATTAATGAGGGACATACGGTTTTCTTGATGAACAACTTTTCCCCGCACAATTCAAGAGAACATAAATAAAGTCCGTATAGCAGCCCTTATCAGGAATCAACGGTAGACGATATTTATTGAACCTATCCTCATGTGGAAAAGCTGAACCATCTCAAACTTAGAATCAAACTCAAATGAAATAAATAATGACACATAACACAATCCATATATTTATTTCACTGGGTCGCGTCCTGTACTATGTTCTATAACATATACATATGCAATTAAGTTGGCAACTCCTTACCTATGATCTGTAGAACTTAATCATCACTTAACTTGCATACTAATCTTATCCGATAATTAATATTCCTTGTTAATTATCAAGATTACGGACCTTTTAGATTTATTATTGTCATTTAATTATAAATGAACTACAGAGATCCACAATTCAGATCCTCAACCTGAATGATCTGTCAATTAATAAATCAAGGAATAAATGATAAAATATCATCAATCACATAAACCATAGAAGTGGCCATTTAATAATTGGCTCCTAGGACATAACTCTAACAATCAATATGCAAATGTAATGCTTAAATGCACAATAAGTATGGAGCAAATAAAATTAACTATATGAAGGTCACACTAATTAGAATGCAGCTTCGAAAAGTTAGTCATCTCAATCGACCCTTTCCAAAACTCAATATATGCCAAGGCATACACACCACACGAGCAAGAATCATTTTTACATTACATCTCTCTCTAATTTATTCTTAATTTACTGTTTCAGGTCAACATAAACAAGCAAGAGCCTTTCAAATTATAAAACCAGATTTTGCTGCAATTGCATCAAGTTCTCAAAATGATTCTCCTCCGAAGAATCGATCGACACCTCTCTTCGACAAATCAGAGCAACTTTTACTCGTCGTGTCTTCCTTTAGAAAAATATAAGGAATTTAATGGTTTAAAGGGTTTTGCAAAATTCCTTACAGATTTATTTTGGTAATTTTGTAGAGTTTTGGGGTTTCTTTGCAAAATTTGGAGTTTCTGTTGATATTTTTGGGATTTTAAAATCATGATAATTCATCATAATTCTTAGGAAATTTTTGGTTAAATTTTGAGAATTTTTGGAATTTGTTTGATATTTTTCGCAATTTATATTTGATTTTTCGCAGTTCGAATTTTGGTTTTTCGCGATTTTAACTTGGGTTTTCGCAACTTGAATTCGGTTTTCAGTGTTGAATTTTTTAGGGTTCAACACAAACCAAACTTCATTCATAGGACCAGAGAAGGTTAGTCATTTCCTGAAATACAACTCTTATGTGAAAAGCCAGTATTCGAGCCGACCGTCGACCGAACAGAATCCTCACCTCAACTCGAGTCAACCGTCGATATTCCTGTAATCAATTGATCTGAATTCATCTTGCCCAAGTACTTGTACTGCTTACATGGGTGGTTATAGAGGTTTTATTTGACATCACTCACTTCCAAGGGATGATTACTGCCTACTAGAAGAGCATTCTTAAAAAAAAGTAGAACAAAATTGGGGGGATTGCATCAGTGAAAAGCCAGCATAGTTTGTCTAGGTTGGCTGCTATACAAGAAGTTGCAGAATGAAGCCGCATTTTCAGTTGTAGAATTTCTTTTTTTTTTCCATTGAGATCGATAGTTCTGTTTCAGTTTTGATTTTCATTAGCATATTTTGATGAGAAATATGATGTATATATTTTTATATTGGAAGATATGTATTGAAAGAAAAGGGATGCAATGTCAAAAGTTTAACTGAAGTTCTCTTTTTCCCGATGTATGAATGTTCCTTAGGCTTTGTTCCAGAATTAGGAGGAAGAGGGAAAGGGAAAGAATGGGAAAGAAAGTAAGGAAAACGTCAATAAATCTCAAATTTGGGGGTGAATCAAGTTTTCTCTCTTTTCATTCTTTTTACACATAGTGTCTCCCAGTTTTCCCCCGTTCACCTCCATTACTCCTGAAATTTTATTGATTGGGAGCAGGTTAACCTCATTGGATAGGGTTTGGTCAGTTTACTCTCTCCCCATTCCCCTCCTCTATTCCTTTCTGGAGCAAGGCCTTAATTGTTTTTTCCATTCTTTATCAAATGGATCGCATAAAATATGAGCATTTGAACATAGTTTTTTTCTTCCATTTGAACATAGTCGAGTAGCGCTCTCATGTGAGAGGAGAAGTCTGGAATTTGACACGATAACTACTCTGACACTTTGGGCACCACCAAATTTGTTTATCGATGGCATCCGATTAATCCCTCCAAAATATTTTAGAAATAATCTCCGTATTTGCTTTATATAACCGTCTTTTGCTGAATTTATAATTTCTTAATCACACGTGGCATTTCCTAACTGGTTGGTTTCATGTGTCGCCAACCATGTCCATGGATAGATGACATGGATAACTTGAGTGCTGCATATTTTAACAAAACTTAAAGTATATGTCGATTTATTCACCAAATATTATTGTGTATGAAAAGTATCATAAAATTTCATTTAACAAATTGTAAAATTGGAAATATTTTGTGCTAAATGAAATATTAAATCTTTAACTTATTATTAGTCCTAAAATGAAAATTTTAAATTGTTTCAATGATTTAATGGACAAATAAATTGTTTCGGCAAATCAATAGATTTTATGCTTGTATTGTACTAGAATAGAGAGGAATGTTATGGCAAAAGCAATTTGATGAATCAATCCGTCAAACTTGATTAGATCTTTAATTCAAAAGTTCAAATAATCAATTCAAAACACGTAAGGTTATTTAGTCGCCATATATTATTGTGCATGAAAAATATCATTAAATTTCAATTACCAATTTTTAAAATTGGTAATATTTTGTCCTAAATGAAAATATCAAATATTTAACCTAATATTTGTCCGAAATGAATATATCTAGGTCTATCATATAAGATTATATTAAGATCACACAATTAGACTATCATATTGGCGTGAGTTTCTTCATTTATTTTCTATTAATTGTAATAAATAGGATTTCCACTTTAATTTGTTCACGAAAAAATATTCATTGTAAAAAAGTTTTTGAAGATATTTTTGGAAAATTTAATTAAACACTTTTTTAAGGGTCATGACAAATGGCGAGACACTATTGTCAGCTTATAGTTTCCCTTATTAAAAACTTCATATTTCCTAAAAAATAAAGTGATAATATACTAATTATGTAAAGAGAAAGCCTTCAATCAAAGCGCTTTGACTAGAGTCCCGGTTAAACCCCGTTAGATCTCAATTTTGAAATTTCAAATGACTGATCCAAACCGTTCAATGTGATCTCCATATTGAAATCTCCTTGCACACCAAATTTTATGATTTTTTGAAATTTTTAAGTATTTTTTTCAGATTTTAGAAAATGGTTAATCTAATTTGTTCTGAACCCTGCAAAAACTGCTGTTTTTAAAAATCCGAAAAAAATACTTAAAAATTTCAAAAAAATGAAAAATTTGGTCGGCAAGGAGATTTCAATATGGAGATCATATTTGACAGTTTGGATCGGTCATTTGAACTTTCAAAATTCAGATTTGACGGGGTTTAACCGGAACTCCGGTCAAAGCGCTTTGATTGAATCCTTCCTCTTATGTAAATGCTAATTATGTCACTAAGTGATAGGTGGTATGCCTTTTGATCCGGTTTTGGACCCAAATTATGCTTTGAATATATGTGTTTTTGACATCAATTTCCTGATTACACGAGTAATATAATTCTTCTAACATTTATCGGAAATTCAATTGATTGCTATTTTTAAATAATGCAATCATTCAAGCTGATATATTCAATTAATTTTTAAAATTTTTAAATTTTTTTATTTTGTTTTTAATTTTTGGCAATCTTATTTGTTTCATTCTGCACTTAAAATACAAGTTAGCCACTTGAGTGATGTCCGCGACAATTTAATTTCGATCCATGGAAATAACCAATATTTTTGTAGATAATGTTTTTCCTAAATGAAATTTTTTAAATTGTTTCAGTGATTCAATGGACAAAGAAATTATTTCAACAAATTAATAGATTTTATGCTTGTATTCTATTAAACTAGAGAGGTTTGCTACAACAAAATCGATTTGACTAATCTCTCGGTCAAACACGAAACGATCTTTAATTCAGAAGTTCAAATAATCGATCTAAATTGTAGTAAAATTGCAGTAATAATTTGTACAAAGTGAGAGACTAATGTATTGTTAGGTACATACATATAGCCTATTTATTATTTACAAAGTGTGGAACGTATATAGCAGTTTTAGTAGCTTGGGAGGCATGTTAAGGCAAGAGTTCACGAGATCTTACCATAAAATAAAGTTTTCATCTTCAAAACTTGTCAAAACCGACTTTTTCATGGAATTTCGGACTGAAATAGACATTTTCGGTCCGAAATTGTTATTCCGCATTGCACACCAATAATATTTTGATCATAATTTCTTCATCCAGACTCCATTTAATATGATTCAAAGATTGTTGGAAAACTTAGGATGAGCTCTACAATGCTATGGATTTTATTTAGTCATTTTTTCCCAAAAAATTCTTCTTTTTATGCAATCATTGTGTCAAATCCCCCAAGTTCTTACAAAACAAGTCAAATGCCACGGCAGTATCTAATCTTGCCAACTATAGCACAAAAGTGCAGTGAATATCATTGGTTTGGATAATATTTGAGTGCCAAGTATGGTTAAAATGTATATATAAATAAGTGATATCATATGCCTAATCTATAGAAAAAAAAATATATCCCCTCGTACGACATACAATTTGAGCCCTCCAATTTTCGTTGATTGATCAATTTGAATATATGCAAGAAGTTTACCCTTCTTAATTAGAAGTCGTGACCTCATTGGCTTTTAATTAAAAATATTTTTTGGTTAAATATATTAAAAATAGTCGTACCAATCATTATTTAATTTTAAATTTTAAGAATTATATATATTTCAAAATCTAAGGTAGTTTGTACCTAATTTTTTGAAAAAAATTATCTCTCTTACGACATACGATCTGAGCCCTCAAATTTTCGTTGATCGATCGATTTGAATTTATGCAGGAAGTTTACCCTTCTTATAATTTTTATAATTAACCTTCTCAAATAAAGAAATTTTTTTTTAATTATAGAAAATGCGGTCACAACTTTTAATTATAGAAAACTATTATGTTAGAAGTTACTTCTATAATATAAATTACTAATTTTGAACTGACAAATTTTTTGTGTATAAATTTTGGCAAGTTTGACGAAATAGATTGGATTATTCTCAATTTAAAAAAACATAGCGTAGCAAAACAGCGACCGCCCGGTCTAGTTTTAATTAGATAGCTATTTATGCGACACAATAGTTCAAACTTATTTTTGTTTTTTTGGTGTTAAAAATCACGAAGTAATATAATTGTTCTACAGTTATCCACGTCATCTATCCATGGACTTGATCCATGACACATGAAACCAATTAGTCAGAAAATGCCACGTGTGATCACGAAATAATCAAGTTTACCAAAAGGCGATTTTCTAAAGCCATATTACGAAAATTATTTCCAAACTATTTTGGTGGGAAAATTTAATCGGAGCAACATCGATAAAAAATTTTGACGGTGCCTAAAATTTCAGAGCAGTTAACGTGTTAAATTCCAGACTTCTCCTCTCACATGAGATCGCGATCTCTCCTCGACGCCTCGACTCTCCCCGTCACTCAGGCTTTCCTTCGCGAGTCTCTTTTTGAGAAAGTCATAGGCCCAGATTCAGGTGAGATTCCACAGAAAATGAAAGCTTATGGTACAATTTTGGTCACTGGAGCGACTGGTGGCGTCGGCCGTAGAGTATTGTGTTACAGAATATCTAAATCTTTATAATTATAGTTATTTACGATTCTGCAATCAATCATATTTATTCTGATATCTAGAATATTTAGAATTTAATTCTGATTTATGTTTCCTTATTAATCATGTACTGTAGGCTATATATAGCCATCCTGTAATACAATATCAATCAAGCAATCAATTCAGAAAATCCAATCACTTCTGTTAACATGGTATCAGAGTCCTAATTCGTTCTTGCCAATGGCAGGACGAAGATCATGATACTTCTAGTCTAAATCATAATCCTCATGTAAATTCTCTCTAAAATTTTGTCTCTTCCTTCTTCTTCTAAATCCTACTGTCTCTCTAAATCCTATCAAATCACCAAACCCTAATGGGCGGTACTGTAGCTCACCGCCTCAGACCTCTTTGTCTCTGTCTCCGACTCCGCTTCTGACTCACACGGCAGACTCGTCGCTGTTTCAGCCGCCACTGTTCACACCGCCTCTGCTCGCTGTGCTCGATCACCGGCTCTGTCACCTCTATGTTCTCTCCTCTCACGAGTGAACCACCTTGTCAGCCGTCGCCTCTGCCTCCTCGTCGATATCAAACACGAGGCCGCCTCTTCCCTTGCTGTCGGTGGTGAGAAACCCTAGCCAAGTCCCAACCACCTCTGCTTGGATTCACGTCTCCAGTCGCCGCCTGACTCGCGTCGCCGGCGAGAATCACTCCTGATCTGTCGCCGTTGAGCACCAGGACCCGAGCACCGCCAGGACCCGCGCACAAACCAGACGCATCAGACCCCTCTCCCTTCGGATCGGGACTTGAACCAAAGCTCCACACCAGCCGCGCTCAAGGACCCGCGTAGTAGACCCGCCGCACACCGGAGCATGCTGCCAGCCGCGCCCCTGACTTGCGCCGTCTGTTCTGTGTTTCGTGCTCTCTTTTTTTCTCTCACGGCTTGGTCTCACGGTTTGGTTTCAAGAAGAAAAGGTAGAATGTTTGCTAAAAGGTCCTCACAAAAGACAGTAATCTGTTCGTGGGTATACATCTCTCTAATTGCAGCCCACTTTGCAATCTGATCACTCTGATAATTAAAATTTTGCCTTCGCCACCGCTGCCTCTGCCTCACACGACCATGCCTCTTCCTGCTGTCGCTCTGAGTCTTCACTCTCTCAACAAAAGCATGTAAATTGATTCTTGCCGTTGCATCTTCAGTCACATCCTTCAAAGGTTTTGGATGGTGATTTTAATTGCGACACCAAGTCTGCAACACATCGAATTCATGATGTTAAGCATCCTAGTAGCTTTTTCCTACACCAATTCGCTTAAGTCATCCTAGAAGATGATGTCGAGTACCCGATGACAATTCCGTCTTGTGCATCAATCACTCGAGTCATTCAACTGTTTTGATCATTCGATGGTAGACAACATATGCAAACTTCACATGTCAAGTCATGCTCAGTTTGAGAGGGGGTGTTACAGAATATCTAAATCTTTATAATTATAGTTATTTACGATTCTGCAATCAATCATATTTATTCTGATATCTAGAATATTTAGAATTTAATTCTGATTTATGTTTCCTTATTAATCATGTACTGTAGGCTATATATAGCCATCCTGTAATACAATATCAATCAAGCAATCAATTCAGAAAATCCAATCACTTCTGTTAACATATTGCATTCACGACAGCATCAGATCTCAATTGAAGGTTCTATTTACCGTTTCCTAAATGTTTTACTAGTATGTGCTCATTTGATATTTCAGTACTATAATTACTTTGTTTTTGGGAATACTGCTTTGGAATTGGGAGTGGTGCGAGAAATACAGAATGCCATTTCTAGTTTCATGTTCTGGTTCTGTGTAGTCATGGAATTACTCAATAACAAGACTTAATAAGTTTTGCTTCTTTACATTCTCAAAAGTGGCTTCCTTCAAAACTTAAATATCTTAACCCAAAATCCCAGAGTTCAGAAGAGGGGAATTTAAACAAGTTTAATTGTGGATAATGAATCTGAAAATTCTCTATTACTATACTTCCGTGCAATTTTATTGTTCGCTTTAATGTTGTGCTGAGAAAGTTTTTTGAACATATCTGTTTAGAGTTCAGACATTAGTGGAAATAATGGTTTCTAATGTGTCATGCGTTCAGCTGTATGAGGTTTAACTAACTATAAAGTTTCTATTAAAGTAATTTGATGAGTATTGTGGCTAAATTTTAGGCTCAATTAGAATGGATCTGGGCATGGAAAAATTGCATAAAATCCTGGTTGAGACAGAGACTGAGGCTGGAGAGCTGCTCTCGGCAAGGCACCAGGTTCAATCTAACTACTGGTTTTTGTCTACCAAATTTAAATATTTTTCATATCAAGATGGCAATCAAAGTCAAGTTTTTTTAATGTTATATCAGGTGGATTTTGTTATATCCATGGTAAAATGTAATAAATTCTCATTAGAACCATTATTCTTGCCAGTGGTTTTATGCTGGTAATTTTGTACCGGTACTTGATTTTTCTGTATAAAAGGAAATCTTTAGTAAATGCATACCTGTGTAGCCTTTATGTAGCATGTTAGGTCTTCTTTGTGCAACTACATTGGTGTGGCCGTCAGTAGCCGTGTTCCTGTGATCTCTATCTAGAATGTGGTTCTACTTTGTGCAAGTGTAACCGCATAAAAGCCACTGGCATATAGGAGGTTTTTTTTCATGAGACGATGAAAAAGAAATGTCATAAAATCACTGTAATCTGTGATTAATTACTGTCATAACAAAATAAAAGATTTGTTATGCTTGTCTTTTGACAGGACAATATTTGATTTTGATATCGAAAATTTTGAGGAGAAACCGTGGAGAAATCCAGGTGCCGAGTCAAGTGATTATTTCAACTGCAATTTAGATGAGGCGGGATGGAAGGGTTATTGCAAACGATTGGCAATTTTCTATACTACCCCCCTAACTGTTCATTTATCTGATTTTGCCTACCTTAGTCTGAGCACGGACGTTACAAGGGGTATTTCTTATGTCCCAAGACAGAGTACATTATTATGAACATAACAATGTACATATTATGTCCTAATATCATGTTTATTTCAACTTTACTACCTTTTAATTATTGGACAGGTGGTCCCCTTGCTTTTTGATCGGCAGCTGAGATAGGCACAAATGGATATACATGGGATGTTGCATGAAGATTATTTTCAAGCTTAAGCCGATGATGATGGGAATGATGGTCGTACATAGAGAGTTGCTAGTACTTTTGGGGTCGTTTGGATGGGTTAGGAATAGCCAATTCCTAGGAAGGAATAAGGATTTTCGTTGGGAAGTGTGTAACTTTGTGAGAGAGATGAATTGTTTATATTAAAATTTATGCCCGGAATTGGAAAATCCCCAAATTCCGGCCCAATCCAAACGACCCCTTTGGGACTGATGAAGATCGCTTGGGTATCTGATGGGTTTTGGGCTTTATGTTTGTTTAATGTCTCGTGTTGTTTTGATATGACATTGCCGTGGTATTCATTTTTATTTTGAGATGTTTCTTGACTGAATTGTTGTTCAATGATATTTCATTCTAATATATCGTGCAAATGAGACTCTATCAAACCATA
Source organism: Rhynchospora breviuscula (assembly GCA_027562975.1). Classification (NCBI taxonomy): domain Eukaryota; kingdom Viridiplantae; phylum Streptophyta; class Magnoliopsida; order Poales; family Cyperaceae; genus Rhynchospora; species Rhynchospora breviuscula. The sequence goes on from CM050399.1 coordinate 34,795,600, forward strand.
TTTAGAGAGCTCTTCGATGCCCAGCATGTATATAAGAGAAGCACCATTCTCTATCTAGTTAACACCAGAATTATATATACATTTACTTGAAATAGCAAAATTAATATTAGAATAAAAACTTCAACAATAATTAAAATTTCGTCCATATACATACAACCAGTTTCTTCTACCTGCAAGGTATATTTCGTCCATATACATATAATCAGTTTCTTCTACCTGTAAGGTATATTTCGTCCATATACATACTATGTGTTGCTACATTACAGAAATTAAAAGCAAGGCATGTGGTTCTGTATGATCATAAATTAATAGAATGATAAAATAAACAATTTTACTAAAAACAAACTCCATCAGAGATCAACCAGCATAAATACCATTAGACCATTCGATTATAACATCCAAACTAAACATTAAACATTATTCATAGCAAGGGATCTAAAAAAAAGTATCAAATAACAAATTTATTTAGTCAAATGATCTAAAAACTTAAGAACTAAGATCCAACATAAAATCCTTCAAGCTCTGACAAGCCAAAATAAAACCTTTTTGTTGCCCTTCTCTTTCAATACCTATGAATTGAAATCAAAGCCTTAGTACATAAGTAAACATTTGTTCAAAAATAAGCTTACCAGTATAATGGTGTAAATACCTCGGTAACAAAATCAGGTCCACAAGGGTTGCTAAATGAAAAGCATCAGTAAATTCCTTTAGAAAGCAAGAATTTAGCTAGCAGTTTGAGTGGTTCTACAAAGTTGCTGTCAACGTTGTCTCTAACTAAAAAAGGTGAATTCTTCTTGATAATGACAGCATAGGAAAATTAGACAATCCATATGAAACTATATCAAAGTGAAATGAGACGTATTAAGTCAAATGGATCTGTAAAATATTTTAGAACAAAGAGTCCATGAAGTTGCAAAGAGGTGCAGTTATGCCACACCGGAACCTGGACTTATGGTTAACAAAGTTGTGAGAAAATGCAAAAGCAACTACTCTCATGCCCATGTACTCTTTTTACTAAGCACATATATATTAATTATAATTTTGAAATAAGATAACTTCTTTTAACCATGTATATACTTTTTATATAATTTCAGCAAATCCTTTTAGTTCATTTACTGAAAGCCCTATTCATCAAAATCCTTCTATATAATCTTTTGTCAAAATTCTTCATTCTAATAAGCTACAGTAAGCATTCTTACCATCCATTACTTGCTTTTACAGTTTACTTAACACTTACAAACAAATTGTAGGAACAAGAAACGTAATCCTTTTTCTAAAACAACCATTTTTCTATTCAACCAGTGAAAAAATTTGCAATGTTTTCTTTTTTTTTTTTTTTTTTTTTTTTTGTAAAGCTGCAACTCAAACCATGAAACTAACATATCTAACCACTTATTTGATCTCTGACCTGTAATCTCTACCCGACCCGATAACACTTTTTTACAACTTAGCCCTTAAATTTTATTGATTTTCAAGTGCTGTCAGAAATTAACTAGCCTAACTGAACTAAAAACTTAACATGAGACAAATTTCAGAAATTTCCTTCATCCCAAATTGACCCTTTACGCTAGATTAGTACTCTACTTCCCAGAAATCTCTCTCTCTCTAAAAAGTACAATTGTGAAGAGCAGCAAGGGCATTTAAACCAATAAAATTGTACCAGTATATGTGAAGATTTATACTCAAAATTGATTTTAGTAGATAATACTCAAGATAAAACCAGTCAAGTATATGCAACACCACTTGTCTGGGTATGCCCAGGACTCACAATATTGTTAAAGGTAAAAAATTTCCTACATTAATATTCCCTTAAACGAATTCAGAGAGAAGCACAAACTGATTTGGGTGAAAGTGGTTCCTAATCTGATTAGGATGGGTAAGGTCTTTGGCTGAAATGTGGTGATATTGCATTAGAGCTCAGAATGAAGAATATGATACCTATTTGAGTACCAGAGTTAGTAATAAATTTAATGCATTTATGATTTATGAATGATCCTACTTATAACTATTTGAATTTTTCCAGCTTACTACAAATCATGTAAGGAGAGGAGAGGAGAGAAGTCAGAGTCGAGGATACCCGTTCAATTAATAGTACGGAACCGAACACTCAAGCCAGAAACTACAACCTTTACCTGGTACCTGGGAAACGATAAAGCAACTTACGAAACCTACCTCCTATCTTGTATTCTGATAGCGGAAACTGTGAAGCAAACCTAATATCTCACTTTCACCGCCGATTGGAAGGTTGCTCTGATTAGGGTTGATTGGCGTTCTCGAAGGTGATTAGGTTTAATTAAGGTTGAATAGTCTTCACCGCCGATCAAATTTAGTTGACAAAAAAAAGAGAAGAAAGAGCAGCGAGAGCGAGATGCAAGCATTAGCCATTAGGACTTGGAGACGGGGATGATAATTGATAATAATTGATAAAAAAATACGAAGGAGACGTTCATTTAAATTGACTATTTTGCCCCTCCAAATAAATATCTGTTAAACTTAACAGAGATTATTCTCACGAGCGAAACTTTTTCCAGGCATATGAGCCGTCTGATTTGTAAGAAATGGACGGTCAATAATAAAAGCCCGCATGCCAGAATTTCCCTTATTAATTAACTCTTGTACATTGTTCCCAAAAAAAAAAAAAAACTCATGTACATTAGAGTCATTTAGACTTTTTAGAGAACTATCCGAAGTTCCAAACCCCTTTCCATTCCATCTTTCACCTCTTGAGAACTGCACAATTCGCTTTAATTTCTCATGGCGCACAATCGCATCCATCTCAACGGCTTGCAACAACACCTCCTCAACACTGGCCGTGAGGTCCTGAAATTGGGGGCATCATGCCTTTTAGTGTATCTGGCTGCCGGCCAAACTAATGCCACCAACCCGGGTCATGCATCCCTGCTCTTATTACTTGTTCTCGCCGGGCTCTTTCTCATTTCCATGTCGGTGGTTGCACCTTCTTTTCCGCGAGCTGCCCGGGCTGCTGGCCGAGTTGCATACAGACTCAACCACATCTTTTTCAATGGCCCTGCATAAGGTGATGGTCAGACATATAAAGCATCGATGATTTATCCAACAGATTTGCATGTGTTTTGGTATTATCGGTGTATTATTGTTATGTACCTGCTTGTGATTATCAAAAATAAATAAAACTCGTGTGGGGCGAATTTATCATGAGTTGAGTTGGGTATTTTGTTAAGTTCCACGACCTCTATTTTACATGCATTAATGCATATAGAAGATGGTATTGACTTTTGACTTATGTGATAATGTGAATGACCTAATCACCCAAAATAGATACCCATGCGAAAATTGGATTTCGATATACCCTTGAATTGTTTTATATTTACACAAATTTATTGTTGTTTGCCCCGCCGACTCATGTGGATTTCAATATTAATTGTGAAATTGACAAATTGAGGTATAGTTTGCACGTAATACTGCATATAGTATTATTATTCTATCTGAACAAAATTAGATCTTGTTGCTACATCCGCTATCTGGAGTAACTTTTATTCAATCTTTATGTGCCAAGATAAACATTCGTTTTTTCATGTGATATTGACATATTCTTGACCATATTTGCGATTACGACGAATTTGATTGTTCACAACTAATCGACGTAATACTTCAAAAATCAAAAGTTCGTAAATCTATTAGAGAAGGCTGTATATGTCCACTACTCACAAATTTCCCGTTTTGAAAAAAAAATAAGGAGTACTCTACAATTTAAAATCTGATAAAGTGTCACAAATTTCACCACATTTATTGTTTCTACATGAAAATTCACTTTTATAATAAAAACGCCAAAATTACATCAGGAACGAAAATAATAAAAGGACATACCTTTAAGTTCATTTTTTAAGTTCTCTTAATAAAAGGAAGGGAAATACCTTTAAGTTCATTTTTTGAAATTGCTCCTGCAAAATTGTAAGCTATACTTTCAAAATTAAAAAGGAAAAAATCAGTCATATACCCCTTAAAACTTCTCTAATCAGCCATATAGCTTTCTATTCTTAAATGTTGGTCATATATCCTTCAATTCATCCTTATTTTTGCTATTTATCCTTTTTATTTAAATGATATATTAATCCTGAAAATTTAATTTTTAAAATTTAAGACTAAAATACCCTTCCCTTTCCTCTCTCGACTTTCCCTTCCATGACTGTATGCTTCTATTCTATAGCACGAGCTTGCAACAGTGGCGGAGCCAATAGGGGTGCAAGGGTGGGCTGCTGCACCCCCTTTGCTCCATAAATTGTCCAAATTTTATGTGTATTTTTTTTCAATTCTGAAAAAATCTTATCATTTGGCACCCTAATTTAATCTAAATGACAAATTTATCTCCCTAGTGATTATTTCCTGGCTCCGCCACTGGCTTGCAAATCTTATTTATTATCGGAACCATCAGATGAAAAGGAATAAATACTGTTTTTGCAAGATGTTGACTTCATGCAAGATCTGTCTTCTATAGTTGTTGGTTAGAACAACAAGAGAATAAGACATCAGTTGAACAAAATTATGAAATTATGTCGCTAGGCGAACATCTCCAGGGTTTTATGGAGATCTTTTTTTAGATATTATGAAAAATCTTCTTTTTTAAATTACTTATGAAATTCTGTACTTTTGTAAATTTTATTGGATTAATGAAAATTATGGTATAATTCTTAGCCCCATCAAAAAATACTTATGGTCAATTATACTTTCATTTACTTAAGAACCATTAGATCTTTACTTTTCTGCTAGCGTTATTGTATATTCTCTAATTAGCTTCCGTATTTTCAATTATCCAATTGCAAGTATTAGATCAGGGACTAGGTTTTGATGATCATGTAAATTTGGTCTCAAAGATTACGTTTTTTTGTGCTTCCTGATCAGAAACCTGATAATTTGGTACTGATTTAAGAAATTCTTTACTAGCCTACAAATTGTTTCTTTCTATTTCACGATCAAACAATTCTCTGTAGTCTGTACCATTTCTCCATGTGAAGGAAAATCGGGGGAGAAAAGAGTAGGATTATTTTAGTCTTAAATTTAAAAATTAAATTTTGACCTACCTGACATTTTCCATGCGACCTTTCCAATACGTCTTGGCAGATTAATATAGCAAAGAAGGAAATGAAACGTGGTTCTAAAAATTTCCAAATATGATTGGGAGAGTGCGACGGCATATGCGTCAAGAAAATATTAGAAAAATGCTCCTAGCAATAACTCCCTCCCGGGAATCGTTTACTCAGCCAACCTTTAAAAGGTCGGCAGAGTGCCAACCTCTCCTTTGAACGGTTGGATTATGATCCAACAGCGCGCAGAGAAAGGAGAAAAATACTCTCTCGGGAATTGCTTCATACACTCTCTAAATTTGGAGATCCACTCCTACTTGGACGAAAATGCCCCTCTCACTCCTTCAATTTACATCCCTCAATTCACCTCAGTTTGTAAATATTTAAAAATAAGAAGGATATTTTCATCCAACAGGAGTGGATCTCTAAATTTGGGGAGTGTATGAAGCAATTCCCCACTCTCTCGATCCCTGCCCAGAGCTGCCCATATTTACTTCATCTCTTCTGTACATCCAAAAGAAAAAGTGAAGAAAAGAAAGATAGATGAGAGAGACGGGTTCATTTTTTTGTTAACGGGCTCGTATATTGAAGGGTATAGATCCGATAGCGATACATGCCATCGCAACTCTTAAAGCGGAGCTCTTTAGCATCGTGGTGAAGAGAGGAATCCCGTGGCGGGCCAGTTTGGGTTGCGTCAATCTAGGTTGGTGGGAACACAAGTGATGGTATGGTGATACACGGCAGTGGTACTGATGTCACTTGGAGGAATGCAATTATACCAGAAAAGGGGTCTTTGGCATCACGAGAGTGTCTATTGGTACGTTTGCGCTATGTACCATTGTATTTGCTATGGAGTCTATCAGAGCTTGTACATGGTTCATGGCCTTCTCTTTTTTTTTTTTTTTTTTTTTTTTGGCTTATGTGCAAAATTTGTTTTTATTTTGGGTTTATGTGCATTTTTGTCTAAAGAAATGCTCACTGGAATTGAGCATTGCTTTTATTTTTTCATTTCCTGTTTTCACTCTAATTGAGCATTTTACGAATGTTAGGCAACATATTCATATCTGCTAGGTCAAGATCTCTTTGCACCAAGCAAATTACTTGCTGAATGTGAGCCACCAAGTGAGGTTGACTGGTAAAGGTAGTGAGTGCAGTTTGATATCAACGTATAAGTTGTGATATACTTCATTAGTTTTGTTAATCATAATGTGTTCACTTGTATAAAGTGCTGCTAGAAATTTGTATTTTAAAATGTGTATATTTATATAGCATCTTACTTTTGTCTCTGACCATATGTAAAGAATAGCATGGAAATTGCAATATAAAACCTCATTGGTACCGCCCTCCTTTCTAGTATCAGTCACTAGTTAAATACCTGACAATAATACAACATATCCTGTTGCATATATATTTACTGTTTGCTAGCTAGTGCAAACTATTAATAGCAAGCTCCTACGGTGAAAACAAAACAATAACTATAAACATCTCGAGAAATTGTAAATATAGGTACATGATGTGTATTGCAAGTCATAGGTACAGGATATGTATCGGCCAAAAAAGAAAAATAACTTATCCATAAAACATAGAACATAATATAAGCTAATTAAGCAAGATAGGTACAGGCTAGCAATTAATCTAAGCATCCATAGCAAATACAAATTAATATCCAAATTCATACATACACCTTATACAATAATCAAAAGAAAAATTAAAAAATAATATAAGATATTGAAATATTTGACTCCTAAATTCTTCCAAATGTTTCTTGAACTTCTCTTCAATTTCCTTAACTTCTCATCAATTGTTTATTGAAATCATCCACTTCCCTAATTGCTTATTGAACCTCTCTTCAATATTCGACACGAATAGAAAGCTCGACCCTTATTTATTGGTGTGTCTGCAACTAGGACAACTACACGTTGATTGTTGTTGCATCCACTGCAGTAAGAAAATGCTCCATTCGATATCCATACATTGTTGGTTTGAGAGCTTATTGCTATCGTGTAGGTGAAACCATGCACAAATTAGAGATTTTTAAGCCAATAACAAAACCTAGCTCTGTTGTGATTGGCACAAATCAAAGATTTCAACTTTCAAAGGTGACAAGTAAATTTACCTAGAAGAACTTGATTTTACGAAATCGAAGGTGGTTAGGGTTTATAGGCGAAGCCGTCGGAGAGTCGTGATGTCTCTTTCTTATTGCCTTTTGTCAAAAAGAGGAGAATCTCTTTCACTTCTTTGCTCCTATTAATTATGCCGCCAGTGAGACAGTGTTCATCTCAGCACTTTTCTTTTTCTTCCTTTTTTTTTAATTCCAGCAGTATATTGCATGAGCCCAGTGAATTTTTGTGGCTGCCAATTTCTATTCTCTTGTGCCATATCAAAGTTTATTTTAGAGATTGAAATTTGCCTTGAGTTTCTTCTCCTTTCCTTTGCGTCTGTGTTTTTTTTTTTTTCCTTCACTTGATACATTCACCTTTACATTTGCTGCTTTGCATTTCTTTCTTTATTATTTTTTTTTTTTACTTCCAGCGCAGTCCCATGGTCTTTATCCTCATGTATGTCTCCATCTGAATTTTCACATTCGCTTCTGCAATCACTAATCCAGTGCCTCCATGCTTGGCTTTCATAATTATGTTAGTTGAGCATTGAATTGATTAAAAGCAGCAACTGTTCTAGGATTTTGAGATGTGGTTCTTATCTTATGTTTCACAGTCTTGTTCCCTTTTCATCAATTCTCCACATTGATAGTTCAGACACCATCATATATGTTAGGAAGTGCTCAATTTTCAATTTTAGTTACTAATTAACTTAATTAATCATCAAGCATCACAAATCTAGTGCTATAAGTCATCCAACACATCCACATGAGAAAAAGAAAGACGATTTTACCTCTTCTTGTATCGTAACAAGAAGGAAATTCCAACGGCACTTGAAATCGGTGGCATGCTACGCCTTTCTTCCTTCCTCTCCAATGGTGGACCTCAAATCCACCAAGAGATTAACCACAACCTCAAAATTGTGCTAGCAATCAGAGGTCAAGGCTAATCCCTTCCTTCCTTAGTTTTTAATTAATCAAATTAATGGTAGAAGGAGATTGCTCAACACATGAGCTAATGGAATGAGAGGAGAGAGCAAGAAAAATTTTGAAATTTTTCTTTTTCTTAGGTGGATTTCGGCCAAGGCAAGAGAGGAGAGAGAGAGGTGAAAGGTGGCTAGGGTTTACTCTCAAAATGGACTCCTTTATATAGATCTCTCTAGACCTAATTCCAAACTTATCACATGGACAAGTTTACCCCTATGTGGCCGGGCCCTAGTGAGGCTCTTAGTGGGCTACAACAATTATATTTAAAGCCCATTAAGTTAATCCTTTTAATTGCTCTTTTGACTAACCTCAAATCGGACTTTTAATTAACTATTTAAATAAAGGCCCAAATAGCTCAATTAATTAAAGTGTGTTGAAACAAATTAATTATTAACTCATTAATAATTATTTTGGGATTAGCAAGTGTATTAATTTATTTCTATATGATCCCTTTGACTTAATTAATTATAACAGTTCGCAACGGTATATAATTAATTAATCAACTTATCATATTTTCGCAATACTCACTGTTCCGAATAAATAAATAATGCATCGTGTGGTTATAACTCTATTTGTGTGACCCTTTGAGGATTTATGCTATGTTGGCCATGGAATTAAATCGTTATTTAATTCCAATAATCATAAGCGGTATCTAGCAACACGTTATGATTCCCAATTCGCATAAATAAATAATGTACCGCTACATTATTTCAATCCTGCATAAGAAATAAAAGTATCTCGTTGTCTGATTCTTATGTCATATGATATCATCGTATAATCCAAAATAGAAATGTGTCATTCTTACAGATTATACGTTTCTTGATCTAGAGATAATTGCATCAAGTTGCTAGCAAACAATCTATCTCCATCAAGGGACCCAAACATATGTCATCACTTATTAAGTAAATTAATGAGGGACATACGATTTTTCTTAATGAACAACTTTTTTCCGCACAATTCAAGAGAGCATAAATAAAGTCCGTATAGCAACCTTTATCAGGAATTAACGTTAGACGATATTTATAGAACCTATCATCATGTGAAAAAGTTGAACCATCTCAAACTTAGAATCAAACTCAAATAAAATAAATAATGACACATAACACAATCCATATATTTATTTCATTGGATCATGTCCTGTACTATGTTCCATAACATATACATATGCAATTAAGTTGGCAACTCCTTACTTATGATTTATAGAACTTAATCATCACTTAACTTGCATACTAATCTTATCTGATAATTAATGTTCCTTGTTAATTATCAAGATTATGGACCTTTTAGATTTATTATTGTTATTTAATCATAAATGAACTATAGATATCTACAATTCAGATTCTCAACCTGAATGATCTGTCTTAATAAATAAATCAAGAAACAAATGATCAAATATTATCAATAACATAAACCATAGAAGTAGCCATATAATGATTGGTTTCTAAGACATAATTCTAACAATATACACTTCCATCAATGCTCCTTTGTTGCTGCTTTATGAAATTGGATCAATCATGTTTTATTTCCTTTCATCAACACCTGATTTCTCAAGCTTTGAGCCATCGAACTATATTGGAATCGGGTTTATCAAAGAACAAAGAAAAGTATCTTACTGTTTGGCGTCCAGATTCCCTTCTCCTTGCAATTAATTCAATGCCAATTAATGGTCATGTCGGGTGAGAGGAGGAAAAAAACAGGTTGAGACTGATGAGAATGAGAATTTTTGCACAATTCTTTTTCTCATCCGTACATCTTTATAGGCAATAAATGAGAGGCAACATGGCATCGTTGAGGAGAGCTGATGGAGAGCAAAAACAGGTTGAGACTGTCGCAATCTTCTAAGCATCAGGGAAAGGAATTTTGTTTGAACAGTGCTGCTTCAATTGAGTAGTGAAATCCCTCCTTTCTTGTCAATACTTGTCGGAGAGGAGTAAAGTGCAAGGAGAGGCGGTGGAGAAACAGATTGGAACTGTTGTGCTTTAGTGAGATTCCTTGCCACATCTAATTAAATGCTTCGATGGAGGGAGAGACCTCTCTGCACAGAAACTCGGGCATTCTGGGCAGGGAAGAATTGAAAGAATGGGAAGAGAAGAGGAGTACACCACAAATTTGAGTGTAATAGTGCACCTCTCTTCATGTTTTTATAGAATAATTAAATCACATTCTCTCTCATTTTCTTTGATTCTCCTTCAAATATAAGTTTCTGGGGAACGAAATTCTCTCGATAGATGTCCAGAGTGGACATCTCATCCCGACCGTCCAATCATAAATGGATATCCCGTGATTAATATCAGATTGATAAGTCCGAAAAAAATTAATCGTCGAGATTAGATCAGATGGTCGTGATGAGATGTCCAGAGTGGACAGCTTTCCAGAGGATACTGGTCCAAGTTTCTAGAGCAGGATAACAAACTTGGGGGCAGGAATTAGTCAGCTAACCTTCTCTTTCACTCTCCTCCGTTCACCTCATTTCTGGAGCAGAGCCTAAAAGGTTGGCAGAGATACGATTCCATAACTCCCGTGTCCAAACTCCAAAGCAATCCCCATAACGGTTGATTGGAGAAGTTTCGAGGGATATACGGCTGATTTTTTCAACTAAAAATATTCCGGGATAGAACGAACCCACGATTGTTGAAAACCTAGCTTCTGGTCGCCAAAGGGTCACTCTGGCGGTAAATCCGGGGAAGGCTTGAACTAAAAGGTTGTCAGTTTCTTTTAACTTTTCATTCCTCTTTCTTCAATCACTTTGAGGTTCTTAGGTATTATGAAATCAAAAAGAAGAAAGTCGATCACTCTTTTTGCTTCGTCGCTTGTCTTAAATATTAGCCGAAATAAACTGAATAGGAAAGGAACTGGTTTTTTCTTTTGAAATAAGTAGGGGTATTGAACACAACCAGTTTCATAATGTCGAAGTATGTTTCAATTACATCAACGCATCCATCAGCGATAGTTATTCAAATGCGAAACCTACGAAACTGCACTGGTACCAATCTTACATTGGTACCAGTGCCCCTGGTTTATCTACTCTTCCTGGTTCTTGTATCACTATTCCAAAAGAATTTCAAAGTACAAAAGAATGAACATAACAACAGCATGCAAACCAATACAAAGCAAAGGGGGAAAAAATACAACTTAAAAGACATCTTACCCTGTCAGTTTGCTCCTATCCATATGCCAAACTACGTACCTGCCCCTCTCTATGCCCGTTGCACTTGTAGAGGTAATTCACCAATATCAGAATCAACTTCAGCACCATCCATCCAATCCAAAAATAGTTCATTTTTGCCTGGACCAATCTACAGGAAATCTGTCCTAATCGTCTACCGTCCAATTTTTTTCTTTCTTCATCGTGTCCCTCCATCTGCGCTTTCCTCTCAGCTTGGAGATTTTATCTTCTGTTCTTTATGTGGCATCGGTGTTGTTCCTCTCTGTCCTACAACAACACCCCAGTGTCCACACTTGCTTCTCCCTCACCCGTCACAGGAGATCGCCTCCGTTTCTACTCTCTTCTCAGTTTCCAGATTTTCTCTTATATCCTTCGTCTGGCTACGGTGTTTCTCCGCTCTACCCAGCAACAAGTCCCCAGTGACTGCGCTTGCTTCTCCCTCATCCGTCACAGCGGATCTCCTCCTCCACTTTACCACTGTAAAGTCTCTCTCGAAACTTCTCTCCCCATCTTCTTTGTTTTTGCCTTGCAGACAAAGACGGAGGAGAAAACCCTTAGTTCGCTCCTCTCCTTCTTGATTTTTCCCTCATCTCATGCTCTCTCCAGTTTCGCCTTTTTCTCTACTCTCTTCTAATTTCGTCTATTACATCGGTGCCTTCTTCTCGATTTGTTTCATTTTTTTTTTTTGCTTTTGTCCGTTCTTCTCAGTTCTTCTGGGTATATCTGTTCTACTTTCTTACCTGGTCAGGTCCGATTTTAGTTTTGGAGCTATGCTTTTGTATTTTTTTTGTACCTTCCCGCCTCTAAACTTTTGATTTCTGGTCTTATCTGTGGTTCGTGTTCCTTTCCCTCGATCCTTTCCTGCTGCAGCCATCGTTCTTTCGTTGATCATCCTCTGCTGCTGTACAGTAATTTATGGTTGGTTGTGTCTTTGTGGGTTAGGTTTGCCTGCTGCCAAATTCTACCTTTTGCGTTTCTTTTCTGACATAGTTCCTAGGCAAAAGGTCAAAAATTGTGCATATGGTTTTTGCTTTTTGCTTCATATACGGATTAGGCCCTACAAAAATGACAAGAAATTGCAATCATTTAGTTTATACTAGTGCGTGGTATCAGGTGCATCTAGGAACTAACAAGGCCAGTTGTTATAAAGGAGAACAGAAGGAAGCATCCACTGTAGGAGAAAGAAAAAAAAAAGAGGGACAAAACTCTGTTGCGATTAAAAAGTTTTGATGCGCAAATATTTCGTTTTTGTTTCTTCATTTTTAATTCTCAATGACACTCTTCTACTGTTATAGTTTTTGGTTTCTTTATTTTTCTCTATTTTTTCTAACTCTGTTTTGTTTTCTGTCTATTTGCAGGTCTCCGTGTTTCTCCCCGCTTCTTCTCCTTTTCGATCAGCTACATTGCTCTTAGGTATGCAACAAATATGTGCAGTTATCTGTGCTATTTTTGGTTTTATGCTCTTTCTGTCTGTCCAGTCTTTGTGTCATGGCTTAGCTATTTCAGTTTGTTCTGATGTCTACATCTTTGCGGGTCAATTAAAAAAAGTCAGAGCCTTTTGTCCCAAACAAGTTGGGGTAGGCTAGAAATGACACCCCGACCCTGGTCATTTCTTGTATATATGGTTGAGTTTTTACGCTGGCTCGCCAAGTCTATCGCAAGCATGCGGGTTTGAACCCTGGACCTCTTAGAAGAGAGCCCAGTGCTCTTACCACCTGAGCTACTAGACCACATTGCGGGTCAATTAAAAAAAGGGGAGAAAACTATTGGCAGGTGGTGCAGTGTTACATGTACAGTCATTTTCTGTTTCTTTCTAGATTAGGTGTACATCTGTGATGTAGAGTCATTACCTGAGTATTATGTGTACAGTCATTGCCTGTTGGTTGGTCTCATGTAACTACAGTGGCAGTGCAGCTGCATTACCGATTTCTCAGCATTTTGTGGTGCTCTATATTGCTGTAGTATTGTATTTAGATTTAACTAAGATGCTGTTATCTTTTCAAAGAACACTTCTGAAAATTTAGCTTTTTTTTCTTTAATTGAGAATCAGTTCATCATTTTTTCCTGTTCTTTGCTTATGCAAAAGCCGGCATTTTATTGTCCCCTAACATATGTGCCCTTTTTCTCTTGGTTTTATGAAAAAATCAGGAATATAGTTGAGCAATGAAGCAAGTAAAAGCTAATCCTGACATTTCCCAAGCTGATAGACAAGGTTGATTGTAAATGTCTCATTGTTAAGCTGATGAAGCGGACAAAGGACTGATTTGGCGATGCATATACCACATTATAATCTCCTTGAATAAAAAGTTAGTTCTTGCTAATTTGAAACTATTTGATTGTGAGATTTATTTTATGTACTGATAAAAAGTCAATTGTTGCTAATTTAAAACTGTTTGATTGGAGAGGAATTTGAAGCAGGGAGTCTTGAGATAGAAATTCTGATCTCGACTATTTATGAGACAAACTGATTTCACTTCTGTACAAACCGCCCTCAATATTCTGGACCATGAAGTATGAATGTCGTCAGTTTTGTGGGGATCATCAAGATGGAGAAGCAGCTTATGCTCCTAATTGCATGCCTTAGGAGATTATAATTTGAGATGTAAGCACTATTTTAAGCCCAATTTGAAGCAACTATATCTGGTAAATAAATCAAATGGTTTTTTCTCATATTACTTGAATGTGATTATAGAGCTTGCAGTCCATTCATGTTGAGTTTCAGTTATTCCTAAAAGATGGATTAGGTTTTGTTTAGAGGACTTTGTCTAAGCCTTTTATTCCAAACAAGTTGGGGTCGGCTAGAAATGACATCCCGACTCTGGTCATTTCTTGTGTATATGGCTAAGGTTTTGTTTAGAGGACTTTATTTGTATAAAATAGATGACTTAATTCAATTGGTAAATAGGTTCATTTATTTAGATTCAATTCGGAATGTAGGCTTCCTTATTTAGGACTCCCAAGTGTCTTAGAAACTAGAAATGAGAAATTGAAGAGAGATTATGATTTACTGATGATAGTGATGAAATTAAGTTGAGCTAAATGCAAAAAAAAATGGACATGAAGCAACAGATTCAGGCATGTTCCTTAATTGAGCCAATGAATGTCCATATTTTTCTAACTCTGATAAATTCGGATTATACAGTCCTATTTTGTTTTTCTTTAGATTTATGATGTTACTAGCATGCCAACAAATAAGCATTTGGATTTATAACTTATGACACGATAAGTTATAATAACTTTTTTGGTTCTTTTTGGGTTAGTTATTTATTTTCTAAAAACACTGCTTTTCACTTTTTCCTCGCAGGCATAGACGTACGAAGTCTACTGCAATCATGACTTCGGTTCATGCCTCACGTAATTTATGGATCCATTTACTCTTCGGAGCAAAAGAAAAAAAAAAAAAAGGAGAGCACATGGGAGACTGACGAGAAGAGAGAGAGCGAAAGAAGTTGTTTAGAGGGGCTCTGACCTCCTCTCAACCTGTCAATTCTACTAAACTAGGTGAGCTATGATTTGAATTTAGGGTTTAGATTACATAGCTTTTCTCTTTCCTCTTTCTTTTTGTCATTTCTCTTTGGTTCTTGGCAGATTTTGTTCATTTCAGGATTTGGCGTGGAAGGAGAAAGATGAAAAAAGATTGATACGAGAGATGGGAAGAAGCACTTGGAGCACAGTTAGTCTATTTTTTTTGGCGTTCTCATTTTTCTGTCTATTACTTGAATATGTTTTTATGGATTTTCTTTTATGTCATGCCAAACTGCAGGCAAAGAAAAGAGAGCAGCGGGAGGATAAAGAACTCTCTACGTTTGTTTTCTCGCTGAGTTTTTCTTTTCTTTTACTGTGATTTTTCTTTTTGGGACTTTTAGGTTATTAATTGATATGTGTAATCAGGGAATACCAAAGTTTCCTCTGATGTCAAATTGTTCCACAATAACAGGAAATTCATAATTGATATAAGTACTTCGTGTATGTTATTGATGATAATAAGGGGATACCAAAGTTTCCTCTGATGCACAACACCTTGCTGATGTTTTATTTTCTTTTGCCTAGCAAGTGAAAACTCCATTGAACACCTAAAATGATGAACTCCATTTTGCATGTATCCCCCCCCCCCTTCTTACGTATTGGTTCAGTTTCAACTCATAATTTGCTGTTTTCATACGGGTATGGTACTGGAGTAGTGCAAGCAAATAAGCGAATCTTCCCTATACATACCTCAAATAAATGCCCCTTGTATTTGCATTGATGCTGGGATTTCAAAATATTAGTTGATGATATTTTTGTGCTATTCATGGCTGTTACTATGCTAACAAGGTTTCGATAGAGGCAGACGTATGTAGATACATGAGAATAATTAACATAAACTGTGGCTCACTTCGCGCGATGCTAACACTAGTCTCCTTCATCTTAATTTGAACTCCATATGATTATAGCTTTGATTAGTGCACCAGTATATCAAAAAGATTGTTATTTAGTGTTTCCAAAGCAAATCTTAAAACGCTGATTTCATCCTTGACGTCAGCCAGCCTAAAAAGCAAAGAGAAATCATGGCAATTCTATGCTTTGTAATTTGGAGAGAAATGTGCTTGAGAATTTTTAGAGGATCGGAGCAACCTCCCACCATGATAATAGAACAAGTCTTTCTGGAGTGGCAGGCACAACAAATTACTAGCAATAGATGATTACTGATGAATAGAGGATTGTTTCAGTTTTTTCTTTTATTTTTTCCTTTCCTTTCATTTATGTTTTTTGTTTTATATTAGCCACTGGCTAATTTGCTGTACTTAAAACTTTTATTAATGGAAAGATGTGGGGCGTGACCCCCATTTTTATTCAAAAAAATCTTATTCTTATTGGTCCACTACTTCATTGGAAGGCCCCACAACAAATCTGAAAAGCATCAGAATATATTTTCCATATAAGTCTGATATATTAACAAACCTTCCCATACATGATGTTCAACATTAAACTAACTGTTTGAGAAACCATAGCCAAAGCAATCTATTTCTGATGACATCTAAGAAGAGATGGTCTATGGTCTCTCAATTGGAACAATACTCACAGTTGACATCCTCTTTTCATCCACTATATGCCGGATTATCCCTTGTCAAAGTCCTTCCCTTACTCACAAGCCATAAAAAAGAAAATTTATCTTCAATGGAACTTTCATATTCCAAATTGCACACCAAAATCATTATTAACACCACCGTTGCCCATCAATTTATATAAGGATTTTGTGGGATAGACCCGTTATGTGCACAGTGCACCTGACCATATAATTTTATCATTGGATAAAGCACAATAGAGAAAAATCTTGTTTTGTAACTCTATCAAATTCAAAGTCTGATAGTGACTAAGTTGTCTTTGAAAAGGAAATAATCTCAGATTGCTTCCAATAGCGAAAGGAACAGTTCAGTAGACGCTAGATACTACTGATACATATCAGTCTTACAATCCAGATTATTTGCCGAATTAGTGCTACATTGTCCTAGTAATATCATGTCCTTTCTGTAGAATCTTTCTAGACAGTTGAAACAAGAGTGATACAGAGGGTCAGTAATTTAAGTAATACACTTCTTTGTTTCTTTACATATTTTTCTGAATATTTTTTCATTAGCAAGGACAGCTTTTCAAATCCATATCAATTGATATTCTTATTTTTAATATCAACCTTGCTTGCTGTCTCCTCAAGAGGGGGAAGTTACGGTTTTTAATCTGGCACATCATTTTTGTTGATACCAACCATTTCCAATAGCTGAACATAACACCCATCATTGTTGCGACTCATTGCCTTTTCAGTTTTAATGAAAAAAAATGCATCATTATGGAGATATCTGTGACTATCACAGAACTGTTACCTTAGAATTACATGATAGGTTTAGTCTGTTGGATGTTTTCCAGTTTACCTTTAGGGCTATCAATGAAACCCGTTTACCCACTTATCCTATCCATACCGTATTCGATAAGGCATGTATGGATAAGACTTTATTTTCGTTAGACCAACGGGTATGGATATGGATAAAAAAAAAATTTCGTTAACTTAACGGTTACGGGTACGGGTAAGGGCTATTTCGTACCCATTAACTAACGGGTAAATTTTTACAAACATATATGTATATATAATCATGTAAATAGCATAATGGTATTAGTTTTTATCTACATTGAAATTTATTTATGCTGGTGAAAAAATTAATTTGCACTCTATTATATTATAATTTATAGTTAGTTATATAGATTTTTTGAATGTCAATTGACATGAGAATAAATTGCATGATTTTTGTTATATGTAAAGTGTTTTCTAAATATTGTACTTTATCTATATATTTATTTGATGCAATTTATTTAGCACATTATATATTTTTTATTAAATTAATAATATTATTATTATCCATTATGTACCGTTATCCTACCCTTACCGTTAATCCTTAACAAGTATGGGTAGGGTGCGGGTAAAGTCATTTTTAACGGGTACGGGTAGGGTGTGGGTAAGGAAAATTTTAACGGGTGCGGGTATGAAAATACCTTCTACCGTACCGTACCATACTCATTAACAGCCCTATTTACCTTGACTTTATAGCTTTTGACCTAACCTTGACTTTTGATCGTTTGGTTTTGGCTAAGAAAAACTGACTCATTTTGTCCAAGCAAAAATTACTATAGTTCCGTATTTGGAGATTGTGAGGATGGATTGGTTAGTTAATAAGAAGTCAGGGGCAATTTTATCTCTTTTATTTGTGAGGATGGATTGGTTAGTTAATAAGTCAGGGGCAATTTTGTCTCTTTTATTAGAATGGCTTTGTTTTTAATGTGATATTACTGGTAAATATTCTATTTGGTGTTGCAGATTAAAGAAATCTCTGGTAAGTATGCAAATGGAATAAACTTGAATTTGATTACCTTCCTTCAGTAAATAGAAAGTCAGAATTTTTTTTTTTTTGAAGGTAGGGAGATGATTATCTCTCCTACAATTATATTGAACGAATAAGTTTCGTACAAGGTAAAAAGAATTAATTAAAAGGACAAAAACAAAAGAAAATGCGCAAACAAACTATAGACAAGTCAGGGAATAAAAGCCCTAGCCTAATGCTCCAAAAATAATAGCAGTTTGCAATCCAGGCTTTGGTATCTTGGATTGTTTTACGAACCGTCTCATGCAGGTTTATGTGTGTGCCTTCGAAAATTGCCGCGTTGCGCATCTTCCAGATAATTAGCGTAGTGCCACTTTTTATCACAGGGAAAACAAAAGGAGAAAAGAAACAATCAGAAGACGAGAAATGATAGGTTAGTCTGAGTAGTCAAACCTACTCAGAGATTTTGTAAAGTGTCACTTTGCAAAATGAGAGCATATAGGGTAAAGCTATTAAATAAAGCAGATTTTGCAAATTGACATTTTGCAAAGTGACAGGGAATAAAAGCCCTAGCCTAATGCTCCAAAACTAATAGCAGTTTGCAATCCAGGCTTTGGTATCTTGGATTGCTTTACGAACCGTCTCATGCAGGTTTATGTGTGTGCCTTCGAAAATTGCCGCGTTGCGCATCTTCCAGATAATTAGCGTAGTGCCACTTTTTATCACAGGGAAAACAAAAGGAGAAAAGAAACAATAGGGCTGTCAATGGATAGGGTACGATACGGTAGAGACATTTTTCATATCCATGCCTATTAAAATTTTCTTTACCCATACCCTACCCTTATCCATTAAAATTTGACTTTACCCGTTGTAACATACCTGACTGCTGTATGGTAAACCAAGTCTCAATAATAAATTAAATCTATAAGATTGCATGAATTATATGATCAAGAAATTAAATAAAATAAATAATTTCATCAGTAAAAATTTGCGGGAAAGTCTGACAAAAGAGTAGGAAGATATTCTGAATGATTGTTATAATTTTTCTGTATAATTGCCACGTTAATCTGATCGTTAGAAAGATTTAATTAAATAAATGGGTGAAATAGCTAATTTACAAATTAGCTTGTCAGAGACTTATTAGCTAATTGGCCACATTATTAGGCCACAGAAGATCTGGAGCCCATTTAACAAATACGACGAAACAGAAGAGAGACACCCGTCCCTCTCTTCTATCTCGCCGATCTGTCCGCTCTCTCTTCCTCTCTTTCACCTCGAGGGAACCTCCTTCTTGAGCACCTGCTGACGCTATGGTGTCGTGCTGTGAATGGATTACAATGCCGGTCGTGCTGAGTTGGATTCTAGGTTTGCGACACCTCATTCTTTCTCCTCGTGTATGCACGAGCTGAGCTTGTCCCTCTCTCCTTGCTCGAGGAACCTTGTCAGGCATTGATTGATGGACGACGTGGTTAATCCTGCTCCGTTGTCTGAGTATTCCCCTCTCTCTTCTCCTCTTCTCAGATTAAGGTAATCTCTTTTTATAAAAAGGGCCGAGATTAGGGTTAAAATTTGGGAAAAATTAAAAGAGAGAGTTGCGGATTGGACTGAGACAGTGGAGAAGGTAATCACGATCTTTCCTAAACTAATAAATTCAATATCAATTTAATTATAAGAAATTGATATCGCTTTGGTTCTTTGTGATTAAGCCATAGGTGTATGGAATTGAGCATGTTCCTTATTAGCTTGACTTTGATTTGGCTTTGTTGATACTCGAGTTCCTGAGGAGGTTTGTAAGGGATTCAGCTCAAGGTATAATCTCTCTCCTATTTAATTTGTAGTAACAGTAGCCATGAGAAATTGTTGGAAAATTGTGCTAGTCAAGCTCATGCTAGTGATGTTCAGAGATTTAGAGGCCAATTGACTTGCTAAGGATAGTCTGAAGTTGTTATGCTTAGATATTTTGCTTGTTGAGTGGAATTGAATTTGGCAGAGCCCTTGTGTTGCAAGTAGTGAGATAAATGCATTTTGTTTGACTTATGAGTGCATCATACTTGAACTGTGTACATGATAGGGTACTCATTTTTGTGATTTTCTGATCGAGTATAAGTGTAATTGAAGCTCTAGTTAGATAAGTGATTTTTAAGACATATGCATGTATCATGTGTAGGCAGTATGCTTGGAGAAGAAGCATATTCATATGATTTTCTGTAAGGCATAGCTGAAATTATATTTTGTTGAAAGAAAAAAAAATGAATTTTCTGCATGAGTATATATATATGTACATAAACAACAGTAAAGCATAGCATTTAGTTAGTTGGTTTATGCATACTAGTGTAACAGTGAAGCTTTTGCATATTTTCTGAGTTGGACAGTAGCTACTTATGCATAGTTGTGCCTGCACACTAGGTGTAGCTTATCTTCTGATACAACAGAGACACTTTAGTGAAGGATTTGATGAGTAAATGTATATACTAACATAATAAGAAGGTCTTAGTATCATTTGTATTGGTCAGTGGTTTACATGTTCATTTGTATTGAGCTTTGAACAAATTTGTTAATGTCTTGAACAAGTATAGGTGTGTGATAGTTATGGATAAGTGTGGTGCTTTGAATTGTGCATTAAAAAGATTGTATTTGATTCTGATAATTAAGTACTTGAGATTATTTTAAAAGAAGTTATTCCTGGAACTGTTATTTCAATTGAAAATCGATTAAAAAGGGTATTTTCGAGAAAGCTAAATGATTTTGCATAGTGTCTCAGGAATTGGATTTTTAAATAGTAGAGATAAGCTTGGATTTTGATATTATAAAGATTTTTGCAAAGTGTTGCATGGAGTTACTGCATATTTTTGCAACCATTTTCGATGGCAGTGGTGAAACAGCATTCTTTTAAGGAACTATCTTGATAAATAGAAAGATTATGCACTTATAGTATAAATATAAGGCTCATTGAGGCATTTAGAGCATTGTTAGGCATGATTGGTGGATTATAGATTGGTCTGGTATATGGCAGTGGAACTGGTACCTTTCTGGTACGAGTTTCCGAGACACAGGGGTATTTTCGTGAGGAAAGATGTAAGTCTTGGACTTAAGTGTAAAATTCTGAGGACTTGTTGGTAACATAGCTTTATTTCGATAAGTTTTGTGGGCTTAACTGCAAAAGATAAGAGGTTTTTGAGAAACTCTGACTTATCGGGTTAAATTTATGATATTGGATTTGGTTTGATTTTGTGGCGGACCCGTTACGGATGGATCCAGTCGACTGGATCAGGTCGACTGGGTTGAATCGGATAGCGATATGTGGGCTGACTTGATTTTTGGGTTGTGCTTTTGTGGGCTGTCGCTGGAATTAAGGCATAAAAAAAAAGTCATATTGGGCCGAGAATTTCTGTGGACCGAAAATTAGAGATTAACTGTGGGCTTTGAGATTAATTAAACTCTTAAGCTTTCGGATTTGATTAGAGCTTAAGTTAATTAACGGATTCTGTTGAGCTTGATATTAGACTAAAAGACTTGGACCCTTTTTATTAGTCTAATTATTCGATAGTGGGCTTTTAGGGAAATGATGAGAATTAGTCTGACGATTTAAGAACGGATACTTTGGCAGAATAATTCAGACTTTCTGATCCCGCAAAATAAAAACAATTTCTTATTTATTGATTTCTTTGATCTATAATTCTTGTTGTAATAAATTTTCTGTTAAAAAGTTTAGTTATTATTTCCTAATTTTGTCTGCTCTGTATGATTCCTGTTTTTATTGTGATAATTAGGAAATATGATTAAACATAAAATTACTGATGATTGGGCAAGTAACTAAATAAAATTTAGTTAAGTTAATCACTTGTTTAATTTGAGACTTGGGACCAAACAAAACAGTTTATACAATTAGTTATAAAATTTGGTTAAAACCGATTGTCGACCAGATTATTTCTAAAATCGTTAAACGCTCTTGTAACGGTACTTGATCTGTTGTCTAAACAGGGACTGATCTGGAGAGAGCTCAGGACCAGTGAAGGTGCGAAATTATGCAATCACTTTATTAAAATCAAGAAATCGGTAACTTTACATTCATGCATAGCATGTTGTGGCTCCGTTTAATGATGCATTCTTGAGCATGTAGTTATTTAGAGCCCCCAAATGAGTTAAGAACAGCATGTTTCTTTGAAACTTCATTTGATTTGAATTAAATTATTAAGTCTGATTTTGTATATTCGCTTGCTAATTAATCTTGTTAATCAGACTTAAAAAGGACTGGAATGGTTTCAAGAATTATGATTAAATTTCTATCCAAGGATAGACGGACTTGATTTACAAATAAAACCATATAAGAATTCAGTTTGCACAAGCATATCAATTAATTTATAACTCACTCTCCGATGTTTGGTTTGGCCACCAACTCGGCCGGAATATTAGCGCTACTATCTCTGGATATTCCATTTGTCTGGATCTGTACCATGGGGTGAGTACCTGTGGTTTTGGGAAAAAGTTCTCCTTGTTTCTGTAGGCCTTGAGGACTTGAGTGATAAAGTTATTCTGTGAATTATGTATGCTTGATTTGTTCTGTTGCATTTTTGCATATTGCAGCATTCCTGTGGTTGGACCGTTTCGTTTGGTACCGTCGGTACGATCTTAAGTTTGATTCTATTACTTAAACTTTTGATAAAATTCAAGTATCGATGATTTGTATAAAGTATCGCATACTGGAACTAAAAATTTGCACTGGGATTTTTATCTCACTTTCGCGTTTGTTTTTGCATGTGCCTCAATGGTGAGGGTTCCAGGAAAGGCGTAGGCTAGTACGTCCTCGTGCGATTGCGACAATCGAGTGTTTTTTCTTGAAGTTAGGTGTACATATTCCCAGTTTGAATTGTGATGCAACCATCCTCCTCAGTATGGAAGACCTGCCGGAGGTCTTTGCATATCTTTATCTTGAGTTTCCAGGAGGTGATAGCCCTGGTGACGGCATGGTACCGGAACAGGAACCGGTTCCCCTCGCGCAAGAGGAAGCGTGAGGAATGATCTTTTGTGTGTGTGCGCTGTTGTTTGAAAAACTGAGTGTTCTGCCTGTTTGTAATAAAACTTGTATAATCTTGAAATAGTCGGGTGGTTTGATGGTGGTTTGCCAGTCATTTGTATAATTTTTTTTAAACTGGCAAAACAAGGTATGTAGGATAAGTATCCCGACTATAATAAACTTGTAAATATTGTTTGGCTTGATCAACAATAATGTGATATATGTTTTGTTTTAAACTATGTGTTGCGAGAAAGATTGCTGGGAACCGGAATCAAGAAAATGGAATAAACTTAATTAAAGCTTATTTCACTCACACTACCTTCGGGGTGTGACAGTCTGGGTGGTATCAGAGCAACTCGCACATATTGAGAAACAATGGCACACACATTGGAAAGATGGCCGTATCACAATTCAAATTTTTAGAACGCCTTGTATTAAATCGTGTCCGACTTGTAATAAGGTAGAATACCTTCTTCTTTTTAAACGATCTGACTAATTCTGGTACTGTGTGAAGGTTAAGCAATGAATCGTAACGGGGACAGGAGACGTTCCCATGAGCCACATGATGAAGAGGTTGACCGATGGTTAAATGCTTACCAACGAGGTAGGAGGGATGCTGCTCATAGAGAACGTGGTGAGTTCCAGGTTAATGAGGAAGAAGAATTTAGACGACGGTTTGATTCTTTTGCTCGTCTTGGACCACCACATTTTTCTGGTGAAGGCGGTTATCGAGCTGCGGAAGAATGGTTGGCCGCTATGAAATCTAGATTAGGGGTTTGTCAAGCACCTCAGGATAGACATGTTGGACTTGCTTCCTACTATTTGACGGATACAGCTCTCTTTTGGTGGGAAGGTGTTAAACGGAGATTTGAGGGGGATGTTACTCGAATTCTTTGGGATTGGTTTGAGGAACAATTTGGCCAACGATTCTTAAGTACAATACATCGTGAGGCTATGCGAGCCCAGTTTGTGAATCTTCGACAAAGAGACCGAACGGTAGCAGAATATAATAACTTATTTCTTACTTGGGCACAGTATGCGCCTGATATTTGTGAAGATGCTTTTCGATACCGTCGGCAATATTTAAACGGATTAGATCCTGATATATCATTAGCAATTGATAATCCTAGTTACCAAGGAGTGCAAGCTTTAATGGATGCAGCTAAACAAGCGGAAGCCTACAGGCATACCAAAGCACAAATTAGAGGAAAGCAGATACAGCTGTTTGACCCTAAAAATTAACCCTGAAAACTAAACCCAAATTGTTAAAACCAAATTCAAATAGCGAAAAACTAAAATTTCAAATTTCCAAAAATCAAATTCGAATTACGGAAAATATCAAACCAACTCCAAAAATTCCCAAAAAATACCCAAAAATCACCAAATAATTATGATGAATTATCATAATTTTGAAATCCCAAAAATATCAACAGAAACCCCAAAATTTACAAAGAAACCCTAAAAATCCACAAAATTCCCGAAAAATATCTGTGAGGAATTTTGAAAAACCATTTAAACCATTAAATTCCTCATATTTTTCTCAGTCTACCCATAAAATTTCATCAAAAAATATCCAAGGGAAGGCCTTCAAATAATTTATTTTGGTTTGGCCTTAAAGAAATATAAATGGGATAGCAGAAATTGGATGAAAATCCCACAAAAATCAGAAGCCTCTTGCGCGTACAGCCATTGCAGAGGATCCAGGGGGGGGGAGATAAGGCGCTACCTCATTTAAAATTACTATTTTCGCTGAGGGATTGGGTGCACCGGTTCTATGTACACCACGCAAAAAAGGTCGAACTGCTTCAATTGGCGTATCTCATGCTTAGCCCACGCAAAACAGAGAAAGAAAAGAGATTTTCATGGGTCCCGCATGTCAGAAGCATCCCTCCCCTGGGTAAAAAAAGAAGAAGTGCGATTCTTACCGTGGGGATGCCGGGTAAAACAACGGAAAAGGAAGAAGAAGTGCTACGTGGCCTCTCCTCGATCACAAACCCAAAAACCGGACTCCCCAGCCCATGGTTTTGCGAAACCAAACCCTAGGCGCAACCCAATCTGAGCCGTCGATGAAAGATGGAGGGTGAAGATGGCTCTCGGGCTCAAGAAGTGAAACCCTAGATCCCAGCCTATATAAACTTCAAATTCGAGCAGAAAAGGGGGGGGGGGAGAGCAGCCACTATCTCGGTTTAGGATTAGACTATTACAATTTCATTCAATTAGGGTAGTTAGTGGCGGATTAGTGGGAGGCAATATATCAAACAGTTGGAAAGGAGAGAAAAAGAGACAGAATTGCTCAATTCATGCTTGTAAATTCCTGTGTCTGAATCAAAGAAAGCGATTTGAAGTATCAATTTGGTATTTTGCTTCTCTTCCTCCACTCCTTGAATCCCTCACCTCTCTTCATTACGGTTTACACTGAGGTTTCCTCAGAAGTAGACTGAAGAGAGGAGCTTATCTTGATGCTATGCTCAAGATTAGGCAAACCATGGCTTGGATTGGGGTTTCCTCGGTTCTAGGCTGGAACTCTATGATTTGAGCTAAAATAGTTCAAATTATGGAGTCATTGTATAATTCGTATAACATTTAGAAGTTATGCTGCTTTACTCTGATAAAGATCAAAAGTAGTAATTAAGCTTGAATTTTTGATTGCGGTAAAACAAAGAACTGTAAGGACTAAGTTGAAAATGGTACTTAAGTTTCAGCAAGAACCAGCACAGTGAACAGTTTAAATGCCATATAAAGAAAAGTGATGAAAGTTTGGACCTAAATCAGTGATAGTGTTCGAAATGATGAATGAAAACTCTTTATCTTGGTTAATCACTGCTCACGGTGCAATGGCTGCAATTAAGTTTGTTAACTGTTCGGCTCAATCCAAATTGAGTAGTTATATTCCAAATCACTAGTTTGATATTCAACATTTCTTTAAATAAAGTTCTATGATAATCTGAAATGTATAAACTTATTTGAAAGTAAGCGGTTATGGGGTCTTGAATGGTAAAATTGAGCTGCATTACTACATAATCAATGTGCCGAAACTATAGCTTGCATGATGGCCGAACTGTGGTAGTATAGATGTGGTATTTGGCCATGTTGAAACCTTACCGTCAAGTTGTAGTACCAATCTACTTGTTAGCACAATCATTGCAAGCATTGCCTTAAGTTGCCACAGTAAAAATAGAAGTAAAAATGTGCTTCGTTGTTATGTTGAAATATGAAAGGTACATCCATAAATCGAATCAATTAAGCTCCATTGTACCAATCGGTATCAACTCATATCTGAGCCGTACCAAAACTCGAGGTGGCCCCACCAAATTGGCTCGACGAAACATCAATTAAACACACCCCTGCCTTCTCCTTGCTGCCACGATTCTCCAAAGCTCAACCTCGTTAATTAGGGTGGCCTAGATTGTCGGAAAGATGAAATGCAAGAACACAGGGACTAAATTGAAGAAAACCTTTACACAGCCGAAATAAACTCACGGTTTTCCGGCCAAAACGGAGCGACGCAACCCAAACGGAGGCCACCGCTGTGTTCTACTCAGTCTCACGAATGCAACAAGCCTAGCCTCGTCGTCAATGGCCGCCTGGATCGCCGGAACCCCGTCGTCAGAGGAGTGTAACATCAATAAAGTAAACCCAGGGGCCTCGATGCAAATTTCCATCTCCTTCGACGATCTTCAGCGCCGAAATCTCCCTGATCTTTTGTGGCCAAATCTCGTGTGGCAGGTCAATAAAACGACAACGACTCGTTACACCAAACTCCCAGGGTTTAAAAATAAACAAGACGCGCCTCGACACGTCACCATGCCTCGTCAGCTGCCATTTCAGCTCTCTTGCTGACGTGGACCAATCAGAAAATTCCAAATAA
This sequence comes from Rhynchospora breviuscula, assembly GCA_027562975.1. Lineage (NCBI taxonomy): Eukaryota > Viridiplantae > Streptophyta > Magnoliopsida > Poales > Cyperaceae > Rhynchospora > Rhynchospora breviuscula. Next base: position 34,822,641 of record CM050399.1, read on the forward strand.
TCGGAAAACTTTAAAAATTCATTAAAAATAGTAGGAAACTCAGAAAAATTCAAATAAAATATCCAGAAATTTATAAAAATCTAAACAAACCAAATTTACTGATACTTTAATATAAAATTCTGTCAAAATATCGGTCTTTTGTATTTTGGAAGTATTTTCAATGTTAAACAAATTTTATAAAATCCAAAAATGATATTAATTAAATAAAATTATAAAATGATGTACAAACTCATTTCAAATTTCCAATAATAAAGATAGAAATAAAATTTAAGTAATTTCAAAATAGAAATAATTTCAAAATGATATGTTAAATATCAAATATTTTCAAAAATAAACATGATTAAAAATATAAAAAGAAATTCTAAAAATTTTTAATTAAAAATAAAAATAAAACTAAATTGTGAAAATAGTAAAACCCAAAGATGAACTTCAGAAATTTAAAAGTCAAAATACGAATCCCAAAACCAAAGCCGAAACCTCTCCATTAGAGAAAAGAAAGCTCTTCAGCAAATCAAGATCAACTTCAAGCGAGTCCAAAAGTCAGAAATCCTGAAACTCAAACCCAAAAGACATAAAATTTGAAGTTCAAATTCAAAAGCCGAAAAACCCTGAAACTCAAACCCTTATTCTCACAAGTGGCCCAAAATAGTCCCGAGAACTCCCAAGTTTTGTTTCCACAAGTAACCCAAAATAGTCCCGGAAACCAATCCTTACAAGTGACCCAAAATAGTCCTAAGGATTGTCAAAACTCAAATTTTCACAAGTGGCCCAAGATAGCCCCAAGAAACCAAAATTCTGTTTCCACAAGTGACCCAAAATAGTCTCGGAAACCCTTTCTCACAAGTGACCCAAAATAGTCCTGAGAAATTCAAATCAAATCCAAAAAGGTCCAAAATAGCCTTAGAAAACCTAAATCAAATCCAAATTCCATAAAGGCCCAAAACAGCCTTAAACATCCCAAACCAAATCCAGATCCAAATGGCCCAAAATAGCCTTGATAAAATCAAAATCCAAATCTTACAAAGGCCCAAAATAGCCTCAGGACTGAAAACCACACTCCGACATAAGAAACCAAATCTGTTCCAAATGAAAATCTAGAATTATTCAAGTGTCCTCGATTGAATCCCGTCAATTATGTTTGGTACCATCAATTGAGTCTGGTTTAAGCCAAAAGCAATAAATATCCTAGTTAAACACAAAATCATTTAGAGACGATTTTTCTAGCCTATTACATACAATTCTTTAGATCCCTTAATCAGAGGTTTCCGTAGGCAACTACGGGGTAATTAACAGTAGGGGCTTGCGCCTACTGGAAAGAAAGGACCCGCGAAATTAATAAACCCTCGTAAGAAGCGACTCTTGTCCAGGTTCTCTTGTCGTCAAGAGATACCCAGCGCAGAGATCGAACCTTAAGGGGGATGAATCTAAGGCTTATTCTAATTTCTCGAGGAAACCCATTCACTCTTCGAGGGATGACGAAAAAGTCCACACAGATTCTCTGGCACGCCCGGTGGGACATCTTTCTCCTCTCATCTTTGGGCTCTAAAGACTATAATGTAAAGGCTAGAAAAATTGATAAATATATATATACATAAAACAAAGAAATAATAATAAATAAAAATAATAATAAAATAAAAAGTTAAAATAAAAAGGAGGAGAAAGAAAAATAATAATAATAATAATAACAAATGTAAATTGTTGTTTCTTCAATTGTTTGAAATTCCAAATAAACATTTCTAACGATAACATGTGGAGATCTTTTCTTGCAGGAAATGGCATCCACAACCGTTGATATGAGCAAACCCGAAGGAGTGTTCACGATTGGGGCAGTTCCGATCTGCTACCAACACGAGTTCATGCTCGGCAACATGCCATATGGGTACTCCTATGTGCCTATAGTCCAAGTAAGTGATGGAAGCTTCCAACTTGCCAATGTCACTGAAGAACCACAAGATGTGCCGGTGGTGGTTTCAAAAGTTCTTGAAATTCCTACTGAAGCCTGTACCAAAGAAGAAGAATTGGCTCTTATTCCTCAAATGAAGGTTCATCCAACCCCAAGTCACAAGAAACACCGGCGTCAATGTCGCTCCTCTCAACAGAAAATGACAGTGAGGAAAGCCTATATGCCAGTCCCTCAAAGCACGAGGACTATCAAGAAAGTACAAAGAGCATATAAGAATGAATTGGACACAAAGCCTAACCTCCCAGTCAGCAACCCGTTCGCACCACTTCGGTTGGTTCGAAAGAACTCCCCTACAGCCGTATTGAAAATAATGGAGGAATTTCCTTCAGAATATCAGGTCCAGTTCCGGGGCAGAAATCCTCAAACTAGACATTCTGTGAAAGAAAGGCTTACCTTTCCCCGAACACCGGTCCATGAGAGATTAGGACCGAAGGAACGAAAAAGAGAAGCAACTCCAGTGAAGGAAAGACTGGGGCACAAAGGAAAGGAAAGAGCGAAAGCCCTGGTTAAAGACAGACTAGGACCTTTGAGAAATGAAAAAGGGGTTAAGAAGATATGGGTACCTAAGGATAGGACCCGATTGATGATTGAAGTGGCCAACCAAGAACCACAAGGCAAAAGAAGGCGTTTAGTGTGGAAAGAAAGAGAACCAATGGTACATGCTTATGTGAACATGATCAGAATAAGTGAAGAACATGAGATGCATGCATTTGTGAATATGGCTAGTGATGAAGAAATTTCTTTAGTCAAAAAGAATGGCAAAGATAAACAAGATCTGACATCTTCAAGTCACAATGATCATTATAATGAAAAAGAAGATGAGCCAATAAAGAGTGATCAAGAGGATGGTGGTGATAAAGGTCGATGGGTTGAAGGAGAAAACGCTCGACTAATGAGCATGTTAGAAAAGAATGAAAGAAAAATGTCTGAATTGATGAACGAAAGAGAGAAAGAAAAAGAAATAGTTAAAAAAATGTACAAGTTCTTAGAAAAGAAAAATTTGCTCGGAGAACTCGAGAAAGAGTACCCCTCGTCCTCGGAAGAAGAAGACAATCACAAGAAGAAAGTTCTCAAAGAAAGAAAGAATAAAAGCAAATACGGACTTTCTGACGAAGAGGAGGAAAGAAGCAAGAAGAAAGCTCTAAAAGAAAAGAAGAGTAAGAGCAAGTATGGAACTTCTGATGAAGAAGAAGAGAAGAGTCGGAGAAAGCCCTCTAAAGGGAAGAAGAACAAAAATAAGTACGAATCATCAGAAGAAGAAGAAGAAAGGTATCACAAAAAACACTCCAGAGAAAGGAGAAGCAAGACCAGATACGAATCCGATGAGGATGAGATTCTTGGGACGAGGTCTCGGACAGGGGCAAGAAAGTCAGAATCAACAAAGCAAATCATCCAAGAGATGATAAATCAACAACTCCAAGCATCAGGAGCGAGTCGTCTGGTTAATCTTCGTAAAAGGTGCGGAAGGCCGTACCCAAGGGAGTACGAGCAAATTCCCTATCCTTCAGGATATCAGGTCCCAAAGTTCAACCTCTTTGACGGCACAGGAAGGGAAGGCATCACGTCTGATCAACATTTGGTGCAATTCAGAAATGCATGTGGCAATACAGCCCATGATGAAGCTTTGTTACTAAAACAGTTCTCCCAGAGTCTTACAGGTGCCGCTTTTCAGTGGTATTCTTCATTGGAGAATGACTCAATCGAAACTTGGGACGAAATGGAAGATCTCTTTCGAGCAAAGTTCGCTATGGTGACGCAAAGAATTTCTATGGCTGATGTTGCTTGTGAAAAACCAAGGTCGGGTGAGTCGCCGCTTGACTACATCAACAGATGGAGAAATATGAACATACGATGCACTCACCAAATGCCAGAAAGAGAGGCTGTAGAGTTCTTGATAAGAAATTTGGATGATTGGATCCGTAGACCGCTCTCAGGAAGTGATATCTACACTTATGAGGATTTGGTGACTCGAGTCGCGAGAGTTGTGCATATTGGCCCGCCTAAAGAGACACAAACATCATATGGCAAAGGTGAACAAAGGAGTAAGGGTCAAGCCCCTATCAAAATAGTTGGAGCCAATGAGACCTCTACTAGCCAAGGAAGCGGCGGCTATAGAAACAACAAAGGAAATAATAACAGTGGGAGTAACCAACCACAAGCAACTTTGGCGGAGCGTTTGAGCAAGCCATACTCATTCAAAAAGGAGAAAACCACAGCATTACTCAAACAATTATTGAATGGGAAAGCCATAGAGTTACCATATTGCAAAAGGCCGGATGAGTAAAGCAAGATAGACGATCCAAAGTACTGTGCTTACCATCGGGTCTTGGGTCACCCCACGGGCGATTGTTATGTCTTTAAGAACATTGCAGAAAAGATGATCAAAGAAGGAGAGTTGATATTGCCCGAAAGTTTTAAACAAGAACCGGCCCCACATGCACAAGCGAATGTGGTAGCTCAAAGAAATAACCCAAGACTCAATATAGATTGCAATGTCATAGTGATAGTGGATGAAGAGTCTGATCAAGAAGAAAACTATGTGCAAAAAGTGTCAAAATTAAATGAGAAGAAAAATGAAAACAAGAAAACTATAGAGAATGAGGAAAAGAAAGATGAGAGTGAAAAAGAAGAAAAAAAGAAAGAAATAAAGAAAGAGAAAAATGAGAAGAAAGAAGAAGAGAAAAAAGAAGAAGAGGAATTCAATGCTTATTACTATGATGATACGGAAGATGAAAATGAGGCACCATATGGAGGTCTATTCGCCAAGGGTATGTTTGAAGAGAAAGACTGTCATTTGAACTTGCGGTCGGGTACAAACATTCCTGAAAGGCAAGCACCTAATGGAAATGACAAAGGAAAAGGAAAAGGGAGATGCCAAGATTTAGATAATGAAGCGGGACCAAGTCAAAAGGCAAAAGAAACAGTTGGGGAGTACAATATCTTGTCTCAGTTAAGGCGCACGCCCGCACTAATCAGTGTATTCGAGGCGTTGATGATGTCAAAAGAACTTAGAGAAACAATGATGAAGGTGTTGCAAGAGCCCGAGAAATTTCAAGCTTACTTAGCAGAAAAGCATATGACGGAGGCCCTATATGTAGAGCCGCAAAGCCAAATCACCTTCACGGATAGGGACTTAATGATGGGGACGGCTCACCACAACAAGCCACTCTACATTACAGGTCAAACCAATGGAAGTCGGTTAAGTCGAATGTTGGTAGATCCCGGATCTTTCATTAACATCTTGCCTCTACGGTCTTTGAACCAGTTGGCTTTGGAAGGAAAGCGCCTATCAGATGAAAATGTCTTTATCCACGGATTCAACCAGAATTCCGAACGGGCGTTAGGGTCAATTACTCTTCCCATGAAGTTTGGAGAACTTGAAACCTTGATTAAATTCTATGTAATTGACGCCGATACCTCCTATAGGGCTTTGCTAGGAAGACCATGGTTGCATGAGAATTATCTTGTGCCGTCCACCCTCCACCAGTGCGTCAAATATACACACGATGGTGAACAAAAGGTCATCAAGGGAGATGCACAACATTATGGTGCACATGAGGTGGAATTGGAGGAAATTGATCGATTCTACACTCCAACCTCACAAAGGAGTACTTCACCAAATTTGCGATTAAGAATAGAAAATCAGAAAGAGTGTAATGAGGAAATAAAATTGAAATTGAAGGAAAGGCCTACAACTTCATGTGTGGTGAAGACTCCTTTTTACATAAGATCATCTGATGATGAAGAATGTGAAAGAGAGGATCAGAAAGGAAAACTTTACTTGGGAAGTGACTCCGAGGAAGAATTTGAACAAAAACAAAAGAATGCAATTCATGTACATGATACTGACTTGGACGAGGAACAGTTCAATTGGGGTGAAGACTCAATGGCCATTGAACAAGTTCCCATTGGTTACTTCAAGGAGCTAACACCAAGGGAGGTGAACCAAATTAAAGATTTAAAAACTTTCTATGTCCCGCCTAAAGTGGAGAAAATGCAAGGAAAGTTGGTGTTTCACAAAGGGATTTTGTTCTACAAAGCTGAAAATATAGATCCTTCAAGCAATATCCATGATTCCAACGAATGGGAGAAGTGGTTGACAGAGAAAGAAAATGAGTTTGAGAGAATAGAAGTAATGGGTTACTACAACAAGAGATTAGAAGATCTCTTTCAAAAGACTCATTGCTTGGAACCAGTCTCAAAACAAAGGGCAAAAGCGTTCCAAGAGTTATGGAGTGGAAAATCAATGTGGGTCAAAGGCCTGGATGGCAAGCTCAAAAAGACCAAGGGATTAGGTTTCCAAATGCCTCAAGGAGAGACCTTATTCGTAGAATGTCATATGGTGGGAATAACACCCATTGAAGGAAGTCCTGGAGAAGAGGAGTTCATACAGGTAGCAAAGAATGCTCCACAAGCATTAGAAGAAGGAGGTCAAAATACAATTGATGATCTTTTGGAGATAAATCTGGGTACTGAAGGGGATCCACGCCCAACCTTCATAAGTGCATCACTTCCCCTTGAGAAACAAAAGCAATTGAAAACACTCTTGATGGAATACAAAGATTGTTTTGCATGGAATTATGCAGAAATGCCCGGTCTCGATCCAGCATTAGCCTCTCACAAACTGAAAATCGACCCAAGCGTAAAACCCGTCAAACAAGCTCCAAGACGCATGAGGGTCGAGCTTGAAGAGAAGGTGATTGAGGAAGTTAAAAAGTTGATCGATGCGGGGTTTATTCGAGAGGAAGAAAATCCTATTTGGGTAGCAAATATTGTGCCAGTAAAGAAGAAAAATGGACAAGTGAGGTTATGCGTGGATTTTAGGGACCTGAATAAAGCATGCCCAAAAGACGATTTTCCCTTACCCGTGACCGAATTAATAATAGACTATACCTCTTCTTATGTGGTGTATTCTCTCATGGATGGGGCATCAGGTTACAATCAAATTCCAATGGAGGAAGAAGATCAGAGGCACACGTCCTTTCGCACACCGGTAGGCATCTTTTGCTATAAGGTGATGCCTTTCGGACTAAAAAATGCAGGGGCAACTTATCAAAGAGCTATGACAAAAATCTTTGATGATCTGATCCACAAGATAGTCGAGTGCTATGTGGATGACCTGGTAGTTAAGGCCCGATCAATTGATGAACACCTTGAGCACTTAAAGGTTGTGTTTGAGCGATTAAGGAAATATTCTCTAAAGATGAATCCCCTAAAGTGTGCCTTTATGGTGTCTTCAGGAAAATTTCTAGGATTTGTGGTAAGGCACAGGGGCATTGAAATCGACCCCGCAAAGATCAAAGCAATTAGAGAAATGCCACCTCCAAAGACCATCAAGCAACTCCGCTCTATGCAAGGGCAATTGGCTTATGTTAGAAGGTTCATTGCTAACCTTTCAGGAAGAATCAAGCCGTTTACCCACCTTACCAAGAAGGATGTACCTTTCAAGTGGGATGATAAGTGTCAAAAGGCTTTCGAGGACATCAAAGAATACCTCCTCAAACCGCCTGTCCTCGCTGCGCCTATTCAGGGAAAGCCATTAATCCTATACACTACAGCCCTGGATGGATCCTTAGGGGCTCTTTTGGCTCAAGAGAATGAAGAAGGTAAGGAAAATGCGCTGTACTACTTGAGTCGAATGCTAGTCGGTGCCGAGCAATCCTATAGCCCGATTGAAAAGCATTGTTTGGCCTTGGTGTTTGCCACAAAAAAGTTAAGACACTACATGCTGTCCCACAAGATTACATTGATATCAAAGGTAGATCCACTGAAATACTTGATGACTAGACCCATGCTGACAGGGAGGCTAGCAAGATGGGCCATTATTCTCATGGAGTTTGACATTTCTTATGCGCCTCAAAAGGCCATAAAGGGACAAGCAATGGCTAATTTCTTAGCCGCACATCCAATCCCTGACGATTCTCCCTTGAATTGTGAATTTCCGGATGAACAAAGTCTATGTCTAGAAGAAAGAGAATCAGGATGGACAATGTTCTTTGATGGGTCGTCGACAATACAGTCGGCCAAAAGACCTAACCTACCTCGGATTCGAGCAGGAGTTGGCCTAGTCTTTGTCACGCCACAAGGAGGAATTCTCCGCCATTCCATAGCATTGACTGAACCATGCACAAATAATGAGGCTGAATATGAAGCCTTGATCGCCGGGTTAGAATTGGCAATCAATATGGGAATAAAAGAGATAAAAGTGTGTGGTGACTCCCAACTAATATTGAGCCAAATTGAGGGAGTGTTCGAGGTGAAGAAGCCAGAATTGGTAAAATATCATGAAAGAGCTCAAGAATTGATGTAAATTTTCAAAAATCACTTTTGAAAAGGTGTCGAGAGCTTCCAATGGCATGGCAGATGCTTTGGCTCGAGTGGCTACTCAATTGAGTAAACCAGACGGAGAAGAAGTGCAAATTACAATAAGAAATCGACGATCTTTGGCCCCCTACCTTCTGGAAATTGAAAAAGAGATGAATGCCCACCTCTTCGTGGATATAGAAGAATGGGAGACAAAAGCGGACTTGCTATTAGATCCGGACGAAGCAATGGAGGTAGAAATAAATGGAGAAGAGGATTGGAGAAAATCTTTTGTGGACTACTTTAAATATCAGGTTCTTCCCACGGAAAGAGCGGAAAGGGAACAACTCAAGCGGAGGATCCTCCGTTATGTTTACGTGAGCGACACGTTGTATAGAAGATCATATGACTAGTTGTGGTTAAGATGTGTGTCACAAGCAGAATCTCGAAAAATCATTAGAGAAGTTCATTCAGGGTTTTGTGGGGCCCACCAATCAGGTCCCAAAATGAGACTTCATATCAAGAGAATGGGGTACTATTGGCCAACCATGATCGCAGACTGTGAAAATCAAGCAAGGAAGTGTCATATGTGTCAAGTACATGGTGATTTCATACATCAACACCCCAACCCATTGCATCCAACAGTGGCTGCTTGGCCATTTGATATGTGGGGAATGGATGTGATTGGACCTATTGACCCGCCATCTTCAAAAGGGCACAGGTTCATTTTGGCAATCACTGATTATTTCTCTAAATGGGCCGAGGCAGTTCTTCTTAAAGAAGTCAAAAGCAAAGATGTCATTCGATTCCTAAAGAACAATGTGTTGTACCGTTTCGGCACACCAAGAGAAATAATCTCTGATAACGGAACCTCATTCAAGAGCGGGGAAATCAGCACATTCGCTCGGCAACACAAGATCAAATGGAGGTATTCTTCTATTTACAATCCAAGGGCTAATGGGCCAGCAGAAGCATTCAACAAGGTACTAATCAAGCTCTTAAGAAAAACAGTAGGAGACAATCACAGAAGTTGGGATGAAAAACTCCAAGAAGCGCTCTGGGCATATCGCACGACCTTCAGAACCCCAACTCAAGCAACTCCCTACTCATTGGCATTTGGATCCGAAGCAGTGTTGCCATTGGAAATTGAGTTACCATCTCTCAGAGTGGCCATGCATGCAGGTCTACCCATGGATAAGCGAGTCCGATTAAGGCTAGATGAATTAGATGCCATGGATGAAAAAAGGTTGGCGGCACAACAAAGTTTGGAACTATACAGGGCGCAAATGACCAAGGCCTATGACAAAATGGTGAGGCCTCGTGCTTTCCGGGAAGGAGAATTGGTGTTAATCTTGAGGAGGCCTATCATTGGTCATCACCATGGTCCGAAATTCGCCCCCAATTGGGAAGGGCCATATGTCATCAAGGAAGTTTACGAAGGAGGATCTTACAAACTTGTGGATAAGAATGGAGAAAGTTCCATTCCACCCATCAATGGCCGCTACCTTAAGAAGTATTACACCTAAAGCTTATCCTTCCAATTAAAAAAAAAAAAAACAAAACAAAGCCTTCTACTTTCAAATAAAAGGTTAGCCTAGATAAATCCAAAATCTCATAAGCCTATTAAACCAAAAAAAAAAAAAAAAAAAAAACATGTAGAAAACCAAGCCAATAAAGTCTTGAATAAAACCCCAGGTAAGACCAACAAAGTCTTAACCAAATCCTTACCAAAAATTCAAAAATCCAAAAACCCAAAACCCTAATAGAAAATCCAATAAAGTCTTGAACAAGACCCTCAAGACCCAAAAAATCTAAAATCCTAGAATTAAGTCTCATGTCGCTCCGGGCTAAAACTCGAAGGAGTGTTTCGTTCTTTTGAACATTATGGAACATTCCTCTGCAAGGCCCTAAATAAATAAGATAAGAACAAGTAAATAAAGGTTCAATAAAAAAAAATCCTGAACAGTCCAAATAAAAATGAACCAAAACCCAAACAAAAGAAATTCATATCCTATCTAAATAAAATCCAGAAAAATAAAACCACATGCATACCTCGTCCCGCCAGGCCTAAATTCGAAGGAATGCCTTTGTCCTCTTGGACCTTCATAGGACATCTCCTTTACAAAAGGCCTACATTTAAGAGAAAAAATGTCCCTAAGTTTTGTGCTTTGTGCTTTGAACAAGGTACTAGGTGCCTGTTCATCTCACCGATAAAAAGGATGAATAAAAGTTCTGTGTCTTGAACTCTAAATAAGACACCAGAGATAACATTGGAACAAATGCCCACACTGGGGCAGAGAAACAATAAGAGCTGATAAACAACCAAACTGGGACAAGAGCCGATGATTAACTAAACCTGATACAAATTAAGGGGATAAGAGACAACATGAAAGAATACAAAGTGAAGTCAAGTGTTGAAGAAACTGAAATGCTTCAAGGCCGACATTCAGAAGGGAAAATCAAAGCTGGGGCAAGGCCCATGTAAATCCAATCTCAAGGAAATACAGGTGTGGGCCAAAATACCCCGACCTAAATTGTGGTGCGGACTTATGGGTGCCTTAGTCCTGAATAAAAAAAAAGGAAAAGTCAAAGGTGGGCCAAAATACCCACATTCTAAAACAAGAGAAACGAGACGGGAGTAAGATGACTCCTCACTTCAAAACAAAAGTTTACAAGAAGGTCTTGAGCACGGAAGCCCAATCAAACACAAGATTGACAAATGTCAAAGAAACCAAACCATGACAAAGATCAAGACGTCAAGAAGGAACCACCAAAACACGTCGTTCTGTCCAAGATCCTCACAACATGCTTTGGTGGGGGGCATTTGTTTGACCATAAAAATTAACCCTGAAAACCAAACCCAAATTGTTAAAACCAAATTCAAATAGCGAAAAACTAAAATTTCAAATTTCCAAAAATCAAATTCGAATTACGGAAAATATCAAACCAACTCCAAAAATTCCCAAAAAATACCCAAAAATCACCAAATAATTATGATGAATTATCATAATTTTGAAATCCCAAAAATATCAACAGAAACCCCAAAATTTACAAAGAAACCCTAAAAATCCACAAAATTTCCGAAAAATATCTGTGAGGAATTTTGAAAAACCATTTAAACCATTAAATTCCTCATATTTTTCTCAGTCTACCCATAAAATTTCATCAAAAAATATCCAAGGGAAGGCCTTCAAATAATTTATTTTGGTTTGGCCTTAAAGAAATATAAATGGGATAGCAGAAATTGGATGAAAATCCCACAAAAATCAGAAGCCTCTTGCGCGTACAGCCATTGCAGAGGATCCAGAGGGGGGGGGGAGATAAGGCGCTACCTCATTTAAAATTACTATTTTCGCTGAGGGATTGGGTGCACCGGTTCTATGTACACCACGCAAAAAAGGTCGAACTGCTTCAATTGGCGTATCTCATGCTTAGCCCACGCAAAACAGAGAAAGAAAAGAGATTTTCATGGGTCCCGCATGTCAGAAGCATCCCTCCCCTGGGTAAAAAAAGATGAAGTGCGATTCTTACCGTGGGGATGCCGGGTAAAACAACGGAAAAGGAAGAAGAAGTGCTACGTGGCCTCTCCTCGATCACAAACCCAAAAACCGGACTCCCCAGCCCATGGTTTTGCGAAACCAAACCCTAGGCGCAACCCAATCTGAGCCGTCGATGAAAGATGGAGGGTGAAGATGGCTCTCGGGCTCAAGAAGTGAAACCCTAGATCCCAGCCTATATAAACTTCAAATTCGAGCAGAAAAGGGGGGGGGGAGAGCAGCCACTATCTCGGTTTAGGATTAGACTATTACAATTTCATTCAATTAGGGTAGTTAGTGGCGGATTAGTGGGAGGCAATATATCAAACAGTTGGAAAGGAGAGAAAAAGAGACAGAATTGCTCAATTCATGCTTGTAAATTCCTGTGTCTGAATCAAAGAAAGCGATTTGAAGTATCAATTTGGTATTTTGCTTCTCTTCCTCCACTCCTTGAATCCCTCACCTCTCTTCATTACGGTTTACACTGAGGTTTCCTCAGAAGTAGACTGAAGAGAGGAGCTTATCTTGATGCTATGCTCAAGATTAGGCAAACCATGGCTTGGATTGGGGTTTCCTCGGTTCTAGGCTGGAACTCTATGATTTGAGCTAAAATAGTTCAAATTATGGAGTCATTGTATAATTCGTATAACATTTAGAAGTTATGCTGCTTTACTCTGATAAAGATCAAAAGTAGTAATTAAGCTTGAATTTTTGATTGCGGTAAAACAAAGAACTGTAAGGACTAAGTTGAAAATGGTACTTAAGTTTCAGCAAGAACCAGCACAGTGAACAGTTTAAATGCCATATAAAGAAAAGTGATGAAAGTTTGGACCTAAATCAGTGATAGTGTTCGAAATGATGAATGAAAACTCTTTATCTTGGTTAATCACTGCTCACGGTGCAATGGCTGCAATTAAGTTTGTTAACTGTTCGGCTCAATCCAAATTGAGTAGTTATATTCCAAATCACTAGTTTGATATTCAACATTTCTTTAAATAAAGTTCTATGATAATCTGAAATGTATAAACTTATTTGAAAGTAAGCGGTTATGGGGTCTTGAATGGTAAAATTGAGCTGCATTACTACATAATCAATGTGCCGAAACTATAGCTTGCATGATGGCCGAACTGTGGTAGTATAGATGTGGTATTTGGCCATGTTGAAACCTTACCGTCAAGTTGTAGTACCAATCTACTTGTTAGCACAATCATTGCAAGCATTGCCTTAAGTTGCCACAGTAAAAATAGAAGTAAAAATGTGCTTCGTTGTTATGTTGAAATATGAAAGGTACATCCATAAATCGAATCAATTAAGCTCCATTGTACCAATCGGTATCAACTCATATCTGAGCCGTACCAAAACTCGAGGTGGCCCCACCAAATTGGCTCGACGAAACATCAATTAAACACACCCCTGCCTTCTCCTTGCTGCCACGATTCTCCAAAGCTCAACCTCGTTAATTAGGGTGGCCTAGATTGTCGGAAAGATGAAATGCAAGAACACAGGGACTAAATTGAAGAAAACCTTTACACAGCCGAAATAAACTCACGGTTTTCCGGCCAAAACGGAGCGACGCAACCCAAACGGAGGCCACCGCTGTGTTCTACTCAGTCTCACGAATGCAACAAGCCTAGCCTCGTCGTCAATGGCCGCCTGGATCGCCGGAACCCCGTCGTCAGAGGAGTGTAACATCAATAAAGTAAACCCAGGGGCCTCGATGCAAATTTCCATCTCCTTCGACGATCTTCAGCGCCGAAATCTCCCTGATCTTTTGTGGCCAAATCTCGTGTGGCAGGTCAATAAAACGACAACGACTCGTTACACCAAACTCCCAGGGTTTAAAAATAAACAAGACGCGCCTCGACACGTCACCATGCCTCGTCAGCTGCCATTTCAGCTCTCTTGCTGACGTGGACCAATCAGAAAATTCCAAATAATCGGAAAACTTTAAAAATTCATTAAAAATAGTAGGAAACTCAGAAAAATTCAAATAAAATATCCAGAAATTTATAAAAATCTAAACAAACCAAATTTACTGATACTTTAATATAAAATTCTGTCAAAATATCGGTCTTTTGTATTTTGGAAGTATTTTCAATGTTAAACAAATTTTATAAAATCCAAAAATGATATTAATTAAATAAAATTATAAAATGATGTACAAACTCATTTCAAATTTCCAATAATAAAGATAGAAATAAAATTTAAGTAATTTCAAAATAGAAATAATTTCAAAATGATATGTTAAATATCAAATATTTTCAAAAATAAACATGATTAAAAATATAAAAAGAAATTCTAAAAATTTTTAATTAAAAATAAAAATAAAACTAAATTGTGAAAATAGTAAAACCCAAAGATGAACTTCAGAAATTTAAAAGTCAAAATACGAATCCCAAAACCAAAGCCGAAACCTCTCCATTAGAGAAAAGAAAGCTCTTCAGCAAATCAAGATCAACTTCAAGCGAGTCCAAAAGTCAGAAATCCTGAAACTCAAACCCAAAAGACATAAAATTTGAAGTTCAAATTCAAAAGCCGAAAAACCCTGAAACTCAAACCCTTATTCTCACAAGTGGCCCAAAATAGTCCCGAGAACTCCCAAGTTTTGTTTCCACAAGTAACCCAAAATAGTCCCGGAAACCAATCCTTACAAGTGACCCAAAATAGTCCTAAGGATTGTCAAAACTCAAATTTTCACAAGTGGCCCAAGATAGCCCCAAGAAACCAAAATTCTGTTTCCACAAGTAACCCAAAATAGTCTCGGAAACCCTTTCTCACAAGTGACCCAAAATAGTCCTGAGAAATTCAAATCAAATCCAAAAAGGTCCAAAATAGCCTTAGAAAACCTAAATCAAATCCAAATTCCATAAAGGCCCAAAACAGCCTTAAACATCCCAAACCAAATCCAGATCCAAATGGCCCAAAATAGCCTTGATAAAATCAAAATCCAAATCTTACAAAGGCCCAAAATAGCCTCAGGATTGAAAACCACACTCCGACATAAGAAACCAAATCTGTTCCAAATGAAAATCTAGAATTATTCAAGTGTCCTCGATTGAATCCCGTCAATTATGTTTGGTACCATCAATTGAGTCTGGTTTAAGCCAAAAGCAATAAATATCCTAGTTAAACACAAAATCATTTAGAGACGATTTTCCTAGCCTATTACATACAATTCTTTAGATCCCTTAATCAGAGGTTCCCGTAGGCAACTACGGGGTAATTAACAGTAGGGGCTTGCGCCTACTGGAAAGAAAGGACCCGCGAAATTAATAAACCCTCGTAAGAAGCGACTCTTGTCCAGGTTCTCTTGTCGTCAAGAGATACCCAGCGCAGAGATCGAACCTTAAGGGGGATGAATCTAAGGCTTATTCTAATTTCTCGAGGAAACCCATTCACTCTTCGAGGGATGACGAAAAAGTCCACACAACAGCGAGGTCGCGGTAGAGGCAATAGAGGCAGCAGACCTCCGACATTTAATAGTAAACCGGCTAATACCCCATATGAAAGGGTTTGGTGTAGACGATGCCAGTTGCCACATGCTGAATCACAATGTCGGCACCTTAATCAAGCGTGTTTTCGATGTGGTAGTCGAGAACATTGGGCCCGAGACTGTTTGCAGCCTGTTCCAACTACATCACAAGGAGGCACGACATCTAAGGCAACCTTTAATCCGAAAAGGCGATCACCGTCTCCAGCTCGTGGGCGTGGAGGAATTTCTCGAGGTGGCGGAAATTCTCGTGGCGGAGGACGATCTCGAAGTGCGCCAACGGTTCAAGCAATGGCAATTGAAAAGGAAGGAAACCAAGTAATGGAATTGGTTACGAGAGAGACTCTGGAAGTGGAGGAACCACAAAAGGAAACGACCAATTTGCTGGCAGGTACGTTACTTGTTTCTGGATGTTCTGCTTATGCACTAATAGATACGGGTTGTAGTCACTCTATAATATCTAGTGCATTTGTACAAAATTGTGGTTGGGAAACGGAAACGAGTGAAGGGATAATGAACGTCCAAACTCCCTTGAAACAAATTACCCAAAAAGTAACGTACTGTCGGAATAAAACGGTTCGAGTTGCCAATCGAGATTTAAAAATTGATCTCCTAGTAATGGACATAAGCAATTATGATATGTTGTTGGGTATTGATTGGTTAACCCAACACTCGGCTACAATTCAATGCCCAAAAAGAGAAGTACATTTTGTACTACCTAACCAATCTATAGGAATTTTAAGATGTCGGAAACTAGGAGACCCAATTCCATTTATTTCTGCAATCAAGGCTACACACCTAGTTTCTGCAGGGTGTAAGGCCTATATGATTCTTGTAAACAACATTAATGTCATGCCAATAGAAATATCCCAAATTCCGGTGGTATCAGGTTACCCAGATGTTTTTCCTGAAGAAATTACTGGATTACCTCCATCCAGGGAAATTGAGTTTTCTATTGATCTTGAACCTGGAACAACTCCCATCTCAAAAGCACCATATCGGATGGCACCAGCTGAGCTGAAGGAACTCAAAACACAACTGGAGGAGTTATTATCCAAAGAATTTATTCGGCCTAGCATTTCACCTTGGGGAGCACCCGTCCTATTTGTAAGAAAGAAGGATGGAACCTTGCGATTGTGTATTGATTATAGAGAATTAAACAAGATGACAATCAAGAATAAATATCCTTTACCCAGAATTGATGATTTATTTGATCAACTACAAGGATCTTCTGTATACTCTAAGATCGATTTACAGACCGGATATCACCAACTAAGGATCAAACCAGAAGATATCGAGAAAACAGCTTTTCGAAGCCGTTATGGACATTATGAGTACACAGTTATGCCTTTTGGATTAACCAATGCTCCAGCTGCTTTCATGGATTTAATGAACCGAGTATTTCGTGATATGCTTGATAATTGTGTAGTAGTATTTATAGATGACATATTAGTATATTCACGAAATAAAGAAGAACATACTTACCATTTGAAAATGGTCTTGGAGCGGTTAAAACAACACAAATTGTATGCTAAATTATCTAAATGTGATTTTTGGTTAAAACAAGTATCATTTCTTGGCAGTGGATCCGGAAAAGGTAAAAGTCGTATTGGAATGGATGCCTCCAAAGACAGTGTCTGAAGTGAGAAGCTTTTTAGGACTAACAGGATATTATAGAAGGTTTATACCTAATTATGCCAAGATCTCCAAACCTCTCACACAATTATTACAAAAAAATACGAAGTTCTTATGGGAAGGACCGCAAGAAGGAAGTTTTCAAGAATTAAGAAATCGGTTAACTTCAGCCCCGATATTAGTGATGCCCATTATGGGAAAAGATTATGCGGTTTACATGGATGCATCATGATTAGGGTTGGGATGTGTTTTAACCCAGGATGGACATGTGATAGCCTACGGATCACGACAACTAAGACCCCATGAACAAAATTACCCCACCCATGATTTAGAACTAGCGGCAGTAATTTTTGCTCTAAAATTATGGAGACATTATCTTTATGGGGTAAAATGTCGAATTTTTACGGATCATAGGAATCTTAAATATATATTCACTCAGAAGGAGTTGAATTTGCGACAAAGAAGATGGTTGGAGTTAATTAAAGATTATGATTTAGATATTCAGTACTACGCAGGAAAAGCTAACGTGGTAGCTGATGTCTTAAGCCGGAAAAATTATGTAGACATGGCAAGCGTGATGACTGTTGAACCTAAACTGTTAGAAGAGATAAGAAAGTGGAATCTTGAAATACTCTTTATCCCAAAAAGTACCAACGTATTTATCGACTTGGTAAAGAAAACGGATGGAACCATAGATCCAATGGAAATTGACACGTTCAGTATAGATGCCCTGGAAATATGTATGGACTTGCCTGAGGAAATTCGAAGAGAGCAGGAAAAAGAAGTTGCCTTTACCAAATATTGGGAATATGCCAAAACCACTCCTGATTCTTTATTTGTCAAGGGTGAGGGCGGTATTCTACGGTTTCAAGGAAGAATTTGTATACCTAATAATTTGGAGTTGAAAAATAAGATTTTATCAGAAGCTCATGACTCAGGATATTCGATACACCCAGGCGAAGTAAAGATGTATCAGGAATTGAAAAGAAATTTTTGGTGGCCGCGAATGAAAAGGGAAGTAAGTGACTACGTTCATCGATGTTACATTTGCCAACAAGTGAAAGCGGATCGACAACGACCGGCTGGATTAATACAATTACCTCAGATACCTAAACAGAAGTTCGAGTCAATAACTATGGATTTTATTACAGGATTGCCTCGAGCACCGGGTAATTACGACTCAATTTGGGTAATAGTGGATCAACTCACTAAAGTTGCTCATTTTATACCTTTGAAAACGGAACAAACCGGACCGGAGCTAGCCGAATTATTTTTGAAATTTTTGTTCAAATATCATGGATGTCCAAGAGAAATTATCTCCGACAGAGATACCCGTTTCACATCTAAATTTTGGAATAAATTTCAAAGAATGATGGGAACGCAGGTAATGTTTAGTTTTGCACATCATCCTCAAACAGATGGACAAACTGAGCGAACAAATCAAACTTTGGAAGATATGCTGAGAGCATGTATATTAAGTTTCGGTGGATCATGGATTCAACACCTGCATTTAACTGAATTCGCTTATAATAACAGCTATCATGCAAGTCTGGGTATGTCCCCTTACGAAGTTTTATATGGGGAAAAGTGTAAAACCCCACTTTGGTGGAAACCTCAGGGAGTGATTGACCCGACTAGACCTCAATTAGTAGCTGAATGTGCAAATAAAACCCAATTTATTCTTAAAAAGTTAAAGGCTGCACAGGTTAGATATAAGAAGAATGCAGATGCAAAAAGGAGAAACGTACAATTTAACTCAGGGGACCAAGTATTAATAAAAGTGTCACCAATGAAGGGTGTTAAAAGATTTGGAGTAACGGGAAAATTAAGCCCCCGTTATATTGGTCCCTTTGCTATAGAGAAAAGAATTGGTGAAGTGGCGTATCAATTGGAATTACCCGATGAATTATCCTAACTTCACCCTGTATTTCATGTTTCTCAACTAAGAAAATATATTCGAGACCCGAGTCATCGTTTGAACTATTCGGACTTATGGGTAGAACCTGATTTGACATATCAGGAGAAACCAATGAGAATTCTGGATCACAAAATATAGCAACTCAGAACGAAAACCATACCTTTAGTATTAGTACAGTGGGGACGACATTATCAAAAAGAAGCAACGTGGGAACTAGAAGATACGATTCGTGAACGATATCCCGAATTATTCAGGTAAGTATCGTTCAAGGGACTGAACGATTATTTTAAGGGGGGGTGAAATGTAACATACCTGACTGCTGTATGGTAAACCAAGTCTCAATAATAAATTAAATCTATAAGATTGCATGAATTATATGATCAAGATATTAAATAAAATAAATAATTTCATCAGTAAAAATTTGCGGGAAAGTCTGACAAAAGAGTAGGAAGATATTCTGAATGATTGTTATAATTTTTCTGTATAATTGCCACGTTAATCTGATCGTTAGAAAGATTTAATTAAATAAATGGGTGAAATAGCTAATTTACAAATTAGCTTGTCAGAGACTTATTAGCTAATTGGCCACATTATTGGGCCACAGAAGATCCGGAGCCCATTTAACAAATACGACGAAACAGAAGAGAGACACCCGTCCCTCTCTTCTATCTCGCCGATCTGTCCGCTCTCTCTTCCTCTCTTTCACCTCGAGGGAACCTCCTTCTTGAGCACCTGCTAGCGCTATGGTGTCGTGCTGTGAATGGATTACAATGCCGGTCGTGCTGAGTTGGGTTCTAGGTTTGCGACACCTCATTCTTTCTCCTCGTGTATGCACGAGCTGAGCTTGTCCCTCTCTCCTTGCTCGAGGAACCTTGTCAGGCATTGATTGATGGACGACGTGGTTAATCCTGCTCCGTTGTCTGAGTATTCCCCTCTCTCTTCTCCTCTTCTCAGATTAAGGTAATCACTTTTTATAAAAAGGGCCGAGATTAGGGTTAAAATTTGGGAAAAATTAAAAGAGAGAGTTGCGGATTGGACTGAGACATTGGAGAAGGTAATCACGATCTTTCCTAAACTAATAAATTCAATATCAATTTAATTATAAGAAATTGATATCGCTTTGGTTCTTTGTGATTAAGCCATAGGTGTATGGAATTGAGCATGTTCCTTATTAGCTTGACTTTGATTTGGCTTTGTTGATACTCGAGTTCCTGAGGAGGTTTGTAAGGGATTCAGCTTAATCTCTCTCCTATTTAATTTGTAGTAACAGTAGCCATGAGAAATTGTTGGAAAATTGTGCTAGTCAAGCTCATGCTAGTGATGTTCAGAGATTTAGAGGCTAATTGACTTGCTAAGGATAGTCTGAAGTTGTTATGCTTAGATATTTTGCTTGTTGAGTGGAATTGAATTTGGCAGAGCCCTTGTGTTGCAAGTAGTGAGATAAATGCATTTTGTTTGACTTATGAGTGCATCATACTTGAACTGTGTACATGATAGGGTACTCATTTTTGTGATTTTCTGATCGAGTATAAGTGTAATTGAAGCTCTAGTTAGATAAGTGATTTTTAAGACATATGCATGTATCATGTGTAGGCAGTATGCTTGGAGAAGAAGCATATTCATATGATTTTCTGTAAGGCATAGCTGAAATTATATTTTGTTGAAAGAAAAAAAAATGAATTTTCTGCATGAGTATATATATATGTACATAAACAACAGTAAAGCATAGCATTTAGTTAGTTGGTTTATGCATACTAGTGTAACAGTGAAGCTTTTGCATATTTTCTGAGTTGGACAGTAGCTACTTATGCATAGTTGTGCCTGCACACTAGGTGTAGCTTATCTTCTGATACAACAGAGACACTTTAGTGAAGGATTTGATGAGTAAATGTATATACTAACATAATAAGAAGGTCTTAGTATCATTTGTATTGGTCAGTGGTTTACATGTTCATTTGTATTGAGCTTTGAACAAATTTGTTAATGTCTTGAACAAGTATAGGTGTGTGATAGTTATGGATAAGTGTGGTGCTTTGAATTGTGCATTAAAAAGATTGTATTTGATTCTGATAATTAAGTACTTGAGATTATTTTAAAAGAAGTTATTCCTGGAACTGTTATTTCAATTGAAAATCGATTAAAAAGGGTATTTTCGAGAAAGCTAGATGATTTTGCATAGTGTCTCAGGAATTGGATTTTTAAATAGTAGAGATAAGCTTGGATTTTGATATTATAAAGATTTTTGCAAAGTGTTGCATGGAGTTACTGCATATTTTTGCAACCATTTTCGATGGCAGTGGTGAAACAGCATTCTTTTAAGGAACTATCTTGATAAATAGAAAGATTATGCACTTATAGTATAAATATAAGGCTCATTGAGGCATTTAGAGCATTGTTAGGCATGATTGGTGGATTATAGATTGGTCTGGTACATGGCAGTGGAACTGGTACCTTTCTGGTACGAGTTTCCGAGACTCATGGGTATTTTCGTGAGGAAAGATGTAAGTCTTGGACTTAAGTGTAAAATTCTGAGGACTTGTTGGTAACATAGCTTTATTTTGATAAGTTTTGTGGGCTTAACTGCAAAAGATAAGAGGTTTTTGAGAAACTCTGACTTATCGGGTTAAATTTATGATATTGGATTTAGTTTGATTTTGTGGCGGACCCGTTACGGATGGATCCAGTCGACTGGATCAGGTCGACTGGGTTGAGTCGGATAGCGATATGTGGGCTGACTTGATTTTTGGGCTGTGCTTTTGTGGGCTGTCGCTGGAATTAAGGCATAAAAAAAAAGTCATATTGGGCCGAGAATTTCTGTGGACCGAAAATTAGAGATTAACTGTGGGCTTTGAGATTAATTAAACTCTTAAGCTTTCGGATTTGATTAGAGCTTAAGTTAATTAACGGATTCTGTTGAGCTTGATATTAGACTAAAAGACTTGGACCCTTTTTATTAGTCTAATTATTCGATAGTGGGCTTTTAGGGAAATGATGAGAATTAGTCTGACGATTTAAGAACGGATACTGTGGCAAAATAATTCAGACTTTCTGATCCCGCAAAATAAAAACAATTTCTTGTTTATTGATTCCTTTGATCTATAATTCTTGTTGTAATAAATTTTCTGTTAAAAAGTTTAGTTATTATTTCCTAATTTTGTCTGCTCTGTATGATTCCTGTTTTTATTGTGATAATTAGGAAATATGATTAAACATAAAATTACTGATGCTTGGGCAAGTAACTAAATAAAATTTAGTTAAGTTAATCACTTATTTAATTTGAGACTTGGGACCAAACAAAACAGTTTATACAATTAGTTATAAAATTTGGTTAAAAACGATTGTCGACCAGATTATTTCTAAAACCGTTAAACGCTCTTGTAACGGTACTTGATCTGTTGTCTAAACAGGGACTGATCTGGAGAGAGCTCAGGACCAGTGAAGGTGCGAAATTATGCAATCACTTTATTAAAATCAGAAAATCGGTAACTTTACATTCATGCATAGCATGTTGTGGCTCCGTTTAATGATGCATTCTTGAGCATGTAGTTATTTAGAGCCCCCAAATGAGTTAAGAACAGCATGTTTCTTTGAAACTTCATTTGATTTGAATTAAATTATTAAGTCTGATTTTGTATATTCGCTTGCTAATTAATCTTGTTAATCAGACTTAAAAAGGACTGGAATGGTTTCAAGAATTATGATTAAATTTCTATCCAAGGATAGACGGACTTGATTTACAAATAAAACCATATAAGAATTCAGTTTGCACAAGCATATCAATTAATTTATAACTCACTCTCCGATGTTTGGTTTGGCCACCGACTCGGCCGGAATATTAGCGCTACTATCTCTGGATATTCCATCTGTCTGGATCTGTACCATGGGGTGAGTACCTGTGGTTTTGGGAAAAAGTTCTCCTTGTTTCTGTAGGCCTTGAGGACTTGAGTGATAAAGTTATTCTGTGAATTATGTATGCTTGATTTGTTCTGTTGCATTTTTGCATATTGCAGCATTCCTGTGGTTGGACCGTTTCGTTTGGTATCGTCGGTACGATCTTAAGTTTGATTCTATTACTTAAACTTTTGATAAAATTCAAGTATCGATGATTTGTATAAAGTATCGCATACTGGAACTAAAAATTTGCACTGGGATTTTTATCTCACTTTCGCGTTTGTTTTTGCATGTGCCTCAATGATGAGGGTTCCAGGAAAGGCGTAGGCTAGTACGTCCTCGTGCGATTGCGACAATCGAGTGTTCTTTCTTGAAGTTAGGTGTACATATTCCCAGTTTGAATTGTGATGCAACCATCCTCCTCAGTATGGAAGACCTGCCGGAGGTCTTTGCATATCTTTATCTTGAGTTTCCAGGAGGTGATAGCCCTGGTGACGGCATGGTACCAGAACAGGAACCGGTTCCCCTCGCGCAAGAGGAAGCGTGAGGAATGATCTTTTGTGTGTGTGTGTTGTTGTTTGAAAAACTGAGTGTTGTGCCTGTTTGTAATAAAACTTGTATAATCTTGAAATAGTCGGGTGGTTTGATGGTGGTTTGCCAGTCATTTGTATAATTTTTTTTAAACTGGCAAAACAAGGTATGTAGGATAAGTATCCCGACTATAATAAACTTGTAAATATTGTTTGGCTTGATCAACAATAATGTG
Source organism: Rhynchospora breviuscula (assembly GCA_027562975.1). NCBI lineage: Eukaryota > Viridiplantae > Streptophyta > Magnoliopsida > Poales > Cyperaceae > Rhynchospora > Rhynchospora breviuscula. Next base: position 34,846,143 of record CM050399.1, read on the forward strand.
ATATATGTTTTGTTTTAAACTATGTGTTGCGAGAAAGATTGCTGGGAACCGGAATCAAGAAAATGGAATAAACTTAATTAAAGCTTATTTCACTCACACTACCTTCGGGATGTGACACCCGTACCCTACCCTTATCCATTAAAATTTGACTTTACCCGTACCTTATCCTTACCCGTTAAGAATTAACAGTAAGGATAGGGTAACGGTAGAAAATGGATAATAATGTTAATAACTCAATGAAAAAAATTTACAATAAAGATAAATAAATATTATCAGATAAATATATTAATAAAGTGCAACATTGCATGATACTTTAAATATAATAAAATCATATTATATCTTCTCATGTCAATTGTCACAAAAAAATTACATAACTAGTTACTAATTATACAATATTTTCTCAAATGACAACGGAGAAGAAATGATCTTCTGAAAAAGTTTATTATTATTTTTTAATGTAGCCTGTGAATGAACGATGTAGCGCGTGAATGAAAAAAAATTAATTAACATATCAATTGAATCTTACCATTAAATCTTTCCAATTTAATGTAGTATTATTTCAATGAAATCTTACAATTTAATTGTCTAGTTTAATTATTAACATATGAATTGAATCTTACGAATATATCCTTCTGATTTTAGTTTGTTATTAACGTATTAATTGAATCTTACAATTATATTTTTTGGTTATGATAAAGATTAACGGTACGGGTAATTAACGAATACGAAATAGCATTACCCATACCCTTACCCAATAAATTAACGAAATTTTTTTTTTTATCCATACCCATACCCGATAACTTAACGAAAATAAAACCTTATCCATACCCATCTTATCGAATACGATACGGGTAGGGTAAACAATTAAAAGGATACCATTGACAGCCCTACAGAAACAATCAGAAGACGAGAAATGATAGGTTAGTCTGAGTAGTCAAACCTACTCAGAGATTTTGCAAAGTGTCGCTTTGCAAAATGAGAGCATACAGGGTAAAGCTATTAAATAAAGCAGATTTTGCAAATTGACATTTTGCAAAGCGACAGAGATTTTAAAGATAACTGACAGAGATTTTGCAAGTGACATTCATGTATTAAATCAAGATAAGTAATGTTCAAGTCAAAAAGTCGTTAATGCCTTAATGTAAAACCATTCTACAAAATTGGAATTTTCAATGTGCTGGTTTGAAAGTAATTTGGTAAAGCAAAGAATTAAATTTTAACTAGTGGTCACATATATGACAAAAGTATTCCATTATTATTGGAACCGAACATCCATATTTTGCAAGCGGGCACGCACATCCTCAGCTGTCAAAAAAAAAAGGACTGGTTGCTTGGAGCAGTACTTTTTTTGACTGCTGACTTGCTGAGGATGCGCCGTGCGCGTCCTTGCAAGCGGCGTTTGAAAAGTGACCCTAGACGAATTTAATATATTATATATTCACCGAACATCCATATTTTGCAAGCGACGTTTGAAAAGTGAATCTAGACGAATTTAATATATTATATATTCAATCCCACGCCCACCTCCATCTTATTAAACGACAAAATGCCCTCACACAGTAGGACTATCAATCTGTCATTTTGATAAGATTGATAAAATGTGTGAGTGAATCTCTAAGTAGGACGTCACGTGTGCAAAGCAATTCCCGTTTTGGGTGGGGTCTATAAAGGAGCCCCGGCACCACAGTAGCAGATTTACTCAAAACTCCAGCTTTTATTTTTGAGAAGAGAACTAGGCAGTTTACTCAATTTCTCATGGCGAATCGCATTCATCTCGATGCAAGGCAGCAGCAACTACTCAACACTGGCCGCGGCCTTGTGATATTGGGGGCATCATGCCTTTTTGTCTACTTGGCAACCGGTGGTGCTAGCATGGCCAGCCCTGCTCATGCATTCCTGCTGTTCATGCTTGTCCTCACTGGTTTCACTCTCATTTCCATGTCGGTGGTTGCGCCTTCTTTCCCTCGAGCTGCCCGGGCTGCCGGTCATGTTGCATGTAAACTCAACCACATCTTCTTCGGCAACCCTCCATGAGTGACGGTCAGACAAAATTAAGCATCCATTATTTACACCGATTTGCAAGTGTGTTTGATATTATTTGTGTACTATTAGTATGTATCTAATGGAGATTGTCAGTGATAAGACAAGTAAGCTAGTATTGTGTGTTTGGTATTTTGTTAAGTTTCTTGACTCTTGAGCCCTGTATAGTTTTATCCGCATATTATAAATTTATAAGATGGTTTTGTATGAATGATCCGTTTTCCATTTTCGGACAATTTCCAACAATATTACATTGGTACCCTTGAGTTGTTTTATATTTGCACAAACACTTTTCAGACTTTTGCAGATCAGGAATTAATTGCGAAAATTGGCAAAATTTTTCAGTAAAGTGCAATTACAAAATATTTGTCAGATAAATTTTTCTGTGTACTTTGCTATCGTATGTGATATCCTAATTCATCGCTCGTGGATAAGCCTTATATATAGCTCTAACTATTATATAGACGGCAAAATATATGCATAAAAGTGTAACAAAAGTCTCATAGGAAAATGTTTCTCCATATATATTTATAACTTTATAATATGTACGTAAATCTGAACTGAGGAAGAGAAAAGTAAAAGTATATTCACTGCTATATTTGCAAACGCATCTAGTTATACGTGATCTAAATCGTTCGACATAAAATCAATATGAATCTCAAAATTCTTTACTTTAAATTGTGCATGTTCGGTCTGAATTTTAAAAAATATATTAATGACGTTATTGATATTTATATCAATTGTATAAAAGCATATAAGAAATTTGCTTTGCTTTATGAGTAAGGGAATAATGTTTTAAAAAATGAATACGGGAATAATAAATTTGGTCAACTTATCCTCTCTTTTATGGGCTACAATCTGAAAATTCTGTTACTTCTGTATCCAATCAAAAATTTTAATTGAGTTGGTATAAAATTTTTGTATTTTGAGAAATAAATAAGAGTATAAGACAGGCCTCCAAAATCTGTATTCCGTCTCAACTAAATTTTTTTGTTTAACGTTTTCCTAAAAAAAAATGATCGAGAGGATTGAAAATTCCTTCCATCTATTTTCTGATGCTACTCCTGTCTACGAACGAGATCCACAGTCGGCTGACCAGGACCAGTATCCTCTGGAGAGCTGTCCACTCTGGACATCTCATCACGACCGTCCGATCTAATCTCGACGGTTAATTTTTTTTGGGCCTATCAATCTGGTATTAATCACAGGGCACCCATTTATGATCGGACGGTCGGGATGAGATGTCCACTCTGGACAGATATTTCGTTCCCGGCTGACCAGTGGTCGTTTTTTATTCTGTCTGTCCGATTAATAATGGATGCTCTGTGATTAATATCGGCCAGAACCGTTGAGATTAAATCGGACAGCCCGAAACGATCAGAGGATCCAGTCCCCTCCTGTCTAAGCCTGAGAAACAAATTGCCATTGTAACATATTCTCGTTAGCGTAGGTTTTGGTCGCCGAAGAGTCGCTCCGGAGACAAGTCCGGGGAAGGCCCGGTACGATCCGCCGTGAAACTGGGTTGTAGCAGTTGCGGCGACTTTTCTTCCCCGCAAGAGTTAATAGCTTGATTCTCGTTGTATCCTTTGAAAGGTAACTTTGGTCTCTGAATTCTTCATTTTTTTCCCCCTTTCGTCTCTTTGAGGTTCTCAGGTATTATGAAATCGAAGCGAAGAAAGTCGATCGCTCTTTGTATCGTCGCTTGTCTGAAATTATCCGAATTGAACTGCTTAGGAGAGGGATTTGGGGAAATTAGATTGGTAGAACCATTGTTAAGCCTTTTAATTGGTTTCAGTACTCGGTACTATAGCATCTCATCCTAACACACCAGATGAAATTTGCTGTCTTTCGTAGCGTTTTTGCAATGCTTTTTTTGCTGTATTGTGTTCCCATTAGCCAAGACAAAGCTTTCTGAAACCCATCTTGTATGTTTCATGACAACCTTGCTCGATATATCTCCTCTAAAAAGGGACGTCAGGATTTGTAATACAACACATCAAATTTGTTAAGACCCAACATTTCCAATAGCTGAACACAACAGCCTTCGGTAGAACCGATAGCCTGAATTTAGCCTAATTGAACTTCTTAGTGGAGAGGGATTCGGGAAATGCGATTGTTAGAACCATTGTTAAGCCTTTAAATTGGTTCAGTAATCAGTACTGAAACATCATCCTGACACACCAGATGAAATTTCTCTACTTACAGCTGCATCCTCATTTTTGGTCCTTAATTAAAGCAATACCTATTTCATCTCAATATATATGGCCAGGTGTTTGCCATTAACAAAGACAGTTTTTAAATCTATATCATTTGATACTCTTATTTTGATAGCGAACCTTGCTTGACTTCTCCTTAAAAAGGGGGAACTAAGGGTTTTTAATCAAACACATATTGTATTGTACATATTATGACCCAACATTTCCAATATAGCCTGAACATAACACCCATTATTAGTGCAACTCAGTGGATAATCCACATTGCATCAAAGTTACCAATCCTTATGGAGATAACTGTAACTAGCAAAATACTGTTTATCCAAGAACTATGTTACAGGTTAACAGATTTTGATTTTGCGAAGAAAAACTTTACTAAGCTTGTCCCTCTCAAATTTACTACTTTGATTTCATTTTTGGTGTTTGGAGATTGTGAGGGTTGATTGGTTAGTTGATAAGAAGAAGCCAGGGGCAATTTTGTCTCTTTAATTCAAACTAGTGTTTGTTTTAACGGTGTTGTTTGCAGTAAAGGAAAATCTGTGGTAAATTTGTGAAGAGAATAAACTTGAATTCAACTACCATCTGTCACTATAGAGAAAACATAATTTGAACTCAAGTATATCAATGCTAATGTCTCTTTTTTTCTTACAGGAAAAACAAAAAAAACAAGGAAAAAAAAATCAAACAATCAGAAGACAAGAAGCTCATTATAAAATCGACGAAGCCCAAGTACAACTGAATTAAACCTTCTGAGCAATGCTGGATTTCCCGGTACAACCATGCCAAGAAATATGAATGCCAAACCAGTCACTAATCCCACGGACCCTGTGAAAAGATGCACTGCAGTTGTCATGTAATCATCATCACAGGTTAAACATAGCACGTCTGTTACTGAGAAAAGTACCATAAGGAACCCGACTCTCAGCAGTACCAACTGAGTTTGGTTCTGGTCGAGTGGGTGAAACTGTCTAAATGCTGGGGCAGGAGGATTCATGCTTAGTGTTGGGATTATTGTTCTTTATGTGTCAAGAATGAAATTAATTGTGAGAGACCACAAGGAGAAACTGATGCATGGATGATGCTATTTATATAGAGAGAAGAATTTCCAAGAGAAGTTATGTGAGAAGTGCGATGTAATTTCTCTTTGAAAATTTAAGAGAAATTCCAATCATAGGATGCTTCGTTGCTGCCTGCAGGTGCTTGATTCATTGGCAAACAGTATTTTTTGTGGAATGTGACATGTTTTGTACACTTCAAATAGGTGTTTTGACATGAGGATGTCAGTAATTAAAGTGGCAGATCTCCTTGTTTCAGAAGTCAACATAGAAAAGGTGCTGATAAGAAATTTAGTTTAAAAAAAGGAAAACCTAACTAAATACCAAAATTATTAGTCCATGTTTCATTGCTTGGTATCAAGCTGTTTAGTTTGCTGACTGTAATCTTGCGTTGACTTTTCTAAACTGTTCAAAAAAAATTTTAAAAAAAAGAGATCGTAACAGCTGGTTCAACTTTTCACTATTTCCTTATTTGGTGAGAAAGTCTACAGAGATGTTCCTTTATTTATAAAAAATTCAAAAAGGAAATTCTTCTTAAAATTGTTCACGTTATGCGTCTTTGTTTAATATTATATAATTATTATGGAGAAGTTCGTTAGTCGGATATATCTAAATGAGAGAATGTTTCTCCACAAAAGCAGCTTCACACGTTACATTTTAATTAATTTTATATAACCTTTATTTCTTACACTAATGATTGTTATTATCATTTTAGCATTTGAAGATCAAAGTTTTCAAAGCATCTTTTAGTAGTATACAAAATTTTACATTTCATGCGTAGCGCTGTACCACTTTTTAAATATCTTTTCTTATGATTTGAAATTGATGTTTTAACTGGTACATGTGTGGTATTTGTTGGGGCAATTGCTGGCGTTTACTCACGTAATCCTAAATTCGTTGAAATTTGAAAGTCCTTGGAAGAGTATCATTACATTTCCTTTGATGTTCTAGCAATATTACTTCCAATCCTACAAACGGAATCTACCGAGGAAAACACATGGAACTTTCCAACGCCCCCATATTGCTACCAACTGCCATAAAATTCAAATTATTTAGTTCATCCTTTCCTTATTCAGTTTCCCTGCCGATATGAAAAATCTAGATCATTTTTTTTTCTCATTTATAAGTCTGTTAGCCAAATTTACAAGATCAAAGTTAAAAAGAAAAGAAAAAAAGGAAGTGATATTGAGGGTTTACCCAATGTGTTATTGTTGTTTATATGACTGACCCCAAAAGTTTAATTTTTGCACCTTCAGGCAGAGCGATTAGTCCAATAAAAAAATTTGTATTACCAAAATCGCTACTTCTGGGATATTATAACTGACACTTGCCTTATATATAACAAAACCAAATGAAACGCACATCACCTTTTTCAATTCCGTTGTTATATGTACTGAAAAATATCATTTTTGTGTTCAAACAGCACTGGTTCTTCTCCTGAAATGATTGTCTCGACTCACCGGTTCCCTAGCCCGGAGAAACCACCAAGATTTTTGTAATGTAGTCCTTGCGAAAGTTCGAATCAAATTTGAATCACCTTTTACTATGACAATACTAAGACGGTTTGCCAAACATAAAATTTCCTTTTTTTTTTTTTTTTTTTTTTTTTTTGTGAAGACGGAACAGTAGGCTTTTCCAACTAGAAATTTATTATATAAACATATATTTAGTTATTTGTACACGATAAACATTTGCATAACAGTACAGCAATTTCCCGCATGTCAAATTTCTTCAAAATTATGACATGCCATAATTTTGCAAATTTCAAATCTCAGATGCTAATATAACTTCTTCTTTTTTTTTGAGAACATTGTATGGGGTGTAGCCATGTGTAGTCGTATCCTGTGGATGGTTTAATAAAACCATCCAGTGGACTTCTTTTATCCGAACCGTCCGATTTAATCTCAACGGTTAGATTTTTTCGGACCTATCAATCCTGGTATTATGCACGGGGCATCCATATCCATTGAGATTAAATCGGACGGCTAAGATCGAAAACCATCCACTAGATGGGCATCCAGAGGATGCGGAGTCGTAGCCATGTAGGGGCGTGCATTCAATTTTGCCTTAAGGAAAACCTAAGGCTTTGCTCCAGAACAAAGAATTCGGAGCTAAAAAAAAGGAACAAAAGAGAAATCAAAACTAAGGAAGTAGAAAAAAATGAAGTTGACCTGCTCTATGTTACAAAAAACATACATGAGAGTAAATGATGGTAACCTTCTGTTTAATAGGTAAAAAGACATATATTGTCCTTTGATTTGAATCGGAAGAGTAATGTTGTAATAATAAATTAAGGACATTGTTGGAAAACAAATTCATTGTGTTTCTTCGTTACATCTCGATTTCGGGTAACCAGTAGTCTCATAATTTTAAGTATAGGGAATTTTTGTTTTTTTTTTTTTTGTTTCTGCTCGTTCACCCAGCAACCCCTTCTGGAGCAAAGTCTAAAGATGGTGCTATCTTTGGATAATACGAAGGGAACGAAAAGAAAAGAAAAATATACAAGGAAAGGATGAAATGGAATGGAAATAAAAATTATTTAATATTCATATGGTTGGATGATTAATGAAAGAAATGAAAGTTTTTTTTTCTTTTCCTTCTTTTTTATTTTTTGGATCCAATTTAACAAAGGAAAAAATATATAAATTAATCACAATTGAATATTATATATCCTTGGACTGTCGAGTCTACTTTTTCCAAAGTAATTTTTATAATATTCCAAGGCATGTAATTTTGTACTTATTAAAAGATAATAGGCGATTCTTATGCATTAAACTTTGAAACTACAAAAATTTTAGTTCCTCATCCCCTTTCATTTCATTTCATCTAAACGAGGGCGGTCGGCTCGCTGTCAGGATGGCGGCTATGCTAGCTAATCTAGTACGGCCAATCAAAATCAAAACCCCTGATTCTGATTTTGGTCGCAGGAAGCTTTCTCCGACGCCGAGTCGGACGAGTATCAGGTGCTTGGCCTCCGGAAAATCGGGAGAGAGGAGCTACACCCTCACTCTTCTTCCCGGCGATGGGATTGGACCCGAAGTTGTGGCCGTCGCCAAAGATGTGCTCTCTCTCACTGCTTCCCTTGAAGGCATAAAAACCCTCTCTCTCTCTCTCTCTCAAATATTTTTTGGGGTCAGTAGGGTTTAATGCTTTGTGAATATTGGTTGAAGCTTGACCTCTTTTCCTAGTTTTATGTATGTATAATACAAAGTTCTCATCATGAGAATTAACAAAGTTTTTCTTTTGTACAACTGCCCTATCTTAACTGAGCGAATTTGATTAATGCATCAGTAATGTACATGGTACACCTCATTATTGATGTCATTTTGGCAAGCTTTTCTTTAGAGCTGCATGTCGGGAACAAAACTGCAGGTACCATTTAAGCAATAGTCATTTGAATTTCTTTTCTTTTTTATGGATTATGGATACAGGGATAAAGTTTCACTTCAAGGAAATGCCAATTGGTGGTTCAGCACTGGATGCTACGGGGGTTCCACTTCCTGACGAGACACTGGATACTGCAAAGGGTTCAGATGCAGTTCTTTTGGGAGCCATTGGAGGGTTTGTTTTGTTCATCAAGTATACCTAAGCATATTTGGAACCATGGAAAGCTTTATTTTTGTGTAACTGTTGAATTATTTTAGGTATAAGTGGGACAAGAACGAGAAGCATCTCAAGCCTGAAACTGGACTTCTCCAGTTACGTGCTGGGCTTTGTGTATATGCTAACCTTCGCCCAGCTGTTGTGTTGCCACAGGTATGCTTTATGTTAATTATACCATGTGTTTGATTAGATTTTATTTTTTTAAATGCTCACTTCACTATTAATAGTTTTCAAATGTTTAATTATTGTTACATAGCTTGTACATGCATCGACTTTGAAAAAGGAGGTAGCTGAAGAAGTTGATCTCATGGTTGTAAGAGAACTCACTGGAGGTTAGTATGTTTTTTTAAATTGATTTGTGCATGTTTTTGTTACGACATCAAGTTACCTTCTAGTCTAATCATCTAATTTATAGGAATATACTTTGGTAAACCTAGAGGATTTGGAACCAATGATAATAATGAAGATATTGGTTTTAACACTGAAGTTTACTCTGCTTCCGAGGTAACTATATTGTATAGAATTACTATTATAAAGTTGTTCATGTTTTTATTTTTCTTATCCAGATGTAAATATTATTGCTGTTAATACTTATATTTCTCAATTAAATTAAATTAATTGATTATTCAGATTGATCGAATAGCACGTGTGGGATTTGAGGTTGCGAGAAAACGAAATGGCAAGCTCTGTTCAGTTGATAAGGCAAATGTGCTTGAGGTATAAAATTCTTTTAATTATCTGCATTCCTTGTAACCTTGTTACTTTGTAGTTAATCTTGGGGCCGTTTGGATCGCTTAGGAATAAGAGGAATAGCCTATTTCTAGGCGGAAAGTATTAGGAAGTGTGTAATTTTGTGAAGAGTTTAGATTGTTTATAATAAATTTATGCCTAGGAATATGAAATTCCTCCTATTCCCATGTGATCCAAACAGCCCCCTTAGTGTTTTTCTAATTATAAATTATTAGGCATCGATGCTATGGAGAAAAAGAGTTACTATGCTTGCATCAGAGTATCCTGATGTAGAGTTGTCACACATGTATGTAGATAATGCAGCTATGCAACTCATTAGAGATCCAAAACAGGTCATATTTCTATTGTATGTTATTTTGTTATTTTTATGACTTGAGTTTTGTTTTTTGAATTGTCTATTTAACAAATACATTTTTATCTTTTGCAGTTTGATACAATTGTGACAAACAACATTTTTGGTGACATACTGTCTGACGAGGCATCCATGCTTACTGGAAGTATTGGGATGCTTCCTTCTGCAAGTATTGGTGAATCGGTCTGTAAAATTTACTGCTGATCATTGTTTCAAATTTGTTGAACAAAGAGGCAAGCATGCTGTTTCTAATGTCATTTTTTTTATTTATTTATTTTACTTAGGGACCTGGCCTATTTGAACCTATCCATGGTTCTGCACCTGATATTGCTGGACAGGTCAGTTTTTAAGTACTAGGTTTGTATTCTGCATTTTATTTGTTAACTTAGTATTGGACAATGACATATATACACATTTTATTTATTCATCTAGTTTAGATTAATAAATCATAATTCTATATAGGATAAGGCAAATCCTTTGGCGACAGTGCTAAGTGCGGCAATGTTATTAAAATATGGCCTTGGGGAAGAAAGTGCTGCTAAAAGGATTGAGACTGCTGTTATAGAAACATTAAATAGAGGGTTCCGTACGGGCGACATCTTCTCGTCTGGGATGGTATTCATTTATCAATTATTTTCTTTTATCTTTTTTTATTTAATTCTACAATTTTCATGTTGTTACCTCATGATTGTGGGAAAGCACGTCTGAATGCTTTATTTTAGGGACCCATTCATTACTAAAATACCATTTGTGGCCTTGTTATTTCATGCATGAAAGGTTCTTTAAGAAAACACATTTTTATCGAAGTTGCTTACTGTACTACAAAGAAAAATTTAAATCCAGTAGAAGAGAGTTCTAATAATAAGTCAATTGCAGCAGAAATTTGTTTTTCATGGTCATGACCTATTCTAGAATCCTTGTATTGATGTGTTCGAAATACTCAAAATAATTATGTAAAATCATGCTATTTTTGTTTTTGCTGACACTGCTGGCGCTAATTATTGCTGCTGCTCTATTTTTTTATTATTATTTTTAACTGCAGACATTGGTTGGCTGCAAAAGGATGGGCGAGGAAGTATTAAAATGTATTGATTCTCTAATGCCAGCTTCTGCTACTGTTTAATTTCCTAATAATATGAAGGCAAAGGATACTAGAGAGATTTGGGGTCTACAGCACTGGACCCGAGGTAGATCTGGTTCTCATGTTTGTGACGAATAGTAGTTTCTCGCATTATTGTCATGGACTTTATTAATTTTTTTTCTTTTTTCTGTTTTGAAAGATTTTGTGTAACTTCTGAATTATGATAACTTAAATAAGGTTCTTTGAGAAATTCTAGGTCTTCATGATGGCAAATTTTGGTATGCAAAATGATAAGCTTTCTTATTTTGTGATTCTATCTTACAGATTCATTCCAAATTCAATTAATATTAAATATACACTTTGAAATCGCACTCACATTGATTTCTTATATTAAACATATTTGTCAACGTTGAAAGAACCACAAGGTAAAGTTAATCTCAAAATAGAAGGGGGCTGTAATCGTTGAGCCTGAGATTTGTTCTGGGCTGGAGAAATATAGGAGTCGCTCTTATTCTTCATGCGTTATTTTATTTTATTATTATTTTCTCTCTGTTCCTTTCTCAATTTTACAAACATACTCAGAAATATCCAAGATTGAACAAGTTCCTGAAGGATATCACACTTTCATAATTCGCTCCTTTGAAATGTAGCTTTTGTTCGTCTTTTGGAACCTCTAAGAACATGTAGGAAACTTTAATGGTAAACACATCATAATGAAATGTACAATCTCATTATCTTTATATATAAAGTATAAAGAAAGACACCATACAAGTTTATGTACGTCTGTGCGAATCCAGTATCATACAACATCACCGGTAAAACCCAGCAAAGTCACAAAAAGATCTTCGAAGCAAACAATCTGACCATACATACCTTCATTCGCTGAGCAACTGCTTTCATGAGAAGGAAGGAATTAGGTGAGGTCATTCTCATCTAATGCAGCACCTTCTTCGGCACCAGGTTCTTCTGCCTTCCTCAAGCCACTCAAATCACCAGTTGGCAGTTTCTTTGCTAGCCTTATTACCTACACCAAAAATCAGAAAAGCCATTCGCAATACAAAAATGATCAATGCATAATTATGAACATATTAATCAACAATCCACTTGGATTATAAACTTAATGATCAAGAGGGAAAAAAGAACACTTAAGCCTGTATTCATACTGATATGGTATTAAAACAGCAATACAAAAAACTTGTAATAAAAAACTCGAAGATCCACTTGCATGATGCAAAAAGATAGTAGTATAGCACCGTGTAACTGCTTTTGAAAGGAACTAAGATGATGAAAGGTGCTAAAAATACAATAAATGCTAAGTACATACAAGTTTTCAGAATAAACTGAGATAAACAAATTGAGTGTGATAGTACTTCTGCAACTGATAATAAGCTGGTAACTAGTACTGAAACAGCTATTAGAACATACCACATGATCAAGGTGATTGATGGTGCTAGAGTTGGCAGCCCGTTTGACTTCTTCAGCATCTCCATCTTCATAAGCAGCAAGGAGTTTCATTGCACACCGATTTTGGTCACTATTTAAAAATGCATCAACTCTGACAGGAGGCAAGGAATTAAAGGAAAAAAGAGAGACATTTCAAAATCTGAGATGCAGTCCATAATAGTATACAAGGAAAGAAAAAATGTTAGACCAACAATAAAATATTGCAACAAATAGAGAGAATTACTGGGAGCAATCATTGTAGCACTTTTGAGCCTGTGCAAAATCATGCGCATAGAGATAAACAATGATGGCACTCAAGTACGCCTACACAAAAATAAACAGTTCCAGATATTTTAGTTATAAGAATACTCAAGTAAAAAAAACAATAACTATATATAGATATATAATCTAGAAGAAAACACAACCTTGTACACAAAAATAAACAGTTCCAGATATTTTAGTTATAAGAATACTCAAGTAAAAAAAACATAACTATATATAGATATATAATCTAGAAGAAAACACAACCTTGCATTGACTGTTGACGGCATTGGACTTATCAGCGGCAACTCCTAGTCTCAGGAAAAATGCTGCAGCATCTGTATACCTGAACGGGAAAAAATAGAGATAAATAGATATTACTACTGTTCGTATAAACTTATAATCATGGGTAGTCTTGTGCTGCCTGTAGTATACATAAACATCCTGCATACTCCCAAAAACATCCAACATATATCATGTAAACCGTATAAAAGGTGAAATATAACCCAGTCCAACCATATCTTCAAAAGCTAACTGAAGTATCCTCTTTCTGTACTGTTCACTGGTACGTAAATGAAGATCAATAGATGGGTGACAAAGGTACTTGAAAAAGGAAATAAAATAAATAATTATCAGGAGAGAAAGGAATAGTCTATAGTTGAACTTTGCCGTTCTTCCAAAGGAATTCAAGATATTCCTCATTTTTCAAATAAATATTTTTGGTTCTCATTTACCTATTATTACCCACCTTTCAGTTTTGATATAAATAGCAGCAACATTTCGATACAAGTCAAAAGCCATCTGCTCCTTGTTATCCTCTTCCAAAATCACACATGAATCGGTGTACATTTTAATTGCTTCATCTGGCATCCCTTCTTCCAATGCACTAGCCAACCATTTTATTAAAGAAATCAAAATGCACTTCCAGGGAAAAAAAATTATCAATTGTTTTCCATTATAAGTTAGTTGCCTGAGAGGGAACTTGTTAGTGATGGTCTTAAATGAGCTTACTAAAGAAATTATTTAACAAAAAGAGCAATGAAAAAGCCTGCTAGAAAAGCATTAAATGGCCATATATATCATATAGTAGTAGGTTACCTAGCACCCTTTGCCAGGGCATCTGAGGCAGGTTGGGAACGACCTGCTTCCATGTAGAGCTCAGATGCTCTTCTATAATGGTCTGCTACTTCATTTAATCGCCCCAATTCCTTTGCTAGTGTTGCAGCTGTCTCCATGTGCTTAGCTGCATCCCATGGTCTGGCAAATTTTATTTGTTCATATCCCATTATAAATTATAAAAATACAAATTCAGAAATACTAGCAAAATTTTGGTAAATTATACATTAAAATAAAAGAAAAAATCATTCACAGATATCACAACAATTTCAGGTAATGAAACTATGTAGAAAAGCAGCATGGTTACGGGTAGTAGAAGTTACGTATAATTTTTCTGCCCATCTCTTTTTATCATTTCATACAATGATTTTTGTTACTTGGTGCGTTAAAAACAGAAGACGAGCTAACAGAATTTTTTGATAAAGATAAAAAGGCGAAGCTAATAGATGCATATTACTATCAGACAAGCCCACTTATTTATATAGAAATAGCGGAATACAGAAAATGTATAAAAATTAAAACATTGTACATTAATTTCCTCACTTCAACTAGATTGTACCAGAAAAGCATATTTATAAACTGCATTAGTGTTTAGACAATTGTATATTTCTCCAAAGAGAAAAAGAAATTAAAAAAGGAAGCAAGTACAAAAAAAGAGGCACATACGATGAGATCATTTCTTGTCCTTTGGAGGCTTTCTCAAATGCTTCCTTTGCTTTCTCATTGTCTCTCTTAAACCTATATGCAACAGCTTTAAAACAAGACAGGTTTTATTATTAATAATTAACAAGTTAAAGAAAGAAAAAAGAAAGAATAATTAATGCTAGAGTGATGATGTACCAGCTTGTTCATATAGTGATGTAGCAGTTTTCCAATCTATACTCCATCTTGTAAAACTGAGCTTTGTTCTGTAAATTGAAAGAATTGTTGCACAAGAGAAAATCCATCAATGACACTGTACTGGTTAAGGCAGTCAAAAGATTTGGTCCAAGCTTATCAGTCCAACTGGTACATAAAAAGAAGGGGCACAGCCTATTTTGGGTTCAAATCTGTGATATTTACAGAATTCCTCTAAGAAACATGAGGTGCTGCCTCATGATGGTACAGATATGCCAGTGCATGAATAGGTAAAGCAGGAAGGAGAGGCCCAGAAAAGGAAGTTCTGATTATGGTGCAGGGATGGAAGTGCTCCTCAGGCTGGTTGAAGATGAAGATGTGTGGGAGCTACAGTGTGCTTCTTCGAGTTTGAGTATTTTGGGTTTCACTGTTACTGGTATGGTATACTGGTACAGTTTGGCAATGTTTTGGATAATGTTATTGTTTTGATGTTGATAATGTTGATGTTATTTGGTGCAGTTTCTCTAGTCAATTATAGCTTTTTAGTTTCAGTTTTGTTTGTTTTTGAGACTGTAAACCCACCAGTACTGGGTTGTGGAACTATTTAACTAGGTTCAGTAGAAGTTGGTGGCTTGTACATTATTTCTACGAAAAAGATAAACCATGTCTATCCAAAACAAACATAAAATGAGATCCTGATACTGAAAAAGGCAACAAAATCTTCGGAAATTTCTAAGATCCATCAATTTCATGCAATGCATGGGTTCGCAAACAGAATCTACTGGATCCTGACAACATTGTACTGAAACACAAAATCTCCTCAGAAGTACATAAAATTGATCGATTCCGCGCAATTCAAACTACTCCAGATAGGAACTACTGGAAAGGCCGATCACAGGGAGATAAAAGAATCACACAGGCACACTCACGCAAACATGGGTAAAACTAAGAAAATCAGTAAATGTGAAAGAAAAACAAGGCAAAATTGAAAGAGATACTGACAACTTATCGGCTTTAGACATCAACTTGTCGGGATCGGAGTTCGCCATGGCTGAGATCGGTCGTCTCTCGCCTCTTTTTGAGCTCCGACGGGTTGTTTTTGTAAATGTCTCTTTTGGGAAAACTAAAAAATAGTAATTTGCTTATTTTACTTGAAAGACCCTATCCTTTCTAAATTCCTTACAGGTCAGTCCCTGATTTGGTTTTCACATTCCAGGTTGTTTTTTTTTTTTTTTTAAGAGAAACTCACTCCAGGTTGTCTTTGACTCGGAGAATTCTCACTTTGGACGCGTGAGACTTTAATCAATGCACACTACTGCACCCGGAATGGGAGAATCTGAACTTGGAGCTTTAACTTTTTTTTTTTTTTTTTTTTGCCGGTAAACAGGTTTTATTGCGGTTAGAAAAAAATAAAACAAAATGTTTTAACATTCAACCGTGCATGGGACCTATCTTAAAAAAAATATATGATTTTTTTTTTTGATAGTCAGTTCTTTTTTTTTTTTGGTGCAAATGCTGGAATTGAGTTGTTTGATAAAAAAAAATTATTGAGAAAATAGTTAATTGATTTCAGTTATGATTGAGCAATTATAAAGTACTAAAGTTTGATTCTCATTTAATTCTTATCAAAGGTTAATTGCATACCAAAAATATATTATCAAACAAAGAATAGAAAGCGGGGTTTATAAGGATCATCCCCAAGATTTATCATCCCATCATCCCCCAAGCAGTTAGGAACCCATTTTTCTTTTTTGTCTCTCATTCCATCATCCACTGGCAGTTATTAATGCATTTTTCTTTTTTTGCCTCTCATCCCATCATCCCCTGGAATACTCATTAATTAATCAGCGCCAGGAGATGAGGACAGAACGTTATTTCCAAAAAAAAAAAGACAATTAATCTTTTCTTCACTGGACATAACGTTATTTCCAAACAAAATTTACAGTAATTACTATATTAAATAGAACAGTTATATATATTAACTAGAATAATTATAATAGTTATATATATTAACTAGAACAGTTATATATATTAATTAGAATATATAGTTGCTATATTAACTAGAACAGTTACATATATTAATTAGAACAATTGCTATTTTAATTAGAACAGTTAGTGTTTTAATTTGAACAGTTAGTATTCACAGTTAGAATAGTTGCTTATTTAACTAGAACAGTTACTTATTTAACTAGAACATTTACTTATTTAATTAGAACAATTAGTATTAAAAAAAAACGTGCTAAGGGAAGGGGAGAAGGAGCGAAACAGAGAGGAGGAAGGAAAGCAAGTAAATAACGCTGCCAGGGATGATGGATGAGAGAAAAAAGGAAAACACATTAATAACTGTCAGGGGATGATGGGATGAGAGACAATTTCTATTAATGAGAGCGCTGAATAATTAATGAGGATTATGGGAACGATAGAATTTAGGGGATGATGGAAAGCAATACGTTAGTAAAATTTTGGTGTAAATGGTATGAGCATCAAGCAAATATAAATTCCAATTTACATATAACATCGGAGTCAGAGATCTATATCTAAATTAAATACGACTGACAATAAAAAAAAGTTTATGAAAAATCGTATAAACTTAATGAAACCGAAAAAGAAATGAATTGTTGAGAATTTGAGCAAGATGAATTATGATAAAATCTTGGAGATGTGGTTTTTTTTTTTTTTTCCCTTTTTTGAGCTTGAAAAATCATACCAGAAAATGAACTTTTTGGACGTGTTCCTCATTAGTTATACTTTAATTTTTGTGAACTGAAATTTTCAACTATATATATTTTGATTTTTGAAATTTGAAAATACTAAGAATTTTCCATTATAAAGAACAATGGGAGAGATCGATCATTTTCCATGCCAGGTCAACTTTAATTTCAAATTTAATCATAAATTATTATATTTTTTTAAAAGTTTGATAACAGTAAGGGCAGAGTTTTTTCGACTCGCCACACGGCATGTACTCTTACATCAGGCCTCAGAGAAATTGGATTGAAGATCAAAAAGAGATATCTTATCTACCAAGTACCAATTAATGATGTCATGTGACTCCCCAACTATACATATGCATGCATTTTGAGGAAACGCCATTCCACACATCAGTCTTGGATCTTTGAAAGATAGTATACATTCCATTTCCTTTGTAAGAATATTTCCGTCTGAGACTAAAGGGACGAGTGCAAAAAGGTTATTCCAGTCTTTTGCTTGATTATTTATTCTTTACTTGCTAAAATTTTTTTACTAGTTGCAGTAGTTTTTCTAATTCTTTATCAATTCATCATATGATTTTCTCTCAATTATTTTTTTTGTATCTAATGAGAACGACGATGATTAACATGCGGAAGATCTGTTATACGTTTTAAAAGTATAGATGTATGAAGAATATAGTTCTTGGTTGCCATTAATTTACAAATTTTAATTTGGTGGTTTCATTATCTCATTTTTCTCTTATTTTTGCTTTAATACGATGTTCTGTTTTGGTATACTTTCTCTATATGCATGTTAATTTATCTAAAAGTAATACTATATTTTTTCTAAGCAGCATTATAAGGATATTATATATTGAATGTGCTTCTTAACTTCATCTGATGTATTTCTACATAATTCAACACGGCACAATGCACGTATTCTTTCTTATATTCTTTGTTCATGCTTTAAGATATAGAAATTAGAAGTCTTAAGAAAATATTCATTGATAATTGTTCAATATTATACCACTTTCATTAACATTCTTAATAGGTGCTATTCAGATCTGGTATAAATTCATGGAGAGAGAACTATTTTCTGAATTCTACTTTGGAAACATTAATGGTGAAGGAATCAGGGCAGGCAAGAAGTTGCAAGCAAATGATTCTCAATTTGGTGATTTTATCTTCACGACTGCAAAACAAGATGCAAACAAGGCTGGTACCACCCAAAGAGAAGAAAACAATATGGTGGTCAATTTCTCACAATTGACAAGACCAGTCAGTTCTACTGAAGTGCCATTTTATGATGCTAATATAGAAAATGACATGAGGGACTCCTCTACTTCAATGGACTCAATGGATTTTCAAGGTAAAGAGAAGGCCTTCTTTGAAACAGAGCAGAGTAGCCGAAACATAAGAAAAGGAAGAGATGCATCCGAACTGAACTGCCAAAACAAGGTGTGTGAATATTTCTGTAAACTATTATTACATTTTCTGAACTTCTTCAAGTTCATGTCAATGTTCAATTGAAGAATTTATTAGTAAGGTGAAACCAGTAGTCCTGTGCCACTTTTTCTGGAGTACTATTGGTTTTTGTATGGTAATTTTTGGTTTTATTTGAATTATCAATACATTAACATTAATATTATCTGCCTTGCATAGAGAGATGAAGATGAAGAGAATGGGTCTGATGCAAGAAAACCCAATCAGCGAGCCACGTCTTCGTCACGAAGAAGCCGATCAGCTGAAATGCACAATCTTTCAGAAAGAGTACTTCTATTATTTAACGTTTCTTAAATTTGATATAAATTATACTTTCCAGAGGAGGAGAAGCTGGAACACTGATTTCTGCTTCATTTTTCTAAATTTAAATTACGAACTAACAATATTCCTAAGTCCTCACCTCGTAAATAATGCAGAGGAGAAGGGATAAAATAAATGAGAAATTAAAGGCTTTGCAAGAGTTACTGCCGCATTGCACCAAGGTAACAAAAATTCAAAAACTTCTTTACCAACCTTCAATATTCAACTACACATTCTAAATTCATTTGGAAGTTCTTATTTACAAATTAGTTCCGATTTGTTAATTTGTTTAATTAGACTGACAAGGCATCGATGTTAGACGAGGCAATTGAGTACTTGAAATCCCTACAAATCCAGCTTCAGGTACAATTTTTATTTTTTTTATTTTATTTTTTTTGTATTGTACAATATCCTCAATCTTTTAATGAAGTTATAATGTAAATTTTAATGCACAACGCACATAAGGAGGTTTACACCTACCTCTAGCTTAGGCATCAATAAATTTCTGTTAACTATGCTATCTGCTAAAGTAATATTTAAAACTCATCTACCGCTTTGTTTAAAAAAAGAAAAATGAAAGAATAAAAATGTAGCTATTGCTGCTTATAGCTTGTAGCATTTAGGGGTACACAGTACATAGGACATAGAATAATACAAATCTTGACAAGTAGATACCTGGATACCGCATAACAATGCACAAGCCAGACAATGTAATTTACGCCATACCTGCATGGCAGTATAAAATAAGAAAAAAGTGTAATCAATGAATGATTTCTGAAACGTAGCAGATGATGTGGGTAGAGAGTGGCATGGCACCCATGCTGTTTTCTGAGAACCAGCATTACATGCCCTTTGTAGCCATGCATCATCAACATCATCATCATGCGAATTCCTTACCATATCCTAGAGTCACAAGACCTCTTTTTGATGATCAATCGAAATTACGGGGCCATGATGCAAATCAACAACACATAAATTCGGCAAGTCAGACACAAAACTTGCACTTGCATAAGTTTTTAACTCAGGTTCTGATCTCCTACTGATAGATGCATACTTTGTTCATAAGTTATTTGCAGTAAAAATCTCATGAATGGTAATAAATTTTGTATTTAGGGACCAAACCAAAGAAGTTTTGGAGGAAGAATGGTGCAAGAACCGCAATTTGGCGACGGATTGGTCATAGATAGGAGTTCCTTCTTGTAGATTGAAGCCTTTTGATGTTGTCATGTAAAATCTTGAATGCTTTGGTGTTTTTGTTATTACACAAACATTGTAGACCAGGTTTTCCTATATCGGTAATTTATTTCATTAGTTTATATATATAGTTTCATACAATGAACAATATACATATCATAGTGTATCCATGCATGCACCAAACGTCAGAACATTTATTAACTTGTATACTTTAATACACACACAGAGACATGTTTGCAAAAAAAAAAACAAAAAAAAAAAAAAACAAACAAAACAAAAAAAAACAAAAAAAACAAAAAAAAAATTATGTATATATACTTTATAAATTTATGCATTTTTTTTTGTTAAAAGAAATAAAATTATTATATTTTTCAAAATAAGATATAATTTTTGTTGATCCATAGAAGCAAATGTATAGAAGAATGTATTCTTAATTAATTTTTTAAATAATTACCTATGTTATCCATATCATTTCGGATACGATACTAGTATCAAATATGGTTCTTTTGTATGTATCTATGTCAATTACTCAGTAAACAATACTTCAACCAAATATTTCATTATTTATTTTCACTACCACTAGTTTTCTTTGAGTAAACTGTACACCAAAATATAAAACATAAGAGTACTTTTTATGGTCGGGAGGATATTTGGGCATATTAATTAATTGTAAATTGAATTTCCTATTGTAAACAATTACTTTAATTTTTAATATTTTCAAATTTGTGAGTGATTTTAGATTATTTTTATTCCTAAAATACACTTATTTGGTATTTTTTTTTTAATAGACAGTCGAATGACAAAAAATAAAATTGCAGATCTCTCACTCCATATTTTTATATCAAAATAAAAAATTTTAGCAATTAATTATGCATTTATCACCATTTTTAAAATCATTCAAATAAACTAAATTATCCTAGTTAATTTTATTTTTTTTCTCGTAGAGAATTTTTTTATTTGATATAATAATTTGTCTTAGATCCAAAAGCTAGCACACGTGCAGAAAATGATACATCGTGTTGGTACTACTGTAGCTACAAATGTAGATCTCATTATATTGGTTAATCATATATAATTTTAGCCTTTAATTTGTATAATTATCTTTTACATTTATTTGGGGATCGGAAAAAAATAGTTGTACCGTCAAAACAGGAGTGCAATAAAGCTATCCTTTAAATTATTCGGTGAACCGTCCTGATCGTTATCACCACTGTCGAACCAACCTTATCTAACAGACTAACTCGTCGTTCAAATATCCTTTCTTTTTTTTTTCCCTATTTTGTTTTGACAATGCAATATATATCCCATATTTATGATTGGTTTTGCATTAAGGTGCAATATAAAGTTTATGATTTCATGAAAGTTGGTCCCCTTGCTAGAGTCTAAACTGGCTGTTGCCTCTTTCTGACAAGGTGTGTGTGGAAATGCAGAGGTATTGCCATTTCTTTATTTCCAATTGGATGTAATCCGTGTCATATCAATAATTCCACACATGATTTTCTAAACTATTTTAATATCCAGCAAGATTTTTCATTACTTTACTTGAAGTCGAAGATAAGGGTTTATTTATTTATTTTTAAATTGTAAGTATTCATCATTTTTGGGGAGCCCACTTTATGGGCCTATACGCATGCATAGGTTATTGATAAGATTAAGATTCTATTCCTCATTTCCTCTCCATCTCCATTTTTTTTTTTTTTTTTTTGATAAACACCATCTCCATTTCAACATTGGAGGCGACGCACCTCCTCCGAGGTGTCAACTTCATATTTTCTTTGATATATTTAATGAGAAAGTTTAATAGCATTCAAATTGTCTATTTCAAATTTCAAAGGTAACCAATATTTTAAACTGATTTATATGTGCTCGACATGGGGACATAGTGCTAGTAAGCGATTAACAATAACGGTTGATTACACAGTAACAATTTTCAGACAATTTTAATTTTAATATAAATATAAATAATTACAAGATATCATATTACAACCATTTATTATGTAAAGATAACAATAATATGTAAAACTACAGTCCACATTAGAACAACATTATTACAAAACTTGGTTATTTTCTAAATAAACATATTATACATAGAGGCCTGATTTTAGATTTTTTTTTTTTTTATGAGCCAATCAATCTTGAAAAACATTAATTCAGAATTTTTGGATGACTAATCGAGTTTGACAGTAATTTGGCATTCAAGGCTACAAAATATCCACCAGACCACCACATACTGACATACACCATTCGCAACTGTTAGACTATCACTTTTTATTATTCGGTCAACCAAGTGTTTATTTTTCGGATTTTTAAAAACTGCTGTTTTTGAACGGTTCAGAACTAATTAGATTAACGATTTTCTAAAATTTCAAAAAAATACTTAAAAATTTCGAAAAAATGTAAATTTTGGTCTGCATGGAGATTTCAATAGAGAGATCGTATTGGACGGTTTGGATCGGTTATTTTGAACAAGATCTATGAGTTTTGAGCCCGACTCACAGACCCTCTGGTGAGTCGCGACTCACCATAGCAAAACTCATATATATATATATATATATAAAATGAAATTGCAAAAAATGTATTTATGTATTTCGTAATTTCCTGACTGCAGCTGTATTTCGAAAAATGAAAACAGTGGATTTATGTGAATAGTCTCTTCTGAAAGGTATCGAGTTGAGACAAAAAACAAAAAAAAAAAAGGGGAAAAAAATCAACTAAGAACGGTCCCTGATTTGTGGAAATAAGCCAAGGCCAATCTATGTGACTATGTCTAATCAGTAGTAAAGTATTAAAGTGGGGAAAGATGTACTTTCTTCGTGCATTCAAACCCTATCCCTATCTCGAGGGACATAAATTTTGGACGGTGGTACTTAGGCAATGTTTTGAAAACCGGACCGGACCGGCCGGTCCGACCGGTTCAACCGCGAACCGGACACCTCTCCGGCCAAACTGACCCGGTTTTTTGTCTGTTTCCGAACCGAAACGAACCGGCCGGTTCGGTCCGGTTTTCGACTGAACCGCTGAACCGAACCGGCCGGTTTATATTTTTCAAGTGGTTCAATGAAATTCTCAAAAAATGGGAAGTGTGGGAATCGAACTTGAGATGTTTAGAATAGCAAAGAGATGCAATACCACTAAGTCAGTGGGCTTTTATTGTAAATAAATGGACATTTAGTTTTTATAAACTAGATTGCAATGATAATGTCCTCCGGTTCTTTCAACCGGTTCGACCGGTTGAACCGGTTGAACCATCGAACCTTTAGCTTCACCGGTTCAATGTCCGGGTCGGTTTTCAAAACATTGTACTTAGGAGAATATATAGGATGTCTCCATTATATATTCTTTTCATTCAAAATGGAGATAAGCAGAGTATTTTCACCAATTAAGTAATTTATATATATGTCTACAATATTTTAGCGAGTAGGGGCTCTCCGAGTCTACCAAGCTACCGTGAGGATCTTTTAAGACATGCTATACGGAACGGAACTCGATCGTTTGGAATAAATGTGATACTGATACATCAATGCATGCGTTGTTAATTAATCTTTAGCAATCTAATAGGGACCTTCTAGATCTC
Source organism: Rhynchospora breviuscula (assembly GCA_027562975.1). NCBI lineage: Eukaryota > Viridiplantae > Streptophyta > Magnoliopsida > Poales > Cyperaceae > Rhynchospora > Rhynchospora breviuscula. The sequence continues at coordinate 34,870,155 of CM050399.1, forward strand.
TTCTTATTCTTTATTTTTTGGCACCGTTGTAATTATTTTTCGGCTGAGGTGTACCATATTGAAAGAGGATGCACATTTCGTAAATAGTTTTCACATAATTTGTATGCATGTGTGTTGTTAATCACGATCGATTTTAATGTCAAATATCTCGATTATTTTGCTGACCAATTTCCTTTTCCGACAGATAATAATCAATTAATATATAGATCAAGGTCAGAGAGATAAAAAAACAAAAAAAAGTCAAAATTTTAGTTATCTGTAATATAATAATTTATTGTGTAGCAAAATTTATAGAGTTAGTCATTACTCAAGGGTCATGTACAAATAAATCGAATCATTAATATTAATCTTAATGAATGACGATTTTTTTAATGCTCGTTGTTATTTTAGAAATATTTGATTGGTTATCGCAGTGGTTTCCTTTCTAATATTTGAAACCTCTTTCGCGTGTTAGTTTAGCAAATAATTTTCTTATATTGTAGCCTAATTTAAATGTAATTACATCGAGATTTAACAGACAGATATGTTAATGTGAATAGATGATTATAATATATGTTATCCAATAAGTACAGCAATTTAATTTACAAATTTATATTCTGAGAAGACTCCCAATACGAAATTATTAATATTCATAATCATCATTACTATAATTACATATTACATAGGAAAATAGATATGTGTGTGCACCTTACAATATACGTGCGATATGGTGTCATATACGACAAGATACAAATATACACCTTACATTATCATATTAATACTCTTTTAGTCTTTTGCTTGTTTAATATCCTCGATTTTCTGCAACCTTATCCTCTCTGATGAATAAGAATTTTTAAATTCTGTTCACACTTCATATATAGGTTGTCAAAATATTGAATGTGCATCTTGGCAGCCTTGGTTGACTAGCTCCAACCTGTAATTGCATTACCCTTCTTTTGAGAAAATTGACAAATGATGAGGACCATTTTTAGCTAGGTAAGATTATATGTGGTGGAAACAAATTGTAACTCTGTGTGACGAGTAATTATGAATGATCCTCTATATCCTGGAAGACAGCAACCATAATTACTATTTCACGCGGAGTTTTGTCCGTTACTATTGCATTTACGCATATTTCGTCTGAACAAAATATATATTATGGTCTATGGACAAGCAGTGAACTCTGCATGTAAGAATGTTATTTTATTTTAGTGCAATCGGCGGTTCGCCCGGTCACTAAAGTCTTGGGCTTATACAATTAATTAATTTGTTCAAATGATTCAAACAATTGACTTTAATGATGTATCCGAATGGAATCCGCCTATATATATTAAGTTCTAGTTTTATTATTTGTTTTCTAGAACTAAATAATGTATTAATTATTAAAAAATATTCAAACAATCAAAAGATACAACTTGTTATTAAATTATTTTAGTGATTTTATTCATTATATTATATGTATCAGATTTTATTAATGGTTCTCTGGTCTTAATGCAACATTCAATCAGCCCTTGTACGGTTGTACCTCAACATTTCGTAAATTTCTGTTGCAGAAAACTTTCACCGAACTTTTAGAAACCATCATGTTTCCTGAAGTTTAATATACAACTATAGGGGAACAATACATCTACGATAAATTTTCCGTTGGTATAAATTTTATATTATTATACAATAAGTAAGCTCAACTAGTTATTTGTGTTTATATTTATATCCAAGAAAAAAATAATCTTCAATTGATAATTTTGCATTCAGCTTTGACTAGGTTCATTGGTTCAACACGGTTTGAGATGGCCAATCAAATTTACAGTTTGTACCTTTTCAGTCGAAAAGTGTTGTTTTCAAATTTCAAAATTTCATCTTTACATAAGATTAATTAATTAATAGAAAGGATTTATCCGAATTAATTCTTCTCAAGTATTATCAATTGTTATTTAAAAAAAATGTTTGCAATTGCTGAAAATGAAATAACAGTCTATCACTACTGTGAGTAGTAACATGACAATTGTTATATTGATGCAAACCAGACGGCTGGAATTTGTAGGTACTAATCAACCATTTGGTAATAAACACAAACTAATAGAGGATATCACAATTACTCGATCATGTTTAGCTAGTAACTGTACACTTGCGGACCTGCGGTCGACACTAGCATTACTGCATATATGAAACTACATGCCCAGTGCATAGAAAAATAGCCTTATGTTCCAACCCGATTGACTCCGGGCAACCTTCGTCAGCAACATCTTATACACAATAAATAAACAAATAAACAAAAAGGAAAATAAAAGAAGTTTGCCATGTATGGAAGATATGAATTCTTGTATGAAAGCTAACAACACAAGTCATACACAACGTAAATCAGAAAAATCTATTAATTGAAGTAAACAAGCTTCATTGCGAAGTATAATTGTAAATATACTAGGTGCTGATGTAACTCAATACGCAGTTAAAACTTAGCATCACATATATAATTCTCTCTCTACTAGCTGTCATTCCTAAGGTAACAGTTGAAAAATCGATTTCGACATCAACTAGTTATTCTCCAGTAACCTTGTTCAACTTGATCAATTGAGAAAGCACTTCATTCATATCAGGCCGTTCATCTGCACTGAAGCGTGTGCATGCAAGAGCCAATTGCAAGACATCAACTACCTTCACTGCTTCTACCTCGCTTGGTATGTTCAAAGCAGGATCAACTATGTCTAAAACCCTCTCAAGGCCATTTGAAAGAGAGTTCTCCACAAATTGTTGAAGTGTTAAGTTGTTTTCTATTGTACTAGTTGGGCTTCTCTTGGTAAACAATTCCATCATTAGAATTCCAAAACTGAACACGTCCACCTTCGTTGTCACATTTCGCATGTATGCAAACTCTTCAGTTTCAGAAAATGAGAAAGAATTTCAAATTAAACAAAGATAGAGAGCATTACCCCCAATAAATAAATATGGAGTTGCTTTGCACATATCTAAGACATAAGGATACAAGTATGAGGTAATTTGTATTTAAAAGGTTTCAAAGCGAAATTCTGGATATCAGTTGTCTATAAACTATTTTATCTTTCTATGGTGAAACCAGAGTAAACAGTTAGAACTTTTAGATAATTAGACCAACCTTAATAGAAATAGTCCAATGAAACAATGTAAAAAATTCATATAGTATACCTGGTGCAATGTACCCAATAGTGCCCTGAAAAGCCGAAGAAGCAGACTGGCACACTACATCTGACAGGTGGACACCAAGCATACGAGCAGTACCAAAATCACCCACGTGTGCCTCCCAATCTCGATCAATCAGCACATTTGATGGTTTCAAATCGCAATGCACTATTGGGAAATCATACCCACAATGCAAATACACCAACCCATTTACAACTGAAATGCAAATCCTAAGCCTCTCATAAATTGAGCTCCATTTTGCTCGACTGACACCATCAGAATAGATTAGATTTTCCAAATTACCATTTTCCATGAACTCCAGCACTAGAGCTTTGATCTTACATGTCTCCCATGCATACCCAATAACCTTTACAAGGTTTTTATGCCTAAGCCTGCTCAAGGTGGATAACTCAGTATGGAAGCATTTATCAGATTTGGTTGGAAACTGATCCAGATTCAACTTCTTGATTGCCATAGTTGTCTCATCATTTCCAATTCTTCCTTTATATACCGTACTCAAATTGCTGCAACCAATTACGTTCTCTTCACAAAAGAAATTAGTAGCAATTTCTATTTCATGCTTTGTGTATCTTTTGAGGTCTGAAACAACAAAAACTTCATGAAGATGGCCATTGGCTTCAGTACTTTTGTTCTTTCTATTTTTTCTTAGGCAAATGAGAAGAAACACAAGCACACTTAGCAAAAGGAGAGAGAAAAGACAGAGAACAATTAACACAATAATCCCCTTTTTTGAAAAGTTCCCCCCTATTTCATTACACGTAGAATAAAACTTCGAACCACATAGGGCTAAGTTTCCTTCTAAACTAGAAGCACCCAAGTTTTCAAAAATGCCACCTTTTGGAATGGGTCCCACCAGCTGGTTAAAAGATAGATTGAGTTGTTTTAAGCTGGTTAGATTAGCGAAACTAGCTGGTATGCCTCCACTGAACTTGTTTTTGGAAAGATCAAGGGACATAAGATGCTCGAGCTCTCCAATAGTTGTGGGAATGTCACCAGATAACTTGTTGTCTGAAAGGTTCAATTTTGCAAGCAAGTCACGTTGTGGGAAAATGCTGGAGGGCAAGTCACCAGAAAGCTGATTGCTCGAAAGATCCAATGAATACAAATTTTTGCATCCTTTAAGAGATTCTGGTATTTGGCCTGAAAACTGATTGTTTGAAAGATCGATTGCCTGAACCATAACAAAACCACCAATCTCCTGAGGTATGGCTCCAACTAACTTGTTGTGTGAAAGATTAAACATTATCTGGATGTTCTTCATGCTATCCATAACTAATCTGGGTATGGACCCATTAAGTTGGTTCTGTGAAAGATCTAATGTGAGGAGTTTCTTGAGCTCACTCATAGAACTTGGTATTGTCCCACTGAGTAAATTTCCGTGCAAGTCCAAGAAAGAAAGGGATTCGAGGTTTGAGATGGAATCTGGTATTTTACCAGCAAAATTGTTCACTGACAAATCAAGAACAGTCAAATTCCTCAGCTCCAACAGCTGAGATGGGAAGGGACCCGCGAGTAAATTATCTTCTATAGCTAATAATTGGAGTGATGAAAGTTTAGAAATGGACCAAGGAATTTGCCCTGTGAATTTATTTCGACCGAGTTTCAGATGGTATAACCTACTAAGGTTTCCTATCTCTTGCGGTATATTTCCTGAAAATGAGTTGCCTTGCAATCGTAAAATTAAAAGGTTTTCGAGTCCACCTGCTGTTGGGCTAAGTGAACCCGACAACTTGTTTTCTGCGAGATCTAGGGTTCTGAGATTGCTACAGTTGAAAAGATCATTTGGTATTCTACCAGAAAGAGAGTTTCCCCCAACAGAAAAAAATGTTAAATTTTTCAAATTTCCCAAACCAGTTGGTAGCTCCCCCGAAAGGTTGTTATAGGTCATACTTGCATTGAGTAACCGGGTGCAATTTGTGATGCTAATCGGTATGGGCCCACTAAAGGAGTTGTTTTGAAGAACTAACTTCTCAAGTTTGTAAAGGAAACCCAGATTCGAAGGTAATTGACCAGATAAATTGTTGTAGCTAAGAGAAATATATGATAGGTTTGTAAGGTCCATTAATGATGGAGGTATCTTACCAGTTAACTTGTTCAAGTGTAGGGTCAGAGTTTGAAGTGAACTCAAGGTACCCAATTCTGGTGGTATTTGACCTGTCAACCCATTCATGGAAAGACCCAAAAAGACCAACAACTTGCAATTAGACAGAGAAGAAGGGATCGAGGAAGTTAGTTGGTTGTCATACAACCTCAATGCAACTAAGTTTACAAGATTTCCAAGCTCTGGAGGGATTTTACCAGAAAACCGGTTACTGTAAATGTTCAACAAAGTTAAATTTGTACACTGACCAAGTTCGGGAGGTATGTTTCCTTCAAACTGATTTGAATAAAGTTGCAAGGTCTCTAAATGTGTAAAATTTCCAATTTCTGGAGGCAATTTTCCCGTGAAATGATTTTCACTCATGTCTAGAGTTGTCAATTGTGTTAATTTGGCAAATGAAGGAGGTAATGGGCCCGACAAATCATTCGAATAAACCTCAAAAATTGACAAATTCTGGGATAGGTCTCCGATACATGAAGGTATACTGCCGTTAAGTTTATTTACGTGCAACGCGAGTGCAACAAGTGAAGTACATTTGCACAAGGTGTCAGGGATTCCACCAGATAAAAAATTGCTGCTTAAAACAAGTTCTTCGAGGTTCCCTAAGTTCCCCAATTCGGGTGGGATCTGACCCGTTAAGAGGTTGGCATATAACCCAAGTATGGTTAAATTTGGTAGCATACCGAGTTGAAGCGGTATCAATCCAGAAAAGTTGTTTTGAGATATATCAATAACTTGGAGAGAAGATATGTTACCAAGAAAAGGAGAGATGGTGCCAGTGAGGTTGCTCTCAGGAAGGGTAATGGAAATGATAGAACTGGAGGCATCACAAGCAATCCCTGTCCAGTTGCAATAGTGGGTTGTATCTGTCCAATTTGATAGTGTGCCTAATGGGTCGTCTGAAATTGCAGACTTGAATTCCATTAGTGCCTCCAGTTGGGTATCTGCAACAGGAGACGAGGCCATGGTGGAGGTAAGAAAGATGGTATGAGGGAGAAGAAGGGTTATAAAGAGAAATGACAAAATGTGGTTTGGTTTCATTTTGGTGACTTGAAGTGGGAGTGTAGTGTGTTTGAAATGTGAGAAGAAAGCTAATATATAGATGCAAGTGACTTGCACAGTGGCCCCTTGGCTTTATCAATTTTATATTTGGTTTACAGATTTGATCAACTTGTCAATTCAGGCGGGTAATTGTTTTTTTATATCTATCTAATCAGCGGACCTGTAGTCGCCAAATACCAGAATTCTGTACCAGCAGTTTATCTGGAGTAAGCCTCTGAATTCTTAATTAACGAATAACAAGTCAAAGCCTCAAAGTACATGAGCTTTTTTTTTTTGCGAGCAGCTTGGTTTGTCAAGCTCCCTCAATCAAACAAAAGCAAGTTTGACATACTAAAGAGAATCAAATTTTAGCTATGATTTGTCCAAATATCAACCAGTAATAATAAGCGTTAACTTATGGTGATTCCCTTATGGTTACGGGTGAAATGAGTGACATGAAATGAAATTCTTGGAATAATACAATACACGCCGAGGCCAGCACCGTGTATATAAAAAATAATATAATTATCTCTGGAAATCAGATACGTTAAAACTTAAAGGGGCTGGAAGCATTTTTTTTTTATTGGCAATTTCGTGACTAATTCGATTAAATTTCTTAAAGGATCAGATGAGAGGAATTTTGGGTGCAGAAGTACTCCAATGAAAAGGACAGAGCCATCCGAAAAAAGAGACAATAATCCATCTATATTGTTTAGAAAATGGATAGTGACTAATGGAAATGAAAACAAATAAGGTGGGGACATTTTGTAGCCGACATCACAAATGACCAAAATTAGCCAACTAATAAATAGCCTTTTGACTCCAAGTCAACTCAGATTTCAAATTTCGGCGAGGCCATCAAGCATTCAAGCTGTCTTTGTAAGTGCCCACTTTTAGGGTGCGTTTGGCATAATAAAGGTCAGTAAGGTTAGTAGTGTAAAGTTAGTATTTTTTGAGATTAGTGGGGTAGAATAGTTAGGTTAGTGATTGGAAGGGGTTAGCACTAGTTTAAGGTTAGCGAATGTTGTTTGGTGTGGTATATTGAGGTTAGTGATGGAGGGAAATTAATAAATTATTGATTGCTTATATTTTGTTTTTTAATTAAATAATAACATTTTGTGTGCACATATCAAATAACTTATTGATTACTTTTATTAAATAACATTTTACGCGTAATAATAATATTAAAAAATCATAATGATATAAATAAATGAACAAATAATATGTGAAACTACTTTATAAATTTTTTATAATGTATATTTCTTCTCGTTTATTTGTTTATTTTTTCGATTTGCAAATTAGATATTTAAAATAAACCAAACAAATTATAAAAATGAACTAAAGCTAAAAATAATTTTATCTTCTTTCAAACAGATATTGAGATGTACGCTGAATAATTAAATATTCACAAATATTAGTAAATGCAAGTGTTTATTTCTTGAGCTCAAACTATTATAATCATCTTCTCTCAAATATTATTAATTAATTTGTTAGATGTTCAATTCATATCAGCTATTGATTGGTTGCGAGAGTAATGAGACAAATTGGACGGCAGTATCAACGATTGGTTACTAACACACTATCAGTAAGACAGATTAACATGTAAATAAACACATTAGGAACTCGATTAATCTCCATAAACAAGCAATCAAAGGAATAACTGTTGAAATAGGAAATAATAATTAGTCCCAAATTCAATAGAAAGACCCTCCTACAGCAATTAGTAGCTGTTATAATGTATGAATAAACATGCAAGCTTGCTTATAGTGTCCAGTTAAAAACAACTATTCTTTCTCTCTTAACATCCTGGACCAAATTGAGAAGCTTCACAAGGTATAACCGTCGATGGTAGTTTTAAGGACTGGTATGATAGATCGTCAATGGTAATTTCTCTAATAGCCTACAAAATGGGGTCGATTGGGATCTCTATCGATTGCCCAAGACGAGAAGAACACAGTGGTGTGATCGTCAATGGTAATTTCTTCGCTTGTAGTTGCAGAAGAATCGAACAAGAAGAAAGAGCAATGTTTATTTTGTTTTCACTACCCAAGAGAAAAGGCAACGAGATGGGAGGAAAGAAATAATAAAAAAGAGGATCAATGAGTTATTTTATAATAATTTCTCTCTCCACACGCGATAGAAATTCGCTAACTCGGCGTTTTGATGAGTTAGCAGGGTAGCGTAAGGTTAGCCACTAACCTGACTAACCCTGATTCATTTGGGGCTCGTTTGGTAGTGTCAAGTTTAGCTTGACTTTCGGGTCAACGAGCTAACCTATGAATCTTGCATTGCCAAACAACTTTAGGGTCAACAAAATCAACACTAACTCTCTAACTTAACAATTTTGTATTTGAGTGTTCTCCAAACACCAAAAAAAAAAAAAAAAAAAGATCGTACCTGAAGAGAAAAATCTTGAGAAGAAATCGCTGCCATTTTCAAATTTCAAATTTCAAATTTCAAAATTTCAAATTTCAAAATTTCAAAATTTTAAATTTCAAAATTTCAAATTTCAAATTTCAAATTTCAAATTTCAAATTTCAAAATTTCAAATTTCAAAATTTCAAATTTCAAATTTCAAATTTCAAAATTTCAAATTTCAAAATTTCAAATTTCGAATTTTCAAAATTTCAAATTTCAAATTTTAAATTTTCAAAATTTCAAAATTTCAAGATTCAAATTCTAAAATGTTGAGATTAAAATGAATGTTATAAGTTAATGCATTCACTTTGATCGCTAACTTTAACCTATCATACCAAACAACAATTACTAACTTTAAGTTAGTACTAACTTTTATTAACTTTAATCTCAAATACTAATCCAAAAATGCTAACTTTAATCCTTGATCTCACTAAACTTTGATACTGCCAAACGACCCCTTGGTAAACCAAAATTTACTAAACTAGCGCACTAACCTAAAGTTAGAGCTAACCTCATCATGCCAAACGCACCCTTATAGTTTTAATCTGGCAAAATTTCAACATAAAACAGAAATGACGCTAGGCCACAAGTAATTCTCCATTCCATACAAGGCTGCAACTTCATGAAGGCATTTCAAAAACGTTTCTGGTGCAAATGTTAGTATTGGAAATGAAAGCTCATGTGTTTAACCTATCAAACAATCAAGTATGCCACTAAATTAGAGATGATAGCATAGATCTTATTATTTTATAAGCTAGGGTGATGAATTGCTGTATACGTTTTAATTTTTTATAATACATGGATCAATGTTTTCTATTTTTTTAATTTGATCATGGGTGTTTATGTAATACTTTTGATAGTATATTTGTATTTTTTTTTTAAAAAAAAACATGACATTTAACATCTTAAAAACATGAAGATTATTCAAGTGATCTACCCTCAATTAAAATCTCTCAAATGAAAAAAAAAAAAAAAGATGCAAACGTGAAATTATAAACCACTCTAGATTTCTCAAAGACACATTATTATATATTCTAGAGATGCAAAAAGGCATGTAAACAACTGGTACAAAACGGAGTATGAGGGTTTTCTGTTGTGTTCGAAAAAAGAAAATAAAAATGCTTTCTCTTAATTAGAATTAAAAAAAAACAAATTTAAGAGTGGGAGTGGATAGGTCAGGAATGTTCAGTAACAACGACGACAAATTTGACCATACTCACAGTCACATGTTAGTTTGCTACTCCACAAAGAAAAAGATTTTTTTTTTTTTTTTTTTTGAGTATGAAAAAGACTTGAGGTTACGACTCACGCGGCAACCTTAGATAATGGGCCCCAGTGGCAGTCACTGTACTATATAAGAAAATAGAGTCGTACGGAATCCAACTGGTCAACATAGAGGACCAAGAATTCTTCCCGTGTCCGCACTGAACCTATCGAGAAGGGATTTTCAGTGCCGAAGAGAAAGTTAACATCGCCGTAGAAGTTCACTTACAAGTGGGCCACACATGGTATATCATCAATATTTCCTTGGCTTTGCTCCAGAAGAAAGGAATCAAGCAGAAAGGGAAGGGAGTTTAAGCCCTTTAGCTTGCTCCAAGAGCTGTTACTAGGTGAATGGACGACAACACAATTTTTCTTGAATTCTCCAAAATCCAATATAGAGAAAACATAAATTATCTCTAAATTTGGGGTGTAACGAAAGAGAATGAAGAATCATCACTTCCTATCCATTATAACCTTACACTTTTATTTCTCTTACGCTGGTCCCTACAAAATTTATAGTCCCTTACAATTAAAACAAGAAGGATAAAATTGTCTTTTGATATGTTAAAAAGAAGATTACCGACATTAACTTTTATACATGGTTTTCAACTGTGAAGCAAGAAATCTTTGCTCCCATAAGCTTCCTTTACATTCTTTTCTTTTCCATTCCGTTCCTTCACCTTTGTTTCAAAGTTTGGGAGCACAGTAGGCAAAAAGAATCATCGACTCGCCACAGCCCACAGTTCACGACAAGACGTATCATCTACAGAGATTGAGGTTAAGATTCAACCATTCAAGTTGCTTGAAACTTGAAACTTGAATGGGACCAACCATTCAGCTAGCACGAGAAGATCATTAATGAAGATAGGGATCAGAACATTTAATATAATGCTCTTCACTACAAATATAATAACTGGACCGTCCACTTCAAATTATATGGAGTAAATCTATGGTGTAAATATCAGATATCTAGATTGCTCGAATATTTTGTCCTTTTTTTTTTCTTTTTGAAGTTATTGCTCAAGGTATGTTTGGATGCGTCACGAACAAATTAAGGGACGAATAGGGAACAGCTAGTTCGCTCCCAGCAGTTTGTAATTCGAAAAATTTGGGGAATTCAGAATTAGCAGCTAGTTTGTAGTTCTCACTTGTTCGTGCAGTGTTTGGTTCGCACGAACTGGTGTTGTTCGCAAACAAGTTGTTCACATGACTTGCCAAAACAGAAAATATTTATAATTTTTTAAGAGAACCAAACACTCTTAAATTTGTTCTTTTTCTGTTGTGTTCGCTTCGCTGATCCAAATTGTACAAAACAATTTGGATCAGTTAATATAATTTTTTTAAATAAACGAAGTGCAAGAGTTGTACCAAGAGAATATTTATTGATAAATATCTAATTGTTTTAAACAATATTTATTCGTATCAGAAAAAAAAATAATTGCATAAGTGAAATGTACACTTATTACATTCGAAAAAAAAAGACAAAAAGAAAAAGAAACAATATTAACAACACCACATTTGTCAATGTCAACAAAAAGATTTTCACATTATCAGAAATTTATAACTTCTTTTCTATAAAAAGATCTCATTATAACATTAAATTTTAATAAATAATTTATATTGAAGACCGACATTCATAAATCATAAAGTTTAAATTGTAAGATTTAAAATTAAGTCTGATAATTTATCGGTTCCACAGTAAAGAATTCGCTATTGTATATATTTTTTTATTTTTAGACGATGTTTGTTTTACGTACCTTTCGAAAAAAATAATTATCCAACAAAATGAAATGAGTATGGAGTTGAAATTTGATTTGCGGCTAGTGGAATTTGGTAGAGCCCACAGAGCGTTCAGACAGATAAACTCTAATAATGAGGATATAATAATTTCTCTCCAGCTGTTTTGCAACTTGCAATTTTCTTTTTTCGTCAATGCACCAGATCATTGAAAAATCACGGAATGAACCTTTTAATTAACAAATTAATTTGGAATTTTGAAAAAATAAATAAACGAGGGACATAGATCCATTGCAGAATGTCTTGCATGAAAACAACAGAGAAAATATATACCCCATAATTTTGAAGTCTTGCTTAGGGGTCGTATTCAAATAATTGAAAATCTTTCAATGGAACAACTAGAAGGGACAAACTGATGGTACTAAGAAATTATGGGTATTAACAAAAAAATAAGTCAAATCTACACCAATCACATGAAAGAAAAAAGTGTGGTGCATTATTTTTCTTTATAGTACGCACGTATACGCTGACATAAGAAGATAATTGGTTACATCCGATTGACAAATATTATATCCAATTGATCACTTGCCCAAAAGGTTATGTAATTATCAGCTTGAAGACTATCTGGGATGAATTTATGGAGATGACTAGATGAGCATCGTTTCTTGCTTCAGTTCTCATCCAGTCCAGTGGGACAGTGGGTTTATTTCCTTGACTTCTGAGTCTCCCCTACACGTCCCGTTTAGTTTTAGCGCGTGGTCCAATCCCGAGTCCCCCTGTTGTGAGTGCAAATTCTTTGGTACGCTTTTTAATTTTGTACGAGCACACTTTACAACTCTCAAATCATTAATGAACAGAGTCCAATAATGTTTTGACGAGGGATCCTTGTCAATAACTTTGAGCATTGGCAAGCTTATAATTGTATCATTGTATTTGTATGTGTATAATTTGACACATCTAATGAATTTGTAAGCATAAATTATTGTGCGTGTGCACTCCAACAATATTTTCTGTGTATTATTTGATTTAGAATTAATATTATTGATATGATGTATAGTGAACGTATGATACCAACAAAAAAAATTAAAATTTTGATGCATGTTTTATTGCTCTTTTAAATTTATTATTAAATTTCAATTCCACATCAATGTATACTATATTGTTAAGATTGTTAAAGTAAAATCATTGTCCAGTAATAATTCCTCTATTTTTCATTCCTTCTAGAATCCACAAGGGCCAGCGAAGAAGAATTCGAACTTTAAGGGCATCTTGATGAATTTTGAGTGGAACACATATCGATGTTATGAACAGAATTTTTCATTAATCGGAATTATTTCTTTACAGAGGTGTTTACATGTCTTTTATAGACAATGGCTAACGGTAAAATAAATTAGCCGTTACTAGTCTCTAACGGTCAACAATAAAGCAACCCCTAATAAAATAGTAAAAAGATGTGGAAGGCTTATTTGTAAATTATAGTCAAAAGTTCCTTAATCACTCTTATTTTCAACACTCCCCCTCAAGCTATGTTTCACTACAAGAATATTGATTATTGCCGTGGATCGAAATTAAATTGCCGTGGATATTTATATTTTATATATCCACGGGAATAGTTCGGCAAAATCGACGACCACATTGTTTACTCGGGAAACCTTGACGTAATTCCTCGGGAATAATCAATATTCTTTGAAATAGAGTTCCGAATTAAAACCGTCAAACTATTGACGGGAAAAATATGAACCGCTAAAACCTCAAGAGCATGTGTCCTAGTATTACAGTCATCTTATTTTGAAGTTTATGAACTAAAATTACAACAAAAATGGGATTGAGCAATAATTTGATTACACGAAATTTCAATTTTCATACTAATAAAGTAATAATATTATATTGCTAGACCAACTGTTAAGATCAATTGTTGTGTTGCTAATACAAAGACTATTACAAGACTAATTTGGAGTAGCACAAATTCTGTTAATTTATGCTATCCATCTTTAAATTTTATTTTCACAAATGGCGCCAAATCTTTTCACAAAAAGTTTTCTTATGATGGCTCCAATTTTTTACGCCAAAATTCGTTACCAAATATTTATCCGTAACAAATAAAGGGAAGAAGCTCTCCAAAAAACTAACTAAAGAAATGAATAAACAATAAGTAAATAACCACCCACTCGCTGAGTAAATAACCACCCAACTACTCGTCCCATTTACTGTATGTCTGTATGCGCGAACCTCGTCTATTTTAATGTATATAAACTAATTGTAGAAATCTACAGTTTTAAATTTTTCATGCAACAAATTGTGTAGACATTTATGTAACAAGCCGGAAATAAACTTCATTGTAGACCCGCAACATTAAATGTTGAACGGAAACACTGTAGTATAAAACCGACAAGTCCACTTACTTTATGCCTAGCTCCCATGATCTTCTATAACATCTTACGAGTCTCTTACGTGTATGTTAGAGATTCAGTTTATGTATACCTCACAGAGAGTTAACGCAGAAATAGCAAATGATCAGAGGAACCATTTTTTTTTTTTAAAAAAAAAAAAAGTCAGAAAATGCTTTTTGCAATGCCCTATTGAGGGATGCTTTTCCTTCATTCTATTTGGTCCTTGAAGTTCTAACTATTGTATAAAATTGGATTAATTAGATTTACAAAGTTAATCAGTGATATAATAATTTTTCTTGGTGTATAGTTTATGGAAAAAATAATTTTTTATCAAGAACACATAAAATTTTAATTGATTCCCTGTAATATTTAAGTTAATTACCATGGTTGTTATTATTTATAGTAACAAAACAATATATGTATACTTGTATAGATTTTTATCATAAAGATATACTATTGTAGCATATTTATTTGATAGATATTAATTTATATGGAAGTAGTATTATGTTAAAATTTGTAAAAATATATTATATACAATAGAATGTGTACATTTATATATGTAGTGTATTGGATATGAATGTATTGTATTGATTGATTATATGTATATCATTTTTATAATTTTTTATATAAACATAAAAACATATACATATCTATGTTCATACTTATACATATTCGAATATAAAAATAACATAAATATTTGTAATATATTATCATGTGTTTATACTGGAAACTGCATATATTGCCATATTGGTATTAATTAACATTAATAATATTATTTATGCTGAAAACATACATAAAAAAATAAGATACTAATGTATCATGTGTGGTAATATATATTTATACATATATATATTGAATAAATATATGTATTTTTAATATATATTTATACATATATATGTTGTAATATATGTATTTTTAATATATTGAATAAATACAACATATATATGTTGCTATTACTAATAATGGACCCTCCAATAACAACAATATTTAAAAGTATGAAAAATATAATAAAAAAGTTTAAAAAATATGAAATTCTGTCTATGATGATATTTTAATATTGATAACACATTGAATAGTTCGGATCACCAATTAAAATCTTAAAAATTGAGATATAATCATAATTGATGGACTCATTCGTCAGCCATTGCTGATTTTAGTCTACCTCCGTTTATTTTGTTATTATAAGATTATTGAATTGAATATTATAGTTTTACATTACAATTAAATCAATTTGAACAAAATAATATTACTCCGTTTATTTTGTTATTATAAGATTATTGAATTGAATATTATAGTTTTACATTACAATTAAATCAATTTGAACAAAATAATATTATTAATCGTATAAATTATATACTTATAAATAAATATAGTATATGTAAATATATTCATATTATAATGTCGTGCTAATTATTAGTGCAACATATAGATATTTTAAGTTTTTGATTTATGGATAGTTTATTTTGCATCACGATGCACAGAGTTGTTTTTTGTTATGAGTGCATCGTGGCTTTATCGACCGATCTATAAACCTTTTTTTTACTATTTTTTTAAACTTATCATGTTTTTATACAAGCAAATTTAGAGAACATTAAAAAATGGTAATACTTAAAATTTTAAAAAATTAGTAAAGTTGTTTAAAAATTGTAGGAAAGATCATGATGTATGAAAGATTTTATGTATCATGATGCAAAATAAATTTTTTCATTAATTTATGTATGAATATTTATGATACTAACTTAATAACTATGTAAATTCATTATATTATTGTATAGAACATGTTTACATAATAAAGTTTAAAATTTTTAATTCCTATAAAGTGATAGGTTATGGTACCTTGCAAATTAATTTGCAAGTATTACTTTGAACTTATTTCTTGATAAAAGAAAATAGAGCTTTCAAAATTTTTCCTATTTATTTTGTTATTTTAGAAAAATGTTATTATTAAAGAATCATATAACCTTAAACTCGAAGATATAGTAAAAAATATAAATTTTGAAAAATGCTACCAGATTTAAAATTTGAGTTCTAGATGTGCAATCTAAATTACCCATTGTGTTTTGCACGTTAAAAATCTAATCGGAGACCAAATAATTTAATTTTATTATAATTTCTTCTTTAAAATTTTATAATTGCTTTGTTAAAACAATATAATTCATTCCCTAACAGCAATTTTATAAAATATTAAAAAATAAAAAATATATATATAAATTTTTGTCTTTTATGAAATGAGCGATTTAAATTAGCCATTTGAAACACAACAATTGAGATTTGATTGTGTTTGATGAGCTCATTCGTCAAAAGTATGTACATATAAGACGATGCAACAACAAGTCTTGGGCTTATACAATTAATTAATTTGTTCAAATGATTCAAACAAATGACTTTAATGATGTATCCGAATGGATTCCGCCTATATATATAAGTTCTAGTTTTATTATTTGTTTTCTAGAACTAAATAATGTATTAATTATTAAAAAATATTCAAACAATCAAAAGATACAACTTGTTATTAAATTATTTTAGTGATTTGATTCATTATATTATATGTATCAGATTTTATTAATGGTTCTCTGGTCTTAGTGCAACATTCAATCAGCCCTTGTACCTCAACATTTCGTAAATTTCTATTTGCAGAAAACTTTCACCGAACTTTTAGAAACCATCATGTTTCCTGAAGTTTTATATACATAGGGGAACAATACATCTACGATAAATTTTCCGTTGGTAATTATTGAGAACCAGTTTTTGATCTAGTGGCAAAGAGCAATGCATCTCAAGTGAGATGTCGCAGGTTTCGAACTTGCTGGAGGGTTTTTATAGACATTTAATTTAAAAATAAGTTGGGAGACTTGACCTCCAATTTATCTTCAAAAAAAATTTAAAATTATTATACAGTAAGCTCAACTAGTTATTTGTGTTTATATTTATATCCTAGAAAAAAAATAATCTTCAATTGATAATTTTGCATTCAGTTTTGACTAGGTTCATTGGTTCAACACCGTTTGAGGTGGCCAATCAAATTTACAGTTTGCACCTTTTCAGCAACATCTTATATACAATAAATAAACAAATAAACAAATAGGGAAATGAAAGAAGTTTGCCATGTATGGAAGATATGAATTCATGTATGAAAGCTAATAACACAAGTGATACACAACGTAAATCAGGAAAAAACTATTAATTGAACTAAACAAGCAATTCATTGCGAAGTATAAATGTATATATACTAGGTGCTGATGTAACTCAATACGCGGTTAAAACTTAGCATCACATATATAATTCTCTCTCTACTAGCTGTCATTCCTATGGTAACAGTTGAAAAATCGATTTCGACATCAACTAGTTATTCTCCAGTAACCTTGTTCAACTTGATCAATTTAGAAAGAACTTCATTCATATCAGGTCGTTCATCTGCGCTGAAGCATGTGCACGCAAGAGCTAATTGCAAGACATCAACAACCTTCTCTGCTTCTATCTCGCTTGGTATGTTCAAAGCAGGATCAACTATGTCTAAAACCCTCTCTAGGCCATTTGAAAGAGAGTTCTCCACAAATTGTTGAAGTGTTAAGTTGTTTTCTATTGCACCAGTTGGGCTTCTCTTGGTAAACAATTCCATCATTAGAATTCCAAAACTGAACACGTCCACCTTCGTTGTCACATTTCGCATGTATGCAAACTCTTCAATTTCAGAAAAGATAAAGAGTTTCAAATTAAGTAAAGATAGAGAGCATTACCCAAATAAATAAATTTTGGAGTTGCTTTGCACATATCTAGGACAGATTAAAATACAAGTATGAGGGAATTTGTATTTACAAGATTTCACAAGTGAAATTTTGTGATATCAGTTGTTTATGAACTATTTTATCTTTCTAGGGTGAAACCAGAGTAAAAAGTTGAACTTTTAGATAATTAGACCAAATAATGTTTGTGATTTCCAAAAGCTAAACCAACCTTAATAGAAATTATGTCTAATGAAACAATGTAAAACATTCATATAGTATACCTGGTGCAATGTACCCAATAGTGCCCTGAAAAGTCGAAGAAGCAGATTGGCAAACTACATCAGCAGGTGGACACCAAGCATACGAGCAGTACCAAAATCACCCACGTGTGCCTCCCAATCTCGATCAATCAGCACATTTGATGGTTTCAAATCGCAATGCACTATTGGGAAATCATACCCACAATGCAAATACACCAACCCATTTGCAACTGAAATGCAAATCCTAAGCCTCTCATAAATTGAGCTCCATTTTGCTCTGGCACCATCAGAATAGATTAGATTTTCCAAATTACCATTTTCCATGAACTCCAGCACTAGAGCTTTGATCTTACCTGTCTCCCATGCATACCCAATAACCTTTACAAGGTTCTTATGCCTAAGCCTGCTCAAGGTGGATAACTCAGTATGGAAGCATTTATCAGATTTGGTTGGAAACTGATCCAGATTCAACTTCTTGATTGCCATAGTTGTCTCATCATTTCCAATTCTTCCTTTGTATACCGTGCTCAAATTGCTGCAACCAATTACGTTCTCTTCACAAAAGAAATTAGTAACAATTTCTATATCATGCTTTGTGTATCTTTTAAGGTCTGAAATAACAAAAACTTCATGAAGATGGCCACTGGCTTCAGTACTTTTGTTCTTTCTATATTTTCTTAGGCAAGTGAGAAGAAACACAAGCACACTTAGCAAAAGGAGAGAGACAAGACAGAGAACAATTAACACAATAATCCCCTTTTTTGAAAAGTTCCCCGACTTTTCATTACACATAGAATAAAACTTCGAACCACATAGGGCTAAGTTTCCTTCTAAACTAGAAGCACCCAAGTTTTCAAAAATGCCACCTTTTGGAATGGGTCCCACCAGCTGGTTAAAAGATAGATTGAGTTGTTTTAAGCTGGTTAGATTAGCAAAACTAGCTGGTATGCCTCCACTGAACTTGTTTTTTGAAAGATCAAGGGACACAAGATGCTCGAGCTCTCCAATAGTTGTGGGAATGTCACCAGATAAGTTGTTGTCTGAAATGTTCAATTTTGCAAGCAAGTCACGTTGTGGGAAAATGCTGGAGGGCAAGTCACCAGAAAGCTGATTGCTCGAAAGATCCAATGAATACAAATTTTTGCATCCTTTAAGAGATTCTGGTATTTGGCCTGAAAACTGATTATTTGATAGATCAATTGCCTGAACCATAACAAAACCTCCAATCTCCTGAGGTATGGCTCCATCTAACTTGTTGTGTGAAAGATTAAACATTATCTGGATGTTCTTCATGCCATCCATAACAGATCTGGGTAAGGACCCGTTAAGTTGGTTCTGTGAAATATCTAATCTGAGGAGTTTCGTGAGATCACCCATTGAACTTGGTATTGTCCCACTGAGTAAATTTCCGTGCAAGTCCAAGAAGGAAAGGGATTTGAGGTTTGAGATGGAATCGGGTATTCTACCAGCAAACTTGTTCACTGCCAAATTGAGAAAATTCAAACTTCTCAGCTCTGACAGCTGAGATGGGAAGGGACCCACGAGTAAATTATCTTCCAGCGCAAGTAGTTGGAGTGATAAAACTTTAGAAATAGACCAAGGAATTTGCCCTGTGAATTTATTAAGACCGAGTTCCAGTTGGTATAACCGACTAAGGTTTCCTATCTCTTGAGGTATATTTCCTGTAAATGAGTTACCTCGCAATTGTAACATTAAAAGGTTTTTGAGTCCACCGACTCTTGGGCTAAGTGAACCGGATAAATTGTTGTAGCTAAGAGAAATATATGATAGGTTTGTAAGGTCCATCAATGATGGAGGTATCGTACCAGTTAATTGGTTCGAGTGTAAGGTCAGTTTTTGAAGTGAACTCAAGGTACCCAATTCTGGTGGTATTTGACCTGTCAACTTATTCCGGGAAAGGTTCAAAAGGACCAACAACTTGCAATTAGACAGAGAAGAAGTAATCGAGGAAGTCAGTTGGTTGTCATACAACCTCAATTTAAGTAAGTTTATGAGATTTCCAAGCTCTGGAGGGATTTTACCAGAAAACTTGTTACTGTAAATGTTCAGCAAGGTTAAATTTGTACACTGACCAAGTTCGGGAGGTATGTTTCCTTCAAACTGATTTGAATACAGTTGCAAGGTCTCTAAATGTGTAAAATTTCCAATTTCTGGAGGCAATTTTCCCGTGAAATGATTTTCACTCATGTCTAGAGTTGTCAATTGTGTTAATTTGGCAAATGAAGGAGGTAATGGACCCGACAAATCATTCAAATAAACCTCAAAAATTGACAAATTCTCGGATAGGTCTCCAATACATGAAGGTATACTTCCGTTAAGTTTATTTACATGCAACCCGAGTGCAACAAGTGAAGTACATTTACATAAGGTGTCAGGGATTCCACCAGATAAAAAATTGCTGCTTAAAACAAGTTCTTCGAGGTTCCCTAAGTTCCCCAATTCGGGTGGGATCTGACCCGTTAAGAGGTTGGCATATAGCCCAAGTATGGTTAAATTTGGTAGCATACCGAGTTGAAGCGGTATCAGTCCAGAAAAGTTGTTTTGAGATATATCAATAACTTGGAGAGAAGATATGTTACCAAGAAAAGGAGAGATGGTGCCAGTGAGGTTGCTCTCAGGAAGGGTAATGGAAATGATAGAACTGGAGGCATCACAAGCAATCCCTGTCCAGTTGCAATAGTGGGTTGTGTCTGTCCAATTTGATAGTGTGCCTAATGGGTCGTCTGAAATTGCAGACTTGAATTCCATTAATGCCTCCAGTTGGGTATCTGAAACAGGAGACGAGGCCACGGTGGAGGTAAGAAAGATGGTAAGAGGGAGAAGAAGGGTTATAAAGAGGAATGACAGAATGCGGTTTGGTTTCATTTTGGTGACTTGAAGTGGGAGTGTAGTGTGTTTGAAATGTGAGAAGAGAGATAATATATAGATGCAAGTGACTTGCACAGTGGCCCCTCGGTTTTATCAATTTTATATTTGGTTTACAGATTTGATCAACTTGTCAATTCAGGCGGGTAATTGTTTTTTTATATCTATCTAATCAGCGGACCTGTAGCTGCCAAAATACCAGAATTCTGTACCAGCAGTTTATCTGGAGTAAGCCTCTGAATTGTTAATTAACAAATAACAAGTCAAAGCCTCAAAGTACATGAGCTTTTTTTTGCGAGCAGCTTGGTTTGTCAAGCTCCCTCAATCAAACAAAAGAAAGTTTGACATAATAAAGAGAATCAAATTTTAGCTATGATTTGTTCAAATATCAACCTGTAATAATAAGCGTTAACTTTTTAAACAGTAAAGTGTTACGTCTTATATTGTTTAAGTACATGTTTATAAATAAACAGATATTAACTCTTGGTTGTAATTTATTGAGTATCAATCAATATTGTATAAAAAAAGTGAAATAAATTTGACTTCAGGCTGAGCTCAAAAAATAATAATTATAATATGAAATATTTCTATAAAATAAAACTGATTGTGGTAGTAAGAAAGTTAAGGTCTGATTAGAATCATTTTTTTTCATGTGGATGGATTAAATTTCATTTGATAGGAATTTTTTCTATGTTATTTAGAGTACAAAATTCTAAGAAATCAATTATAATCAAACTTAAATGAAATCCGCATGAAAATATTTTGAAGAAAGCATAAATAAAAATCATTACATAAGATTCTCAACAAGTATGGACGAACAACAAGCTTATGGTTGGGAGGGTATCCTCTGCCAACTTTGGTTCCGGACCGTTCGTTCTAATTTTGACGGTTAAAATTTTTCGGGCCTATCAATCTGATATTATGCACAAAACTCCAATTAACCGTTGAGATTAGATCTAACGATCCAGATTAAAGATTGGCACTCTGCTAACTTTTAAGGTTGGCACTCTGTCTTAAGGTTACGGGTGACATGAAATGAAATTCTCTTGGAATAATACAATACAC
Source organism: Rhynchospora breviuscula (assembly GCA_027562975.1). NCBI lineage: Eukaryota > Viridiplantae > Streptophyta > Magnoliopsida > Poales > Cyperaceae > Rhynchospora > Rhynchospora breviuscula. The sequence continues at coordinate 34,892,194 of CM050399.1, forward strand.
GCCAAGGCCAGCACGTGTATATAAAAATAATATAGTTATCTCTGGAAATCAGATACGTTAAAACTTAAAGGGGCTGGAAGCATTTTTTTTATTGGCAATTTAGTGCATAATTCGATTATATTTCTTAAAGGATCTGAGAGGAATTTTGGGTGCAGAAGTACTCCAATCAGAAGGACAAAGCCATCCGGAAAAAGAGACAATTTTCCATCTATATTGTTTAGAAAATGGATAGTGACTAATGGAAATGAAAACAAATAAGGTGGGGATATTTTGTAGCTAGGGCTGTCAATGAAACCCGTTTACCCATTTATCCGTTTACCCTACCCGTATCATATTCGATAAGGCGGGTATGGGTAAGGTTTTATTTTCGTTAGACTAACGGGTATGGATACGGGTAAAGAAAAATTTTCGTTAACTTATCGGGTACGGGTACGAGTAAGGGCTATTTCGTACCCATTATCTAACGGGTAATATTTTACAAACATATATGTATATATAATCACATCTTTAGCATATTTCGTAAGATATGTTATTCATTTCGATCTTCATCCAAATCATCCAATTTATGTATGATGATGAAAAAATTAATTTACACTCTATATTATATTATAATTTATAATTAGTTATATAGATTTTTCAAATTCAATTGATATGAGAATAAATTTCATGATTTTTGTTATATCTAAAATATTATCTAAATGTTTTACTTTATCTATATATTTATTTGATACTATTTATTTAGCGCATTAAACATTTTTTATTAAATTAATAATATTATTATTACCCATTATGTACCGTTACCCTACCCGTATCGTTAATTCTTAACGGGTACGGGTACGGGTAGGGTAAAGTCCTTTTTAACGGGTATGGATGCGGGTAAAGAAAAATTTAACGGGTGCGGATATGAAAATACTTTCTACCGTAACCATTGACAGCCATATTTGTAGCCGACATCACAAATGACCAAAATTAGCCAACTAATAAATAGCTTTTTGACTCCAAGTCAACTCAGATTTCAAAATTCGGCTTGTAAGTGCCCACTTTTATTCTGGCAAAATTTCAACATAAAACAGGAATGACACTAGGCCACAAGTAATTCTCCGTCCCATAACAGTCTGTTTGGTTTTCGGAAAAAGGAAGGAAAATCATGGGAGGGAAGGAAAATTTCAACTTTATCATGTTTGGATATCAATTTTTCCGAAGGAAAAAAATTAACCTACGGAACTTTATTTCCTTCGCTATTTTTCCTTCCTATACAAAAATGTTACACTCCGATTTGGGGTGTAACGACAGGGGAAGAAAATCGAAGATTTTCGTTGGACCTAGGTGCCCTCGTAATTCCTCCTTTTTTTTAGCGATTCCTCTCCGAGCAAAAATTTCCTCCTTTCTGTCATTCACAACTGCTACGGTTTGCTCTCGAGTGCCTCAAGAGATGGAAAGCCCCCAGGATAGATGATAGGAAAAGCATCAGTGAAGTTGTTGTTAGATATGTTTAGCAGCTTCAGTGACGCAAGGTGGGATATCTCTGCTGGGAGATTGCTGGAGATGTTTGTTTGGGAGATGGTTAGGTTGACAAGTTGATCTAACAGGGCTATTTCGGGAGGCAGAATGCCGCATAAGGGAAGAGAGGTGAGGTTTAGAGAGATGACACGGGATCGATGGTCGCATGCAATGCCAGTGAAGGAGCAGTGGGCAGGGGAGGCAGCGGCAGGATCCCAGTCGGGGAGGACACCAAGAGTGGGTCCCAGCAGAGAGGCCTTGATCTTGATCAGCGCGTGGAGGTCCCTCTGACTCTGATTAGTCTCAGGCGAGGCTAGTAATAGTAGTATATTTGAGGAGCAATTAGTGGCCAAGAGGAGCAGCAAAAGGACTTGGTGATTTCTTGTCATTCTCACTTAATTTCTTTATTTAAAAAAAAAATTAACATGAACTAATTATTTGCAAAGACAATTTATCAGTCTTACTATCAATCATATATGCTTGTTGATTTCCGTTTCTTGCTTTTTGCCCCATTATCTCTTTTAATTTTGCAATAGTTTAATTTTGAATAATCAATTAGTGAATACTAACTTGCTGACTTACTGCATGTTTATTTATTATTAGGTCCTGAAGAGATTTGACAACTACAAGACATGGGAGGCTGCAAGTTCTTTTTTTACTCAAAAGATATTGTTCTTGAGCAGGAAGTCTGGTACAACAATTGCGTGGCTGCACTCTGCTAGTACAACTCAAAATGAATGTCCCTGACACATTGCTCTATTGAATTTGATTTACCTAACAAGCCTAATAATTAGTTAATTCAAGCGAACATTTAATTTTTCTATTATTGTAATAATAGTGAAGTTAATAATTGTGCTGCAGAGGCCTCCACCTGTTTGAATTAGCCATATTTTACCTCTATTTAATTAAAACATCCAAACAAGGGAAAAGAAGGGAAGAGATTTTTTTTCTTTCCTTTCATTAACAAACCAAACAGATAGATGGAAATAATTTTCCATTCCATCCTATTTCCATTCCTTTCCTAAAAGGCTGCAACTTCATGAAGGGCATTTCAAAAACGCTTCTGGTTCAAATGTTAGTATTGGAAATGAAAGGACTCATGTGTTTAACATATCATACGATCAAGTATGCCACTAAATTAAAGCTGATAGCATAGATTATTTTATTATTTTATAAGCTAGGGTGATAAATTGCTGTATACGTTTTAATTTTTCATAATACATGGATCAATGTTTTCTATTTTTTTAATTTGATCATGGGTGTTTATGTAATATTTTTTATTGTATATTTGTATTTTTTTTAAAAAAGAAAACATCACATTTAACATCGTAAAAACATGAGGATTATTCAAGTGATCTACCCTAAATTAGAATCTCTCAACTGAAAAAAAAAAAAAAATGCAAACGTGAAATTATAAACCACTCTAGATTTCTCAAAGACACATTATTATATATTCTAGAGATGCAAAAAGGCATGTAAACAACTGGTACAAAACGGAGTATGAGGGTTTTCTGTTGTGTTCGAAAAAAGAAAATAAAAATGCTTTCTCTTAATTAGAATTAAAAAAAAAAAAGAAACAAATTTAAGAGTGGGAGTGGATAGGTCAGGAATGTCCAGTGACAAAGTAACAACGACGACAAATTTGACCAAACTCACATGTTAGTTTGTTACTTCACAAGAAAAAGACTTGAGGTTACGCCTCGCGCGGCAACCTTAGATAATGGGCCCCAGTGGCAGTCACTGTACTATATAAGAAAATAGAGCCGTACGGAATCCAATTGGTCAACATAGAGGACCAAGAATTCTTCCCGTGTCCGCACTGAACCTATCAAGAAGGGATTTTCAGTGCCGAAGAGAAAGTTAACATCGCCGTAAAAGTTTACTTACAAGTGGGCTACACGTAGTATATCATCGACTCGCCACAGCCCACAGTTCACAACAGTACGTATCATCTACAGAGATTGAGGTTAAGATTCAACCATTCAAGTTGCTTGAAACTTGAATTTTTTTTTTTTTTTAAGATAAATTGGGTCTAAGCAATCCAACTTATTTTTAAATTCAGCTCTTGATCTAGTGACAAAGAGCCATGCATCCAAAGTGAGAGGTCGCATGGTCGAAATCCAGCTAGGGGGTCTTTATAGACATTTAATTTAAAAATAAGTTGGGAAGCTTGCTTGACCCCCAATTTATCTTCAAAAAAACTTATTTTTAAATTAAATGTCTATGAAAGACTTCCAGCTGGATTTCGAACCTGCAACCTTTGTGCATTGCTTTTTTGAAAATAAATCGGAGATCAAGTCTCCCAACTTATTTTTAAAAGTAAAGTTTTTCGAAGGTCACTGAACTTTATACGTTGTACAGTTTTGGTCATCAAACTTCAATTTGTCATCGAGTAACCCTTGAACTTTAATTTTGTCTGATTTTGGTCATTCCGTCGGGATCCCATTGAGTTCCGTCTAATTGACACTATTGGTGTGCAAATTTTGGGATGAGAATAAAAAATTACTTTTCTCCTCTTATCCCTTCGTGCACCCTCTTCTTCTCTCTCAATCTGTCTCTACAGAAACCCTCCAGCTCCTTGATTTGCTTCTATCAATCTCTCTCTACCGAAACTAAAACCTTCTTGAATCTCCTCTCTCTCGCTAGCCCTCTCTCTATCTCTCTACCAAAATCCTACTTCCTTCGACCCTCTTCTCTCCATCTCTCTCTCAACCGAGGTCAAACCTCCTTTGGCTGCAGAGGGGCTAGATGCTAAAAAGAAAAAAAATTGTTTTTAGGCATCGATTTGTAAAATATTTTGTGACAACAATTCACAATAAAAAGAATTTGTTATTAGGACAATTGCAAAATGCAGCCATTAGTTGTGTCAGCATTTCAAATCGTGAAAATTGCAGTGAAAAATAACACAAGACAAAAAATGTGAGACATTTGTCCTATATGCTGGTGTTAAACGATCAAGAGAAAAAACTGTTTGTATATGGTATCACATTTCTACACGATATCTGCTGGTATAAAACGATCAAAGGACAATTGCAAAATGCACTCCACATAATTGAATGTGTTAGCATATTTCAAAAAGCTAAGCCATTCAGGTTGCATGCTAAACAGATATAATCAACTTATGTACTATCAAATTCTGCTCGTACTTGCTTTTATCCATCTTATTTATTTTTCTTAACTATCAAAAACCGTTGATTAGTACATCACAATGTGTTTTCATTAAACGACCTATCAAACAAAATCAATGGTATCTATCTCTGTATCTATCCATGCTGAAATTGCTCAAGGAGCCCATCGCAATGGCAACGTGAAAAAATTGCTGACATTTGAGGCTTCCATGGCGGTGTCAGAGCTATAGAAGTTGTGCTATAGAGAAAGCTCAAGGCAGTAGGGTTCGGTGGAGGGAGCAAAGAAGGAGGAGAAGTAAGGGAGATGGACCGAGAGGGTCTAAGGAGGTTAGGTCTGGTAGAGAGATCGATTGGAATTAATGGATTGAGAGGATCAAGTTTGCTCAAGGAGGGGAAGAGGTTCTGAGAGAGAGTCGGAGGTAGATTAATTTGATTCGCATCCCAAATTTTCAAATCCAGACGTGAGAAATTAGACGGAAAATAATTGAATTGTGACGGAAGGACTTAATTTGGACAAAATTAATGGTTACAGTAGGACAAATTAAAGTTTAGGGACTATAAATGGACTATGCACAAACTTCAGTGACCTCCGAAAAAATTTACTCTATTTTTAAATTAAATGTCTATAAAAAACCTCCAACCAAATTTTGAACATGCGACCTCTCACTTGAGATTCATTGTTCTTTGTCACTAGACCAAGAGCTGGTTCTTAATGAAGATCATTAATGAAGACCAACCGTTAAGCTAGCACGAGAAGATCATTAATGAAGATAGGGATCAGAACATTTAATATAATGCTCTCTCCTCTACAAATATAATAACTGGACCGTCCACTTCAAACTATATGGAGCAAATATTGCAAATTAAATCTATGGTGCAAATATCAGATATCTAGATTGCTCGAATATTTTGTCCTTTTTCTTTTTGAACTTATTGAGCTTGTAATTTAGTACAATTGGGATCAGATGTTATAATTTTTTAAATAAACGAAGTGCAAGAGATGTACCAAGAGAATATTTATTAAATATCAAATTGTTTTAAAAAATATTGAATCGTATCAGAAAAAAAATAATCGCATAAGTGAAATGTACACTTATTACATTCGAAAAAAAAAAACAAAAAGAAAAAGAAACAATATTAACAACACATTTGTCAATGTCAACAAAAAGATTTTCACATTATCAGAAATTTATAACTTCTTTTCTATAAAAAGATCCCATTATAACATTAAATTTTAAGAAATAATTTATATTGAAGACCGACATTCATAAATTATAAAGTTTAAATTGTAAGATTTAAAATTAAGCCTGATAATTTATCGGTTCCACAGTAAAGAATTCACTATTGTGTGTGTGTGTGTGTGTGTGTGTGTATATATATATAGACGATGTTTGTTTTACGTACCTTTCGGGAAAAAAAAAATTATCCAACAAAATGAAATGAGTATGGAGTTGAAATTTGATTTTGCGGCTAGTGGAATTTGGTAGAGCCCACAGAGCGTTCAGACATAGATAAACTCTAATAATGAGGATATAAATAACTTCTCGCCAGCTGTTTTGCAACTTGCAATTTTCTTTTTTCGTCAATGCACCAGATCATTGAAAAATCACGGAATGAACCTTTTAATTAACAAATTAATTTGGAACTTCGAAAAAATAAATAAACGAGGGACATAGATCCATTACAGAATGTCTTGCATGAAAACAACAGAGAAAATATATACCTCATAATTTTGAAGTCTTGCTTAGGGGTCATATTCAAATAGTTGAAAATCTTTCAATGGAACCACTAGAAAGGACAAACTGATGGTACTAAGAAATTATGGGTATTAACAAAATAAAAAGTCAAATCTACACCAATCACATGAAAGAAAAAAGTGTGGTGCATTATTTTTCTTTATAGTACGCACGTATACGCTGACATAAGAAGAAAATTGGTTACATCCGATTGACAAATATTATATCCAATTGATCACTTGCCCAACAGGTTATGGTAATTAAATCAGCTTGAAGACTATCTGGGATGAATTTATGGAGATGACTAGATAAGTATCTATTCTCGCTTCAGTTCTCAACTTCTCATCCAGCCCAGTGGGACAGTGGGATTTGTTCCTTGACTTCTGAGTTTCCCCTACACGTCCCGTTTAGTTTTAGCGCGTGGTCCAATCCCGAGTCCCCCTGTTGTGAGTGCAATTTCTTTGGTACGCTTTTTAATTTTGTACGAGCACACTTTACAACTTTCAAATCATTAATGAACAGAGTCCCATATTGTTTTGACGAGGGATCCTTGTCAATAACTTTGAGCATTGGCAAGCTTATAATTGTATCATTGTATGTGTATAATTTGACACATCTTAATGAATTTGTAAGCATAAATTATTGTGCGTGTGCACTCCAACAATATTTTATGTGTATTATTTGATTTAGAATTAATATTATTGACATGATGTATAGTGAACGTATGATACCAACAAAAAAATTAAAATTTTGATGCATGTTTTATTGCTCTTTTAAATTTATTATTAAATTTCAATTCCACATCAATGTGTATTATATTGTTAAGATTGTTAAAGTAAAATCATTGTCCAGTAATAATTCCTCTATTTTTCATTCCTTCTAGAATCCACAAGGGTCAGCGAAGAAGAATTCGAACTTTAAGGGCATCTGTTAAGGGCCCAGATGAAAATGCAAATGTTTTTTTTTTTTCAGCATAATACCTTACGAAGTATTATGCTACATTTTACACAAGGTTTTTAAATAAGAGTGAAAAATGTAAATATTGCAATAACAGAATAACCAATCTATTTATGTGGTGGGTAAAATTAGAAAACTGGAGAGGCTGGATAAAGTTATAACCACCTCTAGTAAAATTGGACAGAGCCCAAAATTGTTGTTCGGCCCTGTGAATAATTCCCTGATTCGAAGGAAAAAAGTGGGCTGAAGAGTTTTTTTTTTTTTTTTTTTTTTTTTTTTTGAAGAAACCTCCTTAACTCGTGGGAGAAGTGGGCTGAAGAGTTGCTATTCGGTTTTCCCGATAAACTTTTTTATTGTTGCATTGCATGATTTTTGAGTTGCATATGATTATGGGTTCAAATGTACAATGCGGATAGAACTTAGTAATGAATCTAGGTGATGTCCAAAACCAACCAACAATGTGAGAGCACAAAGAAATCGACGGCCGAATTGGTCTCCAGAGCAGACAACACTCATGTTGGACATGGTGCGGCAAGAGCAGCTTGCATTTAGGGTTGTTGGGCCTGGAACTTTCAACAAGAGCTTTTGGAAAATAATATCTGCTATTTTAACATTACAAAGTGCTCCACCACGGGACCATTCAGAAGTGTATATGCCATGGAGGACCATCAAGCAATATTTCCATAAGTACAAGTGTTGTCTAAGAAAAGACTGGGTGGAATTTGCATCCTGACACCAAAGTAATAATTTGCTCCAACTGGGGCTTGGGAAGAGCTACAAGAGGTATCATTTGCCTTAACTCATAGCGTTGTACTAAATTCAATTATATTACAAGTTTGACTAATATGTGGATTTCTGTTTCATTCGCAGAAAAATTCAAAATTAAACAAGTGTAAGGATAAACATTTCATTTGGTATGATTTAATGAATGAGATTTGTGGCACAAATGTTGCAAGTGGTTACCGTGCATTTGATGGCCAAAGTGGTGCACCAATTGAACAATTCTGATAGTTCAAATGACAATCACACTGCTATTTTAACAGTTACAAGCGGTTACCTGCAATTACAGCATATTTTAACAGTTTTACAATCACTGTAAGGAAATCCCAATAAAAGTTGTTGGAGAAACAGATGTGGAGACAAATGTCGGGATGTTTTAGAGGTTTTTTGTGCTGGGGCAGGGATCAAACTGGAACGATAGAGACCTGAGAGTATACCTAGACCATTAAAAATCCAATTATACTGGTACCGAATAGTTATATACTAAATTAAATCATTACAACCCAGCCAGTACATATCAGCATAATACTTAACAGTAGTGGTAGCATATATGGACCCTCACCATAACAATGTCCATTGGCATCAGATATATTACATAGAAGAAAAATGAGAAAAAAAAAAATACCACTTCTGGAGAGCTGAGAACTTTTTGTTCGATCTCGTCAGACCAAGGGGTTGAGTCGTCCTCGTCTTTTACTAATGTTGATGAGTAAATTTGTGCCTAAAGAATACTTCTGTGTTTCCTTATAAATTAATTGTGTGATACTTCTGTGTTTTCTTAGGATTCATCTCGCAAAATGTTCTTACTGCAAGCTCGTTTGATATGATATTCCTATATGAAGAGGTAGGCGACGTACAAACTAGTAGATTTCTTTGAATGTGTTACATTTGAAGGATTATGTGTTTCTTTTTAATGTGTTGTCTTTGTAGTGTTTCTCAAATTTATAATAATCTTATGCTGCTGAACTATAATTAATAATTGTGTGGATTATATAATGTATGTTCTAAATTGTTGTGTGAACTATTTGTATAAGGCATTTGTGTGGATTATATAAAACAAGCATGGATTTGTTGGTACAGGTTGAACTTTTTGTGCAGATGTCTTGCTTTGTTTAATATAAATTTTGTGTTTGATTGTGATGATAATATATAACAAACTAAAGGAGGAGAAATTCATTTGTATGAGCAATAAAAATGAAAAAATTCTATGTTATGAACTTAATTGAGATCAACATCATTGTTAGCCCATTTCTTCTAGGAAAGTAATCAGCATCATTGTTAGCGCATAATAAGTTGTATTAAGTACTATTAATTTTCTTTTTGAATGATAGATCACATATCCAATAGCTCCAATGGCTGATTTCAAGGGTCATTGTAGTCTTTTCACATAAAGTTATGCATGCATTAAGTTATTACACAACCAAATATCCATTACATAAGATACCTTAAACACTTAGGCATCCTTAACTTATGCAACCCCTTACTACACAAACAAACGGGGTCATAAAGATTAGGGATTCCATTATTTATTAACCATTGATTCCTAACTATGCCAATATCGTGTTCATTGCGACATAGATACTGCAGTACGTAATTATTTTTAAACAAATTAATGATACAATAACGTCTTTAGAATGTGCCCATGTTATTATTTACATATAATAATACATTTTATTTTGAAAAATCTAGCAATATTTTTTTCCTTAAGTTAAAATTATAAATAAATAAGATACATTTCTGATACATAATGTTAGCAATGCATTAATACCAGAAACACATCCAATGTACAATTGCCGCCTATATGAAGTGTCGCGTAACATACTAAAACAGTGGACTTAGATGCCATGACCTATTAATTTGAGCAGCTGTTTTCATTCAAGTTTGAAAAATAAGGCAGACAATCCTGAAACTGAAATATATTATTTTTCCTTATGATAAGCCATACAGCTTCTAGAAGATGACATCAGAAGGAAATGACACATGTTCAAGAGCCAAAGGTTTATAAATATACACCCCTACTCACTGAAGAGGGGTGCTACAGTTCTCCTTTCATTCTCCAGCATTTACAGTTTTTATTCCTTTTCTTCTACCGTTTTTGTAATAGACTTTGAGAGGTAATAAAGAGAATTTTTATCTTATTTAAAACAAAGAATTAGAGATTGAGTGCGCGCGCTTTTGATTTCCCATTGTTAGTCAGTAACAATACTAATCTGAAATCCAATTCTCTGTCTGTATTAAGTCACCGGTAGCCTCTTCAGTTTTATGCAATACTTGAAAAATCCTAGAGAAATCTAAACAAACTACTTCTGTTGCAGCTTCTACCAATCTGTCTAAAAAAGAAGAAATATAAACCACCTTACCCAAATCTGACAATCTAGATTATTCATTTTTCAAGTCATCTGATATTCATATCTGAAATGGCAATTAGGTATGTTGAGAACTCTCTAACGAGTTGTGCACAATCGGAAAGAACCATAACTCAGATTATTATTTTTTCACAATGCAAAAAAATAGTATTGGCTAGTGGATACTGTTACTTGTACCGACTTACAATGCACACCAGATACTTTTACTCATTTTTCAATACTGGTTTGCTCTAAGACCCAAATTAAAAGCATAATCAAATCATCAAAACAGTCACCACGGAAAAATTCATGACATACTGATGGACTGATCACACATTCATACTTTTTATCATCCTGCAATATAGAGAGGTACGACAATTGAATACTTATGTAGTTATATGTTATAACACTTTCTACTGAAGAGGTAACGGAATAGAGCAGATCCAATATCGTCACAAGCAAATCAATGAATATTTCTTGAATTAAAAGAATGATTATTGTCAATAACTATTTCTTCTAATCACCTGCAATTATTTTCTATACTTTGAAATTAATTTGCTATAAAATTGCAAATAAGAAAAAAAAAAACTGAACAACTATTGCACACTAGACTAAAAATAAGAAATTTAAGACTATCCTCAAATCTCTAATTAAAGGAAAAATAATCTATATCTCAATTAGTCCACCTAATTTTGGCTGTTCATCAGTTGATTTGAAAGAGTTGCACTCAAGACCTCAAAAGCAGCTCTCCAACTTCCGCTACCGGACCCGCTAGAGAAAACCCTGTACATTACCTTCAATTCATCAACACTTGCCTTATTAAAAAGGCATTGAAGTGTGGATTTATCCATTTGAAGCTCTTCTGGTGAGGAATTGCAGTTAATGTATATTTTCTCCTCTTCTCTCTTGGTCAGATGGGTCCCACATATCTTCTGGACTTCAGGAGTCCTCGGGATTTTCATGCATAAATCCCTGGATAGGGATGCCATGGATTTTGAACCCCAGTAATTGGAGCATTGGTGATTCGGGTCTAGAGCCTCCAAAGCCTAAATATTAAGAAAAAAGAATTTAATTACAAGTGAAATTCAAAAGGGAGAGCATATACAGAGATATCCCCAAAAAGAGGTAGGGCAAGGAATGAAGGAAACACATTTCTTCTTAAAAAAGTACACTTCAAGGATAATAAACCTCAATATTAACTATCTTCGCTAACATTAAGATTGTAGCAATACTATAAAGGTGCTAATAAAAACATGATTAATGTGTCACTTACAAAAATATAAGTTATCATCACTAATAAGCCCCGGTTCCAACTAAAATGAAACATGAAGATAACTACATATATTAAGGTCCAGTCACTTCACCTGAATAATGTTGGGTGAGGTGAAGCCAAACATCTCAAGCCCATTCACTGGTCCGCATGCTACTAAGATGCTAGAATCCGATAGCCGAGATATCTCTGCATTAAGCTTTTTTGCAACCAGATCCCAGCATTGATTTGGAGAGGCTTCCGTGAAGCAGATATCTTGGCTCTCTCCCTCCAGGGTCACCTATTAAAAAAAATAGCACTTGAAGTCAGTAAACGAGAAAGGAATCTGGAATTTACATACAGTGCTTAAGTTGGTATTTCTCTGTCTTTCAACTTGCCAACAGTTTCACATTTCACTACATGATAAGCTGGCTATTAACCTTTTTATTTTTTTATTTTTTTCTATTTCTCAGACACAATAGCTATATTATTATTATTATTATTAGTGTAGTATTAATATCAGTATTAATATTAGTATCAGTATTATTAGTATTACTATTATTATTAGTGTTACTATTACTGTTATTGTTACTATCACTGTGACTGTTACTATTCACTGTAACTTGTTGATGATAATGGCTATCTCACTCTTCTTTACCAATATATCAGTCTTTCCCTAATCTATGCTTCATATAAAAGGAGCTAGCCCCCATAGTCATAATGGGTGACACAAGATAGTAATTGATGGATGAGAAGGATGAGTCTTCTTAAGACCAAATGGTACTTCACTACTTGAAAAACCCGAATGCACCTTTGTCATGGTACTAGGGCTAACAGTTTTCCATGTTCATGCCCTCAAAATTGAATACATAAACCAGTTGGGCTGACTGTGCCAGGTAAGGTAATCAACACACTCAACAATCACCTCCAAAAGCTTCTATTAATTGAAATAACAAGACAACCAAATATATACTATGAAAATAGTAATCCATAGGGGCAAAGGTGCAAAAAAGCCAACAATCTAGAGTATGAAGACCAACCAACCAACCTTGAATAGAGGCCCCAGAAGACCAGCATCCAAAATTTCACAAATATAATTGCATCTCTTAGCTGGATCAATGACACTTTGGAACCTCACTCGGCTTTTATATCCTGCAAGTATCCAAAGTTCAAACTTTAAAACTAATATGTAAGATAAAACATAACTAACCAGAAGGGGGAAAGAAGGAAAATCAATTGAATGAGATCAAATACCTTTTGTAAATATGGCTTCTTTGCACGACCAGTTGTTGCCTCGCATAAGCATACCAATCTGAAGTAACTCGACAGGATGAGGTAAGGTTGCACCTATGTCAACACCAAATAATTTTGGGCTTGTTTTACAAATTTGCCCTCGACCTGGCTGTGCAAGATCTGATGAAGAAATCAAAGACAAAGTTGCCCCGCAGTTAGAGTTTGATCTAGCAGTACAACTCATCTCAGGTTTGGTACTACTCTCTTCAGTGTTTAGGTCAATCACTTTGATTTCTTTCTGCAAAAGGCTCATACCAAAACCTGGGTCGATTTCAGCCCATTTCTTCACAGCAGACAGATCGCCTTCTAATGCTGACAGGAGAACAGTTAACTCCTCCAAGCTATATCTAATAAGAGCAACCCGTTTACTTGGTTCACATGAGCAGAGGAGTTCAGCATGGTGAAGGCATGCGAATCGGCTTGGATTGCACTCACATCCAATACTTGAGAAATAAAGGTCATAGAAGCATGAAAAGCACTCTCTTTCAGTTGAAGTATCATCAGTATTCTTTATCTTTTTCAATTGGAAATCGCAGTTTAAGTTCTTCCTAGCCTTCTTTTCCATTTCAATTCTCACCTAAGAGGATAAAAGGACTCAACATTGTTAAGTTGTACATTTAATGAAAAGGTCATGCATCAGTGGAGTTGTATTATACCAAGCAAACATAGTCCACCAAATTGTTACCCAACCAACAATATAACAAAAAATACCAACGGAAATGAAGGGAATTGATTTCTTCAGGCGTCAGTTTGAAGATCCACTCCCATTTGGACTAAAATGGCCTTCACTCTCCTTCATGTTTTTTCTTAGACTGTATTTCTACCAAGGATATTTGAGTCATTTTTTTAAAAAGAAAGGGAGTGGATCTCTTAAGAGGGGAGTGTATGAAGCAATTCCCAGAAATGAAGGATCCATCAAATGCGAGATAATAGAACACCAGGGGAAAAAAAACTAATGAATATTCCTGGAAGTCATTTCTTTAGCTTTAAAAAAATAAGAATGTGTAGAAGTATATTACCTTAAATGCCTTGGTGAGCACCCCATCCTTCCCACATGCAGTCTTCCACCTTTGGCTCTCTGTTGAACCGTATCCTTCATGCACCTGACCTGACCAAATCTCCCTGACAGCGGCCTTTGCCACCTCAAATAGCAACTTGTCATGGGAAATAGAAGTCTTTCTCTTTTGCTCTCTGTAAGACTCAACGGCACATTGACCAAGTGGCAACCAATCAGCAGGTGCCACATTGACGGCCTCGGCACAGTTAAAACCGCAATTGAACCCCGAATGGTAAGCACGAGGAAAGGTCAGGACAAACTGGCCAGGTCTCTGTACAGCTCGATACACAGTTACACCTTCAGATTTTAGCACTGTTGGGGATAGCTGTGTCACCTGTTTCAGCAACATTTTCAAAAATTTTAAAAATTTAGGAAAAATAAATGAAACATTACCTGAACTAATGGTTGGCAGTAGTTTATGACTTTCAAAAAAGAAAAGGATGATATGAAAAATTACCAACTCATGAAGAAGATCAGGTTGTTCTTCAAACAATTCTGGTAAATGCTTTCGCATGGCTTCTTCAAGCTTTGAAGCTTCACTTCCCGCAACTCCATACCACACTTTGGGCTCCCCAAAATGCATATAATTCAATGAATATAAATGGTGGTCCTCCACATGCTATTTAGAAAATTCACATTATCAAAATTAATGATGGTAATCAGAATAAGGTAATTATGAACAACTTTGAGGTGAAAAAATTTGCAATGAGATGTTCATTTTAAAAAAAATAAATTTTTACCCAGCAAAAGGAAGAAAAACACATGCCCACATAAAGCCAAGGCACTACAACACCAGATATTTCTTCTTTCTCAAAAGACAAAACGGATCCAGGCAAACGGGGCAGATTGTTAAGGTTCCATCCTGATAACACATAATCCTCTGCCTCAACTGGATGAGACTCACATCTTGAATTTGAAATAGTTGCCTTTGGAAACCCACTCCCGAATAATACTGTGTCCAAATCCGCACCATAGTGTACCTAGAATTAAAAAAAAACACATTTCAATGCATATCTACTTCATACTCATATACACTTTCATAAACATATGACATACCTCAAAACCCTAACAAAAAGGTACATTCCAGACCTGCTCCTTTAATAGATTGAGGACTACAGATGTTACCCATCTTTTGTTACTCATAAAGAGAGACACCAGAGGAGTAAGCAGTAATTTTGAGCTCCTCATGCAGCAAACAGGAAATTAGGGACCCACATAAAAAAACAAAATTCCATGTTTTGTAGGGTAATGCTGCATGTATTACATTTCCTAAGCTTTTTGGGTTATGTAGTATGTTTCAAACATACAAAAAAATATGCTAATTTTAATTTTAATACCTCAATTTCTTCATCGGCTTCTTCAACTATTCGCCAGTATTCTCCTTCTATCTCTTCTACTGAAGGGCTCCACCTCTCCTTTTTCATGCTACTAGTATTGTTATCTTCACAACTACTACAACTACTGTCATTTTTATCACTGTGACTACATTTAACATCATTTTTTATTCCAAAATATCTTTCTTTAAATTCGTCAGCAAACTCCTGGAACTCCTCTAAGGTAAAATCCGACCCATTTTGGAAACCGAATTTCTCATCAGAATCTGACTCATTACCCGCATTCTTATTTTCTGATGAATTTGAACTGTTGTTGTTGTTATTGTTTCTTCTTTTATTCATTCCAAACCTTAATCCCTTTCTCCGTCTCTTTCTTCTCTGCATGCGTGTCTTGGGTCGCTTCTTAATGGGCTCACGGTTCTGGAGCTTGTCCACTTGCTGGACTCGGGTTGTGAACTCGACCCGTTCCCAGAAATCTTTCTCTCTTAAGGGGCATGGTGGGGTCCATGTACTTGGTGGGACGATACAGCAGATGCCGTATTTCTCAGCTTGTGGGCATATGCGAGCAATATACCCCAGAGTGTCTCTAAATTCCTGTAATGAAAAGCAGATTGGCTTGTATAATGAAATCTTGCTAACCATCAGTCAGCTAATGTTAAGTAGAAACACCCCTTGTAAGTAATTCTAATACCTCTTCAGTTGGGTAAAATACTGGGGCCTCCTCAATTAGAGGTCTACACCCTTCATCAGGATGCCATTGTGGAAACTCCTACAAAATTGGACGAAAAATATCAGATAATGAATGTACTGATACCAAGGCCAACCCATCTGATACCGGTTGATGCTTAGTGACTTGATTAAGCAAAAAAACAACAGCAAACATAAATGAATTATAACAATAATGATAATAAATAAATAAATAAATACTTAAATATGACTACCAAAAGAGTCAACCAAATTCATATCCAATAGGGCATCAAGCAAAGTGCATAGAAAAAAGATGAATACCCTCAAACCGGTACCTTTTCATGTCTTGACCTTTTTAAGCTTGTAGCACCATCATTACTTTGCTTAGGGCTGCTCAAATAAGGATCCTACAAGAAAGTTTTAAACTAGGATCAGAAAAATATTCTTTTTTCCTCAAATTAACTTGAAAAAAGAAAAGAAAAGAGTATCTAGCTTCCAAAAGGAAAAAAAAAAAAAAAAAACCTTTTTAATTGACTGAAAAACCAATTCATCATCAGAGCTCATGTCAAAGGCACCATAGTAAATGCCACCTCCTCTTTGTCTCAAGTTCCTTTTCCTTGAATTATTTGTACCAGCCAGCTCATCAGACTTGTTGTTTGTCTGAGCGTTGGGGCCCATGTCCGAGTCAGTCCCAACTATGGTGCTGTCTATCAAAACCCCCTCCATTGTCGTCATATGGACCCTGTAACTATAGATCCTGCTTATAAGAAAATTTGTTTCTTGTTAGTATTTTTCCATTCAACAAATACAGTACACTACAAAAAAGTTCTGATCCTCTTAAGCAGTACTGATCTGCTCAGTGGACAAGCTTAAACTAAAAACAGAATTCATTCAACAAATACAGTACAGTAGAATACAAAATAGGTGTTTCCCAAAAGTTCTGGTCTTGTTAATAAGTGCTGATCGGCTCAGTACACAGAGAATATCTAAACATGTATCAAACAAAATGTAAACAGCTGACACCAAATTGAGCTGACACCAGCACACATGATGAGAGTAAAAAGCAGGACATACCAATTGTATGTATCTCTTGATTAGATTAAAATTGCTCGTTTGTTAGAGTTTAACAATTCCCTAAGGAAAACTACGATTAGATACACAAGTGTTCTGGAAAAAGAACTATTTGTAGCACTTTAAAACATGGAACTATTTGTGGCATTCTAGAAATAAATATATGAACAGTACAGCTTGAAGTCATTTATAAACCAGGATTCATAATCTAGGAAAACAATCAGATACTTCTATTTATAGCTTTTGCTGGGTTGTCCAAATTAACTTCTTTAAACTTTTTACATAGAAGTATGACTTCCAAGTTTTGTGAAATTAAAAGGCAATCTTCTCTGGTGGAAAATCTTCAATACCAAGATTAGATCTAGGGGTAAGTAAATTTGAAATTTAAAAGAAAAAACAAATATCAGATCTGAAGCTAGATGTCCTACTGTTGTAAATTGAAATGCATGCAACAGGCTGTTTTCATTAAGGATTGAACAAGAAGCGAAATGAAAGACTTCAACATATCAGAATAAACTAGACAGGCAAAACCTAATTTCAGAAACTTTACAATACCTAAGCTTTTTGCCAATGAGAAGAGGTTTAAAGCATATCATTGTGTCAAGTGACATCCTCCGATCATTGATATAAAATTCAATGTCATAAACTATGTTATCTCATTCAGTCATAAAAAATACTAATATTTTATAGAATTCCATAAAACTATCAAAGCAATGTGAAAACTCCTTCAAAGTACACTGCAAAAGTCTTTAATTGAAACAAAAGCACATCAAGTCTATTCTTTAAGAAAAGAACAATTATCCATACAATTAGACACGATAAAAGCCTAAAACTAATCATACGATGGAAGTTATACAGAGTTATTACCAAAAAACTAATATTTGATCCCTCACTCCAAGGGATCAGAAAAAAAGTTCTTAAGAACTGTAACATCAAATAGGACTGAATTCCCACAAAGATGGAGTGACAGTAACCGAAATGTCAACCTTTCCACCTATACTCTGACGGTAATGTCATACTGTACCTTTTCTTTTATGGTCAGTTGGCTATTACCAGCAGGCAATTTCATTAATTTGGAATAATTTTTACAACAAGGCTAAAAAAATAATATGAAGAAAAGCCACAAAACATACTATACCAGTTTGAATAAATATTTTCAAGTATTCAAAATTCTAATAAAAACCCACTGAGAATTGGATTGATGAACCCAAAATCCTATAATCTGCTGAATACAGCATGTCTGTAAATATACTGAATTACACAACATGGACATTTTCTTTAATTAAAATTTCAATATTATATTAAAAAAAAAGGACAGCGAAAACTGATAAACTTAGATTAAAAGTGATAATTGATAAACAATCTAAATCAGTGATAATCAAACTGAAAGAAACAAACTAGTATGTAGAATTGTGAAGATGGGCCAATGGAACGGCAAAATAGATACCAAATCTAGAAATTGCTAAAAAAAAAAACAGAGATTGAAGAGAAATATACCCACCTGACCAGTACTTCAAATATATTTAATCTGATGCCAGATCAGGGATCAAAGTGCAATTTATCCCTAACTATAACGCATATCAGTATTAAATACCTCAAATAATAACTGATTTCCTAAACCTAATATTCTGAAACTACAGATCTATGAACAGACATCTAAAAATACACTAAATTACGGAATAAACACAATAGAGTCAAAATCACATTTCACAAAGCATCTTGAATTTATGTATATAAGCAATCAAACATGATACCATCCAAATTTATAACAGGCATCAATCCATCTACCAATGCATTTGATCTAATTCACATATCATGCAAAGACAAACCAGACAGAAATTCACAGATTAAACAATAGTAATCAGATGGAATTGGAGAGGAAACAGGGGGGCAAATCTGACCTTTTGACAGAATTGAAGTTTGAAAGGACGCATCAGGAGGAACGCAAGTCTTAAAACGGTGGCTTTTATAAAGACAATTACGAGAAGAGAGAAACCTTCTCTCTCCTCTCGACTCTCTGTTTCCTTCTATCTATTAGGCGTTTGTTTCTTTTTTTGAAGGATGCAAGAATTTGAGTTTTTCTTTTAATTTATTTGGCTAATTATAGGAGTCCTTATAAGTGATATAGTTAACCGCTCGCGCGATAAGGCACAAGAGGGATGGGGTCAAACGAACCAAGCACAGGAGCGGACACAGAAACACAACCCACTATTTAGGCTTTAACTGAAACCCGTATCCAACCACCAAAAGGAAATAAACCCATTATTAGTGCCAAGATATCGGATTTTATGTGGCATATTCTTGCAGTCTGCTATTGATTACTACCTAAGCATTTGCAAATATTATATGAGCGCCTTCATAATTCGTATTATATTAATTTCTACCTATAACCTGTATACAATTTCAAATTTATTTATTTTATTTTTTATATGCAGTCGTAGAAAAATTATATTATTGGTATATTGCATCAGATAATTTATATATAGAAACCGTTATTTTCGTAGCGGATGTTTTTTTCACTACAGTGTATTCTTTAATGTGGCATATAGAACGTTCTTTTTTAGGTTATATCTCATTTCTAATTTGCAAACCCTTGTAACTTGGGTACATTTTAATGTGTTTAATTTAATACTGTCTACTATTCGAACATCAAAGAACTTATCACCGATAATTTTTTTTTTTTAATTCTATCTCAAATTAGATACTTAGAGATGATTGAAACCAGCACATAAATTTACTATATCAAATATTTATCTTTTAAGTTTGGATATTTTCCTTTAATATTATAAATTATTTATATTGTAATATTTTGAAGTACTATATTATGAACTAGTCAGTTTTATGTATTTTACGAATTACTTTTTTTTTAACAAATTTGTATTTTTAGGTTTTGTGGCTTTTCTCATATAAGGTATTAAATCAATCTATATGTTCCTTATTTTTTTCAATGTAAATTATTTATGCATTCAATATAATTTTATTTTTTGGCCAAATAATAATTCAATATGTGGAAGTACATAACTTTTTATTTAACAAGAAAGTCTACTTGAAATTCAACATAAGAAACAACGAAAATTGATTAAATAAAAGTTATCTTTCAAATGAATTTGTATTATTAAATAAGTACTTATGCTATTCAGTATAAATTTTACCGTTAGAAAAAAAATCTTATTTCGTAAATAAATAGCAATATTTTCATTATAAGCGTGCATAATTAATATTTGTCGTATTTCATTATACTACATTTGTTGAAATCTCAATTGCTTTTCAGGGTATTGTGGTTGTTAATAAAAGAGCAGTTAGAAAAAGCAATAAACAATCTCATAAAATATTAAAATATAATATAATTTTATTGAGTGGTGATGATAAATGTTATGTGATTTGAGAAAATCTTTATTTATGCATGTATGATTGTCAATTATATAAATTTTTCCTTGATATAATGTAGGAAAGGAAATAAATTATTTCATACTATAAATAGCAAAATACAACTAAGCATTATTGTGTTGTATCTTTATCGTATCTACGCACCATAATTCGATTTTCACAATGTTTTACAATTTAGTAATTGTTGATCGGTAAATAGCCTTTAAATCTTCATAGCTGTTATCCGTGATAGAATTAATAAAATTTTAAAACGTAAATTACAGCTAAGCAGGTGAAACACATTGGACATGAAACGTGATTCAACTCATTCGAGTAAACACACAGAAACTTTCCTCCCGCACAAGATGCTACACAAGCCTCTAAACACAGAAATTCCCGTTTAGATGCCTCATGCCTCCCCTTATTTTATGTCCTTAGGGTTCCGTAACACAAAGAGGGATTGCTAACCGCCTCCAGCATCTTTATCACCAAGAAAATCTCCAACGTTGACCAAGGCCGACGAAGTTCCAAGTGTAAAATGCCATTATACATGCAATAATACAAAATTGTATATATTTTGGACATATTGACACATCGACACATGCAGTTTAGTATCATTCAATGAATTAATACGTATTTATATCAATAAATATTAATTGGCATATCGTGATTAGAGTTTTTACATAATTTCGATATTTACGCAAATTATTTTCGTCCAGAAATATAAATTCCTTAAATATAACCAACATCCAAATTCTATTTTCGTTCAGAAATATAAATTCCTTATAGATATAGATTCCCTGAATATGACTAACATCCATTGTGCCGGCCACCGTTGTCAATTTTCATATCAATTTTGCACTTTTATTTCATGGGTTTAATGGAATGCTTGTTCCTCGTTATCCATCAATGGTTTCGCACCAGACAAGTTTTTGGGGTGCTTAATCAATATGCATGTCGGTTAAAGAATATTTTTTTTTAGTTGCAGCACTTTTTTACAACTGATCCTTGCATAGTGCATACAAATTGCTCCAACTTAAATACTATATATACAATAGACGCATCTAATGGTGTGACGTGTGAGGTTCGAATTACAGAAGTCATTCGTTGGGTGAGGACGCACGCCACTTCCCTGTAAAAAAAATGCATATTGCTTGGACCATACTTTTATCATTTCTATTTGAGAAATGCTAGAGTTCAATATATTGGACGGATGAAGTCCGTCCAATACGATCGTTTTCATATTTTTAAATTTTAAATAACCGATCCGAACCGTCCAATATGTTCTCCATATTGAAAAATTATAAGAAACTAATTTTTACATTTTTTTCAAAAAAAATTTTACTATTTTTTGGTATTTTAGAAAATCGTTGTTATTGGACGTTCCATAATGTTTATATCATGAATTTTCAAAAATACCAAAAAAATAGTAAAAAATTTCGAAAAAAAATGTAAAAATTAATTTCTTATGAGTTTTCAATAGGGAGAACATATTGAACGGTTCGGATCAGTCATTAAAAATAAAAAAATGTGAAAACGATTATATTAGACGGACCCATCCGTCCAATATATTAGACACTAGCATTTCTCTATTTATTTTGTCAAACTTCAGAGATATCAACAGTCGTCTCAATATCTCATCTCTCCCTCCGGTTAATTTTCTTATATTCGCCTTTCAAGCGTAGGGAAAATAGAACGAATTTAAATTGGCAATAGAAAAAATAAAAAGTTATATAAATATATAAAGTGAGTTCAGTTTTTATTAAAATAAAATTAACATGTCAAATTATATTCTTAACATTTCGATTTTACTTTTAATTACTCGACTATCATGATTGAACGACTTCTATTATCTCAAAAGCTTTTCTTCATTTAAAGAGGATATATATATTATTTTATGTGTCTAAGGTATAATAAGACACTTAAAGCAATAGAATTCTCTTGCATTATACAGTAAGGATTCTTGCACAAATTATTGTGTGTGTGTGTGTGTGTGTTTTTTTTTTTTTTTTTTTTTGCATACAGTTGTTATGTTTGAGAAGAATTTGTTTGTGATGAACATTTGTTGGATGTAAAATATTAATTAGCAATGATTTTATTCAAAATTTTTCACTTTTTCTTTAGGGGCGAAACTAAAAACATTCTCAAATTACGAATTTTGATACGTTAGAAAATAAAATAACAGGTGCTGTTTTCTTTTATTTAAAGATTGCATATCAACTTGACGAAATAAAAAAAAAAATTCAACTGCTTCTTTAAAATTCTTAACAGGATGCACAATTGTTCAAAATTAGCTAACAAGAAAAAATTACTATTGAAAGATATATTTCTCCGTATTTCTTTTCCGGCCAATAATCCAGAAAAAGGTTTTTATTTTAAAACTGTTTTTTAGTATAGGTTTTCATTGTATGTCTCTTGAGTCTTGTGGGCATAAATTTTGATGTGTCAACATGATTAATAATTTGTCTTTGTACGAACTCGGATGCACAAATAGTTAGAATTGTGGAACATATTTAATTTCAAATTTATTCATATTCACCACTTAATTAGCAAAATATATACGGCTCACAAAAATTAATAATGTACCAGATATGGTAGTCGCAGCTTTGCTGCGCTATATTTTTTTAGATGACAATAATTCAGCATGAACTACCTTAGCTTCATCGTGCTATGTTTTTTAAATGATAATAATTCAGCATGAATTATCTTAAAATAATGATCGACACAACTATTTTTAATATATATTTAATAAAAAAATAAAACTATTTTTAATTATAGAAAATAGAAAACCATATTTATCTAATGTAAAAAAATGTCAAAAATAGAGAAAAAAATCACGGGATTTAATTAATACTAGGCATGACAGTACGAAGCTTCGCTGCGTTATATTTTTTTAGATGATAATAATTCAGCATGATTTACAAATATATTTAATTATTAAATAAATTAAATAATGATTGGTACAACTATTTTTATTATATTTAACAAAAAAACTATTTTAATTATAGAAAATGCAAAAATAAAAAAACAAATTTTTAACTAAAAATAGAAAACTACCGGTTTTAACTTAAAAACAGTCAAAAAAAAAATGTAAAAAAACGGTCAAAAATAGAGGAAAAAAGTCACGGGTTTTAATATATAAAATATAGATATAGATATCTTAGATTACACTATAGCTAAACAAAACACCAATCATGTGTTTGACGGGTCCCCTGTACAAATTAGAATTCAATAGTGTTCTGTGTCACACAAAAATGTACACAGTTCATACAAAACAGATTCTTTCAAATATGATTACAAATGATAGGAAGTACTCTTTTGATCTTTTAGCGCATCAAAAATCTACATTGACACATTAAATTCTGAGCCGACCGACCTAAAACTGTTAAATAGACGATAGACGATGGAACCCGACAATAAAGTAATTTTCTCTAAAATAATTTTCCTAAGGACCTTCGAATTAAACTATTTTCCATGTATAATCATCATAAATTCCAGTACATTCTTTACTTTCTAGTTTCTAGATACTCCAAATCTAATCCAAGAATTATACAAGCTGTCGACACCTCCAG
Source organism: Rhynchospora breviuscula (assembly GCA_027562975.1). Lineage (NCBI taxonomy): Eukaryota > Viridiplantae > Streptophyta > Magnoliopsida > Poales > Cyperaceae > Rhynchospora > Rhynchospora breviuscula. Next base: position 34,916,269 of record CM050399.1, read on the forward strand.
TTCATTTAAACTGGAGAGGCCTAGATAACTGAAACGACAAGCAAATAAACGCCAGGGAAATTCATTCCGTGTTTTCTCGGTAAACAACACGCTGTTACAATGTTACATTCGTCGAAATTTCAACGAATCCAGATATACGCACATCATATCATAGGTTGAGATTTTCTTAAATCCGGTGCTTTTACTTCCATACCCGTGAAGATATTTTACTTGTGCGCCCACAATATTCCTCTACTTTGTTGGGAACTTTGGATCCGAAATAGCCTTTGCATCCGCTCAAAATATTTTTAAAAAAAAATAGCAAAACAGCCTCTAGATGGTTTGTGACGAATACCTCTGGTTGAATCTATGTTGCATTACATGGAATATTAATGGCGTCAATCTTGGCATGTAGGATTCATCCCATCTTGTTATGAATTATCCATTTAATAATTTATATATGTTTAATTATTCATTTAAAATTTATAATTTATATATTTTAATAACAGAAGTGTTATTGTAAAGGTACTCACCGCACAAATCAAAATGTGTGTCAACTAACACAAGTAGGGGTCTAAACAGATAAAAATAGATTATCCGTTTATATTCGTATGTCGAATATCTGACATATGAGGTTATAGATTCATATGGATGAATATTCAGCGTTTAATTTGGAAGTAAAAACAGAAATACGAATACGAATAATTATTCGAACATTGATATTTTGATACCGCCTCCGTATTTTATAGGTAGGAACATGATTAGATTTGGGCATTATACTAATACTAATCCAATTAATAACCCTTAGATTTAATTACTCATTTTTACTTTTTATTATTTTATCTTTTATTTAAATGTATAATTTCTTGTTACTTTTTGACTAATAAATAATAACATGATAACTAAATTAGGTGTTTGATCTTTTTGTTTATTGTAGAACTTTTTAACTAGAAAATTTGTTATGGAATTGTTTTTGTTAATCATATGAATGTATACATGATATGCGTATTTTTCGAAACATGTTTAAATTATTTTCAGTATATGAATTTTGATCTATATCCATATATTCGTTTAATATTGGATTCGTATCCGGTTCCAAAACTATCCGTGTCCGAGGTTGAACACCACCAACATATTTTAATATTGCTTCACCTGATATCGCTATCATATCCGTTTACACTCTTATTGCAAAAGGAAATTCCGGTTCCTAACTTGGGAGACGGGGCACACTATTTGTACTTAATAAATTAATTAATCACATAAAAAAGGTGTGTGTGAGAGAAAGAATTACAGAAAAGGATCCTCAGATAAGCTAAAATTAGGGTCCGTTTCTACTTCCCAATAAAGGCCCATGCCCATCTATAAGACCTTGTTACAAGCCCAATCATTAATAGTAAAAGGTTGTCTACTTGTCTAGAAGCAAGTTTTAAGTTCTCTTGATTCCCTTTACCTCTCATTCATTTATCGCGACTAGAGCTCTGTAGAGTACATTATTATCCCCCCCCCCCCCCCCCCTCAATTCTACCATTACAAGCCCACGATCTCTTCAATTTCGTTATAGCTTTCCTTTAAACCTGTGTATACTATGGTTTTGTCCCACGCAATTAAATTGTGAATTCTTATATTATCATTCAAACTAGCTGCAGAGTCTAGAAAAATTTTAAATGGGATCACCAAAATAATTCAAATCTAAATATTTTTTTTATCAATGTCAATAGAATCATCATAACAAAATTATTATTATTATTATTAGCTAGGGATCAATAATGTCATTGTTAAAATATTTTTTGGGAGTCCAATATTGTTTTCTTAATGAAATCATCAATAAAATCATCAAACTTATATATAATAAATGTTTGATTAAAAGCATATTATGGGGTCGTTTGCACCCCATTGGTTTTCATTAAATCCGCCTCTGATTAGAACTATATAATTTGCATTGCATGACATCCTTGAGAGGCAAGGAACACGTTGTTGTTGCTACATTGAAAACGACAATTTGTTTTTTTTGGAGAAACTAGGCAGAGGCTACCTAGTGAACAAACAAACTACAAACCAAAAAAAACTAAAACTAAAACTAAACAAGCCTGGCTCTAACAGTGTCTCATGAAAAACGTTGCCTCCCCAACAATCCATTCATGAACTGATCCTAACACTCTCTCTTCTCCTCTGAATATCCTGTTGTTCCTCTCCAACCAAACCGCCCACAGAGCTGTTGCAACCACTGCTTTTTGTAACGGAGTGAACTGAGAGAAGACAAAAGCTTGTGTCAATGCCTCTAAACATCCAGTATTATTTGACCAAGGCAGGGACATACCAAAACTCTGACTGAGTTGCCTCCAAAGTTGAACAGTGAAGGGGCATGTCAGGAACAAGTGGGAAGCCGACTCACAAATATTCTGCTGGCAAAGAACACACCCCACTTGAGCCGAGATGTTTCTTTTATGTAGTTGCTCCTGAGTCAACAGTCTGTTATGTACCAGTAAAAGCAAAAAGCATTTGACAGTTGGAGTTACCTTCAATCTCCACATCTGCTGTAGGGGGAAAGTGTGTCTACCTGCTTTGATGAAGGCACTATAAAAAGATGCAGCCGTATACTCTCCATGTGAACTCCATCTCCAGATCAAAAAATCACGAGCATTATTTGTTGTACGGTTTAGCTGAATAGCTTGTGCAATTAGCTGTTCCTGACCCCTATTCAGAGGATTTGGCAGAAGTTTATCCATTACCGATATAGCATCAGCAAGAGTGATTAGTTTCCTTGGTGGTGGTGCTCCTTCATGTCCAAAGAAAAGTAATCGATTTTCCCCCCATTTATCAAACCAAAACAGTGACTGTTTACCAGAATTGACGATTGTGTAGGTTGAGAGTTGGAAGTAAAAACGCAGAGCCATTAGGTCATTCCAAAAGAAGGAGCCTTTTTTCTTCCACCCTAAAGGAGGAATGTGGGAATTACTTCTGCTGTACAGAGAATTGGCCACCAAGTACCACTGTGAGTCATCTGTGTTGTATAGTCTCCACCACCAACGTAGCAACAAAGCCATGTTCTGCAACCTGAGGTTAATCAACCCAAAGCCGCCTAAAGATTTAGGTGCACACATCCTATCCCATGATAGCAGTGGAATACCAGTGCCTCCCGATTTACTGTATCCCCATATGAAATTGCGCCTTAATCTATCAATTGCATTAATCACCCACACTGGTAGCTTGAAGACCGACATGAAAAAAACTGGAATGGAAGAGAGAACTGAACTGGCTAGCACAATTCGGCCAGCCCTAGACAGAAGACTTCCTTTCCAACTCTCAAGCTTCACCTGCACCTTATCAATTAATGCCTGAAAAGCTTGCCTACCCGGTTTCTGTACCGTTAAAGGCAGCCCTAAATAGGTGAGAGGAAGGCCTGACATTGTGCAATTGAGAGTCGTTTGCAACAAGGCACCTTCCTGATCTGACAAATTGAAGGGGACCACGGCACTCTTGGTCAAATTGATGGAAACGCCTGAAACCGAGGAGAACTGTTTGAACACCTCATTTAGAGCAGCCGGTGCATTTCCTTTTGCCGTGGCGAAAACCAATGTGTCGTCTGCGTATTGCAGTGTGTAGTAAGGGTTTTGCAATTTGGCAGTGATTGAACGATTGATAGCAGTAGAAACCGCTTGAATCATTTTTGCTAAAACATCCGCAGCCAAAATAAACAAGAATGGAGACAGAGGGTCTCCCTGTCGTAGACCCCTCTTGTGTACGAAGGGTGTGCCAACCTGATCATTAATAACAACTGAGGATGTTGAAGATTGAAGAAGTAGACTGACCCAAGAAGTGAAAAGAGCGGGGAAGCCTCTGCAATTGAGAACATGTAAGAGAAAAGGCCAAGCTATTGAATCGAATGCTTTTTGGAAGTCAATCTTTAAAAGGAACGCTGGCTCTTTTTGTTTAGCAATCTCAGATATTATTTCTCTTGCCGATATGAAGTTTTCTGCCAAAAAACGCCCTCTGACAAAACCAGTCTGTGTTATAGTAACTAACATAGGGATGTGTTTTGCCAAACGATTTGCTAACACCTTTGCAATGAGCTTTGGAATATAGCAAATTAGACTTATAGGTCTGAAAGCCGATGGTATTTGAGCATCGGCCTCCTTTGGCAAGAGAATAATATGTGCCAGGTTAATGTTGGACAACTCCAGAGTATTTGTGTATAAGTCATCAAATATTTGCAGCAAGTTCTGCTTGATCACTTGCCAATGCACTTTGAAGAACTCGTTTGGCATACCATCAGGGCCACAGGATTTATTATTTGACATGCCCATCACCGCACGATGTATTTCTGTCTCACTAAAAGGTGCTGCTAAATCGAGTAGCTCCAATGAAAGGTCTGCATAAAGAGCTAATGGAGAGAAATTGGTAGTCGAGACTTCAGTACCTAGCAGCAACTTGTAATGAGAAGTGAAAGTATCCACTATCTCTGGTGTGCTTTTGATAAGACGTTCACCATGCAATATGGAAGAAATAAACTTTGCCCTTTTTTTCAAAGAGGCTATTGCATGGAAGTAACGCGTGTTACGGTCCCCACAAGCCACCCATTTAGTACGTGCACGTTGATGCCATCTTATCTCCATTATATTTGCAAGCTCATGTGCACGTTCACGCGCCAAGATCCTTACTGCTCTTTCTAGAGGTGTTAGCACCCGCAACTCTTCAAGTTTATCCAGAAAGCCCACAAACATTTTTGCATTTTGCATGAAAATAGCCACGTGTGAATAATTATTTCTATGCCACTGTCTTAGGGCTTGATGTACACATGTGGTGCGCTTAAGGAAAGTATCCATTGGCTTTTCCTCCTGCTGTGTTGTGTTCCAGATCAAATTGGTCAATTCATTTGCATTATTATTTTGCAGCCAAAACTTCTCAATTCTAAAAGGTCTTGGTCTTGTTTGTAATTGCCTGCAACGTAACAACAAGGGACAGTGATCTGACACAACAATTGGAAGTGCTTCCAAGGTGATGTTTGGAAATGCAACCTGCCATTTTGAAGAAAGCAATACCCTATCCAGCCTTGAAAACGTGGGATTAGGTTGCATATTGGACCAAGTGTAGTTCCTATTTTGGATGGGTACATCAAATAGGTGGGCTTTATCAATGAAGCCATTAAGGGCCTGCATAGATGCGAAATCTGTGCACACAGTGGAGCGCTCGTTCATCCATCGAACAGCGTTAAAGTCCCCCAAAATTGCCCACAAGTCAGGCGAGAGAGTTGAGAGATTGGTCAGTTGTTGGAAACAATCAGCTCGTTGTGCTGCCGTGTGGGGGCCATACACACAAGTGATCAAGACCTCACTGTTTGTTCTATTGTCTACTAGAAGCGCTGAGCAAGAAAAACGTGTAGACCAAGAGTTCAAGAGAGAGTAAAAACGTTTCCAACAAATAATGCAGCCGCCTCTAGTGTTTATCGCATCTAACAAGACCACATTTGTATCAAAGAAAGTGGGAAGGAGGGTGCGTAAGCAAAGAGTATCAGGAGCGTTTAATTTCGTTTCCTGCAGACAAGCTATATCACATCTTGCCGATCTCAAACCATCAGAAATAACCCTCCTTTTTACCACATCACACAAACCCCGAACATTCCAAGTCAACAGTTTAACGGGCTTACAATTCATGATACACAAAAGATGCTACTACATTAGCAAAATGCTAGCAAAGGCAATAAGAAAATCAGCTTGAGAGTTCATCATCTGAACTCGCATCAAGCTGGATGCACTCCTCTGGATCGGAGGGGGCATGTCTATCACCATACTTCACATGCGCCACACGAGTGCTAAGAACTGATGAAGAAACATCCTTGCATGGTGCATACTTGCTCTTCTTGCTAGGTCTACCTCTAGTTTTTAACGGGCTGATTACCTGATGACACTCAGTCAAGTTAGCTGGTCTAACCGCAATTCGAGAATTAGTTGTTGGGCTTTGTTGGGCCTCTTTGGGCTCAAACACAACTAACTGTTTATTACTTGCACCCATTAGTGCAGCTAAATCGACCGACTCAGCATACGTTAATGGTACATTAATAAAATTATTCGGTTCAACCGTGGCAATCATGGGTTCATTGGTACCACCCATCTTGCAAGAACGCGACAACATTTTCCTAACTGGCTTAGCTTTTGGTGTTTTTGCACGAGTCCCTTGTTGTTTTGACTTGATTGGTGCCTTTTGGTTCTCATTATTATTGCTATCCCAAAACCCTAAGTCTTTTGAATGCACATTTGTATTTTTCGGATCAGTTTCAGGGAACAGATCAGTAACGGCTACCAACTCCAAACCAGCCAAAACAGGTGAATGAGAAGGGTATAGAACCTGCACAGTGTCACTTGCAAGCAACAGCTGTTTTTTGTTTGGATGCTGAGCGTCACAGATGCGAACAGAAGCCTGCAACTCTTCCAGATCCAATGTGGAGAGGCGTTTGTGAGGCCTCTCCTTTGTGCGCTCTTTGTGTGCTGAATCATGCCTTAACTGTTGTGGGGTAGATGCAGCGCCGTTAGTCGCCGTCACAACATCCGCCACTTGGTGCTGAGATCCGTTCTCCGCTGGCGCCGTTACCTCAAAATTCCGTTTGAGGATAGTGACCGTGCCGTGGGCCGGCTTCTTGCCTCGTGCATCGGCCTTGTCGGCGGCGTGCATAGCAGCTGCGATACCCGCCGGAATCTGAGACGGGTCGACATTTCTAAAAATACGCTTCAAGTCCCTGACATTAATTGTTACCGTCTCTTCCAAATTTACCGGCGGTTCCTCCATGACCTCTGGTAGTTTGAATTCCCTAATGCTTGGTCTGTCAACCACCGGAGGAAGTTGAGGGAGATCAGCCAGAGAGAAGGCTTGACAAGGCAGCCATTTTTCTATCAAGACCGACACGTGGTAGTCTAATCCCCCGATCGACACCTGCACTCTGTGTGGAATTTTGGCTAAATCAGGCACCGCCACGGCCGCATCCCAGCTTGCCAAATTCCCTGGTTCGTTGTGAACGATTGTACCCAGGTAGTTACCAATTTGTTGCCATAAAAATAACGCATGACGTCTCCTGAGGCCCTGATCCTACAAAAGAAGCAAACAGCCAAACATTGTTATACATCCTTAACCCTAATTTTTAATTTCTAATTTCTAATTTTCTAATCTAATCCCTACTGCTTATAAAAGCACCCACAAAACACGCTCCCAAATTCAAAGCTACCCGGGGGTTCAGTATAAAAAAAAAAAAAAAATCCAAACGAAAGTCTATAATATCCTTACTTTCATAACTTTAAGAGTAATGCTAGAATCAAACATATAGGACGTCAAACATGATCCAAACGTCGACCATTAAAATTTCAAACGGTCGATTCAAACCACTCAATATGATCTCTATATTAAAATATTCTTGAAAATCAAATTTTATATTTTTTCAAATTTTCTAACTATTCTTTTCGAATTTTCAAAATTAGAGGGTTCATAACTTTTTAGATTGAGCATATTCAAAAATTCCAAAAAAAAATACTAATAGATTTTTTAAAAATATAAAATTTGGTCTCCACGGAGATCTTATAACGTAGAACAATTTGAGCGGTTTGGATCGGCCATTCTAATCTTAAAAATTAAAATTTTATCGTGTTGGACAAGTGTATGTGTTATATATGTTTGATACTAGCCACTCCCTAACTTTAATGTATAACCTGATGTCGGTGAGCAAAATAACTCGTAACTCTTGAGTTTACTCAAACTCGACTCGTAAAAAGCTCGATCGTAACTCGATTCAAAAGAACTCGAGTTGAATTAACTTGATTACCTAACGAGTCGAGTTTTAGTTGGACTCAACTCGGTGCGTCAACTTGTGAACTGACTCGTAATATAATAAATTTTAATTTTAAATAGTATTATCAACATGATTTATGAATAATAAAAAATTATAAAATAGCACAAAAAATTTTTATTGTACATTTTTATTTTAGATAGTTATAAAATACAAAATATTGAATTTCAAGACATTTTGTTTTAAATCAATAGAAAGAATAAATTGACCGATAATTTTTATTATTTATAATTTATATATCAATTAATTTTAATATTGAAATAATATATGAAGTAATAAAAAAGAAAGAAATGAAGTACAATTGCTTATGTCGAACTAGCTCGTGACATGCGAGCCAACTCGAATTAGAAATCAGCGGAGTTTGAGGTAGTTTAAACTTTAAATAACTGGAAAGTATACTCGGCTGATATACAGCCCTGAATTGAGGGTATTTTAGTATTTGCACATTAAAATCGGGAGTGTTTTGCAAAAGAGAGTGCCATGAGCAATTCCGGATCCAAATCGATCGATCGAGAAATAACGAAAAGCATTAATGGCGCAGATGGAAGCGCGAGAAAGTAGAGAGAGAAGGAAGCGGCGACGGTGGCATCCGACGGCCGAGGAAGTGATCGACCGCCTCAGAGACGACGGCGACTTCGATTCTCTTCGTCTCTCTCTCATCCAACAACTCAAGAACAATGTACTCTCTCTCTCTCTCAGTTTACTTGTGTTTGTTCACCAATAATTGTTACAGCGTTAGTTGATCAATTATTGTACATAATTATTCTGCGATTTCTACATACAATTAATTCTAACAGTTATTGGTGAACAGAAAGATCATAAGAGGAAACATAATATTACACAATTAAGAGATAAAATGTGACTATACTGTTGCAAGTTATGCTTCTTTGTCTATCCAATGCGAATGTCTCAATGCCAATTCAGAACTGAAATTACAACCAAAAACAATATTTTGACGTTCTATTATTTTTGTATGCACTCGTTTACATTCCAAATTAGGAGGAACTGAGGAAGAGCATAGTAGAGGAGGTGACGCAGTCACTGGTGTTGAACGATGAGGGCTGCGAGAAACTTAAATTTCGGGACCTTTCGGATGCCATTTATGAAGAAGTGGGGTATGTCTTTGATTTTTCAGTTTCCTTCTTTTAAATGGTTGGCAGTTATAACAATCAAACTAAACAATCATAGTATCCATCATGGGATTTGACCTCAATTGCAATTTGAAACAAGACAACTAGTACTTTACCAGTAAAACACATTATGAGCACCTCCCAGTTAACTCGATATTCTAATAGAGAGCCATGCTTGTATGACAACTTGTAACTTAGTGGTTCCTGACATTTGACCAACAGTGAGGAGGGAAGGCTGTCACAAACACATGGAACCCCGTTTCAGTGTCCTGCTGTCCCAAAAGCTAATTTATTCTCTCTTTTTAAATGTTCTTTTGTATTTTATGAAATCCAATAATTAAAATTGGTACAATAGTAAAGTTATTTAATTCTTTCAGTATGAGGATTGCTACCATTTAGATATTAAGCTTTTTCCTCCCACCCCCCAGCCGCAAAAGATATCTGAAAACAGATCCAAAGAGCAGCAGTACTCCTCTTTGGACTACAAAAACTATTTCAATTTAGGAAAGTAAAACAAAACATATTTCATTGGGCCAATTATGAGATAACACATTCTCAATGCCTGTTTTCCTTCTTTATTGTTTCGGAAGGCACAGAGTGCCTTTTCTTTTTTCTTCAAGGGCAGCTTGCTCACAAGTCATAGTGTCAAAACAACAAAGAGACAGAAAAAGCAAAATTATCTCAGTGTCTGAATCGGAGCAACCCTACTGTTTGGACCTTTTTTCCCTAGTATAAATGGCGATCTGAATTGGTACTGCTGTGATCTATTTTTCTGACACAAATGGTAGCATACATTCTTACTATTTCCTGGAAAACTTACAAAATATCACTTTACATATTCTGATTCTTGAGCTAACCAAAATAAAAGAATAACTCTCTCTCTCTCTCTCTCTCTCTCACACACACACACACACACACACTCACGCGCGCACGCATGCACGCCAGACACACACATAAAAGCACCAAGTTTCCAATTAGAAGTAGAGAATAAAAAACAAACTCACTTGCCACTGCACAATGTAGACTTATTGCTGGTATGAATCTGAACAAATGGTACCAATTGAAAAGTGTTACTGAATAATGTGAACAGTTTGAAGTGCATTTTCACAATTTTCATTCTTCGCATGGCTTAAGCACAAAATGTTTGTGGATTGTATAGCTTTAGATTATATTTTGATGTAGTAGGCAATTGCCTGCATTATTAAAGAAGAAAAAGTCAGTTACAGGGAAGTATGTGCAAAAGTGCGAAGAAGAAAGATAATTGGCTGAGTTAACCTAGCCTAGTTAACAGTATGGCTTTTCATTATCAGCGTTTGTCTTTGCTACCTGAGGTGCAATAAAGGCCAGTACCTAATTGATCAGGGGCCTTGTATTTAACTCCATTGTGTATCTACGCATCTGTCAATGTTCTGTGATAAAGGCAGTGCGTGAATCCTCACAGCTAGGGTGCTATTATTTGTTAACTGGACAGTGCACTGACCTGGGATGTGTTAGGTTAAGCTTAAAGGCTCATTAGCTATGTAATGGAAGTTCCATGGTTAATTAGTAATGCAAATGGGTGTGGGCACAGTTTTAGTTTTGGTCAGTTTAAATTCAAACTAATTGCATATTTATTTGACCCACAGGATTAAAATTATGGGGAAAATCTCTGATGAGGTCTGGAAAACTATAAATTCAAGTGAACAAGAGATACAAGACACCATTGAATCGGTGTACAACCGAATTCTTCATCCTGAAAACAAGAAGAAGAGTACTTCCACTTCTGCCCCTGGAAAGAGCTTACATTGCCAAGAAAACGAACCTGATGCACCACCAGGGTTTGTGTTACCGACCAAGAACAATGGGACAATGGCAAATGTGAAACTTGAAGAGGAAAATGATGTAGCGCCACCTGGTTTTGATACTGTTAAAGATATTAATGAGGTAGCCAATGGATCTGGTGAGGATGATCAGGATGCTCCGCCAGGTTTCAGTTAGAATCCCATTTGGAAAGCCCAATTTTTTTTTTTTTTTTAAATTGACTTCTAATTTGTGAGTAACATTTAGACTATATAGATCTGGTGTTTTAATAAGATATATAATGATGGTAAAGGAAAATTATAGAGTTCTTATTGGGCTGTGTTGTTTGTTGCTTTGCAGTAATTATAGTTCATTTTTCTAGGTTTTGTATGGCCTGCTGGAATGAACTTTGGGCTTTCGCTCTGCAATCGTATACTTGCATTGGCCTATTTTTTCCTACTATTTTGATCTAGGAGTTGTTACCCAAATCTGCAATAGATGCCAGATCAACTTGTTATATATCATAGATGCATGCTTTTAAAACGCGAGTAGTGTTGTTTTTGGTCAAAGTCTCAAAGATTTAGGAACTGAAAACTTTGTGACCCTTGTATCCTTCTCCACCTCTGCCCTTAAAGGTAAAAATCGTGTAATACACAGTTTCTTAGAAAATTGTCTCCATTCCAAAAACACTAATAATATCTTTTTTTAAGCCATAATGAAGCTTTTAAATTTCGGCGAAAAAACGGCGTTTTTTCGGAAATGACGGTATTTTGCATCAGAACGCACGAACGTCACAGCCTTAATCGACTAAATGACGTAACGCGACATTTATGTTATTTCAGCGATATATGGTAGAATATTTTTCGTTTAGCGGTGTATTAACGGAAAAATGAAAACATAAAAAAAAATTATCGACTCCAGTGTAGACCAAAAACCCTAGCGCCGCTCCCCACCCCCCCCCCCCCCCACAAATCTCTCTCTCTCTCTATCTCTCTTTCTCTCTCGGCCTGTCCTCCATTAATGGTGCTCTCGATCTCCTCCGCCATTACTCCTCCTGGACCTCCTCCTCTACTCCGATCTCCTCCGCCATTACACCTCCTGGACCTCCTCCACTACTCTGATCTCCTCCTCCAAACTGGTGCTCTCGATCTCCTCTACTGGCAGCACAATAACTGGTTCTCCTCCATTCTTTTCACACTTTGTACTGGCTTCTTTGACTTGCTTTACTTGCTTTGCTTGCTTCCACTGCGACTTGCTGGAATTGGTAACTTTTGCCGGTATTCTTTTTACAATATCTAGTTGCTTGCTTGTCTGAATAATTAGGTTATGTTCTATTTATATTGGGCTAATTTTTAGAACAAGTGTTTCTGTAATTTGCTCATGAGTTAGATCATTTATAACTTGTTAATATGGGAATGAATTTGTTAATATGTTAATACGGCTCCAATTTATGTAGGCAGTACTCTCTTAGATTATTATGAAATTTACTCTTTTTTTGTTGTTTTATTTCATTTAGATAGTAATTATTATTTAGTATGGCTCCAATTGATGAATGTTAAGTTGCTCAATTTGGAGGCTGAATTTGACATCTTGGGTTCTTTACTTTAACAATTATGCAGTACCAATTTGTAATGCTAGTATTAGCAAATTTGTAATGCTATTATGCTACTATTAGAGATTAGTACAAGTTGCCACTACTATGTATTTTGTGTTTTTGTAATAGTTTAGAGATTGGAAGAATTAGTTTGAAGTTTGATTTGAACTGTTGTTACGTTGGATGTTAGATATTGGACCGATTGGTACAATTATTCAATATTGGTACAGTTTAGAGATTTCAAATTTGTAATTTTTTTGCATACGTAAGTGTAGAGTTTTGAATAGAAACGAGCTCCAACAGCAATTTCTTATTTGAAATGTACTAATGTACCCTGTTTCCTCTGAGACAATACCACTATACGCAACCAGTAAATAGAGTGTCTTTTAGTATTTTACGGTTTTACCAGTAATGATACAAGTCTTCAATTCAACATGCACATGCGCGTTGCAAACCAGTGTATCATAAATTTATAATAAAGTATTACTAGCAAGCACAGATACTTTCATTGTTGTAAATGATTAAATCTTATTTTGAGTATTTTGATTCATATTGTTTTTTTTTTTTTGTTAGTACATTGAAAAAAACAAAGATTGAGAAGTGGCTGTACAACAGAAAATATATAGATGAGTTTGAAACTGATGTTCGTATATAGCCACCGTTTTTTCGCCGTTATATCGCCGAAAAATACCTCACCGTTAAATCAACCTCGGACCGTCATACCGAAAAAACCGAAATTTAAAAGCTTGGCCATAATTTAACAGTAATAAAAACCAATTAACCAACGGCTAAAAGTAAGTCATTGTGCGTTAATGCTTCATAAATGATCAAATTAGCAACGAAATGAATTAAATAATAAATATTATTACCAATTTCGGGAAAAAAAATTATACATGCATGATCTTGACCTACAAGATTGCGTGTATACTAGATTAAATCTGAGTGAATCGTATAGAATTTCCTACAAAGCAAAGACTCGTACTTTTAAAATTGATGCATAGATCATATGAGGCAACTCTTGTTGCTGGTTCAATTTTAGAGAAGAAGCCTCGGAACTTTAAGCATGAAAACTGTTTGTTCTATATTTTGCACCTTTCTGATATTACAATGTTTCTGACGATACTATCAATGCAAGAATATCACTATCATTAATTGTTAACATTACAAATTAAAAGTTAATTCCAATTCCAAAGCAAATGATATTTGGCTTCTAGTGGGCACTGCTTTGTTATGCCACCTGTTAACAAGTGAGAGGTGTATATGTCAGGATTACAGAAAATGCTTTGAGAATTTTTTTTAATAGAAAAAGACCCTTTATATAATATAAACGTTGATTTGATCCTGAAAACAGCTGACCTAAACTGAATTTTTTATTACTTATTATATATGTTTCTATTTAATCGGGAGCAACTTCTTTAACTAATGTGGTATTGGTTTCGGACACATCACCTGAAATTAATTGTTCCTAATGTGGAGCTCAATTTTAGTTCCTGAAGCTATATATCACCCATGAGGGGTTCTGATCTAATATTACAAACTTGAATATTTTTAATATAGAAGTTATATGTATTTCGTAAATTAACTTGCATCTACCAAAACCTGAGGTCACAACTTAGCCAAGAGATTCACATTTCTTTGTGCTGACTGGTTAATACATAAATAAATGTTACTTGATGTATGTACATCGGATGCTTTCTTTGTTTAGCTAACAAGGGCCAATATGTCATGAAGAATAAGTCAGGTACTCACATGCATAAAAATAACAAAGTAGTTGACATACTATATGGAAGTTGATCATCAAACGAATTTATGAAATTCCATGCATGTCAGCATGATGTGCCCCAACTTATACTTAAATGATTAGATTGATGGACGGAAAAAGTTGAAAATAAAATGAATCACACGAGTGGAAGGGGAAATGAATTTGCAAATTGTACCTGGATTAAGTCAAAGGTTTTGACCCTAAAACTTGCGTATTTGACACATTAATTTCTTCCAGTTAGCTAAACCGTAACTATCTCTCTTCGCCTACTCCAACCTACCTAATCCATATGTAAAAAAAAAATAATAATAAAAAAATAAAAATAACCCTAAAATATATCAAAATATCTTGTAGATCCCTACAATATTACAGAAAGCCCATATTTACCTTTTATCATTTTTTATAAAGAGAGGTTCAATTTAGCATTTCTCGTGCATCTTCTTTTAATATGTTTTAGAAGTAAATTTATTTTTGTAAAAAGCAATAGAGACTGTCTACTTTACTACTTTTCGAAAGCAGGACAGACGAAATAAAAACTGATATTATAGCTAAGTCATACCAAACAAAAAACAAAACAAACTATACAAAAAACAATTTTACTACTCAATCTCATATATATCATCCAATCCTAACCAAATACGTATTAAGAAGTTAAACAATCCATGTAAATACACAATGCATACCAACAAACAAATTTTATACGTATTACGAAGTTAATTAGCAATCTTGTAAATGCACAATGCATAACAAACCAACAAACAAATTTTATACGTATTACGAAGTTAATTAGCAATCTTGTAAATGCACAATGCATAACAACCAACAAACAAATATTCTAAGCCAAAATATCACATAAGAGTTCCAAAGTTCTGATCATCTCCATCTCTAGATCTTCGTCAAACTCGTTCGATTTGCTGATTTCTCTCTTTGTTATCCTCTTGAATCTAAGCCACATCTAAATGAAAGAGGTGCTCCAGTCCACTAGAATATAACCTTCAAAGTATCCTATGAACCTCTAAATGAGAACCTAAATGATTTGTCTTTGTCAAACTCTTTTTTTTTTTTTTTACTATTTTTCATATTTTTCGAAAAACTGTTGTCCTTAAAAGATCTTAGGTCTGATTGCCACCTAGATGGCCCTCAAAAAAAAAAAAAAAGATCTTAGGTCGACTGATTTTTTAAAAATCTAAAAATAGTAAATATTTTGTAAGAAAATGTAAAGTTTGATTTTTTTTTATAATATTTCAATTTGGGATAACACGAATATTTCGGATCTGTCTTTTAGACTATACCCTTTCTGTATGTGTTTATTGATATATTAATTAGTTTATGACAAATAACTATTTTAAAAGATCCTAAAGAGTAAAGAGATAATGAGGTGGTAGGGAATTCTTTCAACATGGCTGTCATCATAATTTTGAGTTTTATTGGTCCATGTAAAGAAAAGTCATTATTGTTATATTATTTCAAAAGGTACACATAGAGAGTTTCAATCTAATATGGCCTGAGGCATACCTCACTAACTGACTAACTGTGACAAATATGGAGTTTCGAACTTTGACCAACAGTTTGAATAAAGTACTGCAAATATATACCCCTAATAAAATAATAATTGATTCACACGTATTCACTTTGTAGAAAGATTTGAAAGATGATTAGCGTGCAAATGGTATCGGCCAACTTGTCTTCTGCCACGCACTTGTATGTTGACTCGTAACAAAAGAAAATTAATAAAGTCAATTAATTATTGTTTCAACTAAAAGTATCAAAGCAGCAAAAAGTTTACTTTTTTGTTCTGGGAAGAAAGTTTCAAAACTGAAAGTGTGAAACACATCGCCTGACCGCCGTCTCTTTAATATCCCGAATAATTTCTAATTGATTAATCCAATCCTCTATTATATTTTCTTTGGTTTCGTCGCCATTTCACGAGGGAAGAAAATATTAAATCATTCTTGTCAATTTCCTAAAAATTAAATAACTTAATTACTAATCTCTTGGATTTTCTTATTACTATAATAATTTCTCTTGAATTTGTCACTTTGTAACTCTTTTAATTTATTAGAGGGCTTTCTAGTTTTTCTATTTAAAACTTTACTATTCATACAGGTGTGTAACTGAAAAGGACATCAAATGAATTTCTGAGGGTTCTCGTCTCTTTGAATATTCATCCTAAAAATCAACGGACTTCACAAAAATACAAAATCCCATTATTGATTTTTACATGGTTGAATTATTTGAATAGTCACGTCTCTTTCCTTATCTATCTCTCGCTCACTTCAGAGCTATTTGTCTTCTATCCAAATATAACTTATCCATGTAATTAAAATGAATATACTTTAATTTAACTATCAATTTCACTTGGTTGGTTTGAGAGAGACACGATGTTGCTCTCCAATCCGTAATCATAGAGAAGTAGAGAACAGACAAATTATCCTTGCTAAGCCTGTTATCTCAAGTGCTGCACCAGCCTCCGTACCTCATAATTAAATAATATACACAATAAGTCCTTGGAATAAAGACTCCAGCATATTGTAGTCTCTGTGTACTGTACATATTATGACAGGTTCATAGCTTTGTTTATAATTTGTAAATTTTGAATACATAAATCTTTGATAATTAGTTCAATCTGATCAAACGAAAATAATATAGTCAGAAAATTATGATTTTTTTCCATTATTCGAAAAAAACATTATAATGTCACACTGTTAAAATCATTTGAGGACATAATGGCTGTGACAGGCATCATTTTTATTTGATCAGTAAGTTAATTCACAGGTACTAATCATAAACTAATTGCATTTTTATTTGTAAATATTCAATTTTTTATATATAGTGCATATAAACTTAAGATATAACCAAAACTACATGCAGATATATAGATAGTGATTAGAAGAAAGGCAATAGTAAAAACGGTGTTTTAAAAATAAAGTGTTAGGGTAAGTATTGATTAGCATTTCATTCTTTATTATTCTTTGAGTAAAGAAATGAGTTATACATTCTTTTCAATAATTTTAGAAAAAGTTCTGAATTCTAAACCTTTGTCTCCTACATTAGAGATGATATTTAAGATATATTGTAAAAAAAATGACAAAATTTCTTAAATACTGAATATAATTACTACATATAATAATAGGGACATAACCAGAAACTAACTGTTTGAAGAATTAGAAAGTAATTTATGACATCAAATGTTTGAAGATCCTGATTGTGTTTAATTTATGATCTTTAAATAATTTCAAGATAAGTTCTTACTTTAAATAATTTTACTTGTGCGCTGTATGTTCCAATCAATTGTAATCAAATTTTCATTTCTAAATCAATAAAAAAGTATATATAATCCTGAAAATTGATGATATGAAATTTACCAAAAAATTTCTTTTTTAAAAATAAATGTTTCATGAAAGAGAAATTACGTGGGTTCAATTTTTCTGACCATGGAGTGATATTGCAATCTACTTTAAGTAGCTTTGATAAGTGTGCCGCACCAAACATATCTATGCACTACATATGTAACAGATCAATACTATTTCTGACACTGACTAAAGTATTTTCTAAGTGACCGTATATTATATCCCTATCAAATCTTCTCATTCCATTATTCTTTGTTGCTTGGATGTACTTGTATAGTTGTATCAGATGAAATATTTAAACTTCCAAAACTATTTGTAAAGAAGAATGGCACGATCATAATAATTACCAATACACATGCAACGAATCTGCCTGCAGATAAGCTCTGTAAATTCATGAGGTAGATTCCTACCAAAATAGTAGTTTTTGAACGAATGAAGACAATCAAAAGGTGAATGTTTGCGCTCCAATAATTCATAGCCAACAAATGGGTTCGTATCGATCGTTTTCTATCAAGAATGACACTTGCTAGTTTTAAGTTTTAACTATCCATAAAAACAGTATTTTTAGGCACCAACATTTTTCCGGTTCATGCACCTAGAACAACGTGACAAGAACGTAGCTATCAGTTGGGATAAGTGATTGCAAAATGGGCCTTAGGCCGAAATGGTTCAAGTTGGGAACATGCGTACCAAATTGGTACCGTTCTTTAGTTTTCATGTAGTAGTTTTTATTTTTTTTTTTGTATACTTTGTTTTTTTTTTCTCATGTAAATAACTTTTTTTAATATAAATTCTTGTCGGTGTGGTGATTGCCACCTGACCCTCAAAAAAAAAAAAAAGAACTTTGAACATTTAAACCGAACTCTTCACTTCATTTCTTTTTATTATTTTCCTTTTTTGAAGGCTTAATTTTTATCAATTACAGATTTCATTATTTAATTTCGGAAATAAATTTAATGCAAATCCACAAACTAAAACTGAATACCGCGCTGAGGAAGATAATTATCAGCATCAGATGGGATATGCATTAATGCCAGAGTGAATATGGTGAATTTTATTGTTCAAGAACCCCTAAATTAATCTGTATATATATCTCTCTCATTTCACCCGAAAAAAATATATAAATCGTATTTCAGTCAGTTTCCATTTTGTGCAAATTACAATGACCAAATCCAAATGACACATTTTTACTCAAATATTCTTAAATTATAGATAACTTTTAACTGTATATACTTTATTGATAACGTACAATTTTATCTATTTATTTTCATATAAAAATGTAGATGAAGGCTCCAATATACTTGATTTAAATATTTATAAGAGACCTTCAGGTCAAATTTCGGACTCACGATCTCTACCCAAGGTTGTCTTTAGACACCAAAATAAATACTGATTCTCAATATACAATACATAACTATTTTGGATATAATTTCATCGTTAAATTAATAATGTTAGAAATAACTCTTTCATGTCATTTCTCATATCTCAAATTTTAGGAAAATAACAAAAGCAAAACGAAAGAGAAAGTTGAAACAACCCAGCTTTTCTCCAGAAAGAGGAAACCGAGCTAAGGTAAGGAATGTGAAAGGAAAAAAAGATTAAAGAAGTATAAGACAATGGAAGTATCTTGCTTCAGGTTTTAATAAACATACATAAAAGTTACTGGTGTTAATTAACCTTCTCTCTAATATATAGAAAGACAATATTGCCCTTCTATTTTTAATTGGAATTTGAAAGGAAAATAATAAATTTATAAACAAAGGACGTTATAGGTAAAGTAATTTGATACACTAGATTTTCTTTATTACACTCCGATTTTGGATAACCAACGTTCTCTTTAAATTAGCTTTTAAATAAGAGGTAGACTGACGATCTCATTCGTCAGTCGCGACTGATTTTAGTCTACCTTTTTAAATAATGTTTGTTTCCTTCTGTTTTCCCCGATTCACCGAGTAATATGACTTGGAGCAAACATTGGTTACTCTCCTTTTCCTCGACTCCCGTTACACCATCCTGGAGCTAGCCCTTAGTGTTGCTTTGATTTCTGTGAGAAGAAATGATACCTAAATTCAGCGGGGCTATCCTGTGAATGCAGTTACAACGGTTGATGAGATCGGAGGGTATCATAAACTTGACCTAAAAAAAGGACAACAGCAGCATTAGGAATGGTCAATTTTGGAAGTAGATTGTGATGTTTCATATGCCTTTCAAATCAGAAAGCAAAACAAAATGAAGTGCTTTTCTGTGTTTTATTATAGTATGATCATGTATAGTGTTTTTATTTGTTGGCCCCACATAAGAACTTGTGATGTTGATCAGACGGCAAATATTGTGGCACGTGGCAGAAAACATGTGGAGTCCACGTGGATTTGTTTGGAGTCGCTAACCAATAGGCGAAATGCGGCCGTTGATTAATCTGCAAGTGCTGCAAGTCAGTTTCATGCAATTTTGACATAGGATAAGATGTCACAACATGGGTCTAATGAAACAAATTGTGAAAGTGCGGTGCACAGTTAGTTTAATAAAGAGTTCAGTTTTACAGATAAATGTTATTTTTAAGTATATGAGTGATATAATAAGAAAATTTATTGGTGTTTTTTCATTTCTTTTTTTTCTTTAAAAAAATGTTGGTGTTTAATTATTAGAACACATAACAACTAATTAGTGTACGTTGGCTGCGGACACCTTAAATATTATATCACTTACTGCTTCTCGCTTTATTGAAAATCTTCTTCCCTTTCAATATGGCAACATTTTTAATAATTCAAGGAGATTTGGAGAAAATTAACAATTATTAGCCTTTTTAGAGTAAGATACACGACTACACTGAATTGTCTTAGTACAATAACAAAAACAGAACACATTGTTAATTACCACGAGTTCTAATTTTAAACATATACAGCTTTTCCTTACTGAAGAAGGAAGGAATATGTTAACCATCAATTTTACTAAACAGCCGTAAAAATAGACACGAAAATTATCAAACTAAAAATTATACATATCTTATATAATTTTTTTTTTTTTTGTAATTTAAATCGATTGTACATTAAATATGTTAGATTTAACTCTAACTCTCGATTTGCCAATTTGCAAAACAACACCAAACATCTCAACTAACCATTTAATTTAGTGTCCTTTAGTGATTATTTTGGAAGAATGACTTGGAGTGAGTCAAACAAAGCTGCAGAAGACCGCTGAAGATTAGTTAGATAGTCAGAATTGTTTAAGGTTGTAATTCTAAACTAATCTCCTCAAATTTCTAAGTTTAATGCTCAGAATTTACTAATAACGTTATACAACGTTACAGAACTCCTCCAACTGTGCCTAGTCGCAAAAACAGCTTTCATGCGTTACACAACGCTTCATTCAGTTGTGTAACGCTTAGTCAAACGATGTGTAACGATTGAAGAGGTTACAAAACGGATTGACCAAGTCAGCAATCTTTCTCTCTGCACCTTTGCGTTGTGTAACGGTTCCTAGCGTTACACAACGGATTAAAAACAAGCGCTACAAGACGTTTGTTTAGGAAATTCTAACGCTTTGAGGTCTTTGGTCATTTTGAGGGAGTTTTGGCGTATGTCGTGTAACGTTATGTCCGTCACACAACGTTTTGTTTTTCAAACGTTTCACAACGCTTCCTAGCGTTGTGTAACGTCTCTGACAACCTTTTGAACGTTGGAGTCTACTGTTCAGTGCGTTGTATAATGTTTTAGAAACGTTATACAACGTTTATGACACCCTCCAACGTTATTGTCGGAATTTGTTTTATTTAACGGATATATCGAAACGTTGTGTAACGTTTCGGAGCGTTGTGTAATGTTATGTTCAGAATTTGACTAGTTCAGAGCTCTTGGCGCCCCCTATATATATTAGACCCTTTTGAGCTGATCCAATTGATTGAATACCTTGCTATATCCCTGCTTTTGAGCTCTAAACCTGAGAGATTCATCATTTCACCTAATTGAGCATTTCTTAGACAATTTGTAGAGATTTGAGTGCATCAATCAAACCCATAGTTTAATAGCTAGATTATTGAGCGATTTGGTTGAGAGCCTCAATCTTTGTTGCTATTTGGTGATTAGTTAGAGGTTAGGCCGATCCGCTTCGAGATCCTTGTAACGAAGCTATTCGGTTCGCATTTGTAGGCCCGTTCGATTGGAATAGAACGGAACGCGCCCGATTTGTGGTCGCGAAACTCCCGGAGACGTACGACTAAGGCTAGCTTCATCTAGCGGGTCGGAACTCCGTAATCAATCGCTTGTCATCTCTTTCTCTCTCTCTATTTACTTTATTTTTTATTTGTGCTTGATTGTTCGTGTGTGAACCAACTTGAATTGTTTGAATTGTTATTTTTCCGCAAAATTGTCCAAACCGGTTTAGGATTTGAATTTGTGCCTATTCACCCCCTCTAGGCCTCTATTATTAGGGACATCAAAATATATATGATGCAGTTAGAAATTATCGGTCATCAATAAAATTATTAATAAATTGAACCGTTAATTTCTGGCTTGATTATTGACCAATCATTTTCAAAATGCGTCGAGATTTGATGTATAATCTATCCAAACTATAAAAGAAGAACATACTTACAATTTTGCTTTGGTAAATTTAATAACTGTCTGATGGAATGTCGCAGTTGTCAAACAAGATTACAATATCGGTACAACCCATTCCTTAATAATTACCGAATCACATTGCTTTATGTCCAAAGATTGGAAATTGTAACTTTCTTCAACCAAATGATAGATAGACAAGTTTAAAAAACCAAACTTCTATAATGACATGAGATATTATCACATGCAAAACAATTTCTTCTCTCACCTTCTGTCTTTTCTAATAAATAAATTGCTTCTCGATAGTTTTTGTTTTCTTTTTTAGCTCTCTCTTTCTTGACAAGGGGCTCTTATCCCTGTTATCCCTTTGTTCTTTTGTCCTCTTGTCTTACTTTTTAAAGTTTTCTGTTTACTCATTTTCTCCCCTTTTCATATTTATTTTAGTTCTGATTTCTGCATAAGAGTCTCCTCAATTTCTTAAAATAAATAATGACAACTACCAGTACTATACTATTATATTAATGATGATGATGACAATATTAATGATAATTAATTGTCTAATTAAGTTAACAAGAAAAACTTAATACTAGAACCCTCTCACACTATCTGAAGATATATTTATTTATTGATGATAGTTTGTTCCTATAATAAGTTGACTTGTGTTCCTATTAATACAAATTCCCATTTAACTTCTTACTATGCCCAACCTCCAACCAAACCATTCTAAATCATTTAATAAAATCTCCTCCTCGTCTTCCTCCTCTCTCTCTCTCTCTCTCTCTCTCTCTCTAACCCCCCACCCCAACCCCCCTCTCAAGCATGGGTTCAATAAGCATGATGGAGGCCCGGCTGCCTCCCGGATTTCGCTTCCACCCGAGAGACGATGAGCTTGTTCTAGATTATCTCTCCTTTAAACTCACTGGTGGTAACAACACTAACCTCTATTATGGCCCCATGATGATAGATGTAGACCTCAACAAGTGTGAGCCATGGGATCTTCCTGGTAAATACAACTTCCACAATTTTTTTTCCTTAAATTTTATGGATTTCAATTGTGCTGCTTGCTTTGAGATAAATTTGAGTGAAATATTTATATCTAGCCAAAAATAATAAGTAGTTTGTTTGCACTTCACGTGACCTTGAGCACTGAGACGTCTATGATCACAATTATTTTTCTTCAATTTATTTTATCTATCCCTACTTGAGGTGTTTCGTTAATGTATATATTCCTTTTAGAATTCTTTTTATTCGAGTTTGACCTTTAGAAGGCGCATGTGTTCAATCTGAAAGTACTAGATCTTTGATTTCTTCAAGTTTTTCTGGGCATCCTTTATCAGCATGAGTGCATATATGTGATCTTGTTTTTTGCACTCTGTAGTGATCAGCTTGATTCTGGAGAGATGCCGTTATTCTTCCTTTTTTTTATGTCCTGAACTTAGTTTGAATATTAAGATCTAGTTGATTCCCAAAATAAAGTACATTTTGTGAGAACGTCTTTCCTAGTAAGGGAGATAAATAGATTTTTTTTCTTGATCTATAACCAATTGTTTGTTAATCCTTTGCTCAAGTAGCTTTAATTTATTTTCTTCCTAAGAATTTCAAACAAAGTACTTGTATATCGCAACAATTAACACTTTTTTTTCCCAATAATTGCAACAGTTGCACTGAAAAGCATACAATTATTATTAAAGAAATGATCCAGCAGATTTTTTTTAATTAATGATAACAAATCAATTATGTACTTCCTTGCCAAGCTAAATTATTTTTTCTATAAATTTTCTCGATCTTATCTAAGAGTTCAAACTATGGTTTAGAAATATTTTAAGCAAAATTCAGTACGAAAATTTAAAAAAAAAATCTATTAAAGAAAAATAATTAATTTTCTGATAAGTAGGCGAGATAATATAATTCTCGGTTCCCCCCATTAAAAAATGATATATGTTTGTACTGCATAATTTGCTGTTTGGGATTTGCATGACCTAGCTAATAGCTAGTTTTTCTTATTATTGTTGAATTAATAATAGTCAAGGTTAAGGACATATCCAAATAAACCTTTCATTTGGTTATGCACAAGTGGGAGTATGAAATAAGTCATATGACGAATAATGTATCTAGCACCTAAATTGTTCCAATATTTTCATTTGTCAATTAATCCCGATGTCAAGAGTATGATAGATACTATTATTCAAATATAACAAAACTCTTATTTGTTAATCCCTCTTGTGCTTATTCGAATGAAAATAAAGGTGAACAAAGAAACTATTGTTGGGTCTTTTAAAACATCAAGTTGATAATATATATAGAAAAAGAACATATGGATCAATTGATACAACTCAGCACTTAATAGTCACTAGAATGGTTTGTTATGTTCATAGTCGAACAATCTCTTCAGAAGAAGACATTAAACCTAGCTTTACCCAAAAACTAGAAAGACAATGTTATTTTTGTAGTACTCATCCTCAGACATACATAGATCTTGGCGTGGACATTTATTACTCACGCTTTAGGCCAAAAAATAACATGAGACTCTTTATATGCCTCATAAGTTCAACAAGTTTCTTACCTGTTCTAGATAGTCACTATCTATAGCGTTTAAAAAAAAAAAAGTTTATTACCCATATTACTTGGATATATATATATAGTACCTCCCACCTCCATTATTTATTCTTTTAAATTTGAATATTATTTTATTTTCATTAATATGTTAAATTTTTTACGCCTTTTAAGCCATTATTGACATCCATCCTCCTCTTTAAACTTAACTTTTTTTAAAAAAAAAAAACAAAAATGAAGTTGCAAACTTCACTTGTGTTGTGAGTGTTGCCTTTATGGTTAGTGTGTGTCCGTTGTTTGTGTGAAATAAGGATGGCGTGCAATATTGACATGTCCACATGTTTTATGCCTTTTCTGTTACTGAAAGAGAACAATACCCACAAGTATTGTCCATCTTTCTCAGGCATTTTCGTCATCTCATAACAGAAACATTCCTTCTCTTGCCTAACTTCAGTTCGGCACATACATTCCTCCTAAAATAAGAACCTTAACCAAGAATCCTAGATTAAACATGCTTAAAAAAATAATTTTTACACAAACAACGACTTTGTGTTTTATATTGCCTTACCATGCGTCCATGCCTATAATATATTTTGCATAAAAATTGTCTCTAAGAGTTATCATGTCTGCTGGTTGTGCTAAACTAATACCTGTCAACATTTTAAAAAAATCGTTAATAAAATGAGTATAAAAGTAGTTTTATTTTTTTATATAACAATTTAATTAGTTTCTTAATTACTTAGTTGAATTATTTATTTTAACTATTATTAATGCTTCGTTGTTCAGGTTATTGTTTTTAATATTAATTAATTATGACGTCTAGAAGTATATTTGAATTGGAGGAGAACTTATTTCATTGAAATGTTTTTCATATCCATGCTGTTATATATAGATATGTTATAATGCTATCAATATTCCTACGTACTACTCTTTATAATTAATTAATTA